>OX456984.1:86623198-87882322 GCA_949752695.1 Melanostoma scalare
ATTCATTTTGCTTTGTATTCAGAAATACAAAATAATACAATACATGGCTGTTCTGATGTTCGTACGGATTCAAAATGAAAACCGAAATTGAATCCGTACGGATTTAAAAAGTGTGTTCTTATTTCCGAACGGATTCACTACTGGTTTTTTGTCACAAAAACGTGTTGAAAATTTAATTTTTGTGTTCATTGGAACTGTTTACAGCTTTAGTACATGTTAGTGCTAATATAAGTTTATTATTTTTCATTTCTAGCATTAAAAAATGTTCTACAGAATTCATTAACCGGATTCAATTCCGCTAACAAAATGATAAGCGAATTGAAAACGTACGGATTCGGAATTGAGAACCGCAAAAATTCTAAAACGGGAGGATATGGTATCCGAACGAAAATCAGAGCAGGGGTGATAGATTTTCAGATGAAAAAAAGCAGCTGAAAATCATAACTTCAGTTTGTACTTCTTGTCAAAACATATGTTTTTTTCACTTGCTATTGAAACTTTATTGAAGTTGCATAAACATAAACGTGTTATTCCCTCACAGTTAAAATCAAAACTTGTACAAATATCTTCTGTCTATTTATGAAATTTGTGTAATTTGCCCCTTGTTTTTTTTTAGTTTAATTGCAATTACAAAATTAAAGAAGCAATAAAATCTCCCCTTTAGTGTGTTCTCCTAAGTGGGTGAAATTGTGTGTCCTTGTTTTTATTTTTGTTTTAGAAAATGCAAAATTACTGGTACAACTATAAGGGAGAGTCTGTCGTGGTGGAAGTTCCCGAAGAAGTTTATCTTCGGATGCAAAATGGTAAGTAGAAGATAAAATGAATAAAAAGAAAAGTTGTCATGGATCTTGTTTCTTTATTAATAAAGATGGACGACCATAAAAAAAAATACGACCATAAAAATTTATCTCTCGACGTTGCCACAACTAATCGAAGTAAAATCGACAAGTAAATTAGATGTTTTTGAGTAAAAAAAAAAATTGACGATTCTTGTTAGATGGTCGTTCATAAACTGACAGATAGCAACTTAAGTTCAGATGGTGCTTCTGTACTAAATTCGATTCTTTTTTGGGTATTTAGGAAATTAAAAAAGTAGCGATTTTCTTTTTTATGAATGTATGTAATGAATTCGACATTAACTAAACTTACCAAAACTTCTTTTGACTTGAAAATAAATAAAGCGCTTTTATTTGGAATTTACTAAACACTCTGTTTCGAACTTTTGCAAACACAATACCTATTGCCTTTCTTTGTTTCCTTACTATTTTTTATATTTATTAGTGTCTCTATCACAACAATTGTCAATATAATACCAAACTTTCAACCGAAAAATGCCACTTTTCACTTTGAAAACCAAAACTGGAATGATGGTGAGTCTGAGTGCTAGCTTGGGCGGGGTATGAACCAATCCCACAACTACATCGAAAAGATGAAAACAGAATATTAGAAACAATAGAAGTGTTTACTGCTGCTGAGGAGGACTGTGTTGGACAGAAAAGATCAGGTTTTTGGCGCAAATTTAAAATGTGTGCGTATGTGTTTGCACAAACTAGAGCAAACTGGATTCAAGTGTAAACGAATTTAAGAGTGAGGTAGGATGACAATATGCGCAATAGGTAGGTACTTTGTTTTCTGAATAATTTGAGTAGGGAGGCTCTCTACAGTAATGCGACAAGTACCTACTACTGGATTTTTAAAAACTCATGACACGAGTGAAAGTGTGTGTATGACTTTGTTGAGGCGTTTCCAGGTTGCCACACTTCAGGGAAACACGAGAAGCGAGGAGGTGATTTCCAAAACAAGTTATCGGGAATAAAAATAATTTTCTAAACAGGACAAAGACATAGTAGTTCTGTACTGAATTTTTAATGAAAGACTTACTATATATAGCTAAAGCTATATGATTTTAATAAAATTTTGCGAAAAATAAATTTTTAGAAGAAAGTTGGCATTTTACTCAAAACTACCTTCAGATCACATAGCTTGTTTTCGGAGATCACCTTCTCTTTGTTGATAAAAGCGAAGTAGATGGAAATTGAGTGAGGCAGATTATGAAATGACTGGTTTGAATGATTTAATTCTAAAAAGTATAATTTTTTAGTAAAAAAGTATGAAAAAAAGTAAACTCGTGATGATGCCTTTGCGTTTTCATTTAGGTTAATAGATTTTACGATTTTGCATATTGTCGACTTAGTAAATATTAACGTACCTACAAGTGAAGATATATAAAGTGAAGAAGATAATATCACTTAGCGGAAGGTGCAAAGTAGGAGAATGAATATGAAAATTTTGGGAAAAAATTAAGCAGATATATTTCAATTGAAGTGAAGTGGTATTCTTTACGTACCTACTATGTTCTATTATTTTATTTCAGTATCTTTTCTAATATTTATTCAAATGAATTCGTCGCCACAATGCAGAACAATTATAAAATCGTCACAATTATAAAATCTTTCAGGAAAATGATTTTAGGAATGAGAAATACTAGCTAGGGACATGGAACAATAATTTTGCATTGTCATTATTCACAAACTAGAGCTCAAAGATAGAAAATATAAGAATAAGAACACGCGGAATTCAAAGAATTAAGTTTATATATTTAAATAAAAGCGAAATAGATTGAAATTGAGTGAGGCAGATTATGAAATGACTAATTTGAATGATTTTATTCTAAGAAAAATAGTTGTTTAGTAAAAAAGTATAAAAAAAAAGTAAACTCGCGATGATGCCGATAATGCGATGATAATGAATAAATTTAATAACAAGTGACTTACCTTTCAAATACTTCCAAATAATATTATTTTTTATCGATGAGAGATTCAGCTCTTCAATTAATTTGTCGTCCATCACTGAACACTGATCACCTTTAACACACTTTTTAAAACTTTGATTTAGGAGCGGAGCACAGCAAAACTTCTTAACAACTCGATAGTCACTTTGAGAATGATCAGACATCATACGCGTTTGCAATTCGTTGTATATGAGCAATGAGCGTCACCTTACAAAAACTTTGTTATATTGATAAAAATTAAATTATGTTTTGTAGATATGACAAATTTTTTTGTATATATCACAAAATGGGCTACAAAAACTGTTGCTCTTTATTCAATTTTTGTAATATTGATCAAAAATATCTTTGTTTTGTAGATATGACAAAAATGTTTGTCAATATCACAAAATCCGTTGCAAAACTAACTGAAAATTTTTTATTTTTGTTATATTGACAGAAATTCAATTTTATTTTGTAGATATGATAAAATTTTTTGTATATAACACAAAATCGGTTACAAAAATGATCAGTTTTGTAGATATGATAAAAATGTTTGTCAATATCACAAAATCCGTTGCAAAACTAACTGTAAATTTTTTATTTTTGTTATATTGACAGAAATTCAATTTTATTTTGTAGATATGATAAAATTTGTTTGTATATATCACAAAATGGGCTACAAAAACTGTTGCTCTTTATTCAATTTTTGTAATATTGATCAAAATATTTTCGTTTTGTAGATATGACAAAAATGTTTGTCAATATCACAAAATCCGTTGCAAAACTAACTGAACATTTTTTATTTTTGTTATATTGACAGAAATTCAATTTTATTTTGTAGATATGATAAAATTTTTTGTATATAACACAAAATCGGTTACAAAAATGATCAGTTTTGTAGATATGATTAAAAATGTCTGTCAATATCACAAAATCGGTTGCAAAACTAACTGTAAATTTTTTATTTTTGTTATATTGACAGAAATTCAATTTTATTTTGTAGATATGATAAAATTTGTTTGTATATATCACAAAATGGATAAAAAAAATTGTTGCTCTTTATTTAATTTTTGTAATATTGATCAAAATATTTTCGTTTTGTAGAAATAATATGAAAACGTTTGGAACGATTTTGATAAAGCATATAGCATATGATAAAGAATATTTTCTCAAAAACTGCTTCAAAGATTTTGATAAAACTTTGCAGGAGAGTTTTTTGAGAAATTTTGACAACGGATGGCCCAACTTTCCCCAAAAATTTTGTGCTTGTTGCTAATACTAAGTTTTATTAGAAACCTAGTCCGTGTTAAGAAGAAACATTTAATAAAAAAATGAAAAATGAAAAACCCATTTAAGAGAAAACTGTTGGAATGATTTTGATAAAATTTTTATCCTCGGTAAAAAAAACTCATCGAAAGAAAATGGCGTTATTAGATTTTTGAAAAATTTTTTGGAATTAAAATAAAATTTCAAAAAATTTTGTGCTTGTTGGTAATACTAATAAGAAATAACACTTCTAGCCGTAAAATCTTTATGATAAAGCATATTTTCTCAAAAACTGCTTCAAAGATTTTGATAAAACTTTGCAGGAGAGTTTTTTGAGAAATTTTGACAACGGATGGCCCAATTTTCCCCAAAAATTTTGTGCTTGTTGCTAATACTAAGTTTTATTAGAAACCTAGTCCGTGTTAAGAAGAAACATTTAATAAAAAAATGAAAAATGAAAAACCCATTTAAGAGAAAACTGTTGGAATGATTTTGATAAAATTTTTATCCTCGGTAAACATAAATCATCGAAAGAAAATGGCGTTATTAGATTTTTGAAAAATCTTTTGGAATTAAAATAAAATTTCAAAAAATTTTGTGCTTGTTGGTAATACTAATAAGAAATAACACTTCTGGCCGTAAAATCTTTATGATAAAGCATATTTTCTCAAAAACTGCTTCAAAGATTTTGATAAAACTTTGCAGGAGAGTTTTTTGAGAAATTTTGACAACGGATGGCCCAATTTTCCCCAAAAATTTTGTGCTTGTTGCTAATACTAAGTTTTATTAGAAACCTAGTCCGTGTTAAGAAGAAACATTTAATAAAAAAATGAAAAATGAAAAACCCATTTAAGAGAAAACTGTTGGAATGATTTTGATAAAATTTTTATCCTCGGTAAACATAAATCATCGAAAGAAAATGGCGTTATTAGATTTTTGAAAAATCTTTTGGAATTAAAATAAAATTTCAAAAAATTTTGTGCTTGTTGGTAATACTAATAAGAAATAACACTTCTGGCCGTAAAATCTTTATGATAAAGCATATTTTCTCAAAAACTGCTTCAAAGATTTTGATAAAACTTTGCAGGAGAGTTTTTTGAGAAATTTTGACAACGGATGGCCCAATTTTCCCCAAAAATTTTGTGCTTGTTGCTAATACTAAGTTTTATTAGAAACCTAGTCCGTGTTAAGAAGAAACATTTAATAAAAAAATGAAAAATGAAAAACCCATTTAAGAGAAAACTGTTGGAATGATTTTGATAAAATTTTTATCCTCGGTAAACATAACTCATCGAAAGAAAATGGCGTTATTAGATTTTTGAAAAATCTTTTGGAATTAAAATAAAATTTCAAAAAATTTTGTGCTTGTTGGTAATACTAATAAGAAATAACACTTCTTTATGATAAAGCACAAAATATTTTGTTGATTTTTTGTTATATTGATAAAAAAAAGTTTGTGCAATTGACAAAATGATTTTGTAGCCCAAAAATCACGCAAGAATTCACATTTTTGTTATAGTGATAAAATTTTTTATCAGCATGGCAAATCTGCAAAAATGATGGAACAATAATTTTTTGTTCATATGAACAAAACTTTTTGTACAATTGATAAATTGAACTTTTGTACATATAACAAAATATTTTGTTGATTTTTTGTTATATTGATAAAAAAAAGTTTGTGCAATTGACAAAATGATTTTGTAGCCCAAAAATCACGCAAGAATTCCCATTTTTGTTATAGTGATAAAATTTTTTATCAGCATGACAAATCTGCAAAAATGATGGAACAATAATTTTTTGTTCATATGAACAAAACTTTTTGTACAATTGATAAATTGAACTTTTGTACATATAACAAAATATTTTGTTGATTTTTTGTTATATTGATAAAAAAAAGTTTGTGCAATTGACAAAATGATTTTGTAGCCCAAAAATCACGCAAGAATTCCCATTTTTGTTATAGTGATAAAATTTTTTATCAGCATGACAAATCTGCAAAAATGATGGAACAATAATTTTTTGTTCATATGAACAAAACTTTTTGTACAATTGATAAATTGAACTTTTGTACATATAAAAAAATATTTTGTTGATTTTTTGTTATATTGATAAAAAAAAGTTTGTGCAATTGACAAAATGATTTTGTAGCCCAAAAATCACGCAAGAATTCCCATTTTTGTTATAGTGATAAAATTTTTTATCAGCATGACAAATCTGCAAAAATGATGGAACAATAATTTTTTGTTCATATGAACAAAACTTTTTGTACAATTGATAAATTGAACTTTTGTACATATAACAAAATATTTTGTTGATTTTTTGTTATATTGATAAAAAAAAGTTTGTGCAATTGACAAAATGATTTTGTAGCCCAAAAATCACGCAAGAATTCCCATTTTTGTTATAGTGATAAAATTTTTTATCAGCATGACAAATCTGCAAAAATGATGGAACAATAATTTTTTGTTCATATGAACAAAACTTTTTGTACAATTGATAAATTGAACTTTTGTACATATAACAAAATATTTTGTTGATTTTTTGTTATATTGATAAAAAAAAGTTTGTGCAATTGACAAAATGATTTTGTAGCCCAAAAATCACGCAAGAATTCCCATTTTTGTTATAGTGATAAAATTTTTTATCAGCATGACAAATCTGCAAAAATGATGGAACAATAATTTTTTGTTCATATGAACAAAACTTTTTGTACAATTGATAAATTGAACTTTTGTACATATAACAAAATATTTTGTTGATTTTTTGTTATATTTATAAAAAAAAGTTTGTGCAATTGACAAAATGATTTTGTAGCCCAAAAATCACGCAAGAATTCCCATTTTTGTTATAGTGATAAAATTTTTTATCAGCATGACAAATCTGCAAAAATGATGGAACAATAATTTTTTGTTCATATGAACAAAACTTTTTGTACAATTGATAAATTGAACTTTTGTACATATAACAAAATATTTTGTTGATTTTTTGTTATATTGATAAAAAAAAGTTTGTGCAATTGACAAAATGATTTTGTAGCCCAAAAATCACGCAAGAATTCCCATTTTTGTTATAGTGATAAAATTTTTTATCAGCATGACAAATCTGCAAAAATGATGGAACAATAATTTTTTGTTCATATGAACAAAACTTTTTGTACAATTGATAAATTGAACTTTTGTACATATAACAAAATATTTTGTTGATTTTTTGTTATATTTATAAAAAAAAGTTTGTGCAATTGACAAAATGATTTTGTAGCCCAAAAATCACGCAAGAATTCCCATTTTTGTTATAGTGATAAAATTTTTTATCAGCATGACAAATCTGCAAAAATGATGGAACAATAATTTTTTGTTCATATGAACAAAACTTTTCGTACAATTGATAAATTGAACTTTTGTACATATAACAAAATATTTTGTTGATTTTTTGTTATATTGATAAAAAAAAGTTTGTGCAATTGACAAAATGATTTTGTAGCCCAAAAATCACGCAAGAATTCCCATTTTTGTTATAGTGATAAAATTTTTTATCAGCATGACAAATCTGCAAAAATGATGGAACAATAATTTTTTGTTCATATGAACAAAACTATTTGTACAATTGATAAATTGAACTTTTGTACATATAACAAAATATTTTGTTGATTTTTTGTTATATTGATAAAAAAAAGTTTGTGCAATTGACAAAATGATTTTGTAGCCCAAAAATCACGCAAGAATTCCCATTTTTGTTATAGTGATAAAATTTTTTATCAGCATGACAAATCTGCAAAAATGATGGAACAATATTTTTTTGTTCATATGAACAAAACTTTTTGTACAATTGATAAATTGAACTTTTGTACATATAACAAAATATTTTGTTGATTTTTTGTTATATTGATAAAAAAAAGTTTGTGCAATTGACAAAATGATTTTGTAGCCCAAAAATCACGCAAGAATTCCCATTTTTGTTATAGTGATAAAATTTTTTATCAGCATGACAAATCTGCAAAAATGATGGAACAATAATTTTTTGTTCATATGAACAAAACTTTTTGTACAATTGATAAATTGAACTTTTGTACATATAACAAAATATTTTGTTGATTTTTTGTTATATTGATAAAAAAAGGTTTGTGCAATTGACAAAATGATTTTGTAGCCCAAAAATCACGCAAGAATTCCCATTTTTGTTATAGTGATAAAATTTTTTATCAGCATGACAAATCTGCAAAAATGATGGAACAATAATTTTTTGTTCATATGAACAAAACTTTTTGTACAATTGATAAATTGAACTTTTGTTCATATAACAAAATATTTTGTTGATTTTTTGTTATATTGATAAAAAAAAGTTTGTGCAATTGACAAAATGATTTTGTAGCCCAAAAATCACGCAAGAATTCCCATTTTTGTTATAGTGATAAAATTTTTTATCAGCATGACAAATCTGCAAAAATGATGGAACAATAATTTTTTGTTCATATGAACAAAACTTTTTGTACAATTGATAAATTGAACTTTTGTACATAAAACAAAATATTTTGTTGATTTTTTGTTATATTGATAAAAAAAAGTTTGTGCAATTGACAAAATGATTTTGTTGCCAAAAATCACGCAAGAGTTTCCATTTTTGTTATATTGACAAAATTTTTTTATCAGCATGACAAAGCTGCAAAAGTTGTGGAACAACAATTTTTCTTTCATGTGAACAAAACTTATTGTTCAGTTGAAAATTGGAATTTTTGTACATAAAACAAAATATTTTGTTAATTTTCTGTCATATTGATAAAAAAATGTTTGTACAATTGACAAAATGATTTTGTAGCCCAAAAATCACGCAAGAATTCCCATTTTTGTTATAGTGATAAAATTTTTTATCAGCATGACAAATCTGCAAAAATGATGGAACAATAATTTTTTGTTCATATGAACAAAACTATTTGTACAATTGATAAATTGAACTTTTGTACATATAACAAAATATTTTGTTGATTTTTTGTTATATTGATAAAAAAAAGTTTGTGCAATTGACAAAATGATTTTGTAGCCCAAAAATCACGCAAGAATTCCCATTTTTGTTATAGTGATAAAATTTTTTATCAGCATGACAAATCTGCAAAAATGATGGAACAATATTTTTTTGTTCATATGAACAAAACTTTTTGTACAATTGATAAATTGAACTTTTGTACATATAACAAAATATTTTGTTGATTTTTTGTTATATTGATAAAAAAAAGTTTGTGCAATTGACAAAATGATTTTGTAGCCCAAAAATCACGCAAGAATTCCCATTTTTGTTATAGTGATAAAATTTTTTATCAGCATGACAAATCTGCAAAAATGATGGAACAATAATTTTTTGTTCATATGAACAAAACTTTTTGTACAATTGATAAATTGAACTTTTGTACATATAACAAAATATTTTGTTGATTTTTTGTTATATTGATAAAAAAAGGTTTGTGCAATTGACAAAATGATTTTGTAGCCCAAAAATCACGCAAGAATTCCCATTTTTGTTATAGTGATAAAATTTTTTATCAGCATGACAAATCTGCAAAAATGATGGAACAATAATTTTTTGTTCATATGAACAAAACTTTTTGTACAATTGATAAATTGAACTTTTGTTCATATAACAAAATATTTTGTTGATTTTTTGTTATATTGATAAAAAAAAGTTTGTGCAATTGACAAAATGATTTTGTAGCCCAAAAATCACGCAAGAATTCCCATTTTTGTTATAGTGATAAAATTTTTTATCAGCATGACAAATCTGCAAAAATGATGGAACAATAATTTTTTGTTCATATGAACAAAACTTTTTGTACAATTGATAAATTGAACTTTTGTACATAAAACAAAATATTTTGTTGATTTTTTGTTATATTGATAAAAAAAAGTTTGTGCAATTGACAAAATGATTTTGTTGCCAAAAATCACGCAAGAGTTTCCATTTTTGTTATATTGACAAAATTTTTTTATCAGCATGACAAAGCTGCAAAAGTTGTGGAACAACAATTTTTCTTTCATGTGAACAAAACTTATTGTTCAGTTGAAAATTGGAATTTTTGTACATAAAACAAAATATTTTGTTAATTTTCTGTCATATTGATAAAAAAATGTTTGTACAATTGACAAAACGATTTTGTAGCTTAGAAATTACAAAAAAAAAAAAAATCATATTCCAATTTTGTAAATTTGATAAAAAAATTTATCAAAATGACAAAGCTGCAAAAATTGTGGAACAACAATTCTTCGTTCATATCAACAAAATTTTTTGTTTGGTTCAATTTTGGATTTTATCTTACATTTGTGTTATTGAAAAAAAGATTTATCATACTGACAAAATTTTCTTTAGATTTGTTGTTTTTTTTATGGAAATATAAAAATAAATCAATCACAAAGTAATTTTGTTCATATGACAATTTTTTTTTTTCAATATAACAAAAAACTTTTCAGTTTTTGTCAGATTGACTGAAAAAATCAATAAAAGGTTTGTGCGATTGACAAAAAATTACAAAAGTGCATTTTTGTAAATACAACAAAATTTTTGTTATATAGACAAAATTTTTTGTGGATATGACAGAAATCTATGCATTTTTTTGTTATAGTGATAAAACTGATTTTGTTATATTGAAAATATCATTTTTCATCCGTTTTTATCAAATTGACTGAAAATTATGTAAAATTTGTGATATAGACAAAATTTTTCTGTCATATTCACAAAATTCAATCATATTGATAAAAACGTTTTATTGAACTTTGATAAAACCATTTTTATCAATATTACCAAGGTTTTTATTTTCAGTGTAGCTGCTGGTCATTTGATGGACGACTTCAAAGTTGCAGCTGCACTTTTTAATAAGTTTCATCCAACCGTTAAAGACAGTGCTGATGCGAACGTTCTGCTAGAACTGGCTTTAAATCGTTTGAATACTCCTATGTAATTATTTAGGTGCCTTTGCAAGACGAAATAGTCTTAACAGAACCAGAACCATGTTCAATGTTCAGCCGCATCGATGGAAATATTCAGAATCTAAGTAATTTCCCACAACTCACATCACTGTTCAAGAACTTCGTATGGTACATTGGGGAATCACCAAATTAACCAGGCTCGATCCTACTGTGGTGAACATTTAAAAGACCAGCGAACCTATACAATCGAAGTCTGCGAAGATCAGATGCGAATTACCTCTACTGCTTATCATAGCCTTATATGCAACAATAACTTTTTATTGCGAGGGCGAAAATCCAGGCATGTAAGTAGAAAAGTGTATCTCACTTACATCTTGGTGAATAGCGATACAAACGCAGCACATAGTTCGGAAACAATAAAAGCTTTCTATGTATCTGTCTCATTGTAATGAGGACTGTTGGTTGTTGCGCTAATGTTTTGATCGTTTTTTGATATTTGGGCTACGCAAGACACCAGGAAACAATAAATATAACACCAGCTTTATTTTTGGTTGGTATTAAGATAGATCTAAAAGAAGATTAGCTTTTTTTTCATGTGTAGCATAAATATGTATTTTTTTTATGTTTTGTATGAAAAACAGAGTAGGTACTGCGAAAAATGAAATGAAAAAATGCATTTGCTGTGGAACATATTTTTTGTTTAATTTTTTTTTAAGAATTGTGTATAATGTACGTGATATGCTTTATGTATGATTGCGTAATCATATACCTGTATAAAATTAAAGCTTATCAATTAAGGATTACAGTGGTGCAAAAAAAAAATTAAAGGTCATCACTGATTTTTTCGAGATATTGGCTGGCAAACGTCAACGAAAATGTTTCTTTTCAAACAACTTTTAGGTCTGTCTTTTCAAAATATAAAACATTTCAAAAAAATGTATTTTATATCAAATTAAAGATATTTTTATGATCTTCATTGTTCTACGTGCTATTATTTTCGAGACTGTACGTAATTATTTGCAGAAATGTCAGATTTCTCCCATTTCCGGCACTCAATTTCAAGCCTAATTATCTCAAAATCACCAAGACCGAATTCAAAAATATTTAGCAGATAGATTGGGCTGAACGTAAGCTTTCATTTGGTACTAGTCTCATAGGTGTACGCCCTGGGCTCTAGTATGCACCACCACCTTTTGACATTTTTTTAAAAATTGCTGCCGTTTTGACAATTTTCAGCTTTTCACTATAATTATAGATAGCTGTATGGGAAAAGGGGTAGTGTCCGACCGAAGCTTCGGCTTCGGCTTCGGCTTCGGCCACATTCGGCTAAAAAATCTACAATCGGCTAAACCTTCGGCTTCGGCCAAAATATGCCGAAGTTTTGGCCGAAGCCGAAGGTTTAGTTTTTGGTTGTTGTGCGTTGTGGTAGGGGCTGAAAGTTTCAGTTTTTCGTAGAACGTGGAACAGTGTTGAGTTATTTGTTGTTCTTTTCCTTAATTTCAATAAAATATTAATACTAGTTCAAATTGTTATTATTTTTGAAACGTTAATTTAATTTATCCCGTTAATTTGGTTACTGCATGCACACATTAGATTCGTTTTGAGCTTCACCCAGAGTTGACCCAGGTTTCCTTGAGAACTCTATGAGTCCTCAAAAAACACTAAACCACAAATCCCTGTCATTTGAATAAAAATACATGCCATTTAACAGCCCTCAATTCGCCCCAGAAGAAACCAAGGGCGAATCTTTTTGTACCAAACCCAGGTCAACCCCAAGGCTAAAAAAACACTCAGTTTGACATTCAGGGAAAACTTAGGTTTTTCAAAAAACGCTTTGTGGCCACCACAGAGTGACCTCAGGGCTTCAACTAACGAACCTATTCTAGAAAAAAAATCATAATTTTTTCATTTTTAGTCAATCTGGAACGAAAATTCTTCAAGTTATTGAAGCTTCGGCTTCGGCTTCGGCTTCGGCCGAAGGTTAATGTCAAGCCGAATAATCGGCTTCGGCTTCGGCTTCGGCTACAAATCGACCTTCGGTCGGACACTAAAAAGGGGTCTACTTTAACGCCATTTTTTTATTTTCTTGTTGCAGGTACCAGAAAAATTCAAAAATAAACGGCAAATATACGTCTTCTAATTTCAAGGAGTTCAAGAAATGGATAAGAGATAAGGATATCTCTCTTGGATTTCAATATTTTAACTCGAAATTTCGTGACACAATTTACATGAATATATGTATGTATGATAAACTCCTAAGATTACAGAGCATTTGAAGCTTTAGTTTTTTTTACACGCCTTCAAAAAATCACCTGCATTTGAGCTCGAGAAACTAGGGGAGCCCCTTAAGAATTAAAAATGAAATTCAGAAGCCATTTTTTACGGTTTCCTGTAGTTTTGCTGGTAGAAGCAACCCGTTACCCGTTAGTGCCACCGGGCTAGTAACTTCTGCTTGTTTCAGCTACTGCCAGATGCTGGTAAGAAGCAGCTCCCAAACAGCTTTGTGTGACCCGTGCTTTTGACGATGGTGTCAGCTGCGTAATGGTGAAGTCGGAGGTTCGAATCCCTACAGAAAACAAAAAATGTTTTTCCACGGGTGTCACCTTTCGCAAGAAACTGACAAGTGGTAAATCTTCTGATGGTAATTTCATTGCCGTGACAAGCGCTTTCTCAATTAGTAGTTTGGAACCGTCAGAAAATTGCAGGTCCCCTCCATTCCCCATTAGGTATGGTTGTGAGAAATCGGTAATGCCCTTGAACTCCCGCTCTGTTGCGCCATACCCTATATGTATGACGATATAAAGGATTTTATTAATCTAAAAAAAGTCGATCCGACGAATAAATCGAAAGTGCCAATGTTTCTTTGGTCTTCCTTAGTAACATTTTCCTCAGTAGCGAAGGGGTGCGCGTATTGTTAAGTTCTGCCATCACACTTGAATATTGAATTGAAGTCAAATGCCTCCTTATCTTTACCCACAGGACCTTATAATGTTACTTCAATATAATGTTTGCAATCGCCTACAAAGTGCCAAATTATTTACAGATTGGGCTGATCTTAATAGTGTGTTTGTCAACATTAAAGGAGACTTAACCCAACTTGTAATGATTTTTTTATTCAAACAGAACCGCCTTACATTTATGGTTTTCACTTTTTTTTTCTCCACTCACTCCAAAGCCAAAGCATTGCTGTTACCACTGGAATGTATTGAAACATCTGAAAACTCAATTTAATGTGAAATTTATTGGCATTGACTTTTCTAAAAAGGCTCTACACACAGCCCACATCGATTAATATCCATAAAATGTTTATGGCTGTATACAAATTTCAAGCTTCGCATAAAAATTGGCCTCTAATCGAAAGCACCGCCAATTTACATAATCCTTGAAAAATTTATCGTTTTACAATGAATACCAACGGCACTGGCGGGACGGCGCGGCGCGCGGGCGCTGCGGAGTGGCCCGCCACTGTTTCGTTGAGTTGAATATTATCCAAAAAATTTGGAAATTTATTTGTGAGTGCTGAAAGGCCTTTCAATAACATCATAGGCTGATTAGATTATTACACTATAAATGAATATAATGGTGTTTTGTTCATTTTTTATGGTAAGCCAGGCGATTTTTTATGAATGGAGTCGTCCTTTGGACATAGTAGGGGATAAATTGATTAGGTACTTGTAGATTGAAAATTTGTGATAAATATTTAAATTGTGATCCTGTTTTTGTTTTGATGTCTGATTTTATTTGTTGAATGGCTATTTATGGGATAGTGTCGATGATGTAGAACAAAATATAGCAACAATGGAATACATAGCCGTACATAATCCGGCTTTGTTGTTTGTATTTTATTGTTTCTGTGTCGAATTTTTAATAAAGAATATTTCTATTAAATGGAGGGCTGCTTTGTTGTAAGAACTATGAAAGTGTGGCAAAAACAAAGTTTCTGGCCAACTATAAAGTATAAGCGTTACTGTGCGATTCAGGTTTTGACTATGGCCTCAAAACCATTAGCAGCCTTGTTAATTGGATTTCGGTAATAAGCCGATTAGTTGATTGAACACACACTGATTATTCTTTTTCATAACACTTTTCAACAAAAAAGATAGTAGGGGAGCCCAAGAGGGAATTTTGCTAGTTACTCGAGCGCGTCAGAAAATTATATGCGGAGAAACCGTGCAAAACCTGTAATGTACTCCTACCATTTCTGAACCCTTAATACTGTGGGGTGCGTCGAAGGCAACCCGTCAGATTAGTTAAAAAAATCGATCCTCAGAAAAATTCCAAGCGCGTCAGATTAAGAGAAGGTAAGTTAAATGCATCCGCAGAAAAGGGTATATTTCAATAATCAGACAATTTGAGCGTGACACAAGTAAGTAGGCGAGTCACAAAGGTGTAAAAAAATCGACATTTTGAAATACTCGAGCGCGATTAACTTTTTTTTAATTTTGAAAGTATAATCCTATAAACTCGCTGACTATAAATTTGTGCTAGGCTGACCATTCAGTATTCAGTATTTTATTTTGCATGGTGTACAAGTAAGACTTAGTCTTTTATAGTACCTAACATGATCAATTTATATATTAAATAATAAATTCAATAGTATGAGCTAAGTTATAGCTAGTTAAGGAATATATGCAAATACATGTAGGATATACCAAGTTTCAAAGCTACTACCAAACCAAGACTGTAACACCCTATTTAGCCAGATCAAAGTGGAATCGAAACATTATCAGACCTAAGACGAAAGACGATAGAATGAAAACGAGAGAAGAAAGTAGGCAGTCAAGAGTCAACCGAGCAAGACGTCACCGAAGATAGCTATGGTTTTTTATCTTGTAATAAAGAGAGAAATAAGCAGAGTTTAATTAGCGGAATTAGTTTTGAGTTTTATTTCCCACAAATTTTGGTGTCAGAAGTGGGATCAGGTGAAATAGACTTCAAGTAAAGTAAATTTGATTTCTGAAAAAAAAAAAACTGATTTCCACTCGTCGAGCGGTAAAGAGATCCCGCTATAGGATTGCGGTGAGACGAGACCAGTTGCTGCTGCTGCTGCTGCAAAAAAAAAAAACCCCCGCTAGGTTGACATCGACTAACATCGATCGGGAGTAGAATTAATTGCTTCAAGGGAAAATAAGTATAAATCTCCAAACCTGTGAGTAAATTAAATTACTACTAACCAAGAAGTAGAGTAGAGTTAAATTAAAGCCTTAAATTTAACCAATTTGCTGCTCAAATCGTTCGATTAAACAAAACTTGTTTTATTGCGGATTGCAAAGTCAATTTCATATTGTTCAATAAAGTAAAGCTAAAAGGAGATGCAAAAAAGAACAACAACCCGAATAGCACAGGCATAAATGACGATAGTGAAGATGACATCTCACATGCTATTAGGCAGATGGAGTTGGACCTTTTTGCCAGAGAGTCCTGGTTGGAGAACAAAAAGGCTCCGCTTCACATTTCTTGGAAAGAATTGGAGAAACTAGATGAACTGAGAACCAAACAAAAGGCTAGTATTCCTTTGGCAACGGCAGGTAGCTCGCTTAGTTACTTATTACAGCAAGAAAACAAAAAAGTCGGAAGAGAGCTATTGCAGCTACGAGCTGGAGGTCCTGGCTATCGTAAGGGCGTTGAGAAAATTCAGGGCGTATCTTCTTGGCCTTCATTTTAAGATCGTAACGGACTGCCTGGCGTTTAAGGGTACCATGGAACGGAAAGAGATATCCTCAAGGATTGCAGGTTGGGCGCTAACATTACAAGAGTTTGACTACACACTAGAGCACCGACCAGGTACCAGCATGAAGCACGCAGACGCGCTAAGTGGGAATCCTATCGTCATGGTTGTAAATTCCGAATTCCTTGCGAGGTTGAGAAGTGCGCAAGAAAAGACGAATACCTTTTGGCCGTAAAGGCAGCTTTGAAGAGCGGACCTTATGAGAAATTCTTAATGGAACAAGATATCGTCTACAAAACAAACTATGAAGGCAACAAACTACTGTGCGTACCAAAGAAATTGCAGGACGAAATAATCAAATCCTCTCACTCGGAAGGTCATTTTGGTACCCGCAAGATGGAAGAAGTAATCAGACGTGACTATTTTATTCCAAATCTAAAGCAAAAACTAGAAACGTGTCGGTGAAACTGTGTACAATGCATAGTCAGCGAACGAAAGAGTGGCAAGCAAGAGGGATTCCTTAATCCAATCTACAAAGAAGAGGAGCCTTTACATACCTACCACGTAGACCATTTGGGTCCTCTCTCGGTTACAACCAAGCAGTATTCTTTTATTTTTTGTGTAGTCGACGCATTCACAAAGTTTTTCTGGTTGTACCCTGTGAAGTCGACAGGAACGGCTGAAGTGATCGCAAAATTAGAATTGCAAAGAACCGTTTTTGGTAACCCAAGCCGCATAATTTCGGACAGAGGTGTCGCGTTTACATCTAACGCTTTCCAAGAATACTGCGAGAAACAAAAAATCCAACATTCTTTGATCACTACAGGAGTTCCCAGAGGAAACGGTCAGGTTGAAAGGGTAAACCGAGTGATTGTTTCCGTTTTGGCCAAGTTGTCAGCGGATGACCCTACAAAGTGGTTCGGGTTTACTTATCAACTATACAAGAGTGTCTGAACTCAACATGGCATAGGAGTATTAAAAGAACTCCATTCGAATTACTTTTCGGAGTTAGGATGCGTAGGGTACAAGATATTGATCTCGCTGAAGCTGTGAACGAGGAGATTCGGCAAGCCTTCGAAGAAGCACGTGAAAGCTCACGTGAAATTGCTAAATCTTCTATTAAGGCAGTACAAGAAGAAAATCGTAAAACTTTTAACAAGAAACGAAAGTTAGCTACTAAATACAAATTTAACGATGTAGTTGCAATTAAAAAAACCCAATTTGGTACTAATCAAAAAATTTCTCGCAAATTTCTAGGTCCTTATGTGGTCACGAAGATCTCGCCACGCGATAGGTAAGAAATACAGAAAGTCGGTTGCCACGACGGACCACGCACAACCACATCTAGTGCAGACAACATGAAGCCTTGGAGTGATCCTGGTTCTTACGATTCCATGACCGAAGATGAATCTGAAGACGATGTCGAAGACCTTATGGTGTCTAACGAAGACCCATAAACTTTTTACGAGCAACCTGTACGATGACCACTTCAACAGCCGATGACGAAACGACGAAAAACTATAGAAGTTTACCTCTTATGATGATATTTCGATCCCTACTTAACAACAGATGAAGATGATAACTATGACGAGATGCTGAGGAACAAATACTATCCAAGGACGAATAACAATGTACTTTCCAAGACGTTAGACGATTTTCCGAGGACGTAAAATATACAGGATGGCCAATTGTAGGATACCAAGTTTCAAAGCTACTACCAAACCAAGACTGTAACACCCTATTTAGCCAGATCAAAGTGGAATCGAAACATTATCAGACCTAAGACGAAAGACGATAGAATGAAAACGAGAGAAGAAAGTTGGCAGTCAAGAGTCAACCGAGCAAGACGTCACCGAAGATAGCTATTGTATTTTATCTTGTAATAAAGAGAGAAATAAGCAGAGTTTAATTAGCGGAATTAGTTTTGAGTTTTATTTCCCACATACATATACATTTTTAAAATAAAAATAGGAAACAGAAAAGAAAGCCTGTTTTATCCTGTATAATATTAGAAATATTACTATTTCTTCTTTAATTCTATTAATTCTTCTCTCGAAATACCATTATTTTCCTTCTCCTTTCCCCTCCTTTCCTAGTTAAAAGAAAGTGAAGGCATTTTGATCAAATATTATCTTTCAATTACTATTATTATAGCACTAGCTAAAGTGCTGTTTTACAGCCTTCTCAAAATTTGAACTTACAATAATTTTTTTAATTGTGACTGGTAAGGAATTCCAAAGTTTTGTTGAATGTACAAAATAGAAGCGTGATGAATTCAAGTAGAACGCGGGTATTATAAGATTATGAGTTCTCAAAGATTGTGCAAATTGAAGCTTTTCATAAATGTATGTTGGTTTTCTCAGTAGAATGATTTCGTGCATAAACATACAACATCTTGCATCCAGGAATTATTGGAAAGAACATCCAAGTACAATTTTATGGTAGTGTGAAATGTGCCAATGTGTTCGAAGTCCATAAATATATCTTATCATGTCATTGAAAGCTACAAGAAACTTGTGTTGCGAATGCAAGTCAAGTTTACAGTAAACAACATTTGCAAAGTCTATAAGAGGAACTAAAAGAATCTTAACTAGTCTTAACTTGGTGCTAGTAGGAGTTATATCGGAGTACAACCGAAGCTTACGCAAGCCACCATAAATTCTGCCAATGGTATAGTTCACCTGGTTCTCAGCTGAAAGAGAGGTATTTATACCAAGACTGGTAACACAATTCACAAAGTGAAGCTTGACATCTGAAAGGTAAACCTGTGGCAAAAGCAAGGTATTTGTGTGCTTTTTATATATCGCAATTAGTTGAGATTTAGCAGGGTTGAGGGTTAGGTGATTGGCAAAGGGACCATTTCAAAATTGCTTGTAGATCTTCCTTCATTTATTCTGTGAATAAGGTCCTCTTGCAATCCAATTGGACGTGACAAATAAATTTGGACATCATCAGCATATAGATGAATTGAAACATTCGAGCAAACGATTGGCAAATCATTAATGAATAGACAGAAGAGGATTGGTCCTAATATTGAGCCTTGTCGAACCCCCATTAGCACATTCATTGGATCTGAGATCATTTCATCAACCTTGACCCTCTGGCTTCGACCAGACAGATAGTCTCTTATGAGACTTACTGCTCTATCATGAAAACCAAAGTACAGTTTCAGTTTTGAGAAAAGTATTTGATGGTTGACCTTATCAAAGGCCTTTGAAAAATCTAATAAACAAAGAACAGTCACATTGCCCAGGTCATATTGGTTTCGATCATAATCTAGAACTTTTATCATCGCAGTTTGACAACTGTGATGAGCACGAAACCCAGACTGAAATTTGGATAATAAGTTGAACCTATCAAGGTGACTAGTTATCTGTGTAGCAAGAATCTTCTCAAAAACCTTTGATAAGAATGGTAAGATACTGATCAGACGGAAATCAGAACAAGAACTAGGATTCGCTTTCTTCGCAACAGGGATTATTATAGCGGACTTCCAGCAATCAGGAAAGGAAGAGAAAGTTATACAAAAATTGATTATATGAGTCAGTATAGGTAATAAATGATTCAAAATCATTTTGATAAAAGAAATAGGCACCCCATCTTCTCCAGCTGCATCAGACTTAATCAGACGAATACTTTCGAATACTCGGAAACTATTCCAAATTCGAGTTCCGTTGCATAATGGTAAAGAGGTATAAATTGCATGGTATAAATTCTTGTTGGGTTCTATCAGTTACTTCAGATGATAAGAAGGCCTTATTTAAATCATTTGGATCAGGCAAACTATGGACAACCTGCTTTTTTCCTATTCCAATACTGCGAAGGTTTTTCCTGAGCTTTCGAGATGATTGGTTCGTATCGAGCTTAGAAAAAAGTACCTTTTTGTCTCTACGAGTCACAAATGTAGCTGCATTCCTAGCACGACAAAAATTTTCCCAATTCGTATTGGAAGCATTACTTTTCCATTTCGCATACAATTTTCTTCGGTTTTTAATTGCTATATGTATACTTCATGAGTAAACCAGGGACAGTTTTTACTACGCACCGCAACAGATTTAATAGGAACATGTTTATCATATTGTTCCAGAACAAGAGATTGAAAGTGGTGTACCTTGTCATTGGTATTTGAGAAGGCATGACATTCGTTCCAGCGGTAGACAGCAGCATCATTTAAGAGTTCGAAATGGTTTATCGATTTTAGATCTCTGAATTGAAATGTTGTTTGCGACGGTGTATGAGAAAATTCTAAGTTATATGTGCAAAACAGCAGATCATGGTCAGATAAACCTTCCATAGTCAGTTGGTCTTGCAGAAGAACGTAGAACAAATCTGAGACAATCATTAAGTCAAGGAGACTTGGAGGAGTATTAGGGGCGAACCGGGTGGCATAAGAATTTGATAAAAACAGTCCCGCCGCGGCTATTTCATCTCTCAGTTGGTTAGATCGAGATTCGAGAGTCATATTGCAGAAGGTCATTACCACATATAATAATGTGCTCATATGAGAGTGTGAATTCTTGCAGGACAGCGAATAAGGGCTCAGGCGAAAAACTTTTATTTGGATTGTAACCAACACACAAAAGACATTTAGTACTTCCACCAGCTACCTCAACGAAAAGAAATTCAATACCCTTGTCTTCTGACTTTTCCAATACCTTACATGAGAGGGATGCTTTGCAGTACAGTGCAACTCCTCCGCAAAATAGTGTCGGTAACCCTGTCATTTCTGACTATTTTATAATTATCCAATTCATAAACACTATTTGGAATAACAGGCTTGAACCAAGTTTCGGCAATGCGTATAACATCGACGTCTGATGCTTAAAAAATCGACTAGAGAAAATCCAATTTGTTTAAATTCAGACTACGAGCATTTATGCAACATACTTTGAACCCTTCATGCACATTAGAAAGTATTCTAATAACAGATTTTACAGATAAGCTATTATTACAATTAGAAATTGATTGAAATCCTGCACCAGTCATCATGAAAAAATAGAAATTAAAAAAAAAAAAATAAAAGGGAAAAAGAATAGAAATACTTGATGTTAATGGAATGAGGATAAGACTGGTTTTTACAGGAAAAGAAAAATTTAAGAAAAAGAAAAATTGAATTAAACCTAATGATAAGATGAAAAGAATAAGAATGAAATATAATTATTATTTTTTTTTTTTCAGTGTATAAATGTAAATATTTATTCTATTTTGATAATGATTTTTGGCAAGTGGCTGCTGCGGCTGACTCGAATGAATTCAAGACGAAAGTTTTAATTTTCTAAAACTAATTGCAGCATTTGGGGCCAGATGTCAGCAATAACTAGCGGAATATTCTCTTCCAAGGCGTAAATCTTCTCGAGCTTATCTACGTAGACAAGCGACTTCACACATCGCCAAAAAAAATGTCCAGCGCAAGGCCCATGCTTCTGCGCCGTTGGCATAGGCGGACTGGGATGATCGCCTCTTACAAAAGGTTTCCTGGAAATTTCTGGAAAGGGGTTCATTTCTCAACTGTCTTCTTAACTCAAAGTGGCAGAAGTAATTTGTCATTCAATTTCTTCACTCATGTTTTTTTTTCTGTGTGTAACGGCGTACCCCACAGGCGGATCACTAGTGTGAAGCTGATAAGTGGGAGAGTTGTGATCGCTTCAAGAACACTACTCGTAACGCAGGAAATGAAAAGAAGAAGAAGAAGATTTTTTTTTTTTCTGTATCCAAAGCGGATGGTAGGTATAAGAAGTTCTCTGCTAGCTCGAAGTTATTTCTGTTTATTGCGACGGTTTTTCCAATTTTACGATGTACTAGAAAAAAGAGAAAAAGAAGAAGAAGAAGATGAAGAAGAAGAACAAGAGAGGTGTCCGTGAGTTCTTTATATTGACCATGAAGGTGAAGCGTGTTTTTCTGAAGTCATCCGGCGTAGTCGTCAGGTTTTGCAGAGATGTCATGTACTGCACATCTCTGTATATATATATTTTTTTTTTTTTTATAATTAACGCGCACATCAAGTGGTTATGAATACCCTAATAATGTTGTTAAACACAGTGCGAGCATTTAGGAAAATAGGAGAGGATTTGAAAGGAGACACCGATGCACGTTGCTTTTGAATCTTTGTGAATCGTAATGAAGGGGAAACACAGAGCCAGGTAAAGCATTCCACATTCGGGTGGTGCGACTGAAATATGAATCTCTATATACTTGACTGTACGTCCGAAGTTGGGCTCAAGGTAAAACTGATGAACATTCCTAGCGAGGCGGGTGTTGCGGCTTAATTGTTTCAGGGGAGGAATGCAACTGGCTACTTCACTAGAGCACTGCTTGTGAAAAAAGCGATAAAAAAGAGTGAGACAGGCAATGTTTCGTCGATGTTCAAGAGAATCAATCGATTCTACGATTGAACTATCACCTATCAATTTTAACGCTCTATTTTGTACCCTATCAAGGACTTGCAAAGATGTTTGGGAAGCACCTGACCAGATATGGGAGTTATACTCCAGTTTTGGGCGGATGAAGGCCTTATAAATTGTAACCAGATCAGAAGGGGTTAAGAATTTCCTGCATCGTCTCAAGAAGCCTAAGCATTTAGCAGCGTTTTTGGCGACTTCAAATATGTGGTCATTCCAACGAAGATCATCGTTTACACACATACCAAGTACTGACAGCTTTTCGGTTTCTTCGATGCAAGTACCATTCATGGATAATGGCAATGGGGGAATGTTAAGCTTCAGCGACAAGAGGCAGCATTGAGTTTTCGAAGCACTGAATTCTACTCGGTTCATAAGACCCCATGCAACAATGCTGTCAAGGTCAGAATTCAATGAGCTTATCATACGCAACCGTTCCATTTCTACGTCCGAAGAGCAGGGACGTGAATTTGGAAACGAATATGAAAAGCTGAGGGTCGAGTCGTCAGCAAAATAGTTAAGCGGATTAGAAGTTTCAGACAAGAGATCATTAATGAAAATGAGGAAGAGAGTCGGAGACCAAACGGAGCCCTGGGGCACACCAGCATTTATCAAGTGGGTATCAGACTTGAAGCCATCCAACACAACTTGTATTGAACGGTCGGAAAGGTAATTTCTAATCCAACGAAGAAGAGACTCATCGATACCAAAAGCACGCATTTTCGATAAAAGAGCCTGATGCCAAACTCTATCAAATGCTTTAGAAATATCAAGCGCAATAATCTTACTTTCTCCAAAACAATGTAAAGATTGGTTCCACTTTTCGGTGAGATAAGCCATCAAATCACCAGTGGACCGTTTGCTACGAAAGCCGTACTGACGGTCATTAAGAAGCTTTCGTTCTTCAAGATATTTCATAAGTTGACGGTTTATCAACGTTTCCATGACCTTGGAAAGAAGGGACGTTAGTGCAATTGGACGGTAATTGGAAGGGGAGGAAGATTCGCCTTTTTTAGGGACGGGCTGGACAAATGCAGTTTTCCATCTGCTCGGAAAAATTCCAGCAGAATAGGAAAGATGGAAAAGTTTACGCAGTGGCTTTGCCAGCGTAGAAGAACACCTCTTCAGAATAACGGGGCGCGGGGATACCATCTGGACCAGCGGATTTATGTATGTTGAGATCTTTAAGGACTCTCGCAACCCAGCGAGTTCGAAACTATCTGCTTCATCAAAGAATTTGCAGACTCGAGCTCAGGTGGAGCCAATATGCTATGAGGAAGTGTCGAGTTGGCAGAAAATTGAGCTGCTAGCAAATTGGCTTTGTCGATGGAGCTGACATACGGAGAGTCATTGAAGACGAGCGTTGGGACCGATGATGCGGTCGAGTTCTTAATGTTCTTCACAAAAGACCAAAAGTTTTTACTTCCTTTTGGACACAATAGTATTTTTTTGCCTTATATTTTGGTCATGTAAAAACTTGCCCTTTGTATCTGAGCATTACAGATATTTCTGGCCCGTTTGAACAAATTTCTGTTTTCTACAGTGGGGTTATCTTTAAATTTACGAAAACTATTTTCTCGATCCCTGATCGCCTCTTTACAACGTTAGATATCATATCAGCTGATGCATCAACGTTTTCGTCGAGAAAGCACAATGACCAATTAAAATTTCGAAAGAAATTATTCAGGCCGTCCCAATTGGCTTTCTCGTATTGCCACACAGTTCTTTTAGGGACTTTATCTTTTTTTACCGTGACGGGAAGCGAAAAATCTACCGATATGACACAATGGTCTGATTTGCCTAAAGGAGGTGATACTACAACCCTGTATTTTTCGGGATGAGAAGTGAGAAATAAATCAAGAGTGTTGGCCGCATGGCCTTCAATATCTGGAACCCGAGTGGGCTCATCAACAAGTTGAGTTAATTGGTTAAACTCAGCGAAGATCTCAACATATTTTCCTTCGGGTGTTGTCTGGCCAGAATGTCGAAGCCAACCAGAATTGTGTACATTGAAATCGCCCGCAATTGCGATTTCAGTATGAGGAAAAAGGGAAACAATTCTTATTATGGATTCAGATAGCGCATCAAACTGAATGGTTGAATTGCTATCTAAATTGGGGCTTCTATAGAAAAAACAATAATGAGTGATATGCTTACGGAAGGTGAATTTTAACCACATGAAATTAAAGTTCGTATTATAACAGAGGCCGTAGCTATTGTGGTAGAAGCTGGTAAGCAATATCATTTCGAACATATACGGCGAGGCCATGAGAAGCAAAGAATAATGGCACTAAGCTATACCCAGGCAGGTTGAACTCTGATGAATCAGAATCAACACCCACCTGAGTTTCACTCAATGCCAAAACAGCTGGCCTGCATTTTGCAGTGTGAGCGTACACAGAAAAAAAATTCGATCGCAACCCCCTAATGTTGCTAAAATCGACTTTAAACTTACCCGACATTAAGATTCACAAAAACACACAAAACAAAGTATCAAACGCAGACGCTTAATCTAAGTCCAATCAACAAGTGAAGACCTAGTTGGAAAACCAAAGATAAGTTACTAGCGGTGTATATGCCGTAATACAAGGATACAAGGCTTCGGAATCCATAGAAATATGGTTTATGTCGTTAATGCCCTTCCGGGATTTTTTCAAGATCTGCTGTTATGTGAACATTTTGGTCGACCTATGACCTGGCTTATACCCGCATTGAAAAGGACCAATCGAATTGTGGACGTAGGGCTCCAGAAATTTATATATTACAGCAGTTAAGAGATTAACAGACAAAAAATAAAAGAAAAAATTGTCTCTGTGTTCCACTGAACTTGGTGACAGTCAAGGCAACTCTCCAAATTGTGAACGGAATAAATCCTGTTTCATTCTTTTTCAGCACAAATGTACACTTCCTGGAAGGCTTATGAAACAATTTTGTTATATGTCAACCATCTTTTGTCTCAATTGTACCCATTTCCCTTTATCCCGATGCAATTTCCACCGATCAATCACGGTGGTTTTTTTTTTGTTCCATATTTCATTTGTGATTATCGAAAAACACTCCAACCCATACTTAGCCCAATCTTTCAGCATAGTAAGTGAAACTTTGAGTCGAGCGGACTACTTTGCAGTCATAACTCTCATGAAAAGCCTGGAATATTTATCACAATGCCAACCTTATCTTCCCACGTACTCTGTCATCCATATCTACCGTCCAATTATGTTGGTCTTAAATATTAAGAGACAAAACATAAATACAGCTTAGAGGCATACTAAGACACCCCATAAAACTTCTAAATTCCTAATAAATTTTTCACAGCCCATAAACCATATAAACATACACAAACGACTACAATATACAACAGCTTAGTTCAAAGACCAAACGTTTCTTCTGACATTCACAATTTTTGGTCTATCGTTATCCATTTTTACTCCTCTAGTCGGATATACTGCTATGCAAAATTAAATGAAAGGACAATATCACTTAATCACAGTCATCATCAGAGAACAAAAGTGCCCTTTACCCTCTCAGTGTGCAAATTAACTACGACAAGTATCTACCTGCTCTTTTCCCTCTTTTCACTCGTTTGTATTTGGTATATGAATTTGCAATAAATTGGTTTCGATTTATATCCTTTTGCCAAGCCAAGTGATAACACTAAAAGCTGTCCCAAACCCCCCTCATAAGTCCACTTAAGAAATCTCAATCTTTGAACATCTGTCTCCTACTTTGTCCCGCTCTCTCACACTCTTAATACCTTTGAAAGAACTAAGCAAATTCACAAACCATCTAACTTCATTTTTCTTCATTAAATAGATTTTCATTTTGTTTTTCTGGTAGGGCAGTAAATCCAATTGTAATCCTTGTTTAAGGTCTTCAAGAGTGTGTACGTGTAGACCATGGTTTTCCATGGAGATATCTCGAATAATGTATGTGTCTCTATGCAAAAAGAGAATTCGTCCTGTCTTTTATGTTACATATTATGTTTTGTAGTTGTAGTCCTTTGAGGACAATTGGATGGTGAGAAAGAGTTAAAAAGTTGAAATTGCGGTGCGCATTTTGCCAACATCAATTACATGACATGATACGGTTTGCCTTATTAGGTACATTGAAATTAAATGCGGGAATACGACCCAAGAGAGAGGATCCAACATTCTTTTAATTTTTCAAATTTACTAGAGGTAGTCTTGTTCTTAACGTAATTCTGGTAGAACTAAAAAATTACAAAACATAGCTAGTTTCGTTCATAAAAGAAAAAAAAAACCACATCTGCACTGTAAAGTGCGCACACTACTGCCCCCAAGGACTTAAGTAATGTGAAAACTTGTAACATTGTGAACTTTTAAGCTGCGGGTGAAATTTTCATCACAGCTGAGGGTACTTTTTTTTGAACGCTAAGTGGCTGTGAATGAACTCATAGTTTTCATTTTATTATCACAATGTTACATGTAGGACATAACACAGGGTTACAAGTATAACACAAGTCCCTCTGGGCTAAAAGAAGCATGTTAAGAGTATGTTAAACACGCATTGCGGATGTTGGTTAGGTGAACAATGGAAAAGAATTATGAAACAATTGCTAAGTTGTTTGACTAGGTACATGGAGTGTTGTAGTTTTCTTTCATTTTTCATACCAATTTTGCCTCACAGGGATGGTGATTATTTTATGCCCTGTTCGCTTGTTCGGTTCGGTGTTGGTATTGTATATCTGCTTGTAGTGGTCAGGTTATGTTTCTCTTGAGTCAATTTGGAATCGGACTCCGTCTTTGTTTATTTGCCTATTCTAATTTTAAGTACCTATTGCAATGTCCTAAGGTTTTCCAGATATCATATTTCTTGGAATTTATTTTGCCTTTCTTGTCGAGATATTGGAGTTCCATTGAATGTTTGCAAATTCTTAAAAAAATAGTAAATAAAATGTTGGCCTTTATTTGAAACTGTCTATCAGATGCCAACTTTGATTTTTACACCTTTTAAACTATGTACATATGAGATCAGTAATAAAATTTTTTATAAACCGTATTTTTTAAGACATGTGGATTTCAATCTTTCAAATCATTTTTCGGAGTTGGTCTTTTTGACAGCTGTCACTTGATTTGCGTACTTTTGTCAAATTTACTTGAAATGTAATCGTTGTTGACACCGGCGCCGGCGCCGATTTATACATATTTTTGAGCTTCAGACTTGGGCATTACCTTCAAGATTGGGTCAAATAACACCGCTAAAATATTTTTTGTGGGGTTATTTGAAGTCGCTTGACTTTGTTGATAAGCCCGAAACGATTGACGGCTTGGAAGAGAATATTCTGTGCGTTATTGCTGACATACGGCCCCAAATACTGTGACAAGTGGACCTGTTTGCGTGTTACGCAGGAGGTTCGTGGTTCGAATCCCATGTTTGTGACAATTAAACTTGTTGAATGATGACTTCTCCCTGGCCCGATGACAATGATATGCTTAGGTACATTTATGGTCTGCGGAGAACCCAACATATCTCTCATTATCACAAATTAGTCCTTGGATGCACGCTACAGCAATACTTGAATGCTAGATGCTGTATATTCTTGCACAAAGTTATACAAAACAGAACACCGTCCTACATATGCGAAAAACTTCAATTTACGCAATCTCATAGAACATTAAATCTATTGACACCTACCTTCAACTACTTGAACTCTTCACGGCTATTTATTGTGCATGCAACAAGGCTTTGGAATTTACTGCCAGTAACAATCAAACGAATAATTGGAGCAAGCAACTTCAAAACTGCAGTCACTTCTCATTTTTCTTGAAAAAATTGAAACTTGAAATCAAATTTAGGAAGTAACGCATTTCAAAATTTTAGTTATTATTTATAAAATGCATATATGTTAATAATTTTAATTTTATTTAGATCTACTAATTGAATTATTTTTAAGAAAAAAATGTATTATTATAAAAACCAGTATGTTAAGTACTATAAAAGACTAAGTCTTATTTGTACATGGAAAAATAAATTGAATTGAATTGAATTGAATTGAATTGATGACAATCCAGCAGTTTTTCTTGAAAATTGCGCTGTCGCGCTCTTCGAACCTCTTCTCAGTCTTTTTTAAGAACTCGCTCTCTCTGGCAGCTTTTCCCCCTCCTTATATAAAGAGTCTTTAATTTTCCCTATCTTCAAAGAAGGAGATTAACTAGATTATCGACCGATAGCTAAGCTTTCCTCATCCCCATGCTTTTCGAAAGCATTGTGGACGACTTTCTACATTTTCACTGTAAGCCAATTGTTTCTTCACTTCACCACGGGTTCTTAAAGGGAAGGCGTACTACGAAGAACCTTACCCAATTCGTACCAATGACTCTGTTCGCCCTTAAAGGCACAGAGAATGATGTTATTACTACCGGTTTTAGTAAAGTATTCGATAAAATTAGTATCAAATTATTTACCGCAATCTCAAAACCTTTGTTTTCCCACCACTATTTATCGAATGAGTCAATTCATATCTCGAGAACCGAGTATATATATGTCGTCTTTAAAAAGCTGTATCCGATCCAATATTTGGCTCTCTCATGGTTCCTCAGGGCAGCCTTCTCTGTCGTTCCCTGTTTATGCTTGTCACCAAGGACGTTGGCAGTATCATTTCATTTTCGGATCTGTCCATTTAAGCAGACAACATTGAAATATTAAAAGTAGTCTCATCTGCTCAGGATTCTTCGATCCTTCAACAAGACCTAAACACTTTCTTTACTTAGGGTAATTACAACTTTCTTGAGCTAAGTATTAAAATAAAGTTCGAATTTATTACTCGCACAGTCTTCCTGTTCCTATGGTTTCGCCTATCAAGGAATAATTTATGACAAAGTGCTAAATTTCCACTCTCACATTAAACATATCATTGCGAAAGCAAACTCTTACTTAGGGTTTAACAAACGCTGGTCTAAAGAGTTTTCCAACGCATACGTTCGTATCGCTAACATAATTTTTTTCCATCAGGTTATGACTGGAACCATTGATGCCCCACCGCTACATGAATTGATTTTCATGAATACTAATTCAAGCAGAGTAAGTCAAGTTCCTCCTTCCTACTCTCAGTCAGCACCAATTACACCCATTTTAACACAATGTGCAGAATACCTTGTTTAGTATATAAGTTATATACGCTCCGAAATGCACTCCAGCAACAGAGGCAAATCTTCAACATGATAAGAATGACATCATGTTCAACAAGCCAAAATAGAAGATAACACAGCACATGCAGCTGTAACAATAAAGATAACACAGCACATGCAGCTGTAACAATAAAGATAACACAGCACATGCAGCTGTAACAGTAAAGATAACGAAACTGTAGATATAAATAGCACCTAGATAAAATATTGTTAGTCAGAATTAAGAAAGTCTTCAGTCTACGAGGTACTCTCGTCACAAGACTAAATAAATAAGTTTTGAGAAAATAAAAACTCTTAGTTTCATTAAAAACAAAATTGGCGCAGTCGGTAGGATAGAGTTAAATTGATTCTATCCTGTAAAAATCTACAATCCGTTCCGGTACAGTGAATTTAATTTTCAAATAAAAGTTTTCCTGCGAAAAAGTTTGAACGAATATTTGAATTAATAACAAAATCGGAACCGCGACATCCTTAATTATTTCAGTGAAAAACCGTACCAACCTTGACGGAAAACATTTAAATAATTTAAATCAATTCAGTGAACTAGAGACAGAATCCTTAACGAGAATAAAGATTTTAAATCTGTTCAGTGAATCCTGATTAGTCCATGACTCAACCAACGCATATGGTGTATGTCAGAAAGTCCATAGAGGAAAACTAATCAAAACAAACATTAGATTAAGTGAAAATAGAAATTGCAAATAAAGAAGAAAATAAATACGAAAATAAATCGTGTGAGTAGAAAAATAAAAAGAAAAAGTGACCAGTATAAAAGTAGAAGAAAAGGGCAGCATCCGAGCCCCGACTTAAGAAGAGTAGATGTCCAGAAAATTTAAGAAGTGGATTAAAACTAGCTACAGACATACTGACGAAGAATCATTATCAGGAGAAGAAGCAGATCAACATTTAAACAACATAAGAAACCAGGAAATACCTGAGCACATCAGTAAGAATAATTGTAAGCTAGAAAATAATAAATTTGAAAATTTTGAAAACAATAAATTAAAAATTAATATTGAAAATAATTTTGGTGAAAAAACTATAGCAGAAAATAAAAATAAAAGTGAGTTGAAATTAGAAATCAGTTACCAGAATACTAACAAAATGTCCTTAGCTACAGCCAAGAAGAGCTTAACGCTCGACCCTCTGAAATATATAGAGAAGTTAAGTCCTTTCGATGGGAGGACAGAAGATTTATACACATTTCTTACAAATGTTGACGGAATTATTCCTATCTTCAATGAGTATGATAATCAGAGCCAAATCATGTGCATTAATATCCTTAAATCGAAGTTCATAGGAAAAGCTAAACTCTGCATTGAGATACATCCTCACCTACAGAAATGGACCGACATCAAAGCGATGTTGATCTCTAATTTTGGCGGCTTTAAAAATAGCATTCAGTTGTATGAAGAACTTAGACAGATATGTTTTAGAGGAAATATCCTTAGATTTTATAATGACATTCAAAAAACACTTTGCGATCTTAATCAAAAAAGTGTACAAGAAGATAAAACACACGAAGTAAATAATAATAATTTAACGGCTTTAAATATTTTTAAAGAAAAACTACCAGTACATATGCGTACCATCCTTTTTGCTCTCAAGCCTACCAGCTTACAAGAAGCTTTACATCAGCTATCTGAAGCTGGTTTTGTTAATACAAATCCTATTGATGAGAGCCAACAAAAACGTCAGATCCCACAACAGTATAGTAATAATTCTTTTAGACCTCAAAGTAATTTTCAGACTAACTCCCAGAATAATTCTCAGAATAACTCAGGACAATTAAGAAATAATTTTAGTAACAACTTTAGACAGAACAATTTTAGACCACCCTACAATCACTTCAGTAATCAAAATAACTTTAGACCCCCATTTCAAAATAATCGTAACCCTAATAGAAACTATAATAATCAAGGGAATGAGCCCATGGAAGTCGATCCAGGCTCGAGAAAATTCAGGAGGAATCCTAACCCAAACAATAGGCAGGTAAACTACAATAGAAATGTAAGCCCAAAAACTGATCCTGCGGGATACGTAGAAACAAATACTAATATTAATAATAACCCTGCGGGATATCCAAAAACAAATAATGAGACAGAAAAATTTTCAAATACCAGCCTCGGATTGCCTTTTGTTCGGATAGAAAAAGCAGGCAGGATATTAAGAATGCTAATCGACACAGGAGCGACGAATAGTATATTAAACGAGAAAGACGCTCCTCAAAATCTAATTAAAATACGAACAGAACCATTAAAAATTAATACCGTAGGAAACCCAATCTTAGTTGAAAAAGAAGTACTCTTACCAAAAGAAAAATTCATTTGGAAAGTTACTGAAGACTGTTTATTTCAGTTAATGACTTTCAGTCAGAGCTTTAACGGCATCATTGGCAACAACATTCTTATACCAAACAATGGAAAAATTGACTATGCAACTAAGATATTAGAACTAAACGGAACTAAAATACCAATCTTTTTTGATGAAACAGATGAACGTGATTATTCCATGGAGATAAATCACTTAAATGGCTTAACGCCTCACGACACTATTTTCGACGAATTTGAAAAGAAAAATATAGACCACATGAATTCAGAAGAGAAAAAAATTCTATTTCAAACTTTAAACGAATATTCAAACGTATTCTTCCACAAAGGCGATGATCTCTCTTTTACATCACACGTTAAGCATAAGATACCAGTACAGGATAATTCTCCTATTTTTACTAGAATCTATAGATATCCCTAAGTACACAAAAATGAAGTAAACAACCAGATTCAAGAACTATTGGATCAAGGTATCATTAAACATTCAACTTCTCCCTATAATGCTCCGATTTGGGTTGTACCTAAGAAAGCAGATAAGATGGGAAATAAAGAATGGAGAATAGTAATAGACTATAGAAAACTAAACAAGATAACAAAAGAAGATAAATTCCCGATCCCACTCATAGATGATATTTTAGATAAGATGGGACGAGCAAACTATTTTTCCACACTAGACCTTACGAAAGGTTTTTACCAAATTGAAATTGATCCCGAAGACCGAGAAAAAACAGCCTTCAGTACTTTATCAGGTCATTACGAATGGATGCGTATGCCATTCGGTTTAAAAAATGCACCCGCAACATTTCAGCGGATGATGAATGAAGTTTTAGGCGATTACATTGGCAAAATATGCTACGTATACCTAGACGACATTATTATTTTCTCTACTTCCCTTCAAGAGCATACACACCACTTAAAATTAATATTTGAAAGATTACGAAAAGTTAATCTTAAAGTTTCACTAAACAAATGCAATTTTCTTAAAAAAGAAAGTGAATTTTTAGGTCATATAGTCACACCAGAAGGCATAAAACCAAACCCATCTAAAATTCAAACAATTAAAGATTTTCCCCTTCCAACTACGATTAAAGAAATACAATCATTTTTAGGTCTTACCGGTTACTATCGCAAGTTCATAGAAGACTATGCAAAGATAATAAAACCTATGACCTTGTACCTGAAGAAAGATTCTAAAATTGATTTAAAAAATGAAAAATACATTGGCGCGTTCAATAATTTAAAAATAGCTTTGCAAGATACATTGATAAACAGACACCCAGATTTTACAAAAGAATTCACACTGACAACCGATGCTAGCAACTTCGCTCTCGGTGCAGTCCTAAGTCAATCCCACGGACCATTATCTTTTGCTTCACGCACTTTGAATAAACATGAGTGTAATTACTCAACCATAGAGAAGGAACTTTTAGCTATCGTTTGGGCCACCAAACAGTTTAGACATTACCTTTACGGTAGAAAATTCAAAATATTAACAGACCATAGGCCTCTAGTTTGGCTCCAAAACTTAAAAGAACCTAATTCAAAATTACAACGATGGAAGATTAAACTCGAAGAATACGACTTCGATATCGAATACATCCAAGGCAAGGAAAATAAAGTCGCTGATGCTTTGTCAAGAATTAAAACTGAACAGATAAACGCATTTGAAGAAGATCTCGTGAGTACCCAGCATAGCAATGAATCAGACAGTTCAAATCTTATCCCAATAACAGATAAACCCCTCAATATGTTTGAACGCCAAATAATTGTTAAAACAACAAGGGTAGATTCCCGAGAAATAACATTCCCATACGTAGGAAAAAAACAAATAGTAATTACAAGAAAGAATTTTACCTCTAAAGACTTTGAACAAATAATTTTAGAATGCGACATAGGAAAACCTAACGCAATATTTTTTGATAATGATGACTTACCACTAAATAGATACGAACCAAACGATGAGTTATTTCTAAAATTCCAAGAATACTGGAAGCAACACCATTACAAACAAAAACTATACAGAACCATGTCCAACTTAACGAACTTACATTCCCCAGAAACTGAAGAAATAATTAATAACACTCACAAAAAATACAATCACATCGGTATAGAAAAGACGTACTTAGAAATCATTAGAACCTATTATACACCAAATCTTAGAGAAAAAATAAATAAAATAATCAATAATTGTGAAACTTGCAATCTTAAAATAGAAAGAAATCCACTAAAACTCCCATATGAAAAAACTCCAACACCAACAGGTCCCCACATACATTATCACATGGACATTTGGCCCATTCCTAGAAATGGAAACTACCTAACATGCATTGATAAATTCTCTAAATTTATCGCATTAGAAAGACTAGAAACAAAAACCCAAGCTGACGTATTAACAGCAATGACAAAGATATTCATTTGCTTAGGTTATCCAAAAGTCTTAACGACCGATAACGATAGATCTTTTCTTTCATATACAATACAACAATATCTCAAAGATAACGATATAATGAATCATATAACCACGCCTTATCGCCACACAGGCAACTCAGACATAGAAAGTCTACATTCCACTCTAAACGAGCACATTCGACTTTTTGAAAAACAAAAACCAAATTTAGTCGATAATGTAACACGTACCATAGTGGTTTATAATAACACTATTCATTTGACTACACGGGAAAAACAAAGTGATATACATTTTGGTAGAACAGACAATAAAATTGTATTTGAAAGAATTGAAAGTACTAAAGAAAAAGTTTTAAATAAAATTAATAAAAACAGAAAAGATACGGAGATAGATCCTAATTTTACAAAAATAAATAATCCAGAACGATACGACAAGTTGAAGACAAAACACAAAAAGGTGAAAGTGTTAGAAATTAATAAAAACAAAATAACAATACGACCAAATAGAGACCCTCAAAAATTACACAAAGATCAATTTAGAAAAAGAAAGAAACAGTTTAAAAATGATTCCATTAAAATTGATAATAGCAGTATTTCTATGGCTGTCAACGTTGACCCATAGTCAAGAGATACAAATGTATGAAATTACACGAGAATTTGCGATTATAAAAAGTTAATCAATTAATTTGATAGAGGATTACAAGACAATAGTGCACGTTATAAATTTAACCAAATACGAGCAAGCAATATCTAAACTTAAAGAACAGTATAAGCTGATTCCAAACAAACGATATAAACAAATTATTGAAATCACAAAATTAGAAACTAAAATTCAAACATTAATACCCCATAAAATAGTTAAAAGAGGAGTTATAAATCTAATTGGATCAGGCATGAAGTTTCTTTTTGGGACAATGGACGATGAAGATCACCAGAATATAGAAAATAGACTGAAAGCCTATGAGGAAAACAATGAAGAAATAATAAAAAATAACAACCAACAGATAAAGATTAACGACCATTTCAATGAACAATTTGAAAGACTAATAGATACAGTAAACAGAGGGACAACTTTAATCAACGAACTAAAGAACCAAAGAAGCGATGTAAATGACCTTAGAACGGAAATAGAATTTTTTAATCAGATTAATGAAGTAAAAAATGCTTTAGAAAAATTAGAGGATATTATTTTAACAAGTAGAACAGGTATGCTAACTCAGGACATTTTAACTCTTGAAGAAATTCAAGAAAATAACATAACGTTCGATAAATTACAACACCTAAAGATAAAATTAGCAGTTTACAAAGTTAATATCTTAATAATAATTTCTATTCCCCAATTCACAATTGAACGCTATAACAAATATTATATCCAAAATTTTCCTGTTAATAATAAAACTTTGAACTTAATCACAAACATAATTTTAGAGAAAAATAATAAAACATATTTCCCAGAAAATGAAGTAGAAAAATTAGAACTAATAAAAGACGAATGTATTAACGATTTAATATTTCAAAAACCACTTAAAGATTGTAAAAGAATTAATTCTAACCACACAGAAATAAAAGAAGAAGGAGAATTTATCGTAATAAAGAATATTGAACAAACTCCTATTAAACAAAACTGTAATGACTTAAACTACACTATTAAAGGAAATTATCTGATTAAATTAAGAAATTGTAAACTTCAAGTAAAGAATAAAAAATTTAACCGAAAAGAATATCTTGGAGACTTAATAGTCCCAATATTAGATTACAAATTTGCAACAGACAATAAAGATATTGATTTAATTGAATATAAATTTGTACAAAATATAAAAGAGCTAAGCAACATAGAATCTAGGCACAAAACAATAAGCTATAGTTTAACATTGGTATCAATAGTTTTAATCTTAGTAATAGTAATATTCATTTGCTTAAAAAGAAAAACTAACAGCCTCAGTACCAATAGTACCGTGAATCTACCATCCGTAGAGTTTCATCAGATGGACGATTCAAAGGGGGGAGGAGTTATATACGCTCCGAAATGCACTCCAGCAACAGAGGCAAATCTTCAACATGATAAGAATGACATCATGTTCAACAAGCCAAAATAGAAGATAACACAGCACATGCAGCTGTAACAATAAAGATAACACAGCACATGCAGCTGTAACAATAAAGATAACACAGCACATGCAGCTGTAACAGTAAAGATAACGAAACTGTAGATATAAATAGCACCTAGATAAAATATTGTTAGTCAGAATTAAGAAAGTCTTCAGTCTACGAGGTACTCTCGTCACAAGACTAAATAAATAAGTTTTGAGAAAATAAAAACTCTTAGTTTCATTAAAAACAAAATTTATATAATGATTGAGTGCATTCGCCCGAATTACGACCTTGATGCAGTCTTCATAATTTGGGGGCGCTCTTTCGTTTGCCCCAAATCATTTTATTCTTTCTCTTTGAGTTTTTAAGTTATGGAAAACTGCTTTGTTTAATAGGACACATTTCTAACTGTTTTGGGTGTCATTTTTGTACAATAAACTAACATTGAACAAGGTAGTACTCAGTTGACGATATGTACATACTGATTCTTAAACTAAGTTCGCATTGAATAGTGACATTCTTTGCTATATACATTCTAGTTCATCACTTTAATTACTTCACCACTTTATTAATAACTGAAAGATGGTGGCTTTATTTGCAAACCTTAATTCATGTCAAACAATTTCATCGCAACCCAAGACCCAACACCAGCGCATATCTTATAGTGAACTACAATCGCCAGTTTGCTGGAACCACGTATTTCACATTCGAAAACCAAATTCTCACCAACACCGCATCCACTTGAGCTGCTGCAGTGCACAATAGTGGAAGTGCACCCAACCACGGAACGAACGTCATTGAGGATGTATTCTATTCGTAGTGTTTGTTGGGATGTTTATTACTTAAATTTGATTGTGGTTATCAGCCAAGTGTTGGAAGTAGATACATATGTGTTCAGATACCAAATATCCTTTCAAACGTGAAGCGAGAGTGGTTCTGAATTTAAGCTGACAATTCAAATATTCTGGCAAATGGAACTACCGGTAACTACAGAACCCACGATTTTACACCGATTGCTGTCGGATACGGTGCGCGTTGAAACAAAATTAATAATTGATTTTGGAGGACTAGGATTCAAAATTTGAATTGGTTGTATATTGTTCTTTACTGTAACCAATGTAGTTTTCGTTGGCATGAGGAATTTTGTACCTCAACTAACGAAGAAGAGCATCACATCGAAAGGGAAATGGTTTTTTTACTCAAGCATTATAGAGGTGAATAGAGATACCCCACTTTAAAAAACCGGAATTTGATCAAAGGGACCAAGTATCTGTAATGTTCATTTACCAAACGCCAAGTTTTAGCATGACCAAAAAGAAAATCCAAAAATACCGTTGTATCCAAAAGGAAGCCAAATCTTCGCTTGCTGGCAACTCAATTCGCTGCCAGTTTGACATTTTCAAACAGCGCCCGAGCTTGAGACTGTAAATCTTTTCAATTGCCATCCAATTACACTAACGTGCTTTCTTTTCAAGGTCATGAAAACGTTGATACACCAGTAGTCCGGGATCCCAGGTCCAATTTTTTTTGTGATTACTATCAAGCTAATTTTCCCTCAGTGGCTTCATTTTATTGAGACGCCCAACAATTTTCTAACGAAAACTTTCAACAGTGGTAGCTAACAGAGGTAGTAAGGGTAAAATATGTCGATTTCATGATACTAAAAATTTTAATAGTAACAGTTTCTTTCTTAGTTAAACTTCAAGATAAATATCTGAATTATGTGAAAAAATATTTGTCCTACAAATCGTATGGTTTGATCCAAAGAGTCCCCTTCCTCAAACATGTATCGATTACGAGGTCAAAAAAAGTGATTATTAACAAGCTGATTTTTTGGTTTTACTTATTTAATATTTATATAATTTAAGAGTCAGATTGTCCTACAAATTCGGTGGTACGTTTTTTCAGTCCTACGCTCAGAAAATGTCAATACCACCAGATCGTAATTTTCATTACTAACTGTAGGACAAAAATCTTACATTATAGGTTAGTATGTTCTCTGCCCAATTCAAACAATGTCCTACAAGAAAACAGGTATGTAGGTATCGCTAGTCCGATAAGAATGTCATTCTTTTGTTTGTTTATTTGTAACATATGGTACAAGGTCCGTTCGTTGAACTTTCTCCAGGGTCGACGCAGGTTTTTTTGACAACCCTAAGAGTTATCAAAAAAATCTGTGTTTTCCAGTCTTCAAAAAACGCTAAACCACAAATCCCCACACATCTCTGTCATAAAAAAAAAAAATACATGCCATTTGACAGCCCTCAACTCGCCACAACCTAGGGCGAGTTGAGGGAAAACCTAGGGCTTCAACGAACAAACAAACCAACAGTAAAAAAATCTTCCTCTAAATTTAAATATTTAGCTTTAGTTTTTAGTGAATCAAGCACAGAGATTTCGGTATTTATATTTAAAAAAAAATTATTCCTCCTCAGATTCATCTGACAAGCCTTCGCTGCTATCGCTACTATCGCAACTATCGCTGTCATCGGCATCTATTTCATTTCCTTCATTCGCGATATCTGACTATGTAATAAATTAAAAAATTAAGTAAATCATAATAATAATAATGAATAGTCAATCATAAAATAACAATAGTATAAATAGGGTACCTTGAATGTCAGAAGATATTTCTTCAAAAGATGGACTTTGGGGACCATCAAACCAAAAATATTCATATTTGCCATCAATTATTGTCCATCCAAAATTTTCTAACAATTTTTCAGGGTGTTGTATAGTCATAGTTCGATTGATTGATTGACCCACATGTCAAACAAAAGACATTGTGGGAATACAAAAAAGTAAACAACCAATCGACTATGACCCAAATACACATTGGTTTAAATGAAACACCTGCAGCCCATATATGCAATTGGCACAGTGGTTTGAAAACAAAAATGATGACTGCGAACAAAAACGATGACTGGCGAATGACGACACCAGCTGGCGGTCATGAGGCCAAAGTAGAATAAGTTCCGTAAGTAGAATAAGATATAAAATAGAGTAGGTTAGCAAAGTAAGTCAATTCAGAAGAAGTTGTCATAAAACCGGTTCCTCAGAACCCAGTAAATAAAATATATTTTTAAAAAAGAACTTTTGGTACATAATGTAATTTCTGAAGTGTGGAGTAAAAAAATCACATACATGTAAGTATAAAAAACAAAGCGGCCTCACCAAGGGCCTAACATTTTAGCCTCCCAGCAGGCTGCGAATAAAAATGCTGGACCCTCCTATCCTCCTCCCATCCCTTTCTATTTTTAATAGACAAGGTCTAATCATAGTAAGTGCTTTTAGTATGAGCACTGAATCTAGAATTAGACCAATGGTTTGATGTTCCTTATTTCGCTCGTGGGTTTTGTCCCGTTAGATTTGGCTACTGACATTCGATCTTTGAGTTTTGACTCTAAGTTGATGGAAAAAACGTAACAAGGGGGGGGCACCGCATGTGTGCATTGCACCATACATTGCAGATAAATACAGTTCTTTTAATTTGTTGCAACAATTCTTGTTTTGTTGGTGGCAAACTGGAAGGATCATATCCTACGATTTTTTGTTTGAAAATATCTTCGTTTTCATTTTTTGATTTATATCCTTTCTCAAATAACTCATACCGTCCTTTGTTAATATAATTTTTTGTTTTTAATGAATAAACTCTGCATACATACTCTTCGATAATTTTAAATACCTCATTCGATGTTGTTAATGCTGTATTTTCAATTCGTAGGAGTTGAATAAAAGCCTCTTGAAAATTTTGGGATACCTAATACGGAGTAAATAATGCTCTGCGCACGCTTAACGGTGTCACTCACTTGATGTAGAAAAATACAAAAATTAGTGTCCGACCAAAGGTCAATTTCTAGCCGAAGCCGATTATTCGGCTTAACATCAACCATCGGCCGAAGCTTCAAGCAAAACTTCGGCCGATTTTTTTTAGTTTAGCCGACTGTAGTATTTTTAGCCGAATGTGGCCGACTAACAGAGACAGAAGCGGAACAAATTTTTGTTCGTTATATTTTGTCTTAGTTTAAGTTGACGTTCATTAATTTTTTAAATTATTGTTAAGTGAAATCTACCAAAAAGTCAACATTTATTTTGTCACGCTTGAAAAATAAATTGATTTTTTATTTCATGAATTTCGAATACATATATATTCAATTGGAGCACCGCTATAGCGTAGCGCGCTATTTTTTACATCAAGGATCTGTACTACTACTTTCGGACGTACGACCGGGATAACGTACCACGGAATTTGTAGGACAATCTACATGTTTGAGAAAGGGCACTCTTGGGATCAAACCATACAATTTGTAGGACAAATATTTTTCAGATAATTCAGATAATTATCTTGAAGTTTTACTAAGAAAGAAACCTAACTATTAAATTTTTTTGTATCATGAAATCGACATATTTTACCCTTACTACCTCTGTCGAAAGTTTTCGTTAGAAAATTGTGCGTCTCAACAAAATGAAGCCACTGAGGGAAAATTAGCTTGATAGTAATCACAAAAAAAAATTGGATCAGGGATCCCGGACTACAGGATAATATCTTGAAGAACAAAAGTTTCTCAATATTGAACAGTACGGCTTTCGTTGCCATGTCCACTGGTGATTTGATGGCATATCTCACCGAAAAGTGTAACAAATATTTACAATGTTTTGGAAAAAGTATTTCTGTTGCGCTTGATATTTCTAAAGCTGTTGATAGAGTTTGGCATGAAGCTCTATCCTCGCAAATGCGTGCTTTTGATATCGATGTGTTTCTTCTTCGCCAGATTAGACCGTGTCTGACCGTTCAATACAAGATGTATTGTAAGTAAGATGTAAGTCTGGTTTTCACTTTACAAATGCTGGTTAGCCTCAGGGCTCCGTTTTGTCTTCGAATTTCTTGCTTATTTTCATAAATGATCTCTTATCTGAAACTTCTAATCCTCTCAACTGTTTTACTGATGACTCAACCCCCAGCCTCTCATATTCACTTCCGGATTCACTTCTCTGCTCTTTGGATGTGGATCTAGATCAGTTGCGTATGATTAATTCAATGAATTCTGATATTGACTGCTTTGTTACATGGGGTAATGAAAACCGAGTTGAATTCAATGCTCTCTCGCGTCTTTACAGGTCAACAAACCTTCATTGCCATTATCCAAAAACGGTACTTGCATCCAAGAAATTGGAAAGCTGTAACCTGTAAGTAATTGGTAGTTTTGTTAAAGATGATCTTCGTTGGAATGACCACATATTTGGAGTTGCCAAAAATACTACTAAATGCAGGAAATTTTAAACCCTTTCTGGGGGTCAGTTCCCGATCTGTGAGGCTGTGAACGTGAAGTGATAAAAAATATCATATCTGTTTTCACTGAGACTTTTCATTTTATCATTTCACTCTCTCTCCTTAAGCGACTCTCGAACTCAAAATGATAAACAGCTTTCAAAATGAGTAATAAAGAGTCCTAAAGCGTTCTAGATGATAAATTGAATGAAGTGTCTCTCATTTTTGGATTATTTTTTAATCTCGAAAATTAAAATTTCACAAGTAGTGTCGGAAATAATAGGCGTGTTTTTTTTTTTATGCTAGGGAAAAACAACAAATCATTTTACTGTCGTAATTTTTTGCACAGTAAAAACAGGGACGGCATTGCTGTGGATTAATAGTTTCCAGCTTTGAAAATAAGATGGTACCACCATTGATATCAGTTCATCGAAGCTTTTCGAAAGGACGTGTTATATTTGCAAAGAAATTTTTTCTCTCGATTAAAAATTTAAGAAATAAAAACCATATTCATATTGAATTTTCGCACACATAACACATGATTTTGCACTAGTTCTTTTATGCTGAAGCTAATAGCTTTCCTCATGGAACTATTTGACTAAAAAACATAGCCCAATGCAAGCAAAATACAAATCAAACAAACAAACAAAGCAGTAGAAAATGATCAAAAGGAAAAGATATAAATGTATGAAAATCAAACATTATCCAATAGAAATTCGTGTTTTGGACTAGCAGTACGTGTTTCAACTTAATTCAATTTGGGTTGTGTTTATTTACGCGGTAGTAGTTCAATTTAACGGTTTTGTGAATAGAATCAACTTATTTTCTTTCTTAACTTATCAAAAAAGACTGGTCAATAGTGTAAATTTGCTTTAACACAGATTTGGATAAAAAATATATTAATTCTGTTTGCAATGGAAAATCTCATCAAAGATTAGTTTTTAATCACCCCTATCACGAAATCCATTCGGAGAAATCCCCGAATGCAAAATCACGATACGAATCCCGGAAAAAGCAATCACAAGATCCGAAGGGATTCTAAAAAAGCATTGCCTGATTGAAAAAATTGGTGTTCATTTTCGAAGTCAGCTGTCCTATGTCAAAATAAATAGAGAAAAATCCCTTTACTTTTCCGAAACACATTTTTTTAACAGATTTTTATTTTCTAGAGGATTTTTGTTACGTGGTCGCAGAGTACTTTCCAATCTGTCAAATACAAATTCATTCGCTTAACAAGCCATAAAATAATTCGTGAAATCCAAGTTTCAAGAGTTGTTTTGAGTTGTAACAGATAAGAAAGTAATCTAACAATCTTACGACTACTATTTAAACACTCCAAATCTGTCAATTTTGCTTAAATTTGGAAACGGGCATAACGAAGACTTTCTTACTTACTTAGGTGTATGCATTACAGTTCGGGATGAACCTGGGCCTCCACCAACATCCTTCTGTAACGACATCGATTTCAGGCGAGCTCTCTCCAGTTTTGCACTCTAAGTCGGTTGAGGTCTTCATCCACTTGATTGCACCACCTCAGACGAGGACTTAACCTTCCGCAATTTCCGTGCAATGTGCTTTCGAAAACCCGTCGAGCCGGAGCGTTTGGGTCCATCCGCTCTACATTGCCCAGCCATCGTAGCCTCGCGATGCGTACTCTTTTGGCTATGCCCATGTCGCGGTACAGCTCATACAGCTCGTTGTTGTATCTTCTTCTCCACACATTGTTTCGCATACGGGACCAAAGATCATTCGGAGAATTTTTCTTTCGAAACGACCAAGAGTTTCCTCATCCGCTTTCGATAAGGTCCATGCTTCCGCACCGTACAGCAGGACTGGGATGATCAAGGTCTTATACAAGGTCACCTTGGTTTTTCTAGAGAGGGTTTTGTTTCTCAATTGCCTTCTAAACCCAAAGAAGCAACGGTTGGCAAGAGTTATTTTCCGTTTGATCACCGCACTGATGTTGTTGCCCGTGTCTACAGCGGATCCTAGGTAGACGAAGTCCTGTACTACCTCGAAATTATGTCTGTCTATTGTGACGTTTTGTCCAATTCGTCGATGTTCTGTGTCCTTGTTTGATGACAGCATAATGGAGCAGCGTGAATTCTCCAAAGTCATCCTGCATAGTCGTACGAACTTTGCAGGGATGCCAAATCTAGACATGGCTCTGTACAGCTCGTCTCTGTAAATACTGTCATACGCGGCCTTGAAATCGATAAAGTGATGGTGAATATCGATATTACATTCTCGGGTTTTTTCCAGGATCTGCCGTAATGTGAAAATTTGGTCTATTGTGGACTTCTCTGGTCTAAAACCACATTGATAAGGACCTATCAAGTTGTTGACGTGGGGTTTCAGACGTTCACATATTACAGCAGACAGGATCTTATAAGCGACGTTGAGGAAGTTTATCCCTCTATAATTGGTGCAATTGTGAGGGTCTCCCTTCTTTAGGATCGGGCAAACGATACTCAGGTTCCATTCATCGGGCATGCTTTCTTCCGACCATATCATGCAGATCAGCTGGTGCATGCTCCTTTCCAACTGGTCTTCGGCATCAAGGCCATCTGCACCTGCAGTCTTATTTGATTAAAGTTTGTAAATGGCAAGCTTAACTTCTTCTCGGTCGGGAGGACGGCGTTCTTGATCATCGTCCAAGTTAAATGGGGCAATCTGCCTAGGGATGCTCATGGAAAAAAAACATCGATGTTTTATTCGATGTGATACATCGTAACCTTACATCGATGTTTGTCGATGCATCGCATAAAAACATCGATGTTTTCGATGTATCGATGTTTTTTAAGTAAAGCGTACTCGTCGCGTGTGCAGCTGCACATCGTGTAGTCTGTCTCTGGATATAGTAAAGGAGAAGAGAGCATATTATGTATGACATCTTTGAGTTTGTATGCATAGAGGAACCATGCTATCTTGCGTTAAGACGCCGATAGATGTCACCAAGTAAATAAACCGACATTTGAAATTTCAAAGCAACAGTTTTCTTGTGCATTTCCATACCTTTGACATTAATTTTCCCTGTTTCCCTTCTCTGCTGCCTTTTTTTAAGTCAAATTTCTGTGGAGAGCATTCCACCAAAAATTTCAAAAGTCGACTTTATTTACTTGGTGACATCTACCGACGTCTTAACGCTAGCTAGCATGGTTCCTCTCTGTATACAAACTCAATGATGACATGAATTGAACAGAAACAGAACACTGAAATCGATTTGGTTAGGTACTGTAACTGTGAGTTGTGAGTGTGTATTGTACGATGCTTGCTTTATTCAATATGGATCGAATGAAAGACACCATCCCACTGATATGAAATAAATTCAACTGTAGATTTGGCACTTTGAGTGAGTCTTTTCAATGCTTGCTTCATTCGATGCATCGAATAAAAAAACATCGATGCATCGGTAAACATCGAAAGGGTGCGAAACATCGGATTTATTCGATACATCGAATAGTAAACATCGATGTTTTCGATGTATCGATGTTTTTTGAGCAACCCTAAATCTGCCTGACAGCGGAATTTGTGTCCTCATCGCCTTTAAGCAGTCTGCAGAAGTGATCTTTCCTGATCCTCAGTAGCGACTGTGGCTCAACAATTATGTTTCCCTGCTGGTCTTTACTGGCTTGAGTTCGGGGCTTGCTACCCTGGCAGGATCTTTTTACCTTTTCGTAAATCTTCCGAATCTCGTTCCTGTCATGGCACCTCTCTATTTCGTCAAACGAGCGCTTCTCATGTTGCTTCTTTTTCTTTTTGAGAATTCGGTGTTCATCCCTTCTTTTCTCCTTGTAGATCTCGTAAGCAGCCTTTGTTCGTTTTGCATCAGCATTTGTCGTGTTTTTCGTTTGGCTGCATTTGCCAGCCTGCGTTCTTCATCGAACCATGAGTTTCGTTTTGGTGGCCGAGTGAAACCCAGAACCCCACAGGCAGCGGTTCTGATGGCTTCTTGGCATTGCTGCCACTGGTCTTCAAAGCTTAATGCTGGCGGCATGGGATTCAAGGATATTTGAAGGGACACTCGATTGGAAAAGGCATTGGCAATCTCTTGCGATTGTAGCTTTCCGACTTCATATTTCTTCACAGCGTTGGTTCGTGCAGGACGTGAACAAGATATCCTCATTCGTACCTTGGCTACAACAAGGTAGTGGTCCGAGTCAAAGTTGGCCCCTCGGAAAGTTTGGACATCTAACACACTGGAAGAGTGCCTTGCGTCGATAGCAACATGATAGATAGATGGATAGATAGATAATGTTTATTTCTTATCAATTTTTACAATTGCTTAACATGATTCACTATAGTTATATAAAAATATAAGAAATTATTGGGACATTCTGTATTTTTTATACTAAGTATTAAAAATAGTGTTGAATGCCTATTACATACCATACTATACATTACCACTTAAATGGCTTAAAAAGATATAAAAATAAGCTTTGGGTAGGGTGACATTATTAAGACAATTTCCATTAAAAAGCAAAGAAAGTAAAGAACTAAATTTACATTTCAAATGTTTCAAAAAAATTCAGAAATATATACGAATTTGCATCAAATATTATACATATGTATATAATTTGGGTAAAAGTTTTTTTTCAATCACTTAAATGCATTGCACTACATTTCATAACGCACACACTCACATGTTATCATTTAAGAAGCAAATCATACAACACCTAAGTCTTCAAAAATGGTGGCACAGTTAAACTCCATATTCATTAATGAAAACAAAAGGCCAGCCCATTCTAAAATTCAACCCATTCTAATTTCTAAACTAGTCAAATGCGGTGTGGGATGGGTAACATCAGTCCACTACTCTTTGCCCTGTTCATCAGTAAAATCAGCGTTGGCAGCACGAGTCGGCAGCACGCGTCAGCAGCACGCGTTGGCAGCACGCGTCGGCAGCACGCGTTGGCAGCACGCGTCGGCAGCACGCGTCAGCAGCACGCGTCGGCAGCACGCGTCAGCAGCACGCGTCGGCAGCACGCGTCGGCAGCACGCGTCAGCAGCACGCGTCGGCAGCACGCGTTGGCAGCACGCGTCAGCAGCACGCGTCAGCAGCACGCGTCAGCAGCACGCTTGGGCAGCATGCGTCAGCAGCACGCGTCAGCAGCACGAGTCAGCAGCACGCGTCAGCAGCACGCGTCGGCAGCACGCGTAGGCAGCACGCGTTGGCAGCACGAGTCGGCAGCACGCGTCAGCAGCACGCGTTGGCAGCACGCGTCGGCAGCACGCGTTGGCAGCACGCGTCGGCAGCACGCGTCAGCAGCACGCGTCGGCAGCACGCGTCAGCAGCACGCGTCGGCAGCATGCGTCGGCAGCACGCGTCAGCAGCACGCGTCGGCAGCACGCGTTGGCAGCACGCGTCAGCAGCACGCGTCAGCAGCACGCGTCAGCAGCACGCTTGGGCAGCATGCGTCAGCAGCACGCGTCAGCAGCACGAGTCAGCAGCACGCGTCAGCAGCACGCGTCGGCAGCACGCGTCAGCAGCACGCGTCGGCAGCATGTGTTGGCAGCACGCGTCGGCAGCACGCGTCGGCAGCACGCGTCAGCAGCACGCGTCGGCAGCATGTGTTGGCAGCACGCGTCGGCAGCACGAGTCAGCAGCACGCGTCGGCAGCACGCGTCGGCAGCACGCGTCAGCAGCACGCGTCGGCAGCACGCGTTGGCAGCACGCGTCAGCAGCACGCGTCAGCAGCACGCGTCAGCAGCACGCGTCGGCAGCACGCGTCAGCAGCACGCGTCAGCAGCACGCTTGGGCAGCATGCGTCACCAGCACGCGTCAGCAGCACGAGTCAGCAGCACCCGTCAGCAGCACGCGTCGGCAGCACGCGTCGGCAGCACGCGTTGGCAGCACGCGTCGGCAGCACGCGTCAGCAGCACGCGTCGGCAGCACATGTCAGCAGCACGCGTCAGCAGAACGCACGGGTCAGCAGCACGGGTCAGCAGCACGCGTCAGCAGCACGCGTCAGCAGCACGCGTCGGCAGCACACGCCGGCACCATGCATTAGCAGCACGCGTCAGCAGCACGCGTCGGCAGCATGCGTCAGCAGCACGCGTCAGCAGCACGAGTCAGCAGCACGCGTCGGCAGCACGCGTCAGCAGCACGCGTCAACAGCACGCGTCAGCAGCACGCGTCAGCAGCACGCGTCAGCAGCAGGCGTCAGCAGCACGCGTCAGCAGCACGAGTTGGCAGCACGCGTCAGCGTCACACGTCAGCAGCACGCGTCAGCAGCACGAGTTGGCAGCACGCGTCAGCAGCATGCGTCAGCAGCACGCGCCGGCAGCACGCGTCAGCAGCACGCGTCAGCAGCACGCGTCAGCAGCACGCGTCAGCAGCACGCGTCAGCAGCACGCGTCAGCAGCACGCGTCAGCAGCACGCGTCGGCAGCACGCGTCAGCAGCACGCGTCAGCAGCACGCGTCAGCCGCACGCGTCAGCAGCACGCGTCAGGAGCACGCGTCAGCAGCACGCGTCAGCAGCATGCGTTGGCAGCACGCGTCAGCAGCACGCGTCAGCAGCACGCGTCAGCAGCACGCGTCAGCAGCACGCGTCAGCAGCATGCGTCGGCAGCACGCGTCGGCAGCACGCGTCAGCAGCACGCGTCAGCAGCACGCTTGGGCAGCATGCGTCAGCAGCACGCGTCAGCAGCACGAGTCAGCAGCACGCGTCAGCAGCACGCGTCGGCAGCAAGCGTCGGCAGCACGCGTTGGCAGCACGCGTCGGCAGCACGCGTCAGCAGCACGCGTCGGCAGCACATGTCAGCAGCACGCGTCAGCAGAACGCACGGGTCAGCAGCACAGGTCAGCAGCACGCGTCAGCAGCACGCGTCAGCAGCACGCGTCGGCAGCACACGCCGGCACCATGCATTAGCAGCACGTGTCAGCAGCACGCGTCAGCAGCACGCGTCGGCAGCATGCGTCAGCAGCACGCGTCAGCAGCACGAGTCAGCAGCACGCGTCGGCAGCACGCGTCGGCAGCACGCGTCAGCAGCACGCGTCAACAGCACGCGTCAGCAGCACGCGTCAGCAGCACGCGTCAGCAGCAGGCGTCAGCAGCACGCGTCAGCAGCACGAGTTGGCAGCACGCGTCAGCAGCACACGTCAGCAGCACGCGTCAGCAGCACGAGTTGGCAGCACGCGTCAGCAGCATGCGTCAGCAGCACGCGCCGGCAGCACGCGTCAGCAGCACGCGTCAGCAGCACGCGTCAGCAGCACGCATCAGCAGCACGCGTCAGCAGCACGCGTCAGCAGCACGAGTTGGCAGCACGCGTCAGCAGCATGCGTCAGCAGCACGCGTCGGCAGCACGCGTCAGCAGCACGCGTCAGCAGCACGCGTCAGCAGCACGAGTTGGCAGCACGCGTCAGCAGCACGCGTCAGCAGCACGCGTCAGCAGCACGCGTCGGCAGCACGCGTCAGCAGCACGCGTCAGCAGCACGCGTCAGCAGCACGCGTCAGCAGCACGCGTCAGCAGCACGCGTCAGCAGCACGCGTCGGCAGCACACGTCAGCAGCACGCGTCAGCAGCACGAGTCAGCAGCACGCGTCAGCAGCACGCGTCAGCAGCACGCGTCAGCAGCACGCGTCAGCAGCACGCGTCAGCAGCAAGCGTCAGCAGCACGCGTCAGCATTACGCGTCGGCAGTACGCGTCAGCAGCACGCGTCAGCAGCACGCGTCAGCAGCACGCGTCAGCAGCACGAGTTGGCAGCACGCGTCAGCAGCACACGTCAGCAGCACGCGTCAGCAGCACGCGTCAGCAGCACGAGTTGGCAGCACGCGTCAGCAGCATGCGTCAGCAGCACGCGTCGGCAGCACATGTCAGCAGCACGCGTCAGCAGCACGCACGGGTCAGCAGCACGGGTCAGCAGCACGCGTCAGCAGCACGCGTCAGCAGCACGCGTCAGCAGCACGCGTCGGCAGCACACGTCAGCAGCACGCGTCAGCAGCACGCGTCAGCAGCACGCGTCAGCAGCACGCGTCAGCAGCACGCGTCAGCAGCACGCGTCGGCAGCACGCGTCAGCAGCACGCGTCAGCAGCACGCGTCAGCCGCACGCGTCAGCAGCACGCGTCAGGAGCACGAGTTGGCAGCACGCGTCAGCAGCACGCGTCAGCAGCACGCGTCAGCAGCACGCGTCAGCAGCATGCGTTGGCAGCACGCGTCAGCAGCACGCGTCAGCAGCACGCGTCAGCAGCACGCGTCAGCAGCACGCGTCAGCAGCATGCGTCGGCAGCACGCGTCGGCAGCACGCGTCAGCAGCACGCGTCAGCAGCACGCGTCAGCAGCACGAGTTGGCAGCACGCGTCAGCAGCACACGTCAGCAGCACGCGTCAGCAGCACGCGTCAGCAGCACGAGTTGGCAGCACGCGTAGCACGCGTCAGCAGCATGCGTCGGCTGGACGCGTCGGCGGCACGCGTCAGCAGCACGCGTCAGCAGCACGCGTCAGCAGCACGCGTCAGCAGCACGAGTTGGCAGCACGCGTCAGCAGCACACGTCAGCAGCACGCGTCAGCAGCACGCGTCAGCAGCACGAGTTGGCAGCACGCGTCAGCAGCATGCGTCAGCAGCACGCGTCGGCAGCACATGTCAGCAGCACGCGTCAGCAGCACGCGTCAGCAGCACGCGTCAGCAGCACGCGCCGGCAGCACGCGTTGGCAGTACGCGTCGGCAGCACGCGTCAGCAGCACGCGTCAGGAGCACGAGTTGGCAGCACGCGTCAGCAGCACGCGTCAGCAGCACGAGTTGGCAGCACGCGTCAGAAGCATGCGTTGGCAGCACGCGTCAGCAGCACGCGTCAGCAGCACGCGTCAGCAGCACGCGTCAGCAGCACGCGTCAGCAGCACGCGTCAGCAGCACGCGTCAGCAGCACGCGTTGGCAGCACGCGTCGGCAGCACGCGTCAGCAGCACGCGTCAGCAGCACGCGTCAGCAGCACGCGTCAGCAGCATGCGTTGGAAGCACGCGTCAGCAGCACACGTCAGCAGCACGCGTCAGCAGCACGCGTCAGCAGCACGAGTTGGCAGCACGCGTCAGGAGCATGCGTCAGCAGCACGAGTTGGCAGCACGCGTCAGCAGCACGAGTTGGTAGCACGCGTCAGCAGCACGAGTTGGCAGCACGCGTCAGCAGCACGCGTCAGCAGCACGCGTCAGCAGCATGCGTTGGCAGCACGCGTCAGCAGCACGCGTCAGCAGCACGCGTCAGCAGCACGCGTCAGCAGCACGCGTCAGCAGCACGCGTCAGCAGCACGCGTCAGCAGCACACGTCAGCAGCACGCGTCAGCAGCACGCGTCAGCAGCACGAGTTGGCAGCACGCGTCAGCAGCATGCGTCAGCAGCACGCGTCGGCAGCACATGTCAGCAGCACGCGTCAGCAGCACGCGTCAGCAGCACGCGTCAGCAGCACGCGTCAGCAGCACGCGTCAGCAGCACGCGTCGGCAGCACGCGTCAGCAGCACGCGTCAGCAGCACGCGTCAGCAGCACGCGTCAGCAGCACGAGTTGGCAGCACGCGTCAGCAGCACGAGTTGGATGCACGCGTCAGCAGCACGCGTCAGCAGCACGCATCAGCAGCACGCGTCAGCAGCACGCGTCAACAGCACGAGTTGGCAGCACGAGTTGGCAGCACGAGTTGGCAGCACGCGTCAGCAGCATGCGTCAGCAGCACGCGTCGGCAGCACGCGTCAGCAGCACGCGTCAGCAGCACGCGTCAGCAGCACGCGTCAGCAGCACGCATCAGCAGCACGCGTCAGCAGCACGCGTCAGCAGCACGAGTTGGCAGCACGCGTCAGCAGCATGCGTCAGCAGCACGCGTCGGCAGCACGCGTCAGCAGCACGCGTCAGCAGCACGCGTCAGCAGCACGAGTTGGCAGCACGCGTCAGCAGCACGCGTCAGCAGCACGCGTCAGCAGCACGCGTCGGCAGCACGCGTCAGCAGCACGCGTCAGCAGCACGCGTCAGCAGCACGCGTCAGCAGCACGAGTTGGCAGCACGCGTCAGCAGCACGAGTTGGATGCACGCGTCAGCAGCACGCGTCAGCAGCACGCATCAGCAGCACGCGTCAGCAGCACGCGTCAGCAGCACGAGTTGGCAGCACGAGTTGGCAGCATGCGTTGGCAGCACGCGTCAGCAGCACGCGTCAGCAGCACGCGTCAGCAGCACGCGTCAGCAGCACGCGTCAGCAGCACGCGTCAGCAGCACGCGTCAGCAGCACGCGTCAGCAGCACGCGTCAGCAGCACGCGTCAGCAGCACGCGTCAGCAGCACGCGTCAGCAGCACGCGTCAGCAGCACGCGTCAGCAGCATGCGTCGGCAGCACGCGTCGGCAGCACGCGTCAGCAGCACGCGTCAGCAGCACGTGTCAGCAGCACGAGTTGGCAGCACGCGTCAGCAGCACACGTCAGCAGCACGCGTCAGCAGCACGCGTCAGCAGCATGCGTTGGCAGCACGCGTCAGCAGCATGCGTCAGCAGCACGCGTCAGCAGCACGCGTCGGCAGCACGAATCAGCAGCACGCGTCAGCAGCACGCGTCAGTAGCACGCGTCAGTAGCACGCGTTGGCAGCACGCCACAGCAGCACACGTCAGCAGCACACGTCAGCAGCACGCGTCAGCAGCACGAGTTGGCAGCACGCGTCAGCAGCATGCGTCAGCAGCACGCGTCAGCAGCACGCGTCAGCAGCATGCGTCAGCAGTACGCGTCGGCAGCACGCGTCAGCAGCACGCGTCAGCAGCACGCGTTAGGAGCACGAGTTGGCAGCACGCGTCAGCAGCACGCGTCAGCAGCACGCGTCAGCAGCATGCGTTGGCAGCACGCGTCAGCAGCACGCGTCAGCAGCACGCGTCAGCAGCACGCGTCAGCAGCACGCGTCAGCAGCACGCGTCAGCAGCACGCGTCAGCAGCACGCGTCAGCAGCACGCGTCAGCAGCACGCATCAGCAGCATGCGTCGGCAGCACGCGTCGGCAGCACGCGTCAGCAGCACGCGTCAGCAGCACGTGTCAGCAGCACGAGTTGGCAGCACGCGTCAGCAGCACGTGTCAGCAGCACGAGTTGGCAGCACGCGTCAGCAGCACACGTCAGCAGCACGCGTCAGCAGCACGCGTCAGCAGCATGCGTTGGCAGCACGCGTCAGCAGCACGCGTCAGCAGCACGCGTCAGCAGCACGCGTCAGCAGCACGCGTCAGCAGCACGCGTCAGCAGCACGCGCCGGCAGCACGCGTTGGCAGCACGCGTCAGCAGCACGCGTCAGCAGCACGCGTCGGCAGCACGAATCAGCAGCACGCGTCAGCAGCACGAGTTGGCAGCACATGTCAGCAGCACGCGTCAGCAGCACGCACGGGTCAGCAGCACGCGTCAGCAGCACGAGTTGGCAGCACGCGTCAGCAGCACACGTCAGCAGCACGCGTCAGCAGCACGCGTCAGCAGCACGAGTTGGCAGCACGCGTCAGCAGCACGCGTCAGAAGCACGCGTCAGCAGCACGCGTCAGCAGCACGCGTCAGCAGCACGCGTCAGCAGCACGCGTCAGCAGCACGCGTCAGCAGCACGCGTCAGCAGCACGCGTCAGCAGCATGCGTTAGCAGCACGCGTCAGCAGCACGCGTCAGCAGCACGCGTCAGCAGCACGCGTCAGCAGCACGCGTTAGCAGCACGCGTCAGCAGCATGCGTCGGCAGCACGCGTCGGCAGCATGCGTCAGCAGCACGCGTCAGCAGCACGCGTCAGCAGCACGAGTTGGCAGCACGCGTCAGCAGCACACGTCAGCAGCACACGTCAGCAGCACGCGTCAGCAGCACGAGTTGGCAGCACGCGTCAGCAGCATGCGTCAGCAGCACGCGTCGGCAGCACATGTCAGCAGCACGCGTCAGCAGCACGCGCCGGCAGCACGCGTTGGCAGCACGCGTCAGCAGCACGCGTCAGCAGCATGCGTCAGCAGCACGCGTCAGCAGCACGCGTCAGCAGCATGCGTCAGCAGCACGCGTCGGCAGCACGCGTCAGCAGCACGCGTCAGCAGCACGAGTTGGCAGCACGCGTCAGCAGCATGCGTCAGCAGCACGCGTCGGCAGCACATGTCAGCAGCACGCTTCAGCAGCGCGCGTCAGCAGCACGCGTCAGCAGCATGCGTCGGCAGCACGCGTCGGCAGCACGCGTCAGCAGCACGCGTCAGCAGCACGTGTCAGCAGCACGAGTTGGCAGCACGCGTCAGCAGCACGCGTCAGCAGCACGTGTCAGCAGCACGAGTTGGCAGCACGCGTCAGCAGCACACGTCAGCAGCACGCGTCAGCAGCACGCGTCAGCAGCACGCGTCAGCAGCACGCGCCGGCAGCACGCGTTGGCAGCACGCGTCAGCAGCACGCGTCAGCAGCATGCGTCAGCAGCACGCGTCAGCAGCACGCGTCGGCAGCACGAATCAGCAGCACGCGTCAGCAGCACGCGTCAGTAGCACGCGTCAGTAGCACGCGTTGGCAGCACGCGTCAGCAGCATGCGTCAGCAGCACGCGTCAGCAGCACGCGTCAGCAGCACGCGTCAGAAGCATGCGTCGGCAGCACGAGTTGGCAGCACGCGTCAGCAGCACACGTCAGCAGCACACGTCAGCAGCACGCGTCAGCAGCACGAGTTGGCAGCACGCGTCAGCAGCATGCGTCAGCAGCACGCGTCAGCAGCACGCGTCAGCAGCATGCGTCAGCAGTACGCGTCGGCAGCACGCGTCAGCAGCACGCGTCAGCAGCACGCGTCAGGAGCATGAGTTGGCAGCACGCGTCAGCAGCACGCGTCAGCAGCACGCGTCAGCAGCACGCGTCAGCAGCATGCGTTGGCAGCACGCGTCAGCAGCACGCGTCAGCAGCACGCGTCAGCAGCACGCGTCAGCAGCACGCGTCAGCAGCACGCGTCAGCAGCACGCGTCAGCAGCATGCGTCGGCAGCACGCGTCGGCAGCACGCGTCAGCAGCACGCGTCAGCAGCACGTGTCAGCAGCACGAGTTGGCAGCACGCGTCAGCAGCACGCGTCAGCAGCACGTGTCAGCAGCACGAGTTGGCAGCACGCGTCAGCAGCACACGTCAGCAGCACGCGTCAGCAGCACGCGTCAGCAGCATGCGTTGGCAGCACGCGTCAGCAGCACGCGTCAGCAGCACGCGCCGGCAGCACGCGTTGGCAGCACGCGTCAGCAGCACGCGTCAGCAGCACGCGTCAGCAGCACGCGTCGGCAGCACGAATCAGCAGCACGCGTCAGCAGCACGAGTTGGCAGCACGCGTCAGCAGCATGCGTCAGCAGCACGCGTCGGCAGCACATGTCAGCAGCACGCGTCAGCAGCACGCACGGGTCAGCAGCACGCGTCAGCAGCACGAGTTGGCAGCACGCGTCAGCAGCACACGTCAGCAGCACGCGTCAGCAGCACGCGTCAGCAGCACGAGTTGGCAGCACGCGTCAGCAGCACGCGTCAGAAGCACGCGTCAGCAGCACGCGTCAGCAGCACGCGTCAGCAGCACGCGTCAGCAGCACGCGTCAGCAGCACGCGTCAGCAGCATGCGTTGGCAGCACGCGTCAGCAGCACGCGTCAGCAGCACACGTCAGCAGCACGCGTCAGCAGCACGCGTCAGCAGCACGCGTCAGCAGCACGCGTCAGCAGCACGCGTCAGCAGCACGCGTCAGCAGCATGCGTCTTCAGCACGCGTCGGCAGCACGCGTCAGCAGCACGCGTCAGCAGCACGCGTCAGCAGCACGAGTTGGCAGCACGCGTCAGCAGCACACGTCAGCAGCACACGTCAGCAGCACGCGTCAGCAGCACGAGTTGGCAGCACGCGTCAGCAGCATGCGTCAGCAGCACGCGTCGGCAGCACATGTCAGCAGCACGCGTCAGCAGCACGCGCCGGCAGCACGCGTTGGCAGCACGCGTCAGCAGCACGCGTCAGCAGCATGCGTCAGCAGCACGCGTCAGCAGCACGCGTCAGCAGCATGCGTCATCAGCACGCGTCGGCAGCACGCGTCAGCAGCACGCGTCAGCAGCACGAGTTGGCAGCACGCGTCAGCAGCATGCGTCAGCAGCACGCGTCAGCAGCACGCGTCAGCAGCACGCGTCAGCAGCATGCGTCAGCAGCACGCGTCAGCAGCACGCGTCAGCAGCATGCGTTGGCAGCACGCGTCAGCAGCACGCGTCAGCAGCACGCGTCAGCAGCACGCATCAGCAGCACACGTCAGCTGCACGCGTCAGCAGCACGCGTCAGCAGCACGCGTCAGCAGCACGCGTCAGCAGCACGAGTTGGCAGCACGCGTCAGCAGCACGCGTCAGAAGCACGCGTCAGCAGCACGCGTCAGCAGCACGCGTCAGCAGCACGAGTTGGCAGCACGCGTCAGCAGCACACGTCAGCAGCACGCGTCAGCAGCACGCGTCAGCAGCACGAGTTGGCAGCACGCGTCAGCAGCACGCGTCAGAAGCACGCGTCAGCAGCACGCGTCAGCAGCACGCGTCAGCAGCACGCGTCAGCAGCACGCGTCAGCAGCACGCGTCAGCAGCACGAGTTGGCAGCACGCGTCAGCAGCATGCGTCAGCAGCATGCGTTGGCAGCACGCGTCAGCAGCACGCGTCAGCAGCATGCGTTGGCAGCACGCGTCAGCAGCACGCGTCAGCAGCACGCGTCAGCAGCACGCGTCGGCAGCACGCGTCAGCAGCACGCGTCAGCAGCACGCGTCAGCAGCACGCGTCAGCAGCACGCGTCAGCAGCACGCGTCAGCAGCACGCGTCAGCAGCACGCGTCAGCAGCACGCGTCAGCAGCACGCGTCAGGAGCACGAGTTGGCAGCACGCGTCAGCAGCACGCGTCAGCAGCACGCGTCAGCAGCACGCGTCAGCAGCATGCGTTGGCAGCACGCGTCAGCAGCACGCGTCAGCAGCACGCGTCAGCAGCACGCGTCAGCAGCACGCGTCAGCAGCACGTGTCAGCAGCACGAGTTGGCAGCACGCGTCAGCAGCACGCGTCAGCAGCACGTGTCAGCAGCACGAGTTGGCAGCACGCGTCAGCAGCACGCGTCAGCAGCACACGTCGGCAGCACGCGTCGGCAGCACGCGTCAGCAGCACGCGTCAGCAGCACGCGTCAGCAGCACGCGTCAGCAGCATGCGTTGGCAGCACGCATCAGCAGCACACGCCAGCAGCACGCGTCAGCAGCACGCGTCAGCAGCACTTGTCAGCAGCACGAGTTGGCAGCACGCGTCAGCAGCATGCGTCAGCAGCACGCGTCGGCAGCACATGTCAGCAGCACGCGTCAGCAGCACGCACGGGTCAGCAGCACGGGTCAGCAGCACGCGTCAGCAGCACGCGTCAGCAGCACGCGTCAGCAGCACGCGTCGGCAGCACGCGTCAGCAGCACGCGTCAGCAGCACGCGTCAGCAGCACGCGTCAGGAGCACGAGTTGGCAGCACGCGTCAGCAGCACGCGTCAGCAGCACGCGTCAGCAGCACGCGTCAGCAGCACGCGTCAGCAGCATGCGTTGGCAGCACGCGTCAGCAGCACGCGTCAGCAGCACGCGTCAGCAGCACGCGTCAGCAGCACGCGTCAGCAGCACGCGTCAGCAGCACGTGTCAGCAGCACGAGTTGGCAGCACGCGTCAGCAGCACGCGTCAGCAGCACGTGTCAGCAGCACGAGTTGGCAGCACGCGTCAGCAGCACACGTCAGCAGCACGCGTCAGCAGCACGCGTCAGCAGCATGCGTTGGCAGCACGCGTCAGCAGCACGCGTCAGCAGCACGCGTCAGCAGCACGCGTCAGCAGCACGCGTCAGCAGCACGCGTCGGCAGCACACGTCAGCAGCACGCGTCAGCAGCACGAGTCAGCAGCACGCGTCAGCAGCACGCGTCAGCAGCACGCGTCAGCAGCACGCGTCAGCAGCACGCGTCAGCAGCACGCGTCAGCAGCACGCGTCAGCAGCACGCGTCAGCAGCACGCGTCAGCAGCACGCGTCAGCAGCTTGCGTCAGCAGCACGCGTCGGCAGCACGCGTCAGCAGCACGCATCAGCAGCACGCGTCAGCAGCATGCGTTGGCAGCACGCGTCAGCAGCACGCGTCGGCAGCACGCGTCAGCAGCACGCGTCAGCAGCACGCGTCAGCAGCACGCGTCGGCAGCACGCGTCGGCAGCACGCGTCAGCAGCACGCGTCAGCAGCACGCGTCAGCAGCACGCGTCAGCAGCACGCGTCAGCAGCACGAGTTGGCAGCACGCGTCAGCAGCACGCGTCAGTAGCACGCGTCAGCACCATGCGTCAGCAGCACGCGGCAGCAGTACGCGTCAGCAGCACGCGTCAGCAGCACGCGTCAGCAGCACGCATCAGCAGCACGCGTCGGCAGCACGCGTCAGCAGCACGCGTCAGCAGCACGCGTCAGCAGCACGCGTCAGCAGCACGCGTCGGCAGCACGCGTCAGCAGCACGCGTCAGCAGCACGCGTCAGCAGCACGCGTCAGCAGCACGCGTCAGCAGCACGCGTCGGCAGCACGCGTCAGCAGCACGCGTCAGCAGCACGCGTCAGCAGCACGCGTCAGCAGCACGCGTCAGCAGCACGCGTCAGCTGCACGCGTCAGCAGCACGCGGCAGCAGCACGCGTCGGCAGCACGCGTTGGCAGCACGCGTCAGCAGCACGCGTCAGCAGCACGCGTCAGCAGCACGCGTCAGCAGCACGCGTAAGCAGCACGCGTCGGCAGCACGAGTCAGCAGCACGCCAACCGAGAGCACGGCGACGGGACGCGGACGTCTGCGGGATATGCTTGGGCATATACGTTAAATTCATTGAGCATTACAAGTAGAGAGTCGTTCAGCATGCACCACAGAAGAGGAGATAGAACGCCATCTTATGGACAGCCCTTACTTTCTCCTGTTGTTCACTCCCCCCTTCAACAATCACGGTTATATTCACTAGCATCGTATCATACAACACGTAGGTCTTCAAAAATGGTGGCACAGTTAAACTCCATATTCATTAAAGAAAACAAAAGGCCAGCCCATTAATAACGGTACCGGTATGAAATGTCCGGAGGTATTAGGTGCGCAAAGTATGTTGTGTCCGATGTATTATGTGCGAAGGTATTGGGTGCGATGGTATTGTTTGCGTCGACCCCATATAATTTCATCCAAAATTTAACAAAGATTATATAAAGCAAGAGCGATTTACCTACAGGATCTTAAAAAATACAATCATTACGATTACAATTGACATCAAGCCAGAATATCAGAAAGAAGAGATTCAACATTGCTATAATCCAAGTCAAAATCCAGTTTTTTACAAGTTTTAAATACATTCCAGGCGTTTTAATGGATCTAATCATGATCATGATCACATGATCAATTTGGCAGACGGTTGATTGATCTGGGGATCGCCATGTACCTTTATGAATTTTGAGATGCGGGAAGCGTGTACTACTTACAACAAGACTTAGCCCCGCAGCAAAATCGGTTAGCCTCAGTCCGTTTCCGGAGGTTTTGTCATTTAGGCTATGGTTACTGATTGTATTTCAAAAGATGTCCTCCTTCCCAAGCTTTGCGTTAAAATCGCCAAGAACGATTTTCACGTCGTGCCACTTCGGGGGCACTGCTCAAATGTTTCTTCGAGGAGCTCGTAGAAAAAGTCTTTGGAATTTTCGTTTCTCTTCTGTAGGGGCGTGGGCGCATATTGTAATGAACCATTACACATTGACCCCCACATCAACCATACGACACCACCAAAACAACCTAAACATGCGATGCCCGATACATATCGCAACACAACAACACTACTGGCACTTCAGTATCAATACGTTGAATGGAATTTTCCATTTGGATTTCATTAACCAGTACGACTCACACCTAGTTGTCGTCAAAAGGTGTATAAGACGCCCAAGCCAAAACATGAAAAGTCAGTCTGCGCCGACCGTGGCAAGTGAGCAATTATCCAACGCTATCTCGTTGTGAATTTAGTGTCCAACGCTATCTCGTTGTGAATTTAGTGTCCAACGCTATCTCGGTGTGAATTTATTGTCCAACGCTATCTCGTTGTGAATTTAGTGTCTATTGCTACCTCGGTGTGAATTGAGTGTCCAACGCTATCTCGTTGTGAATTTAGTGTCCACCGCTATCTCGGTGTGAATTTAGTGTCCAACGCTATCTCGTTGTGAATTTAGTGTCCAACGCTATCTCGTTGTGAATTTAGTGTCTATTGCTATCTCGGTGTGAATTTAGTGTCCAACGCTATCTCGTTGTGAATTTAGTGTCCACCGCTATCTCGGTGTGAATTTAGTGTCCAACGCTATCTCGTTGTGAATTTAGTGTCTATTGCTATCTCGGTGTGAATTTAGTGTCCAACGCTATCTCGTTGTGAATTTAGTGTCCAACGCTATCTCGTTGTGAATTTAGTGTCCAACGCTATCTCGGTGTGAATTTAGTGTCCAACGCTATCTCGTTGTGAATTTAGTGTCCAACGCTATCTCGTTGTGAATTTAGTGTCCAACGCTATCTCGTTGTGAATTTAGTGGCTCCTGCTATCTCAGAGCAACCATTAACTCCCGCTTCCGAGTATCATTACAGACTTTTACCAAGTACCCAGCGTGGAAACAGTACGCCGAGTGTCCCGAAGACCAATCCACATAGGAGACCATCATTCGATTGGCCTGAAGATCCATACGAGAACCTGGTCGTAAATCCCGGACTAAACTACACCCAACCGAACCCCAAGTGAAACTCCCCTCATCCATAGAGGCCTACTTGGAATCTACCCATAGCAATAGAAATAGAGACCTGAATTGAGATTATGAAAACTTAAACCATTGTACAAAATATTATAAGAAAGTTATAATTTTGAATATCGGAAATAAAACTTACTTCATTAAACTAAAGCTTTGCTGCTTCTTTAGAAGACCTTGGATCCGCTGAGCCTACCTCAGCCTTTGATAAAAAGCATCCTCACAATATTAGGCTAATGTTGGCGAATTTAGCCCTGATGCGGATGGTCATTATACGCTCATTAACTGGATTTTGGCTAATCACCTTATCCGCAAATAAGCGTTGTTTCTGTTGTCTGTAGCGTCAGCAGCACGCGTCAGCAGCACGCGTCAGCAGCACGCGTCAGCAGCACGCGTCGGCAGCACGCGTCAGCAGCACGCGTCAGCAGCACGCGTCAGCAGCACGCGTCAGCAGCACGCGTCAGGAGCACGAGTTGGCAGCATGCGTCAGCAGCACGCGTCAGCAGCACGCGTCAGCAGCATGCGTTGGCAGCACGCGTCAGCAGCACGCGTCAGCAGCACGCGTCAGCAGCACGCGTCAGCAGCACGCGTCAGCAGCATGCGTCGGCAGCACGCGTCGGCAGCACGCGTCAGCAGCACGCGTCAGCAGCACGTGTCAGCAGCACGAGTTGGCAGCACGCGTCAGCAGCACGCGTCAGCAGCACGTGTCAGCAGCACGAGTTGGCAGCACGCGTCAGCAGCACACGTCAGCAGCACGCGTCAGCAGCACGCGTCAGCAGCATGCGTTGGCAGCACGCGTCAGCAGCACGCGTCAGCAGCACGCGTCAGCAGCACGCGTCAGCAGCACGCGTCAGCAGCACGTGTCAGCAGCACGAGTTGGCAGCACGCGTCAGCAGCACGCGACAGCAGCACGTGTCAGCAGCACGAGTTGGCAGCACGCGTCAGCAGCACACGTCAGCAGCACGCGTCAGCAGCACGCGTCAGCAGCATGCGTCAGCAGCATGCGTTGGCAGCACGCGTCAGCAGCACGCGTCAGCAGCACGCGTCAGCAGCACGCGTCAGCAGCACGCGTCAGCAGCACGCGTCAGCAGCACGCGTCAGCAGCACGCGTCAGCAGCACGCGTCAGCAGCACGCGTCAGCAGCACGCGCCGGCAGCACGCGTTGGCAGCACGCGTCAGCAGCACGCGTCAGCAGCACGCGTCGGCAGCACGAATCAGCAGCACGCGTCAGCAGCACGAGTTGGCAGCACGCGTCAGCAGCATGCGTCAGCAGCACGCGTCGGCAGCACATGTCAGCAGCACGCGTCAGCAGCACGCACGGGTCAGCAGCACGCGTCAGCAGCACGAGTTGGCAGCACGCGTCAGCAGCACACGTCAGCAGCACGCGTCAGCAGCACGCGTCAGCAGCACGCGTCAGCAGCACGCGTCAGCAGCACGCGTCAGCAGCACGCGTCAGCAGCACGCGTCAGCAGCACGCGTCGGCAGCACACGTCAGCAGCACGCGTCAGCAGCACGAGTCAGCAGCACGCGTCAGCAGCACGCGTCAGCAGCACGCGTCAGCAGCACGCGTCAGCAGCACGCATCAGCAGCACGCGTCAGCAGCACGCGTCAGCAGCACGCGTCAGCAGCTTGCGTCAGCAGCACGCGTCGGCAGCACGCGTCAGCAGCACGCGTCAGCAGCACGCGTCAGCAGCACGCGTCAGCAGCACGAGTTGGCAGCACGCGTCAGCAGCGCGCGTCAGCAGCACGCGTCAGCAGCATGCGTTGGCAGCACGCGTCAGCAGCACGCGTCGGCAGCACGCGTCAGCAGCACGCGTCAGCAGCATGCGTCGGCAGCATGCGTCGGCAGCACGCGTCAGCAGCACGCGTCAGCAGCACGCGTCAGCAGCACGCGTCAGCAGCACGCGTCAGCAGCACGCGTCAGCAGCACGAGTTGGCAGCACGCGTCAGCAGCACGCGTCAGTAGCACGCGTCAGCACCATGCGTCAGCAGCACGCGGCAGCAGTACGCGTCAGCAGCACGCGTCAGCAGCACGCGTCAGCAGCACGCGTCAGCAGCACGCGTCAGCAGCACGCGTCGGCAGCACACGTCAGCAGCACGCGTCAGCAGCACGCGTCAGCAGCACGCGTCAGCAGCACGCGTCGGCAGCACGCGTCAGCAGCACGCGTCAGCAGCACGCGTCAGCAGCACGCGTCAGCAGCACGCGTCAGCAGCACGCGTCAGCAGCACGCGTCAGCTGCACGCGTCAGCAGCACGCGGCAGCAGCACGCGTCGGCAGCACGCGTTGGCAGCACGCGTCAGCAGCACGCGTCAGCAGCACGCGTCAGCAGCACGCGTCAGCAGCACGCGTAAGCAGCACGCGTCGGCAGCACGCGTCAGCAGCACGCCAACCGAGAGCACGGCGACGGGACGCGGACGTCTGCGGGATATGCTTGGGCATATACGTTAAATTCATTGAGCATTACAAGTAGAGAGTCGTTCAGCATGCACCACAGAAGAGGAGATAGAACGCCATCTTATGGACAGCCCTTACTTTCTCCTGTTGTTCACTCCCCCCTTCAACAATCATGGTTATATTCACTAGCATCGTATCATACAACACGTAGGTCTTCAAAAATGGTGGCACAGTTAAACTCCATATTCATTAAAGAAAACAAAAGGCCAGCCCATTAATAACGGTACCGGTATGAAATGTCCGGAGGTATTAGGTGCGCAAAGTATGTTGTGTCCGATGTATTATGTGCGAAGGTATTGGGTGCGATGGTATTGGGTGCGATGGTATTGTTTGCGTCGACCCCATATAATTTCATCCAAAATTTAACAAAGATTATATAAAGCAAGAGCGATTTACCTACAGGATCTTAAAAAATACAATCATTACGATTACAATTGACATCAAGCCAGAATATCAGAAAGAAGAGATTCAACATTGCTATAATCCAAGTCAAAATCCAGTTTTTTACAAGTTTTAAATACATTCCAGGCGTTTTAATGGATCTAATCATGATCATGATCACATGATCAATTTGGCAGACGGTTGATTGATCTGGGGATCGCCATGTACCTTTATGAATTTTGAGATGCGGGAAGCGTGTACTACTTACAACAAGACTTAGCCCCGCAGCAAAATCGGTTAGCCTCAGTCCGTTTCCGGAGGTTTTGTCATTTAGGCTATGGTTACTGATTGTATTTCAAAAGATGTCCTCCTTCCCAAGCTTTGCGTTAAAATCGCCAAAAACGATTTTCACGTCGTGCCACTTCGGGGGCACTGCTCAAATGTTTCTTCGAGGAGCTCGTAGAAAAAGTCTTTGGAATTTTCGTTTCTCTTCTGTAGGGGCGTGGGCGCATATTGTAATGAACCATTACACATTGACCCCCACATCAACCATACGACACCACCAAAACAACCTAAACATGCGATGCCCGATACATATCGCAACACAACAACACTACTGGCACTTCAGTATCAATACGTTGAATGGAATTTTCCATTTGGATTTCATTAACCAGTACGACTCACACCTAGTTGTCGTCAAAAGGTGTATAAGACGCCCAAGCCAAAACATGAAAAGTCAGTCTGCGCCGACCGTGGCAAGTGAGCAATTATCCAACGCTATCTCGTTGTGAATTTAGTGTCCAACGCTATCTCGTTGTGAATTTAGTGTCCAACGCTATCTCGGTGTGAATTTATTGTCCAACGCTATCTCGTTGTGAATTTAGTGTCTATTGCTACCTCGGTGTGAATTGAGTGTCCAACGCTATCTCGTTGTGAATTTAGTGTCCACCGCTATCTCGGTGTGAATTTAGTGTCCAACGCTATCTCGTTGTGAATTTAGTGTCCAACGCTATCTCGTTGTGAATTTAGTGTCTATTGCTATCTCGGTGTGAATTTAGTGTCCAACGCTATCTCGTTGTGAATTTAGTGTCCACCGCTATCTCGGTGTGAATTTAGTGTCCAACGCTATCTCGTTGTGAATTTAGTGTCTATTGCTATCTCGGTGTGAATTTAGTGTCCAACGCTATCTCGTTGTGAATTTAGTGTCCAACGCTATCTCGTTGTGAATTTAGTGTCCAACGCTATCTCGGTGTGAATTTAGTGTCCAACGCTATCTCGTTGTGAATTTAGTGTCCAACGCTATCTCGTTGTGAATTTAGTGTCCAACGCTATCTCGTTGTGAATTTAGTGGCTCCTGCTATCTCAGAGCAACCATTAACTCCCGCTTCCGAGTATCATTACAGACTTTTACCAAGTACCCAGCGTGGAAACAGTACGCCGAGTGTCCCGAAGACCAATCCACATAGGAGACCATCATTCGATTGGCCTGAAGATCCATACGAGAACCTGGTCGTAAATCCCGGACTAAACTACACCCAACCGAACCCCAAGTGAAACTCCCCTCATCCATAGAGGCCTACTTGGAATCTACCCATAGCAATAGAAATAGAGACCTGAATTGAGATTATGAAAACTTAAACCATTGTACAAAATATTATAAGAAAGTTATAATTTTGAATATCGGAAATAAAACTTACTTCATTAAACTAAAGCTTTGCTGCTTCTTTAGAAGACCTTTAGGCTAATGTTGGCGAATTTAGCCCTGATGCGGATGGTCATTATACGCTCATTAACTGGATTTTGGCTAATCACCTTATCCGCAAATAAGCGTTGTTTCTGTTGTCTGTAGCGTCAGCAGCACGCGTCGGCAGCACGCGTCAGCAGCACGCGTCAGCAGCACGCGTCAGCAGCACGCGTCAGCAGCACGCGTCAGCAGCACGCGTCGGCAGCACGCGTCAGCAGCACGCGTCAGCAGCACGCGTCAGCAGCACGCGTCAGCAGCACGCGTCAGGAGCACGAGTTGGCAGCACGCGTCAGCAGCACGCGTCAGCAGCACGCGTCAGCAGCACGCGTCAGCAGCATGCGTCAGCAGCACGCGTCAGCAGCACGCGTCAGCAGCACGAGTTGGCAGCACGCGTCAGCAGCACACGTCAGCAGCACGCGTCAGCAGCACGCGTCAGCAGCACGCGTCAGCAGCACGAGTTGGCAGCACGCGTCAGCAGCACGCGTCAGCAGCATGCGTCGGCAGCACGCGTCGGCAGCACGCGTCAGCAGCACGCGTCAGCAGCACGCGTCAGCAGCACGCGTCAGCAGCACGAGTTGGCAGCACGCGTCAGCAGCACACGTCAGCAGCACGCGTCAGCAGCACGCGTCAGCAGCACGAGTTGGCAGCACGCGTCAGCAGCATGCGTCAGCAGCACGCGTCGGCAGCACATGTCAGCAGCATGCGTTGGCAGCACGCGTCAGCAGCACGCGTCAGCAGCACGCGTCAGCAGCACGAGTTGGCAGCACGCGTTAGCAGCACGCGTCAGCAGCACGCGTCAGCAGCATGCGTTGGCAGCACGCGTCAGCAGCACGCGTCAGCAGCACGCGTCAGCAGCACGCGTCAGCAGCACGAGTTGGCAGCACGCGTCAGCAGCATGCGTCAGCAGCACGCGTCGGCAGCACGCGTCAGCAGCACGAGTTGGCAGCACGCGTCAGCAGCATGCGTCAGCAGCACGCGTCGGCAGCACATGTCAGCAGCATGCGTTGGCAGCACGCGTCAGCAGCACGCGTCAGCAGCACGCGTCAGCAGCACGAGTTGGCAGCACGCGTCAGCAGCACGAGTTGGCAGCACGCGTCAGCAGCACACGTCAGCAGCACGCGTCAGCAGCACGCGTCAGCAGCACGAGTTGGCAGCACGCGTCAGCAGCATGCGTCAGCAGCACGCGTCGGCAGCACATGTCAGCAGCATGCGTTGGCAGCACGCGTCAGCAGCACGCGTCAGCAGCACGCGTCAGCAGCACGAGTTGGCAGCACGCGTCAGCAGCACGCGTCAGCAGCACGCGCCGGCAGCACGCGTTGGCAGTACGCGTCGGCAGCACGCGTCAGCAGCACGCGTCAGGAGCACGAGTTGGCAGCACGCGTTAGCAGCACGCGTCAGCAGCACGCGTCAGCAGCATGCGTTGGCAGCACGCGTCAGCAGCACGCGTCAGCAGCACGCGTCAGCAGCACACGTCAGCAGCATGCGTTGGCAGCACGCGTCAGCAGCACGCGTCAGCAGCACGCGTCAGCAGCACGCGTCAGCAGCACGCGTCAGCAGCACGCGTCAGCAGCACGCGTCAGCAGCACGCGTCAGCAGCACGCGTCGGCAGCAAACGTCGGCAGCACGCGTCAGCAGCACGCGTCAGCAGCACGCGTCAGCAGCACGCGTCAGCAGCACGCGTCAGCAGCATGCGTTGGCAGCACGCGTCAGCAGCACACGTCAGCAGCACGCGTCAGCAGCACGCGTCAGCAGCACGAGTTGGCAGCACGCGTCAGCAGCATGCGTCAGCAGCACGCGTCGGCAGCACATGTCAGCAGCACGCGTCAGCAGCACGCACGGGTCAGCAGCACGGGTCAGCAGCACGCGTCAGCAGCACGCGTCAGCAGCACGCGTCAGCAGCACGCGTCGGCAGCACGCGTCAGCAGCACGCGTCAGCAGCACGCGTCAGCAGCACGCGTCAGCAGCACGCGTCAGCAGCACGCGTCGGCAGCACGCGTCAGCAGCACGCGTCAGCAGCACGCGTCAGCAGCACGCGTCAGCAGCACGCGTCAGGAGCACGAGTTGGCAGCACGCGTCAGCAGCACGCGTCAGCAGCACGCGTCAGCAGCACGCGTCAGCAGCATGCGTTGGCAGCACGCGTCAGCAGCACGCGTCAGCAGCACGCGTCAGCAGCACGCGTCAGCAGCACGCGTCAGCAGCACGCGTCAGCAGCACGCGTCAGCAGCATGCGTCGGCAGCACGCGTCGGCAGCACGCGTCAGCAGCACGCGTCAGCAGCACGCGTCAGCAGCACGAGTTGGCAGCACGCGTCAGCAGCACACGTCAGCAGCACGCGTCAGCAGCATGCGTCAGCAGCACGCGTCGGCAGCACGCGTCAGCAGCACGCGTCAGCAGCACGCGTCAGGAGCACGAGTTGGCAGCACGCGTCAGCAGCATGCGTTGGCAGCACGCGTCAGCAGCACGCGTCAGCAGCACGCGTCAGCAGCACGCGTCAGCAGCACGAGTCAGCAGCATGCGTCGGCAGCACGCGTCGGCAGCACGCGTCAGCAGCACGCGTCAGCAGCACGTGTCAGCAGCACGAGTTGGCAGCACGCGTCAGCAGCACGCGTCAGCAGCACGTGTCAGCAGCACGAGTTGGCAGCACGCGTCAGCAGCACACGTCAGCAGCACGCGTCAGCAGCACGCGTCAGCAGCATGCGTTGGCAGCACGCGTCAGCAGCACGCGTCAGCAGCACGCGTCAGCAGCACGCGTCAGCAGCACGCGCCGGCAGCACGCGTTGGCAGCACGCGTCAGCAGCACGCGTCAGCAGCATGCGAAAGCAGCACGCGTCAGCAGCACGCGTCGGCAGCACGAATCAGCAGCACGCGTCAGCAGCACGCGTCAGTAGCACGCGTCAGTAGCACGCGTCAGCAGCACGCGTCGGCAGCACGCGTCAGCAGCACGCGTCAGCAGCACGCGTCAGCAGCATGCGTTGGCAGCACGCGTCAGCAGCACGCGTCAGCAGCACGCGTCAGCAGCACACGTCAGCAGCATGCGTTGGCAGCACTTGTCAGCAGCACGCGTCAGCAGCACGCGTCAGCAGCACGCGTCAGCAGCACGCGTCAGCAGCACGCGTCAGCAGCACGCGTCAGCAGCACGCGTCAGCAGCACGCGTCAGCAGCACGCGTCGGCAGCAAACGTCGGCAGCACGCGTCAGCAGCACGCGTCAGCAGCACGCGTCGGCAGCACGCGTCAGCAGCACGCGTCAGCAGCACGCGTCAGCAGCACGCGTCAGCAGCACGCGTCAGGAGCAGTAGTTGGCAGCACGCGTCAGCAGCACGCGTCAGCAGCACGCGTCAGCAGCACGCGTCAGCAGCACGCGTCAGCAGCACGCGTCAGCAGCACGCGTCAGCAGCACGCATCAGCAGCATGCGTCGGCAGCACGCGTCGGCAGCACGCGTCAGCAGCACGCGTCAGCAGCACGTGTCAGCAGCACGAGTTGGCAGCACGAGTTGGCAGCACGCGTCAGCAGCACGCGTCAGCAGCACGTGTCAGCAGCACGAGTTGGCAGCACGCGTCAGCAGCACACGTCAGCAGCACGCGTCAGCAGCACGCGTCAGCAGCATGCGTTGGCAGCACGCGTCAGCAGCACGCGTCAGCAGCACGCGTCAGCAGCACGCGCCGGCAGCACGCGTTGGCAGCACGCGTCAGCAGCACGCGTAAGCAGCATGCGTCAGTAGCACGCGTCAGTAGCACGCGTCAGCAGCACGCGTCGGCAGCACGCGTCAGCAGCACGCGTCAGAAGCACGTGTCAGCAGCACGCGTCAGCAGCACGCGTCAGCAGCACGCGTCAGCAGCACGCGTCAGCAGCATGCGTTGGCAGCACGCGTCAGCAGCACGCGTCAGCAGCACGCGTCAGCAGCACGCGTCAGCAGCACGCGTCAGCAGCACGCGTCAGCAGCACGCGTCAGCAGCACGCGTCAGCAGCATGCGTCGGCAGCACGCGTCGGCAGCACGCGTCAGCAGCACGCGTCAGCAGCACGCGTCAGCAGCACGAGTTGGCAGCACGCGTCAGCAGCACACGTCAGCAGCACACGTCAGCAGCACGCGTCAGCAGCACGAGTTGGCAGCACGCGTCAGCAGCATGCGTCAGTAGCACGTGTCGGCAGCACATGTCAGCAGCACGGGTCAGCAGCACGCGCCGGCAGCACGCGTTGGCAGCACGCGTCAGCAGCACGCGTCAGCAGCATGCGTCAGCAGCACGCGTCAGCAGCACGCGTCAGCAGCATGCGTCAGCAGCACGCGTCGGCAGCACGCGTCAGCAGCACGCGTCAGCAGCACGCGTCAGGAGCACGAGTTGGCAGCACGCGTCAGCAGCACGCGTCAGCAGCACGCGTCAGCAGCACGCGTCAGCAGCACGCGTCAGCAGCACGCGTCAGCAGCACGAGTTGGCAGCACGCGTCAGCAGCACACGTCAGCAGCACGCGTCAGCAGCACGCGTCAGCAGCACGAGTTGGCAGCACGCGTCAGCAGCACGCGTCGGCAGCACATGTCAGCAGCACGCGTCAGCAGCACGCGTCAGCAGCACGCGTCAGCAGCATGCGTCAGCAGCACGCGTCAGCAGCACGAGTTGGCAGCACGCGTCAGCAGCGCGCGTCAGCAGCACGCGTCAGCAGCATGCGTTGGCAGCACGCGTCAGCAGCACGCGTCAGCAGCACGCGTCAGCAGCACGCGTCAGCAGCATGCGTCGGCAGCACGCGTCGGCAGCACGCGTCAGCAGCACGCGTCAGCAGCACGCGTCAGCAGCACGAGTTGGCAGCACGCGTCAGCAGCAGTCTTCGGCAGCACGTGTCGGCAGCATGCGTCGGCAGCATGCGTCAGCAGCACGCGTCAGCAGCACGCGTCAGCAGCACGCGTCAGCAGCACGTGTCAGCAGCACGCGTCAGCAGCACGCGTCAGCAGCACGCGTTGGCAGCAAGCGTCAGCAGCACGCGTCGGCAGCACGCGTCAGCAGCACGCGTCGGCAGCACATGTCAGCAGCACGCACGGGTCAGCAGCACGGGTCAGCAGCACGCGTCAGCAGCACGCGTCAGCAGCACGCGTCGGCAGCACACGTCGGCACCATGCATTAGCAGCACGCGTCAGCAGCACGCGTCGGCAGCATGCGTCAGCAGCACGCGTCAGCAGCACGAGTCAGCAGCACGCATCAGCAGCACGCGTCAACAGCACGCGTCAGCAGCACGCGTCAGCAGCACGCGTCAGCAGCACGCGTCAGCAGCACGCGTCAGCAGCACGAGTTAGCAGCACGCGTCAGCAGCACACGTCAGCAGCACGCGTCAGCAGCACGCGTCAGCAGCACGAGTTGGCAGCATGCGTCAGCAGCATGCGTCAGCAGCACGCGTCGGCAGCACATGTCAGCAGCACGCACGGGTCAGCAGCACGGGTCAGCAGCACGCGTCAGCAGCACGCGTCAGCAGCACGCGTCAGCAGCACGCGTCGGCAGCACGCGTCAGCAGCACGCGTCAGCAGCACGCGTCAGCAGCACGCGTCAGCAGCACGCGTCGGCAGCACACGTCAGCAGCACGCGTCAGCAGCACGAGTCAGCAGCACGCGTCAGCAGCACGCGTCAGCAGCACGCGTCAGCAGCACGCGTCAGCAGCACGCGTCAGCAGCACGCGTCAGCAGCACGCGTCAGCAGCACGCGTCAGCAGCACGCGTCAGCAGCACGCATCAGCAGCACGCGTCAGCAGCACGTTTCAGCAGCACGTGTCAGCAGCACGAGTTGGCAGCACGCGTCAGCAGCGCGCGTCAGCAGCACGCGTCAGCAGCATGCGTTGGCAGCACGCTTCAGCAGCACGCGTCGGCAGCACGCGTCAGCAGCACACGTCAGCAGCACGCGTCAGCAGCACGCGTCAGTAGCACGCGGCAGCATGCGTTGGCAGCACGCGTCAGCAGCACGCGTCAGCAGCACGCGTCAGCAGCACGCGCCGGCAGCACGCGTTGGCAGCACGCGTCAGCAGCATGCGAAAGCAGCACGCGTCAGCAGCACGCGTCGGCAGCACGAATCAGCAGCACGCGTCAGCAGCACGCGTCAGCAGCACGCGTCAGCAGCACGCATCAGCCGCACGCGTCAGCAGCACGCGTCAGCAGCACGCGTCAGCAGCACGCGTCAGCAGCACGCGTCAGCAGCACGCGTCAGCAGCACGTGTCAGCAGCACGAGTTGGCAGCACGCGTCAGCAGCACGCGTCGGCAGCACGCGTCAGCAGCACGCGTCAGCAGCACGCGTCAGCAGCACGCGTCAGCAGCATGCGTTGGCAGCACGCGTCAGCAGCACGCGTCAGCAGCACGCGTCAGCAGCACGCGTCAGCAGCACGAGTTGGCAGCACGCGTCAGCAGCACGCGTCAGCAGCACGTGTCAGCAGCACGTGTCAGCAGCACGAGTTGGCAGCACGCGTCAGCAGCACGCGTCAGCAGCACGTGTCAGCAGCACGAGTTGGCAGCACGCGTCAGCAGCACGCGTCAGCAGCACGTGTCAGCAGCACGAGTTGGCAGCACGCGTCAGCAGCACACGTCAGCAGCACGCGTCAGCAGCACGCGTCAGCAGCATGCGTTGGCAGCACGCGTCAGCAGCACGCGTCAGCAGCACGCGTCAGCAGCACGCGTCAGCAGCACGCGTCAGCAGCACGCGTCAGCAGCACGCGTCAGCAGCACGCGTCAGCAGCACGCGTCGGCAGCACACGTCAGCAGCACGCGTCAGCAGCACGAGTTGGCAGCACGCGTCAGCAGCACGCGTCAGCAGCATGCGTCAGCAGCACGCGTCAGCAGCACGCGTCAGCAGCATGCGTCAGCAGCACGCGTCGGCAGCACGCGTCAGCAGCACGCGTTGGCAGCATGCGTCAGCAGCACGCGTCGGCAGCATGCGTCAGCAGCACGCGTCAGCAGCACGCGTCAGCAGCACGCGTCAGCAGCACGCGTCAGCAGCACGCATCAGCAGCACGCATCAGCAGCACGCGTCAGCAGCACGCGTCAGCAGCACGTGTCAGCAGCACGCGTCAGCAGCACGCGTCAGTAGCACGCGTCAGCAGCACGCGTCGGCAGCACATGTCAGCAGCACGCGTCAGCAGCACGCGTCAGCAGCACGCGTCAGCAGCACGCGTCAGCAGCACGCGTCAGCAGCACGCGTCGGCAGCACGCTTCAGCAGCACGCGTCAGCAGCACGCGTCAGCAGCACGAGTTGGCAGCACGCGTCAGTAGCACGCGTCAGCAGCACGCGTCAGCAGCACGCGTCAGCAGCACGCGTCAGCAGCACGAGTTGGCAGCACGCGTCAGCAGCACGCGTCAGTAGCACGCGTCAGCAGCACGCGTCAGCAGCACGCGTCAGCAGCACGCGTCAGCAGCACGCGTCAGCAGCACGCGTCAGCAGCACGTGTTGGCAGCACGCGTCAGCAGCACGCGTCAGCAGCACGCGTCAGCAGCTTGCGTCAGCAGCACGCGTCAGCAGCACGCGTCGGCAGCACGCGTCAGCAGCACGCGTCGGCAGCACGCGTCGGCAGCACGCGTCAGCAGCACGCGTCAGCAGCACGCGTCAGCAGCACGCGTCAGCAGCATGCGTCAGCAGCACGCGTCAGCAGCACGTGTCAGCAGCACGCGTCAGCAGCACGCGTCAGTAGCACGCGTCAGCAGCACGCGTCAGCAGCACGCGTCAGCAGCACGAGTTGGCAGCACGCGTCAGCAGCATGCGTCAGCAGCACGCGTCGGCAGCACACGTCGGCACCATGCATTAGCAGCACGCGTCAGCAGCACGCGTCAGCAGCACGCGGCAGCATGCGTTGGCAGCACGCGTCAGCAGCACGCGTCAGCAGCACGCGTCAGCAGCACGTGTCAGCAGCACGCGTCAGCAGCACGTGTCAGCAGCACGCGTAAGCAGCACGCGTCAGCAGCACGCGTCAGCAGCACGCGTCAGCAGCACGCGTCAGCAGCACGCGTCAGCAGCACGCGTCAGCAGCACGAGTTGGCAGCACGCGTCAGCAGCACGCGTCGGCAGCACGCGTCAGCAGCACGCGTCAGCAGCACGCGTCAGCAGCACGCGTCAGCAGCACGCGTCAGCAGCACGCGTCGGCAGCACGCGTTAGCAGCACGCGTCAGCAGCACGCGTCAGCAGCACGCGTCAGTAGCACGCGGCAGCATGCGTTGGCAGCACGCGTCAGCAGCACGCGTCAGCAGCACGCGTCAGCAGCACGCGTCAGCAGCACGCGTCAGCAGCACGTGTCAGCAGCACGTGTAAACAGCACGCGTCAGCAGCACGCGTCAGCAGCACGCGTCAGCAGCACGCGTCAGCAGCACGCGTCAGCAGCACGCGTCAGCAGCACAAGTCAGCAGCACGCTTCAGCAGCATGCGTCAGCAGCACGTGTCAGCAGCACGCGTCAGCAGCACGCGTCAGCAGCACGCGTCAGCAGCACGCGTCGGCAGCACGCGTCAGCAGCACGCGTCAGCAGCACGCGTCAGCAGAACGCGTCAGCCTTCCGCGTCAGCAGCACGCTTCAGCAGCACGCTTCAGCAGCACGCGTCAGCAGCACGCGTCAGCAGCACAAGTCAGCAGCACGCTTCAGCAGCATGCGTCAGCAGCACGTGTCAGCAGCACGCGTCAGCAGCACGCGTCAGCAGCACGCGTCAGCAGCACGCGTCAGCAGCACGCGTCGGCAGCACGCGTTAGCAGCACGCGTCAGCAGCACGCGTCAGCAGCACGCGTCAGTAGCACGCGGCAGCATGCGTTGGCAGCACGCGTCAGCAGCACGCGTCAGCAGCACGCGTCAGCAGCACGCGTCAGCAGCACGCGTCAGCAGCACGTGTCAGCAGCACGTGTAAACAGCACGCGTCAGCAGCACGCGTCAGCAGCACGCGTCAGCAGCACGCGTCAGCAGCACAAGTCAGCAGCACAAGTCAGCAGCACGCTTCAGCAGCATGCGTCAGCAGCACGTGTCAGCAGCACGCGTCAGCAGCACGCGTCAGCAGCACGCGTCAGCAGCACGCGTCGGCAGCACGCGTCAGCAGCACGCGTCAGCAGAACGCGTCAGCCTTCCGCGTCAGCAGCACGCTTCAGCAGCACGCTTCAGCAGCACGTGTCAGCAGCACGCGTCAGCAGCACGCGTCGGCAGCACGCGTCAGCAGCACGCTTCAGCAGCACGCATCAGTAGCACGCGTCAGCAGCACGCGTCAGCAGCACGCGTCAGCAGCACGCGTCAGTAGCACGCGTCAGCAGCACGCGTCAGCAGCACGCGTCAGCAGCACGAGTTGGCAGCACGCGTCAGCAGCACGCGGCAGCAGTACGCGTCAGCAGCACGCGTCAGCAGCACGCGTCAGCAGCACGCGTCAGCAGCACGTGTCGGCAGCACGCGTCAGCAGCACGCGTCAGCAGCACGCGTCAGCAGCACGCGTCAGCAGCACGCGTCAGCAGCACGCGTCAGCAGCACGCGTTGGCAGCACGCGTCAGCAGCACGCGTCAGCAGCACGCGTCAGCAGCACGCGTAAGCAGCACGCGTCGGCAGCACGCGTCAGCAGCACGCCAACCGAGAGCACGGCGACGGGACGCGGACGTCTGCGGGATATGCTTGGGCATGTACGTTAAATTCATTGAGCATTACAAGTAGAGAGTCGTTCAGCATGCACCACAGAAGAGGAGATAGAACGCCATCTTATGGACAGCCCTTACTTTCTCCTGTTGTTCACTCCCCCCTTCAACAATCACGGTTATATTCACTAGCATCGTATCATACAACACGTAGGTCTTCAAAAATTGTGGCACAGTTAAACTCCATATTCATTAAAGAAAACAAAAGGCCAGCCCATTAATAACGGTACCGGTATGAAATGTCCGGAGGTATTAGGTGCGCAAAGTATGTTGTGTCCGATGTATTATGTGCGAAGGTATTGGGTGCGATGGTTTTGGGTGCGATGGTATTGTTTGCGTCGACCCCATATAATTTCATCCAAAATTTAACAAAGATTATATAAAGCAAGAGCGATTTACCTACAGGATCTTAAAAAATACAATCATTACGATTACAATTGACATCAAGCCAGAATATCAGAAAGAAGAGATTCAACATTGCTATAATCCAAGTCAAAATCCAGTTTTTTACAAGTTTTAAATACATTCCAGGCGTTTTAATGGATCTAATCATGATCATGATCACATGATCAATTTGGCAGACGGTTGATTGATCTGGGGATCGCCATGTACCTTTATGAATTTTGAGATGCGGGAAGCGTGTACTACTTACAACAAGACTTAGCCCCGCAGCAAAATCGGTTAGCCTCAGTCCGTTTCCGGAGGTTTTGTCATTTAGGCTATGGTTACTGATTGTATTTCAAAAGATGTCCTCCTTCCCAAGCTTTGCGTTAAAATCGCCAAGAACGATTTTCACGTCGTGCCACTTCGGGGGCACTGCTCAAATGTTTCTTCGAGGAGCTCGTAGAAAAAGTCTTTGGAATTTTCGTTTCTCTTCTGTAGGGGCGTGGGCGCATATTGTAATGAACCATTACACATTGACCCCCACATCAACCATACGACACCACCAAAACAACCTAAACATGCGATGCCCGATACATATCGCAACACAACAACACTACTGGCACTTCAGTATCAATACGTTGAATGGAATTTTCCATTTGGATTTCATTAACCAGTACGACTCACACCTAGTTGTCGTCAAAAGGTGTATAAGACGCCCAAGCCAAAACATGAAAAGTCAGTCTGCGCCGACCGTGGCAAGTGAGCAATTATCTAGGGAAGGTTCAGGTGAGTATAATAGAGTCCAACGCTATCTCGTTGTGAATTTAGTGTCCACCGCTATCTCGGTGTGAATTTAGTGTCCAACGCTATCTCGGTGTGAATTTAGTGTCCAACGCTATCTCGTTATGAATTTAGTGTCCACCGCTATCTCGGTGTGAATTTAGTGTCCAACGCTATTTCGTTGTGAATTTGGTGTCCACCGCTATCTCGGTGTGAATTTAGTGTCCAACGTTATCTCGTTGTGAATTTAGTGTCCACCGCTATCTCGGTGTGAATTTAGTGTCCAACGCTATCTCGTTGTGAATTTAGTGTCCAACGCTATCTCGTTGTGAATTTAGTGTCCAACGCTATCTCGGTGTGAATTTATTGTCCAACGCTATCTCGTTGTGAATTTAGTGTCTATTGCTATCTCGGTGTGAATTGAGTGTCCAACGCTATCTCGTTGTGAATTTAGTGTCCACCGCTATCTCGGTGTGAATTTAGTGTCCAACGCTATCTCGTTGTGAATTTAGTGTCCAACGCTATCTCGTTGTGAATTTAGTGTCTATTGCTATCTCGGTGTGAATTTAGTGTCCAACGCTATCTCGTTGTGAATTTAGTGTCCACCGCTATCTCGGTGTGAATTTAGTGTCCAACGCTATCTCGTTGTGAATTTAGTGTCTATTGCTATCTCGGTGTGAATTTAGTGTCCAACGCTATCTCGTTGTGAATTTAGTGTCCAACGCTATCTCGTTGTGAATTTAGTGTCCAACGCTATCTCGGGGTGAATTTAATGTCCAACGCTATCTCGTTGTGAATTTAGTGTCCAACGCTATCTCGTTGTGAATTTAGTGTCCAACGCTATCTCGTTGTGAATTTAGTGGCTCCTGCTATCTCAGAGCAACCATTAACTCCCGCTTCCGAGTATCATTACAGACTTTTACCAAGTACCCAGCGTGGAAACAGTACGCCGAGTGTCCCGAAGACCAATCCACATAGGAGACCATCATTCGATTGGCCTGAAGATCCATACGAGAACCTGGTCGTAAATCCCGGACTAAACTACACCCAACCGAACCCCAAGTGAAACTCCCCTCATCCATAGAGGCCTACTTGGAATCTACCCATAGCAATAGAAATAGAGACCTGAATTGAGATTATGAAAACTTAAACCATTGTACAAAATATTATAAGAAAGTTATAATTTTGAATATCGGAAATAAAACTTACTTCATTAAACTAAAGCTTTGCTGCTTCTTTAGAAGACCTTGGATCCGCTGAGCCTACCTCAGCCTTTGATAAAAAGCATCCTCACAATATTAGGCTAATGTTGGCGAATTTAGCCCTGATGCGGATGGTCATTATACGCTCATTAACTGGATTTTGGCTAATCACCTTATCCGCAAATAAGCGTTGTTTCTGTTGTCTGTAGCAGTCGCCATAGTAGATGTCACAGTTTTTCATCTTCTTTATGCCCGGTCCACTCCATCGCATTTCTTGGATTACGGTTATGTCTGCTTTGCAACAGTTCAGGGTCTCCGCTAATTCTCGAGCTGCACGTAGTCCATTAAGATATCTTACGTTCCACGTGCAGATCCGGAGGTCATTGTCCTATTTTCGTTTGCTTGGGTCGTCAACTTTGAAATCATTATCGTTATCCGAGGCTGTTAGTTTTTTCAGAACTAATATTTTTTTTGTGGTTGGGTAGTTAACCCTTAACGCAACCCTCAACCTGGAGGGCCAGGTACTTTTGGATCCCTTCGGACACAATGGGCTGGAATATCCAGTGTCAGTACCCTGCTGCAGGGGTGTGAGTGCTGCCGTTGGCTCACCAGGAGCTCATCCGCCACCATCTCTACTTCAATACCCTGTCCTAGTATTGAAAGACCCTGAAAGACCTTTAAGCAAAATATGTTGGAGTAGCTCCTTCAGGGTTTTCTGCTTTTTTGACTGCTGAAGTCCACCGTTGATTCTGTCATTCGAATTCATCCGCTGGGACATTTTTGCGAAAGCTCTCGTAGACCACTGAGATTCGTGCAGTCAGTCATTGTTCGCAGAGCAATTATAGTGTTGTCCGCAATTCTTTTGTTCTGCATTCCTATGTCAACACTCGCACTTACTAGTTTAGCAGGTCAGCTCTGGACGGAGCATCCCAGGGCTCAGTGGATACCGCGAGGAGGATTCGTTAAACTCCGAATGGATTATGTAATAGCAAAATCGGGAAACTTAGACTTTTTTCGATTACGATGGAATCTGTGATAGGGCTGAAAATCTTTTTACATACTCCCCGAACATACACGAAAGTTTTTTTCAACAGAACAGCTGACTTTGACATAGAGCTTTCTTCACGGCTGGACGATGCCTCCAAAAATAGTAAAAAAACAGCTGTAAGAAAGCATCTGATGTATGGAAAATAAGAGAAAAAAAAATACAAATTCATACCTGGTTTTGTATCGTTATTCATGATTATTTATTCATTGATAGAACAAATTAGGAAACAAACCTGGTATAAATTTGATTTTGTTTCATCGTGATTTTTACAGAGAGCTTTGAAAAGCGACAACAAGCTTTGACGTAGAGCACCATTTTGTTGCTGAAAATATAACTGAAAATACTGTGGATAGATCGTTTTTTTCTTAACTCAAATGCCGTACTATATGTATACTAGCATAAAAATAAACACGCCTAATAATGATTTTTTGCTACTGAGAGCATTGAAAAGTGAACTGTTATAGACTTGCGTTTCTTAGAATTTTATCTGAGGTATACATTGAAATTCTATAAAGGTTTGTCAGCATAAGAAACATTAAGTTGTTGCATTTCACAAAACTAAAATCAATTTTGGATAAATCAGTATCCGTTTTCTTTTGATTATGATAGAGGAATTGAAGCGGGCATTCGAAACCTGATTCTTTTAAAAACTTTTATGCACGCACTCTAAATAAACTTGCATTATCCTGGTTAATTGTCTGTTTATCAGTATCATTTTACATATTTAAAAACAAAAATAATCTAATGAATAGTGATGATGGACCAATCAAAGATTCAATATTCAAAAAATTTTTTAATAGATTCAACTCAACTCAACTGTAATTTTTGTTTAGAAACATTTTTGTTTATTATTAGTTTTTTGACAAATAATTTAATTTAATTTAATTTTATAAATCTCACTGACGATGGAAGCATTGCTTCTGAAATGTACATCTGAGGAAATAAAATAAGTGTTTTAACTGTTAAAAACTTTACTAATCTTTTCATTTATCATTTACTTAACAATCTTTTAATGTTTTTTTTTACAAACTGTGCTTTAGTGACATAACCAGTTGCATTAATCCCCTGAAAAAATTTAGTAACGGCACCCGCCTCGCTAGGAATGCTTATAAATCTTACCTCGAACCATTTCGGTCGCTGACAGAGTTCGGACGTGCAGTAAATTAAAGATATTCATATTTTAGTCGTAACACCCGAATGTGGAATGCTTTGCCAGAAGTCGGTGTTTCCTACTTAATCCTCTTTTACTTTCCTAATTGCTCGCACTTTGTCATATACATTATAGGGTGGTCACATTCTTTAATACGGTGGGTCCCGGGCTTAACGCATTTCTCTCAACCGCACACCTTGTGAGGATAGGAGGGGACTTACAATTTCTGCCGGTTCCGAACGGCTAATCGAAAAAGCGCTTTTCATGAATGTACTATCGGAGGACTTGCCAATTCCTCGAGAAATGCGATACTCATTTTTGCTTCTGCAAAGGATTCGAACCACGAAATAGGTAGACATGCTAACCATTACTACGTAACGGGCACTATGGGTAGGGATAACCGCGGCTAGTAGGCCCAAGGGGCAAGTAGACTAATCGGGAATAACTTCAAAAGAAAACCATTTCACTCAAGTTTATTGCACTTGTTACATCGAGCACACCTGCTTGCTGACTCTCAAATCGTCTTTCACTGGTGTCGCACGTCGCGCGTTCGGGTGTCATCTCCAAAAAACAAATTTTTGATTTCGTGAGTAATTTTTTTGTTCTGTTTTCTTTTTTTTCTTTCTTGTGATTGCTTGTGTTCAATGTAAAAAAGAGTAGTGTTAGTGTGGCCATTGTTAACACCTGGTAGTTGTTTTTTATATTGATATCTGAGGGCCGAAAAAAGTCGTTGAGTGCTGAAAGACCGAACGGGGTAAGTTAACAATTTTTTTTTCGGGGTTAATTTACTCATCTTTTTTTTTTTAGTAATTTAAAAAAAAAAAAAGTGATGACATATGTGCGGAAAACCGCGAGAGCGCCGAAACCAAAGGTTTTTTTAAGTTTTCAGTTTGTTATATCACACGAAGTGGCTAAACCCTTTAACTGTAACAAAACAAAAAAATCCTCAAAAAATTTCAAGTTGCCGTTTTATTCCAATTTAAATCACTGCGCCACAACGGTTCAGAACGGTACAGTTTCACACATATTTGGTGTCTTTTGTTCAAACTAGATGGCGCTACTTGTATCAAAGTTGGTTCGAAGTTCGTTTGCTGTAAATTTTTAAAAGCCATTAGTCGGTGAACATTGAAAATTTAAATGTACTGGCGTAACACAAACTATGTGTGAGAAGTTTAGCGTAGCGTTATGATTCAATAAACATAATAATTGTTATAAGGCCTTCCATACATCTTAAATGAGCAGTTTTTGGCAATGACACAGAACTGCCACATTCCCCTTTTTTTCATTTTTAAACTTTTCTAATGAATAAACAGTGAAATGAAAAAATAAGTGAATTTTTATTTTTTGAAAACAACCATAAAATTGTCGATTTAAAAATTAACCGAGGCTGAGTTATAAAGGGTTAAATTCGTTTATTTTATTTAATTTTTTTTATATATTTCGTGATACCACAAGGAATGGATTGGGTTTGTTAACTTAAAGGGGTTCACCTGTGTGAATATCGATTTTCGAGCGCTTTTTAAGATACTTGGTGTAACTCAACTATTCAAGACTTTTTAATAATCCTTTTTGTATTTTGTTGGTTCATTATTCAAGTTTATACAATTCAATTTTCAACAGCTATATAGAAAAAGTGTACTGGTGGCCGAAGCTGGAACAAAACCTCCCAAAATTACGGACCAAAACGGTGTGCAGGATAGACCACACATTAATCATCTAAAACAAAAAACGAATTTACTCCGTTATTCGTAATTAAGTTGCCGAGATACTGACGTAGGGATTTCGTAAATTTTTGAAAATTGCTTAAATGGCGTACGTCGGGAAAAACATTTCGTTTTTCAAGTTTTTTTTTTAACATATTAAGGTGTGAAAAACAACTTTAAAAAAAATTTCAAGAAATCCCTACGTCAGTACCTTGGATTATGTATTAAAATTGACACCTCAAAATTTCAGCAAGATTCATCAAATAGATTTTGCGCAATTCTGCACACAACCTTGAAAAACACGGTTTCGAGAAAAATGCGTTCAAAGTTTGAGGACGTGATGAAAATCATTTCTTTTTTTTAATCTAGTTCTTATGAATTGTATTTATTTATAGTTTTAAGCTTCAAATAAATTTATATTTGCTTAAGGTTTTAGTATCAAAAAGCTGTAAATAAGAGTATAGTCAATAGGGTGGAGCGTAATTTTTCTTTTCACTTAACGGACATGTAATAGCTAAAATTATGTGTCTTTTCGGCTCATATTTACTTAGTTAAAATATAATATGATTCGACTGAGAGTAACTGCCTCCGCCAGGTCATTGAAATTTTGTAAGATCTTGATTTTAGACAAGCTTTGTTTTTTTTTCATTTGCTTTCAGCTAGATAAATGTAAGTACCCTTTTTCAATTCGTGCATTAAAACGCCGCATTTTCCCTCAACTCTCCTTTTTCACATGAAACTTTTCAACGCCTATATCACCCATGGCGTCCAAATGCACAAATAAATCGTTAATACTTAAAAAAAATGGTGGTGTTATACGCCTAGGTACTTGAAAAGAGGCTGCAGAAACAACTTCAGTGGATAATTTGTTTACTCTACCTACATGAATGAATTGCCATTGAGACACTTTTTTCTCTACTTTGATGGATCAACTTCTGGGCCAGAAACTTACACTAGACCTTTGTGAAAAGCACTTCAAACTAGTACGACATTACTGCAGCGGTACTCTCAGGAGATTTTCTATAAGATCTAGGAAATTAGTTCACCGAAAAAATCAGATCTATCACATATTCCATCGTAGAAAACTTCCACACGGAAAGTAAAGTTACGAACTACGAAAATTTGTGTTCACAAAATCCGAACGGAATCGAAGAAAGCATTTCAAGTTACAACGCTAAATACCGCCGTCCTGGTTTTCGAAATCAGTTGTTTTACGCCAAATGTGCAAAATCATTCACATTTTTCTGCAAATACAACTTCTTTCGTATATGTATTAAGACGACTAATTTACATTCCACTCGGATTTAGTGATACCATATTTACGAATTTCGAAATTCGTTCCACCCGAATGGATTATGTGATAGTTACATCGGGAAACTTAGACTTTTTTCGACTACGATGGAATCTATGATAGAACAGAATGTCTCATGCTCGTTGGCTAACACGTGCCATGCGATTACTTTGTCTGTATGTAGCCAAAGAGATTCCATCGTCCGCTTAATCGTCGTATTAGAACAACAAATTACGCGTTCAAAAAATCCCCATACATCCGTGCTCCACCCTATTAGTCAACTTAGATACCCCATACCCTTGGCCAATTTACCCTGGTTTTGGGGTTAGTTGACCAATTTGAGGTCGTTTTCTAGAATTGGGGAAAAAATGTATTTGTATTTACAAATGTTTACAAGACATATTTTTACTTGCGATTATAGGTACTATAAGGCAAGTTTTGCAATCGTGCAGAAAAAATTTTTTGAGATAACAATTAAACATGACATTACGATGATAGAGAATACGAAAAAGTGGGTCCTGCGATTCTGTCTGTCTTTCTGTTTGTCTGTCTGTCTGTATATGGATCTACAGCCTGAACCTCTTGATCGATTTTCTTCAAAATTTGCAGCCAGGGTCTGTGGGTCAGGCTACAGAGTGGTTTTCGGAATTGAGTCTCTAGGTCTTGAAATAACGGTACCTGCCATTCTGTGAAGGATTAATTTTGGATTTTCTTTCTTTTCCTGTAAGAAAAAATTTTATTTTAGAAGTCGTAAGCTGCTTAAGAAAGACTGCATATCAATATTTAAAATTATTTAGTTTTGGAAACTTTTACAAATTTTTTTAAAAAATTTTGATTTTTGAAAATTACTTCAAAACTATAACTTCTAACAACTTCTAGCAAGATCTAAAACTTTGCATACTTGACTTTCAAAAAAAAAGTGAAAAATAAAAAACCGTTTTTTGAAACCTTTGGAATATTTAATTAAATTTTTTTATTATGTGATTTAATTCAATTTTCATAATTAATGTGTATTTGGCAATCCTGTACCACTAAATTTATTATGAAGAGGGATTGGTATTCCCTCTTCATAATAAACCTTTAACTCAGCCTTAAGATTTTGATATTGTACTTAGAACACAATCGCAAGTTCGTGCGACCCAGTCGTGCCCATTTTTTTTTTTTTTAAACTAACCAATATAGCAATAATTGCCAAAAAGAAAATAAATATGAGTTCATCTATTCAGAGCTGTTTAGATTATTGAAAAGAGCTATCCATTTTGGGGTTTCAAAAGTAAGCGCAAATAAAAAACATATAAAATATTTTTTTTCGCGATATCTATTTCTTTTTATTACAAAGTTTGAACGTTGACATTATGTGTGAAACACTAGATACATCATTTATATGACCACCTCGCTAATTGTTGCAAGGATCGATTCTTTTGAGGTAATTTTGGACCACTTTTTGACAAACATTGGCTTTTAAGTTGTTGGCTTTTAAGTTGTCAAACGGTTTATCTGCAAAAACACGGTAAAAACGTCCAGCGGTGTCAAATCGCATGATCTTGGTGGCCAGTTGATATCGCCACGACGAGAAATTACGCGGCCAGGAAATGTCTCTTGCAATAAAGCCATAGAATTTTGGTGCAGGCCATAGAGTAAAGGCATTACTTTTCGCGGATGATATCGTACTTTTACACCATCACCTAAATCGTTGCAGCTGTAGAGCGGATGGACCCAAACGCTCGGGCTCGTCCGGTGTTCGAAAGCACATTGCAGGGAAATCGCGGAAGGGGAAGACCTCGTCTTAGGTGACGCAGTCAAGTGGATGAAGACCTTAACCGACTTGGAGTGCGAAAATGGAGAGAGCTCGCCCGAGATTGAAATCGTTATATGTAGAAGGATGTTGGTTGAGGCCCAGGTTCACCCCGAACTGTAATGCCCACCTGAGTAAGTAAGTAAATCGTTGCAGCAAACGTTTAACCGGCTATCACAATACTGTATGCTGATATAATCCTTAAGGCAGATTCAGCACTTGGCTTCGTGAAACGATGGTCCAAAGAATTTCTAAACCCGATCCCTTTACATTTCATTTGTTCGTCCGCTTCTTGAATACGCTTGTCAAGCCTGGTCGCCTTTCCAACAAGTGCACGTTGCCAGAATTGAGAGCCGTTTACTCCAATTTGCTCTTCGAGGTCTTAATTGGAGTACTCCTTTGATATTACCTCGTTATCAAGACCGAATCAAACTCCTCAACCTCAATACGCTGAAAGGTTGAGGAGTCGAATCCATCTTTCCTAATAATAACCCTCGTAACACTCGGAATTCCAAATTTTTGACTACTTCCCAATATGCCAAATTATATGATAGCATTGGAAGCAGGCTTATCACCCCTTTTCATTCGAACTTTGAAAATGCAAGTGGATTATGTTCTGTAGGTTATGAAAATGGATAATCACCGGCTCCCAAAGAGAACAGCTCTACAAGATATACGAACCAGATCGAGTTGGTATGCAGATTGGATCGACCTTGCTAAAGACTGAGAGATAGTCCTAAATCTTAATAGTCAGGACTATGACGGTTGGAAGAGGTCCCTTTACCAGCTAATATCAGCAGCGGATGCAAAATATAGAGAAAAATGTTGAAATGACGCGGCAGGATCTCTTTACAGACAATTTTACAGTCAGTTGAACCCCAACCTGGGAGAGAAAAACTATTTTAAAGATGTCAATAGCGTAAACGAAATATTGGTGATGATTAAGTTGCGGGGCGAACTTCTTCAGTTAAACTTCGTACCACATAGAGAGGACCTAGCGATCATATGCTCTTTGTGCTACTTGAACTAACGACATGATATCTTGTACTTCATGGGAAAATGCTTAATTTTAACAGAAATTAATTTTCGGAAGTAATATTCTAACAGAAAACGAAATGATAACACTGCTTAATGCTATGGATGTAAAAAAATTATACTAAGACTGCAAACTAGCTCTACTTTGTAAGAGACTTCATCTCTCACAATATGTGCTCCCCAATCAATGATATACATGGCAGCCCATTTACGATATCATGCACTAGCCAAAATGTCAAATGAAAGCTTTAATTTTCGAAACACATATTATTATGTATGTATTCGTTTCATTTTAAGATCTCTCTTAAATTAATAATGTTACTTGTCCTTGAATCATGAGAGACTGGCTATAATTTGCATTAGCCGATTTCTCCTTGAAGTACTTTGGTTTTGAGAGGTAACTTGGTATGCTTGCAAGTGCTCACACTAGCTCGTCGGAATGGGGAGGATTCTTTCTCAAAACCAAGCCTAAGACGTATAACAAAGTATTCATACCAAGATTTATTAATTTGATAGACATCGGACGGACTGAAAAGATTCATACCATATGACCTACTTGCTAGGTGCCAGATGTAATATCACCTTGGATACATTTATCCCACCCCTATATTAACTGCAAAGCGGTTAACCTTGACAACTTTGGGTATCCCGATTTTAAAGTCGTCCCTATTTTGGACTCACTGGGAATTAGTGCATTGAAACCAAGTTATACCATTTCATGACCCCTTAAAAAAAAAATACTATTCTTTCATGTTCATAACACTTACGCTATCAATTCACATTTATTGTCTTAACTTTCACATTATTTTTACTATATCACTAGTTTAGGAACATAGTTTAGGATTTTATCTTATTCAAGTGTTGTAATTTAAAGTTTAGTTTATAATAATATTTCAATTAGGTAAATTTTCGTTTGTATAGCTTTGTACTTGGTACTTTAGGTATTAATTATATAAATGTAAAGGTGGTCGGTATATCTATATATATATATGCACTACGATATGTATAACCCCCTTTGTTAAGCCTTTATTTTCGTATATATTGATGTTTTATTATAGCATAAGATCGTAAATAAAAAGGTTCATGTACATGTACTCATGTAAGGTAAATATACAAAAAACTTACGGTTTGATCCTGGTTCCGATGATTTGTGCGCACAAAGCCTCGTTCCAACAGGTACTCGTTCGGTCTTGATGCTCGTTATGATGTTTAATATCTACTATTTATTTGCAACCTTATGCAAATAGAAAATTTTTCTTTTCTTTTCATGTAATTTAGTCCATTTACAGACACATTCATATACATACATATACATATATACAGGGTGATTCGCATAAGGTGTGACAAAAAGATAGGGTGTGTAGGTTGGACCTAGACAAGCAAAAAATCGTATGGGAGGGGGGGGTCCATTTTCCCCCGTTTAGGCGGGAGGGGCCATTTAAGAAAAAAATCACTAAAAATGGAAAAAAAATTATTTAAAAATAACGGTAATACCTACAGAGTTGTGCTATAGTATTTTGAAAAGTTAAAAACCTATACATTAAATAAAATCTAAAAATAAGTTGCTCATTTGAATAGTTTTGGAAATATTAATTTTCAAAGTCAAAACTTTGAAAAAAAAACATAATTTTTTTTCTTCAAACCATTTTTTTTCAAAATTTTACGTAATTAAGTAGTATTTTTCTGGTTTATTTTCAATGCTCTTACTTATTTTTGATCAAACACAAAGAACCGGATGCCAAAATAACCTGTAGTTTTTGAGAAAACCAAAAATTACAAAAACGACTTTTCAAAAAAAATTTTTTTTTAAAGTTTTTTTTTCGTTATTGGATTCTTAAGTGATTCTTAAGTGAAAAAAAGCAAAGAGAAAATTCATCCTTTATTTCTTAAATTCACTTAAGAATCCAATAACGAAAAAAAAACTTTAAAAAAAAAATTTTTTTGAAAAGTCGTTTTTGTAATTTTTGGTTTTCTCAAAAACTACAGGTTATTTTGGCATCTGGTTTTTTGTGTTTGATCAAAAATAAGTAAGAGCATTGAAAATAAGCCAGAAAAATACTACTTAATTACGTAAAATTTTGAAAAAAAATGGTTTGAAGAAAAAAAATTATGTTTTTTTTTCAAAATTTTGATTTTGAAAATTAATATTTCAAAAACTATTCAAATGAACAACTTATTTTTAGATTTTATTTAATGTATAGGTTTTTAGCTTTTCAAAATACTATAGCACAACTCTGTAGGTATTACCGTTATTTTTAAATAATTTTTTTTCCATTTTTAGTGATTTTTTTCTTAAATGGCCCCTCCCTCCTAAACGGGGGAAAATGGACCCCCCCCTCCCATACGATTTTTTGCTTGTCTAGGTCCAACCTACACACCCTATCTTTTTGTCACACCTTATGCGAATCACCCTGTATATATGCTATTTCACCCCTACACCAATATCTACTGGATTCAACAATTCTATCCTAGAAGATTCGCACTATCACTATCCTCATCCAAGTACTCTGGTTGCTAAACTATATAAGCTTGTCCTGCGCGTATAGACGTCTCTTAGAGCCTAGACAACTATGTCTCCGCACCGCTGTTGAAATCAGAGTGTTACGTCACCATAACGGGGTCTTACCATGGGATTAGAATTTTTGTTTACATTTCTTCTCGTATATTTTGATTTTTTTGTTTACAATCAACTGTCTAGCCATATGGGATTACCTGTTACTTTTAAGAGAGCCGCGCACCGCCGCAAATTTGGGTTATGTACTGAGTACCACCCGCACGTGTTGACCTTGATTTCGTATGGAAGCAAAGAGCACGTGAGTGGTGTGGCTCTTATCTTATGTTGTTTTTTATTTTTAATATAGGATCACCGCAAAGAGTATGGTAATAATTGGCGGCTAAATTGTTTTCGTGGATTGATTGCCGCCTAGCAATTATAAAACCCTTTGCCACAGTATCTTTGCCTTCACTATCATTCCGTAATATTTGATTTTATCCGCTATCATTAGAAATACTATTAACACCTTCATTAGTTTTAATATATTTTACCTATTTAACCTTTTTTTTTAAGTCTTTTCCTTTTTGTTTTTTTTTTTTTCAATGCTGCAATTATTTATGCTGATTTTTACACCTACGCACCAGCTCAAAAAAAAACTTCCTTTTTTTTACCTTTTCCTTGTCACTCACTGAACTCACGTCTGTTCGATACGGACTTTGACGATGGAAAGAAAGTGTGATGGGCGAATAGACTTCGTGTTCCCACTTTGATCCCGTTTTGCTTTCTTTCCGGTATTCTTTATTTTCGCTGAGTTTTTAGTAAGTACTAAAAGCGCTACTGAGCACAAACAGCATTGCCAGAAAATAAATGAATACGGAATTCCAAGGGCTTTTTGGTGGAGTTCTATTTTCGTAACAATAACTTAATTATCTCACGATCTTTGCACAGTTTTATGTAATTATACTATTAGATTACTGTAATGTAAGAAACAGCTTATTATATGATTCTTAAAAGTTTCTCTTTTAATATTTTTTGCAATGACAAGTCAGTGGTCAGTGTTAATAAAGTACTTGCCGAGAGACGTTCTTCTGATGTAAATGCAAAGAATAAATTTAAATTTGAGTTTTCTTTTTTATACCTGCTACAACTCATCAGAAGTGGGATTAAGTCCTGGCATTTAGTTAAAAGTAAAGTCAAAAAATTGCATGTCTAACTATTAGAATTTTTGTTTGCATTTAATTGAGCTTTTGATAATTAAAATTATAATTATGGACGTAAGTGCACGTGTTTTGAGTTTTTTGCAAACTGCTACAGCGCAAAAACTTAAAGAAAATTTGGCCGAGATGAATTTGGCTACTTATGGTACAAAGACTTAGCTTAAGGCTCGTCTAAATGAAGCCATTGAATTGCTAGAGTCTCATCAGGTTGAAATTTTGTTCCCTACCGTTGATGAAGAAGGTGATACTAGTGGGGACAATGAGTCGGCAGATGACGATGATGCTGTGTCACAGCGTCCAGAGAAGCTTCGCGAAATGGTAATTAAAAAGGAAGAAATCGTTGCGTTGGAAAGACGTTTGGCTGAACTCAATATGAGCTGCCCTATCCGTGAGTCTCAGAATGTTCGAGCTCTTCACTCGTCACGTGACATCGAAGATTCCTTGCCTTCGTTCAATGGCGATGATAACTACCCTATCAAGAAGTGGCTTGAGAACGTCGAGGACGCTGTGGTCACTTATCATCTAAGTGAGTCGGAATTCTTTATTTACTTCAAACGACTCCTAAAAGGAACCGCTAGGTTATTTTTGCGGTCAAGGACATTTCGGTCATGGCAAGAACTCAGAGCCGCCTTGATGTCTGAGTTTCATCATCACACAACCGCAACAGACGTCCACAATACGTTGCGGAGCCGGAAGAAACGCGGAGATGAAAACTACCAACAGTACGTATTGGCAATGCAGGAGATTGCTTCTTCTGCTGAGATTGATGAACAAGACGTGATTGCGTACATCATTAAGGGAATTCCAGATTCCTTATTCAACAAGCAGCTCATGCTAACCGCAAACACCATCGCTGAGCTTAAGGGAATTTTACGCAAGTATGAGAAGATGAAGTCTGAATCGCAACCATCAACGTCAGGTTATAATACACCTAAACGTGTACATTTTTCGGAACCTTCTCCAAGTGTCGAAGCTAAGACCAAATGCTACAACTGTAACGAAGTGGGTCACATGTCGAACAACTGTACTAAGCCCCGCAGAGAAAAAGGTTCTTGCTTTCGATGTGGACAAAAAGGGCATATCGTCACCAATTGCCCACAAACTTCTTCGATTGTTGTCGTTCAGAGTGAAAAAATTCCAAAAGAAACCCCAACTGCGACATTGGTGTCCGATTTTCATTTCGTTTTGGAATATTAGTTTACGTCTGCAAAAAGTGGGGCTGATTGTTCTGGAGCCGTTATGAACATCATGACCGTGATAGATACTGGAAGTCCAATCAGCTTCATCCAACAACAATACGTGCCACCATTTTTAATGACATCGTTGCAGCCACCGCCTTGCAGTTTTGTTGGAATAAATAAATCCAAGCTGGTTATACTAGGTAATTTGTTATGTAATGTAAAGTTTTATGATAGTTATGTTAATTTTTGTATATATGTTGTAAGTGACAAAACAATGAACGACCCAATCATATTAGGTCGGGATTTCTTACGGAAATCAAATACCAAGTAAATGATTGGAAATTTTAATACTAAATTAACTGAAAAAGAAAGAGCTCAGGTTAAAGAGCAAGACAATTTAGAAAACATTAATAACTCCAAATTAATTGAAGATACTAGCAATCATATAAGATTTAATGATAAAAGTAGTAACGGAAATTTTGAAAACTTAGATTTTGACGAACAAATTTAAAAAATTTAATTTATGCAATAACCGCGACGAAACTTGGTCTTTAAAAATTAATGAAAAGTTGACTTATGATCGGAAGTTGAAATTAGAACGTTTAGTTTTCGGAAGTTTTACGACTAACGCGAAGAATTCAGATGAAGGTTATGAAATGGATATAGTTTTGACTAATCCTAACAGCAATACTCCTGGGCTAAACAAAAAAGTTATTGTCAAATATAAAAGTTCATATGAGATTAAAGATGCATTATCTAACGATCGCTATCTCAAAAAATTTTTTATAAATATTCAAATATCTCGCGTTCCGTATGAAGGGGTATGTTGCCCTGAAAGCATTAAACCCTATGTACAAACATAAGTTAATTTCCGTTTTGCGTGAATCAATTATTTCTAGTTTCGTTAATTTATTTTTGTAAATAAATGTTAAATTTCGTCTAGAATCATAATTATTCTGTAATTTTATTATCTATTTTAAATGGAAGAACAATTTAATGAAAGACATCTATCTGTATAATGTATAAAGTATTTGTATAATGATATACTCAATTGTGTTAATTTAAAAGTCAAATGTTACAAAAGAAAACAATTTTACTACAAGTAATGTCGAACAATGTATTCCAAAAATACAAATTATGTAAACGTTAACGCAATTGCATGAAATCATAAATCGAGGGCGATTTATTTTTTCAGGCTGGTCGAGCTGTAAGAGACTTCATCTCTCACAATATGTGCTCTGGAATCAATGATATACCTGGCAACCCATTTACGATATCATGCACTTGCCAAAATGTCAAATGAAAGCTTTAATTTTCTAAACACATATTATTTTGTATGTATTCGTTTCATTTTAAGATCTCTCTTAAATAACTGAATGATCGCACGATCTTTGCACAGTTTTATGTAATTATACTATTAGATTACTGTAATGTAAGAAACAGCTTATTATATGATTCTTAAAAGCTTCTCTCTTAATATTTTTTGCAATGACAAGTCAGTCTTAATAAAGTACTTGCCGAGAGCAGTGCTGTCGTTTCGCAAAGTCCAAGAGTAATCATTTTCACAAATTTTGAGGAGCCTTTTCGGACTTTGAGGAGCCATGCTTAATATGCACTTAGAATGATGAAATAATAGTAGTCGCAGTAAAGAAAAAATAGCTTTTTACTATTGCAAATTTTTTTTTTAACAAAATAGGAACTTTAGTCTTATCATAGTTAGAACGTTGGATAGGTACTTAAAAGTATTTAAATTAATATTTGGTTCTGATTATTGAAAAAAAGGATAATACGTTGAAATCAGTTATACCCAATTAACAGAGTTAGGAAATAATGATTACTTTTTGTAATGAATTACAGGTTCAATTACAATAAGGCATACATGTAATGGTAATTGAAATTTTTTCAAAGTAAAGTAACATGTAAAAAGTAGAGGCAAATACCTGCTGTGTTAATCAGATTCATTATCTGATTTAACAGATCTGATCTATTCTAACACCTTAGAAAAAAATATTTATTGTTGCTGGTGTTGGTTTAGATACCTTTCCCAAATTAGAAATTTGCTTGGTCGTTTGGTGTTTTCAACAATATCCTTCAACTATTTTATAAATATCTGCTGCTGTCTTCCCATACATTGGAGACAAAACTTTCAACCACTTAGTTTTAACTGAACAGAGGCGGCGCATCATTAGCTTCTTCTCATAATTCAATAAGATGTTTAAAACGAAAGAAGAGCTTCACCGGAATATAATTTGCGTCATCGTTCTTGAATACTAAGTGGTCGATGTTAATCATTCTATCGATTTTGGCCTTTAAAGTTGCCAAAGATGGAATCAGCATACCAAAGCAAATTGCTCAAAAAGCTACTTTACGTAATTTTTTTAATTTTTGCGAACTCTCTATTCTCAATTTTTTTTTTTTTTTTTTTGAAAATGCAACTTTGTCATGCTGTATTTTTTGTTGTTGTTGTTGATGTTCTGGGTTAACTTTGCTTCAAATTTTAAATTTTATACTACTTTTGTTATTCTACTTAGTGATTTGATATCAAATTTTGTATTATATAAACTTTTTTTTTTTTATTTTAATATGTGAATTCTAAAAGGGTCACCCCACCCAATTACTTTTGATTCTTGTTATTTAAGCTTTTGAAGTGGCATTCAACTCTATTTTTTAATTTCTTAAAAATAAAGAATAGTAACCTTTCTTATATTTTTCTTTTGATTTGAGGAAATTTTTTATATTTTTATATTATTTAATAATTGTTAAGAAATTTATATGAAATAATAAATATACTATACTTATATACTATACTGTTGTGTATAAAATCTGAGCATACAGAAATGAAGTCAATTTTGTGTTCTAAAGAAAATTAAAAAAAATTACAAATTCGCACTTTATTCTCCCATTTTCTGACAGTTTTTCACCAATAACTGCATATATGTATGCATTGTAAGGAGTTGTTACAAATGTTCCACAACAATGGTTTTAGAGAATTTCGATTAATTTTGTTTAATTTTAAAAATGTTATTAAGCAAAATAGGTGATCAATTACATTTTTGTGTAATGATTACTGAAAAAAGTAATCATTGCAACATTTTTGGAATTACTTGGGCATTCAATAACATATGTAATTGAATTACAAGTAAATGACACTTTTTAATTAAAAGCAATGGGTAATTGAATTTTTCAATTTCTTTTGGGTGTAATGGAAGATTTCAATTACAAATAGTTGTAATTGAAAATGTAACTGATTTTTTTTAAAATCACTTTTTTGAGTAAATAAAAAGTTAAGGCTTCTTGAACTAAATAACGCTTATTCATATTATTAAGGAGCATTTGAAAGAAAAAAAAGCAAAAACTTTAACAATAACCAGTTTTTTCACTGTTTTTTTTTTATATTTTGAGATCCAAGTCTTTGATGGCTCCCACTTTTCAACGCAATCGTCGCTATTTTGCAAATAAAATCGCATTCACTGTTTCAATGTTAAGACAGTTTAGTTTATTCTTATTTTTTAGTTGTAATTATTATTTTCTACTTTGATAGCAAACAAACAAATAATAAACGTTTGCTTTTGTAGTAAATCATGGTTCTAAATTGGGGGGCCTTTTTGACACATGGGGAGCACGGTAGCCATTTACTCGACAAAGGAGCCAAATGTTACTATAGTAGCCACTTCGACAGCAGTGGCCGAGAGACGTTCTGATGTAAATGCAAAGAATAAATTTAAATTTGAGTTTTCTTTTTTTATACCTGCTACAACTTTATAGAAATCAAATTGATAATGAAAGTTTAAGTAGGTAATTTAAACGAACGCTAGTGATGGTTTTTAATTTAAAATTTATTTTCTGTTACAGTTATAGTAACTATTATTAAATTTGTTTGATGATTAATCTTTTTTCAAAGTTAAATTTAATTATGTTTTTTCAACGAGTCAGACGTCAGAAAAGCCATGCTTTTTGTTATTTGTAATCTATGTAATCAACTATTATAAATTGTAATGACCCATTACATATTCGCTCCTACAAAACAAAACAACAGCAAAATAAACCACCAACAACAGCGATGCCAATGGAATTTGGTATTTACCAACACAGACAATGATAATAGTGACCATAACATATAGCAACAACACCACCAGTAGCTTGCCATTGACTCCACGTGGAGTAGCATTTCGTTGACTGATACAGCTCACATTCACTTACTACCAAAAGGTGTATAAGGGAACCAGTGAAATACATGAAAATCAGTTCTGGTCAATGTTGCCGCAGGTTTTTTTGAAAGTGTAACAATTTTTTTCAAAAAGTGTAACAAATGGAAAGAAAATGTAACAAACTGAAAAAAAACTACAATAATAATAAAAACATGTTTTCTTAACTAAAAAAAAAAGAAAAAAAAAATTTTATTAGGAACACCTTATCACATTTCGTTTTTATATATGTACTTGTACATACATACATACTAAGAAAATGTAATAAATTCATTTTTTCTCATTAGTCTTACAAGTACAAGTCTTTGATTTGCTTTGCAAATATTATTGCCTCAATTGTTTTTAAATCATATTTGTTCGCCTTATTATTTTTTATTTAATGAAGTTCAGAAAAAACACGTTTCGCAGTAGCGGAACTGTGAAGTAAGCTTAATATTTTTTTCGGAAAATTTTACAACATTTTCAAACATTTCTCTTTTTGTGGATTTTGTAAAGATTTAACAAGGCCCCAAATTAATTCAGTGTCGTCAATATATTTTAAGTTTTGTTGTAACTGTAACTTTCTAAACTTAGTGCATATTTTTTTCTTTTTTTTTTTTGGGATCATACAAATTCGGGAAATTATTTGATAGTGGCAAGATACAATTGCTTTCAGAAACAATTTTTCCAGGATCTAGAAGCGCAATATTTTTTAATTTTTCATTAGTAAAATCGAACCTCTTTTTAATCTGATATAGCTCTGTATAAAATAATTTCATTTTTGTTTTTTTACATTTTTTTTTCATCAATAGATAGACCTACTTCGCCATCTGCTGCCCGAACGGCGCATACGTTCCCTCTAAAATACTATGTCTGCTTTAACATGGAGACCTTCTTAGCTCGACGCAATTCGAAAATGCTGTAGGGTAAAAGAGAAACATAGATTGAAAAAGATGCTTTCACTCTTTGCTCTCACGTATTTTCGAAAAGCGTCGAGCTAAGAACGTCTCAATGTAAAAGTAGACTATAGAATTCACATACAAATGGTTCGAAAGAGAAAAGTGCTGCCAGTTAAACTTTTCAATATTTTTTAAAGAAAAAAAAACAAAAAAATTTTTACGGGAAAAGTGTAACGAAACGGAAAAAAAAGTAACATTGTAACAAAACTATAACATAATTGAAAAGTGTAGCACTTTTGTTACACTTGTATCATTGTGGCAACGCTGGTTCTGGTCCCGGCAAGTGGACAAATTAGGAACTCATCATCCTAGTACTCGAGCAAGAGTAGGATTCCGGTACCGGCAGCGCAACAGCAGAGTCCAGAAACCAAGACTGGGTAAGTAAATAGTGTCCAACGCTACCTCGTTGTGAATTTAGTGTCCAACGCTACCTCGTTGTGAATTTAGTGTCCAACGCTACCTCGTTGTGAATTTAGTCTCCAACGCTACCTCGTTGTGAATTTAGTGTCCAACGCTACCTCGTTGTGAATTTAGTGTCCAACGCTACCTCGTTGTGAATTTAGTGTCCAACGCTACCTCGTTGTGAATTTAGTGTCCAACGCTACCTCGTTGTGAATTTAGTGTCCAACGCTACCTCGTTGTGAATTTAGTGTCCAACGCTTCCTCGTTGTGAATTTAGTGTCCAACGCAACCTCGTTGTGAGTTTAGTGTCCAACGCTACCTCGTTGTGAATTTAGTGTCCAACGCTACCTCGTTGTGAATTTAGTGTCCAACGCTACCTCGTTGTGAATTTAGTGTCCAACGCTACCTCGTTGTGAATTTAGTGTCCAACGCTACCTCGCTGTGAATTTAGTGTCCAACGCTACCTCGTTGTGAATTTAGTGTCCAACGCTACCTCGTTGTGAATTTAGTGTCCAACGCTACCTCGTTGTGAATTTAGTGTCCAACGCTACCTCGTTGTGAATTTAGTGTCCAACGCTACCTCGTTGTGAATTTAGTGTCCAACGCTACCTCGTTGTGAATTTAGTGTCCAACGCCACCTCGTTGTGAATTTAGTGTCCAACGCTACCTCGTTGTGAATTTAGTGTCCAACGCTACCTCGTTGTGAATTTAGTGTCCAACGCTACCTCGTTGTGAATTTAGTGTCCAACGCTACCTCGTTGTGAATTTAGTGTCCAACGCTACCTCGTTGTGAATTTAGTGTCCAACGCTACCTCGTTGTGAATTTAGTGTCCAACGCTACCTCGTTGTGAATTTAGTGTCCAACGCTACTTCGTTGTGAATTTAGTGTCCAACGCTACCTCGTTGTGAATTTAGTGGAATTTATCGGAAATAAACTAGCTTCAATAATCGAAAGTTTTGCTGCTTCTTTGGAAGACTCTGGATCCGCTGAGCTTACTTCAGCCTTTGACAAAAAGCAACCTCACAAAATGTAATCAAATAAAAACAACTATCTATTTAAAGTCATATTCGCTCAAGTTGTGTGGCATTATTGTAGAAGTTTTAACAATTTTTATGTGTATTGCGACAGTTAAGCGATCCATTTTCGTAAATGTCAGACTTTCAACTGAAAAAAAATTGGTTTAGCAACTCAGTTTGACAGATGTCGAAATCCACCCCTATATTTTTGGAACCGTAAAATGGATAACCCTTTATTAAGTAAGGCTGAAGCAAGTAAGAGCGCATGCATATGTATTAAAACACAGAAACCAACTGCACCACAATAAGGATAAAAGACAACTCCTGTAAAGGAATAGAAATTTTTTGAGCTCTGTTTCATAAAATTGTTATTAGATTCAATATGAGATTTTTGCTTTTTTATTACCTCACGTGTGGATTTATGTATGTTCACAATCTTAAACGCTTTCGCGCATAACAGTTCCGAGACTTCTTCAATCGGTCTTCCTAATTTTTTTCGCCGCACCTTGTCGCATCGTTAAGCACCCTATATGGAGCAAAAAAGAGAATAAAGAAAACAAAAATATTCGAACGGAAGGGCAACGAAAACAATAAAATAAATATTACAAAGCTATGATATTTATTATCAATTTTGCCATCTTATGAGCCCATAAACAAGTCTTTATTCAATTTAAACTCGACAGCAATACCTACAACGAATTTACGTGAGATGTCTAATGTCTATCAATACCGAGAAGGGATTCGTGGATGGAAATTCCTTGCATAATGATTATTCACTATATTTTGGGCTTAACATTTTTGTGCTATAACCATCAATTCACACAATTGGGAATTCAAAGAAACATAATTCTATAAGAACTTAATCTGAGTTCATAACCCAATCACAGGGTACGACATTAAGTGAAGAAGGCATAAAAGCGAAGCTTATGATTAGTATCACGACCAAGCCGCAAGCTAACAAGCTCCACATGAATTATTTGTTGGCTTTGTTCCATTTGGGAAACACAATCAACCTCATCAAGCAAGTGGTATAGTCGAAAACAAAAAGCTATCAAAGACTGCCTTCAATTAATCAAAAAGCTACGGTTCGAATAACATAATCTTTCATTAAGTATAGAGATGTTGAAGGGCCCCATAGGAGTTAATACATAATTCTGTACAAAAAATTATGATGGATGATGTAAGTCCATGGGGTTTTCTTCATTTTCATGCATTGTATCACAAAATAAAGAAACACATTTTTCATGACTGATCATGTTGTTTCACAAAGTCGTACCTAAATATATGTGTAGGTATGTCTACACTGGCAGTTCATTGAATTAGCATATGTCAACCACAAACTGAATCAATCTTAAGGACTTATTTCAAATCGGCCTAGGGTTCGGTGCTCTGGTCCTCGATTTGACGTAATATGGTTTGTTAATTATTGTCAATTCCGTCATTGTGAATACAACCGCCCACCCTCAAAAGTTAAAGCACTGTTCTGCGTCGTCTGCCAATCACAATAACTAAGAAGCTCAACACACACGTCCACTAATTACAGATGACTTGTGCTGGTTGGGTTGGTGGTTGTTATCATTCAGACCATAATTGCATTAAGTCTTACCGTGTCATTTTGTATACAAATGTATGTAATGTGTCAAAGGATTGAGGCTTGGGGGTAACCATATTGAATTGGCTGATTCAGCATAATTGACTGCTTGTGGTAGCTGTCTGTCTTGAAATGCATTAACATATTGAAGGAGATGTGTTTAATATATTGTTGCTATAGAGAGCTAAAAAGGCTGAATAAAGTGATTTTTTGTTTTCTGCTTAGAATCAACCTCAGCTATTGTCGGATATTTAACTTAATTGCTCCAACTTATGTAGAAGATGGTGGATGCAACAGCTCCCTCGGATCTGACGGATCCATTGTACTTCCCAGGATAACGCAGGATGAGGTGGTGGGGGAGGGAGTAGGAGGGGAGTGGCAGGTGATAAGCAGTGAAGGATTGTGTTGATGACTATTGGTTGTTGGCATTAGGGCTGAATCATTTTGGGTCCTGAGTGAACTCTCCAAAGGCTTTTTCCCAATGTGTGGGCCAAGCTTCAGCACACATAGAGAAAGTGCTATGATCCTTTCGTTTGCCTATTCGTCATCTTCCACATAACTCGGATGTGCTAATGCCCTTTCTCATCGTGGCCCGTGAGAATGTCAATTAACTGAGATAGCCTAGGACTGCTAAGCTGGAGAAGAAATTGTGTCATTTTCTTGGATATGTCCGGAGATAGGTTTCTACGAACCCAGCGAGTTTCTAGAAATGGCCACTTGTAATTGAAAGTTACGGTGTTCGTTGTGCTGATCAGCGTTTTCCGACTATGGATGATATAGTTTTTATGGTCGCCTGCACTATGAAGAAGACGGTGTTCACTGAACCTTGTTATTTATTATTTGTCATTATTATTATTATTATATTATTACTAGCTGACCCGGCAAACGTTGTTTTGCCTTATAAATTATTTCTAGTTTCTAGATAAATTCTAGTGTAGACAAAAAGTAACTTACTTATTATATGGAGGCGCTATGAACGATAAGGGAATATAAAAGTAACAAACGCCAAACAATATTATTTTTAAGTAACTATAGTTTATTTCTTAAAATAACATATCACATAATTAATCTTTTAAAGCTATATCGTGAACAATATTTTTCGTTAGCCCATCTTTAGCGAGCACAAACAAACTTGATGGTTTACCCACTCGAGAGCATGCTACGTACAATTGTCCATGTGAAAAACAGGGTGTACTTAAATCTAAGCCACAAACAGACATCGTTTGGCCTTGGGATTTGTTGATTGTCATTGCAAATGCCAATCTAAGCGGAAACTGAATTCGTTTGAATAGAATTGGTACATCTGTAGGTATAATAGGAATCCGGGGTGTTAGTATATTTTCACCTTTGAACTTGCCATTTAAAATGCTGGCTTCGATAACGTTTTTCACGTGTTTTGCGAATCAGCGATTGTACAGAAATCGGTCGGTAATTTTATGTATCCAGTTTCATCTGTAGCAACTTTTCAGCGGATGGATCTTGAAGCAATTGAACGCGCATGTTTACTTTGAGCTGAACTTTTTCAACATGACGCCACAATGGAGATGATTTTAAGCAAGGGTCGATCTCATCAGCGTATGTTGTCTTTATATGTTGAATACTGTTGCCCATCCACTTTACGTATATCTTGAAATGATAATAGGCCAGTAACATTAACCAACAACAGTCGAAGATAAAAGCACTCAATGTGTTTGGATTGACTGTAAATAATCGCCCCAAAGCGTTCGATTTAAATAAATTGAGACATGCATCAACTGGTGAGCCTTGCTTGCGGGGCATCCATTTTTTTGTTTGAGTCCATGTGAAATAGCGTGGTACTTGTGAATAGAGTAATGTTCTTCCAAAGGCACCAAAATCATCCGTACTACTACACAGTTCAAAAAATCCAGTGAGTGTAGTTTTAGGTGGATTTGTAGCACGATCAATCACTGTCTCGTTCGTAAAAAATACACGCTGACCGTTTTCAAGATGGACGGCCAACTGAACATCTTATTTATCCCGTTCATAGATTCGAAAAGCGAAGATACGCCAAGCATCATTTATTTTGGTAGAGCGTAATTTCATCGTTTTTATTCATTGGAGGAGCATTTGCATTAGTATTTTCTACTCTAAACACAGCCATATCACTGCATTTATGGACATACAGTGGTGGTCCAGTATAACGAACGATAAAATGTTCAGAGTCAATTCGTTATATCGAAAGTTCGTTGAATCGAAACGTTTTTGTCATACAAATCTTTAGGTAAATAGTTTCAATTTGTACTCAAATTTAAGAAAGGAATCGTTAATATGCATTTGTTTTTTCGGGTGTTGATTGTTATTGTTGAATGTCTCTTCCCGTAAACTTTTTAGAACTAAGACTTTAGAGTTTTCAGTACCATTTTATCTGAAATTCGTTATTTGTTGGTAATATAGAATACTTACCTAATGAACTTGAAGAAAGTGTTCGTAATATCGATCATTCGTTATATTGGCATTCGTTATACTGGACCTCCACTGTACTTGCAAATATATTTGATGCTCTTCACAGAACTGCAAAACTCAAAATTAATATGTCAATTGTATGTCTTGCTTAGCAGAGGTGAATACGGCACCACCCAACGATTGTCAATATCAATGTCTGTGTTGCTGATATTTTTAATAAATGATAATTTGGAAAACCGCTGTCATCACATTGACAACCGCGATCATCGTATTGACTACTGCTATTATGATCATACTGAACCCTGTGGTCATCATATTGACTACCGTGATTGTCAATATGATGATTGTGGCTGTCAATATGATGATAGCGGATGTCAATATGACTATCACAGTTGTCAATACGACAGTTGTAGTTGTCAATATGATAACTTCGCTTGTCATATCGACGATTGCATCAGTAGTCATTAATATTATTGCGGTTGTCAATAGGATGATTGTAAAGGGTTTTTCAATAAAGGCGGGTAGATTTTGAAACGAAATTAAACAAGCTGCGTATGAGGTATCAACAATTTTTTTATTTATTTAAAAGGCCCATATATGCCATTAAGTATGGAAGATGACATCATTCAAATGCCCGCCTCGGCTGTTCACAGTGGCACGGATCCGAGTGGTTCAATTTCCGCCTCACCAACGTCGTTTTCGAAAAAATACGGACCAATGACGCCGCCGGCCCAAAATCCACACCAAACCGTAACTTTTTGAGGATGCATTCCCACATTGGGTTTGTGTCATCCCATATACGGCAATTTCGTTTGTTAACAAAGCCATTCATCCAAAAATGCGCCTCGTCGCTAAAGATGATTTTTCGCCCGAAATTGGGATTCTCTTCCAAACGATTCGATGCCGAGGCAGTTTTATCATTTGTACGCGCTGTTCAATCGTCTGACCTGCCATGGTGATTTGGCATAAGCAACTGAATAATAAGCAAAAGATTTGACAATTGTCACCAAAACAAAATGGCCGCCACGGGCCGCCAAAATCTACCCGCGCCAATCGAAAAACCCTTTAGTAGTCAATATGTTTATTGTGGTTGTCAATAGGACGATCGCAAACAAATACTTACTATTCAGCATTTTAATTGAACCATTTAATAATCTTCCCTCCTGAAATGCAATCGAAGTCAGTTATAAAAATACATTAAATATTATATGTGCATATGTTTATTTATTTAAAAAAAAAAATTATTATCCAACGCATCAAGCAGGACACAGCATACAAAATGATCTGAAAGTTTTAAAAGATATAAAAAATTATAAACATAGATTGTGTGCATTTTACCTTTCTTGAAATTATCATCGTTAATGTTTTTGAGAGCCTCAACCGTGCTCTTATCCTTAATATTTTGCTTTAGAAATTCTTTTTAAGTTCTTAAATGAGTTTTCAGAAAGAGATTGAACTGATCGGCATACTGGATACAACACAATAAAGTCCTTATCGATCTAAGCAAAACGAAAAAGACCAAATTAGGTGGAATGATTCGATATTCAATTATACCCACTGAAGTACTCAATTTCAAGCAAAAATTATATAAAATAAGCAACTGATATCATCAATAATGATTTACCACGTTTTCAAGAAAATGAATTAAGAAATCACTAGTTACTTACCTGATTAATATACAGCTAACTTTGGTGCACCCTGACCTGTGTTAAATTCGATATCTCTGTCAATACTGATGATAAAGACATAATTTTAGACGTAATTTTTTGTAGCAATAACAACCTTTAACGCTGTCATTAAGTTGAGCTTCCATAGGTTTAGGGTTGCCAGATTTTCAATTTTAAGTGGTGTTCAAATTTTCTTCCGTAACAAAGTTTAGACTTTGAGGCCATTTTTTTCAGAAAATGCCTGATAAACATAGAGTTTCTTTATTTTTTACTGATGAACTAAAAAATAATAAAAAAAAACTTAGTAATAAGTTCACTCAAAAACTCATACATTTAATGATACTTGGATAAAAATGGGTAAAATTTAAAAAAAAATATTTTTTTTAGCTTTGAGGTTTGTTTGAATAAAACAAAAATATGAGCACTTTTAATAGTTTCTTATGTATTTTATATATAAATAGTGAACAACCCTACAATCTAAATGTGTTACGATGCTTCTATCGCAAGTGAATTGCAGACCAGACCACAGTACCTGTACTATGACTGGATAAAGTGACTACAGTGAAGCACTATAACACCTTATTCACTATGAGAAATAGAGTTTGGAAACAGCTCCCAGCAGACTCACTGGAAGAGATAAATGATAAGTCTTGTACCCTGTTTCGTAGCTATCTAAATTATATTTATTTCTCCCAACCTATTTATACACAAAAAATGCTTAATCTACAATTATTTACAAAGGTATAGTTTGCTGGACATGCAAAAGAATGTATCTTGAAATTTAGAAGAATTGAATTACACAGAACGTGTATTAGAGAATAATGCTGAATCGTCAGGTATACACAGGAATGTACAGTATGGCAAGCAAGTTACGTTAATAAAATTAATGTTTTACAATATTGTGAGCAAGAAAAAATTGTTATAAAGTATGAAAGTTCTATTGTTTATGTTGATCGTAAACATCCTGCCCCACGCTGATGATGCGTCTTTGGTTCATCAGAAGACATATCTGTGGCAATAACCCATAACAGCATAAGTCGACTTATGCTCAAATTGAGTTAATGATGCAGTTTTTTTCACATTTTCTTGGTGCTTCAGTCTGTGAAATTTTCATTTTGATATCTTTGTCCGTTACAAAGATAGAAAAACACAAGTTAGGAAATTCGAAACTATAGCAAAAGGAAAAACAAGACAAGTCACTACTTATGCCTTTAAAGCAATTTCGTAATTAGATAGTTCACAGGTATAAGTCAACTTATGCTTTTTTTACCTAAATTTTTTCATTCATTCCTGTAAGAACATGTCTATTTATGCTTTTCTTTTAATTATTCATGCAAGCACAAGTCTTACTTGTGCTTTTTTTCTATTTGAGTAAAGAACACAGTTGCTAGACCTGACTGCACTAATGTTGTTTTTCCATATTAAGAAATCATCACACACCTGCAGTTAAGTAACACAAGTCGGTTTTTGCTCAAAATTACAGTATAATAAAAGAATTTTAAAGAAAATTTAAACTTCAAAACAAGCAAACTCCTATTTTCTATCACTTAACAACATAAAAACTTTGCTTATGGTAATATTTTCGTCTATAAAAGCGCTTCAACTGATGACAAATACTTCAAATGCTTCTCCTGAAAAGTAGCGAAATTTGACTTATGCTGTTATGGGTTATTGCCACAGATATTAGACTTGGAAATCGCAGCTGGATATTGGTTCACTTCTTGGGGCTGGTGTTGGTGGTGATGGAGATCTTTGCTTGTATCTAGTAATGCAAAACCTGATTGCTAGGTATATTATGAGTGTGCTTGTAATGAGCAGTCCAAGAGAGCTCATGATTGTGTGTGGAACGTTGTGGTAATGAATTCGACTTGGAAGCTCTAACTGTTGAGATTTTATTTGTCTTTGAAGTTCTTGCAGGTCATTGTTGAATAGACTGATGTTTTGTTCGTAGTACTGGAGTGGTGAAAGCCGATTGATGCTTTCAGCAGTTATAGCATCACTTTGTCTGGTATACGATGCTCGTATGTTCTTTGAGTGAATTTGTTGGCCTTGCAGAGTTAAATGTTGATGCTTTGCTACACAATATGATTGCATTTTCAAGTAGCCACTTCCGTGTATGGTGATGAAAGTGTTTTGGTGATCACAAACAGCATTCAGAGTAGTTTCGTCCCTTACGGCGAATATCCACTGATTTAATTCAGGCAGTTTTGTCCACACCGACTCGGCTTGAATAATTTTGATTTGACATATCGATAGGTTTGGAATGTTGTTAAGTAAGTTTATTTTACATATGCTTAGGTTTCCTCCAGATCGGTATACTGGATGAGCTTGGGTACATAGGTAATGTTCTCCGTTCATTACGGTACATGAGGTTAATTCACCTTCGCTTACAGGATAATATTCATCATGATGAGAACTGACTGCTAAGAATTTAATTGAAGGTTGTATTGCTATTAGTGTTTCGTTTACAACTGCTGGAATTGGAATGATCTTGAACATCGTGAATTCGTTTACTTTTATTAATGGCAGCTCAATTTTGAAAAGTATGTAGTTCGTTGTTAATTGTCCTTCAATTGACATAAGCTTATATAGATTCAACATGTCATCCGGCTCAACTGGAAAGCGAAGTCCTGGTGGAAGATGATTCTTAATTTTGGCTACTTCATGGTTCAATTGTTGAGGAGATATTGATAGGTGGTTTATTCTTCCTTGATGACTATCTGCCAATACGTCAGTAATTGCTGTTTGAGTACGTTGTATATTCATTATAACGAGTGTGGTGTATATAGACCATGACGTAAAAAGTTCCCTGATTTTACTTTGGTAGAGGTCATCGGTGAAGTTGTTGATACGGTTAATTATTTGCTTAAACTGAACTTCAAGTATCTGGTGTCTTTTGGATATATCTTCTTGACTCCTTTTAATGATATTGACTGTTGAGTCCAAAATTGAAGTATGATTTTTGGAAAGTTTTATTAAATGTTCCTCATTTGAGTGTATTTCGTCCAAGCGATGAGAGACTTCGTCGGCATATTTGGAGTCAAGCACTCCAAATAGTGCACTTGCAATATTCCCTACCACATCCATTGCTTCTCGTTTAAAACGCCTTTTGATTTGTTCAGTTGAGAGCAAAGCGTCTTCTTCTATAACGTCGTGCTTAGTAATATCAATTTGTTGAATTATCTGACGGCATGACCCTTGGAAAGACATTTGATTGCAGAGATGTTCGAGAGCCTTGGTGCTGTTTTCCAGCATCTGAAATTCTTTATGGTATGCGGCGAGATTGTAGTACACTACCAAATTCCATTTGCTGTGAACCAAGCTTATAGTACCTTGTTTTTGAAAATGTATCCCAGGTGCCGAGTTGTTAAGATTGATCACTTCTACATCGCTTGCTGCTACTATTGGTAGTAGTAAGGCTATCAACAGCAATGTACGCACTCCTGATCTGGGTGAGCATCTTGTCGCTTGCTTTGATGATTTGGATGATGAGCTGGGTTCATCATTGTCTTCTTGATCAGTAAGCTTGCGTTTTCGATTTGGTGAAGACGCATTTGTCTCAGTTCCTAACGAGGTTTCGTTGTCTGCTACAAGCGGAGCTAATTTGTGTATCGGTCGACAGAGTACTCCAGACTTTGTTCGTACTTCTGCAACCCTAACATGTCCATCATTTCCAACAATCACCTTTTCGATTCTTCCTAGTGGTGAAATGGGGAGCACGCGGTGGGATGAAATGAAAGTCTATCCCCTTTGAGCTACAGTTGGCCGTTATTTGATGTTGGGCGTCTTCTGAGTATATGTTCGTCTTTAATTCTTCCAATTGGTTCCTCGCACCTACAAAATTCGTGGCGTTATCGCAGTACAAATTTTTGACATGGCCACGTGCGTCGGCTCATGAACCTCTTGAGTGCTCCAAGGAAAGCTTCTGTGGTAAGTTCACTGACAACTTCAATGTGAAATGCTTTTGTAGCGAAGCAGCAAAATATGGATAAATAACATTTTTGTGGTCGGCTTCCTCGCGTTCGGTAATGTACCCATAGTGGACCGCAAAAATCTACTCCGGAATTGATAAACGGACGTGCTGGTTGAACTCTATGAGCTGGCAAATTTCCCATCATTTGAGAATACATAGTAGGTTTTGCCTTTGTACAAGTTACACAATGTTGTGCGATAGATCGTGCAATATTTTTCCCTTTTATTGGCCAAAATTTTTGCCGGGTGATCGCTAGAAGGCCTTGAGGTCCAATATGATTGTTTTCAATATGGAGATCAGTCATTATCATTTTGGTAAATGGATGTGTGTGCGGTAAGAGTATGGGATGTTTGGTATCGTATGGTAATTCTGATGCTTGTAGTCTACCTCCAACTCGTAGCAGTCCCACTTCATCGAGGAATACGGCGAGACCTATTAATGCGCTTTTTTTGTGAAGTTCCTTTTGATCATGAAGTGCACGGATGTCCGTTATAAATTCTTGGTTTTGTATACTCTTTAAAATTAGTTGCATTGCGTTTTCTGACTCTTGAGTTGATGATGGCCAGACTCTTTTAATAGGCTTCCTTTTGCCTTGCTTGAGGGCTTGTTTTGTGTCCTTGATCTTGCGACTCTTTATAGACTGAATGAATCGAAGGCAGTAGGCTGTTATTCGTTGCATTTTTCTGAATGAATTAGAATGCCTCATTTCTTCGAATATATTAGTTGAACAATTACACGTAGCTAAAGCCACTACCTTCTTGTATGGTGGTGGCCATAGTGCTTCAGTACCATGTAAAAATTTTGGACCATATTTCCATAGTAAGTGATCTTGAAGTTTTTCTGGTGAAATTCCTCTCGATAAAACATCTGCTGGATTGTCGCTGGAACTTACATGTCGCCACTGGATAGGGTCCGTGAGCTTCAGGATGCTTGCAATTCTACGTCCCACAAATGATTGAAGTGTTTCAGCATTTGAATTTATCCAGCTCACTACAATTTGAGAGTCTGTCCACAAGAATCGGCTTGCGTCTTTCAAATTCAGATCCAGTTTCACCCGGTTTGATAATTCAGCGGCTAGTAGAGCTGCACATAATTCCAACCGAGGAATAGTCATAGCCTTCGCCCCTGATGCTGTTTTGGTAGTTGGTGCGACTCGAGATTTGGAACATAGTAATCGAACTATGACCGTACCATTTTTGTTGATGGACCTAAGATACACCGCTGCACCGTAGGCCTTTTCTGATGCGTCTGCGAAGGTATGTAGATGAATTGATGAGGGGATGTTGTTCCCGAAAACATGGCGCGATATGGTAAATTTGTCTAATTCTTGAAGTCCCTGATAGAATCTTTTCCACCTTGTGAACATTTCTTCCGGTAGAGCTGCATCCCAGTCGTACTTAAGCTCCCATAGTTCTTGAAGAAATAGTTTTGCCACAATTACCACAGGTGCTACTATTCCAAGTGGATCAAACAGACGAGCTATATCTGAGGCCACTGATCTCTTTGTAAACTTTGTTGATGTTGAACAGTTTGTTTTGATGCAGAAAACATCTGATTTGGGTCGCCAGATCAATCCAAGGGTTTTTACGGTTCCTTCATCACTGTCTTCTGTAAGCGGAACTTCCTGATCTTCTAACGGCACATTTGATAGGAGGCTTTCGTTGTTTGAACACCATTTTTTTAATTGAAATCCTCCCTCCCCAAGCAAGGATGATAATTGCTCTTGGATAATCTTTGCTTCGATTAAACTGTCTGCACCTGTCATTGCGTCATCAACGTAAAAGTCTCTCTGCAGCACTTGTGAGCCTAATGGATATTTTGATTCATATTCCTTGGCTAACAACTGGAGACATTTCGTGGCCAAGTATGGGGCTGAGGTTGTTCCATAAGTTACGGTAGAGAGCTTATAGCATTTTAACGGTTTAGTTGGATCTGATCTCCACCAGATTAGTTGAAACGTTTGGTCTTCTTCTGTTATGCGTATTTGTCTGTACATTTTTTGAATGTCAGCCTTCATGACGTATTTAGGAAGCCTAAAACGCAACAATATGGTAAACAGATCGTCTTGAATTTTTGGTCCGGTGTACAAAATGTCGTTTAAAGATATATTGGACGATGTTTTTGCAGATGCGTCAAAAACGACTCGCAATTTGGTGGTGCTGCTTTCTGGTTTGAGTACGCAATGGTGCGGTAAGAAGTAGTGTGGTATTTTAATTGTTTTGTAATTGATTTCCTTCATATGACCCAAATCGAGATATTCGTTCATAAAACTAGAATATTCGTTCTTCAATTCTGGATTTCTAGTCAGTTTGCGTTCTATAGCATAGAAACGACTTAATGCTATATCACTTGAGCAGCCTAGCTTTTCAGGGCCATCAGAAAATGGCAAACGGGCCACAAATCTTCCTTTACTGTCTCTGGTAATCGTTTGGTTGAAAAGTTCTTCGCATTTTTCTTCGGCCAGCGTGCGGTTTGATGTGGAGCTAGATACGTCCTCGGTTTCCCAAAATTTGCTGATTGCTTTTTCAAGAGATTTCTCTTCTGCATAAACTCCGCAGATGTTTGTTGATGAAGACGGTTCCCCACACATTTTGCCTGTGACTACCCATCCCAGCAATGTATTTTGCAAAAGCGGGAGCTGCTCTCCTCGTTTGATTTGTCCAACGCAGAGCAGCTGGTGGAAGAACTCTGCTCCAATAAGTAGGTCAACCGGCTTTGGCGTATTGAACAAGGGGTCTGCTAGTTGTATGTTTCCCGGTATTTTCCATTTGGAGATGTCGAAAGTCTGTGATGGTTGAGGAGAAACAATCTGACGTAGAACAATTGCTTCTAGTCTTGTGTTGAAGTTGGTCACATTTGATTTAATGCTGATGTTGGCTCGGCGATGTGACTCCGTTTTAATTTCTCCGATTCCTTGGACTCTCATGGGGTGATACGTGAGAGGTAATCCCAATTTCCGTATCATCTTTTCAGTTATAAGATTGACTTGAGATCCGGAATCTAAAATCGCTCGACAGTTGATGGACGTACCATTTTGGGTCATCAATTGGACATTAACGGTGCTGAGAAAAACGTACGCCTCCCGGGTGCTGTTGAAAGCTGCTAATGTTGCATTGTTTGGTGGCATTAGGGCGTTTTCATTGGATTTGGCATTCATTTTCACTGCAGACGAAAGAATGCTTCGGCTGGCTATCGTTGAACCTTGTTGTTTTTTGTCTTCGGTTGATATGTGAAGTAACGTATGGTGATACTTGTTGCATTTCGTGCAATGACCAGATTTGCAATCTGTAGTTTGATGACCAGACCGTAGGCAATTAAAACATCGTTTGAAGGCTTTGATTTGTGTTATTCTGTCCCTTGTTGTCATGCAGTTAAATTTGGGACACTTGAACAGTGGATGACTTTCCTGGTTACAGATAACGCATTTGTCGTCGTTTGTGGCAGACAAGGCAAATTTTCTTGGGCGTATTGAATCGTCAGAGTATGGTTTACTGTATGTCTTTGCACCCAATGCTTCTAACGATTGGAAGCGCGTCTCGAGGAACGTTAAAAAGTCGCTTAGGGCAGGGAGTGCCTTTGGTTGCTTTAATGACTGCTCCCATAGTGTTAAATTATTTCTGTCGAGTTTTTTGAGCAGGATATTCATTACTAATGGGTCCCAGTTGTTGGTGTCAATCTGCAGGCCTTTCAGACCTAGCAGACATTCCTGCGTTGTGTCATGGAGAGCCTTGATGGCGTTAGAACTCTCGTTTTGAATGACTGGTTGTGCCACCAGCTTGTTTAACTGAGCTGCCACCAGTAGTCGAGGATTATCGAATCGGTCGGTTATCACCTTCCACGCAGCACTGTAGTTGCTGTCAGAAGTGGTAAAGTGTCGTACTAGTTTCTCAGCTTCCCCGCATAGTGTTGTCTTTAGGTAGAACAATTTTTGGCAGTCGGCTATCGGTTGCTTATGTACTAGTTCCGTAAACAAATCACTGAATTGCTTCCATTTGAGGTAGTCCCCATCAAACTTCGGCAGTGTTAATTTTGGTAGCTTGACTGTTGGCTTTGATATGTCTGGTAGAGTTGGAGCAGGTTTCTCTTCTAGCTTAACTGTCAACGTGAGGAGACAGTTCTGTACTTTGTCTTCAAACTCAAAGTACTCTTCAATGTTGTATCCTCCTTCCATTGAATCGTCGAAGACTTCAGCTATTTGCTGGTGAATTTCCTCCATCTGTGCCCTAACGCTCTGGATCCGGTCGATCTTTAGGCGGCACCATGTGGCGGACCAGTTTTCAGCAGCAATCCCTTCAACGCTATCTAGTAAATGATTCATGGTTTGCGCGATCATCTTCTCTCTGCGGATCAGTTTTGTTGTATTTAACTGTTGTTCCGTCATTCTATTGTCTGATTTACGTTTTAATTTTGTTGCTGCTGGTGGTGAAAACATTGCTGCTCCTGGACCCGGTTCGTCTTCTCCGACCTGTGTCTCTTCTTCTTCTTCTCTTGGAGCTCCATCAGCCAACGATCGGAGGTATTGGGTTAAGCCTTGGTATAACTGTTGCACCCTCCCAGCTGTATTGCTCTGGAAGTATGGTGTATCGTGTTTTCCGAAACCCTCGATGGTTTTGTGATTCTTTTCGAACTCACTCCAAAGATTTTCAACTAAATCCAGCCGCTTCCTAGCGTATTCTGCTGTCTTCCTTCCCGGTCCGTCCTTTGCAATGTTGGATTGCAAGCGCAGCAATTCATCGGTGATGACCTTCTGCCTGGCACCTATTGTGTAGATATCCAATTCTTCCTCCATAGTTTAAATTTTGGATCGTCGCGTCGTCTTTGGATCTCTCTCTGACGTTTAGGTCTTCAATGAGTTCAATGAAGTTGAGCAGGTTTCAGAGTTTGCAGGTTTGCCAGTGTTTCAGCCCTGGCAACGCTTATGTTTTAGTGTAGATGCCAATGTTTAAGCCCTGGCAACGCTTATGTTTTAGTGTAGATGCCAATGTTTAAGCCCTGGCAACGCTTATGCTAATGAAAATTGCTTCTTACTGCTGGTGAGGGAAGCAATGATCACGTCGGGGTCACCAAATGTTACGATGCTTCTATCGCAAGTGAATTGCAGACCAGACCACAGTACCTGTACTATGACTGGATAAAGTGACTACAGTGAAGCACTATAACACCTTATTCACTATGAGAAATAGAGTTTGGAAACAGCTCCCAGCAGACTCACTGGAAGAGATAAATGATAAGTCTTGTACCCTGTTTCGTAGCTATCTAAATTATATTTATTTCTCCCAACCTATTTATACACAAAAAATGCTTAATCTACAATTATTTACAAAGGTATAGTTTGCTGGACATGCAAAAGAATGTATCTTGAAATTTAGAAGAATTGAATTACACAGAACGTGTATTAGAGAATAATGCTGAATCGTCAGGTATACACAGGAATGTACAGTATGGCAAGCAAGTTACGTTAATAAAATTAATGTTTTACAATATTGTGAGCAAGAAAAAATTGTTATAAAGTATGAAAGTTCTATTGTTTATGTTGATCGTAAACAAAATGTTTTATGTGATCAATTTGTGCTTAACTTTAAAAATGTAATCAATATTATGGTTAAAACTAAACAAGTTCCTTTCAATAACGCGGAGTGGTTCAACAGTGAACTCAGAAGAGCAAAGATAGTGAATATTAATTTGTATAGACAAGCAGTGCTCAGCAATAGTGAAAATGATTGGTCTGTGTACCAGCAGTGCGGAAATGAATATAAGAAAAATATCATCAAAACCAAGACACAATTTATAAAAAACCAAATTCACACCACAAACTCACAAAATGATATGTGGAAAATACTGAAACAATATGTTTTTAAGACAAATAATGAAACAATAACTGAGGTGCAAATAGATGACGGTTCTGTGGTAGATGGTATTGCAATTTTATGTGATAAATCTAGCAACTTTTTTGTTGATTCCATAAAAGAAATAACCCGATCTGTGATATACTGCGCCTGTGATTACATTGGCCTATGTATCAGATCTTAACAGAAGAGTGTAATATAGATTTTAAGTTCAAATCAGTGAACATAGAAAATATAAGATGTGCAATAGATATATGCTTAAGAAAAAAAAAGTGACTTCAATTTTATGAGTGTTAAGATGTTCAAAGATCCTCTGTGTTTTGTCGGTCTGGTATTAGAAAGAGTTATAAATATATCCCTGAGTGTTGGTGTTTTTTCAGATTCAAGGAAAGAATCTCTTATACCTAATACCAATAAAAAAAATACTTAACTCAAAAAGTCTCAGTGAATACAGACCAGTAAATATGTAGCGAAAAAATTATAGAAAAAACTGTTGCAATTCAATTACAAGAACATCTAGACGGGCAAGGTCTTTTGGACAAATATCAGTCGGGTTTCCGTGCAAATCACTCGTGTGAAACTTGTTTAAATTTTGTGATAAGTAACTGGCAAAAAGAAATCGATTCGAAAAAGGTAGTTGTAGCGGTTTTTCTGGGCTTGAAACGAGCCTTTGAGACTGTAAACCACCAAATATTAATTAAAAAATTAAAGTGCTTTGGTATAAAGGCAAATGAACTCAAGTGGTTTAAATCATTTATATCGAGGAGAACGCAACGAACGTCCGTGAACGGTTTATTATCAACACCAGTTCCTGTAAACGTAGGAATTCCGTAAGGTACAATTCTCGGAGTGTGGTTATTCCTAATGTTTATCAACGACATGAAGTATGTTCATCAAAGCTTGTTCTGTTTGCTGATGACGGTTTACTATACATCACTGGAAAAAACACTGAAGATTGCATAGGGGAACTAAACCAAGACCAAGAAAGGGTGAACGCCTGGCTTAAAATGAACAGACTGGTGCTAAATAATGTAAACAAAACTAAATGTTTGATCTTTAAATGTAGTTCTGTAAGCACGCCTGCAAATATAAATGTTAAAATAAACAATGAACAAATTGAAAATATAAAGCAAATTAAATATCTTGGTATTGTTTTAGATGAAAAGCTAAATTTCAATGATCACATTGACTATATATATGTAAAAAAGTGTCTAAAAAATAGGTGTATTAAGAAAAATGAGGAAAAATATATCTATGAGTACCGCTATTAATGTATGTATGTAATGTCTTAATCAAACCTCATTTTGATTACTGATCTAGTCTTATTTATGTGTGTCCTCAAAGCCACAAAGAAAGATTACAACTATTAAAAAACAAAATTATGCGAATAATTATAAATATAGTATTTATACACCTATAAGATCTATGTTAAATGTTTTGAAATGGCTGAATGTTAGTTAACCAAAGACTGTTTATGCGTACTATGATATTGGTGTTTGAATTTAAAAACAATCTGTTAACTGGGTACATATGTAAAAACATACGAGAAAATTCAGTAATACAACATAATCTCAGAAACAGTGATGACTTAATAATTGAGAGATCTAGAACATCGAGGGGTCAAAGAACAATTTTTTACATGGGGTTTCATGGGTTTAATAACCTTCCTAGAGAAGTAAAATGTTGCACCAACTTAAATGACTTTAAAAGAAAACTAATTAAACACATACGTTCAAATCTATAAATATGTACATATCGAAACGTGCAAAGTAAGTTTTTATAAGTACAAAAATCTTTTAAAGTAATGTGGATTATACTCTAATATACTATATTATATTATATCAATTATTTATACTAATTTAAAACGTTAAACTAAATGGCTTTTCTGAAGCTAAATAAAGAACATTCATTCATTCACGTAAGAGGACTTCACTCAAAAACAAAAGCAGTCCTTGTCTCCTTGTACAATCCCACGCTTTGCCTTTTGAAGTCTATATGCCCTGACTGAAACTTATCTTATCTTTAGCATTAACAACCAGGAACTGTTCCCATCTACTTTCAATGTTTATCGAGATTACGATCAAGACCGCGACACTAATGACACTCCTTGTCGTGGTGTCTTACTAGCTGTCACTCCTCCTCACATCCCACATCCTCCTCCCCAAGCCTTGACTATGTCTCAATCAAAATAACACATCCCCATAAATAACTTTACATTATCTGCTTTTACATTTTACCATCGCAACCTCTCGAATCTTATGATCTTGCAATTAAAACGATTGACGACATTTCAGATTTATGCGAACCCCATGATGAGATCCTTGTTTTCGGCGACTTCAACCTGCCATTTCTAAAATGGTCTTTCTCAGATATCCAATCGTTCTATATTGCTCCTAACCATACGAGGGCAGTCCGATAAGTACTTAGCATACAGAAGAAAAAAGAAAATTTTGGAAAAGTGTTGATTTATTTTTCAAGATAATCTCCTTTTAGTTCGATACACTTAACCCAGTGATGCTCCAACTTCTTTAACCCATCTGAAAAATACGTTTTCTCGAGCTCTGCAAAGTAGTACTCCGTGGCGGTGATGACCTCCTCATTCGACACAAATTTATGCCCGGCAAGCGATTTTTTCAAGTTTGAAAATAAAAAGAAGTCGCACGGGGCCAAATCTGGAGAATACGGTGGATGGGGCAATAGTTCATAGCCCAACTTGACCAATTAAGCCGCGGCTCTGAAGTGATCACACGGTTGGGTTTGTTGTCCGGAGTGAGCAAACGCGGCACCCATCGCGCCCACAGCTTTCTCATGCCCAAAATTTCATGCAGGATATGACCCACGCGGTTTTTCGAGATGCCTACTATCTCAGCTCTCTCGCGCACCTTCAATCGGCGGTCTGCCAATACGAGATCGTGGATTTTTGTCACATTGTCCTCCGCGGTAGCCGTTTTCGGGGCACCTGGGCGTGGCTCATCAAAAACCGACGTGCGACCACGTTGAAACTCGTTGAACCCATTTTTGAAGGTCGCCATCGAAGGAGAAGAGTCACCGTATACAGCATCCAACCGCTCTTTGATTTCGCTGCGTGATTTCCCTTCCAAAAACAAGAATCGAATCACTGACCAATATTGCTCTTTTTCCATTTTTCTAAAATCCGCTGACACGTTTGCTTCCACACGCGGTTAAAACAAAACTAAGAGTCCAATTTGGCTGAAATTTCGACAGTAGCCTTCTACAAAAATGTACTACGCTATAGTAAGTTTCTCTTGCGATAGTGGCGCTATTGGGCGGAGAGGTTAAGTACTTATCGGACTGCCCTCGTAACTCTGCCAAATAATGTCTCTTCGTTGATCGCCTTGCAGACTCTTCTGAAATGGAATTTCAAACTACATGGCTAGGCAACTTGAACTTGTATTTACAACAGATCTCATTAATTGCTCAATCTCACTTTCACCTCTGCTTCTTTCAACCATAGATAACCTACACCCTCCTCTCCTTCTCTCATTTTTTCTCCGGTCTTCAAAACATTCTAACGCGCCCGTACCTCCAGCTTCATACGATTTCCACAAATCAAACTTCCGCAAAATTAATGAATATCTCAATAGAACTCAATTTGATTTTGAAAATCTAACTGTAGAAGATGCCACATGATGATGTTCTACAGAGAAATCCATAATGCTATATCCCTCTTCGTTCCCCTTTAGACTAAAGTCTTCTTCTTCTTCCCCACCTTGGTATAACCACAGGCTCCGTACTCTAGGAAATAAAAGGAACAAATTGTAGACAATCATCCTTCGCACTCGATCTCCTACCGATTATTCAGCTCACCTTGGTGATTCGGATTATTTGCGACAGTGACCTGAATTTTCTCAACCATATCGACGATATAATCCTTAAGGGAAATCCAGCACTCGGCTTTGTGAAACGATGGTTCAAAGAATTTGCAGACCCCTACGTAACCCGATCCCTTTTCATTTTATTTGTTCGTCCGCTTCTTAAATACGCTTGTCAAGTCTGGTCGCCTTTTCAACAAGTGCACATTGCCAGAATTGCGAGCATACAACGCCGTTTCCTCCGATTTGCTCTTCGAAGTCTTAATTGGATTAGTCCTTTAATATTGTCTCGTTATCAAGACCGAATCAAACTCCTCAACCTCAATACGCTGAAAGATCGAAGAGAAATATTTGACATTCTCCTCACTCACCGAATCATTACAGGTACCATTGACTGCTCAGCCCTTAACGAATCCGTCTTTCTAAATACTAACCCTTGTAACACTCGGAATCCCCGCCTCTTCACTCTTCTATCTTCCCACCCATCGAACCTCTTGCGGCTCCAATGAACCGAATGCTGAAGAATGTCAATACTCACTCTTCTTGTTTTGACTTCACGATCAGTACTCCCTGCCTAAAGCTTCGTCTCCTAAGCACCCAACTAGCTAACTTAAGTCTTAGCTATTAAGTTTCTTAGTTTGTAAGTAAGATTAAATAATAGCTTGTATTAAGCCTAATAAATGGGAGTTTTGCCCCCACCAAATTAAAAAAAAAATCAGTTCACAGGAGCTCATAGGCTCTTAACTGCTGGTGCCTTTGGTGCCCCACAAGACACAGCTGCAAGTGTTAATGATCGACAACCAACTATATGTATGTCGGTGCTTTGCAGCGACCGTTACATGACAACTGTTCTTAAGGCCTGGCGTCGTGTCCTAGGTTCAAGTTTCCAGGAAGGCAGAAGATCTAAAGTGTTCACCATCTAACTTTTTTTTTTTCAACTAGTGCTTATTTCGTGAATGGTAGCACTTAACTCATGTCTGATTTGACAGATAATTAGTTTTATCCTTCCGCTAACAGAATATGGTTGTGTATACGCTTGATCAACGCTGGGAAATATTGCGACATTGCTTTGAAAATCCGATGCCGATTTTGCCAAAAAAATCATTTTTTCAGATGAAGCTCATTTTGATCTTGGCAGGTATGTAAACAAGCAAATTGTCGCACTTGGGGTACAGAAAACCCGCACGCATACATTTAAAAGCCTATACACCCAAAACGAGTCACTGCTTGGAGCGGATTTCGGTCCAGAGGCATTCTTCGAAAATGAGCAAGGAGTGGCCGTTACAGTCAATGGTGATCGTTATCGGGCCATGTTGAACAAATTTTTGTTCACAGAAATTGAAGAGGAGGATATTGGCAAAATTTGGTTTAAACAGGACGGCGCTACGTGTCACACAGCCAAAGCTACACTAGATGTTTTTAAAAAAAAATTATTTGGCGGACCCTTTAGATTCATCAGATACGACCGTGAGTGATATGAGAAATTCTTTGATGATGGTCGTTCAGACTATGATGGTTTTGAGTTCAAATACCGTCCAAAGCTCTGACGAACGGGAGAAGGTTCAACGCGAAATTTAGAGTTGATTCTCTCTTCTCTGCCGCTTTCCTTTCAGTGGAGAAGTGTTGCCGGATCAAATTTTTTTGTGAGATTTGTATGAATACGAAGTTCACTAACAGTCCATATCTAGAATGTGATTGGTTTCAGTAAATTTTCTTGATGTACCGACTTTCTATCACCGCAGTCATTTGATTTTGAGTCAAAATAAATAAAATAAGTAGGGCGGCTCAAGAGAGCGATGAGCCCTGAGGCCTAGCGCATTAACAATAACCATTGTCTTGTAAGGGAATGGAGGGGATCTACAATTTTCTGCCGATGCCGAACGGGTAATCGAAAAAGAGCTTTTCATGGCAATATACATACTATCTGAGGATTCCTCAAAATATGTATAAGAAACGCTACAATCGAACATGAAATCCCTGACACATGCCATTAGTCCCTGCACCAAATCATTAAGAAGAATACAGCTAAGCAAAGCGTAAATTTTAATTTGCTCAGCTACGATGGGCACCAAAGTTAAATAACGTCACTGGCACTAATATGAGACGTGATTGTATGCTTGGTGATTAATTGGCCATTAGAATTGGAATCCAATATAGGTACTCTGAATCATAGGGCACATTAAAATCCTACCTTTTGTGATGGATAATACCAAAGAATTCCATGAAGTGAGATCAATCGGGGTCAGCACCATTAATTTAGTGCCACCACATCGATATTGTATCAACAGGTGCACACCATTTGTTACGATTCACATACAATACAATGTTTCTAGTTCAATGACATTAAAGTGAATCAAGACTCAATAAAACAAGCAAACCGAGGATAAAGATGGTTACTCCTCAATCACTTCCCCTGTGGTAGCTAGCGCACGCCTCAAATCGATAACTAATTTAGTAGATAAATTTATTTGTTCCTTTCTTTGTTTGTGATACATTCTGGCTGTAAATAGGTATGTCGTGACTTTTGTGACCGAAGGAGACCTAAGCTCCAAAGGAGCATTTTCAGTTTCGCCAGTTAAGTTTTGTGCTGTCATTGTGTCTCAGAGGACCCATAGCTGATAACTGTCTGCAAACTGAGTGTTCAGTGCTGTGGATTTTTGGATTCCATCTTAGTTCAGCACTCAAATAAATTGCTTTGGCTTGATGATTTTTGTTTATTTGCTGACAGTCATTGAAAGTGAGTATATAACTGTAGATGTTTGTAGGTAAGGGCATAAAAAGTTTCTATTTTGATTTGACAGCGTGGCGGAAGAGAGAAGATGTATTTCCTTTTAAAAGCATTTGCTAAGAGAACTGGTTATTCTTCGGCTGAGGCTGAGGTAATCTCTCCATACTTCAAACTTTTCTTAATAAAAGCAAATGGAGTAAGAAGAAGACGAACTCAGTGGAATTTTCAGTTTGGAACAATTTGTTAAAGATTAGTTGAATTTTAATCATCAAACAAATTATGTAGCTTGTTAAAGAAATGCTGCCCATACAAAAATGAAACAAAGAAAAACATAAAGGATTACCTCAAGTCAAATTAATGGGTCAGTCGATTAGTATTAAAATGTTTCGCAGAATATTATTTGGTTTGATCCTTCACGAGTCGAGTCGGCCGGCCCCAGGAACAGATCGTTTATACAGGTTGTTTGGCATATGCTGCTACAAAAAATGATGCATAGGCTAGGCATTTTAGTTCAAAATAATTTAGTGAACGGATTTTGAGTAATCAATCCTAAAAACCGAAATTGTCAACATAAGATCAATTTTGTTTCTTCAAATAAATTTTATTAAGAGTAACTTTTTGTTTCAATAACACCGGCCAAAACTATTTTTGGACTGTGTCCTGTATGTTTGGTTTTTTCTTCACTAAAAACAAGGAAAAAGAACTTTTTCAAATTAAAGTTTGCTTCTGAGAGCAATTTTTCAATTTTTATGCAAAAACCACAGAATCTTACACTTTTTATCGTTCTTTAAATAACGGTTAGGAAAGTTTTAATTGAACATCAGAGTCTTCTTTATTAAATTTGTAATAAGCATTTCATGTACCAAATCGACGCTTAACTATACAAAAATAACAGTCACGGACGTGATCACCTTGGCAATCCTCTATAGCTACCTAGAAATAACATAATGACGTCTAGTGTTATTTAAATTTTGTCGATATTTTTAAAAAGTTTAAATTTCAGTTAATTGCCTTCTTGAGTAATATTCCATTAATGCAGGCAAATTGATGTACACATTTCCCTCAATTATTAATATTATTATTATTATTATTAAGTACTTTATTTTTTCATAGAAGAAATATACATTAGAATTATATAAAATGATAAATGAAGCATGGCTTCATGAGCCGTCTGCCAGTTAAAAAAAAATGTATACTGAGAGATTTATTTTAAATTATACTAGCTGACCCGCCCGGCATAGCTCAGGCCCTACTTTTATCAAATTGAAAGTTAAGTAAAGCAGTCTCCAAGCTTTCATTCTAGTGGCAGAGTGGGATGAAATATAGTCTATGCTGCTCAGGTGCAATTAAGCACTCTAACGATGACAGAGTTTTAGGAATAGGCCACCCGGCGTTGCTCGGGTCTATAGTTTTAACCCTTAGGGATGAAATATACGCTAAGTTAGTGAAGGACTATATGGCATCCCAGTGCCAAAAGGATTTTTGAAATCTGTCCAGTAGTTTCTAAGTTTCCATTTCCAACTCCTTTCCTGAGGGAATCTTCCGTTCACGTGCAAATATGGGAATGAAATATAAGTCTATGTCACTGAGGGATAAGTTCAATGAATTTGAATTGATAAAATCACAGACGAAGTTAATTCAGCAACAATCAGCAACAAAATTTTTTTTCATTGAACTCTTAAATATAAAATGTATTGCTATTTTGCATTTAAAAAAAAAGAAGAAATAATACGTATACGCCAGAGTCAATAGTATACACTTAAGAAAATGTATCAAAAAAATGTATTTTTGTGCTCTGATAAATAAAAGACCTATACTTTTGTCTAAATTAATTTCAAAAAAAAGAGCAAATCCGTATTTAATAAAAAAAAACATTTTTTAATGAAGATTGAAATATTATTACTATTTTCGGAACATCATGTTGCTCACTTACTAAACAGAGTTCTCCTGAAATAGTGGCTATTTATAAGGTTTTAATTTGATATTGACAGACACACACTGTTATTATACAGTCTGTGAGTCAATTTAAGGCTCTCTCATAAACTATATATATGGCGGTTTTCCGACGCGCGAACATGCGACGTATAATTGTTCATGCGCGAAAAAGAAAAACTTCGAGTTGATTGCGAAACAGGAAAACTCCAAGTTGATTCCGCAAACTTCTAACGTTTGTCCTTGTGATTTATTTATGGTCATCGCAAAGGCTAGACGTAGTGGAAATTGTAACCGTTTAAAATCAAATGGTAAATCCGTTGGAATCATCGGTATTCGCGGGATCAAGACATCCTCTCCTTTAGATTTTCCTTTTATGATTGTTGCTTCAATGACGTTATTCATCAGCTTTTTCACAGCCAGTCTTGTTCCATTGCACAGTCGAGTTTGATTAATGTTCCGCAGCATTATGATAACTGATCCTACTTTTAACTGCAAATTGTGAGGTGAGAGTCCAGGCAATTCCAGTGAATTTAAAAGTTCCGTGGGAAAGTTGACTATGTCGTCCTGGTTCATAACGGTGTCGACTGATTTGATGGAAACCAACTGTCCTGGAAGAAAATTCTGAATGGTCGTATTGAGATTCTCGAGATCTTTATTTTTCGCTGCCAATATTGCTCGTTCACTCAGCCAATTATGGTTATTGAACTTTTGCGCTATATCCGGGAAAACACTCTGAATAAGCTCCTCTTTTGATTATGTGATGTGACAGAAATATGTGGGTAATGTGATGAATCCGGTCGAGGTGTCCACTGCAACTTCATTATTTCCAATGTCTAACAACTGCTTCGCAAACACATTTGCATTTTCATCATGTTGCAAAAATACTCGCATGTTAGTTGTTAATTGGAGTGTCTTTACGTACCGCCACAGATTCTATGATTTTAGGCATGCATTTAGTTCATCAGCTACAGTTGATCGGGGAATAACTGGAAGAGTCTGACGAAAATCACCTGACAACAGAATCATGGCCCCACCAAAAATATTTTGATTGTCACGAAGATCTTTCAACGATCTGTCCAGTGCGTCCAGTGACGTTATGGGCCATTGTTTTTTTTTTTTTTTTTTGTTGGAGGTTTTTAAAATACCAGCTGGAGCACTCAGACCTAAATACCGGTCCATTTCCATTGTACTTCCAGATAGCAACCTTCTATTTGTTATAGCTTTCCAGATGTTCGGAGAAAAGCCAAAAGACGCTGCCATGGTAAGGAGCCTAAGTTACCAGCTCTCACCATGTCTGCGCCGAGTATCTGTAACCTCATGCGAGAAAAAGCAGGACATTCACAGAGGAAGTGCTCTGCGGTGTCCTCATCTTCTCCACAAGATTCACAGAGTGTGGTATCACTTAAGCCTAACACGTTTAAATGCTTGGCAAAAGAGAAGTGCCCGCTGGCAACGCCAATGAGCTTCCTACAGTCTTTTCTGCTTGTGATGGCCTGGAACCCAAATGAGACTCAAGGAATTTAATCCTCCGATCGCATTCAGAGAGCTCTTGCATTCCTGGATCACTTTCGAAGTGGTTAGAGGGTTGAGAAGGGCCTTAAGCACAGCTTGGCTATAGCTGCAAACAAAGACACTTCTCCCCGTCCATCCATTGTTCGTTACGTGGCTCAAGGTCATTAGGATAGCATAAGCCTCCGCTTGGAAAACGGATGCGTATGATCCCAAAGATGAGTGCAGTCGTATGTCGTCGTTCTCAACAAAGGCACCAGCACCAGAACCCTCGTCGGTTTTGGAGCCATCTGTGAAGATACGATAACAGTTCTTTCCAGGCTCAGATTCTGGAGCGAACCAGTCCTGAACCGAAGGAAAGCTGACTAAGTAATTTTGACGCAGTTTGAGCCTTGGGATCATCGTGTCAGACGGCATATCCATTAGACGTGGGTCAAAAGATATGCTGCTTGCGAGTTCCTCAAAGCTCCAGTGCGAATTGTGCCAGAGACCACATCGTTTTAAACGAGAAATGGTCTTGAGAGTACACCCCATGATGAAGGTATCAAGGGGAGGAAGGTTCAACAGTGCGTCGAGAGCAGCACCCGGTGTGCTGGGGAAGGCCCCCGTAACACCCAGACAAATTGTTCTTTGAAGTTTGGCAAACGAGGCAATAACGTATTTACGCGAGAGCTTATTCCACCAAACAACTGACGCATAGGAGATGATTGGTCTTATCATAGCCGTATAGATCCAAAGGACCCTTTTCGGTGAAAGACCCCATGTCTTGCCAAAAGCTCCTTTACATTGCCAGAAAACTGACAGTGCTTTAGTAGTTTTAGACTCGACATGTTTCGACCAAAGAAGTTTGTTATCCAGGATTACTCCAAGAAGCTTGACTTCATTTGAAAAGGGGTTGTTGACGCCTTTAAGCGTAAGATGGGTCAGACCAGTCAATTTTCTACGTCTCGTGAAGAGGACAACCTCGGTTTTAAGAGGATTGACGGAGAGACCGTTTCTAACACACCAGGTGTCAATCATACAAAGCGCAGCCTGTGCTCGGGAGCAGACAGCTTGGTGGCTGGAGCCAACCGAGAGCACGGCGACGTCATCTGCATATGCTTGGGCATGAACGTTAGAACCATTGAGCATTACAAGTAGAGAGTCGATCAACATGCACCACAGAAGAGGAGATAAAATGCCACCTTGTGGGCAGCCCTTATTTACTCCCGTTGCAACATATTGTCCACAGTCCGCCTCAGCGATTACGGTTCTCTTCATTAGCATTGCTTTAATCCACAACACTAATGACTCGTTCACACCGTGTTCTCTGGCAGCATTACACATACCATCGAAGCTAGCATTGTCAAAAGCACCTTGAATGTCGATGAAAACGCCTACCGCAAATTCTTTCCTGTCAAGCGCGCATTCAATCCTGCTAACAAGATTTTGAAGTGCGGTCTCGCAAGATTTTCCTCTTTGGTAAGCATGTTGCATCTGAGACAGAGGGTGTAATTGGAGTGAGGTTTTACGAATGTAAATCTCAACCATTCTTTCCAGCGTCTTAAGCAGAAAGGAGGTAAGACTGATGGGTCTAAAGCTCTTGGCGAGTGAGTAGTCTTGTTTACCAATTTTTGGTATGAAGGCGACTCTAACACTCTGCCATGAAGTTGGTATATACGCTAGGGCTAAACTACCAGTGAAAATATTTTTCAAAGTAGGAAGCAAAAGGTTTATACTTTCCTGCAACATAGCTGGGTAAACACCGTCAGTGCCAGGTGACTTGAAACTGTCAAAAGATGCCACGGCATATTTGATGGCTTCGTCGGTAACAACTAACGATGACGTGTACCAGCTAAGTCGAGTGGATTTATCGGATTCACCTGATCTAAGGGAAATAGATTGCTGCGGTCCGATTGATATCTTTTTTCCTGGAAAATGAGTTTCCAGCATAAGACTGAGTGTCTCTGCTTTGGACTCGGTATAGGAACCGTCTGATTTCCTGAGCGTTTCTAGTTTGTTTACCTTGCTCCTTTTAAGGGCTTTAGTAAGTCGACTAGTTTCACTGAGTGTTTCTATACTTTCACAGAATTCTTTGTAAGAGGCATTCTTTGATCTTCGAATTAACCTTTTAAAGTCCTTCTGTTTAGATCGATACAGGTTCCAGTCGACATCTGATTTGGTCTTGAGGGACCTATTCAGAATACTTCTGGTTTCCCTGCGAAGTTTCTGTAGTTCATTGTTCCACCACGGAACCATAGATCTACTAGGTAATTGGCTAGCTGGACATGCCAGCTCGAAGCTACTTGTAAGGGCACAATTCACTTCTAGAACTGCATCTTCCACTTTTTGTGATGTTGAGAGCTTAGGTAGGGTTTTGACGAGATTACCGAGCTCATCGTTGAAAAGTGTCCAGTTAGTTTTTCTGGGATTTCTTGTAAATAAAGGAGTGGGAATCACATTTGCTACATGGAATTGAATGTATCTGTGGTCTGAGAGTGACACGTCCAGCAACACTTTCCAGTTGGTAATCTCCTTGGCATATCTGTTAGATAGTGTCAAGGCGATTACGTATTGTCGTATAGCCGTAACAAAAGTTGGCGTATTACCAACATTGTTAATGTTCAAGTCAGAAGACAGAATGTAATTAAGGAGATGGTTGCCTCTCATGTTGCATTTGACGCTACCCCAAACTAAGTTTTGAGCGTTAACATCACAGCACATGATAAGCCCCAACTTCCGGTTTTCACAAAACTCCACCAAATCCACTACCTGTCTTGAGGGAGGGGGTAGAATAGAGTTCCAGGGAAAGTAAACTGACGCAACGACGAAAGTTTTCCACTCACCTTTCGTTTCGTAGTTTATCGTAGCCGCAACCAGGTCTTGACCACAGAAGTGATCAAGTTTAGTTGCTGCAAAAGAGCTCGGTATGATGAGACAGGTCCGGGGTAAGTCAGACCGTTCGTCATAGAGAATATTAAACCCTCGTAGCCGTCCAAGACCAAGAACTCGGCCCTTCCAGGCCCATGGCTCTTGGATTGCTACGAGATGAGTTTTTGTATTCAACACGGAAAGCCTGCTACATAGGAGTGCAGTAGCAGCCTTAGAATGTTGAAGGTTTATCTGAGTTATTATCATTGATAAATACTAGTAATCCATCCATCATTTTCACCGTTTGGAATTAAGTTGGAAATAAATCCTTCCAAGATGAAAATGCAGACGGGAGTCGTACCTAGCCTTGATGATAGCCACAGAAGCTTGATCTACTCCCACAACAAGGTAAGAACCGTCTTCACCATCCCGATTCCTAGCCTTCTTGTGGTAATAGACTTTCCACTTCGTAGTGTCGATACCATCATTCTGGGTAACGAGGCGTTGAAGCACATCTTCAGTTTTCCTGAGTTGCCCCGGGATAAAACAGATGGCTTTCGTCAAAACTGGCACCCTGTAAATTTCAAAAGAGGAATTTAGGAGGGGTGGAATTTTAGGCATTGTGCATTAGGGATGCTCATGGAAAAAAAACATCGATGTTTTATGCGATGTGATACATCGTAACCTTACATCGATGTTTGTCGATGTATCGCATAAAAACATCGATGTTTTCGATGTATCGATGTTTTTTGAACAACCCTAACCCAAAAATACTACCAATTACGAAATGTGTGTTTTTAGGTTCGTTCGTTGAACTTTACCTAGGGTTGACCCAGGTTTTCTTGAGCCATCTATGAGTTGTCAAAAAAAACCTAGGCTTTCCAGTTCTTAAAAACCCTAAGCAACAAAATCACCACACATACCTTTCATTTGACAGCCCTCAACTCGCCCCAGCAAAAACCGATGGCGAGTAGAGGGCAAAACCAGGTCAACCCTAGGCCTAAAAAACACACAGTTTGACATTCAAATGCTATGTGGTGACCCCGACCCTAGGGCTTCAACGAACAAACTTTTTATTTCTAGCGGTTGATTTTCCTCGCTCTTTTACATGAATTAATTCTTCAGACATGAATTAAACAGAATACTAAAAACTGAAATCGATTCGGTTAGGTACTGTGACTGTGAGTTGTGAGTTTCTATTGTACGATGCATTGATTTATTCAATATGGATCGAATAATAATGAAATACTCCATCCCACTGATACATAAATTGAAAGAGAAGAGAGCATGTGAAATAAACTATAACTGTAGATGGCACTTTGGGTGAGTCTTTTCAATGCTTCATTCGATACATCGAATAAAAAAACATCGATGTATCGGTAAACATCGAAAGGGTGCGAAACATCGCATTTATTCGATACATTGAATAGTAAACATCGATGTTTTCGACTAATCGATGTTTTTTGAGCAACCCTATTGTGCATTCATCCCAAACAATCAATTTGCATACTTGTAATATCTTGGCCATTGCGCTATTCTTAGCGATGTTTCAAATAGGTGTTTCGGTGATTTGCATGCGCAGTTCTCCTGCCTTCAAGCAGAGTCGCAGGTATTCCAGATGAGGCCAACGCTAGAGCAATATCCTTTCGCGATCTGATCCTCGCCAATAGCAACGAAATGAAGAATGTTTTCCCGGTTCCTCCGGGAGCATCGAGGAAATAAATTCCACCAGATCCACTGCTCACAGCTTCTATCAAAGTGTCATACGCAATTCTTTGTTGTTCATTTAATTGTGGAACACTTGATCGAACTGTTTCGGCCAATACTACAATGTCGTATAGTTGCCCTCTTTGCAGCTCGTTGTTTAATGCATCGTGCATATGACGATTGGGTGCTTTCATTCCCAAACACGACAATATTTTATTTGCTATCAAAAGACATTTATCTTCTATCAAGATCAATGTCTCATTATAAATTTCTTCAGTCATTTGTAGTGTAGGATTCAAAGTTTGACGGCACACACGAAGCAAAATATCTTCAGACATGTAATCTCTATACAACTTAACCCACAAATCTTTTGGATTCGAGGGGAAACATGTCGATATGATAATCGCAAACAGTGTACGAATTTGATCCGGCGATGAAGATATTACGGAATCCTTAAGGGGATCATTCCAGTGTGAATCGTTCTCTAGTAAATGTAATAGTTGACATTCCTCACGGTAAGTCGCACACAGCTGTCCATTAACTGTTCTCAGTTTTTTAAACGATGTCGGACCACGACCATTCACCAACAACAACCGCAAATAATAACATTCGTCGTTATTTGGATGTACTGTGTAGATGACCCAGAGCGTCTGAAGCAAATACATTTGGATTCCCTTCAACTGGTGTTCCTTGTTTTCGACGCTGAAACGATTTCGATGATGCATTCCATGTGTAATAGCGTGGCATGTCAGCATATAGTAAAGTGCGAGCAAAATCATCACTTTGACAGACTGTGAAGAAGCTTGTCAATGTTGTTGACGGTGGACATGCCGCTCTGTCTGCCGCGTTCAATTCATTAAAATAAACTCGTTGACCATTTTCTAAATGGACTGCCAAATGGACTACTGTAGGGTGTCTTTCATGGATCGCAAATGAAAAGATACGCCAAATTGCTTCGTTGCTACTTACAAAGCGACCCATCTGGTACTGTGATATTTCATCATTTGCATTGGTTACAGCGAAGACAGCCATATCGCTACCTTTGTTAACATATTTACATACATATGTACTTTATCGACTTCACAGAATTACAATATTCCACATTGATATGAGTCTCAAAAGCTTTGGACAATATTGGCGAGTATGGCACAACCCAACGATTGTCTACATCAACATTATGTCCTCTTACCTTGACAATTACCGATCGCCCATTGTCCGCAACTGATCGCCGACGATACAATGGGTATCCATCATTTCCCGTTATGGTGTCAGCAAGCAGGTCTCTTGGGTATCGCTTGGAACACTTGCCGTCGACCATATAGGGTGAATTGTAGTTGAAGAGTCCGCAGGGTCCATGTATCATGTATTTGGTAACTACTGCATGCAATTTTGGGTCAACTGTTTCATCTGGAATTTTAGCTGAAATTATGGAATCAATCTCATCCGGCTTTATTTTGTCCACTAACCAGAGTAAAATGTGCGCATGTGGCAATCCACGCTTTTGCGATGAAGTATAGTCTATTGTACTTATGGGCAATAAATTAAATTCTTACCAGTCAAACAATTCAAATAATTTTCAAAAACAAACAATCAAATAATTTTATTATTTGCTATTTATTAATTTAATTTTTTGTTGTCAAAAATGATTAAAATAAAAAACAAAAGTATTGTTTAAATTAAATTTTTTATTCATTACAGTTAAGAATAAAGAAGTTGTTACTTTTACTATATTCCAATTCCTTTTTTTCATAATTACTTACCTTTTAAACCTTCCCTAGACCTCCACGAACATTTCAAGACCAAGATAAGATAAATCCGTTCAGCCGTTCTCTAGTTTAAACCAGACTAACGAACAACAATTGATTTTTATATATATGTAGATTATAGTAGATTTTGCTTTGGACATACATCATACATATATCAGTTATTATAAAATTTCATAGAAAATAATATGCTTGAAAGGAAAATATGTTTTTATATTTCATGTGTATAAATAAAAGAAATTTGATTAAACGACAAACATAAAATGCTTTTTTTTTTATTTTGTTTGTTTTGCTATAAATTGAGATAAAGCATAAGATTTTTACTTTTACTTTAAAAAGACTTTGAGTTTAGTTAAAACGAAAAATTTATCTTACATTTGTATAAGAAAAATACAAAAGAAACTGCTTTATTCAGTGCAGGCACGTTATCTGCTTATTAAGGGCTTTTAGTTTAGCTAAAACAAAAACTATTATGAACATTACTTCGCGCGAATTTTTATTTTTACACCACACATCCATATTCCTTTGAGAAAATTTTTTCCGCTTCGCTTTTAGCTTCATTATTCTATCCGTGAGTAAAAATCAAAGGGAACAAAATTTGCCTACGTGTAGTGTAATACGTGCCTGCGGTTGAACTTAAGAAATACGCGCGAATTGACCGCAGTAAACACATAGTATGATTCATAGTTCCATAGATATTTATTATGTACGAGTGTTCCTCTTTGGTATGTCATAACCCACAATCAGAGCACGGACTTATGTCAAGTGGAGTAACGTCCCTGTGCAAGTTTATTCACATTGAAAATAAGTTTAAGTGCAAACGGTGAGACTACTTTCCATTACGAAATTCAATTCAATTTCAATTCAATTAATTTTTATTAATTCATTTTGTTTGGTACAGTAACATTTCGATGCAAATAAAGTTATGAAGAAATTGAAAATAACAATATTAGAAAAATCATTACAAATAATTGATAATTAGGCAAAATTAACAAAAAAAAAAAAACCAGATAATTTAAAAAATTATTTGTAATTTAAAAGGAGTGATCTTCTATATAACTATTTTTATTCAATACCGCAACAAAACAAATTAAAGAGACATTCTGTAGAATAGCTTAAAAGCTAGATCTAGTGGTGAATGCTCATCAAAACAATAAATCAATACAACTGTAGTTGTTTGCAAGGTGAGGAAAAGAGAGAGGGAAGGTGTTTTTTTTTTTTAATTTTTTTATTTTTTTTTTTAATTTTTATTTTTTAAATATATTTACGACAATAGATGTTCAATTTGATTGTGATTGTGTTCGAAGAGCCAAGATTTTACATTCTGTAGAAAAGTGGGCAGTAATCTCAAGCTTCTGATCGGGAAAGGCAACTTATTAAAAACTGAGGGAGCAGTTATTGTAAAGAATTTTCTTAAATGTATTTTATTATAAGAAGGGATGTTAACTAAATTCAAGGTATTCACTCTTAAATTATGACGAGGATTACTTCTTATTGAAAGGTATCCACTTCTTATAAAAAATACTTTTAAGACTTTAAAGTAGTACAAATGTCTCAGAGGAAGAATTTTCAATTCCTGAAATAAAATAAAGCTGCTATGCAACCGATTTTTTTTACAAATTATTCGTACAATGTGTTCTTGAGAAATAAGAAGAGGATTAATCTTGTTTTGATAAGAACCACCCCAACATGTTATACCATACTGAACCTTGGAATGAACAATGCCATAATATACCATAACTAGTATTTTTTGTGAGCAAAACAATCCAAGATTATAAAATTGTCTAGAACAACACAATAAGTAATTTTTTATTGCACGAGTGTGATCAGACCAATTCATTTTACTGTCAAGTAAGACACCAAGGTATTTGAAAGTCTTGACAAAATCTACTTGAAAACAATGAGAGGAACAGGACTCATTATCAACAAAACTTTTCGAAACAAAGCCATTAGAATCAGCTACACTAATTTTGAATTTTTTGCAGTCTGAATTATGATAAAAAATATCACAGTCGATCAAAGCAGGCGACCCTGTTAGGCTAAAGTACATTAATTTCGTTTTATTACTCAATATCATTTTATTAACTGCAAACCAGCGTCTTAAAATTTCCAAGTCAAAGTTGATGTCAGAAACCAGGTTTAACGGAGATCGACACCCATATGCAAAAGCCATGTCGTCAGCAAATGCTGTAATTTTGCCTTTAAAATTCTGAGAGAAAATAGAATTAATGAAAACCAAGAAAAGCAAGGGGCCCAAAACAGAACCTTGTGGAACGCCAATACTAATATTGCATAAACTACTCAAGCTTTTATTTATTTTGACAATTTGTTTTCTATCAGATAGATATGAATCTAACCAAGTATAGATAAATCCACGCATTCCTGAATTGTATAATCTTTTCAAAAGAATTTTATGGTCTACTAAATCAAAAGCTTTGGTTAAATCAATGAAAAGTCCAGCTGTAAGTAGATTATTATCAATATTTTCATTTACTTCTCTACAAAATTTGAGCAACGCGTCTTCAGTAGATCTTCGAGCTCGAAATCCAAATTGAGCTTCACTAAAAAAAATTTGTTTTATTTAGAAAATTCAAAATTCTACTTTTCATCGCCTTTTCAAATATTTTTGAACAAACAGGTAACATAGAAATAGGACGGTAGTTGTTCATAAGACATGGGTTTGACTTTTTATATAAAGGAATGACCTCTGCAATTTTAAGTGAACTTGGAAATTCACCACCATATACACTTTTATTAAAAATATGTGCAAGAACATCCACAATGTTGTAAGCAATTTGCTTAAAGATTAGATTAGAACAATTATCCCTTGTTATGGAACTGGATTTTTTTAGATTTTTAATGATGAAGAGTAGTTCACCAGGCATTATAGGATCATAAAAAAGACTCCCTCTAAAAATCTTATCATTAACTAAACCTTCAGAAAAAGAACAGTCAATATTGCTCCTGATAACATCAATCGAGGCATTTTCAGATACAGAAATAAAAAATTTGTTGAATTGGTTAGCTATCTCAGTAGTATAAGTAATATTGATATTATCTACTTCTATAGTCAGAGGCTTTTCATTACGGGAACCACGACTCAAAATTTTGCTTACTACGTTCCATTCAGCTTTAATATTGCCTTTATTTTTTTCAAGTTCAGCTAAGTAATAGCTTTCCTTACAAATTTTTATTTCTTTAGATAAATTTTTACATATGTTTTTATATTCAGCTTTTAGATGAATATTATTTGGATTTTTTTTACATTTTTTATGAAGCCTGTTTTTTTTGTATACTTTATCCAAAATATACCCTGTCATCCATTCTTTTAAGTGTTTGGACTTGCTCTTTTTTACTGACTTTGTCGTACAACAATCCAGATAATAACTTAATTTTTGTATAAAAGCATCATTGGCAAGTGAAGGATTGCTCTCATTATAGGCGCCTTCCCAATTTTCAAAACGCAGAAGCAGGTTGAGCCTTTCGAAGTCAATTTTCTTAACTTCAACATCAGGTTCAATGAAATCTTTTTCAACATCAAAAAGTAAATAATGTAAGCTAGTCATACAGTGATCGGTTATACCTAAATCAGCTAGAGAGCAAACTGGATCAAATATGCGAGATAAACTATTTCGACAAAAAATATGGTCGATGCATGTTTGAGAGTTCTCATCGATTCTTGTTGGAACATTAATATATGAAATTAAACCATGAGTTGCCAAAAGCATTAAATAGTTATCCACATATTGGGTTTTGGAGAGAAGATCAATATTGATATCACCTAAGAAAATCAGATTTTTGGTTTTTTCATTACATAATAGAATATTCAATTCTTCAAGAAAGACATCTCTACTACTGCCATGAAGCCTATAGGTACATATAAAACAGTGTTTTTCATTTTTTAAATTAAAAGTTATTTTAATAACATCCGCGGACACCAAATTATCACTGACAATATCACAATCAATGTATACATTTTTTATAAAAACACCCACACCACCAGCACCATAAGTGTTGTTACATGTGGCATAAAAAGTATACCCAGGAATTATGAAATTACCTTTATCATTATCAAAAATCCAAATTTCTGTAACAAACACAAAATCAGGCTTCTTGGAACACGAGTCTATATGGAGCAACAACACATCAAAATTTGCACGAAGACTACGGATGTTTTGGTGTAAAAAATAAAAGCTATCAGAATAAATATAATTATTCAGAAGAACACTTAACAACAAATCTTTTTCGAATTTATATGATAATACAACTTCATCTGGTTCAAAATCATTTAAATTATCGAAAGACATTAGTTTTAATCAAAAAGAACAAATTTTATAGAGCATTTAAGTCTTCTAAACACTTGATTTTTATAGCTTTTTCTCCTTCTCGCTTTCTTATTAATAGATTGGAATTTTGAAACCATAAATATTTGTATCCTTTAGACTTTTTAATAACCTCAGCAGCTTTTCGAAGTTCTCTATTATGGAATGACAGACTGTTGTTTATATATATGGCACTTTTATGGTCGAAATTATTCCCAAAAACTTTAGGTGTCAATTGTTTTTTGCACTCCACTGTTTTCTTTAAAAGCCTTCGTTTAGTAATTAGAGAGCAAAACTTTACGCACAATACACTTGTAGGCTTAGATGTAGAGTTTGTTGCAGAAGAAACATTCGTTTTAGCTCTGTTGATTTTTTTTATATAAAAGTTGTCGATTTGTTCTTCTCTTATAGTCTCTCCCAATCCAACGGAGAAGAGCTTAAGAGCTTTATCTAATGCATTCGCTTCTGTCAAATCCGGAATACCAACAATGTCCACAGTATTGTCTAGCTGCAACTGTTCAAGCGAATTCACTCTTGATTGTAGTGAGTTAATTCTCAATTGCATTACTTTTTTTTCCTCCTTTAGCTCATGCAGAGAAGACAGACAATCAAAATTTACCTTTTTAAGCTCTATTATTTCTTTATATATGGCTTCCAAAGAAATAGATTTTATGTCATCAATTACAAGCGGATGGTGATTGATATGTTGATGATTCAAAATCTTATCCGCTCCAGCATTCGCGTTGGTGTTAGAGAGTACAGCAACAGCAGTTGATGCACTCACAGAAGTGCATTTGGTGGCAAAAGAAGTAGTGGTAGTGGCAGCAGTGATGATGGGAGCAGAGGTGGCGGATGGAGAAGCAGCAGAAACAACAGCAGTAGCGGTCCTCTTAGATGTGAGAGATGCAGGCACAGAGGTAAAGAGTAGTGACTTTCGGCGAATTGATGAATATGAAGAGCAACGAAAAGGGAATTCTACGTCACTTTCATGAATGTTCACACAACGAGCATGAAAAACCACCGCACAATCACAACAATTTACTTTATATTGCTTATCAAAAACCTCTTTAGTGCAAATTTTACATATGTTCGACATTTTCAAATGAAGTTCAGAGACAATTATTTTAAGGGTGACAAGCACTATATGAACCAAAACAGAGTTTATTTACTTTGAAAAAATAGTTATAGAGTGTTAGATTTATATTTAAATGGGAATATTGCAAAATAAAAATATAAAATGGGAGCGCAAACTAAAAGCGTGTTCACCTCACTACAACTTTTTCTCTTTTTTTTGAAATGTTATTTAAGTTCGCAGAAAAAGGAACTAAGGCCCGCGGCTGTTACTGCCATTTCATCATGGAAATAACCCCCGTGGGCCTTACTTCCAAAACAAAGAGGAAATAAGACCCGCGGGTCTTATTGCCGTGGGCCTTATTGCACTGCACCTGAGAACTCATTTCTAAAATAATTGTTTTTTCCTAGGCTAAAATTCAGCTGTCGATAAATGACTCTGGATGGTGACTTTCTTGCACGATCAAGACAGCATCGATACATTTTGTCATCTATTAGAGAAATGCAGTCATACTTCTTCAATATTTTCCACTGTTAGTGTCATGTTGAAATTATCTGTAACAGCCAGATCATACCAGTTCTTTATAGGGATATATCCACGCTGAAAGCATTGCAAAAGAATCCGTTTTCGTAGATTCTGATCGGTACGCTTCATAACCCTAACAACATAATCTGCATTTGCCTTCAAATTTCTCAAGAACATGGAAGGTTATCCTCACTAAACATGAATGGGGTATTGATAGGCAACTTGAAAATGCGTTTGAAAAAATATCTTTGTACCGCCTCTATTTCTTCATTTTGTTCGTAACCGTAAATTTCGTTCCCATAACTAAAACAACTGTTAATCGTTGCATTTAAGAAGAATGTTAAATTTTATTGCTGAATCAATATAACTATTGCAAAAAAACTCTGACCAAATGGTGTTATGGCTGTTTTTGCTTTAGCAGATTTTTGTTTTAAATGTGATATAATATTTAAGTTTGAAGTTAGTACAACCTAAATACTTAAATTCGTTGTATATAGCTCTGATTTGCTTTCTATCCATTTCAGTTTGTTTTTCGTATTCTCGATGGTTGGTGTGCGCAAAAAAGAGTACTCAAACTCACAGGAGACAATTATGGGAAGATGTGATGAATAGTTGGCTGCGTACACTTCGAAATCCTTAATCACATGCAACCAATCCCCTTTAGCTAAATAATAATCTATCACTGAGCAACCCCCATCTGAGGCAAACGTAAAATTACCCTTTTTTTCACTACGAGAAACTCCGTTTAAAAGAAAAAAACCAAAGTCTTGAATCATGTCTATTAAAACTTTTCCATTCGTTTTTGACTTTTTGTCTAACAATTTCCTTTCCAATATAAACTGATCATTGTTCTCAATATTTGAGTTTTAGAAATCACTTATTCGACCATTAAGATCCCCGACAACCATTAAATTTTTGTTATTGTGTTGGACTAAAAAATCATGTAGTTCGTTATATTTTGTATTCCACTCGTTAAAATTAAGGTAAATATGAAGAATCTGAAACGATGAGTCACTAAAACTTGAGGTGAGTGAGGTTTTCACTGGTACTTGAATTGTTTTTGATTCACATTTCTGATCGATTAATTGTCAGCCTTATGATGACAATTATGATACATTATGCACAAAATAACTATTTTTTTGCATTTCCAAGCAGAGAACATGAATTTTAATTATTTCTCTCTCTCGCTCTAATGTTTTTAACACGTACATAGGTTAGGTATATTATTACCGGATTTATAAAACACTACTGAAGTGCCTGGACCATGTAACTTGTGGAGCTCGATATATGCATACTATCAATTCCACCTGACAACGTTGATCATTGACTTTCACTGCTGACAGGCTTCTCTCATAGTGAGTGACACTGTTGAAGTAAAATCCAATTTTTTCCCCATTTTTTTTGAGAAATAGACAAGAAGGAAGAACAACACGTGGGTAGTCTTCTTGAGTTTGAAAAACCACATTTCAATTATAAGCCCACATAAATCATCTCAATCAATTTCCTGGGAAAACATTAAAGCCCGCGCATCAGGCACAAACGTAAAGACACAGCCCTACGCAATTTCTTGAACATCAAAAACGACGAAGACGCTAGAGTTGGTTGCTGACATGAAAACATGATTCAACACCATTTTTCATGTGGTTAGCTTTTCTTTGGTTTCTCTTTGGCTGAAGCCCAAGCAGGACGGATGATGAATATCATTTTTCAATGCCATCCCAAGAGTCTTTTATGGTAAAGTGCCGACGATGATGTTGATTGCAAAAAGAAGAAAAAACAAACGAGCACCCTGAAGTGTGTGATGAGATGGGAAAGGTATTCATATCTTTCCCGCCTTATCGCGCTATTTTCAAGAATTTTTTTTTTGTAAATCACTGATGCGAATTTCACTTGTTTTGGCGCAGGGACAATTGATTGAGGAACAATTTCAATGAACTTCGTATAGGTATGGGTGAACATCGTAAATATTCAATGAAGAAAATTAAATTGGCAGTCTTATTTAAACACGGAATTTCTCTCAGTATCCAGCCCAACATCTTTAAATTGATAAAAAGTTTGAAATCTAGAACATTTTTCGGTATTTTTTTTTATATCGGTTTTATACTCTCGTGTTTTTTCCTAGAACTGCCGTAATGTCAAAATTTGGTCTATTGTAGACTTTTTTTGGTCTGAAACCACATTGATTAGGAACTATAACATTGTTGATGTGGGGTTTCCGTTTCAAACGGTCACATATTACCACACGTAAGATCTTATACGCTACGTTAAGGAGGCTTATTCCTCTATCGGTGGCGAAATTGCGGGGGTATTTCTTTTTTAGGATCGGGAATGCGATGAGGTTCCATTCATCGCGCATATTTTCTTCTGACCATTTCATTCAGTGCATGCTCCTTTCCAAATGATCTTTTGCTGCCTTGAAAAGTTCGGCATCAAGGCCATCTGCAAGTTTGCATATGGCAAGATTAACTTCTTCTTGGTCGGGAGAACGGCATTCTTGATCATCGTCCAAGTTTAATGGGGTGTTATTTCTTTCAATAGATTTGGTATCTTCATCGCCGTCATGCAGTCAGCAGAAGTGGTCTTTCAAGATCCTTAAAATAGGTGTACATAAAAAAATTTCTTAAATTCCACTGCAGTTAAAATTGATATGGCAGCCCACTTTATGTTCGCGGCCTACTTGTAAAAGTCATTTACCTATCGTTATTATATGCAAGTAGGTACGCCGAGATCCCTACAGTGTTTTCTTAATATTAGAGTAGCTATTCATTGCTAGATAGTTGAGTGATAGCTAATTCTCTTAAGTTTTTTCATGTTTTTATTTGTAGGCCCTTAAAGGCAGAAAGCGCTGAATTGCATCCTTGTTCTTCCTAAACAAGATTGCTTTTGGTAAATGTCTCGCTTAAAAATATTCGTATTCACCCATTCATTAAAATCTCACCACAAAAGTGAACCAATGTAACACCAGTGGTACACACTGCACATAACTCTGGCTTTTAACTGATTAAAATTCATCCGCCACAACCAAAACCCCAAAACTATGACCGACCACATTTAATTTGAAAATCATTCCAGAATATGACCCATCCCATGTGTGTGTGTTGTGTTGTCAGTCGCCATTGCCAAAGTGTCAGCCCACGTTTCTATAGACGAATTCTAATTTGACAAAAAGCCAAACAGCAACACAATATTCTCTAATGAATGACAGAATGCTAATTGAATGTTCATTTCCATTTGCATCGATAAATAGAAAAAGAGGGTCTAGGCTCTAGGTAGAGGTAGCAAATAGAGAAAAAAAGATGTCTCTTCTCTGCCCCCTCTAAATGTTTTACAGTCATCCAGACTAGTTTGGCTTTCATCCCCTCAATCTGCCGCCTGCCCCAAACAAACCTGACCAGCCGCCTGAGATTGAGAAATTTGTCAAAAATGCAAATTAGAAACAACATTCAATTCAAATTGCAAACATTTCGAAGCGAGTGGACAGACAAATTAATTAATACTACGATATAAAATATTTGTTGTTGGAATATCCTTTCGTAGAATTTATCCGGAGCATCCTCGAACATAGTGTAATTTGATTGTTTAATCTGTTGCGAGTATTCCAAGAGGAAATTGATGTGTTAGCGGGCTTTGTTCCACGCACACACAATTCCTATTGAATTCGTACTTTGGCTAAATTTATTAGATACAACGGGAATAAAGTGCTGATTACTGGTGGTTTTTGGCAACGAAGTCACCATGTAACCGATGATAAACAATTGCAAATTTTGAAATTAGAAAATTTTCGATTTAATTGAATGGTCGCCCTTTGGAAATTAAAAGCTGAAACGTTACAATTTTGTCCTTGTTGCTATCCATAAACGAATGGACTTATCTGATAAAATGACAGAACTTGTGTGCGAATATGGATTATGTGTGCCCAACCAGGTAGTGGTAGAGTAACGTAGACCATAGAGATCTATTGATACACAAATTGTATGTAGCTTGGATTGTGGGTAAGTTAGGTTTGGGAGATATCAGATATCCCATTCTTTGAAAACTGACTGTTGGCTTATTAATTTGCTAAAAGAGGATAATGACTTCCTGATACCTCTTCTCCACAGTCAAAGTGGGACATAGGTAGTTAAATTATTTTTCTTGACTAAATGATGAAGTAAATTCAATGCCAATAATGTGGTTCAAGTCTTTTGACTGATTGAGTTATGAGTTATGACTTATTTAGTCAGTCACTTCTTCCTTAGCTTGTTTCAATTAAAAGAGTAAGATTTCATTCGGGTTACATTAATGGCCAGAATTGGTCTACAAACAAAACTTGTAACTTACAAACCGACTTAGTCGTGGACTATTTTTTCCAAGATGACTTGAACGGATCGTTGAATTTCTAATACCATCAAGCTATGTTACCTATACACTGTCAGACAAAATAAAGTGCAAATGCACTTGACTCGTTTTAAAAATGCAGAGAATAAACAATGAGAAAGATTTATCACTCTATTTCATGTTACTACGTCATATTTTATCATTTTTCATCAAACCTTCAAAAATACTACGTTATTTGTGTTCTCTTTTAAACATGAACTGCATTAATTTTCAAGCAGATGACATTGAGCTTGGACAAAATAAAATGCAATTTTTTAATACCTGTGCAAAGTATAGCTAATAATAATTCCAAATAAAAATATAAGCCAAAATGATCAACAGGTGAGGTTATCTTATGCCCGTTTGCAAAAATTTTGCTTCAAGATGAATTTTATTTTCATAAGCTTTGACATGGAACAACTCTCACCTGAATTGAAAGAATATTTAGTTTCGGACCGTTGACGTGGGATGGCCTTTCGTAAACTAGGAGAAAAATATGGTCTGTCAATTTCTGGAACCAAGAAGGTTTATTTGAACTTCATTGAACGGGGATCTGGTACCAGTTTTAGAAGTCAAAGTGGAAGAAAGAGAAAAACAACACCACCTTGTGACCGCAGAATTACAATAGAGGCCAGAAAAAAAAAAATTATCCACAGCTAGAAAGTAGAAACATAAGAGAAGACCTACAATTAGACGTAAGACCAAAGACAGTCCAAAGGTGACTTAATGAAAGTGGGCTATGAAACTATTTAGCAAAGAGAAAACCTTAGCTATGCCAAATAAATATAAAAAAAAGACTTGCTTTCGCAAAAAAATATTTAACAAAACCCCAATCGTTTTGGGAAAGCATAATTAGGCCCTATGAGTCTAAATTTGAGTTAACAAATTCCAAATCAAAAAAGAGTTAGATGCAAGCCCAAAGAAAGACTCGACCAAAGATGCATTAAAAACATGGTGGTGGGTCTATTATGGTTTGGCAATGTTCTCCCTTTGGCGGCGTTGGGAATATTGTCAAAATTGACACCAAAATGACGGATTCTCTTTACGTCAACATTATTAGAGAGAACTTATGTAGCTTCTTCGGCATCAAAAATATCGCTGGACAACTAGATTTTCCAGCAACATAATGATCCGAAGCATACTTGCAAAGTGGCAAAGCAGTTTTTTTTTTTCTCAAAACAACGTGGAAGTATTGGAATGGCCACCTCAATCCCAAGATCTCAATCCGATAGAGCATCTTTGGTCCATATTAGATGACATAATTCCGTTAGATGGTCGGCGAAATATACCATTTTTTTTGGGAAAGCCTCCAATTTGAATGTGAGAGGATTCATCTGAAATTTTGAGAAATCTGGTTCGCAGCATACGAAAGCGACTTGCAGCTGTCATTCAAAATAAAGGATGAGTCACCGGGTACTGATTTCCTATGAAAATATTTGTTTTTTTGTTGATATTTTGAATTTGCACTTTATTTTGTCTCCTCTTTTTTCATGATTTGTTGTAACACATATTTTTTGTTATTTTAATTTTGGTTATATTTTGTTTATGAATACTGATATGTTTGTAAAAGAACTAAAATAAATTAAGGAAAACGACTTTTTGAAATAAAGTTCATGGAAACAATACAAAATAAAATGAGCTAGTATCTTAATTCCGGTTTGCACTTTATTTTGTCTGATAGGTTGTTACGGTAATATTTCACCGCAACAAAGATCTTCCCTTAGAAACTGATTTATGTTTTTATCCCTTTCTTTTAGTCCCGAAACCCTCCTCATCATTTCTTCGACCCACCATTTTTCCGTTGTTTGTTCTTAGCAATGTGAAAGGAACATTGCTTTGAACAAATAACAAAAGCAGGTACACCTTATCAGCGGATGAGCTGAATGGTTTGTTGACCCAATACACAAACCCAGTAGATGGCTAGAGAGAATTGCCATTTCCAAACACAAAATGAGATGCACACATATACACAAACATCACATAAAATAGAAGACACCATGTACACTATATACAACATCATACAATATACATCATCATCCAATATACAACATCACACAATATACACTATCACACATTTCACATTACACATCATCATCAGAAATACACATTTTTACATGATGTAATCAAGGCTTAAGCCCACCCTAAATATTTAATTGAGTGTCAAAGGTTGGAACGTTAATAGTTTTCCCTTCTCTCCCCCAAATCTGCAAAAGGGTCCACCGGCGTAAGTTAGGGTTCGCGAATATAAAAGATTTCTTCCGGCTATGATTCTTCTCGGAAAATTGTACATTTAAAATAGAGTATTTTGGAAACTGTGCCTTCCTCGATTCACTATTTGCGCGATTTAGAGTAACTGGGAGAATGCCCAGATGAAACTTGATTCTTGTTCAATAACTTTCAATTTTCTCGAAAGGTTTTGACATTGGGTAATTGGGGTCTGGACTCACCCATGAGATCGTCAAGTTTTGGACGACACCAACAACTTGTCGAACTCGCTGAATTGAGAGAGTGAGTACGAGCACTTTCGTTGGGTATTCGACAGCGATGGCAGAACCCCATTGGTGGTGATGTCGTGGAACTGAATCCCACGAAACGTGATTGGTTGAGAGATCGGATTTGTGTGTGTATGAGTGAGGTGTTGGGTCCAGACAGGGAGCTAGACTTGAAGTGGGAGACACTTCTTGGTTAGCTATCAAGCTGAAAAGTAGTTTTGGAAAGCAGAGAAATTCTGAGAGTTTTATAAGCGAAAATCAAGTTTTAGTTTTTTTAGCGGAAGAAAAGAAAATTTTGAAAAAAAGTGAACAGAATAGTGAGACGAGGAAAGTAGCAGGAAAACAGGAATAAACAGGATTAAAACAGAACAGAAGACGTCAGCAGGACGTAATTTGTGAGGAAATTTACAGAGGAGAATAGCCGGCGGACATCTTGTCCAAAAGAAAGATAAGTAGAGTGATTTTTTTTTTGTGTGCGATAGATTTTTTTTTTAACTTGTGATTTTTGAGAAATTTTTAACCGTGTGGCCCCTTTTTCTTTTTATTATTTGCCAAGAAAAATATCTAGTTTAAAACCCATTTAAATTCATCTCATCTTGAGAATCTTCGGGAAATTTCCATTACCGTTCCAATCTTCGACTTGCCCTTGTAAAGTCATATAACGGTCCTCCAGACCATTTACATAGTTTTCTTTATACATTGTATAACGTCTTTTATCTACTTTTTAACATCATCCATTTTGTGCAATTAACTTTGTTTGAAAAGATTTGGGTTTTTAATCCAAGTTTACTACGGTTTTCCCAACACAAATAGCAACAATAAATAGCTTTAAATCCCTTTGGGAATTTAATCGCATTGTTTTCATTTGATTTCAGCTTTGATTTTTGGTTTGAAAATTTCACCTTAAAATTTTCTGGCGCCCACCCTTATTTATATAACAACACTGAACTCTATTAATACTTACATTTTCATATCAAAACCCTTTATTAATTAATCTAACCTACCTTAATAAAAACTTCACACCAATATCGAACATACCCAACACCCAGCTGAGTAGCCGTGGCTGACAGCATCATTACATGCTGTATGTTGCATATCTTTTTTTTCTCCCTTTAACCCTTCATTGTCCATTCAGCTATTTACTTATTATTCTCTCGCCATTATTCAACCGGTGCACTTCGTGCAATTTTATTCTTATTAATTAATCTTTGTTTTGTTCGCGGTTTTTAAGTTCCGAACTCATCATAAAAGTAACTTGTTTTAGATTTAGTATTACCTACTACCAAAAATAAATATAACCCCTGGAAGAAAAGAGGAAGAAATAAGGAAAAAAAGGTGCAACAATTTGGCGCCCAACGTGGGGCTGTGTGAAGTTTATTTGGAAAATTCCTGTGGTTATTTTTTTTGTGTGTCGTTCCGAAAGTGTTTGTTGTGACTTTGTTTTTACTTTCTGTGAACTTTTTACTGGTTTTATTTTTCTCTTCCCAACCTAGGTTATATTGTGCAAAAATAAGTGCTGTTTTTGGAAGAAAATCCATTTATCGTCCCTAACCGTGTGTGGAAAAATTTCATCGTTTGGATCGGAAAGCCCAATATAAGTATACAAAACGTATACTCCCAAGTAAATTATTCTTTTGATTTATTTTTTTTACTTTTTCGTGCATATACATATTTTGGTTTTATTTTACATATTTTTAACTATAATTTCCCGTGAATTTGAGTGCATTTGTCTATATATTCATACATTTTACATACTTATTAGATTACATATTGTATTAGTTCGTATCAGCATCGGTACTTTAGTTTTTGATATACACACATTACATACATATTGTACACAAATTGCGTAGCCGGCTTTGGTCTCGTTTTGTGTACACAGTTATCATATTATATTTTCGCAGTGAGTGATTAGGGTCGCGTACACGGTGTACGAAGTCGATTATTTTTTTTGGCTCGATTTATTTTCGATAATTTTTTTTCTTCTCGATATTTTTTTTTTCTTCGATATTTTATTTCGATATTTAGTTTGGAATTTTGATTGTGTTTTGCAGTTTGATTTTTTTTAATTTGTTTTAAATTGTGCTGGTCTTCGTTTGGTATTTTTTTTGTATTTGAGTTATCGAATCGGTTTTGATTCTGATTTTGTTGTTTTGATTTGGAAGAGACTGATATTTTTTTTTTGTGCGGTTGCAAGAGTTGAAGTTGAAGCGAGTTTATTCCATTAGAAGTTTTGTTGGTTGAAGTTTTGGAAATTTGCTTTGTTGTTTTTGGAAGTTACGAGCTATTATTGTGGAAAAATTTTAGAATTCCTTGTTAGGATATTTTAAATTGGAAGTTTTGAGAATAGTGTTTTTCCATTTTTTTTAATAAGTTTTGAATAGTTTTATAGTGTATTTAATAGAGTTTTGAAAAGATTTGAACCGTTGTTAATAAAGTTTTGAAAAGTTTTTTTAATTATTTTGATAAAGTTCGGAAAGTTTTGTGAATAGTCATGGATATTTATAGATTAGCACAGGATGAGCTCGCCTACGAGATGGAATGTAGGGGCTTAGAAGTAGGGACAGTTGAGGAAATGAGGAAATCATTGAGAGGTGCAAGGATGTTAGAGAGAAGAGGTTCTTTAGGTGCTCCTACCAAATATCCGTTTAGTTTTGCTGAAGATTGTAAGGCAATAGAGAGCAAGTTAGTTGAAATAGGGAAATTGTTAGAAAATCCGCCTAAATCAAGAAAGTCGAAAGAATACTTGAAAGTTTTAGCTAAAGTTGAATGGGGAATAGGTCGATTGGATAGGTCTCAACCAGAAGATGAGAGTGAAGAGAAGCGTAAATTAGTCTTGAGAAACAAGCTAGTTATGGCTTTAGCAGATTTGGAGGAAATAGAGGACATACAAGAAGAAGAGGCACAGCTATCAACCGATAGACTGAACGCTTCAGCGGCAGGACCAGCACCAGCCTCAGCAGCAGCATCAGCAGGAACATCAAAATCATCAACAGTACCAGCAGAAACAGGAGCATCAACATCATCAGCAGCAGTAGGGCTTGTAGCAGTTTCATCTCAAGCTCCATCGAGAAGTATAGGGGAATCTGGGGATAGGAATTTTGAAGGAAGCTATAGGGAATTTAATAATAGTAGGGAATATAGTGATAGGGTAGATAATTTTGGTGGAGATAGGATTTTAGTAAACACGAATAGGTTTGAAAAAATTTCAAAATGGGACGTGAAGTTTAATGGAGAACGCTGTGGTTCTTCATTGAATGCGTTCCTGGAGAGGGTAGAAGAGATTAGGTTAGCTAGAGGAGTTTCGGAGGCCCAGCTGTTTCGGTCAGCTGTAGACTTATTTGTAGGTAGGGCTTTGTTGTGGTTTAGGGCCGTTAGGGTTTCAATCAATTCATGGCAAGAACTTGTCAGTGAATTGAAGTTAGAGTTCCTCCCACCCAACTATGATGACTTGCTAATAGACGAGATTAGGCGTCGCACGCAAGGCCGCGATGAATCAATCGGGGTCTACGTTGCGATAATGCAGAACATGTTCAGGAGGCTTTCTGAACCCATCTCAGAGGGGCGAATGCTGTCAATGGTTCAGAAGAACCTGACACCATTCTACCAGACGCAGCTCGGATTGGCTAATCCGACTTGCGTTTCTGAGCTGGTTAGATTAGGGCGCAATCTCGAGATGGTTAGGGCAAACGTGGAATCCTATGTTCCACCCCCTAACAATCGAAGTAGGAACCTACTTGAGCCGGATCTGGCTTACGTAGGAGGTGAAACCCCAAGAGTCGCGGTTGTTGAGGAGAGCAACCAGACTCGCCAGGTCGAACGGAATTCGAATCAGAATTCGAATTCCAATCCATTTAGGTCGAATGGTAGAAGAGGTTCGGTTGTCGAGGATAACAACCAATCTCGTCCAGCGGGACAAAATTCGGATAGGTCGATTGTTAGGAGAGTTTCGGCCGTGGAGAGTAGGCAACCCATGAATACGAATTCGAATCAGAATTCAAATTCTACCTCGTCGTCAGTGGTTAGGTGTTACAATTGCAATGGTTTGGGCCACTTTGCAAATAGGTGTTCTGCCCCTAGGAGTTGTTTCGGATGTGGAAAGCAGGGGGTTACGCGAAGTAACTGTTCTACCTGCTCGGGAAACGTGAGACGCACTCTCGGGTCAGTAGGACGAGAGCGCCGTTGAAATCTGTGAGGTCGCCTACTGGGGACCAGTCGGTGAATTTTGAAGTAGGTTTTGCACTTGAAGAGAATTGTAGGGATAGAAGGCCATATTTAGGAGTTAGTGTTTATGGGGTTAAAATGTTAGGACTCTTAGACTCAGGCGCTTCACGCACAATAGTTTGTAGGGAAGGGTGGAAAATTTTGAAAAGTTTAGGTGTTAGATTAGGGAAAAACAGAACTGAAAGAGTTACATTAGCGGATGGAAAGGGTATAGAGGTAGAGGGTATAGTGTCACTCCCTATTAACATCAAGGGAAAAATAATCGTAATTGATTGTTTAGTAATTCCGAACATTCCTCAGTTCATGATTTTAGGAGCAGATTTTTGGGCTCTCTCGGGCATTGTCCCGGATTTGAAATCAGGGGAATGGGATTTTTCCAGCCAATGTGATGTAGCTTCAGTGTCGGAAGCAACACACTTAGCTGATTTAGGAGAGACACAAAACCAGGAGTTAGGGAATTTTTTAGATAGGGTATTTAAAGAGATGCCAGAGGGATTAGGGTGTACCCAATTAGTGGAACACAAAATTAGGACAGATTCAGACCCAATTAAGCAGAGGTATTATCCTGTTTCTCCAGCTATCCAAAAATTCATTGATAAAGAATTGGAAGATATGTTAAAAGACGGGGTGATTGAGAAATCAGACAGCCCTTGGGCGTCCCCCATTGTGATGGTGAAGAAAAAGGATGATACCTATAGATTTTGTGTAGATTATAGGAAACTCAATGGAGTTACAGCTAGGGATGCTTACCCCCTCCCTTATATCTCAGCCATCTTAGATAGGTTAAACAACGCGAAATTTCTGTCTTCCATGGATATTAAGTCTGCTTATTGGCAGATTCCAATGGAAAAGGAGTCCAGGAAATTCACTGCGTTTACAGTTCCCGGGCGTGGACTATTTCATTTCTTGAGAATGCCGTTCGGATTGCATAATGCACCCGCAACTTGGCAACGTTTTATAGATACGGTCCTTGGGCCTGAGTTAGAACCCTTCGTTTTTGTCTATCTCGATGATATTATCATCGTTACAGACACTTTCGAGAAACATATTGAGATTTTGGGAGAAGTTTTTAATAGGCTTATTAAGGCAGGTCTGAAAGTAGGTAGGGACAAATGTCACTTTTGTAGGCCTTCATTAAAATTTTTGGGCTATGTTGTAGACCGCAATGGTTTGCACATGGACCCTGAAAAAGTTGAGAGTATGCTAGGTATCCCACAACCGAAAAATGTTAAGGAAATTAGGAGCTTTTTAGGAACGGTTTCCTGGTATAGGAGATTCATACCGAACTTTGCTAGTTTGGTAAAACCGTTAAACGAATTATTACAAAAGAGTAGGAAATTTATATGGACTGAGGAATGTGAGGATAGTTTTCGTAGGGCAAAAGAGTGTTTGGTTGCGGCTCCTATCCTGACCTGCCCGGATTTTACGAAGCCATTCGTAGTTCAGACGGATGCTTCGGATTTCGGGGTTGGAGCTGTCCTTAGTCAGACTTCTGACGAAGGGGAAAAGGTGATCTGCTACCTGAGTAGATCCCTCAACCGATGCGAAAGAAACTATTCCACAACGGAAAAGGAGTGTTTGGCAGTGCTATGGGCCATAGAGAAACTGAGACCTTACTTGGAGGGAGTTAGGTTCACGGTTATTACAGACCACCATTCCTTGGTCTGGTTGAGCAAATTGAAAGATCCTGTTGGTAGACTGGCGCGGTGGGCGGTACGTCTACAACAGTTTGATTTTGAGATAATTCATAGGAAAGGCAAGGATCATGTGGTTCCAGATATGCTTTCGAGAAGCGTACCGGTCTTATCCGGGATTTCGGAACACAACACAGATCCTTGGCTGAAGAAGATGATCGATCAGATCGAGAAGGACCCGTTAGCGTTTCCATCTTGGAGATTCGAAAACGGAACACTTTTTAAACATGTTAGGGCAAAGCATATTTTAGTTAGGGACAATAACGAATGGAAAATTGTAGTAGGTAGGAGTAATAGGAAAAATATTTTAGAAAACTGTCATGATCATCCGCTAGCAGGGCATATGGGGGTTAGAAAGACTTTTGCTAGGGTAGAAGAAAATTATTATTGGCCGAAAATGAGAGCAGATATAGCAAAGTACGTTAGGAATTGTAAAGTATGTCAGAGTGTAAAACCAGTTCATGATAAACCGGCAGGTCTAATGACGGAGAGGAAAGGGGTTTCCAATCCGTGGGAGATGATTTGTGTGGACCTCGTTGGTCCGTTACCTAAGTCGAGTAAAGGATATATGTATATCCTCACCGTTGTGGATTATTTCACAAAATTTCCCCTTTTATTTCCCCTTAGGTCTGCAACAGCGAAAGCTGTGTGTAAGGAGCTTGAAGACAATGTCTTTTTGCTATTCGGCGTTCCAAAGATAGTAGTCTGCGATAATGGTCCTCAATTTAAGAGTAGGGAGTTAAAATCTTTGTGCAATGGATATAGGTCGTCAATTAGGTTTACTGCGCACTACCACCCTCAGGCTAATCCGGCAGAACGGATTAACCAAATCTTGAAAACGACACTACGTGCTTATGTGTCGGACAACCACCGCGTTTGGGACGCTCAGTTGGCGAAAGTCGCGTGTAGTATCCGCACTTCCCAACATGAGGTCTTGGGATTATCACCTTATTATGCTGTATTCGGGAGGACGATGGTTACCTCCGGGTCAGGGCTCGCGAGCGCCACACCTCCCGACGAGTCTGTTACCAATAATGATACCGGGGGACAAAGGGACATGGGCGAAATAGAGAGTAGGTTTAGAAAGCTTAGGGAAGAAATAGGTAGAAAATTAGAAGCGGCTAGCAAGAAGTCCGCCAAAACTTATAATCTTCGAAGAAGGGACGTGAAGTACTTCCCGAACGAATTAGTTTGGAGAAGAAATTTTACGTTGTCCGACGCCGCAAACTATTACGCCGCTAAGCTGGCCCCAAAGTATGTGGGGCCATTCAAAATCAAGAAAAGAGTTTCGCCATGGACTTATGTCCTAATGGACGAAAATGGTGCAGAAAAAGGTACATGGAATGTGAAGGACTTAAAACCGTACCACGATGAGCCTGATGATTCCCAAGATTAGTCGCGTAGCCGAGGATAGGCTCGCTAAGAGGAACTGAGAGCCGAAACGCTCTGTGATGTGCATTTACTCTCGCCTAGAGCGATTGAGATATGGTTGTGTTGTCTATTAGAGATTTCCTTGTGTTGGTGTTGTCGAACCTTATCTTATCCTTTTACTTCGGCTTTTCTTTCGTAAAGCCAATTTCAACTCTTGGTAGGTAAGGGGGGAGTTTGTTACGGTAATATTTCACCGCAACAAAGATCTTCCCTTAGAAACTGATTTATGTTTTTATCCCTTTCTTTTAGTCCCGAAACCCTCCTCATCATTTCTTCGACCCACCATTTTTCCGTTGTTTGTTCTTAGCAATGTGAAAGGAACATTGCTTTGAACAAATAACAAAAGCAGGTACACCTTATCAGCGGATGAGCTGAATGGTTTGTTGACCCAATACACAAACCCAGTAGATGGCTAGAGAGAATTGCCATTTCCAAACACAAAATGAGATGCACACATATACACAAACATCACATAAAATAGAAGACACCATGTACACTATATACAACATCATACAATATACATCATCATCCAATATACAACATCACACAATATACACTATCACACATTTCACATTACACATCATCATCAGAAATACACATTTTTACATGATGTAATCAAGGCTTAAGCCCACCCTAAATATTTAATTGAGTGTCAAAGGTTGGAACGTTAATAGTTTTCCCTTCTCTCCCCCAAATCTGCAAAAGGGTCCACCGGCGTAAGTTAGGGTTCGCGAATATAAAAGATTTCTTCCGGCTATGATTCTTCTCGGAAAATTGTACATTTAAAATAGAGTATTTTGGAAACTGTGCCTTCCTCGATTCACTATTTGCGCGATTTAGAGTAACTGGGAGAATGCCCAGATGAAACTTGATTCTTGTTCAATAACTTTCAATTTTCTCGAAAGGTTTTGACATTGGGTAATTGGGGTCTGGACTCACCCATGAGATCGTCAAGTTTTGGACGACACCAACAACTTGTCGAACTCGCTGAATTGAGAGAGTGAGTACGAGCACTTTCGTTGGGTATTCGACAGCGATGGCAGAACCCCATTGGTGGTGATGTCGTGGAACTGAATCCCACGAAACGTGATTGGTTGAGAGATCGGATTTGTGTGTGTATGAGTGAGGTGTTGGGTCCAGACAGGGAGCTAGACTTGAAGTGGGAGACACTTCTTGGTTAGCTATCAAGCTGAAAAGTAGTTTTGGAAAGCAGAGAAATTCTGAGAGTTTTATAAGCGAAAATCAAGTTTTAGTTTTTTTAGCGGAAGAAAAGAAAATTTTGAAAAAAAGTGAACAGAATAGTGAGACGAGGAAAGTAGCAGGAAAACAGGAATAAACAGGATTAAAACAGAACAGAAGACGTCAGCAGGACGTAATTTGTGAGGAAATTTACAGAGGAGAATAGCCGGCGAAAGTGCTCGTACTCACTCTCTCAATTCAGCGAGTTCGACAAGTTGTTGGTGTCGTCCAAAACTTGACGATCTCATGGGTGAGTCCAGACCCCAATTACCCAATGTCAAAACCTTTCGAGAAAATTGAAAGTTATTGAACAAGAATCAAGTTTCATCTGGGCATTCTCCCAGTTACTCTAAATCGCGCAAATATGATGATTTGTGTGGACCTCGTTGGTCCGTTACCTAAGTCGAGTAAAGGATATATGTATATCCTCACCGTTGTGGATTATTTCACAAAATTTCCCCTTTTATTTCCCCTTAGGTCTGCAACAGCGAAAGCTGTGTGTAAGGAGCTTGAAGACAATGTCTTTTTGCTATTCGGCGTTCCAAAGATAGTAGTCTGCGATAATGGTCCTCAATTTAAGAGTAGGGAGTTAAAATCTTTGTGCAATGGATATAGGTCGTCAATTAGGTTTACTGCGCACTACCACCCTCAGGCTAATCCGGCAGAACGGATTAACCAAATCTTGAAAACGACACTACGTGCTTATGTGTCGGACAACCACCGCGTTTGGGACGCTCAGTTGGCGAAAGTCGCGTGTAGTATCCGCACTTCCCAACATGAGGTCTTGGGATTATCACCTTATTATGCTGTATTCGGGAGGACGATGGTTACCTCCGGGTCAGGGCTCGCGAGCGCCACACCTCCCGACGAGTCTGTTACCAATAATGATACCGGGGGACAAAGGGACATGGGCGAAATAGAGAGTAGGTTTAGAAAGCTTAGGGAAGAAATAGGTAGAAAATTAGAAGCGGCTAGCAAGAAGTCCGCCAAAACTTATAATCTTCGAAGAAGGGACGTGAAGTACTTCCCGAACGAATTAGTTTGGAGAAGAAATTTTACGTTGTCCGACGCCGCAAACTATTACGCCGCTAAGCTGGCCCCAAAGTATGTGGGGCCATTCAAAATCAAGAAAAGAGTTTCGCCATGGACTTATGTCCTAATGGACGAAAATGGTGCAGAAAAAGGTACATGGAATGTGAAGGACTTAAAACCGTACCACGATGAGCCTGATGATTCCCAAGATTAGTCGCGTAGCCGAGGATAGGCTCGCTAAGAGGAACTGAGAGCCGAAACGCTCTGTGATGTGCATTTACTCTCGCCTAGAGCGATTGAGATATGGTTGTGTTGTCTATTAGAGATTTCCTTGTGTTGGTGTTGTCGAACCTTATCTTATCCTTTTACTTCGGCTTTTCTTTCGTAAAGCCAATTTCAACTCTTGGTAGGTAAGGGGGGAGTTTGTTACGGTAATATTTCACCGCAACAAAGATCTTCCCTTAGAAACTGATTTATGTTTTTATCCCTTTCTTTTAGTCCCGAAACCCTCCTCATCATTTCTTCGACCCACCATTTTTCCGTTGTTTGTTCTTAGCAATGTGAAAGGAACATTGCTTTGAACAAATAACAAAAGCAGGTACACCTTATCAGCGGATGAGCTGAATGGTTTGTTGACCCAATACACAAACCCAGTAGATGGCTAGAGAGAATTGCCATTTCCAAACACAAAATGAGATGCACACATATACACAAACATCACATAAAATAGAAGACACCATGTACACTATATACAACATCATACAATATACATCATCATCCAATATACAACATCACACAATATACACTATCACACATTTCACATTACACATCATCATCAGAAATACACATTTTTACATGATGTAATCAAGGCTTAAGCCCACCCTAAATATTTAATTGAGTGTCAAAGGTTGGAACGTTAATAGTTTTCCCTTCTCTCCCCCAAATCTGCAAAAGGGTCCACCGGCGTAAGTTAGGGTTCGCGAATATAAAAGATTTCTTCCGGCTATGATTCTTCTCGGAAAATTGTACATTTAAAATAGAGTATTTTGGAAACTGTGCCTTCCTCGATTCACTATTTGCGCGATTTAGAGTAACTGGGAGAATGCCCAGATGAAACTTGATTCTTGTTCAATAACTTTCAATTTTCTCGAAAGGTTTTGACATTGGGTAATTGGGGTCTGGACTCACCCATGAGATCGTCAAGTTTTGGACGACACCAACAACTTGTCGAACTCGCTGAATTGAGAGAGTGAGTACGAGCACTTTCGTTGGGTATTCGACAGCGATGGCAGAACCCCATTGGTGGTGATGTCGTGGAACTGAATCCCACGAAACGTGATTGGTTGAGAGATCGGATTTGTGTGTGTATGAGTGAGGTGTTGGGTCCAGACAGGGAGCTAGACTTGAAGTGGGAGACACTTCTTGGTTAGCTATCAAGCTGAAAAGTAGTTTTGGAAAGCAGAGAAATTCTGAGAGTTTTATAAGCGAAAATCAAGTTTTAGTTTTTTTAGCGGAAGAAAAGAAAATTTTGAAAAAAAGTGAACAGAATAGTGAGACGAGGAAAGTAGCAGGAAAACAGGAATAAACAGGATTAAAACAGAACAGAAGACGTCAGCAGGACGTAATTTGTGAGGAAATTTACAGAGGAGAATAGCCGGCGGACATCTTGTCCAAAAGAAAGATAAGTAGAGTGATTTTTTTTTTGTGTGCGATAGATTTTTTTTTTAACTTGTGATTTTTGAGAAATTTTTAACCGTGTGGCCCCTTTTTCTTTTTATTATTTGCCAAGAAAAATATCTAGTTTAAAACCCATTTAAATTCATCTCATCTTGAGAATCTTCGGGAAATTTCCATTACCGTTCCAATCTTCGACTTGCCCTTGTAAAGTCATATAACGGTCCTCCAGACCATTTACATAGTTTTCTTTATACATTGTATAACGTCTTTTATCTACTTTTTAACATCATCCATTTTGTGCAATTAACTTTGTTTGAAAAGATTTGGGTTTTTAATCCAAGTTTACTACGGTTTTCCCAACACAAATAGCAACAATAAATAGCTTTAAATCCCTTTGGGAATTTAATCGCATTGTTTTCATTTGATTTCAGCTTTGATTTTTGGTTTGAAAATTTCACCTTAAAATTTTCTGGCGCCCACCCTTATTTATATAACAACACTGAACTCTATTAATACTTACATTTTCATATCAAAACCCTTTATTAATTAATCTAACCTACCTTAATAAAAACTTCACACCAATATCGAACATACCCAACACCCAGCTGAGTAGCCGTGGCTGACAGCATCATTACATGCTGTATGTTGCATATCTTTTTTTTCTCCCTTTAACCCTTCATTGTCCATTCAGCTATTTACTTATTATTCTCTCGCCATTATTCAACCGGTGCACTTCGTGCAATTTTATTCTTATTAATTAATCTTTGTTTTGTTCGCGGTTTTTAAGTTCCGAACTCATCATAAAAGTAACTTGTTTTAGATTTAGTATTACCTACTACCAAAAATAAATATAACCCCTGGAAGAAAAGAGGAAGAAATAAGGAAAAAAAGGTGCAACAAGGTACGTCTGCTACCGTACGAAAGAGCTGTATTTAAGCTGCTGTCCACTTAGTAGTTTTTTTTTTTAAATTGTCCATCATTGTGAATAGTATGTGAGTACTAGCAACACACCTTCGACCGCAATGCATAGTCATCCCTTCAGCAGCTGCCTGAAACACCGATTGATCGTAAATCTCCTGATTTTTAAAGCTAAATAGGATGCACCGATTTTTGAAACGAAGTCAGATTTTTCTCACGATTTTCAATTGATGAAAAAGGAACGAAGACCAAGGTATACATATTTCTTTCATATTTTGGCAGTGCCTTATTAAGAAATCCCATTTGAAATTTCGCAAACACCAACAGAAGATCGGTCTTCTCTTTTTTACAATGGAAAAAGCAGCCATTATAGGGGACAGAAAGTTAGTCCTAATGCACACACCATACATACTTAAGATGTTTCGTTGTATATAGAATCTATAGTACTATCGAAAACAAAAACGGTCGCTGAAAGCCATCTATGTATCCGCCGCGCCGCACCGGCGCTCTAACAAAAAATCAAAGCTGAGTGACAAATTACTGCTTTGGTCGTAGAATTCAAGTTGCCATTTTTATGGTTGTTCGATTATGCGTCAATTTTAGAATTATGGATCTGTGTTATAATATCTTTTGAAAGTAAGTTCTGATGGCTATTAATCAATCTTTCATCGAAAACAAAATTGACAAATTGGGTTTGCGGCAGATGGAGCGAATGATATGACTGGGAGTATAGGCTTTCAGTGGCTTCACTCCTAAGAACCGACTGCCCAAATCTATTCATTTTAAAATGCATCTCCCATTCATTTGCTCTTTGTGCCTCATACGCTTGTATGTAGCTCCCATCATCCGTGGAAACAATGTGTCGCGACATATTCAACTATATTCAAAACATTCCAAAATGGGTAGGGGAATTTCAAGACATTTTAACGTTATTTGATTAGTTTAGTTTAGTTTAGTTTAGTTTATTTTGCCAAAGTGAGACAACATTAAGTATAAAAAAAGCATAAAAGAGATTTAACAAAGATTGCAATACATAAAAAAAATTAATTAAAATACATTTGTTGTACTAAGTATTATATAAAACCAATTTTTTGATTGATAAAACGGAATTGCTATATAAATTGGACATTGTTTATAGAAATTGTTTATGTAGATAATTATTTATGAAGTTTGATTTAATACAAAAATACACAAAAGAAAGTCAAGAAGAGCCTTCAAACATCATTCTATTTAGAATTTTTCTCCGGAAGTTTTCCCTATTTATATTTACATTGAACAAGTCAAAATATTTGTTAAATGTTTTTGAACATCTGTTGAAACATTCATGAGAAGCATAATTAGTCTTTGAGTTGCTCTCCTTTAAAAATTTGGTATGTCGTAAAATTCGAACGTTAGGATTAACAGATATTTTGGAACACAAAAATGGTGAGTTAATATTTTCATTTAAAAGATCGAACGCAAATAAAGCTTCGGACAACTCTCTACGATTTACAAGGCTGCACATATTAATAAGATTTAGTCGATGTGAATAACGAGGTAAGACAAAACTGTCGGGGTTCCATCCAAGACCTCTCAATGCGAACAACAAAAATTGCTTTTGGACAGATTCAAGCTTCTTTATATCAACAGCATACAACGGAGACCATATTACACTACAGTACTCTAACAGTGATCGGACCAATGAACAATATACAGCTTTAGTGATATAGGGATCACTAAATTCCTTGGATCTTCGCTTAACGAAACCAAGCATAGCCATACTTTTGGAATGAACTTTATCAATATGGTGTTTAAAAGTTAGTTTTTTGTCAATTAAAACTCCTAAGTCTTTTACTACGTCGATTCTAACTAACTTTTGTCCGTCTATGGAGTAGTCAAAATTTATTGCACATGTTTTTCTTAAAAAAGAAATTATATTGCACTTCTCCACATTTAACATCATTCCGTTAGCTTTACACCACTTAACTAGGCTGATTAAACATTGCTGCAATAATTGCGTGTCGGCAATATTTTTAACTGTATGAAACAACTTTAGGTCGTCGGCATACATCGAAAATCTACAACCATCAAACAGTAAGGGCAAGTCATTTATAAAAAGGAGAAATAAAAGTGGGCCAAGATGGCTACCTTGGGGTACACCAGAAGTTACATTAATTTGACGTGACAAGACATCACAAAACTTGACACACTGCGTCCTTTGCGACAAATACGAATGGATCCACAGTAATAAGGTGTCATGAATACCATATTTTTTTAATTTTAAAATAAGCAGATTGTGATCAACTTTGTCGAAAGCTTTGCTGAAGTCAGTATAGATAGCATCAACCTGGTTCCCTTTTTCCATTTCTAAAAGAATGAATGAGGTATAATCTGCTAAATTGGTAGTTGTAGATCTACCTTTAAGAAAGCCATGTTGATGCTCGCTTAAAACTGAAATCAGCTCCACGTTCAGCTTGTCAGTTACCAGTTTCTCAAATAATTTGGGAATAGCTGACAGGATTGCAATACCTCGATAATTTTTGATGTTTGATCTGTCTCCGTTTTTAAATATTGGCGTTAGAAACGAGTTACGCCACGTGTTAGGAAATATCCCATTAGACAGGGATTGGTTGAAAAGTTGAAGCAAAGGCTTGGAAATTGTTTCAGCGGTCTTTTTTAAAAACAAAGTAGGAATGCCATCGGGACCACTACCTTTGTTAACATCAATGGTTCTAAGGTTACGGATAAGGTCGTCCATAGTGATTGAAACAGGGCTTCGGCTAACATTGTGACCCGTAATGTAATTAAAATCATCGCTGTCAAAAGTGATTGGATTTGAATACACAGATTCAAAAAAAGAAGCAAAAAGTTCACATATATCAGATGTTTCCGAGCAAACACTACTTCCAAAGTATATCGTAGAAGGGAAGTTAGTTACATTACGTTTATTATTAATAAATTTATAAAAGTGACGAGGATTCTTTTTAATAAGAGATCCTGATTCAACCACGTATCGGTCATAACATATTTTGTCATACGATTTGAATTCAGCGTCATAAATCTGAAAAGTTTCGTAGTCAGGAGAATTGCCCGAGGCTGTCCATTTACGATGAGCTTTATTTTTACGATTTTTTAAGTTAGTTAACACTTTATCATACCAGGGAGGGGCTTTAGAAGAAGTGACAATCTTTTTAGGAACAAAATTTTCACAAACAGAATTTAAAATTTCATACAACTTAACAGCCTTTTCATTTACTGTAGAGGGTTCACTAAACCATTCAATGTTATTAAAATGTAAGTTGATTAGATGATAATCAGCGTTTTTGAAATCAAAGAATTATTTCTTCTCATCAATGTTCGGACGAGTCTTATCGCTATAGAAAAAGCTAATTTTGAATGACTTGTGGAAAACACTGGTTTTGTTTAAAACGATAGATGAAGTCTCTTCTAAAACAAAGTTATCGCAAACATTAGTAAACACAAGATCAAGAACGTTTGAAAAATTATTCTTTAAGCTACAAATTTGATTATATCCGTTTTTGGTATAAAAGTCAATTAAAAGCGATTGCTGCTCAGTCGTTATATTGATTGGATCGAAGATTGAGTTATTATCTTCGCAAGGTATCCAGTTCAGTCCAGGAAGATTAAAATCGCCAAAAAGAAAAAAATCGTCATTATCTTCGAGAGTAGATAAAACAGATAATGCAGTTGTAGTTGTTGTCTCGTAAATAGTAGCAGGCTGACAGGGATGAATATAGCAACAGCCAATATAAATATTTTTGTCCTCGACAGAGACTTTGGCCCATACTTGTTGGTTCAAATTATATTCAGTAGACGACGACTGGATAACAACAGGAAAACAGGAAAGGGAAGTATGAACTCCCAATAATACACCGCCACCTTTGTTTTGATTTGGGGCTAGTGTCCGATCGCATCTAAAAACCTGCCACGATGAATCAAAAATTTCCGCATCAAGGTGATCATTTCTCAGCCATGTTTCGACAAGCACAATAATGTTGAATTCACATGAAGCAGTGGCACGACGAAGCTCAATCAAATCACCTCTCATACCCGACATGTTTTGATAAAAAATTCTTAACTCCTTCCGAAGTTGTGTCTGGTTCTTTGAAAATTCTGATTTATCTGATTTGTCTTGTTACTAGGCTTGGAAGGTAAAAATTCGCGTACCAAGCATTCATGGGGCCATTTGTTGGAGTTCAGTAGCACGTGAATGAATTCTTCGGGAACACTGACCTTAAAGTTGAGATGTTGTAACTCGGATCTTTTTAAGTTCCAAGGAACTATTTGGTTGCAGACAACATCGGAACATCCAAGATTATTGTCAATAAACCTTACGATATCAGCTTCCGTGGTTCCATGTTCGGCATTTTGAATGTATAGCTGCTTTCTCTTTGTACTTCCTGTGAGTATTTTACTGTTGTCGACTGACAGAGGTGTAGCGAACCTTGCAGGAAGACATGGGGGTGGTAAATGTGTTGGTAGTACAAGTTGTGTTTGAGTTGAGTGGTGTGGGGTAGGTACCATTAGAGGAAGCGGCGGTGGTGGTAGAGTGAAGAGTTGGTTTGGGTGAGTAGAAGAAGGCAGCAATAAGGGTTGCTGACGGTTAACATGTTTAACCGAAGTCTTAATCTTCTGCTTGGAAGACGTTTTTTTAGATTTCTTTTTCTTTTTTAAAAGAAGAAAATCAGCCTTCGTTGTTTGGCAGCTAGTGCTAATGCATGTTTTAGTATCTGAGTACGAACAAGAATTATTTAGAACGCTCAACCTGTCGGCTTCTAAAAGGTTTTGCAAGTCAGTGTTCGTATTGCCCAGAGACCTGCTTAGTGAGTCTAGTGGAGGACAAGTATCCACGTTGTCAAGTTGTAATAACTCCTCATGCATTGTAACAGAATTGGTATAGTCAGTTACTAACGACATGTAGTTGACATTGTCGATTTTAGTGTTAGCAAGCCTAATCTCATCAATAGCTTCATTAATTAGCGATTTGGTTGCACAGACTTCGTCAGTTATGCATATTAAGCTATTCTGAAATACTTCGTTGACAGAATTGCTTGCCGTAGCGCTAGAAACGATATCGATTGTCTTATTAGTGTTAGCTTTTAAGTAGTCCAGTTTCGTAGCATTGTCATTTATACTTTTTTTCATATTATATTACAGTAAAACTCAGTATTATAAACCAGTAAAACTCCTCCATCCGTCGCAAACACGATGGCTAGCATTAAAATGTGTTGTTCTCAGAATTTTAGAGTTATATGAATTTCTTAGAATATACTTTGGATTTCAGGCAAATGAAGACAAAATAGAAAGTAGTAAAGTTATATTAATGTATTTACTAGATCCTGTTAATGAGTTATACATCAAATTTTTAAAATTAATTTTTCCGCAAATAAATAAGCTGAATCGACTTTTTCAAAGTGAAGATCCACAAATATATAAACTATTTGATGAAATGAATATGATAGTCTTAACATTTTTGAATTGTTTTCTTAAATCGGATTACTTGAAGAATAGCTACCTTAATAGAAAATATTAATATTAAATCTCCTTATAATATTGCTAGCAATGACGACTTAGGTATATCTCGGCAGCGAAGTAAAGCTTCAATTAGATCAAAATTTTATTTCAAGCAGTGAGGTTGAACGATTTAAAAATAACTGTTTAAGTTTTTATGTTGAGCTTTGCCTACAAATTTTTCGAAGAATTTTTTTCATAAATGAGACTTTTAAAAAAAAAACAATTAACAAATAAATAAATTCCTTAACAACTCTATTTAAAATGTTTCCAAACATAATACCATCTCATGATATTCAAAATACTGACATAGAATATAGAGAAATACGAAACATCTATTTTAAAAATTTATTAACATTAGAAGATAGCGAAATCAAAGTTGAAATATTTTGGAAAACTATTTGTTCTATAAAAAGATCCAATGAAACACTTGCGTTTCCATTAATAGAGCGATTTATTGCCAGCATTTTGGCATTACCCAATTCATCGGCTAGTGTTGAAAGATCGTTTTCCCAAATTAACTTGAATAAAACTAAGACTAGAAACAGCCTTGATGTGTCTACTCTTCAAGGAATTTTACTTTCAAAAGATTATTTAAGGGTGAAACAATGTAAAAGCTATGACTTCATTGTAACTGATGAATTATATAAAAACTTTCATCTTCAAATTTGTCTAAAAACAAAAACTGTGAATTTTCAATAAGATTGAAACAAATATTTTTAAAATTTTTGAAAAACTTTTGTGACAAAAAATGAGTGAATAAATTAAGCAACATTACAAGAACAGTTGTTTTATTTACCTATTTAACTGTTTTTGTTCCATAATATTAGATTTTCAATTCAACTCAGTTTGCTTAAATTTTTGATTTCGGAGTACAACAATTTTGATTCTTTGATTTAAAAGTAAAAAACGCAAAGGAATACAAATTTCTTTTTCCATTTAATCAATATTTGTGGATAAGTTAACGTTTAACTTTCCAAGAACATTGATGTTCCATAAAATTAAATCATTATTATCATTAAATTAACATTTTTATTTTCTTTACTATGAGTAATAACCCGATGCGTCCTGATAATATGAGTTGAAAATTTAAAAAATTAAATATGAAATGGTATTTAAAAAAAAAAAACTATGTGCAGTGTAGTACAATACGATTTACACCAATTTTCAAAGAGGAAATCTCCAAATTAAAAATTGTTATTTCTGGCAGCACAGCTTCAGCTGAAGGGATACACCTTTAAATTAAAGAGGATTGCGGAGTTTCTTAACAATTTTATTCACTTTAAGCTCAGTGGTAATTGATGTTGTCATCAAAAGTTGCTTAACGTAATCAAACTTTTCATGTTGCTTTATAATTCAAACAAGGATTACAAAATTGAACTAGGAACATTTTTATTTGTACAGTGCTACCACATACTTCTATTGTCAAAACAACACAATAATACTACTCAACTCCCATTTACCATAACAGATGTGTTTAGCTTTGCACGTTCAACTATCCAATTAACTATCTTATATCATCTTTTTTCGATTTGAGCCCACCATATGAGCCTCTATCATGAATTAATCAAAATTTAAGTGTAATAAAAGCCCATTTGTATACTTTAATGTTTGAATGATGATAGCCCAGGGCAGCAATTGATTCTGATATCTAATGCGTAACTGCTGGAGTGCAAACACTATTGTTTACGAATGCATAATGAAGGCTTCTCTGCAGCATCCCCTGCGGCATAAGTATCCCTATACAATCAATATCCAATGATAGTGGAGGTTGCGTATTAATAATACTCATACTCACAATAAGTACTTAGTTTTTACGGGTTCAACTAATGCGAGTCATTTAATCGAAGCAATTGAATATGATTTTGGAAAAAATTGAAAACATGGGTAAAAAATAGAAATATATGTAAAAGCAATGCTTCATAAAAAAGGAAGTAAATAAAATTTTCCTTAAAATACTATATCAGAGAACTTTATGTTCGAAATTCACTGAAATATTGTCACTTGAACATAGATATTTATCGTCGTTTCTCATCCTTTTTATACTGACTGCATTTATTTTTATTTAGTTGAGAAAAACACTTTTCACTCAATGGAATGGAATTTGTTATAAGAAAATGTGTTTTACATTCTTATTTTCGTTTTTTTTTTTTACTTAAAAATATAAGTGTATAATTCTGGTACAATTATAATTCTTTAATAAAATTTGGAAGGTCTATATCGACATGTTAAATCTACATATTCAAAGATGTCCTCTTTTGCAATATCGGCTACTTGCACATTATCGCAATTGACTCTCATACATTCCTTGAAAAATATTGAGCAAGCAACCACAGCTTCCACGGCAACTTGTAGTGCAACCACAATCCATTTTTTAAGCTATGTCTCTGGTGCAGAAGCTTTTGCCGGAGCAATATCAAAATGTGCATCTTCTGAAACCAAGTTCAGGAAAAATAACCACAATTTTGTGCCATCGAAAGACTTAATTTCGCAAAAAAAAAATTCATGAAATTTATAAATAATAATATTAAAGGTACAAACACAGATGGACACATTTTTACGAAATAATGCAGCTAAAGAAGACATAAGCTCTGCGTCAGAATATATTGCAGCTACTTTGTGTTGAACAAAGTTGAACCAGACCCTAAGCAACTGTCGCTTCTATTTTTTCTAATTATCAAAAAGGGCAAATATACACTTATATTGTTAAGGAAAAAAAACGAAATTTTTTTTTTTTTATAACAAATTACATTTCATTGAATAAAAAGTGTTTTTTTTTTTCAACGGAATAAAAATAAATGCTTTCAGTATAAAAAGGATGAGAAACGACGATAAATATCTATGTTCAAGTGACAATATTTCAGTGAATTTCGAACATAGAAATTTCTCTGATATAGTTAGTTTAGTTTATTTTATTTTTAATTCCATATAATTAAAGTGTACAATTTTCATGATATAAATAACTTTTGGCCTTGGTTTGAAACCGTCTGCCAGATGCCAACTTTTTCATTAATTTTTTAATTTTCCATGAATAGAATGTTATTGAAAATATTTCACAACTTTTTTTTTTCTTCTTTTTTTTACATTTTGAAATTATAATAATATGCAATGTATAGATTATTTGCATAACAAAAATGGAGTTTTCGTATACGAAAGATGAGGGTGCACCTGAATAGGTTGAAGTCTACTATTAATCATTAATAAAAGAGTCGGTTTCCATTAGAACACCGTAATTAAATCGGAATGAGCGCTGTTAGTGTCAAGATGCTGGACCGACCGTAACTACTGCGTGCTGTTGTCATGTGTTATTTGTTTTAAGTTCTATGTAGTATTTGTGTAGTTAGGCTTGTAGTGTATCAGCCAAATGGTCTTTGTCGCCCGGCTGCAACCCCCCCTACTCCGCAGATTTATGTGTGGAGTAGGTTTCATGTAAATGTAAATGTATATTCTTGTCGGTATTTGAGTGTTTCTGTGCAATAATGAGCCAGGTTTTTCCAATTTTCACCATTTAAGATACTTATAGAAACTTCTTCACTTAAAACTGTCTGTTGAAAGTATACGGATCGAAGTTCTTTTAAAATGGGGCAGACAGATAAAAAGTGAAACGAAGTTTCTTATTCTTGAATATTGCATAATGAACAATACGAGTTTCGGTCTTTGTGGTATGGTCTGTAATTTAGAGCTAGCAGTTCTCCCCTCACTCGAAAAATGTTGGAAATTTCAATCAAGCTTTTTTCATATGTAAAATAATTCGCACTGTTTAAATTATACTGCAGCTTTGGATACAATGATCTCCGTGATGAGCCTTTAGCTTCCTCAATAAGATCTGATCTTATTTTTATATCCAAAACTTCAAGAAAGCTTATTAGTTTATTTCTTAGATTAACGTCTTGTGTGTCTACGCTTGGCTAATACAGAGCAGAGTAAGCCTTTCCCATTTCCTGAACCAGCTTATGTTTTTGCGTTTGTTATGCTTTGCAAGTATCTTTGGTAGTCGATCGTCAGGGTATGTGAGTATTTTTAAGACATATTGAAAGCGCATTCTTAGAGTGTATAGAAAAGTTGGTGAAAGACCAGTTTCTAGAAGGAGCATGTAGTTCGGCGTTGACTGAGGTAGAGCAAATGTATTCTTAAGGAAAAATCGTTGAAGTTTTTCTACTTCCTCATATTGTTCGTACCCCAAACTTGAGAACCATATGTCATTATAGATTTCAGAGCAGCTTCAAATACTTTAAACTTGATGCTATGCGCAACGAGTCTACTTCTAAACAGATTTTTCCACGTTGAATTTATTGCAGCTACTGCTTTTGCAAGCTTAATCTGCAGATGTTTTCTTGGATTTAGATTTGGTGTTAGTATCATACCCAGATAATTAAATTCCTCCACAACTTCAAGAGGCTCCCTGTTTACAGTCCATCTTTCATTTCGGCAGTGTCTACCTCCCCCAGTTCGGAAAATCATGACTTTCGATTTTGAAGTATTTATTACCAAATTCCATGTTTTGCAGTATCTACTGAATTTGTTTATCATTAACTGAAGGCTTTCAGGAGAATCTGCGAATAATATTATATTGTCTGCGTATAAAAGACATCTTATTGTTTGCCCTGCAATATGGATTCCATATGGTAAGAAATCAACTATATCATTTTATATACAATGCGAACAACAATGGGGACAATAAAACATCCTTGGCGAACATCACTTTTTGTTTCAAACCAATCTGACATTTGTTCGCCGTCCCATATCTGATATAGTATTTGAAGGAAAATTTTATTTACTATCTCTTTTATGAAGCATTGTTTTTACCTATCAGCAACCAGGAAGAAATGCCATTCAAAAAACTGACAAAACTCACAAATTCGAAAAAATTGACTTTTTTTGTCGGGAATTTTATTATTTTTTTGGATAAAAACTTTTTTTTATAATTTTTCAAAAGATGGGAAAATTTGATGTCTTCAAAAAACGTTCGAGAATTGCATCAAAATTTGTCTTCGTTTTTGAGATATGCATGTGTATGTACTTATATTAAAAAACAAAAGAAAATGGTTTTGAACCCGATTTGCACCCTCTAATTTAATAGCACTTTCGGTTTTCTCTAAATTAGCCAATTAATCGGTTCATACAATAAAAGTCCATTCAATTTTGAGTTCCAAGAAATTACAAATAATCAATAGACTATTAACCCTCATTTACAAACTGGGGTCCATTTGGACCCGAGAGCATGTTTGAACACTCATAACTTTTTTGTTTTTCATTTTTTTTAAATGGGACTTTTACTCAGTGAGCAAAATTCAATTTTGTATTAATTTCTTATCGATGGCCCCATGCAAAACTATACTAAGTCAGCATAGTATAGTTTTGAGTTATTTATCCCATAAAAACCGCCGTATCGACTTTTATTTTTCATATTTTTTTCATTCAAATCCGACAAATAACCTTGCAATTACAGCCAAAATAAGACTTGGTATACCACCCATTTTTAATACTTTTTCCAAGCATAATTATTTTAACTGCTCTTAGTATTTTTATTTCGGATATTTTCATTTGTTTATTTTATACTATCTTGAAATAGTATTGTTTTGCATGGAATTCTCGAAAGTGAAATTCCCTCAAGTGACACCTGGTATTCTTTTGTGTGTACAAAAGAGATCGAAGATAATACCTAAATGGACGTTAGTATGATTCATACTGTTTCTTTTTGTCTCATGTCATATTCCAAGTACCGTTACAATGCTTATGTTTGGAGGTTCTTGGTTCATTCTTGTTTGAGACATAAGTGAGTGATAAAGTTATAATGAAAAATATTAAATTATGGCATCTAGGGCAAGGAAAATGCTTGATCTTGCAAGGAAATCTAATAATCTGAGTAAGTAGAGAAGTAAAATATTGATAAACAGTGCTTATAATAAATTTCTACTCAGATGAAACTATGAGCTCTCCTGAGAACGAAATCGATGATTTCCAACCAATCAATACAATGGACACAAGTTAGTAAACTATTTTTCAAAAGACAATGTCTTTTTAAAAAATTAATTTATCAAAGTAGATGTTTGGACTATTTCTGCATCTCCAAATGCCCTTGAATTATGTGAAGAGTTAGACTTTTCTATGCCGATGATGTAGCAATTGCCGTTTCAGGCAAGCACCCACAAACACTAGCTGAGCTGCTACAAACAGCACTTAACAAGCTTAACAATTGGGCTGCCGATTGTGGTCTGAACATCAATCCACACAAAACGGAATTAGTTCTCTTTACGAGGAAATACAAAATTCCGGACTTCAGACCCCCAACTATTAAAGGGGTAACTCTCACCCTGTCAAATCAGGCAAAATATCTAGGTCTCATTTTTGACAAAAAACTGACCTGGAAAACCAATATTGAGGAAAGAGTAAATAAAGCCAACGTTGCACTGTTCTCTTATAAAAAAGCCATTGGCGGGAAATGGGGTTTCTCCCCCCAAATCACCCATTGGCTGTTTACCTCGGTAATTAGACCGATACTCACATACGGGGTGATAGTCTGGTGGACAGCACTAGACAAGATGATCAACTACAACAAGCTGGCCAAAGTTCAAAGAACGGCTAGTCTGTGTATTAGTGGCGCACTGAGGACAACCCCATCGGACACCCTCAATGTACTACTAAATCTCACACCCCTAGATATCTTCAGCAAACAAGTCGCAGCTAGCTCAGCTACTCGACTCTGAGCTACATCACAGTGGACCAATAATCAAATCGGCCACACTACCATTCTAGATAACTTTAGATTCTTACCGAATCGATCCGACTACACCACCCCCAAGTTGGTGTTTGACAGTAATTTCCAAGTAACCATACCTTCAAGAGAAGCTTGGGAAAATGGCACTCTTTTGGAAAATGAAGCAATACACTTCTACACCGATGGTTCAAAAACCAGCGAAGGTGTGGGAAGTGGAATCTACTCAGAAAAACTGAATCTCAGTCTTTTCTTCCGTAGTGTGTTCCAAGCCGAAATTCTGGCGATTAAGGAGGTGCTGTCTTGGCTCAAGGAAAACGTCATATCCTCCACGAATATTCGAATCTTCTCAGACAGCCAAGCTGCCCTTAAATCTCTTGCCTCTGTTTCTAGAAAATCCATCACGGTCCAAAATTGTCAGATGTCTCTGAGGGAGATGTCAAATCAGTTTAACATTCACCTTTCATGGGTGGCAGGGCACAGGGACATACCAGGCAACTGTATGGCAGACGAACTAGCCAAAAAGGGCACGACCACTTCCCTACGCTCAGAATGGAACAACACAGGTGTACCGATCGCTACGTGTTAACTCCTACTTAGACAAGGCGCTTCAAGGATAACAAAGACTAGATGGACTGAGAGTAACAACTGCTTTGTAACCAAAAAAGTTTTGCCGTGTGTAGACTCAAAACGCTCGAAGAGTTTGCTAGTCCTGAACCGCCTGTATCTAGGTTCTACCATAGGTGTTCTTACGGGACACTGTCTAATAGGGAGACACGCCAAAAGACTTGGTGTGTTTTCCAATGATTTCTGCAGAAGCTGCATGGACGAGGAGGAGGAAGAAACCGTTCAACACCTTCTTTGCTCATGCCCTGCACTACTTCATAGGAGGAAAACTCATCTCGGTGAATTCTTCTTCGATGATACTAGCGACCTAGCTTACATAGACCCTAAAAGTCTTTCGAAATACATTAAAAGTTCCACGTGGTTCGACTAGCAGGTGATTAACCAGTGATCAACTCGTTAATCTTACATCGGGTTTCTGAGATCAGTAGGTGATTAACTTGCTGATCTCTGTGGTATCACAATGGGCCCTTGCGGCCTAAGTGTGTCAGGCAATGTACTAATTGACTGACAGCCACTTCCACCTAACCCAACCTAACCTACAATAAAGTTGATCTTTAATCGATTTTTTTATATTATTTAGAATATTCTAATATGCATTGAAAATGCAATAGATGCGAAATGAACAATTCTAAGTAGCACTTAGGGCACTGAGTTTTTAAAATGCTGCATCCACTTTAATACTTAGTCAACATAAAATAGATTTCAAATATCTTATTTCCGTGCAGTAAGATACTAACATTACATAGAATCTCTCAAAGTAAGAGATATACACCAATTAATATACCAAGTGAGATCTACCGAAGACCACGCATTTACACAGATTCGGGGTTTTATTTAAAAATAAAATATAAAAATTACAAAATCATTGATATATCTAGCTTAGAAATATATTCAGTAAAAAAAAAGTTATACCCAAAAAACTTTGAACGTCTCTCCTGAAAAATGACATTTGTGCACTTAGTATAGTTTTGCATGGGGCCATCGTTATGTTAAAACGATTATCAGATGTTTACAGATTTTTCTGCGATTTATTTGTGAAAAGAACTCGTCCACCCGAACTGGGGTCCATTTGGATCCCACTACTGAAATTCTATGAAAAATCATATTTTTTCTAATAAATAATTATTTTATTTCAAAAGCAGGTTAGTTTATGTTTAGAACGATTCAGTTTGAAGTTGTTGGCAGTTCCGGCAGACATTTAATACATTAAGTTCTAGTCCGGCAAGGGCAACAACATTTGCCACATCCATCGCAGGTGGTTCTGGTTTTCTTGTCGTCTGCGCTTGGGCAAAGGTGGCATCTGCTTCTTTTACAAGAGAGCCTTTCGGGGACTGTTGCTGCATTTTGTTATTGACCTTTATATGCTCATTCTGGTCATCAAGAACCTCCTTCGCTACAAAAGGTTTAGGCAAATCTCTTTTGTTTTTCCGAATCGTGCCAAGAATAGTAATCTCCTTATCCAGCAACTTCAATGCCAAATCCACCGACGCGACGTTAAGAAATTATCAATAGTGAGGTAGGGTTCAGAATTGAAATATGATGGCATCAACGACATCAGCGCATCATATCCACGACCAAGTCCTGTACTTTGGTTAGAGCTACCAGTGCAGATAGAAAACTTCAGTGGATAGCCCGTTGAGCTTTCATTCAGCCACCTAAACTTCAAGCCATATTTGGCAGGCTTGCTTGACATGTTTTGGGGAAATTCAATCCTTTTTGAGGTCATAGAGTTGTATGATGACCTGAACAAACTGAAATAATGACTATTTTTTTCTTTCTCCTGACAAGAAAAACTGATATGGATGAATTTTTCATTCAATAATTACGTAAAACAGACATGTCGAAAGGGATAAGCAGTAATCCCAGATTTGCGAAATTAGGCAATTTCCATCGATTTTGAATTTGAAAAATTTTATTGATGACATCCTACATACCTGCATAATGACATCTCTGCTAAAATTTCTTTACCACTGCTATATAAAATACTTAGAAATAATTCATACAATAGCCAGAAGAAATTTAACTGAACAAGATACATCAGAAATCAAAAAAATTTCCAAGAAAAAATCGTGGGGTCCATTTGGACCCCAGTTCGGGTGGACACGACTTTTGCCGGTTCGTAAAGGAGGGTTAAGAGTTTTGTCTTGCTCACTTTCGTCGTGAGATTGATAGATAAACACCAGAAAATGCACTAGATTAGATTAGATTAAGGGTAGAGCTTGCGCAGCACTGGGCGCCGCGGTGTCCGGTGTCTGAATGAAACCTATTGTGTCAGCCCATGTGGGGTTTCTGGGCAGTTCTTCTGCTCCTAAGTTGAACCAGAAGTTAGCAATCTTCTGTGGGTGAATGAGTTATAGTTTATCTAGGGGGATGATCTCATCTCATAGTCAAGTATTTGCTTTCTAAGGCGGAAAAGTTCTGGACATTCCGTTATAATGTGCAGAGATGTTTCTTCATATTCGAGGCATAGTCTACAGATAGGGTCCGCTACCAGCCTCATTTGGTGAAGATGTTTCTTTAAAGAACAGTGACCGGTAAGTAGCCCTGTGCAAGTTTTTAGAGTTTTCCTATTGAGGGTCAGTAGGAATTTTGATGTTTTTTCAGTATATTCTGGCAAACAGAGTTTTGAACAGGTTTGGCCTGATGAGTTACGCCAAGCTTTATTTGTTTCTTCCAGTAAGATGTTCTTGGGAGTGTTTTGAATGTGCTTTTATTTACTCCGCAGAAGGGTTCAGCACCGACGAATGGTTTAGATGCGCCGTCTTTAGCTAAGATGTCTGCCTTCTCGTTACCATACCTTGGTGTGCTGGGATCCAGTGTAGGATTACAGCGTTTTTCCTTGCTAGTTTAGAGAGTGACATGACTGCCTCTTGGACTAGCTTGGATCTTATGACTGGTGAGCTTAACGCCTTTAGTGCAGCCTGGCTGTCTGAGGCCTCGGCCACGCAGTAAGCGGCAGAGCGGCAGAGCGGAAAAAAATTGAAACATATGAAATCACACAGGAGTGGCCACGCAATGAGCGGGCGGCGAAACAAAATTCTGAGCGGCAAAGCAGCGCCGCTCAGCAACCAAACATGTTTTAATTTTCTGAGCGGCAAACAGCATTTTATATTTATATATATTATAGTTATATATGTAAGTTTGTTGCCATCTAACATACAAACTTAGCCACCATTATGACTACATTTGCCACATCTCGTACTTTGATAAAAACTACTTATTAATAACTAGTGTAAATGATTTTACTTTTCAATTATTAATATTTTGTTTTGATATATAATTTTTCATTCGTTTTCAATTGTTCAAGAAGTTGGGTTACAGAACCCTAAGCCGACATAATTGTTGATTTAGGTAATTAAAAATTATTGTTAAATTATTTTATTAATCTATAATTAAATTATAATAGTTCTGTTCTACATCAACTTGTGTCGTTATTGACCTATTGGATTAATTAAAACCATATAAGTTTCAAGCTATAAAAACTGAAACTTACAAATCAACAATTAAGATGGAAGACCTCAAGGTTAAATTCTGGTTGTCTTCCGAAGCTTGGGAAAACAAAACTACGGTTAACGTGAAAACCATTCATATTTTGGGCCAAGAGGAAATTTTTTCTTTTCCAATTGAGAATCAACCAATCCAAAAGCATATTGAATTGGCGAAACTGTCTATTATCAAAGGAGCAGTGAAGAGCCTAAATACAAGAGGAAAATTTAGAAATATTACCATTACACTAAAGAAAGAGTTGCAAAGTTCATACTTGGATGAAGAAGGTAGAATGTAGTCTTTTGTGGTTATTATTTAGAGGCAATAGATTTTTCCCCCAACGCACTTCCAATACCCCTTTACCAAATATTGAAAATCCCATCCGGTCTATTTCAAATAATATGATGCTAGAAAAATTTTCAAGTAAAAACCAAAATGCAAAGTCATGGTTAAATTTATTTATGTTCGAATGTGATAGATTAAAAATAAGTGAGGAACAATTCCCCGAAGCTTTAAAAATAAACTTGGAAGGACCTGCTTTAGACTGGTTCTCATCTTTATATAAAACGTGTTCTATGGATAAACCTTGGGATTATTGGAAGATATCTTTCCTAAATACATTTGGAGAGAAATCATGGAGTGAAATTGATTACGCTTATTCTTTTCGTTGGTTAAGTGGTCCATTGCTGGACTTTGCTTTAAAAAAGATAAATCTTCTTATTGATGTCGATCCAGACCTGAGCATAAGTTCTCAAATCAATTTTATTATTTTAGCTTTACCGAAGTTTGTAAGATCGCGTTTAAATAAGAAAGAATTAGTAACGATCGAACATCTTATGTCTACCTTGCGACAGCTCGATCCTATATCAAATAATAGTACGCATACGAACAAATATGAATTTGAAATAAATAAACAAAAGCGAAACTTCGTACCATGTCAAATCTGTGAGAAAGCTGGTTACGCGAATAGATTTCATTCAGAAACTATATGCAGAAACAAAGTTAGACCTGCTAATGTAAGATTCTCAGAATCAAAAAACTGAATTTTATCCCGCTTATAAAACTTAATGAAAACTTATAATCAATAATGAAATTGCAATTGCGCTTTATGATTCCGGAGCCAATGTGTCATTGATAAATTACAAGTTTTTTAAGAAACTACAATTGATTAAAAATTTAAGCGGGATTCAAACGATAAAAACAATGAGTGGTCTCACAGATGCGCATGGTGAAGTAACGGTATCTTTGAAAATACTTAATATACAAAAACAATTTTCAGTTTTTATTATGAAAAGTGATTTATTTGAAGAAGATTTGATAATCGGGCTGAATTGCATTAAAGAGTTTCGATTATGTCAAAATGAAAACTTAGAAATTACTCAAAGTTGCAGTCCTAGGCTTGAAAATGAAAACTTTAAATGCAATCAGAGCTTGATTTTACCTATTGAAAATAATAGTAATGTTTTGAATGATCTTTTAAAAAAATATGATAGTGTTTTTGCTAAAGAAAAATTTGATATCGGTACTGTTAAAAATTTTGAAGCAACGATAAGATTAACAGAAAATAAATATGTATCTAGAAAACCATACAAATGTTCCATCCCAGACAAAATAGAAATCGAAACTCAAATAAAAAAATTATTGAAAGCAGGACTTATTGAAGAGTCATATAGCCCATATGCTTCCCCTGTTACTTTAGTTTATAAGAAGGAAGAGGGAAAAAAATCACGGTTGTGTATTGACTATCGTGAGTTAAATAAAATAGTTGTCCCCGAAGGTCAACCATTCCCTCGAATTGATGATCTTGTTGTTCGTGTAGGAAAGTGTGTTTACTTTTCCAAACTAGACATCAATTCAGCCTTCTGGTCTATTCCTTTGCGGGCTAAAGATAAATACAAAACCGCTTTTGTGACACACCATGGACATTGGCAATGGGCATGCTTACCTTTCGGCCTAAAATCAGCTCCTGCTATATTTCAAAGAATTTTATCAAGTATAATAAGAAATAACAACCTGGATTCTTTTGCTATAAATTATATAGATGATATATTGACTTTTTCGAATAACTATTCTGATCATTTGCAACACATTAAAAGAACGTTACAGGTTTTACAAGAGCAAGGTTTAAAGTTAAATACAAATAAATGTTGTTTTGCACAAAGAGAAGTTACTTATTTAGGACATCGAATATCAAATAATAGCATTAAGCTGATTAATGATAATTTAATAGCTTTAAAGGATTTCCCTTAACCAAAAACCAGGAAAAATATAAGACAGTTCCTGGGCAAAGTGAATTTTTATTTAAAATACATTCCCAGGTCGGCAATGACTTTAGAACCTTTACATAACCTCTTACGAAAAAATGTAAAATTTGTATGGTCAGATGAATGTAAAAAAAGTTTTGAAGAAGTGAAAGAATATTTATGCACAACGCCTGTCTTAGCGATATTCGACCCAAATAAACCAATATACATCTATACGGATGCTAGCATAGAAGGTGTTGGTGCAATTTTAAAACAACCTCAAGAAGGTGAATCTGTTAAGCCGGTGTTTTATTTCTCACGAAAACTTAATAAATCTCAGAAAGCAAAAAGAGCAATATATATTGAATGCTTAGCAATAAAAGAAGCAATATTGTACTGGCAATATTATTTAATAGGCCAAAGATTCAAAATATTCACTGATCATGTACCATTGCGAAATTTTAATATAAAGAACTGCAAAGACATAGAATTACTACACATTTTAAATTTCATCTCACAATTTGAATTCGAAATTCAATATAATCCGGGTATAAACAATACAGAAGCTGATTGTCTTTCGAGAAATCCAGTCCTTTCCGAAGAAAATGATAATTATAAATCACAAATAAAAACAGTGAATTATTTAACAGTACAAAACATACTAGAAAATCAAAAACAGTTAAAATTTGATAAATACTGTAAAATAAAAGATAAAATTATATACAGAACTTTAAATAAAAGAGAGAAAGTATGGTTAACAGAGGACTATGGTATCACATTACTCAAGAAAATACATGATTCGCATGGTCATATTGGTGTTAAGCAAATGATATTAACAATTACACCAACATTTTATTTCAAAAACATGCACAAACACATTAAAATCATTTGTAAGACTTGTGAAACATGTATAAAAAATAAAACAAGAGTTGGTAATTTTAAAGCTCCATTATCGCAGTTAGGTCCAGCATCGGTTCCATTAGAGATAGTATCATTAGATACAATAGGAGGTTTCACCGGAAATAGATCCCCAAAAAAGTATTTGCATTTGATGGTAGATCAATTTACACGTTTCGCATTTATTTATTTCTGCGTCGAAAACACAGTCAGCGAGAGATTTTATAAATCTTGTCAAGTCAACTGAGAAAAAAGGCGACATTAAAACGATTTTTACTGATCAATATCCTGGTATTAATTCCTCGGAATTCAAAAATTATTTAAAGCACAAAAACATAAATTTGATTTTCACAGCAATAGACTGTGCATTTTCTAATGGACAGAATGAGCGAACCAACCAAACTTTAGTAAATAGAATTCGTTGCAAGATATATGAAAATAAAAATAAGCCTTGGTCAGTGATTGCTGAACAGTGTATTTCCGATTATAACAATACCATTCATACTTCAACGGGTTTCTCTCCCAATTATTTGTTAACAGGTAAGGATGACTCAATTATCCCAACGGAATTAAATAAAAATACGCTGGAAAACTTAAATTTTAATAGATCTGTAGCAATACAAAATTCTAACAGATCGCATAATATAAACAAAAAGTATTATGACAAACACACTAAAGACATTGAATATAAAGAAAATGATTTAGTTTATATTCAAACTGGTAGCAAACTGAATAGAAATAAATTAGATCCTGTTCGAATAGGTCCTTTCAAGATTAAGAAAAAGATATCCAACTCCATTTACGAGATTGACTTTGGCAGAAAAAAGAGAGACTTGAACATTTTTCATAAAAGCAAGATGATTCCTTATTCTTCTTATCCATACGAATTCTCTCGGGGAGGGGGGATGTAAGTTTGTTGCCATCTAACATACAAACTTAGCCACCATTATGACTACATTTGCCACATCTCGTACTTTGATAAAAACTACTTGCTTTATTAATAACTAGTGTAAATGATTTTACTTTTCAATTATTAATATTTTGTTTTGATATATAATTTTTCATTCGTTTTCAATTGTTCAAGAAGTTGGGTTACAGAACCCTAAGCCGACAGAATTGTTGATTTAGGTAATTAAAAATTATTGTTAAATTATTTTATTAATCTATAATTAAATTATAATAGTTCTGTTCTACATCAACTTGTGTCGTTATTGACCTATTGGATTAATTAAAACCATATAAGTTTCAAGCTATAAAAACTGAAACTTACATATATATTTTAACTCGTAATCGCTCAAAAGCAGTCGCTCAGTGCCTGGACATACGTCGCTTAGAGTTGCTGCTCAGCCGCTCGCCGCTCAGCCGCTCTGCCGCTTACTGCGTGGCCGAGGCCTGAGAAAATGAATATTGTTTTGTTTTTCGTGTTCGATGAACAAATATTACTCTCGAACATTCGTTAATGGCAAAGACTTCAGCTTGGAAAATAGACTAGTGACTACCCAAACTAACTTAGAAATTCGTTCTTGGAGAGTCGCTGAAAATGCCGAAACCTGTACCAGTTTCCATTTTAGTGCCGTCCGTATACCAGACCATAATCTTGCCTTGAAGGATGAGGCCTTATGTTCACCCAGTCTTCCCTGGGGGGATGACAGTTTAGAAGTTGAGTTTGAACTTGTACATGGGAAAAATAGCATCCAAGCACATACTATAAAGTTTTTCTAGACTGTCCATTATCGATAGATGTCCTTTTGGTTTTGGATATGATTTTATATGTCCTTGATGGAAGAGACGGTGTGTCGCCAGTCTTGCTTCCGTATTTATGAAGAGGTGAATTGAAGGTACTCCTACAATGACGTTTAGAGCGTATGTTGGCGTTGTTAGCATGCATCCAGTAATGCATGTTGTTGCCAATCTTTGAATCTCTTCTAGTTTTTGGATTGTCGTTTTTTCTTTTGTTTTTGTCCACCATACAACGGCTGCGTACGTCGTTGTTGGTAAGACTACCAGCGAAAATGCACTAAGCCGAAACGCCTATTTATATTTCGACTTGAATAATTCTGAATGCCAGCTCAAATCAAACTTCTTAACGTGTGTAGCTTTTATGACAACAATGTGTTCAAGTACCTTTATGAACTCCAATCGTTCTCAGATAGATTTTAAACCTACTTCTTAAAATTTTTCGAACTGCTGATTTTGGTGTTAAAAGTACTTGTCTTAGCGATTGCCAATTCTTGAGAACGATGTCGAATTGGAAAATATCATAGATCCAAAATTAAAATTTGACTGTCTTAACGGACAGTGGATTAGTGAGCGAAGTGAAAAAAAGTGAAGGGAGTGAAAAAATAATCCGCTGTGAGTCTATCAGTGGAGTACATGGAAATGGAATCCTGCTGACACGAAAAGTGAAATTGCAACAGGAAAATGGAAAAGTAAGACTTTTACATAAAATATTGATTCAATTGAACATTTTTTTGGGCAAATAAAGATTATCTGGCTTATTTGCCATCGGTTAGGATTGAGGTTGTTAATCATTCCGACGAAAACATAGTTAATATTCCATTTAAAAATAATTTCTGATTCGATTTCCTGATCGCTATAACTGTCCCCATAGAGAGAAAGAGAAAAACAACTCGTTTAATATGGCTTGCTGTTCTAAAGTTTAAAGTTAATCACAAGCACAATACAGCAACTGAGCGAAAAGTGCGATTCAAGGTCGTGGTGCTATGGTATTAAATAATTTTTTTCCTTATTTTCAAGATCAAATAAAGAGTTTTCTTTCACTTTAACAATTTAATGAACTGTAAATCGTTGAGTTCTTTCTGTAAACCGAATCACCTGCGTATGTTACCAAACAGTTCATACAAATTTCATAAATTTTTTTCATGTTGTACGTGAGTGGTTGTGCTCTTTTGCAGACTAAAATTTTAGCATCTTTGCTTCTTCTTGGAACTTCGATCTTGTAGATCAATTGTGCCACCTGCTTCTTAGCCCTTTGAGTAATGCTTTTTTCTACTGCATATTTTGAACTGGAATTTTGTACTCGGTGATTTTTGCTCTATGTATTTTAATAATTTTCAAATCCAAGAAGGCGGACCAAATCTGTTACCTTCAATCAAATTTCACTAAAATAGGAATGCAGAGACTTTTGGGGATCACGAATAGTTTTGTAATCAACGGCGTCGAAAAACCCCGAATACAAAAAATTTGGCTTAAAATATGCAGTAGAATAAAGTTTGATTGGTTTGTAGAAATGATTAGTTCAATTTCACACATTTTTTCGCCATCTTGGATCCGGCATTTTGAGTTTTGCAAATATAACTATGGTTTTGTGATCTACGAGCCTGAAAACCCTCGTGTACAAATATTCTGACCAAAATAGCAGTGAAATAGTGTTTGTCTGGTAAGTCTAAGATATAAGCTCAGTTTCACATACACATTGTATTGAATCAAGTCAATATAACCTCAGATTCGTGTTTAGCGACCCCAAAAACTCCCGAGCACAAAAATTTAGACCAAAATATTCAGTATAACATTTTTGACAGCGGTTTAAATAGGTGGCTCTGGCATTACCACTGTCACTCAAACGGTTAACCCCTTTAATTAAAAGTAGGTACTTCATACAGATTAGTCTCCTCGATGAAACTAAGGATCTTGGTTATGTTTAAGAATTTTAGTTACTTTTCTTTTAGGTAGTACGATCGCAGGCACTTTTTTCCTTTAGTGTATATGAGCTTCGCAGTCTCCTGAGAGGAGATTCTTTCAGTTCGTTACATTGTCTGCACTGGCCATCCTTAGTCTGCAATGTCCAGTAAGGAAACTAGCTAGTATTTTTACATTGTTCCTACTCAAGTTTATACCTAACGTCTCTTATCTTTTTATTTGAACGTGCCAACTAGAAGCCTAACTAGACGCATTTTCAAGAGTTCATTCAACTGCTTTTCCGTTTTGTCTTCCTTATGAGAGGTCTTATGAGAGGTGATCCGGCTGCTGTCTTTACTAGTTCGCCATCCTGCTCATTTCCATTGATTCCAACATGCCCCGCTACACAGTAGATTGTTACCATATTGCTACTGCTCAGTTTGTTCAATTTGCCAATGTATTTGCATATTGCATAGACTTCAGCTTGGAATATGCTTCAGATCCATCGGAAACCCCTGTTTGAAATTGCAGCTGATTTTTTTTAGGCAACCCGGGACTAATGGTCACTAATCATTCATTTGAATTAAGTTTCATTAAATCATTTAATCAGATACATACCTGCAAAATTTAGCGGTATGATCTCGGATTATAAGTTCTTTCCGAAGTTCTAAATAAAAATCTAACAGAACTTCAAATAGGATTAGAGAATTCATAGAGGAAAAAAGAAGTATACCTGTACGCTCAACATAAAAATCACCCTTGGAGGGTATCACGTTTAGTACGTAGCTCATAAATCTCAAGTATAGGTACATACTCGTATATGTGGCTGTTTCTTTATTATCCCTTAACTCCTTCATTACATTCGTTCTATGCATTATCCATTATAAAATATGTTAAAGTGGCCAAAAACAATGCATTGCATAGTGCATACCTACCATTGTAGAACATTATAAGGGTACTATAGTGACCAGGACACAGTCATCCAAGTGAAACGAATACAATCCGGAATCCTATTATGAAAATTTTAAGTGCATTCTTTTCATTTTACTTGGTCCTTCGTCCTTTCATCCGTGGCCAATTCATTATCCTACTATTAAAAGATAAATATACATGTCTAGGTCTACATATATAAGCATATGTGGACACCTAGTACCTATACCTATCTAAGTATAAGCAGAGCTTATAGGGAAGACAGTTGAATCCTGCTGAACGCAAAACGAAAACAAATCCAATTTCATCCCTGAGACTTTTTTACGTTTTTATAATTTTTCTATACTCTCTATACGTATTCAACAGTGTTATTTTTGAAGAGGAATTTCGTTTATAATTTCGCAAGACTGGAATGTAACCGTGGTCCCTGCTCATCGGTGCTAGATTTAATTAATGTATTTTTCTACTTGAATGAAATTCACTCTGCAAAACAAGTTGAAGAATGTGTTTTTCACCATAGAGACAGTGTACATAATAATAGTTCAAAAAATGGTTGATTGTGATTTTAATTTTCAAAATCTCTTCCACTTTCGTCTTTAATATGTTATATCAAACCAATATTTAAAAAAAAAAACTCAATATACGTTTTGAAAGTACCCGCTTGATGTCTCGAGGTTCAAGAAATCGTAAAAAAAAACATTCGAGTCACATAAATCACGAGTTCTCTCATATAAACATTCCTTTGCTTAAAAGAACAACTTCTCCTGGTGACTGAATAAAGGACCTTAATAAAAGGATTTTTACGCTATAAACTTCTAACCAGGCAATACTTTGTCCTGATGTACGGCATATCCCGCCTTTTTTATTACTTATGACGGGTGAGCCAACTTCTGTGCCTTAAACCAACAAAAAAGGACAAAAGTCACTTGCCAAGAATAATGCCTTCAACAAAGTCTTAATTCACACTCTCTATGCTTCAAATGGGTAAAACAAAAAAAAACTATAGATGCGCGGTTAAGGAACACAGCGAAAAGGATTTCCCGACGATTCAGCTTCAAGAAGGATTAAGAAAACTGTTGTTTTTATTTCAATTTTTTATAGTTCTCTGTTCGTAGTATTTGCTGTTGTTATGCTATCGTTGTAACAAAAAAAAAAGAGCTGCTCCTTGCAAAGTTATGCGAACTTTGTTTATGAAATCGAAAAACCACAACTACTTCGTGAGGAAAATATTGTTTGACTGTTTGGGTGGGTGCGATAAAGTTTTCTTTATATGTATATAAAAATATTTTATGGCTTTTGACTTCTTATGGTTTTTTCTTCTTCTAAAATAATAATAACGATAACAAAAATAGAATGAGGGCTGGGAAATTTAATAAAATTCAACACAAACAACAGAAGAAAAAGAAAGTCTTTTTTAGATCCTTTTTGTGAGAGCTGAAAACGAAAACTAGTAAGGATGCAATTAGACGGATATTCTGGCAGGAGATGGTTGTTGATATAAAGTTGGATTCAAATTTTTCTTAAAAACTTTGCTGTTTTGACTCCTTTGCCAACTCATGGTTTGACTGAACATATACGTTTTAGTACAACTGTAAATGGAACTATTACGTATACAAAACAAGTAAAGGTGTCAACTACACTCCCAATACTTCAAGAAGAGTTTCGAGGATATTTGAACTTTTTTTTACACTTATCACTATACATACTCACGTTCTCGGGATCGGTGGCTTCAATTATAGGCAGCCCAGTTTTACTATGGAAGAGCATGCTCATGCCATCTCCATCGCAAAACGCAAACTATTTTGAGATCAAAAATATTGATTTGAATTAAATGATTTCGGCGTCCGCACCCCACCAACTCATGCTTCATTAATTACATGATATGAGGTGCGTTTTTGACGCTTCTCAGCAAACATAATAATCAGGACACATGAAACGAGGGCTATACAATACCTACTCATTTCACTTTTCAGCAAATAACTATGGCGATATATTTATCTGGATTGCCCCTCTAAAGGTGCGTCTACACTATGCCAATTGACAGTCTCATACATTTCATTTGGTTCGAGTTCGGGACGGTTTAAGGTAAAAAGAACAGCAGCTGATCTGGACGTCCACACTGATTCGGTATTGCCGATCGGCATGTGCCAATTGTTGACGTTCGGCACAATGCGAATGCACCTTTAGAAACTCAACATTCTATTGTCTTACTTCTGTGCTGATCATAGTCGATGATTCTGCAACAACAATATTCACGCAGTCATATGCCTCACTATTTTTGGAGTTCGAGTGTCTGTGAAGTAAATTCACAGGTTAAGAAAATAAAACTACTGGAAGTGCATGAAAAACATATTATATGAAAAATATGGAAACAAAAGAAGGTTCATTTGATTGCATACACTCCCGCTCATCTGAATAGGTTCACTGTTTATGGCACCTTACTGTTAAACTCTTTACATACATATGGCAATGACAGGTCTATGTTATGTATGTAATGAATGAGCATTATTATGCGCTTAGTTTGGGGAAAAAATTCTCTTAATACTTAACGTTGCTCTCACACGCCAATAACTAAAAATAAACAATACTAAAAATAATTTATTGAAAAAAACTAACGTTTTTTTGGTTCATCTAAATAGGTTCGACAGCAAAAAAATTAATTTCAATTGATGTGCGTGGGTGATGAGCACAGAATCAATCTTCTGTTTTTCTTTTTAAATATATCCACTGCTTCATTTGCGACAATATTCATGAGAGCCAAGCCGTTCAGTCTTCAGTTTGTTTTCACTCGTTGTGTTCGGCAAGTAGTTTATAAAGGCCCCAGCCCATAGAACGCGCGGTAGAAGCGGCGCGGCAACTGATGCGGTGGGCTTTGCCGCGCGCAACTGATGGGGGTGACCCATAGAATCCGTTGCGGTGTTTTGACAGATAAATTTAGTCAAAATGGGGGCGTTCAAGAATCGTATCCGGATAGCTTGTTGTTGTTGTTTACGTGTGGGAAATCGAAAAAAATAAGTTATAATCGTCTAGCACTGATATTTTGAATGTTTTTCTGTTTTCAAAAGTCGAATTTTAATATTTCACAGCTGTTGTCTATTGTCGATCGTTCAAAAAGGTATCTAAGATACGGCTATCCGAGATAGGCTATCCGATAGGTTCTTGAACGCGCCCATTGTCACTTTTTCCATATAAGAGAATACTTCAAATTGGTTGTGACTGCGCATGTCTCTCTTCTGTCACCGCATGAGAGCCGCGGCAAAGTAGAAAGTTGGGCTACTCGGCGCGTTCGGCGCGTTACTCGCGGTGCTTATGGGTCACCTCTCATAAGAACGTGTGTATTTAATCGAGCTGTCAGTTGGAAGCTGTGCCGCACGCGCGCAACGCGTTCTATGGGCTGGGGCCTTAAGTGTGCCAAGCGACACTAAGCCAAATGTAGAAATTTGGCACAATTAGGCTTTTGAAAGTGACATTAGGCATTAGGCCGATCATTAGCGTTTGGAATAATGACACTGCGATGACTGATTGAATGACAGATTTATCTTTATAATAGAATGTTCTGCGTCAAAATAAAAGATGCTTGCAGCGCTGTAAAATTTGTTTATTACGGAGTACCTCAATGTTCTAATTTGGGTCCACTTCTATTCATAATTTATACCATCGTGCTCGGGTTTTGAGCATTCCATTTGCTTTTGCCGATGACAATTCAATTGTGGTACGACATAAGTCCCTTGATACGGCGACGGCGACGCGACGGTGCCGGTGATGACGCCAAAGAAGTTCGACAAAGCTGTATAATGGTGTCACGATAACGGGTTGGTACTTAAAGCTTCTAAAACCAAACCAAATGCATATTCGAAGCCCACATTTAAAAAAAAAGCGATTAGCAAATACACTTAAGGAATGCTTTGTGTCCAAGCACGCCCAATGAACGTATCGAAGCTGTAGAAAGCTATAAATATCTTGGAGTCGTTATTGACAGCCACTTTCTCTGGGACAAATATAGAGACAAGCTACGCAATGGTCTTGAGAAAGGCTTATATGCAATCTCACGTCTGAGGACGTTTTCCGACAAGTCTATTATGCATTAGTAGAATTAAAGCTAAGATATATGGTATACTTGCTTGGGAAAGTGCTGCTAAAACTCACATCAACAAAATCCAAAAATTTTTGAAAATCATTCAGAATAACAGAAGTCAAAATGGAAACAGTTTTAGGGTGCTTTAAGTGGAGGAAATCTTCAAAATGACTGGAGTATGTACTACAATACCAAGATGGCCATCGCTACGTTCGACAAACACAACATCAACTTAACACTAGACAACGCGCACAAGGTGTGCTTCAAGTATCAAGAAACTACAACACATACTATAGTAGAATACAGCTAGATTGTCCCTTCAATAATGAAAAGCCTAGACTTCACTACAACTACTTCAACTACCACTCCTACTACTACTTCTACTACTACTACCAATACTACTACTTCTGCTACTACTTCTACTACTACTACCAATACTACTACTTCTGCTACTACTTCTTTCAATTCCACTATTACTACTTCTACTACTGCTACTACTACTACTACTACTACTACTACTACTACTACTACTACTACTACTACTACTACTACTACTACTACTACTACTACTACTACTACTACTACTACTACTACTACTACTACTACTACTACTACTACTACTACTACTACTACTACTACTACTACTACAACTACTACTACTACTACTACTACTACTACTACTACTACTACTACTACTACTACTACTACTACTACTATAATTCTACTACTTCTACTACAACTGCTACTACTACTCTTACTACAACTAATATTGCTACTAATAGTACTACTTCTCTAAGTAATACTACTGTTGCTGCTACTATTACTTATATACCCACTACTTCAACTACTAGAGAAACGCATTCAACGTATTGCTCCCGTTATAAAAACCAATATTCGACCTCATTAATGGAATCGATATATGTACCTCTGAAATAAACTCGCGTTGATTAACGAAGGCTTGCACGTTTTATTTATGGGTCTGCTCCGAACATCTTTCAAATTGACAAACTAAATTCTTAAGAACCACATTTTTTCATGACAATTAAATCAGTTTCAACAGGTAATACTACTTCCTTATGTCCCCGTAGGACTTCGTACATATTTTATGATGACAGTACGTCTAAGCTGTTGTGCTATTGTTATTGGGACCTTGTTGACGTTGTCTCAGTGGTAGGGGAATTTTTGCATGAATTCTTTCTGTATATTTCACTCAGATAAGAACATGCATTAATGAGCTAGAGTTATATTGAGGTTGGAAACAAGAAAGTTTCGTTCTGATTTGGTTTAACTTACTGATTTAATGCTTTATTATCGCCCTACCATCGACAAGGTCTTAATGGTCCTCAACATTCCATTGCCAGATGAATGGTTGGTTGAGAAGGGCTTCTTTAATTCTTTACGAATTTTAACTTTCTACTTCAATCGCTTCAAAAACAATAGTTCAACGTTTTGGGTGAAATCCAGTCTCTTTTTTGGTATTTTGTAATTTTTTAGAAAGCATATTCAGTAAGCAGCATATGGGCGGCTTCCGTGCACCGTCTTGAAGGCTTTTTTTTTTACTTTTGAGAGGTTTAAGTTATTGTTCCTTGTTTTAGAGCAAACAAACTTTGGTTCAATTCATTTTCTTCCCAAAACTTTGACACTGTTGAAAATTAACCCAAGGCACATTCGCTTAAGACCTTAGTAATTACACTTGCAATGCCAGATTTGGAGTTTCCTTTGGGGCCTAGATCATGTACATAATTTAATTTTCCTTCAAATGTTACAAAACAAAATAAAAGGCTCCAGAATCTTCTCTGTTTTACGGCTCCTACACTTAAAAGTACTTTAAAGGATTGGCTTTTCTTTTAAGACAAATCCCACTCTTGGGAGCAGTATTATAAATATAACACGTCTACAATTTTTTCCATCTTGAACATCTGCCTATTCAGACCATCCCACCTTTATTAGCCAACCGAACCGCCATCAATTCCACGCCTGTTTGCGAAAGTTTCATCCCCAAAGCATTTAATTTAAATATACCCAGTGTCTATAAGGCAGTTCTTAACAAACTCTCCCAAAATTCAGAGTTCCCTTTCCACCCTTATAAAAAACAGAAAAAAAACAGCAAACTTTTTAATAACTTTATGAAGACGTAAAATTATCATATAAAATATAACGCAGGATTTTCTTATCTTTTGGATCATTAACTGCAGGTTTGACCATTCTTAACGTGTTTGCAACATGTCGAGCGGCAAAATATTACCATGGAAGTCATTATTGTGAAAGTTTATTGTTGAAATGCCTTTATAAATTTTTAGCCCAATGAAGAACTTTTGCGTTAAGTAATTCCAAAAATTTGCTTCCCAAATTCTTTGCAACCGTTAATGCGTTTTGTTTTTTTTCCGTTCCATGTAATGTAAGCAAAAAAATTAAGTTTTATATTTTTCAGAGGCATAATAAAAATTTGTTTCTTAAATTTTCTAGGGACAGGTTTGCTCCAGATAATATTGACTATTATACGTTTATCACCCCTAGGGCCTGATTTGTGTGTGGTTACGTCTTTGGATCATATTCGGAATATCGTAGTTGCTTTGAATCAACATTTTATATAGCGTCCCTTTTGGAACAAGAGATAATTTTATTTTAATATGATTTTTTGGCGTAGTCAAATTAAGTCAAAATAATGATAATGCTAACGATATAGTCCTTATCCGTCGCCTTTCATAGTTTTATGATACTGTCAATGGCATTACAATGGCAGTGGCGTCAAATGAACCCCCATAAATCTCTTATCGGGGAGACTTTTGTCCTCGACAATAAATCGGCTCCGACCAGAGTTATGGCAAAACACGGACATAGCAATGAAAAAAAGCTGTTTTCTCGGTTGTTGTTCTTTTTGGCGTTAGAAAAATGGTTTTAAAGGAAAGTTTCTGTGGGTCAAGAGGGAGTAAAAGTGAGAGAGTGTCAACAGTAAACATTTTGACTAGGGTGTACAGATTTATGGTGTATTGTGCTGTGTAGACCAGACGCTCAAGGACACACTCAATTCACGCAGACTTATGGTTCTTATTTTGAAATCTTTTGGCTGGGTTGGCGTAGAATGGTTGTCAAGATCGATGTTCTTACATCTCAATGATAGGACCTCAGAAGAAAAAAAGATATGATGAGTTATGAGAAATTGCTCTTTTGTTTCCAATACAGTTGAACGATGATATCTGTTTTCCACGTGTTTAAATGAATGAGTGCGTTCAAGAACCTTTTGCGTTGAAGCAAAAAAAAAAAAAAAATTAAAAATATCGTTGTCAAAGAAAAAAAGAAAGTTTAATATCAGCTGTTGTCTTGGATAGAAAGAAAGGCATATCAAAAATTCTCGAATAACTTAAGATACCTTCTTGGTGTAAAGAGATTTGTGTTTAATACGAGAACAATAGCAAAAACAGCTATCCTGATACGATTATTACGCGCCCCAATGTCTTTTTGGATTAAGATTATGATAGCAACCTTAAAAGAGGTTTTTGCTTATTTTTAAAATTATAAGCATTGTTAAGCGTCATGGTATCAAAATGCTTAACGTTTTTAAGTATTAGATATTTGTTCCTTAACAAATAAAAAATTTTAAAAATCGATTTTCTTGCACATTTTCATAGCGTATATTTCCGTATTTCGAAACTCAAATAACTGGAATTTATGAATTTTTTTCAGCAAAGGTCAATTCGATAGCGATATCTTTACTTTTATATGAAGAACATCATTATTTTTTTTTTGTTTTGGATCACTTTAAGGGTTGATGATTCCAACTCCTAGAACAAAATGTCCCCTTGATAGATACAGATTAACCAGAGAAAGCCAGCTTACGTCACCATTTAAAATAAATTTGAGTTCATCCATAGTTGGACTGTTTTTGCCTCAGTGGTAGCGTCTGATATGGTTGAGAATAGAACTGGTTCCTACTAAATATTTAACGTTGTCTGCTCCTCAAAGAATTAAGTCTGATTCAAAGAATTTAGTCTTCCTACCGCATTCAGAAAGCTCTTGCATTCCTGGATCACATTCGAGGGTTCAGAATTGGCATAATCATAAGGCTTGGCTGTCGCTGAAGACACAAAAACTTCTCCTCATCTATTCGTCGTAGCTTAAAGCCGTTTGGATAGCATAGGGAGCGTTCAAGTATTACGTAACGCAATTTGGGGGGAGGGGGGGTCTCGTAAAACGTTACGATGCGTTACAGGGGCGGGAGGGGTCTTTCTTACAACACGTTACGTAACATTTTTTTTTAATTAGGGAATAAAAAATGCCAAATTGGCAAGTATTGCGGTTTAAAAATCTTTTGTATTATTTAATATTATATGATTACCGCAATGGCAATTAAAAGTATACCAAGGATAAAAACTATAACATAACTTTTTGCGACTTTAGGGCAAAAATGGTCACTTGAGTGTTACGTAACGTTTAGAGAGGGGGAGGGAGGGGGTACATAAAAACGTTACGGTGCGTTACAAGGGGAGGAGGGGGGTCAAAAATCTTTAAAAATCGCGTTACGTAATACTTGAACGCTCCCATACGCCTCGGCTTGGAAGACGGGCGGATAGGGCTGACATATAGATTCCGCTGCGGTGTTTTGACAGATATAAATTTAAAGAATTAAAGTGACTAGTAGAAGTGAAAATGTTGTTGTATATGCATTATTTAAATGAAATTTTTTTTTAAGGTGAAATGAACATCGAAGAAGTGCTTGAGAATTTGCTTTCGGTACTACTGGTTTCCGAGGCCGAAGAGTGCCTTAGTATAACGACAAATCAAGTTCGTCGTTCTTGGGTGCGACCCTTGTACAAAGAACGCGAAGAGCACGGATTTTTCAATCATAATTTTGAAAAAATGTATACAACGATCCGGAACAATTCAGGTTTGCTGTTCGGGTGAACAAGGATGTGTTCGATCTCCTTTTTAATTTAGTGAAGGAGGATTTGACAAAGCACTCTAATAGGCCAGTCATACCAGCAAAGTGCAGGCTTTTTATGACCTTAGTGTAAGTTTTACTTTTTTGCCACTTGGTAAGCCCTAAAACCAAATGATTTTCATAAATCTTTACAGTTATTTGGCTCATGGAGGTTCCAAGCAAATGTTTTCAATGGCTTTTAACATGGGACTGACAAGTGTGAAAATAATTTGTGAACGAAACTTGTGATGTGCTTTGAAATTCACTTGGCCGCTTTTATTGGTCAGTCCCAAGCCAATCGGAATGGAGTTGAATATCCCGGGACTTCGATACGATGTGGAAATTACCAAACTGTTTGGGAGCCATTGACGGCAAGCATATTAACATGACGCGCCCGCCGAAATCTCGATCATTGTTCTATAATTACAAGGGAACCTACTCTATAGTTTTGTTGTAAATTTGCGATGCCACCTACACCCTAACTCTGGTATCGACCTTGGAGGATATGGCTCACAAAGTGATGTTAGAGTTCTCTGGCACTCTGATTTTGGCCAAAATTTGTTCAGTGGAAACATGGAAGTACCAGGGGATGCAGCTTTCTGTATAAGCGCCTTTCAAGAGCCAGGCGAGTAATTGGAAATGCATTTGGAATTCTGGTGTCTCGGTGGCGTATTCTTCTCAATCCTCTTCAATTGTGGAAGAAGTCTTTTATTTTTTCACCCTTCTTGCAAACAGGGGTTTATCATTCCTTTGCAAGGAATATAATCTGTAATCAGCAACACGGATTTATGCAAAGAAGATCGACGGCTACTAATCTTCTCTCATTTTACCATAAATGCTCTAATGCACTCGAAAAAGTTTATGAACTAGACTGCATGTACACGGACTTCTCTAAGGCCTTCGACCAACTGTCTCATAATATTATATTAAATAAGCTAAATGCAAAGCTAAATGCATTTGGATTTCCACCAGTATTTATTGTTTGGATAAGTTCATACTTAAAAAATGGGTCTTATCAAGTCAAATTTCGTAACGTCTAGTCAAATTTTTTCAGTGGTCTTTCTGGTGTGCCATAAGGGAGTCACCTTGGTCCTTTACTTTTCATTATTGCAATAAATAATGTGATTTCTGGCATATCATGCAGCGACATTCTGATTTTTGCTGACGACATCAAGGTTTTTAAATCTATTGAAAATTAGTCAGATCGCAATTTATTACAAAAAGATATCGACTGTTTTTTTACGTGGTTTTCTAAAAACGGTCTTAGATTGAACAGTGTCTAGGTATGACGTTCTCACGCAAAAGGATTCCCTGCATTGCAAATCATTCAATATCTAAGCAATCATTATCTCAAGTCTCGAGTTTACGTGACTTTGGTGTTATTTTTAGTACTAAACTTCAATTCCATGAACACATCAACCCCATAACAAGTAAAGCATATTCAATGTTTGGGTTTATTAAGAGATTTTTTTTTGTTGGAGGTTTTTAAAATACCAGCTGGAGCACTCAGACCTAAATACCGGTCCATTGTACTACCAGATAGCAACCTTCTATTTGTTATAGCTTTCCAGATGTTCGGAGAAAAGCCAAAAGACGCTGCCATGGTAAGGAGCCTAAGTTACCAGCTCTCACCATGTCTGCGCCGAGTATCTGTAACCTCATGCGAGAAAAAGCAGGACATTCACAAAGGAAGTGCTCTGCGGTGTCCTCATCTTCTCCACAAGATTCATAGAGTGTGGTATCACTTAAGCCTAACACGTTTAAATGCTTGGCAAAAGAGAAGTGCCCGCTGGCAACGCCAATAAGCTTCCTACAGTCTTTTCTGCTACGATCTAGCAAAAATGTTGCAGTCTTCTTACTAACGTTGGGGAGCATACGCTTGGTTTGTCTGCATCCAATGGAGGCATGCCATCTACGGTTGTGCTCTTCACAGATCCAATCGTTGATTGAAGCCCTCACTGAGGACGCTGGCAGACCTAGCGACGGTTCAGGTCCTGAGAAAGCTGTCTGAGATCCCTGCCTAGCGAGTTCATCGGCGATCTCATTTCCAGTTATGCCGTGATGGCCTGGAACCCAAATGAGACTCAAGGAATTTAATCTTCCGATCGCATTCAGAGAGCTCTTGCATTCCTGGATCACTTTCGAAGTGGTTAGAGGGTTGAGAAGGGCCTTAAGCACAGCTTGGCTATCGCTGCAAACAAAGATACTTCTCCCCGTCCATCCATTATTCGTTAAGTGGCTCAAGGCCATTAGGATAGCATAAGCCTCCGCTTGGAAAACGGATGCGTATGATCCCAAAGATGAGTGCAGTCGTATGTCGTCGTTCTCAACAAAGGCACCAGCACCAGAACCCTCGTCGGTTTTGGAGCCATCTGTGAAGATACGATAACAGTTCTTTCCAGGCTCAGATTCTGGAGCGAACCAGTCCTGAACCGAAGGAAAGCTGACTGAGTAATTTTGACGCAGTTTGAGCCTTGGGATCATCGTGTCAGACGGCATATCCATTAGACGTGGGTCAAAAGATATGCTGCTTGCGAGTTCCTCAAAGCTCCAGTGCGAATTGTGCCAGAGACCACATCGTTTTAAACGAGAAATGGTCTTGAGAGTACACCCCATGATGAAGGTATCAAGGGGAGGAAGGTTCAACAGTGCGTCGAGAGCAGCACCCGGTGTGCTGGGGAAGGCCCCCGTAACACCCAGACAAATTGTTCTTTGAAGTTTGGCAAACGAGGCAATAACGTATTTACGCGAGAGCTTATTCCACCAAACAACTGACGCATAGGAGATGATTGGTCTTATCATAGCCGTATAGATCCAAAGGACCCTTTTCGGTGAAAGACCCCATGTCTTGCCAAAAGCTCCTTTACATTGCCAGAAAACTGACAGTGCTTTAGTAGTCTTAGACTCGACATGTTTCGACCGAAGAAGTTTGTTATCCAGGATTACTCCAAGATGCTTGACTTCATTTGAAAAGGGGATGTTGACGCCTTTAAGCGTAAGATGGGTCAGACCAGTCAATTTTCTACGTCTCGTGAAGAGGACAACCTCGGTTTTAAGAGGATTGACGGAGAGACCGTTTCTAACACACCAGGTGTCAATCATACAAAGCGCAGCCTGTGCTCGGGAGCAGACAGCTTGGAGGCTGGAGCCAACCGAGAGCACGGCGACGTCGTCTGCATATGCTTGGGCATGAACGTTAGAACCATTGAGCATTACAAGTAGAGAGTCGATCAACATGCACCACAGAAGAGGAGATAAAACGCCACCTTGTGGGCAGCCCTTATTTACTCCCGTTGCAACATATTGTCCACAGTCCGCCTCAGCGATTACGGTTCTCTTCATTAGCATTGCTTTAATCCACAACACTAATGACTCGTTCACACCGTGTTCTCTGGCAGCATAACACATACCATCGAAGCTAGCATTGTCAAAAGCACCTTGAATGTCGATGAAAATGCCTACCGCAAATTCTTTCCTGTCAAGCGCGCATTCAATCCTGCTAACAAGATTTTGAAGTGCGGTCTCGCAAGATTTTCCTCTTTGGTAAGCATGTTGCATCTGAGACAGAGGGTGTGATTGGAGTGAGGTTTTACGAATGTAAATCTCAACCATTCTTTCCAGCGTCTTAAGCAGAAAGGAGGTAAGACTGATGGGTCTAAAGCTCTTGGCGAGTGAGTAGTCTTGTTTACCAATTTTTGGTATGAAGGCGACTCTAACACTCTGCCATGAAGTTGGTATATACGCTAGGGCTAAACTACCAGTGAAAATATTTTTCAAAGTAGGAAGCAAAAGGTTTATACTTTCCTGCAACATAGCTGGGTAAACACCGTCAGTGCCAGGTGACTTGAAACTGTCAAAAGATGCCACGGCATATTTGATGGCTTCGTCGGTAACAACTAACGATGACGTGTACCAGCTAAGTCGAGTGGATTTATCGGATTCACCTGATCTAAGGGAAATAGATTGCTGTGGTCCGATTGATATCTGGTTTCCTGGAAAATGAGTTTCCAGCATAAGACTGAGTGTCTCTGCTTTGGACTCGGTATAGGAACCATCTGATTTCCTGAGCGTTTCTAGTTTGTTTACCTTGCTCCTTTTAAGGGCTTTAGTAAGTCGACTAGTTTCACTGAGTGTTTCTATACTTTCACAGAATTCTTTGTAAGAGGCATTCTTTGAACTTCGAATTAACCTTTTAAAGTCCTTCTGTTTAGATCGATACAGGTTCCAGTCGACATCTGATTTGGTCTTGAGGGACCTATTCAGAATACTTCTGGTTTCCCTGCGAAGTTTCTGTAGTTCATTGTTCCACCACGGAACCATAGATCTACTAGGTAATTGTCTAGCTGGACATGCCAGCTCGAAGCTACTTGTAAGGGCACAATTCACTTCTAGAACTGCATCTTCCACTTTTCGTGATGTTGAGAGCTTAGGTAGGGTTTTGACGAGATTACCGAGCTCATCGTTGAAAAGTGTCCAGTTAGTTTTTCTGGGATTTCTTGTAACTAAAGGAGTGGGAATCACATTTGCTACATGGAATTGAATGTATCTGTGGTCTGAGAGTGACCACAGAGACATTAAGAGATGGGCGAAAGAATTTAACGACCCCTATATTACACTTTCCTTATACAACTGTCTTGTTCGTCTCTATCTCGAGTATGCTTCTCAGGTTTGGTCACCTCTATGTGAAGTTCATAAATCTCGTATTGAGGCAGTACAACACAGAATCATTCGTTTTGCCCTGAAAGGTCTTTCCTGGGAAGATCCTTTTCTTCAACCACTTTCACAAAGACGGATCAACAATGATTTAGTATTTTTGCATCAACTTACAACAGGTTCAATTGATGCTCCCGACTTGCTCTCAAACAAAGGATTCAACTATCGTGGAGGATCTCACCAACTACGTAATCTAGAGTTTTTGCATTGCTACCACCACAGAACTAATATGGCGTGCATTAGCCGATAGCTCGCATGAGTAGGTTATACAACTTATGTTAAACGATGCCGAAACGAAGCTTCAAAGTGAACGCAGAAAATGGTGTAAAGTAAAAAAGTTTTGATGAATAATACAAAAACTAGTTTTGAAGTCCTCAAAACTAGATATTTCCAGTTTCGTGACTTTCTAGTTTTATCAAAAACTAGTTTTACGATTTCGAGTTTCGTGTGTCACTTTTTTTTTTCAATAATACCGATTTGTACTTGAAACTCGAAAAGTAGTTCTACGAAAAACTAGTTTCGAAGTAAGTGAATAAAACGTTGTAATGTTTCGAAAGAACTCTGTTATACTGGTTTGCTTCAAAACACATTGCTGCTGCTTAGACTGCTCAATAACTTTTTTAAAGAGAAAAAGTGCTTTTTCATCACTTTCGGTAGACAGAAGCGTTGTAAGGTATCGAATGAGGATCGTGCTTCCTTAACTGAAACCTCTGTTAAAGGTTCTGATGTATCGTCCTCATCTTCTTCGTTGGTTTTTTCATTCGGATCTGTCGCAGATAAAATAAAAGTTTGGACTTGTCGCAAAATGTACTTACATTACAATCATTCGACCTCTTTCTCTCTGCAACTTTGAATTGTCGAGTGTTGGTTGTTGGACGCCGATGAGTTCGAATAACGCGTCGTTTTATTATATAGCAATGATTTTTTCGTTCGATTTACCAAGTGCCTAAAAATTTATTGATTTAGTTCGAAATATAAAGAAATTTTGTAGGGAACTCGTGATATATTTGAATTATAGAGAGGTTCGAATTATCGCTGGTTGTAATTAACGAGAGTCGACTGTATGTGTATGTAGATTTGTATTCAATTATAAGTGCTACAGAATGATGGCTTTCTGAACTCAGCATATTTTGCACAAGAATATTTCATTTCAAAATTTTTCATGAGACCAGTTTTTAAAAAATTGTCTACATGGTTGAATGTCCACATTAAATTACTTCACTTAATTTTTTTTTTTAGAAAAGACTAATTAATTAATTCATTCAATTTTCAACACAGCTTGAAAGAAGAAAAACTAAAATTGGATTCCCTTTCACCAAACAAACACAAAATGCAAATGCGTTCACATTTGTCATGTTTTCAATGAGCATTTTCGAATAGCCACGTGTCGCTTTGGATGAAGTCCACATAGGAAAATACCGACGAAGCTCATATTGGTCGGCTTATTAAAACTTCACGCGAAGAAAGTGACTGTTTTCTTGTTCTTCTTTTCTTTTACACAAATTTGTCGTTGCTTTGCGGTAAATATTTTGGTCAATTTAATGCTTCAACAAATTGACCGATGTGAACTTTGTCATTAATACTAATGAAAATTTATTTCCCAAATATCAAACTTTGTAAAATAAAAAAGTATAATAGATGTATTTTTCAGCTATTAAAACCAATTTTATACTAAAATTCGATCGAAAATGTTACCACAGTTAATATTTCAGTATAGCATTCAAAAAATAAAATTAAGTCACATATCGGTTTTACTATTCCATCGGTTCTACCGGACGCAAAAAATTAAAAGTAAGGCTACTTTTTCCATAACGTCCTTTGCATCCGATGATTATGGGTATACACCGAGGAAACAAAATATGTTCGAAATTGGAACCTTTTCGTTTCCTTTCTCACGAATAACTTGCTTTAGAATCTCGTCGCGCCTTTTTTGTCGGTGTCATCAGAACTTGTAAGTTGGAGACACTTCCTGAACTATACATGACACGCGTGAGCTGCAATTCTTTACTTTAGGAGTGAAATCCTAGTTCCACTTTGTTTTTTAGAAGGAAGGACAAACAAGTGATGATTTGAGCTGTAATATGGGGGGGGGGGGGTTTAACAAATTTTCAAAGTTTTCTGCTAAAATCTCCGCTTCAATTTGTGTTCTCTACTATTTTCTCCCTGGTTTTCAATAGCCGTTTCTAGTCGACAGTTGTTTTCTTTTTTGCCAGATCTAGGCTCGCACAGGACTTGTTTCTCGCACTAAAGCAATCTTCATCATGCAATGCTTGATTTTTTGTTCGCCTTCCCTTTCCATATGGTTTTCGAGTATTCAACGCAATAGCTACACAAGACTTTAAAAATTTCATCTCAATGTTGTTTTGAGTTTCGGATAAACCAGCTGAGTCTAGAGAACGATCCACCTCTGGTAGCGAATTATAAATTTATCGCTGCATACTAACTTAGGAAGAAAATGTCTTTCAGAACTGTTCAAATTTTGATTGGGAAGCTTGGCAGTCACTCATTCAAGTAGAAGATGATCAGAGAAAGGGTACTCGCCTGACTCGAGATCAAGCATATCGTTGAGCCATTCTTCTCTCCCCAGGCAGTACCTCTACCTAGTCTATCGTTGCAGAAGCGTTTCGTCTGAAAGAAGTAGGTGAAACAGCTGTATTTTTTTTTTCGACCATTCGTTCAGACTGAGCGATTCACACATTTCTTACCATTACTGTCTATGTTGTATCATTCGATTTCCTGGGAATAAAAGCTGGATACGCAACTAATTCTGGATGGAGTTCTCACAATACTGTTTCACCGACCCTGTCATTGTAGTCCTCCAATCAGCATAAGTCTTGCTGCCAAAAAGCTGCAATTGACGTAGATAAGCATGAGTTTTGTGCATTATTTGTTATTTTTAGAAACTTTCTGCCATGTAGCAATATTGAAAATTTTTTAGAAATGCATTTTTTTTTGTTCGAAAAGACCTCCTCCAATTCAATTTTTCAATCGTCCTGACGTTCGTTTTGACTGATTTGCGAAACTTCACTAAGGCCACGTATAACCGTTTTATTTATTTTGTATAGTCTGAGATGAAAATTAGGTAAGCTATGCAGCTGGTGTTGGCATTCCACGGCTGTCACCATTGCATTTATAGACCGTGGGCGTTTGGGGCGCTGAAGTCGCTCAATATAGTCTCATATATACAGGGTGTTCCGTACTTCGTGTATTATTATCCTTTGGGTGTGATTCTTGGTTATATTCTAAGAAAAAAATTGTTCTACTGTAAAGGTCGTTTCTCAACTTTGACATCTTTTTTTGACAATTTAAAAAAAGGCTAACTTTGGTGTACGCTGACCTGTGTTAAGTTCAATTAAGAATCACACCCCAAAGGATAATATACGAAGTACGGAACACCCTGTATTAAAATAATAAATAAATAGGGTGGCGCTACAGAGCGAGGAGCCCCTGGGCCTAGCGCATTTCTCACAACCATGCCTTGTGAGGGAATGGAGGGGACCTACAATTTTATGCCGGATCCGAACGGCTAATTGAGAAAGCGCTTTTCATGGCATGAATTTACTAACGGAGGACTTGCCAATTCCTCGCGAAAGGCGATACCTGGGAAAAAACATTTTTGCGCCTCTGCTGGGATTCGTACCTCGAACCTCTGGGTTAGCAGGTGGACATGCTAACCATCGCACCACGGGTACCACAAACACCCTGTATTGGAAGTAACAAAAAGAACAAGTTTTGCCCTCGAAGAAACATACCAAATGAGGGACCTACATCAACCAATTTCAGTTCCTATTCACGAAACCTTATAATTGCCAAAAACTACATCGTGTTGTTTTAAAGCAAATACAAAGTTTATTTGAAAGCCGTACTGCCGGCGCTTGGAGTACAGCTTAACTTGTAAAAGAGTCGAAACACAATTTCAACTCCAACACACAGAGAGGTTGCCAGAAAATTGTATTTTCGTTTAATAGATAAAAGAGAACGTACGTATCTATAGCAAGCAATTTAGGTAGGCACATTGAGGTTGGTTGTTCCACTTAAGAGGTGGACAAACGCACCTACAAAATTCGGTTTGAAGTTACAAAACCTTAACTATTCACCCAAACAATGGCAATAATAAAACTTTTCCTGTCCAAAACCTTTACAAGCTACAACCACGGTTAAACTTTTGAATGTCCTTGAATGTTTTGAAAATACCCCGTTTCTTCGTATGAGTGTGTGTTTTTTTTTAACTCCTTTGCGAATTGCATATCGTTGGCGTCATTGTCCTCATTGCATAGACGATGTGTTGTATTGAACTTGTGGTAGTTCACAATTCGACACGAATGTGAGAATTTGATACCATAAATTAGGTATTCCAGGTGCATAGAAGCATACTGAAAAATGTTCTGATGCTAAGGAGAAAACATTTCCAGCTTTTTACAAAATAGAAATTGAATTTATTTCACAATGACATAGAAAATGCAAGAACACGGTTTCCAGAACTTATTGTTTCGCAGCCATTGAGTTCAATCTAAATTTCCAAGGTTGTCAAGCAGATTGCGTTACCTATATTTTGTTGAGCACGCAAAAAGCAGTAGAATAGATATACCAAGCTGGGCTGGTTCAACCTTCAGAGAAGTAAAGTTTGTGACTTGTAATATACAACAACTTCAATTTTGTGTTACGGAAATTACAACATTTGTAGCAAGCATTTGAAAAATTGCACAAAACATCGTTTGGTAAAGCAATATTAATGAAAAACAAACTGCCAAAGCTCTTGTAATTGCCCAAAACGATGACTTGTGCTATTTTGACCAGACCCTATAGATACTATAATGCGTTTTCAGTCTAGAAAAGTTTGAATTGCCTTTGTTACAGGCGAAAAAATTAATGAAATTACTTCAACACCAAACAGTTGATTTAGCGCATCCAAAAAACATTTATGAAATTTCAACAAAACAATGCAAATCCCATAATTTAAATGCTGACATTTGTTTAAAATATCCACTCGAACGCCTCTTATTGGAACATTGTCATCGTGCGGGGCTTGTTTTCGATTGAATAAATAAAATCTCTAAATAATAATAAATTTTATTAAATCCCTTATTGTTATTTGGATATGGTTTAAACAATTAAAAAAGATACTCCCAAATGGCAATTGAAGTACAAACAATCAAATCAAATACCTAACTAACCTTTTCGTTTAATAAAGCTGTGAAAATTTGTCCGCTGAATACAAAGCAATCCTGGGCATTGAAGCATGAAGTTATTTTTTTGTTTTGTTTTGCTGTAGGTGATGTTGCACAGTTTATATTGTTTGAGTAGTTTTTTGTTTTTGTTAGAGCTGTTGAGAATTGTGTGGGAAGTCCTTACAACATACATTGGCAAACTTGACTAATGGAGCGAGGCTAAATCGTGCTTTTAATGGAGGGTATGGAAAGGGAGACGTTGAATTGACTAGACTATAAATGTTACATTAGAGGAATTTTTCAATAGCTCTCTTGTGAATAGATGAGAATGAGTTCTAATGAAAATAGCTTATTCAATTCAATTTAATCTACTAACAACTCAACCGGATGCGTTTATAGTTTATTTTTTTTTGCCGGAAGTTGGTGGCTTATAATTTTCAAAAAATTGTTTTTTTTTAAGTACATACACATAGTATGTATTTTCAAAATATATCGCTGAAATTTTATGACGAAATTCGGAGTATTTCAGGGTCTACAGACAATTAGAAGGTCAAGTAACTTGAAAAATCGGTGAGTCGGGCTCAATTTGCAGCTGCTCGGGTTCGTATACCTGTCTAATACTAATGTATAAATTTAACGGGACATATTTTAGTTTCAAGAGTTATATTGGTTAGTTAAACATGGTCTGTCTGCGTAGTCAAGATGAATTTTTGACCAAGGCTTGGTCGGCACCGGCCATGAAGATAATGGAACCTTGTTTGATGCTGGTGCTGCCGTTGCACACGAATAGCACTCCTTTACTATACTTGCATGATGTCTGTCCATGTTAGGCCAGTACACATAACTGCGAGCGAGCGCCTTCCAGAGATGAGTATTTACTTCATATGTAGCAGATCTACTTCATTAATTTATTTTTAGATAACTGCTACGTAGCAACCTATTTCTACTTCGTTTCGTTATATTTTTTCTAACGCACAAAATTTCATTTATGATGTGCTGATTGATTGATTTTTTGATCGAAAAAGTCATTTTCAAGGCCCTTCATATACCTACCTTATAATTATATTATAATTTTATGAATTTGTGTTATGTTTCCCTTAGCGGAGAATCTAATTTCATTTAAAACAGAATGTTCCTTTTTATTTCAATATAATAATGTACCTAAATATGTTCCTTATTTATGAATTTGTGAGACTTTTTCTAGTCAGTGTATAATTTCGTTATATGAATATGAGATAAAACGAAAATAAATTTGTTTTGTTTGCATATTTCCTTTTTTTTTCATTATCTGCTACATATTTTACAAATCTACTTCGTTTTTTTGGGCAATATGCTTCACTTTTAGAGCTTAGCATTCTCATCCCTGGCGCCTTCATGCGAACGATACCTGGATGTCCGGTATGTAGTTGTTTTAGTCTCTGCTTCGACATTGAAATTTGAATTATAACTTTATTTTATAGTAGCATACCACATTTTGCTTCACTCATAGCTTCATGGCGAAGATAAAACAACTTAAGATCAAAATTAAAAGTTCAAGTGACCTTCATTCCTTATGCTTTACTTTATCTTCAATTTGAATTGCAGCGATCATGAAATCCTCTCCCTTATCAACAGCTTGACGGTTTATCAGGCGAGATAACGCATCGGCGTATCTAAATTTTAAAGTGTTTACATATTCAATTTTAAAGTCATATAAAAGCAGTGTATCAGCCCACCTCTGCAATCGATGAGCAGTGTAAACTTAAACTTCCTTCTAAGATCCGTTGATGAAGAGGTTGATGATCTGTCTGCAATAAGAATCTCCTTCCATAAATCCATCTGTGAAACTTCTTTAAGCAAAACACCAGTGCCAGCTATTTTTTCAGATTTGCTATAATTCTGCTCGGTCTTAGTCAAGGCTCTTGAAGCATGCATAACTGGCTTTTTGGACCCATCAGGAAATTTTTGAAGCATAACGCCGCCAATACCATCTTTCGATGCGTCCGATGCAATTATGATATCCATGGCAGGATCTAAGTGAATTTATGGATTAATTCAGATTGGAGCGCTTCTGAAGCCAAAAAGCTATTAACTAGAACAGACTTTATTAGTTGGCTGCTGTATGAAGAATGAGTATACAAAATGACGTCTGCCACATTTTATGCAAGTGACAGCTGTGGCTGTGTTGTTTTTCTAGCATTTTGGGTGCATACAACACTCAATTTCCTCAAACAAGCGCTTCTTATGCGGCTTCACTTTTTCCCTATTAAGTGTAATGTTACTTAGAATGTATTATGAATCAAGAAAGATTCGGTGTTCTTTCCCCTTTTTTGTTCACAGTATCCTCATGTTAGTCTGATAGGCAAAAACATTGATAACAACAAATACTAATAGTTTCGTAGAAATTGTATTCAAGATTACTAAAAGTAGCTATCTAGAAGCTTAAGGAAGCAAAGTCTTTTTTTTTACAACACTATGTAAGGTTCTTTTTTCAATTCATTTTGAAGTTGATCTAAAATTTGTCTGAGAAGAGTTCTTTGATTTAGTAACTGCATTTCCTTCATTTTCATATCCTATTTCTTTATGCACACGTGTAATTAACTTGTCCTGAACTCAATTCCAGCCTTTCTAATCGTGTAACTCAATACTAGTATATCAACTAAGATAAATCTGTCCCAATACACACCTTGCTTGCTTACTTCACATTGTGAAATTTTTCCTTCTTTTCAATGAATTCTTTCACAGCAAAATTTTTAAACCCCGATCCCGCAAGGTCATCAAGGAGTTCTTTTTGTGGTATACTTTAATCAGCCCTCAGTTACGCCATTAAGTTAATCAATTAAAGCGTAATTCAGTAATAAAACCATACTCACATTTCAACTATGCCAAACAAAACTTTTTCCTAGAACGAGCATAGAAGCATTAACCACACACTTCCTCTTCTCGTGCTGTTCCCTCAAGCTCAATAATACACAAGTTACCTTATCAGCTGGCAGCTTCTCTTGAAATGTTATAAGATTCCACTTCAGTGCCACCACTCAGCCCTACGAAATACAAGCCCCTTTACGCTATCTAAGTCTACCATTCGTTAAGACAATCTCTTCCTAATATCATCTGCAATAATCCCAAAATCTTCTTCTTATTCGAGCATAAGTTTTTACGGATTAATTGAAATCAGTATAAACAAACTAAGTAGCACCATAGCACGTGTACCAACGTTTATAGAAAAATTGTGTTTCTCTGCCAAAGGCTAGATTGGGTTTGGGGTGAAAAAATAAACGAAAACTTATGTATATGTAGGTATGTTGCAAGACACTAATGCTTTGGCTAATTCAATTTCTGTTGCCCGCTATCATCGATTATCTTGGTTTATGTCTTGTTTCTTGGGGCTCTTCAAATCTTGATTCTGTATTCGCATAACTCAGGAATTTTCTCGCAAGAGTACGAAAACTGTTATGTCGAAGTAATATGAACATAGCGCGTTAATAAAATTATTTTCATTTTCATTATAGAAATTGATTTTTCTCTTCTCTTGGGTTTCGTTCGAATTGATATTATTACCACCAGCAGCGAATGAAGAAAAATATAATATACATATATGTACAAAATAAAGCTGCTTTGAAATTGGAAATAAGGCAAATACTTTGAAGCTTTTAGCGTCGACTTATTTTGGAAGTGTGTGCCACACGGAAACTTTCAGGGGTCTCCATTCAAATTAAATGGCATTCAATAGTAGCGTTACTGTCGAAACTCAGTAATCTTCAGTAATGCCCCTTACCACTGAAAAGAAAAACAAATCAAAATTGAGCACAATTGTACATGTTGGCCAACTTTTAAGTCTTCTAGCAATATACCACCAATTAGTTTAAAAGAGCAGTATTGACAGTCTCTCCATTCAGTCTTCTGTTCATATACTGTTATAATTTGGCCATGCGGAGTTTCAATAAGACATTGAGTAACTTTTCCACTGATATAGCAATGGAAAGTCTTAGACTGAAGTCTAGCTAACTAGAAAGACTTTGCAAGTGTTAATTCAATCAATCCATGACACTTGGAATTAGGTTTAAACAACATCCATAATAGTGTTAAGATCCTTCACGTTCACGTAACGTTTGGTGTCTTCGAATACAAAAATGCTTTTACTATAATTCCTTAGGGCACCCAAACGGCTAAAACGTTTCCAAAACGGAATTTAAATTGCAAAATTATCGAACAGTCAATTCAGGACACTCACGTCCTCTTTCGCCTTATCGACATTCGGAATGAGAATTTAATTGAGTTCAATTGCCATTGAATTTGCATGTTAATGGGCTAAGGGATGAAAGAACCGAAAAATAAAGTATCACGAACTTATGGGTTCTTAATAGAAAAGTCAATAAGTTGTTAGGATTAAGGAAAAGGCGTTTCGAACAGAATGCATACGTTTTCATCCGCCAGAAAATTAGCTTATGAAGGTTTTGAGTAGTCTCTATATAAGAATTTGTAGAAAGGCTCTTGTGATTCATTTAATATCACATAACGGTTACATCACAGAGTAGATAATACAGAGTATCCACTTCCACCCCTTCAACCCGAAACACCCGCAAAAAATTTTTCAATATGGCGTTCTATTTCTGAGTTTGAGGCTCTGTGCTCACTAGTATGAACTGTAAAAACTTAACAAAACGCCTGCATCGGTATGAAATTTTTTTACTAATTTTTGTCTTTTTCAGTGAAATACTGGTCAAAATGGAAAAAAAAGTTATTTCCTGCAACTTAAATTCATTTTTCACTTAAATTCATTTTTCTAAATTCTAGGCTGTATGAAAATTAAAAATTATCGATTTTTTTTGCAACAAAAAAAAAATTTTTACTTTTCAAACTCAACTGACTTTGATCTGTGGGAAGTGAAGGCCAGTGAGATCATCCGGGTGGGGTCATCCGGTTTAGTTTAGCTTGTAGGCAAAACGCACTACCTTGCTGAAGTGGACTCTCTGGTTATACTCTGTGGGTTACATTATAAGTAATAGTTATGCTGTTGTTAATATGGTTTTTCCCTCATAGATTTTAGTAGTCAGCTTGAACCATCTGTACACCTGTGTTGGTAGGTTCTATCAAAGTAAAAGAAGTTGTTAAGCTAAAAAAGAATATTCCCGGTGGATTATGGGATTTAATTTCCTGGTCGTGAAGCAAGAAGAGTAATCTTCCCGTATTATATTTTCTTGTTTCAAAAATTTTTACAAATGAAATACTGTCAAATCGAAATTACTTTATTGAAATATGCCGTTAGTAGTCCTTGTGGTTAGAAAACTTTAAAAAAATCACTGTGCACATATACACTGCAACATATCGCAATAACTCGAAACCGTGCTTCAGAGGATCGATGTTGCTTTAGCAGACTTTTCTAGGGCTTTCGATGCCCTGTCTCATGATATTATATTGTTAAAACTGAAAGCATATGGATTCTCATCGACCTTCGTCGATCTATAACAGGGCACTCACCTTGGTCCTATCCTTTTTATTCTAGCCATTGATGATGTTACTTTTAGCTTGTCATCAAGTGAAGATTTGATCTTCAATAGTCTTATTTTACAAAAATAGATTGATTCTCAATTTAATCAAAGTGTAACTTTTTTGAAAAAACTTACACCGGCTTTGTAAAATTACTCGATTTCTCAGCAAATCTTATGCCAGCTGTCGAGCATTAAGGTCCTCGGTGTTTGCTTTAGTTCCAATTTACACTTAACACCACATCACAACTTCATTGTTAGTATATTAATTACAATGCTAGGCTCTATTAAAAGAGCGGCTAAGAAGTTTATGGACCCCTACGTCACTGTTTCGCTGTATAACTGTCGTGTTCGACCCCATCTTGAAAATAATGGTCTCTTTATAATGCAGTTCACAATTTAAGGATAGAAAGTATGTAGTGAAGATTTATTAGATTTATGCTTTCAAAGGAATTGCTTGGGTTAATTTTTTTGAAATTCCAGCTTATTCAACTTTTGCAGATGCAACTCTTTTCGCATCGCCTCGTGGCGATTAAATATTTAAATAATGATTTAGTTTTTCTTTCTTCAATTGCGCAACATAGAATTTTTTTACTGTCCTTATCATAGAACGAATTTTTACTTAAATGATCCTCTTACTTTTGAATCAGATTCCAAAAAATTTTATGTTATTAAAGCAATCTTTATGTCCTTGACTGGAACCAGAACTCCACACTCTTGACTATATTTTTGTTTTATTGTTTGTTCTTTTTTATAACTGTCTCCAGCTGACCCGCCCGGAGTACCTCAGGCTCTACGTTGATCGAATTGAGTAAGTTGAGTTAAATAGTTTCCAAGTTTCCAGTCTATTGGTTGAGTGGGTTGTGGGAATGTATATAGTCTATGTTATTTACGGAGGGACTTTGTGGCATCCCAGTGCCGAAAGAATTTTTGAATTTTGTTTAGTAGTTTTAGTTTCTAAGTTTCCATTTCCAAATCCTATCCTAAGGGAATCTTCCGTTCAAATATGTGAATGAAATATAAGTCTTATGTCACTGAGGGATAAGTTCAATGAATTTGAATTGATAAAATCACAGACGAAATAAATTCAGCAACTAAAATTTTTCTCATTAAACTCTTAAGTATAAAATGTATTGAAATTAGTTACAATTTATTATCAGAACAGAACTTAAAAAAAAATAGTACGTATACGCCAGAGTCAATAGTATACACTTAACCCTCCTTTACGACCCGGCAAAAGTCGTGTCCAGCCGACTTGGGGTCCAAACGGACGGATTTTTTTGATTTCTGGTTTATATTGTTCAGTTATTAATTCTTCTGGCTATTGTATGAATTCTTTCTAAATATTTTTTATGGCGGTGATAAGGAAATTTAAGCAGATGTGTCATTATGTTGGTATGTAGGAGGTCACCACTAGAATTGTTTTCAATTTCAAAATCGATGAGAATTGCCTGTTTTCGCAAATCTGTAATTCCCGCTTAACCTTTTCGATATGTCTGTTTTACGTTATTACTGAATGTAAAATTCATCCATTTCTTGTCAGGTATGCATATCAAAAGAAAAAAATGGGCACGACTGGGTCGCACGAACTTGCGATCGTTTGCTAAGTAAAATACCAAAATCTTAAGACTGAGCAAAAGGTTTTAGTATTCGTTCTTAATATATTTGGTTTTACAGGGTTGCCAACTACACATTAATTGTGAAAATTGTATTAAATCACGAAAAGTATTGAAAAAAATAAAATTAAATATTCCAAAAGTTTCAAGCGAAAATCTAAAAACACCATTTTTTTGCAATTGCTTATACATATAAACCCTTAAAATTTAATCAAAATCGTTAGAGCCATTTTTTAAAAAACAGGTTTTTTATTTTTAATTTTTTTAAAAAATTAGGTTTTCAAAATTCAAGTACACAAGTTTTAAGATCTTGCTAAAAGATGTATTGACAAAAAATTTGAAAAAAATCAAATATATCGTTTGGAAAATATTCGGAAAAACAAATTTTTTTTAAAAAAATTTATGAAAATTCTGAAAATCTAAATTTTTCAAATAAAGATATGCAATCTTTCTCAAACAACTTAGGACTTCTTAAATATAAAATTTCGTCAAAATCGTGTTAGCCATTACCGAGAAAGTCGGTTTTGAAAAAAACGGTACTATGGGGGGTACCGTCTTTAGGCTTTCTCCAAAAAATTTTTTTACATCATTAGAACAGTTATTAAAAAATAATACCTCACGTAAAATTTTATCAAAATCGTTAGAGCCGTTTTCGAGAAAAATAGGTATTGTCATATCGGTTGTATGGCAGGTACCGTTATTTCAAGACCTAGAGACCCAATTCCAAAAACCCCTCTGTAGGCTATTCCAGAGACCATAACTGCAAATTTTGAAGAAAATCGGTCAAGCGGTTCAGGCTGTAGATCCATATACGGACAGACAGACAGACAGACAGACAGACAGACAGACAGACAGACAGACACACAGACAGACAGACAGAATTGTAGGACCCACTTTTTTCGTATTCTCTATCATCGTAATGTATAGTCATTATTTCAGTTTGTTCAGGTCATCAAAAAATTTTGCGACCTCAAAAAGGATTGAATTTGCCATAATTTTCTGTAAGCCTCACAAATTCAGAGGAATTATTTCTGGACTTTCCTTCACCCCTTTTTATATGTCAACTCGGTTCTACGTAATTACTGAAAGCAAAAACCCTTTCTGACCAATCTATTACAACAGTTATATGCTGAGTAACCTTTGAACATATATGTTTCACTTACAATTTAATTTTCAAGACCTCAAGCAATTACAGCATGTATAAAAAGATATCTGTTTCTAATATGCTTTTCAGTTATAGCTAACTATTTGACCTGTGAATGTAAGATCTTGTTTTTTGGGAAACATAAATATTGAAAAAACCAAAAAAATGCAAAAAGTAAGAAAAAATTTGAGTGCTGAATTTAGATAATTATGCATATAGTGGACATGAATAGCAAAAATTAATATGTTCTTTTTGTTAGTGTCAAATTTGAACTGATTACTGAGACTATACAATAGAGGAAATGAAGAAGAAAGGGAAATTGCATTGAGAGCCATGTTAGATATGGATACTGACGAAGACGATGAAGCTGATCCATTCGATATTGGCTTCGGTGACCCAGATATCGTTAAAGAATATATTCGAAAAAATGAATTAGAAGAATCGCATTCAAGGTGCTAATGTTTTTAGACCTCGAGGAGCTATTGGGCCTTTTTTTAATTTACGGCATGCATCACTCAGCGAAATATTCAATCGAATTTTTAACAATTGTCATCATTTTTCGACACTTCAATCTGCCTAGAAGAAACAAAAATTTGTTCAGGAGTGATAAACTCATCGAACTAGCGGAGGAACTGATGGAGTCAGAACTGAATAACAGTTCACGACCTGCAAAACAATCTGACATTGGAAAATCTGCATTGGATGATCTCTGTATTTTGGTGGAGTTCAGGAAGTATTACCAACATTCCCCGAAAGGGGTATGGTACGTTTCGTCATTTTTATTTCGTTTATTGTTGTTACGCCCAAGTTGTTTCGCATTTTGTTGTTGCGCATTTTGTTGTTAAATTTTTCGTTTGCTTAGTTTATTTATATTTCGATATTTCTCGCTTCGCTTTGCATTCGTTTCGTTTAAAGATCATTTGGCCTTTGATTACTTTATATTTGGCTGGTTTCGCTTTCTATTGTTTCGTTTTTCGATTAGTTCGCTTTTGTTTATATAGATTTTGATTATTTCGCCATCGTTTGATTGGTATTTTGCTTTTTGTGGATGAAAAAAGAGGCTAGAGGTGTAAAAATTCGCGCGAATTTTTACACCTCTAGCCTCTTTTTTCATCCACAAAAAGCAAAATACCAATCAAACGATGGCGAAATAATCAAAAATTTAACTGTATACCGGTTATTTTTGTATTTTAACAGTTTGTTTAGCTTCTCATCAAACTTTATTGAAAATTGATTAGAACCATCAAAGATATATCATATTTTAGAAGCATTTTCAGAAGCAATTAGTCAGAAATAATATCAAATTTCGAAATATTTATTAAATTTCTGAAAAACCGAACAGCTCGATTTCACAAGCAATAATAATCTGATAATGAGCGAAGTAATTGAATGCCAAAACAATAAATTATCGTAGAGACAAAATGCGAAAAAAATGTTATCGAGATAAATAAAGTCTAAATAATCATTTGGAAGTTCAATGGAAATGCGAAAAAAATGGTAAGCAAGATAAGAAATGCAAAGTAAGTGTGCAGCGAAATGATTGAAAATCCAAGTAACAGAAAAACAAAACAGGCAATGCGAAGTAAACAAAAATAATTGTGTCAAAAACAAAATAATAGAATGCGTAATAAAATGTGCGAATCAATAGGCACCCCCCCGAAAGGCTTTGTTGCCCTTGCCACACTGGAACCTAATGTGTAAAATATCTCCCGGAACTGCCAACAACTTCAAGTTAAATCCTTCTAAACATAAACTATGCTGCTTTTAAAATAAAATAATTATTTATTAGAAAAAATATGATTTTTCACAAAATAAATAATACTGAAAGTATTGGGGTCCAAATGGACCCTAGGTGGACGGGTTCTTTTCACAAAAAATCGCAGAAAAATCTGTAAACGTCTGATAATAATCGTTTCAACGTAAGAAATTAATAAAAAATTGAATTTTGTTTCATTGAGTATAAATCCCATGTAATAAAAATTAAAAACAAAAAAGTTATGAGTGTATAAATTAATTTTAAAACAAACAAAGTGAATCCGTTTTTAATATAAAAGCAATGCTTACTTACAAAACATGTTGCTTACTTACAAAACAGAGTTTTTCTGAAATACACTGGCTATTTATAAGGTTTAAATTTGATATTGACAGACACACATTGTTACCCAACTAACAAGCTCTTGAGAGCTTAACTCTTGAAATCTGAAAAAACTCCCATAAGATTCTTTTAGATCCCATAGCAAGACTTAAGAATAAAGATCTTGTTATGGGACTAAAATGGCTCTCATAACAGTCTTATTGTAAGAGTTTAGCAGTTTTGCATCTTATAAGTTCTTAACTCTTATAGCAAAACCAATTTTTGTACTTGTAATAGGATTATATATACTTACAGTCCTATAACAATCTTGTTGTGAGAGTTAAGCTCTTGGCATTGTTTTGAAGTATCTACACTCCCATAACAAGACTTATTTGAGAGCTTAAGTCACTTTACGCTTATATGGAAACCCATATAGGAGTTCCGTTTTAAACCTCTCATAACAAGAAGCTGTGAAGAGTTCAAATAACAAAAGTCTTGTTATAGGATCCTTATGAGAGCATTATTGCTTTAAGTCTTGTTATAGGATCCTTATGAGAGCAATATTGCTTTAAGTCTTATTATAAGATTTGCATAGCCAAAAGCATTGCATTGTGTCATTTCATTAATCGGTTTCAAGCGAAGTGGACGCGTATGGAGAAATTCAATTGGAATAAGTGAAAAATATTAGATCTTTTAAGAGAAAAATAATCATAATAAAAAGTGAAAAGAATTAAAAAATTCATGCCCTTGCATGTGCCCCATCACAATATAGAGTATCTTCAGATGAACTATAAACTTTAAATGAGATTTTTCCGCCAATTCAAAGTGAAGTATGTATGTTTGAATTTAATCTGTTCTAGTTTCTGAGTTCACATAAACAATGAATAACATAATTATGTCAATAAAAAAGTTAGAGAAGAGTTCGTCGCAAAATGCATCAATAACAATAATTACAATAATTTGCGCAAGTGGAAAAAAACTTTTTGAAAAATGTTACATCGAGTGTATTTTTTTGTTTTGAAATATTTTACTCTTCAAATATTGTGTCTTTTCTCAGAAGCAGAGCTAACTAAATCTAAAAATTTACTCTAGTATGATTTAAAAAATTTCCTACTTTTCCAGCATAATGATTCATCGAGTGAAGATGATGGGGAGAACAATATCTTCATGGATGAATTTATTAAAAACGATGCTTTTAGAACGGATTTAAGGGAAACAAGCAAACATACAACTTGAATGATATCAAAATTCAAAATGCTTTCTTTAAAGTACAAGGACAACCAACATGTTTTCACACATACCTCTACTTCACACTATAAATTAGAAAAAAAAAGTTTGTTTTGAAAAGATGTATAAGAGAATAAATTTTAACTTACCTATGGGCGCTTTATGCTGTCCAATTAATAAAAATAAAGTATTCTTTTTTATGAAGATCTTTTTTTCAAAAGCAGATATAGGTAAACAAGACAGTTGTGTGATTTATCCGTCTTGTGTGTTAAATATACCTATGTGCCAATCTCATGTCGTTTTTGATTGGTTGCACTGTAAAGAGAAGTGAATTTTGAATCCAAAAACATTCCTGATCAGTCGCATGTTTACAATTACATGAAACAATCATACACGATTGGGCGATAATCATCTAGAAAGATACGCTTGCCTGCAATGCCTTTTGACGAGGCAGTCGATGGAGGAGATATTGTGGATGTGCTGAAGACTGCAACTACTACAAAATAGAAAAACATTCAGAATACAACAATCGCAGATTTGCCCATGCTATTTTGTTTTAACTGACACAATTTTCAAGACATAATCCAATAGATTGTTATTGAAAAAAAAAAAAAATAACAATTATCCTACTGAGTTTTATTACACTAACAAAAGCCCAAATCTCTTTTATTTACCATTAAGTCTCAACAGAATATACCTGTTTCATTTACACTTAGATCTAATCCTAAAAAAGCATTTGAGCTCCTATAAAAAGTATTTTGCTCTCATAACGAAACTGTGATTCTTGGCGTTTACAAAATCTGCTCTCTTAATAGTCTTGTAAGAAGAATAAAGATAACTTAGCTCTCATAAAAGTGTAAATAGAAGATTTGAGCTCTTGTAAGCGGTAGCCATATTACAAAATGCAAACAGAATATTTCGATGTGATTTAAGAGTGACCATCCATAAGAAATTACAACTTCGATGAAATATATGTCAAAATCGTGTAAATGCTTGCTACTCATTTATGAAAGCTGTAAGAAAACCTGACGTTAAATGCTATCAGTTCACAGTATGACAAAAACTGACATGCTGCCAGAAAGAATGAAATTTTAATTTTTTCTGGAAAGCTGTCAGTATTTTCTGACATAAAACTGATGGAGTGTGAATGGTATGCCAGAATCATCCATAATCTTGTCAAAATTATGACCGAAAAAAAACTGACAAACTTGTCAGTCGTGTAAAAAACAAAAAAATATCAGTAGGTATTAGAGCACAAAAAAAGAAAATTTTTATGTACTTGGTAGGAATTTTTTGATAGAAATGGTAACCCTTTTTCCAATTAAAATTATAAATGATGTTCTTAAAATATGCATTACTGCGAGGGCGCATTGTTTTTTTCGAAGCAAAATGTATAAATTAGTAGATAAAATTTCAACCGCCTGTATTTTTGTGGCTTCCCGTTTCAATTAATTAATATATGTGCATCGCCCTTGACTTATGAGAATCATCTTAAAATATAATTATTTTCGCACACTATCATCATTTATTGAACAAGACATACAAACAAAAATCAAATAGAAGTTTGTTTCTTTCTTTCATCCTTTCTTTGAACAAGGCATATTTAATTAAATAGTATTATTAGTAGCATAATTATTAAATAGTAGTTTTTTTCTTTCTTGCAAAAAAATGTTAAATGAGAATGGTATATGACTTTTTGCAGTTGAGAAATATTCCTTTCTCGTTTTAGTTACTCCTATAGGAAGAGACGCGCTCTCATAGTAAGAGTAAGCAGAGCCTTATAAGATTCTTTCCAGAGGCATTTGATTCACAATCTGTCATCTCATAAGAAGAACTTAACTCTAAACAACAAGTATCGCAAAGAGAGTCTAGCTCTTGCTATGAGTAGCCAAGAGCCTCCTATAACTAGGCCATTTAAGGCTTATAAGAGTCTCATAACGATCTTGGAGAGCGCTACAAGATTACATTTAACTCTCAGAAATAAGTGTAGTAATGCTCTTGGAGAGTCTTATGAGAGTAAAAATGTTACTTGGGTATTATACAGTGTGTTAGTCAATTTGAAGCTTTCTCATAAACTATATTTTTTGTTTTGTTTTGTGGTGCGTAAATAAACAAAGAAGACGGTTTTACGACGCGCGGACGTGCGACGTATAATTGTCCATGCGCGAAACAGGGAAACTCCAAGTTGATTCCGCAAACTTCTAACGACTGTCCTTGTAAATTATTTATGGTCATCGCAAAGGCCAGACGTACTGGAAATTGTAAACGTTTAAAATCGAATCGTAAATCCGTTGGAATCATCGGTATTTGTGGGATCAAGACATCCTCTCCTTTGTATTTTCCATTTATGATTGTTGCTTCAATGACGTTATTCATCAGCTTTTTAACAGCTACACAAATGGCTTCGTTGTTACTTACATAGCGACCCATCTGGTACTGTGATATTTCATCATTTGCATTGATTACAGCGAAGTCAGCCATATCGCTACCTTTGTTAACATATTTACATATGTACTTTATCGACTTTACAGAGTTACAATATTCCACATTGATGTGAGTCTCAAAAGCTTTGGACAATATTGGCGAGTATGAAACAATCCAACGATTGTCTACATAAACATTTTGTCCTCTTACCTTAACAATTACCGATCGCAAATTGTCCGCAACTGATCGCCGACGATACAATGGGTATCCATTATTTCCCGTTATGGCTTCAGCCAGCAGGTCTCTTGGGTATCGCTTGGAACACTTGCCGTCGACCTGTATGGTGAATCGTAGTTGAAGAGTCCGCAGGGTCCATATATCATGTGTTTGGTAACTACTACATGCAATTTTGGGTCAACTGTTTCATCTGGAATTTCAGCTGAAATTATAGAATCAATATCATCTAGACTTATTTTGTCCATTAACGAGAGTAAAATGTGCGCATATGGCAATCCACGCTTCTGCCATTCAACAGAGTACATCCAACAACGGACTTGGCCATACACACAATGCTTTATCAAGAAATTCAAGAGAGATTTTAATTTTTGTTTAAAAACTCTTGCAGTTATGTCATGTCTGTCAACTGGTGTTTGGCTATGTAGCAATTCCTTCTTTATTTCGGACCATTGTGGGTTACATGTGAATGTAATATATAAGTCTGGGCGACCATAATTCTTAACATATGACATAGCATCCTGAGCATATTCGTGCATGTGACGTTTGCTTAATATATTACATTATTAACATTGCCATCGGCATTTATAGCATCGTGGAGATGAATGTCCTCTGATCGTTGCTGTCGTTGGTTCAAACGGATGTACGGACATATGTCAATCATTCAGTCTCAATTTTGATATACATGTCAACTGTAAACTGATGAAAACGTCGTTGACACATCAAAATATGGTATACTTCAGCTTGACGGATCATAAGTCTGTATGAATAGAAATTCATAGCACTAACTTTTTTTTTTGGTTTCAGCACCTACAATCAAAAATGATAAATGTTTAATTTGTTAATTAGATGAATTGAATTAAAAAATATTATTTAATCCTGTTCAATTTATTTACCTGTTACTTGATTTACCATTTTGAAATTAAAATGGTATCCATCTCCCCCCTGCCAGAAAATGAAGGGATATCGTAATCCATCATAACTCCTGTGTGTTTCAGATGCACGTTTTAAATTACAATATCTCTAGATTGTAAATTTTCTCCAACAATGACAACAGCCACTTCGTCAATGGAAGGTGAATTGAACCTCCTTGTGTGTTCACCGGCAGTTGTTTTATCAGCTCGAATTATAATATTATGGCTATCAGATGGCATCCACTGCAATGCTATTTTGAACATGTTAACTCAATTGTTATTCTGATGAAGAAACAATTGTAATTCTTGGACAATGGTTCTCTTCAGTGTTGGATTGTGAGCACAACGATTATCAACTTCCGCATCTGAATTGCCCATAAAATAAATTTGTAAAAACTGATGACTTGCATCAGGTAGTGGTAACAGTGCCCCCAGTAAGTGATAAATTTGTCCTTGTATCTGTAATTTTTAAAAATTTGTCCATTATTTATTTCCGATGTATTTTAGTACAAACTTGAATATTATAAGAAATATTCTGGTATAATACCTTGAAAGTGGGCATAAAATTGTTCTGTATAATATGTGTAGCCCCAAAAGATGTCATCTGGAAACAGCTGTTATATTTCTGAATGCTGGCCAAGAAGTGCTAAGAATTACTTACTTCCAATCCCAGAAACTAAAGATCGTAAAGGATCTGGTGGTGGGACCAATTGTGGTAATTTGACTTTGCCTCCAGGACAACATAATCCAATAGATTCACCATTGTATTTTAACGCCTTACAATATTTGCAAATTACTTTCATTTCCCTAATTGTCACCGATTTGTCGACACAATAATCAATTGCCGGATCATAGTGGAATGCAACTCGTTCAAGAATCACAGGAGCACTGAGTCTGCGGATTCGCTCAATTTCATTATGTCGTGCTTGCTGCTGTTGTGTTCGATGTGCACGAACTCGACTATCGACTTCATTTTCACTCACTAAATACCGCAGTTCTGACTTAGCAATACGAAAACTTTCCTGATCTGTCTCTCTCTGTTCATCAGTGCGGTTAGCACGTAAGTTAGCTCTTTGCACATTAGATTGACTGCGACGACCTAAGTCAGGTCGTCTTCTCCTCGGCATCGTAAATTGCTAAATTAGTAGTAAATTGTCACTATCACAGAATATCAACAAAAAAATTTTTGGTACCTGGAATGTCACTATCATAAAAACTCAAATATTATTGTTGCGTTAAGAAATTTGATAGATCTCGCGCTCGCGTAGCTGTAATCTTCACTCACAAAGATTGATTAATCTTCACTCACAAAGATTGGGTAATCTTACCTCACAAAGATTGGTTGTCAAATCTTAAATATTAGATATGGTTGCTTTCAGAAAGTTTGATAAATTGACTATTTGACGTTTCGACTCCCGTTCCTGTGGGAATTTGAGGATGAAGTATAGTCTATTGTACTCAGGGGCAATAAATTAAATTCTTACCAGGCAAAAAATTAAAAGAATTTTGTAATAATTCCTGAAATCGAATTGAAATGAAACACGTTTATTCACTGGGAACGTTATAATCAGAATAATAATTTATTAGAAATTCAGCATACATATATAAAGTGACAGACAAATCGTTCTATGAATACTAGTTATTTTACAAAGTACTGAGTATCAATTATTATTTAGAAACAGATCTCCACATCGATTCTATATTCTTTAGTTTCAATTTTAACTCTGGTCGTGGACTTGGAGAGGAAGAAGAGTTATCTTCAGCGACTTTAATTTCTCTCGACTCGGAAAATTTTGGTATTTTTTTAACATGACTTATGTTCCGTCTTACGATTTTTCCATCATTCATTTTAACAGTTACTTCATTAGGCATCCGTTCAATTACCTCGAATTCAGTTGGTATAAAAGTTGGTGTCAATTTATTTTGCGAAACCATGTTGCGAATAAACACCTTGTCTCCCACTTTAATGTCACTTTGTTTTGCGCAACGTTTCATATCTGCTTCCTGTTTTCCTTTCTCCTTGTTAATGGTGTCTAAATCTCGTGCTCCAGAGTCTATGGTCTCTGCATCTATATCTTGAACAGAAGGAATTTTGTCTCTGATCGTTCTGTTATAAAGAAGTTCTGATGGTGCTTGTCCTGTAGTTCCATGTGGTGTGACATTATACATTAGTAGAAATTTTCTTCTTATAATCAGACCCATTACTATTTGCAATTTGAAGTCTTTTTAGAGTAGAACAGTTCATATTTTCTACTTCGCCGTTATGGCCAATATGGTGGTGATGTTATAAGATTTATTTTATTGTTCTTACAGAAATTCTTGAATTCCTGACTTACAAACTGACGCCCATTGTCCGCTTTTATGGATTTTGGATATCCTAGTCTGCAAAACTACTTCTTCCAAAATTTAAATTATTTCAGATGACGTTATTTTTTTTATAAATTTAATTCTTTATATCTCGAATAGTAATCGATTATCACAAAAACGAACTCTTGATTTGGAAGTGGACCTAATAGATCCATAGCTACACATGGCCAGGGTCCGTCTGGAAATGCATGACGTATCATTTTTTTTTTGTTTTGTTTTTATAAAAGAGGAGGCTTATATGCTAATCTGGAGAACTCAGACCTAATATCCGGTCCATTGTACTACCAGACTAGCAGCCTTTCCCTTTTTTGTGTTGCAGTAGCTGGAAATAAGTTGTTAGTAATTTTACATAATATAACCTCAAGGGCGGCGTCCATATGAAACTGGGAGGCTGAAAGAAAAGTAGATGCCCAGGGCGGGATCCGAGCCCACGCATCCGGCCTATCTACTAAACACTCTACCACTGCACCACGGCCGCCCCTCATGACGTATCATAGGCACTGGTGGACTAGGGCGGGACACTAGCAAACATTCACGGCAATTTTTTACCCAATTTGTAACGTCTCTGTCAATTGAAGGCCACCAAACTTTTGATCTGAGTCTTCTTTTCATAACTGTTTCTCCTGGATGACCTTCATGTGCAAGATTTAAAACTCTGGTTCGCAGGTCAACAGCAATGATAATACGAGAACCTCTCAAAAGAATATTTCCCAAAGACCAAAGTTCCCACCTGAATGGGAAATATTTATTTTTAGATATCAGTCTCAATTCATTCTGTTTTGTGTTTTCTACAGCCTCCATTAGTTCCCTATCTATTATGCTTGTGAGGGCTATGTCAGTTATTGTAATAGCTTCTGGGACCGTTGCTTCTATTGTAGCACAAATATTCTGTTCACAGAGACTGTCGAATAAATTCTCCTCTTCAATCTTACAGAGTCGCGAAAGTTCCCATTACCGTTCCTGTTGGAATATGAGGATGAAGCTTAACATTCCCCCATTACCATTATCCATGATTGGTATACCTGGACCCAAAAAACCGAAAAGCTGTCAGTACATGGTATGTGTGTAAACGTTGATCTTCGTTGGAATGACCACAAATTTTGAAGTCGCCAAAAACGCTGCTAAATGCTTAGGCTTCTTGAGACGATGCAGGAAGTTCTTCACTTCTTCTGATCTGGCTACAATTTATAAGGCCTTCATCCACCCAAAACTGGAGTATAACTCCCATATCTGGTCAGGTGCTCCTCAAACTTCTTTGCACCTTCTTGATAGGGTACAAAATAGAGCGTTAATATTGATAGGTTATAGTTTAATCTTAGAATCGATTGATTCTCTTGAACATCGTCGAAACGTTATTTGTCTCGCTCTCTTTAATCGTTTATTTCACAAACATTGCTCTATTGAAGTAGCCAGTTGCATTCCTCCCCTGAAACAATTTAGCCGCAATACCCGCCTCGCTAGGAATTCCCATCAGTTTTACTTTGAGCCCAACTTCGGGCGTACAGTCAAGTAAAGAGTTTCTCATTTTAGTCGAACCACTCGTAGAATGCTTTACCTGGCTCTTTATTTACCGTACATTACTATTCACAAAGGTTCAAAAGCAATGTGCATCGGAGTCACCTATTACTTCATCTCCTCTTTTCCTAAATACTCGCACTGTGTTCTATGACTTTTAAGGGTAGTCATAATCCCTTGATGTGTGCGCTTATTAAATAACAAAACAAAAATTTTATCTATGGTACTCAGAGGCAATAAATTTAAAAAATTTAAATTCTTTAGTCTTATCAGTCAAAAAATTTAAAAAAAATTTCGAAACAAACAATAATCCTATTATTTGTCACTTATTATTTTAATTTTTTGTTGTCAAAAACGATTAAAAAAAAAACAAAGTCTTTGTTTGAATTTAATTTTCAATTCATTACAGTTAGGTATAATGAAACTGTTCCTTTTACTATGTTCTAATTCTTTTTTTTTCATATTGTCTTACTTTTTAAACCTTCCCTAGACCGCCACGAACATTTCAATACCAATATAAGATAAATCCCTTCAGCCGTTGTCGAGTTTTAGCCAGACTAACGAACAGCAATTCATTTTTATATACAGGGTGTCCCGTAATTCGTTTTACATACTTTGGGATATGATTCTTGGTCATATTCTAAAAAAAAAATTGTTCTACAGTAAAGTCCGTTTCTCAAGTTTGACATCACTTTTTGACAATATAAAAAAAGTCTAACTTTGGTGTACCCTAACCTGTGTTAAATTCGATATCTCTGTCAATACAGATGATGGAGACCTTATCTTAGACTTAATTTTTTGAAGACATAACAATCTTTAAGACTGTATTTAAGTTGAGCTTTCATAGGTTAAGGGTTGCCAGATTTTCAATTTTAAGTGGTGTCCAAATTTTCTTCCCCAAACAAAGTTTTGACTTTGAGGTCATTTTTTGGCAGAAAATACCTGATAAACATAGAGTTTCTTTATTTTTACAGATGAACAAAACAATAATAAAAAAAAACTTACTAATAAGTGCATTCAAAAACCCATACATTTTATGATACTTGGAAAAAACTAAAACAGGTAAAAATTCTAATTTTGTCTTTTTACGGTTTTTTATTGCAACAATTTGCAAAGGGGGCAGTTTTCCTAGAATTGATTGTTTTAAGACAATTTTTATGACTTTGCACTGATGAAATGGGTTGAAAGTGTATTTGACCTGCTACCAAAACACTAATTGACTTACCTCTTCTCAGGGAAATTTTTGGGGCATGAATGTTCAATGGGTCGTATAAAAGGATAAGAAAACAAATTTGTTCATCAGTTTATCAAAACAGTCACGATTGCAGTTTGACCAGAAAATTTTTTGAAATGCCTTCATTTACGAAAGAAGAATACGCAGACATTTTATTCGTAGACGGGTTTTGCAATGGAAATTCAAGAAGAGCACAACGAAGATACCAGGAACTTTATCCCAACAGACGACTTCCTTCTCCATACCTTTCGGAGGCTTCGAGAAACTGGATCAGTATTAACTGAAAGACCTAACGCAGGAGCTGGAGTCATAAGAAGAGTTTCGGTTGACGAAAAAATACTGGCAGCTGTTGAAATCGATCCTTCCACTAGCATAAGACGCTTGGCTCTACAGTATAATGTTTCCAGACAAAGAATCTCCAGAATACTGCATGGCGAAAATATGCATCCATATCACCATACACCTGTACAGGAACTACTTCCGAATGATTTTGTAATGAGAATCGAATTTTGTTACTGGTTGCTAGAGAGAAGCTTGGATGACAATCACTTTATAAACAGAATTCTTTGGACAGACGAATCCCAGTTCACAAGAGACGGTATCACGAATTTTCATAACCTCCATACATGGGCCTCAAGCAATCCACATTCAAGACGGCAAAGATCGTTTCAGCGCAGATTTTGTGTCAATATGTGGGCAGGTGTAATTGGTAATAGATTAATCGGACCTTTCAAATTACCACCCCGACTTAATTCTACAAATTACCTGGAGTTTTTACAAAATGATTTACCAGGCCTATTGGAGGATGTTCCACTGCATCAGCGAGTTTCATCATATTTCCAACAAGATGGTGCTCCCGCCCACTATGGTCGTGAAGTTAAGGATTGGCTGGATGAAAAATAATTTGACTAATTGACTTACCTCTTCTCAGGGAAATTTTTGGGGCATGAATGTTCAATGGGTCGTATAAAAGGATAAGAAAACAAATTTGTTCATCAGTTTATCAAAACAAGTCACGATTGCAGTTTGACCAGAGAATTTTTTGAAATGCCTTCATTTACGAAAGAAGAATACGCAGACATTTTATTCGTATACGGGTTTTGCAATGGAAATTCAAGAAGAGACGACTTCCTTCTCCATATGTTTTTGGAAATACCTTTCGGAGGCTTCGAGAAAATGGATCAGTATTAACTGAAAGACCTAACGCAGGAGCTGGAGTCATAAGAAGAGTTTCGGTTGATGAAAGAATACTGGCAGCTGTTGAAATCGATCCTTCCACTAGCATAAGACGCTTGGCTCTACAGTATAATGTTTCCAGACAAAGAATCTCCAGAATACTACATGGCGAAAATATGCATCCATATCACCATACACCTGTACAGGAACTACTTCCGAATGATTTTGTAATGAGAATCGAATTTTGTAACTGGTTGCTAGAGAGAAGCTTGGATGACAACCACTTTATAAACAGAATTCTTTGGACAGACGAATCCCAGTTCACAGGAGACGGTATCACGAATTTTCACAACCTTCACATTCAAGACGGCAAAGATCGTTTCGGCGCAGATTTTGTGTCAATATGTGGGCAGGTGTAATTGGTAATAGATTAATCGGACCTTTCAAATTACCACCCCGACTTAATTCTACAAATTACCTGGAGTTTTTACAAAATGATCTACAAGGCCTATTGGAGGATGTTCCACTGCATCAGCGAGTTTCATCATATTTCCAACAAGATGGTGCTCCCGCCCACTATGGTCGTGAAGTTAAGGATTGGCTGGATGAAAAATACGGTGGTAGATGGATAGGCAGAAATGGACCAATTCACTGGCCTGCAAGATCTCCCGATCTCACTGTACTGGATTTTTTTATATGGGGACGAATGAAAGAAATTGTTTACTCTTCTGAAATAACAACTTAAACCGAATTAAAACAACGTATTTCCGAAGGATCACTACAAGTAAGACAAGAGCTATCGAGAGCAAACATCCACAATGAAATCCAAAAACGGGCTCTGGCATACGTTCAAAACGAAGGAGGGCACTTTGAGCACTTCTTATAATTGTATTTGTATAAAATACATAAGAAACTACTAAAAGTTCTTGGAAAACTGCTCCCTTTGCAAGTTGTTGCAATAAAAAACCATAAAAAAGACAAAATTAGAATTTTTACCTGTTTTAGTTTTTTCCAAGTATCATAAAATGTATGGGTTTTTGAATGCACTTATTCCTAAGTTTTTTTGTTATTATTGATTTGTTCATCTGCAAAAAATAAAGAAACTCTATGTTTATCAGGTATTTTCTGCGAAAAAATGACCTCAAAGTCAAAATTTTGTTTGGGGAAGAAAATTTGGACACCACTTAAAATTGAAAATTTGGCAACCCTTAACCTATGAAAGCTCAACTTAAATACAGTCTTAAAGATTGTTATTTCTACAAAAAATTAAGTCTAAGATAAGTTCTCTATCATCTGTATTGACAGAGATATCGAATTTAACACAGGTTAGGGTACACCAAAGTTAGACTTTTTTTAAATTGTCAAAAAGTGATGTCAAACTTGAGAAACGGACTTTACTGTAGAACAATTTTTTTCTTAGAATATGACCAAGAATCATATCCCAAAGTATGTAAAACGAATTACGGGACACCCTGTATAGATATTTGTATAGATAGAAGATAGAAGATAGAAGATAGAAGATAGAAGATAGAAGATAGAAGATAGAAGACTTTTTTGACTTTGGAGTAATTTTTGTTTAAATATAAGTCACTTTTTAAATAATTTGAAAATTATCATTCTTGTCGAAACAAACATTGATGATGAGGAAAATGATTTCTATAAAATAGATGATAGATGATAGATATGGAATATTTAAATAAAAACAGACAGAGAGGTGGAGGAATTCTGATGTTTATTCGGAACAATTTAAATCACAAACGAATACCTTCGGTTACTGTATCGTATGAAAATATAAAAATAAGCTACAAGGAGAGAAATATTACAAAATACGTTGTTGGAATTTACAGACCACCTGGCTTTAGTAAAAGAGCATTTATTGAGGAAAAAGGAACTTATCTGGGGCAAATTGGAAGAAATGAAGAAATCATAGTGATGGGAGATATGAATATTAATATTCGTGAAGCAAGAATCAAGCTATGTGAAGGAATACTTGGAGATGCTCGCCTCATTAAGACCTGCGAATGTCATTACAGAATATACAAGGGTAGATCCGATTAACGGGACAAAATCAGTAATTGATCATGTCCTTGTAAGCGAAATTGGTAATGAAATTAATTCTGCTGTGATTGAGAGCGGCATAACCGATCATTATCCAACTTCATACTACACTGTTACTACATCGACGTCAGAAAATCACACAGTAAACACTTCATACATATGTAATAACAAAGTGAATAATCTCATACGTGAAGAAAACTGGGAGGAAGTCTTAAACGAAGAAGATGCTGATACGATGTACAACAAACTCGTCAGCAAACTCGATGTTACATTATAAAAGATCAACTTTAACTAGAAAATCCCAGAACAAAAGAAATAATTGCCCATGGACAACCCCTAATCTCATCGATGAATGTAGGAAACGGGATGAACTTAAAAGAAGGTGGAAAAACAATAGAAACAATAAAGGCTATGAAATGGAATACAAGAGATTCCGAAACAAAACCAATAAAATGATAGCAGCCCAAAAATCAAATTATTATAAAAATCAGTTTATTCAGGTTAAAAAAGATCCTAGAAAGACGTGGGGCTTAATAAATCAAATATTAGGAAGAAAAAAGTCAAATGTCGACGAAACAATGGCAAAACATTTTCCAGCCACTGCAGTGCAAACCTTGTCAAACGAATGTGCACAACTTTTCGCTTCGCAAACATCGAAAATTATTCACCACTGCAGATTTGTCACATCCAACCATACGAGTGATGCAATTGAAAACACAATATTTGCTCGTCCTACAAATATGCACGAGATTTGCAGCATAGTAATGTCTATTGGAGAAAATAAATCGCCAGGAATTGATTGAGTAAGAATAGCTGATATGAGAAAACACATAGAAATTTTTGCTCCAATACTATGTTAGCTCATCAATTTAAGCCTAACTCAGTCTAAAGTACCGTCAACAATGAAAACAGCTGTTGTAAGGCCAATATATAAAGGTGGAGCTAGCAGTCAGCTCAGTAATTACAGACCGATTTCAATACTTCCTGTAATTGAAAAGTGTCTAGAAGCAGTTATATCGACAAGACTACAGAGTTTTATTGACAAACACTCCCTTATAAATAAAAGCCAATATGGATTTCAAAAAAACAAAAACACTGGAAAGCTACTAGGCGAATTTGTTAATTGTTTAAATGAAGGTCTAAATAAAAGCCACCATGTCTTGGTAATTTTTATGGATTTTAGTAAAGCTTTCGATACTTTAAATCATACGAAGATGATACAAGCACTAAACAGGATTGGAATAAGAGGAGTAATGGCTGATTGGATCTTGGACTATTTGCACAACGGGTCGTTTGTGGTCAAGATTAGAGACGTGACGAGTGAAAGAGAGAATGTGCAATATGGTGTTCCTCAGGGATCTGAGCTTGGTCCGATCCTATTCATTCTTTACACTAACGAATTACTTCGCGTTTTTAAGAAGGGCATTCCATTCGCCTTTGCTGATGACACAGCGATTGTGGTCCGTCACCGATCTTTGGATATGGCGACGATGATAATGCAGGAGGAGTTCAATGCTGCAGTTAATTGGTGTCACGACAATGGATTGGTCATCAACGCTACTAAGACTAAAATGATGCACATTCGCTGCCCACAGTTCAAATCTACACAAAGCAGAATACTAGTAAAGAATGATGCCTGTCCCAACACCCCAATTGAAACTATAGAAATTGTAGAAACCTACAAATATCTTGGAGTGATTATTGACTGTCATTTTCTATGGAGCCAACACATCAACAAGCTGCGCATGGATCTTAAAAAGACTGTATATGCACTGTCCCATTTGCGGTACTATACCACAGCTCCTGTTTTGAAGCAAGTGTATTACGCATTAGTGGAGTCCAAGCTTCGGTATGGCATACTTGCTTGGGGGAATGCTGCAAAAACGCATATTCAAAAGATACAAAAACTTCAAAACTCAGCTTTAAAACAAATCATTAATGGAAATACGCGAAACAATGATTGCACATTTAAAACCCTCAACGTTGAGCAAATTTTAAATATGACCTTTATACTGGAGTACTACGATGACAACCGACTCATTCGACCAATTGACCATATGAACAACACCAGAAGACGCGCTCAAGGAATGCTTAAACTGCCCACCAACTACAATCTATACGGAAGACGTCAACTCCTTTACAGCGTTCCTGCAATCATCAACAAATTACCTCGAGATCTAGTAAATATTGAAAATTTCAAGACTAGAAAAAAACATATTAAAAATTTCTTTTTAAACTCACATGAGTTTAATTATTTTTTGAATAACATATTGTAATTATGTAAAATCAAGTAAAACTAGCTTTAAATTAAACTTTTCTTGGAAACACAATCTCCTGCAGACAAGCCAAAAGGCTTCGCGGGAACTTATAATTTTGTTAAGACTTTTTCATACATAAATAAATTAAAGTCTAAGAAAAAAAAAGTCTTCTATCTTCCATCTTCTATCTTCTATCTTCTATCTTCTATCTTCTATCATTCAGGCATCATTCTTTACTAGTATTCTGCTTTGTGTAGATTTGAACTGTGGGCTGCGAATGTGCATCATTTTAGTCTTAGTAGCGTTGATGACCAATCCATTGTCGTGACACCAATTAACTGCAGCATTGAACTCCTCCTGCATTATCATCGTCGCCATATCCAAAGATCGGTGACGGACCACAATCGCTGTGTCATCAGCAAAGGCGAATGGAATGCCCTTCTTAAAAACGCGAAGTAATTCGTTAGTGCAAAGAATGAATAGGATCGGACCAAGCTTAGATCTCTGAGGAACACCATATTGAAGATGGAAGATAGAAGATAGAAGATAGAAGATAGAAGATAGAAGATAGAAGATAGAAGATAGAAGATAGAAGATAGAAGATAGAAGATAGAAGATAGAAGATAGAAGATAGAAGATAGAAGATAGAACATAGAAGATAGAAGATAGAAGATAGAAGATAGAAGATAGAAGATAGAAGATAGAAGATAGAAGATAGAAGATAGAAGATAGAAGATAGAAGATAGACTTTAATTTATTCATGTATTAAAAGATTTTCAACAAAATTATAAGTTCCCGCGAAGCCTTTTGGCTTGTCTGCAGGAGATTGTGTTTCACAGAAATAAAATTTTTTAAGCAAGTTTTTACGTGATTTTACATAATTACACAAGGTTAGTTAAGAAATAAGTATGATTTTACTCATGTGAGTTTAGAAAGAAGTTTTTAATTTGTTTTTTTCTAGTTTTGAAATTTTCAATGTTTACTAAATATCGAGGTAATTCGTTGATGGTTGAAGGGACGCTGTATAGGAGTTGACGTCTTCCGTATAGATTGTAGTTGGTGGGCAATTTAAGCATTCCTTGAGCGCGTCTTCTAGTGTTGATCATGTGGTCGATTGGTCGGATGAATCGGTTGTCATCATAGTACTCCAGTATAAGGGTCATCTTGAAAATTTGCTCAACGTTGAGAGTTTTAAATGTGCAATCATTGTTTCGCGTATTTCCATTATTGATTAGTCTTAAAGCTGAGTTTTGAAGTTTTTGTATTTTTTGAATATGCGTTGTTGCAGCATTCCCCCAAGCAAGTATGCCATACCGAAGCTTGGACTCCACTAATGCATAATACACTTGCTTCAAAACAGGAACTGTGGTATAGTACTGCAAATGGGACAGTGCATATAAAGTCTTTTTAAGATCCATGCGCAGCTTGTCGATGTGTTGGCTCCATAGAAAATGACAGTCAATAATCACTCCAAGATATTTGTAGGTTTCTACAATTTCTATAGTTTCAATTGGGGTGTTGGGACAGGCATCATTTTTTACTGCTATTCTGCTTTGTGTGGATTTGAATTGTGGGCTGCGGATGTGCATCATCTTAGTTTTAGAGGCGTTGATGACCAAGCCATTGTCGTGACACCAATTAACTGCAGCATTGAACTCCTCCTGCATTATCATCGTCGCCATATCCAGAGATCTGTGGCGGACCACAATCGCTGTGTCATCAGCAAAGGCGAATGGAATGCCCTTCTTAAAAACGCGAAGTAATTCGTTGGTGTAGAGAATGAATAGGATCGGACCCAGTTTAGATCCCTGAGGAACACCATATTCCACGTACTCTTTCTCGCTCTTCACGTCTTTAATCTTGACCACAAACGACCTGTTGTGCAAATAGTCCATGATCCAATCAGCCATTACTCCTCTTATTCCAATCCTGTTTAGTGCTTGTATCAGTTTTGTATGGTTCAAAGTATCGAAGGCTTTACTAAAATCCATGAAAATGACCAGGACATGGTGACTTTTATTTAAGCTTTCATTGACACAATTCACAAATTCGCTTAGCAGTTTTCCAGTGTTTTTGTTTTTCTGAAATCCGTATTGACTTTTATCTATGAGCGAGTGTTTATCAATAAAACTCTGTAGTCTTGCCAATATAACTCCTTCTAGACACTTTTCAACTGCAGGAAGTATCGAAATTGGTCTGTAATTACTAAGCTGATTTTTAACTCCACCTTTATATATTGGCCTTACTAAAGCAGTTTTCATAGTTGACGGGATTTTAGACTGTGTCAGGCTTAAATTGATTAGTTTACATAGTATTGGAGCAAAAATTTCTATGTTTTTTCTAATATCAGCTATTCTTATTCCATCAATTCCTGGCGACTTATTTTCACCAAGTGACATTACCATACTGCGTATCTCCTGTGTATTTGTAAGACTAGCAAATATAGTATTTTCTATTGTATCACTAATATGGTTCGATGTGACAAATCTGCAGTGGTGAATAATTTGCGATATTTGCGTAGCGAAAAGAAGATAGAAGATAGAAGATAGAAGGTAGAAGATAGAAGATAGAAGATAGAAGATAGAAGATAGAAGATAGAAGATAGAAGATAGAAGATAGAAGATAGAAGATAGAAGATAGAAGATAGAAGATAGAAGATAGAAGATAGAAGATAGAAGATAGAAGATAGAAGATAGAAGATAGAAGATAGAAGATAGAAGATAGAAGATAGAAGATAGAAGATAGAAGATAGAAGATAGAAGATAGAAGATAGAAGATAGAAGATAGAAGATAGAAGATAGAAGATAGAAGATAGAAGATAGAAGATAGAAGATAGAAGATAGAAGATAGAAGATAGAAGATAGAAGATAGAAGATAGAAGATAGAAGATAGAAGATAGAAGATAGAAGATAGAAGATAGAAGATAGAAGATAGAAGATAGAAGATAGAAGATAGAAGATAGAAGATAGAAGATGGATTTTTTAGATTTTTTGGGTTTATTAAAGTTTTGGATATTTTTTAAGTTTGTTGGAAGTTGATTAGGAATGGATGGTATAGTATAAGCCAGTTGTCTTCTTCCGTAATTATTGTAAACAGCTGGAATTTCGAGTAGACCCTGCGCTCGTCTCCTGGTGTTGATGTTGTGTGAAATATGCTGTTGAAATCTCGGGTCATCGTAATACTCCAGTATTGCTGTCATCTTAAATATATTGCCTACACTCAGAATCTTCAAATAACGGTTATTTTAATCAATTATTTTTAAGATTCTGTGTTGCAGATTACAAGCTTATCTGTGTGTGTTTTAGAAACGTTTCCCCATGCAAGTACTCCGTACCTTAAACGGGTTTCAACCAGCAAAAACTAAACTTGTTTTTGGACATCTTTTGTAGAGTATCTCTCAAGGTAATAAAGAGCAAACATAGCACTTTTCATACTAAGCCTAATGTTGTCAATATGTTCGCGCCATAGGAAGTGGTCATCTGTTGTTACTCCCAGATATTTAAAAGCTTTTACAATTTCGTTTGGATCACCTTTTTGCCGCTATGGATATACTGGGTTTTGGTAGAAAATACATATTCTCTCTCTTTGCTGACTTGGTGTGCTAATATGCATAAACTTCGTTTTTGTGGCACTTACGACCTATTCAAAATTGTGACACCATCGAGCAACTTTATCAAATTCCTGTTGCATTATAGAAATTAGAAAGAAAACAATTGCTATATCATCAGCGTATGCAAAAACGGTGCTGATCTTAAGAACTTGAAGAAGCGCATTTGTAAATAATATCTCTTTATGTTTATATTATTTACAAATGCGCTTCTGGACCAAGTTTTGAACCCTGTGGTACACCTTGTGTGCAAACCCTTTCTCCACTCGTTCTTCCTATGAGGTAGCTCTCCATCCATTTCAATAGGGTTCCTCTAATGCCAAACTTGTAAATAACATCCAACAGTTTTCCGTGACTCAAAGAGTCAAATGCTTTGCTAAAGTCCACGAACATGACCAAAATATGGTGGTTTTTATTGAGGCTCATGTTAACCGTGTTGCAGAACTCCCCAAGAAGTTTTCCGGTGCTTTTTCCGTTCTGAAACCCATACTGATTAGCATGTATCAAGCGATGTTTTTCAATACATTTGGTTAAGCGTTTTGATACAATTTCTTCCAAGAATTTTTCCACAACGGGTAGAATTGAAATAGGTCTAAAATTCTTAATCTCGTTTTTACTTCCTCCTTTATAGATGGGACGAATAACTGATGTTTTCAGAAGTTTTGGGATGCATCCTTGGCTAAGATTTCTATTGATAATTGTTTGTATAATTGGTGTTAGGCAACTAGCATTATTTTTAATATCACACGCTCTTATTCCATCAACTCCTAGACTTTTGTTTGTATTCAGTTTACATACAACTGTACGATTAGCTTCGATTAGGTTACAGATCCTGAGAGCTTGATGTGAAGTACTGTGGCGACTCCTAAATCCAAATTGTTGGTCTGCAAAAAATAAAGAAACTCTATGTTTAACAGACAAAAAAATTACCTCAAAGGAAGAAAATTTGAACACCATTGAAGATCTGGCAACCATAAGCTTAAAGGAGCCCAATTTAAACACAGTTTTAATGATTATTATTAAAAAAAAAAAATTAAGTCTAAAATTAGTTCTCTTCACTACCACCAGTATTGACAGAGAAATCGAATTGAACACAGGTCAGGGTACACCAAAGTTAGTTTTTTTTTTTTCGAAATTGTCAAAATGTGATGCCAAGGTTGAGAAACGGACTTTACTGTAAAACAATTTTTTCTTAGAATATGATCAAGAATCACATGCCAAAGTACGTAACACGAGATACGGGACACCCTGTAGAACAATTCAAAACTGGGAAGCTGCCGATTCTTTCTGAGCTCAATGCTTAAATCCCTTCAATATCACGATGCTCGTTTACTAAAAGATCAATGATTGAGGAAAGTAAAACTTACATGAACCTACAGCAAACGTTGACATTATATCGTGCGTCGTCGCATAATACCTTTCTATAACATTGCTAAATGTGAAACAGATTTCTTTTATTAGTAAACTCCAAAAACACATTCTCACAAAATAATTGTTTAACTGATATCTAAGTGTAATTTCCATTTCTCTGAGGCAGATTGTTTTTGCTGTACATTTTCAAATGCATTGAAAAATTCTTTCTTGTTTAATTTCCTTACTCTGATGATGTAGAAGTTAAATTAAAAAAATTCTTTGCGAACGATGACATGCAATGTTGTAAAAAAAAAATTGCGGAATTTTTCTTTTACTTTTGCCAACATTCTTTCAATTGCTGGCCTTCTATCGTTTACCTGAAATTTTAAAGTTCTAACGCCTTGTCTTTCTAATTTGTGCAAAAGTAAACCAAACGAAAGCAAACCAAGTGATTTTTAATTTCACCTCTTGGCACAGAAAAAAACTCTGTAGCGAATTCAATGGTAACAGTAAATGATACTTTAACCTTTAAGTTCCTCTGTGCCAGTTAAATTTGTTGAAAGGAAAAAATATAAATCAACAAAGTTCCATTCAAATAAGCTTCGGCCATTCTAACCCGGATGTCCTTGGCTGTGTATCATAGTCATAGATTCAACCATGATGAGTAAAAAAATAATAAATTCCATGTGCATAGCCAAATGTCACACAGCGCCACGACAAAGAACTGAGGGAAACAGAAAAAAGAAAATGAAATAAAAATTTCCAAAACGGAAGGAAAGACAGTCGTAGAGCAGAATTTGGGGATGCACTAGAAACGATAGTTGCTTTTTTTTCTAGAGGCTTGCAACAAAAGCAGTACCAACATTCATTCATCAACAGAAATAAATAAAAATGACAGTAAAATTTGTTTGGTTCAGTGAGCGAAAGACCATAACAAGCGACTGAAAAGTTGATGGTTGCTTGTGTTGGAAATATGTTTGCCATTGTGATGAAAATTTCTTGATGTATCAATGTCAGTCATAATCTTTTTATTTTAAATTAAATATGTAATTCAATCGAGACCAAGTTTAAGAAAAGAACGATTTGAAGTTGAGAGTGGAGAAAGTCACCTGTTGGTTTGTCCTCTGTGAGGCGGCAGCTCATCTAGAGGCTGAGGATTTTTCAGAGATGCAATGAATGATTTTTATAGTTGCAATTATACATATAAGGTGTTTTTTTCGACGATGCTCAAGAGAATCAATCGATTCTACGATTGAACTATCACCTATCAATTTCAACGCTCTATTTTGCACCCTATCAAGGAGGTGCAAAGATGTTTGGGAAGCACCTGACCAGATATGGGCGGAGTTATACTCCAGTTTTGGGCAGATGAAGGCCTTATTAATTGTAGCCAGATCAGAAGGGGTGAAGAACTTTCTGCATCGTCTAATGAAGCCTTAGCATTTAGCAGCGTTTTTGGCGACTTCAAATATGTGGTCTTTCCAACGAAGATCATAGTTTACACATAATATACAAAGTACTGACAGCTTTTCGGTTTCTTGGATGCAGGTACCATTCATGGATAATGGCAATGGGGGAATGTTAAGCAAGAGACAGAGACATTGAATTCTACTCGGTTCTTATGACCCCATGTTACAATGCTGTCATGGTCAGAATTCAATGAGCTAATCATACGCAACCGTTGCAGTTCCACATCCGAAGAGCAGGGACGTGAATTTGGAAACGAATATGAAAAGCTGAGGGTCGAGTCGTCAGCAAAACAGTTAAGCGGATTAGAAGTTTCAGACAAGAGATCATTAGTGAAATTGAGGAAGAGAGTTGGAGACAAAACGTGGTTAGACGTGGTTGTAGATCTGGGGTCGTAGATCTGTGCGGCAACACAGGTGATGAATTGAATATTTTTGGCATTACTTCTTGCGTTTTCGAGCAAGTAAAGGGTTTTCCAAAAAGAGTGATATGATTTCTTTTTGAAAAAAACACACTTTTTGTTAAGGAAACTCAAAAAATTTTTATTTAATGTGCAGTTCAATCAATACAATTAAGTTTTAAATAAAAACTTCTTCGACTTCATCGACTTCTTCTGCAGCAGCAAATTCGATGAACCCAATTTTCGACCACTTTTTCACTAAATCAAGTCGTGTATCATGAATGGCACGTTCAATATTGACTTTGTAAGGCTTGAAAAGATTCTGGTTTATTTTGAAAGGCCAATGCCTTCAAATGACCCTACAAGAAATAGTCTAATGGTGTTAAATCACGACTTCTTGGAGGCCGTTCAATATCACCATTTCTTGAGATAATCGAATTTCTAAACTTTTCTGGCAATAATTCAATTGTTGCATTTGCTGTGTGACACACAGCCCCATCTTGTTGAAACCAAATGTTGACAAAATAAATTTCTTGTTTCCAATTTCGTCACTAAAAAGTTGGTTATCATCGATCTATACCGCTCTCCATTGACAGTAATGGTATTACCAGCTTAATTTTGAAAGAAGTACGGACCGATGATTCCACCAGCCCAAACACACCAAACTGTCAATTTAGGTGAATGTAATGGTTTTCCATGAATATTTTGTGGATTTTCATCGCCAGTTTTGTTTATTTACCGCACCAGTCAAATGAAAGTAAGCCTCATCGGAAAAGATGATTTTCTTAAGAAATTCGTTATCGATTTCAAGTTGTTCCAAGGCAAAATCAGAAAGTTTATGACGTTTACGGTGGTCCAATGGTGAAATTGTAAACACCTCTGAATGCAATAAGAAACAAATGACTGATCATGACATACTACAAAAGGCCGAAACGCCACTGCAAAATCATATCATATACCCATTGGAAAACCCTTTATTTGAATAAATTGAAGACGATAAATGAAAAGCAGACTAATGCTGTAAAAACGAATTTTGAAACAATAGCAATACTCACTTACAGGTATTTTTGACAACTGTCGCTTCATGATTCATTCTCAATTTTGTTCGGACTTATAGGGCCCCTACACTACGCAAACGTGTGTTTGTGCAAACATAGTTTCGCCACACACTACTCAAACATGTTTGAGTGATATTAGTTGCTTGACGTTTTTCATATCAATAAGAGCTACGGAGCAATGAGCGATTTCGCATGTGCTGCTTTAATTCATTACCCGATTACAATAATCTTTGCTTTAAACGCACCACAACACCGGTAAACTTTTATATAGTTCGATAAATTCCGTCAAAAAAATTACTTGCACTTGTTTATTCATCTTTACTCCTTGAAAATTGACACGTGTTTGAGCAAAATTCACTACACACGACTCAAACATGTTTGTGCAAACACGGAAAATTCAAAATTTTTAGAAATTGTTCAAACGGTTTGAGCAAACACTCAACATCGCTACACACTACTCAAACAGTTTGCACAAACATTTTTACAAAATCAAAATACATATGTTTGCGCAAACGGTTTGAGTAGTGTAGGGGCCCTATTACTACAGAACAGCGTTTGCCGATTTATTATTGCCAAAATAATAATTCGGTCCGAGCGACGCATGGCGCGCTAAGTTCAATATTCGGTCGATATAATCGCCCACGCCCAGCATTGTCGGTTATTCAAGCAACCACGAACTATTTTCACATCACGTTTACTCTAGTGGATAAAGCTCATCCTCAGAAGAAGAGTATCGAAGAAGACCAAAATAAGTTCGTTCGCCATCGCGTGCAACCATTGGAGTTGTGCCCATCTACTTTATAAAATATTTTTAGAAGGATCTTGGTTTGCTGCCTTACAAAATCCAAAACATACCAAAATTTAAGCCTACGGTGAATGGACGCAAAACATAATAGTCCCGGTTTTCACAAGAAAATTTTGTTCAGCGATGAAGCTCACTTTTGGTTGAGCGGAAACAAAATTGTCGTATTTGGAGTCACCATAATCCCTAACCCATTGTTGAGACGCCATTACAACATTAAAAAGTCACTGGTTATGGTGTGCTCTTTATGGGTAAAGAGAGTGATTGGGCCAGATTTCTTCAAAAACTAAGCAACCCATAATGTTACAGTCCACGGGGAACGCTAACGCCATGATAAATAACTTTTTCGTGCCTGAATTGGAAAATTTTAATGCGAACGACCATTGATTGCAACAAGACTGCGCTGTATGCCATACAGCCAACGAAACAATTAATTTATTGAAAGACGCTTTTGTTGAGCATCGCGGGCCTGTGGTGTGAATTCCATCAAGATCGTGCCATTTAGTACCGTTGTACTATTTGTTGGGGGTTATATAATTTCGCTTGTCTACGCAGATACGCCCGAGACGATTGGAACACTCGAAGAGAATATTCGGAGCGTTATTTGTGACAAACCTACGACCCAAACAAAATATTTAGTGATCGAAAATTGGACCTCTCGGCTAGAATTTATTAGAGACAGCCGCGTCGCAGTAGTTTTGTGCAAGAGTAAAGAATTTGTTCAAATCTAATTTATTTTCTATTTTAAATTTTTTTAATCAAATAAACTTACGGCCTTTACATTAAGAAAATTGCTGGTTTTCATTTTCGTCTTTATCAGTGATGGAGATAGTACTTACCATTTCTGTTAAACCTTAAAAAACGAAAAAGTGATGTAAAATTTTTTAATAGCTTCGTGTTTGAGATACAGTGTAGAATCTCAGATACAGTGTAGAATCTGTTCTCTAATTTGAACACTGTTTAAGTTACTGGACAAAATTTGTTTTTAATTAATTATTATAAATTTATGTAAATGACACAAATCGAAATGATATTCAAACCAACTGAAAAATTGTAGTTATTTTATATTGCTTAGTTTTCTGAAAAGTTTTCCGCGCTTTTTCGCTAAGGTTTTGAAGAATTTCAAATTTTGAGGATGTCCTTTTGTTTTGATTGGCCCAATCGATCACTTTATCAATTGATAAATAACATTTTCTGGAACAGATGCAATTTCGGAATCGATTTCTTCATCTTTTACACAATTTGGAACATCTGCATCAGGTTAACACTCAATTACTACTACATAATGTAGAACCCAGTTGTGAAAAGTCACTCTTTGCTTAGGAATTCTACCTCCTAAAGTAGTTCTTTCACAAAACTAAGCGATAATTTTTTTTGTATTCTGCCTTATATTGTTCAGTTCTAGTTCTTCTGGCTATTGAATGAATTGTTTCTAAGTATTTTATATAGCAGTGATAAAGAAATTTTAGCAAAGGTGTCATTATGCAGGTATGTAGGAGGTCATCAATAAAAATTTTCAATTTCAAAGCCGATGGAAATTGCCTAATTTCGCAAATCTGGGATTCCCTCCTATTCCTTTCGATATGTCTGTTTTACGTAATAACTGATTGTAGTATTCATCCATATCAATGTTCTTGTCAGGTATGCCTATCAATAGAAATAATTGTCATTGCTTGATTTTGTTCAGGTCATCAAACCATTTTATGACCTCAAAAAGGATTGAATTTTCCCAATACATGCCAAACAAGCCTGCCAAATATGGCTTGAAGTTTAGGTGGCTGAGTGAAAGCTCAATTCACTGAAGTTTTCCATCTACACTAATTGGTCTGACCAAAGTACAGTCGTGGATATGATGTGGTGATGTCGTTGATGCCATCATATTTCAATTCTGATGGACGCAACCTCACTTTTGATAATTTCTTTATGTCGCCGTCGTTGGATTTGGCATTGAGAATCACTATTCTTGGCAAACAAATCGCTGGCCGATGGTTGTATTCTACAACTTACTGGACGTAGCAGTCCTAGCAGATGTCATCATTCTCCGAAACTTCAATCCGCCTAAAAGAAAAAAAAATGATTTGTTCAGAAGTGATAAACTAAACTCATCGAACCAGCGGAGGAAATGGTTGAGTCAGAACTGAATAAACGTTCACAACCTGCAACACAATCTGGCATTGGAAAATCTGCATTGGATGCTCTCTGTATTTTGGAGAGAGTTCAGGAAAAATTACAAACATTCCCCGAAAGGCTCTCTTGTAAAAGGGACAGATGTCACCAGCAAGAAAAGCAGAACCACCTGCGATGGATGTGGCAGATGTTGTTGCCCTTGCCTTATTTGTTAAATGTCTCCCGGAACTGCCAACAACATCAAGTTTAATCCTTCTAAGCATAAACTTTGCTGTTTTCAAAATAAAATAATTATTTATTAGGAAAAATATGATTTTTCATAGAATTTCAGTAGTGGGGTCCAAATGGACCCCAGTTCGGGTGGACGGGTGCTTTTACAAAAAAATCGCAGAAAAATCTGTAAACATCTGATAACTGTTACAACTTAAGAAATGGTTAAAAATTTAGTGAATTGAATTTTGTTCACTTAGTAAAAATCCCAATTAAAAAAAATTAAAAACAAAAAAATTGTGAGTGTTCAAACATGCTCTGGGGTCCAAATGGACCCCAGTTTGTAAAGGAGGGTTAAACCCATTTGGAACTGTAATTCAACTTAAGCCTTAAACTTAAATTCAAATTCTGGCAATCAAATTTTACTAACACAAATTACGGGAATTCCTCTCTGAAAACGCAGTAACATGAGAAAATTGAAATTTTTGTTGACGTAAAATTTATTTGTTTAATTTGAAGAGTTTAGAATGTCTTTAATGTTGTTAGAACCATCAATAAAAAAGTTCAAGGTAAAGATTTTTAAAAACCGCCTGTCCATGTTCAAGCTACAGAATATATAAAGCCGAAAACAGCATGTTCAAGATATTGCATTTTTTAAGTTATCGTATGTTCAAGGAAGCGAGAGGCCACTGTATCGTCACTATTATAAAAAAAAATATCTTACAAGAAACGTAATGTTGAATACGCTCAATTAAGGAAAAGCGGAAAATGCAAATCTGTTACCGAAAGCAAAGTATTCGCTTCAATCCCAATTTCCGACCAGCTATGTGTCTCTGGACTGAATACCTATGAAGCTATACGTTCGAGATTTGGATTTCTAAGCCAAAAGAAAAGATGGATACTGAAAATGTGCATGCTGTAGCAGAACAATTGGTGAAAATTCATCAGGATGATTTCGAACAGAGTCTTAGCAATGAGTTGGTTCAATTTGTGTATTTAGATCGACTCACACAAAAGAATATGTGGATTGTGGAACAATGTTCGAAATTATTTTCTTGACAAATTCTCGAAGGAGAAAGTTTCAGAGCTGCATTACCAAATGAAAATTAAAAAAAGGCTTTGCATAATGATGGGAAAATACCGTATATCAAAGCTTTCTCTCCTGAGCACTGAAAGTGATATTCTTCGTTAACTTCATATCAGCAAAATCATTAGCGATCTTACACTTGGAAAGTTCAGTTCGTTAACGCTAAAATTTAATGACACATAACTCCAGTTAAATATTATTTTTATGTATGTATGTATTTGTATACGTTTGTTAAATGATGATCACAGTCCCATTCTCGGCTACGCCATCTATTTTTTATTGGAAACCTCTCTTGTATAAGAAAAAAGTACATATTATGTATTTGGAAAATAATCTGGGACCAAGGGGCCACCCCCCTTTGCTGCCATGAGGCCTCCAGAGCCATGAAAGTCTATACAAGGTGATGTTTCTAGTTTGATAACAGGTTGGGACTTGGGATGCGTGAAAATATGTTTATGTTACTTCTTACTAATAAGTGTGGTCCTGGTTCACCTTTCTCCGACACATGTAAAAAGTTGTATCTAGGAGTATTGAATCCTTAAATAAAAGACTTAACTATCCATGTTCCGGGGAAATTATTACATTTTCCCTTCTGTTGTGTAATCGGAAAAGAAGAGAGGTTGGATTCAGTTTCGAGTGTTTTAAATTGTTCTGTGTTAGCTGCGCTATTTTGGCTACAACTAAACAGACTTACTCGCATCACAATCTGGCTTCGGTCATCTTTGGATTCACTCCCTGAAGTTGATCGTAACAGATCATCTTCAATAAGATCTTTTTCTGACATAGGGTTGTCAGCTCATCAGCAGTTACATGACACTGGATGATAACTTCTTTTCAGATGTTGAACGTAACTGAGGATCTTCTTCCATGGCTCATACATCTCGTTGGTGTATCTACTTCTACACATATTGTCTTCGCTTACGAGATCAAAGATCATTCGAAATATTTTTCTTTCGAAACGGCCAAGGGTTTTTACTCATCCGCTTTCTATAAAGTCTACTCTTCTGCACCGTAAAGCAGGACTGGCATGATTAAGGCCTGGCCAAACCAACGCGGTGAGTGCGTGCGATGCGGTTGCGATAAGTCAAATCCATATATAATCTTATGGACGTTTGACTTAATACATAGGGATTTGACTTATCGCAACCGCATCGCACGCACTCACCGCGTTGGTTTGGCCAGGCCTTTAAGGTTTTATAAGTTGGTTGGCAAGAGTTATTCTCCGTTTGATCTCCACACTGATGTTGTTTTCCGTGCCTATAGCAGATCCTAGGTAGTCCTGTACTGCCTCGAAGTTATGCGTCTGTCTATTGTTGCGTTTTGTCCAATGCGTCGATGTGTGATGACAACATTTATTTAGTTTTTCCCTTATTAACCATCGAACCCATTTTTGCCGCTTCTGTTTCAATACTCGCAAAAGCACCTATAACATCACTTCCGTAGTCGATCTTTATTAACAGTCTATTTCCTCCTACCTTCCGCTCAAGAGGAAGTAGGGATGAGTCACCGAAGATATTTGTATTGCTTTGACAACACTTCTTTTACATTATAATCAAATGAAACTTGTCAAACAATAATATGATAATAAGACGTCTTATTAAATACAACTCTTTTATGGTACTCTTGGTAACATGATTGCTATCTTCACTTTTATACCACAAGTAAGCCTTAGCAAAACCAGACTTTTGTTATATGAAAACTGAAATTAAAAAAGAAAAAAGCAAACCGTCACTGTCATAATTTATCATTGTTTAATTGAAGGACTACTACTCAAATTCTATTAAAAATATTCAATCGATAATAAAAACCATCAAACCTCGAATTTAAATCCACTTCTACTTCTTTCTCATTGCTTTGAAAACTTTTTCATATCGCAAAGTGTCGAGTATAAATTTGCGGCACCTGTCAGCAAAAACCGCCGGTAAAGCTACCGATGAATTAAAAAGTTATAAATACCGTGACCATAGCACCCGAAGGATATTAAAAATTCTCTCCCACTACGTTTAAAACAAAATCCATACAAAGCCTGAATAATGTACAAAGCACAACACAGTGCACAGGGGCACAGGTATACACAAACATTTATACAGTATAAATATACATACATTGGATATTATCAGAATGTATCCTCGCAAAATAAATCCGAAAGCTGAATGCCCATTTTTAGTGCTGTACCTTAACACACCCATCATCATGTTGTGAGCAAATTTAGGCTGCAAAAGGATTATATACGAGTATGTTAGTGAATAAATGTTTGGCAGAGGGCATTTAGGAAAGTTGGGGTGTGAAAGGCTCTTTTCAAACTCGATACACTAACCAAACACGTATACCTACTTACTATACGGTGGCATCAGGTGCATGGGAGCATGAACAACAGCCCGTACAAATATTGAAGATGATTAAATATAATTATTCATTGCAATTGAATATTTGAACGTGGAAACTGAACGCTCAGAGCCCAAAGTATCCTTGGGCTACTATGGTAGTAGATGCTGTAATGTGCCGATTTCCTTTTTTTACAGAAAATGTGTGGCAGGGCTTTTAATTACACTAAAAAGTTGCAAATGCCTGCACGTTGGGCGCCAATTTTTTATTTTAGCAGAACAAAAGTAACCAATCTTCTAAAGTAAAGTGTGTCTTTTTAGACGTGTGGTTTTCAAGATGAAATAAGATGCATGTGACTTTTGAATGAACTGTGCCCAATATTTTCTTCCAAGGCGTCAATCGTCTCGGGCGTATCTGCTTAGACAAGCGAGGGATATATAACCCCTCAAAAATAGTCCAGCGCAGCGGTGTCAAACTGCACGATCTTGGAAGCCAAACCACACCCCCAATGCATGATAATGCTCTCATCAAAATCCTTCAATAAAATCTTCCGTAAAGTAAATGGCAGATGGACTCATTCGGGTTTTCTGCGATACTCTGCTCCACAGCTCTTTCAATGCGCACTCAATGGCATCTCTGAGAATGCGCATATTATCTTTTAAAATAAACGTGGTGCGAAACCGATCCATGATGAATGCTCGAATTGCCGCCTCAGTTTGGCTTTTATGTCGACCGTATATTGAACGCATCTCACGATGCGCGTCGCTCGAGACGAACCATTATTTGGTAATAAATTATCCGAAGTAAGTCTTTTCATTACTTACTTAGGTGGGCATTACAGTTCGGGGTGAACCTGGGCCTCAACCAACATCCTTCTATAACGATTTCGATCTCGGGCGAGCTCTCTCCAGTTTCGCACTCCAAGTCGGTTGAGGTCTTCATCCACTTGATTGCGCCACCTAAAACGAGGTCTTCCCCTTCCGCGATTTCCCTGCAATGTGCTTTCGAACACCCGACGAGCCGGAGCGTTTGGGTCCATCCGCTCTACATGGCCCAACCATCGTAGCCTCGCGATGCGTACTCTTCTGGCTATGCCCATGTCGCGGTACAGCTCATACAGCTCGTTATTGTATCTTCTTCTCCACACATTGTCTTCGCATACGGGACCAAAGATCATTCGGAGAATTTTTCTTTCGAAACTACCAAGGGTTTCCTCATCCGCTTTCGATAAAGTCCATGCTTTTGCGCCGTACAGCAGGACTGGGATGATCAAGGTCTTATACAAGGTCACCTTGGTTTTTCTGGAGAGGGTTTTGTTTCTCAATTGCCATCTTAACCCAAAGAAGCAACGGTTGGCAAGAGTTATTCTCCGTTTGATCTCCGCACTGATGTTGTTGTCCGTGTCTACAGCGGATCCTAGGTAGACGAAGTCTTGTACTACCTTGAAGTTACGTCTGCCTATTGTGACGAATTGTCCAATTCATTTCATTGGGTTGGCTCTGTACACTGTACAGCTCGTCTCTGTAAATACTGTCATACGCGGCCTTGAAATCGATAAAGAGGTGGTGTATATCGATATTATGTTCTCGGGTTTTTTCCAAGATCTGCCGTAATGTGAAAATTTGGTCTATTGTGGACTTCTCTGGTCTAAAACCACATTGAAAAGGACCTTTCAAGTTGTTGACGTGGGGTTTCAGACGTTCACATATTACAGCAGACAAGATCTGATAAGCGACGTTAAGGAGGCTTATCCCTCTGTAACTGGCGCAATTGTGAGGGTCTCCCTTCTTTAGGATCGGGCATACGATACTGAGGTTCCATTCATCGGGCATGCTTTCTTCCGACCATATCATGCAGATCAGCTGGTGCATGCTCCTTTCCAACTGGTCTCCAGCTGCCTTGAAGAGTTCGGCATCAAGGCCACCTGCACCTGCAGTCTTATTTGATTTAAGTTTGCATATGGCAAGCTTAACTTCCTCTAGGTCGGGAGGACGGCATTCTTGATCATCGTCCAAGCTGAATGGGGCAATCTGCCTGACAGCGGAATTTGTGTCCTCATCGCCGTTAAGCAGTCTGCAGAAATGATCTTTCCAGATCCTCAGTAGCGACTGTGACTCTATAACTATGTTTCCCTGCTGGTCTTTACAAGCTTGAGTTCGGGGTTTGCCACCCTGGCAGGATCTTTTTACCTTTTCGTAAAACTTCCGAATCTCGTTCCTGTCACGGCACCTCTCTATTTCCTCAAACGAGTGCTTCTCATGTTGCTTCTTTTTCTTTTTGAGAAGTCGGTGTTCTTCCCTTCTTTTCTCCTTGTAGATCTCGTTATACTGATCGTAAGCAGCCCTTGTTCGTTGTTGCATCAGCATTTGTCGTGCTCTTTGTTTGGCTGCATTTGCCTGCCTGCATTCTTCATCGAACCATGGGTTTCGTTTTGGTGGCCGAGTGAAACCCAGAACCTCAGAGGCAGCGGCTCTGATGGCTTCCTTCTTGACATTGCTGCCACTGGTCTTCAATGCTTAATGCTGGCGGCATGGGATTCAAGGATAATTGAAGGGACACTCGATTGGAAAAGGCATTATCAATCTCTTGCGATTGTAGCTTTCCAACGTCATATCTCTTCACAGCGTTAGTTCGTGCTGGTCGTGAACAAGATATCCTCATTCGTACTTTGGCTACAACAAGGTAGTGGTCCGATTCAAAGTTGACCCCTCGGAAAGTTCGAACATCTAACACACTGGAAAAGTGCCTTGCGTCGATCGCAACATGGTCAATTTGGTTGACGGTTAATTGATCTGGGGATCGCCATGTACCTTTATGAATTTTGAGATGCGGGTAGCGTGTACTACTTACAACAAGATTTAGCCCCGCAGCAAAATCGATTAGCCTCAGTCCGTTTTCGGAGGTTTTGTCATGGAGGCTATGCTTACCGATTGTGTTTCCAAAGATGTCCTCCTTCCCTAGCTTTGCGTTAAAATCGCCAAGAACGATTTTCAAATCGTGTCTAGGGCACTGCTCATACGTTTTTTCGATTAGCTCGTAGAAACAGTCTTTGGAATCGTCGTCTTTCTCTTCTGTGGGGGCGTGGGCGCATATTAGGCTAATGTTGGCGAATTTAGCCGTGATGCGGATGGCCATTATACGCTCATTAACTGGATTTTGGCTAAACACCTTATCCCTGAGTCTTCCGCTAACGACAAATCCGCACCAAAATAAGCGCTGTTTCTGTTGTCTGTAGCAGTCGCCATAGTAGACGTCACAGTTTTTCATCTTCTTTATGCCCCGTTCCCTCCTTGGATGGCGGTTATGTCTGCTTTGCAGCAGTCCAGAACGTCCGCTAATTCTCCAGCCGCACGTAGTCCGTTCAGAGATCTTACGTTCCCACGTGCAGATCCGGAGGTCATTGTCCTTTTTTCGTTTGCTTGGGTAGTAAACTTTGAAATCATTATCGTTATCCGAGGCTGTTATTTTTTTCGGAACTAATATTTTTTTCGTGGTTGGGTAGTTAACCCTACGCACAACCCCCAACCTGGAGGGCCAGGTCCTTTTGGATCCATTCGGACATTAATGGCTGGAATATCCAGATTCAGTACCCTGCTGCAGGGGTGTGAATGCTGCCGTTGGCTTACCAGGAGCTCAATCGCCACCATCTCTACTTCAATACCCTGTCCTAGTATTGAAAGACCCTGAAAGACCTTTAAACAAAATATGTTGGAGTAGCTCCTTCAGGGTTTTCTGCTTTTTTGACTGCTGAAGTCCACCGTTGATTTTGTCATTCGAATTCATCCGCTTTGACATTTTTGCGCAGGCTCTCGTAGACCACTGAGATTCATGCAGTCAGTCATTGTTCGCAGAGCAATTATAGTGTTGATCGCAATTCTTTTGTTCTGCATTCCTATGTCAACACTCGCACTTACTAGTTTAGCAGGTCAGCTCTGGACGGAGCATCCCTGGTCCCAGTGGATACTGCTTGGAACCGAGGTATGGTAAGCACAATTGACGTGTACCATAAGTTGCAGCATCTGGGCGCCGCCAAGTTGGCACCAGTCAGAGCCTATCCAAATAGTACAACGCCCATCCAACAAGGTAAGCATGCAATCGATAAATCCGCATTAAACAGGTATCCAAACGCAGGTTTGGAAGTCACATAAGACGTTTCACTTCAAAAACTTTTGCTCCAGCTCAGCAGGACTCGACTTTTTCTATTCATTGACATTCTGACGGGTCACAACCCATTGGGGGATGTAGGGGATGCCAAGACGAAGATATAGAGAAGAGATCACTCCACTTCCTCTGTGAGTGTCCTAGCTTCACCCATATAAGGAAAAAAGCCCCCGGAGAATGAAGAAGCCTTCAACAATTTGGACGACATATCTAACCTCCTACTAAACAGTATCCTTAAATTCATCCAGAACTCCAAATGGTTCAGTGGGGGCTCCCAACCACAATAACTCAGTCACAAGCCCAATCCTCTGCCACCCCTCTCCTCTACCTCATCATCCCCTGTTATCCTAACCTAACCTAACCTAACCATGCTTAAGGCCAATTAAATTGCACGCCGAAGTCGAAATATAATAACAACAAATCCAGCAGCGATTTGCTGATAGTTATCATACACAGTGCAATGAAGCCTTTTAGATCGATAAAGTTTGTTGAAGCAGCCCGGTTACATTAGGTATGAATTTTTAAAAGGTCTATAGAAACTCTTTGCTGATCAGGAAATGACTCGAAAACTTAACCTATATGTGAAATAAGCCAGTTGCACTTCGATGACACCACTTTCAAGCCCAACGCTTTCAGACGCCTAAAAGCAGAACGTAAATTGGTTAGCATCTGATCGAATGTCTAACTGCATAAACGTGAACATCTTTCGAATAATCATCATAACACGTCCAGTGGAATACAGTAGTAATTAGGTGTTCAAAAGCTGCCGGAACGTTTGTCAAACCAAAAAAAATAACAGTTTCAAATGTGACATCTACCGAAATAGTGAGCTGTTCGAAATATCACCTCTTATTTCGAAAACCTTTGCACAGCCAAATATTTGTAGATTGGTTTTGTTTGGATGTGAAAGTATTCAAAGTTGGTTTACTACATTCTGTCCATTTTGACTCGTACAGGAAATATTATCATCATTCAAGAAATCAAGCTCTTACAAAAGTGACTTCTTAAGACCTTTTCAACGCTTATTGCTTTCGGGCAAAAAATATTAGACCTGAATTGATGAATTTATACCAATACTTCCTATGATAACACTTCAAAGCCTTTAAAACATTAATGGTTCTTAAGGACACTTTCATGATGCAGTGCATTTCATAATAACATTAAAATGTTTTTTATTCTCATCTTCTTCCCCCTCCCACTAATCATTAATCGTTAAGTTAAGTAAATCTGACGTTCCGCTCATTCGCGTTAAAAACTTTTCCCTTGCTCGAAAGCGAAGTTCTTTTATACATACTCACTTCACTGATGGTTAATAACATATCTCCTCAAGAAATCTCTCTCAAAGACACTAGCTAACAGAAAAAGTTGTATATAAAGCCTTTTTTCAGGCAGGATGTGTGTGTGAAATTAAAATGTAATTTGTATTGCATGTCACGTTCCGCCCGAAGTGCAATATGATGATAAGCGACGATACTTTCACGTTTTAATCTTCAAAAGAAATTATAAATTTTATCTTCACGAAAAAAGAAGATAAATTGCTTTTTTCCTTTCTTAAAAAGGATCTCGTAAATTTTCCATTTACTCCAAGACACTTGATATCACATTTTAACGGTAGCTACATGTAACGTCTTTATTTTTAATCTCAAAACGTGTGCTGCATAAGTTTCTACTTGATAAGTTTTTATATATTTGAATGCGAACAATTTCTAAAATGCCTCTGGTTGGGTCTTAAGTCTATAGAAACTAATTAAATATATCAGCAGTATACACAGTTTAAATCAGGAATATCATAAAGTATAAGATAGTAATAATAATTATAAAACTTTTCGAAACTAAAAACACGAAAATCCCCATCGAGTGTCAGTGCACATGCATTTTGATAAGCTGCTGCTGAAGGTAAAACATGCATGCGTGGATAACTAAAATTTAATTTATTTTATGAAAAATGAAATATCGTTTTCAACGGATGACGTGATATACATTTAAATCCCCTAAATTTCTATTGATTGAAAATGCATTAATGAACCATGGTTTTGTGGTGGATGAGTCTGATGGACATGCAAAGTCGACACGGAGCTGCGATAGTGTGATCCTATTTGAAATACCCACCTGCTGCAAAGCGATGCTACGTGTGTAGCCACCATGTATTATAATTGAATTTTCTCCTCCATAAGCCTATTATTTTACATTTTTTCTTATTTCGGTTAACTGATGACGTTGACCTAAATATTGTGAAACATTTTTTTACAGTAATACATACCGTGCAAGCAAATTGCTACATTTCTGCACAAGAGACTGGGGTGGGTGAATGGTTTTAATTTTAGTTATTTAAAAGTTATTTAAAATATTTTTCGTTGATTGCACACTGGAAAAATATATGACACATCTGTGTGTTCTTCATGCTTAAAGTAGTAGAAGCGAGCACTTCAACGAGGTGTGGTTATGCGAGTTGGCAAGGCGGGATGGCAATTGCTAAAAAATGAATCCAAATGAATGGAGTTTTGACTAAAGAGCAAAACTATAATAGTCTGCGAGAGTCTCAGAGGTCTACCAGTAGTGCAGTCAATGAAGCGTTTCAGGTCCGAATTTTTTTACTGTGAACCGATTTGCATGAAATTTTGGAATTAGGCTCATCTTACCCTTAAATTCAAAAGTGAAAATGATTTGCACACCGCCACCTCCCTGGGGGTGGTTGCCACCCCTTCTCGGGGGTGAATTTTTTTTTTTTAAATAACCTCGGATATCGATAGAAGGCCTAATTTTAAGCAAAAAAAAACAAACTTAAAGTTTTTTGTTAAGTCCAATACTTTTCGAGTTATTGGCAATTGAAAATTCGCAATTTGTTCACGTTTTTCATCTATTTATTGCAAATATCTCCAAAACTATACGTTTTATCGAAAATTTTATAAAATACAAAATTGTAGCAGGTAAAACAATGAACATTTTATTTTTTTATAAAGTATTCTAAGAACAATATTAAGCTAGATATAAAAGATCAAAACCATTTTTTATTTTGTCTGAAATTTAATGGTTGTAATCAATGCCATTTAGCGGCGAGCAGATGCATTTTATGCATTCTAATACAAGAGGATGTTTTGTAGTGCTTGAAATAAGCTTTAAAATGAGCACTCTCAAAAGTCTTTTGCACGTAAAATAAGTGAGCTGTAGTGCAAATAAGGGGAGCATCTAATGTTTTTTTCTTTTAAATCAATGGCTTTCATAAGTGCCATTTCCACCAAAATTAAATTTAATCGTATTCCGCCTAAAATTAAGTTTGTTATGAAGAGTTTGATAGATAGTATCAGTTTGGCTGCTTTTGAACACATATTTTTCAAAAAAGTCACGATTAAAAAAAAAAAACAACAAATTTTCAAATTTTTAAAAACCCTACTTTATTTCAAAATATCTCAAAAATGACGACAGATACGTATAAAAATGTAAATATAAAAAATGTGGGATTTTTTTGACAAACAATTTGGTCTTTTAGTTTTTTCTGTCAAACAAAAATTGACGGAGATATGATTGTTTAAAGAGCGCGTTGCAGCGCAATCACAGCCTCTCTTAAGTCTTTTAACCCTTCACCGTTTAAGCAAAAAATTGTTTACTATATACTGCAATCAAGGATGTTTTAGCTCTCTTAATTACCTTTACAATGGTTTCTTACAAATTGTGATAGCATAAAAATTGAAGGAGTTATGGTCCAAAAACTCATTGATTTAAAAGAAAAAAAACATTAGATGCTCTCCTTATTTGCACTACAGCTCACTTATTTGACGTGCAAAAGACTTTTGAGAGTGCTCATTTTAAAGCTTATTTCAAGCACTACAAAACATCCTCTTTTATTAGAATGCATAAAATGCATCTGCTCGCCGCTAAATGGCATTGATTACAACCATTAAATTTCAGACAAAATAAAAAATGGTTTTGATCTTTTATATCTAGCTTAATATTGTTCTTAGAATACTTTATAAAAAAATAAAATGTTCATTGTTTTACCTGCTACAATTTTGTATTTTATAAAATTTTCGATAAAACGTATAGTTTTGGAGATATTTGCAATAAATAGATGAAAAACGTGAACAAATTGCGAATTTTCAATTGCCAATAACTCGAAAAGTATTGGACTTAACAAAAAACTTTAAGTATGTTTTTTTAGCTTAAAATTAGGCCTTCTATCGATATCCGAGGTTATTTCAAAAAAAAAATTCACCCCCGAGAAGGGGTGGCAACCACCCCCAGGGTGGTGGCGGTGTGCAAATCATTTTCACTTTTGAATTTAAGGGTAAGATGAGCCTAATTCCAAAATTTCATGCAAATCGGTTCACAGTAAAAAAATTCGGAGGTTGGGCCCTATTTTTCGCTTCATTGACTGCACTACAGAGCTGGTGGTTAATGTCGCAATGGAGGATGCCGTTTTTACAGTAGATCTTAACCAAGAAGAAGAATCGTAAATGGTGTCCTCAGAAGAAACTTTGAGCAGGCGTTTTTCAGCAAAACATTTTTAGGCATCATTTGGCATTTTTCATGCTTAAGAGATGTACAGTTTCGCTGTGGAACGCTGAGCAACAAAAATTTTGCAGGGAATACGAAGTCTTCAGAATAGGTCTCTCAAAACTAAATAAGAGGCCAACTGGAACCTGTACCGATCACAACGGAAGAACTTCAAAAAGTTGATTTCGCCCCCTACTTACGATTTTCCAGACTTCAATGCATCATACAAATTTTCATAACATATCATTATGGCGCAACAGAACGAGGAGCTCCACTGCCCAGCGCATTTGTCACAACCATGCCTTGTATGGTAATACCAAAAGGGACCTAAAGGGATTTTTTTGCCGGTTTCCAACGGCTAATCGAGATAGCGCTTTTCGTGAAAATGAATTTACTAACGGAGGACTTGCTCGCGAAAGGCGATACCCGTGGAAAAATATATTCGTTTTCTTGCCTTACCATTGCGTTACGGGTACCCCTTACATAAACAAAATCTTTAATTCTCAACTGCTTAAGTATGATATCACGCTCTGTGCATCCTTTGGAGAAGTTGAAGACACCGCATAGCACATCCTCTGCTGGTTACCTAAGCTCCTTATCATGGCAGCGTTTTCCGGCCCTTTTCCGAACATTTGGAAGATATAGCAAAATAAGGTTGCTATCTGGTGGAAAAACATATCGATTTTTTAGGCTGTGTGTTCCAGCTAACATTATTAAAACCTACGACACAAAACAAAAACATGTAGAATGAATGGACACTAACGCTTCTGATCGACGGACTTAAAAAACATAGTCAGTCGTATTTACACAATTTGCTCAGAACATCTTTAGACAACTGTCCAGATAGATGGTGTCTAAGGAGTTGGACAAGCCTTAGACACTTTCGTATAAATACATTCCAGCAGTTGTCTAAATAACCCCTCAAACTGTCAGCTTTGAACGAAAAACTAAATGGTAGCGTTCACGATGTATCCGTGCAGTACCATTGTTTGTGCTTTGATATAGGAGTACAACAACTAAAAGGATCTGAAAGAGTGTGGCGTAGGACTTGATCTAGACCAAATAATCAGCTGATTTGGCTTTTTGTTACATCTTTTCCAAGTTTCATAAAGTGATGAAATTTGTGCAACTTTTAAATGAAATTGTTGAAAGTAGTATTTTTTCACCTCAAACTACTTAATTTTTTCGATCTTAAGACTCTCAACAGTGTTTTATAACATTTTCAACAAAATTGTTTCTTGTTGTATCAAATGTCACTTTAGCCACAGTTTAGACAACCGATTTCGGTGTCTAAAGTTAGACAATAGACATTCCTTAGACAGTGATGATAGTGTTTATAAATACGATTTGGAGTTGGACAATGTTCTAAGAGCTGTCCAAAGTTAGACATACTTTGGAATGGGACTACAAATACGACTGAGTATGCGCAAGTCACAGAATTGGAAAGAAAACCTTGCCTTAAGTGACGAAAGCCTTAAAGTGCAAAACCGGAGAGAACTCGCCCGAAATCGAAGAAATTGGCGAAAGATGTTGGCTGCGGCCCCAGTAAGTAAGTAAGATAATCCGCTCGATACCTTATGTCCACTATTAATTTTTCTTCCTTTTTTTGTTTGTCTGTACGACAGGCCTTAAGCTTCCGCCGAAGAGTAAAATAAATGGGGTGCTTCAACAAAGCTATATCATTTTACGAGAAAACTGTACTTGTAAACGTCTCGCCAGTAGGTTATGTTCTTTTTTATTTGAGTGAAAACTTACCGTACTAGCTGCACTGGCCTCTTTCAGTGATTCTCAAACATTTTGTACATACTCACTAATACTTTTTGAATTTGAGATACTGAACACACGGCCAATTTCTTCACACAGAACTAACGATAGATCTGGTACTAGTCCTAAAAATAACAAACAAATCGCTATCAACTCATTTCTTCACATCAAAAATTAAAATAAGTTCTGTCAGTTTGAAACCGAGTACTACTTAGGACCCGGTATTAGCTAGCTCTTCAAAAACAACAAAATATATATATATATATATATATATATATATATATAATATATATATATATATATATATATATATATATATTAGTACTAATGTGAAAAAATCGGCCGTAAACGACCCCTTTTTTGATTTCAAAATAAACTTGTAGATATTTTTTTTCTTTTTTTCATAATGGCTTTCATAACTTTTGTCATTTGTTCAGTCACCCAGTGAGAATTTTTTGCTCAAGCCGGATATCAATTTTGTATCACAAAAACCGGATATTGACCTTCGTGCTCAGAATTGAAGAACGCTCTATTGTGCTCTATAGGAAATTGAAAATATCTGTCAATTGGTTAGCACATGCGGGTTGCATCTTTTGAATGGGCTTTTGTCAACAATCAGTCCTTGCATCATTTCCGGAAATTAAAACAAATGCGATTGCCAGAAAGGTTTACGTTTTTGTTTGTTTGTATGTATAAAGTACAAATGATGATGTGATGAGATGTGAACCGCCAATAAGAGCTTAACAAACTCATCGGGAACAAAGAAGTCAAGTCATCCAGAAGAATGGAAACCTTACTAAACGATATGTCAACAAAAGTGGCATCCGTTTTGCTTTTTATTTGTTTGCTTATGTGAAACTCGAAGAGCACCTATAAGTATTCTCGAAGGGAGGGCAAGGACAACAAATATGAATGTAGTTGTTGATGACAACGTTCAGTTGAAAGATATTTTATTGCTGTTTTCATTGTCCTCAAATGCACAATTGATGACTGTTGACTTTACGTTAACAATCAATAAATTGAGTGTCAAGAAGATGTGTAAATAGTTTCTAATATTGGCACTGTATGACATCGTTAGTGTTAAGAAAACGGTTCTTAAAAAAAACCTTAGTTAAGAGTAAGATATCGTATGTCGGTAAGGTTCTGTCATGTTCCATTTTCCATGCTCCATAACCTGCTCTTAATCATTGTCTCTTAAAATTTCCATCTCAGCAACATTTAAACTTTAAATGGCAACATTGACGTTGATATACATACCAACAAAATGGAAGGTAGGTGGATATTCGGTTTAACAACTCAGGCAACCTAAAACCTATTCCTTTTCACTTTATAGGCAGACAGGTAGGTAGATACCTACAGGAGGTAACTTTGCCAAATATATGAGTTCTTTCCCAAATAAGTCCCTTCATTCGTCAAGCGACTAGATTCACGTATATTTAATGCATATAAAAAAGATAGCGCCAGTGATGGTTGCTGACATGGTATCATAATTCAAGACCATTTTTCATTTCCATCGTCTTATAAATATCTCCGTATTCGCTGCTGGTGGATCTGTTCTTTTTTTTATTCATATATTTTTTTCCTTTGTCCTCAAGAGCGCGGCGATGATGGATGTAATTTGTCATCATGCCGATGCCAAAAAAGTCTTTTCCTTTCAAGTTACGAGGATGAGAATGGTGACGATGACGATTGCAATGGAAACCATGAGTTTTTCAAAAAGTTCTGTCAGTCATAAACAGCCATCATCAGTGTCGTCGTTCCTTATCGCCCGAACGGCATTGTACGGGTTAAATTGCAAACGGTGGACGATATCTGCAAGAGCAGGCAACGAGAGTTTTTTATTTTCTACCATTCGATGTGAAGAGGATGAATTTAAACGAAGGTTTTTTTTTTGGTATTCCACTGTCTGCAATGGCCCTGAGCTCGTCATAAATAGGCACTCAGGATTAAAGCTTGAAGTTTTGATAGCAGCCAGTGTTGAGTTGTTATAAGAAAGACTCACGAAGAGACTTTTTGCAAACATTGGCATGAACATAATTTAAGAAAAGTTAAGAAATTCAATAAAGTTCGTAAGTAATCCGGTTGACTATCGAGTATTGCAATTGGAAAACACTTCTCTGTTATGAGCTGCAATGAGTGGATGACGTCGCAGGACTAGAACCTCTATGGGAAAATATCTTAAAACCATTCTGAAGCAAATGCAGTTTCCTGGGCAATGCAGAAGCATTCATTGGTTCATTTATTTTTGATATATTTAATTGAAGGTGTCTGAAAAATACGTGGCCAAGAAAACTGGAGTTGAAGATATGCAGGTAGGTTAACATATTTTTACGTATTAAGGCTATCAGTTCGAAGGAACACCCGATGCATTAAGGAAATAAGAAGCGAGTTATATTGGAAACACCGATTCAAATTGACTTTATACTTTTGCAAATGCGTGAGATGACAGCTTCCGAAAAAGTTTTCCAAAATGTTGTGACACGAAAAAAAAAATACAATGGAACTCTGGAAATTTCGCAAGCAATTATTGAAACGGGACATAAAAGATGGACAGTAAAGTGTGGAGAGCTATAAGAAATGTAGTGAAAAATCTACTACAAATATGCCTCCATCGAACCCATTTCGAAAAGCAGCAGGGTTACTGCACAACGAAAAGAAGAGCCAAATTTTCCGATAACGATTCCGACTTGTTACTTGTGTGGGATTCTTCTTTTCGTTTCAGCAGCGTACTAGGCCTTCCTTATGACGTATTTATGTGAGTTTGGTACTATCGCTCACTTTGAAGAGCAATCTAGTACCAAAATTTAGAAATGTCTCGTCAGTAGGTAATCGAACTGCATTGCATTTGGAACATAGGGTGCTCACTTATTACAACTGAAAAAATTGTATTAGGCTTTTAAATAAGGACTTCACAAATTTTAATTTTAATTGTTAACGAACTATTTCACTAATCATCAAACTGTCAGTCACTGTCAATTTATTTAGTAAACTCTACATTTTCATCGCAAAGCACACGATCGAGCAACGTTTGCAAATTATAAAAATTTTACAGTGGAATTCTCAGTCGGTGACCGCAATTTTAAAACGGCGGGCGCTGGGTCAGAAGGCCACAGGCCAAAAGGCCCATAATGGGTTTTTGACCCACTTGCGTGTGTCATAAGTCCACAAAGCCAGTGTGGACTTATAACCCACCTTAATGAGTCAGGAGTTCATAGAAAAGGGACATAAGTCCACAATCTATAGAAGTAAGTGCGTCAAAAGTCTATACATTTATAAATTTTTTTTTTATTTGAATAATTGAAGGCAAAAAAAAAAAGAAGCAAAATTGGAATATAAAAAGCAAAAAATATGAATAATGCTTTGCCTGCAAAACGAACAAATCACATCGTTTTTGTTGCGTTTGGCCGTATCCTAAAAATTCAAAAAACAACTATCGCAAGTTTTGAAATGATTGCATGGAATGAGAAGAGTGTCCTTTTGAAAGCAAATGGCAGAAATCATGTCACTACTTGAACAACTTTGACCACCGATTTCAAGTCCTCGAATCGATTTTTTCAACATTACCATTATGAGCATTCCAAACCAAAAAAAAAAGATGTAGAAATAAATGTTTTTGATATTTAGATGTTGGAAAATTCAATAAGGTTCTTTTAAAAAAATTATTTCGACATTTTTTTTGGTTTGGAAAACTCAATAAATAAGGTAAAATGTTTAAAAAATCGATTCGAGGACTTGAAATCGGTGATTAAATCAAATAAAAAATAAAAATAAATTGAGTGGCGCAACAGAGCGAGGAGCTTCTGGGCCTAGCGCATTTCTCACAACCATGCCTTGTGAGGGAATGGAGGGGACCTACAATTTTCTGCCGCGGTTCCGAACGGCTAATCGAGAAAGCGCTTTTCATGGCAATGAATACTGACGGAGGACTTGCCAATTCCTCTCGAAAGGCGATACCCGTGGAAAAAACATTTTTGCGTCTGTTGGGATTCGAACTCGAACCTCTGGATTAACAGGCAGACATGCTATCCATCACACCACGGGTACAATCGGTGATTGTTTTAAAAAATTCGCGTGAGTTTTTGACGTTTGTAAAAACGTCGAAATAAATTTTTATTACAAATTTTTAACAAAACCTTATTAAATTTTCCAACATCTAACTATCAAAAAAAATTATTTCGACTTTTTTCTTGGTTTGGAAAACTCAATAAGAAAATGTTGAAAAAACCGATTGCTTTTCTTAGCTTAGTTACAAGTTTTACCGATATAAAACCTGAGCATATTATATTAATAAAAGTAGATCAATTATTTACTTCGTTTTCGAAGTAAACTGAGTATTGAAGTTATGGTGCTTATACACTAGAAAAATATTTTGAAGGCAATCAGAATAAAATGCAAACAGTCCAAAGAAAAAAATTCCATTGCCGGCGGGCGATGAGAAATATTACCATTAACTAAACAATCCCAATTTAAAAGCAAAAGCGAAATTGCACCGCAATTGTTTTAAATTAAAAAAAAAAAATTTTATTACTTAACGCCGAAGTGTTATGATCACCCTTTCAGAAGAGAGTGCAATATATGTATGTAGATGATTGTAATGCACCAATGTCAGAAATATCACATAGATAACACGCAATTATGATCCAATTCCATTTTTACCTTGATCCGTTCCATAGTAAAAGATCATGAAAGCTTTTGCCGTTACGTCAAAGAAGGACCCTGTTTCCATATTCCGCCATTTCGTCCAAGAAGGAATTTTTAAGTTTGATCTCTTTTACTACACCGCACTGGCGCCCGTCGTGTAAGCCCTAGGATCTGCATTCATACTTGTCTGCATCAAGCAGAGTATAGGATTAAGAAGCAAGAAAAAATACAAAATACACAAATTGATATGATTGTATCATACTCAATCAGGAAAAGCTGGGCCATGACGTATAACGTTAACGCATTGCGTTGATGAAGCAAACTGCGCTTAAGTTAGTGCATCAACGCACGATATTCCGCTGCTTTACCCATACCTACCTTGTACCTTCTCATGTAAAAAAACTGCTGGATTGAATAAACTAACTTAGCTTATGTTTAATTCCAAGTAGGTAGGTATGTACCTAGAGCCTCCCCAAAGAACGTTGAACTCTCATTCTTTTCGACAGAGGTAAAGTTTTAATAGAAAAAGAATACTCATTCGAAGGACAAGCAATTACCAAATAATTCATCATCATCACCCCATCCCAAATATAGTGTCACAGACTTCCCATCATCTATCCGCACACAATCACCACCAACAAAAACAATTACAATGAATATTATACAGATCCATGAATAAAATAAACGAGGCAAAATAATCCTTGCTATCTTCTCACCCGAACGTCATCACGTTGCCCCCTAAAGCTCCCCATACAACAATAAATCTTTACCAAAAATACAAAGCATATTTTACAGACCAACGATAAATTAAACATAAAGAAAAAAAAAGTAAAATCCCTCATCTCTTGTATGAATCTGGAAAACAAAGAGGGGCGTGCAAAATATGGAAGGACGAAAAACCACCACCACCTAACAATGTCGACCTAACGTCTCTCTTTAAATTCCATTTTAAATGTTCGTTTACAACGCTAATAAGAATGTCCTTGGCGCGGTAACGGTTTATTATGTGCACTCCTTATCTCTTCGGTCATAATAACCCCACCGACCGCACCGATAGCTATGGTCGGTTATTCAACACAGAATAAAATGATAACAATAAAATATAAAAAAACAACATGCGAATGAGGAGCAAAAAGGGAGAGATGATCAGCCAGCCTTATGTCCTGCAAAATCACAAACAAAAAGAAAGGTTCACAGTGAAAAAAAAACAAACAGAAAAACACATAAAACTCTGCAAGGCTTGTTGGTGTGCCCTGTGTAAGGACAACATACACAATAAATCTGTGCAAGGATAGTGAAAATATTCAATGCTGACATTTTTGCAGTCCTATATAGTCCATAGTCTTTTGTCCTTTTTACTCACACTTCTTCTTCTTCCTCTTCGGTTATGATTCAACCTGAGACCTGACCCGTTCTTGCCATAATTCCGGTCACATGCAATTTATTGTCCTGAATACAAAAGTCTTGTTTGATATGAGATTTATGGATTTTCATTCGACGCCGTTCTGTCAATGGCAGTGTCATAAAACACTAACAGGGGAATCCTGATTGGAGAGGGATTTTCGAGACAAGATTAAGTCATTGCTATTTCATTATTCTGATGAGTGGGTTGATATTTTGCGACAAAGTCAAAAGCCTTGGCATTACGATTAATAATAAGGTTGAATGTATAGGTTTACATTGATTCAAAAATTCATTCGTATTATGAAGAATGACAAAGGACAGAGTTCAAACCACTCAATGGTGGTGTAGTAGAGGGCTTTAAATATTAAGAAGCAAGAAATCACTTTGGGGTTTCTATGGATTGGTTGTCATTTAATGTCATTTTATAGATTAAGACAAATACCACTGCTCAGATTACCCAACAGGGACACCCCGATTGCAAAGACGTTGAGTTTTAGAAACCGAAAACGTCACCTAACAGCTAAGTGGTGATTTAAATTAAGAGTTGTTCTTGTAAATGCATTTACATTTTATGGGTGGCTTAGGATGATTGCAAAGTAATTATAAGAAGGACAAAAGCAAGTATACCAAACATACGGAATATGACTAGAGGATAGAAGACTAAAAATATGGTGGTGGCTGTGGGGTAATGGTTTGTCCACCTGCTAAGTAGAAGTTCAAGGTTCGAATCCCAGAAACATTTAACTGTGTTCCATGGGCATTGTTCTTCGCGAGGTGTTGGTAAGTTCTACGAAAACGGTGAATCATCACACTGCCAAGGAATCGGCAAAAAATTGGTTGGTTATTTCCATTCGTCACAAGGGAAAGGCGCTTGGCCAGCCCTCTTCGAGCTTGTTGTGATTTTATTTAGGTGAAAAATGTTGAACGAACCTTTTCGCTTTCTAAACAAGTAGAGCATAAGGGATCCTCTACTCTCTCAGCAAAATCGTTTCTTCATTCGCATAAAAATCAACACAAAATTTCGGATAAAAGTTTGTATTTTCGACACTGACATCCTCTTGCAAACAACTGCATTCAAACGACAAAACCCGTCTCCATACTCATTTATATAAAGAACAATGCATATGTCATCCGAAACGAACGTAATCAAACTTCTGTTTTCGTAGGTACGCCCGATTAGTCTTGTCTGGTAGCAACCACTAAAGGCTCAGAAGAAAAGCCGTTAGCTATTGGATTGTAAGACTGCAGCTTCCGTTGGAAAAAAAGCATTGTCCTGTTGAAACCAACACCCACAATATTTGGCAATTTATTTAGTCCTTGACTCACTGAACCGAGGCAATTTTGAAAGCATTGTTTTTATTCCTTTTTTCTGCATTTGCCCCATTGTCTACTATGCCCTGGGAAGGAGCAAGGACATTTTATGTAACCCAAATTTCTGCTCGTCTGTCTTTCCTTCCGGCTAGATGCTGATGTTTTTGCAAGCCTCTCCTTTTTTAACCAGAAAACTGTGTGACATTTGGCTCTATGCCTTGCTATATTGCATTTTTGGGTTTTTTTTTCATCTTTTGTTTTATTGTGAGATTTTTGACTAACGCTTTTCGCTTGAAGACATTTGGATTTAGAAATCTGTTCACTTATTGGGATTATCCTTTTCGAGCTTTTGTCATTGTTGTGAATGACGATAAAAGATTCGAAACCTAGAATTAGTGTAAGTCTTATATCTGCCCCAAAAAATGGTTTTTTTTTTTTTTTTAATTAAACATTCGTGCGACGTCTATTCTTTGATGTAAGTCATTTGAAGTCCAAGTTGAAAGCTAAAAAAAGAGAATGTAAATTAAAAATTAATTTCTACAAGAATGAAAATTAAATCAAATACGAAAAGGTAAAAAGGCAAGCGAACAAACAAAAGAGGTGAGAATCATTCCCTGACTTTGCTCGATGATAATGAATATCTTTTGTTGGGACATTCTTCCTTTCTTTTATACCACCCTTAAAAAAAGTTAAAATAAAAAAGGTTGTAATAAGTTCGAAAAGTATATCCTATAGATAAAAAAAGACATTATTCACCAACATCAAAGAAGTGTCAAACTGTGTTTTGCTTTAATGTTCTTAAACAACTTTTCTTTTTTTTCTGTTTGGAAGTTTAAATGAATTGAATTTATCACTTTCTTTCGTGTGTATTGAAAAGAGCGCTGCGAAAAGTTAACTTTGAAATATTCATGCTTTTATTGAAACATGGGTTTCCTGTTTGTCTTTTTCATGATTTTCTGTGATTTTATAAGCCCGTAGTTACGTTAATACAAACCAACGATTTTCGAACTAAGTACATATATTTATTTATATTTATATTTTTTTCTTTCAGGTCAAATCCAGTTCTTCGTAAATGGCTTCTTTTGTCAAAGTACCAAAACAGAAATCTTTCTCGACAAACCTTTGACAGTGCAAATCAAAATCGAATGGAAATGAATTGATAATGGTTTTTTATTTATCAATTAACTTTTTTAGCGGTGTTATGAGTTTAATGTAAATTATCTTTAACTTTTTGTGATTATACTCAAAAAACTGTTCTTTTTTTACCACTACGCGCTACATAAATTATTATTTTAAAACCATAACTATTGAAAAGTCTCTATATTATAAAAACATAATTTTTTCGTAAAATTTGACGAATTAATGAAAACTCGATTAAAGAAGAATTTGGGTGCAGTTCTTAAAAATCAATTGCAACGATTAAATTGTAAATAACAATATTAATTTGTTGAAAATTTTTTTTTCAATCTTTTTTCTTAAAGTTCAATTCCTTAGCTACAAAAATGCTTTTGATGAAAATCTTATAGCTCTTAAGGATTCGGTGCTACACATTGTTTAAAATGAGTCTCCAACCACTATTATGAAATTTGTTATCTTATCTTACTATTTTACTTCTTACTTCTTATTAATATTAATATGAAAGGTTTGATTGTTTGTCTCGAATAGACTCCAAAACTACTGCACCGATTCGAAAAATTCTTTCACCGTTGGAAAGCTACACTATCCCTGAGTGACATAGCGTCGCCATAATATTGTGTTGCCGTATACGCCATTTTTAAGTTTTTGGGAAATTGGATTTAAGGGTTTGGCAGCCAACTACTCGAAAACCAACCGCTGGGATATTTTGATTTTTTTACACAATATCTAAATGGAAATCTTCTTTCAAAAAACGCAGGAAGATGGGATGAAATACTTTTAATTTTTAAAATATTTACAATTTACTAAAAAAGTTGGTTTGGCGTATACGCCACAAAATCAAAAAGATTTTGCAAACTCATACACGTACGTCAAAAAATGTGCATACGGCATTCTAATAATAATAAAAAACTGAACAAAATCTATTAGCTATCTTAAGTCAGAAAAATATAACGTGTTTTTCAATATACGAAATGAAAAGAAGTTATTGAGAAGAAAGAACATAAAAATGTGGTAAAAATCGTTTTTAAGCTCGGTGACTTGTGCAGAAAAGTATTAAGGGCTGTAGACATGATCTTATTTTTGTTTTGGGGGACACAAGAATCACTCCATAGTGTTAGTGTTTCCACTAGAGGATGTTCTGTCATGACTTGCTCTAAAAATTTTCATCAGAGCACTGGCTATTTCATTGTACTTCACTCAATAGAGCACAGTCTGTTATATTTGGTTTTTTGTCAGCGGAGCAAAGTGGTGCCGTCAGTTTGAAAACACTTAGTTTTCGTTTGTTAGTAAAAAAGAAGAAGCGTTTTCCTTCGGAAGCGAAAAAACGCTTTGAGGATCAAAGCAAATTTCCTAAATTTTTGGGCTCCAAGTTATTTAGATCTTAGTCCCTTCGACCTCCAAAAATTGTTTTTCATTTTTACGATCATCAACATCAACAATCTTTACTAGTAGGATTTTCTCTAGCCTTAAATGCCAGACACCGATCACATTGGTCTTTTTTTGGCTTGTAAAAAGACAAATTGAATGAATTGTAGAACTATTTGCGGTAGATGCACTCTTTGGCAGGTTCATTCGTCGTCTCCTGATAAAAAGGGTACATCTTTGAGATATTTAAGTTAGATTCCAAATATTTTCGACCGGAACTTACAGTAATGAGATATGAGACTCTACTGTGGGGATGCTTTTTATGTGTTTATGAATTTTCTGTATTTTTTCGGGTGGGTCACTTTTCAATATATTTTCCTCTGTTGTAGGAATTATGGATGCCAATTTTGCTAAGATTTTTAAAATAATAGTTTATTGAGAGAGTATTTAAGAAAAATTTATTTTTATTATTTATTATACTTTTTTATTTATACTTTTCTACGTTTAGAGTAAAATCGTATACACGTACGCCAAAATTATTTAGTATTAGAATTTTTATTTATTTCTTATAAAACTAACACAGTATGATAAATCTTATAATCCAAAAAAAAACCGGCAATTTCCTATCACCTTTTTCAAAAAGCCTTTTCAAATAATCAGTAAGTACACCTACCTAAATAAGAAAATCACGGGTTTCAAAACATGTGCCAAGAGTAAGGACAACCAAAATTTGATTTTGATATTGTTGCGGGGCTAAATCTTGTTGTAAGTAGTACACGCTTCCCGCATCTCAAAATTCATAAAGGTACATGGCGATCACCAGATCAATTAACCGTCAACCAAATTGACCATGTTGCGATCGCCGCAAGGCACTCTTCCAGTGTGTTAGATGTCCGAACTTTCCGAGGGGCCAACTTTGACTCGGACCACTACCTTGTTGTAGCCAAGGTACGAATGAGGATATCTTGTTCACGACCAGCACGAACTAACGCTGTGATGAGATATGACGTCGGAAAGCTACAATCGCAAGAGATTGCCAGTGCCTTTTCCAATCGAGTGTCCCTTCAATTATCCTTGAATCCTATGCCGCCAGCATTAAGCATTGAAGTCCAGTGGCAGCAATGCCAAGAAGCCATCAGAACCGCTGCTTCTGAGGTTCTGGGTTTCACTCGAACACCAAAACGAAACCTATGGTTTGATGAAGAATGCAGGCAGGCAAATACAGCCAAACAAAAAGCACGTCAAATGCTGATGCAACAACGAACAAGGGCTGCTTACGATCAGTATAACGAGATCTAAAAGGAGAAAAGAAGGGAAGAACACCGACTTCTCAAAAAGAAAAAGAAGCAGCATGAGAAGAGCTCGTTTGAGGAAACAGAGAGGTGCCATGACAGGAACGAGATTCGGAAGTTTTACCAAAAGGTAAAAAGATCCTGCCAGGGTGGCAAACCCCGAACTCAAGCTTGTAAAGACCAGCAGGGAAACATAGTTATAGAGTCACAGTCGCTACTGAGGATCTGGAAAGATCATTTCTGCAGACTGCTTAACGGCGATGAGGACACAAATTCCGCTGTCAGGCAGATTGCCCCATTCAGCTTGGACGATGATCAAGAAAGCCGTCCTCCCGACCTAGAGGAAGTTAAGCTTGCCATATGCAAACTTAAATCAAATAAGACTGCAGGTGCAGGTGGCCTTGATGCCGAACTTTTCAAGGCAGCTGGAGATCAGTTGGAAAGGAGCATGCACCAGCTGATCTGCATGATATGGTCGGAAGAAAGCATGCCCGATGAATGGAACCTCAGCATCGTATGCCCGATCCTAAAGAAGGGAGACCCTCACAATTGCGCCAATTACAGAGGGATAAGCCTCCTTAACTGCTGTATTATGTGAACGTCTGAAACCCCACGTCAACAACTTGATAGGTCCTTATCAATGTGGTTTTAGACCAGAGAAGTCCACAATAGACCAAATTTTCACATTACGGCAGATCTTGGAAAAAACCCGAGAATATAATATCGATATTCACCATCTTTTTATCAATTTCAAGGCCGCGTATGACAGTATCTACAGAGACGAGCTGTACAGAGCCATGTCTAGTTTCGGCATCCCTGTAAAACTCGTACGACTATGCAGGATGACTTTGGAAAATTCACGTTGCTCCGTCAAGGTCGGTAAAGAACTCACCGAGACCTTTGATATCGAAAAAGGCTTTAGGCAAGGCGACAAACTGTCATGCGATTTCTTCAACATCATACTTGAACAGATTGTAAGAAACTCAAACGTCAACACCAGAGGAACAATCTTTCAAAAGTCTGTACAATTACTCGCCTATGCAGACGATATTGACGTAATGGGAAGAAATAAGGGTGATGTCATAGGTGCTTTTGCGAGTATTGAAACAGAAGCGGCAAAAATGGGTTTGATGGTTAATGAGGGCAAAACGAAGTATATGCTGTCATCAAACAGGGACACAGAACATCGACGAATTGGACAAAACGTCACAATAGACAGACATAACTTCGAGGTAGTACAGGACTTCGTCTACCTAGGATCCGCTGTAGACACTGACAACAACATCAGTGCGGAGATCAAACGGAGAATAACTCTTGCCAACCGTTGCTTCTTTGGGTTAAGAAGGCAATTGAGAAACAAAACCCTCTCCAGAAAAACCAAAGTAACCTTGTTTAAGACCTTAATCATCCCAGTCCTGCTGTACGGCGCGGAAGCATGGACCTTATCGAAAGCGGATGAGGAAACTCTTGGTCGTTTTGAAAGAAAAATTCTCCGAATGATCTTTGGTCCCGTATGCGAAGACAATATGTGGAGAAGAAGATACAATAACGAGCTGTATGAGCTGTACCGTGACATGGGCATAGCCAGAAGAGTACGCATCGCGAGGCTACGATGGTTGGGACATGTAGAGCGTATGGACCCAAACGCTCCGGCTCGTCGGGTGTTTGAAAGCACATTGCAGGGAAATCGCGGAAGGGGAAGACCTCAACCGACTTAGAGTGCGAAACTGGAGAGAGCTCGCCCGAAATCGAAATCGTTATAGAAGGATGTTGGTTGAGGCCCAGGTTCACCCCGAACTGTAATGACCACCTAAGTTAGTAAGTAATTAAGTAAGGACAACCAAAATACGTTGCATTAGAGAGTTTTCAATAGAAGCAGACAATTGCCTTACAATTCCTTATTACTTCGCAATCTCGAGCTATAGAGTCTATCACTAAACGTTCAAATCGTTTTACCAATCAAAATAAAAGAAATTCACAAGCTCGCGTATCGGAGGAGTTTGCTTTTCGGAGTCTAACACCGAACGCTTTCCGCGACTTGAACGTCAAAATGCCAGGACCTCACAAGCCCGCGTTTTAGAGTCTAGTCTAAATTTCCTGAATTCTTTCAACACTTAATTGTTTCTTTTTCTTATTCAAATATTGAGAGCAGAGACTATGCTATACACTAGGTCGAAGTAGGACACGAGCTACGCCCATGCCGCGCCGGGCGGGTCTGCTTCTAAAATCGAAAATATGCGATAAAAAAAAATTCCTCGGACACGTATCACTTATTTTTCAATATAGACAAATGAAAAGATTAGTAAAGTTTTTAACAGTTAAAACACTTATTTTATTTCCTCAGATGTACATTTCAGAAGCAATGCTTCCATCGTCAGTGAGATTTATAAAATTAAATTAAATTAAATTATTTGTCAAAAAACTAATAATAAACAAAAATGTTTCTAAACAAAAATTACAGTTGAGTTGAGTTGAATCTATTAAAAAATTTTTTGAATATTGAATCTTTGATTGGTCCATCATCACTATTCATTAGATTATTTTTGTTTTTAAATATGTAAAATGATTCAAAAGCATCTAATTCATAATTGCTATTTACATTTCTTATTAGTTTTAAATTTTGCAAACTAAAGCTATGACTATTTTCTAGCATATGTTCTGCAACACTTGACTTTTCTTTTTCATTATATTTAAGATGTGCAAAATGTTCTTTAAATCTTTTTAGAATAGGTCTTCTTGTCTGTCCTATATATTCTTTTGCACAATCATTACATCCGATAGAATAAATTCCTGACTTTTGAAGTTGTTCAATTTTATCCTTAGATCCTCCAATCAGATTTTTTATTTTTATTTCGCTGCACTCACTCATACGGATATTATATTTATTAAAGATTGGTTTTATCTTAGATGTTATTTCTGGATAGAAATAAAATTTTGAATATTTCTTTTCGTCATTTCCTTCATTCCTTATTAGATCTAAAGTTGTATAATTTCTCAATTCTTGTTTTCTTCTATGTGCAATTATTGTTAAATCTTCAATCAATTCTTCAGTATATCCATTAATTTTGGCTATGTCTTTAATTTTTTGGAATTCTTTTATTTTTGTTTCTATAGTCATTGGAATATTTAGAGCTCTAAAAATCATTGAGTGAAAAGCTGACATCTTATGTTCAAAGGAATGGAACGAGTCTGATGTAATGTATCTCAGAGTATTCGTTGGTTTTCTGTATATATCCAATTCGAAATTGTCTCCATTCCGAGTTATACTTAAATCCAGAAAATTTAGTTTCCCTTCAATTTCTTCTTCATATGTAAATTTTATTGATGGGTATTTAGTTCTATTTAATTTGTTAATGAGCTGACGGAGTTCATGTTTTTTGATTATCGCCCATATATCATCTACATATCTTAACCAAATTCTTGGGAAATTTACTTGATTTTTCATTTCAGTTTCTATATGCGACATAAATAAATTTGCTAAAAACGGGCTCATATGTGATCCCATACTGCAACCAAATTTTTGTCTGAGAAAATGGCTAGAAAGAAATACACTTAAACCAGAAGAAATAAATGAATTTGTAAAACTTACTAAACTGTGCATGGATGAAAATTGGTTCCAGTTTAATGAAAAGTTTTACAGACAAAAATTTGGTTGCAGTATGGGATCACATATGAGCCCGTTTTTAGCAAATTTATTTATGTCGCATATAGAAACTGAAATGAAAAATCAAGTAAATTTCCCAAGAATTTGGTTAAGATATGTAGATGATATATGGGCGATAATCAAAAAACATGAACTCCGTCAGCTCATTAACAAATTAAATAGAACTAAATACCCATCAATAAAATTTACATATGAAGAAGAAATTGAAGGGAAACTAAATTTTCTGGATTTAAGTATAACTCGGAATGGAGACAATTTCGAATTGGATATATACAGAAAACCAACGAATACTCTGAGATACATTACATCAGACTCGTTCCATTCCTTTGAACATAAGATGTCAGCTTTTCACTCAATGATTTTTAGAGCTCTAAATATTCCAATGACTATAGAAACAAAAATAAAAGAATTCCAAAAAATTAAAGACATAGCCAAAATTAATGGATATACTGAAGAATTGATTGAAGATTTAACAATTGCACATAGAAGAAAACAAGAATTGAGAAATTATACAACTTTAGATCTAATAAGGAATGAAGGAAATGACGAAAAGAAATATTCAAAATTTTATTTCTATCCAGAAATAACATCTAAGATAAAACCAATCTTTAATAAATATAATATCCGTATGAGTGAGTGCAGCGAAATAAAAATAAAAAATCTGATTGGAGGATCTAAGGATAAAATTGAACAACTTCAAAAGTCAGGAATTTATTCTATCGGATGTAATGATTGTGCAAAAGAATATATAGGACAGACAAGAAGACCTATTCTAAAAAGATTTAAAGAACATTTTGCACATCTTAAATATAATGAAAAAGAAAAGTCAAGTGTTGCAGAACATATGCTAGAAAATAGTCATAGCTTTAGTTTGCAAAATTTAAAACTAATAAGAAATGTAAATAGCAATTATGAATTAGATGCTTTTGAATCATTTTACATATTTAAAAACAAAAATAATCTAATGAATAGTGATGATGGACCAATCAAAGATTCAATATTCAAAAAATTTTTTAATAGATTCAACTCAACTCAACTGTAATTTTTGTTTAGAAACATTTTTGTTTATTATTAGTTTTTTGACAAATAATTTAATTTAATTTAATTTTATAAATCTCACTGACGATGGAAGCATTGCTTCTGAAATGTACATCTGAGGAAATAAAATAAGTGTTTTAACTGTTAAAAACTTTACTAATCTTTTCATTTATTAGATTAAAAAACACGTGGAATATCTCAACTAAAAAACTCATCAATATAGACACTGGAAAAAATTTTCAGCCGAATCAGAGAGGTGAAGGTCAAAATACGTTCGATTTGTAAAAGATTTACTCATATATTTGAAATTGTGGCAACGACAGAAGTTCCGTCAGCAGCGTTTCTACTGCTCCCACAACCGGAAGATTGCTTGGATTTGGGATAACCTTTAATATTGATTTTTATTGGCTTTAGTTTTTTTTTTGGTACAACATATTGTGAGAGACGTATATAGTGTTTTTATGGTTAAAACACACTTTTTCAAAAAAAAAAGTTCATTGCGTTTGTTAACTAGGAACGTAAAACGACCCGCTTTTGTTGTAGGAAAGTACCTCGTTCCACATAAGTGTTCTACGACACCCAATGTTTTTTTTTATCAATGTAAAATACAAATTTTATTTTATTTTTATTCTTGAAACTTAAACTCTTCTCAAAAATTAGAATCATGAGATGCAATCTGAAGGCTTAACCCATTATAAATAAATAAATGAAATCAAAGCTTCGTTATGTCACTAAAATGTTTAAGTGAACGCAGAATAAGGGAGACAATATCCAGTCCATTAAGTTTTTTTGTTGAATAAAAGTAAAAGCAAAACAGAAGCATAAGATTTCAAAGGATTGAGAAAATGAAAACATAGAATAAGAAATTATTACATCAAAAAAATGTTAAAGTGGCGGAAAAACTAAACAAAAATGAACAGCAACTGTAACTGTAAGTAATCTGGTTTTTTGCACCAAAGAAAGTGCTAAAGTGTTGAGTAAAACTTTTTGCATAACAATAATGCAAGCACAATGGAAAGTTTAAAAGAACTATTTTCTCAGATTTTTATGGAATGCTCCTCTATACCAGCATTATCTCTACAATGCTATCAAATGTACAAAGGCAAGAAGTCTTATCTCTCAACAGAAACAAATGAAGTCGAGAATACTGCTTAAGGGGTTACCTTATCAACTAAGCACAAATTTACAATGAAATTTTGGAGGTGGAGCTAAAAAAAAGTGTTAATGATTTCAGTTGAAAAGAGTATTATTTTCATCTCTGTCGCTAGAAGGTATACTATCAGTTTCTCCGATACTTTCGTTCGGCTTTGGTATTATTTGTGTTGTTCTATGTTGATGCAATGAAAAAGAAGTTTTTTTTAATGTCAAAAACCTTTTAACCATGGGTAAAAACTAGAACTGAGAATTTATTTACTTAATTTGAGAAACAATGGGTCATAGAAACATCAAAGAAAAATATGTTTCACGGATATGGCTTTTCGCGAGGAATTTGCAAGTCCTCCGGGAATAATCACACACTGCTGTGAAAAGTGCTTTCTAACTTATTAATTGAGATACCTACCTTAAAATACGTAAGAGCTTGAAGTTTCAAAGTTTCAAAAAATAAATTTATTGCGAAATGCACTAAACAAGAGAAAATGTAAAACTATTTCTGTGTTGCACTCATTAACGTTTTAATTTCTTTACACCTTCCCCGCACGAACAAAATCGGTTAATTAAAAACGAGGAATATACATGCGGGTTATAGGAAATTCACAACGAGCAAATTTGGAAATCATTGGACTCTGTAATTTTCAAAGTGTTAGTATTTGCAATAAAGAAGCAAAAGAAGTTACGCTCATTGTTATTTTAAAGCAATCATCTTGCTAGCTTGCGAGTTTGCCCTAATGTGGCGAACATCAAAGCCAACGAATAATAGAAAATCAAAATTATTCACCAACAGGGAGCGGCTTGCTAGCAAACACCTACACTGAAGAACATAGCGAGCACGACCAAGTTCGACGATGTTCGTTGTGTAAGGCAACCTTTATATAAAACAAAAACCGTTTGGCAGACATACCACAGAAATAAAGGCACTCTCCAGAAAGACTATACATTCTTACTTACTTTGGTGGGCATTACAGTTCGGGGTGAACCTGGGCCTCAACCAACATCCTCCTATAACAACTTCGATTTCGGGCGAGCTCTCTCCAGTTTCGCACTCTAAGTCGGTTGAAGTCTTCATCCACGTGATTGCGCCACCTAAGACGAAGTCTTCCCCTTCCGCGATTTCCCTGCAATGTGCTTTCGAAATCCCGACGAGCCGGAGCGTTTGGGTCCATCCGCTCTACATGGCCCAACCATCGTAGCCTCGCGATGCGTACTCTTCTGGCTGTGCCCATGTCGCGGTACAGCTCATACAGCTCGTTGTTGTATCTTCTTCTCCACACATTGTCTTCGCATACGGGACCAAAGATCATTCGGAGAATTTTTCTTTCGAAACGACCAAGAGTTTCCTCATCCGATTTCGATAAGGTCCATGCTTCCGCGCCGTACAGCATGACTGGGATGATTAAGGTCTTATACAAGGTCACCCTGGTTTTTCTACAGAGGGTTTTTTTTTCTCAATTGCCTTCTTAACCCAAAGAAGCAACGGTTGGCAAGAGTTATTCTCCGTTTGATCTCCGCACTGATGTTGTTGTCCGTGTCTACAGCGGATCCTAGGTAGACGAAGTCCTGTTCTACCTCGAAGTTATGTCTGTCTATTGTGACGATTTGTCCAATTCGTCGATGTTCTGTGTAATTATTAGATGACAACATTTACTTCGTTTCGCCCTAATTTATGCCGCTTCTGTTTCAATACTCGCAAAAGCACCTATGACATCACCCTTATTTCTTCCCATTACGTCAATATCGTCTGCATAGGCGAGTAATTGTACAGACTTTTGAAAGATTGTTCCTCTGATGTTGACGTTTGAGTTTCTTACAATCTTTTCAAGTATACACTCAGAGATTTTGATTTTGAAATTCGGCTACGGTAATAAACAATTTAAAAACGACACCAAAATTCCAGCTATGGTATCCAAAGCAGAGTTATTGTACGCAAATTACGACCGCCATGACCCAACCAGAGCTGTCATCACTCTTTCCAAACTTGCAGCAACACATTTATTCCGCTGTTATTTTAAAGAAAAAAAATTAAGGTATAGTACCAAATCGCAAGAGCTATCGTATCCGATTCAATTAGCAGTGGTAACGTCCACTTGAATACGATAGCCAATATGCGGATGTAGTAGTTTTATTTTGCTCACAGAACCTATTCAAGATGTATCGTACCTTACCAGAACTACGTGTGTGATAGCTCTCTTAGCAAAGAGTCATCATAGCTCCGTCTATGTTTTGTACGATAGCCAATATGAGGATATAGTAGCTCTACAAGATGTATCGTAGCTTACAATAACTTTGTTAGTGATAGCTCCAACCAAAGGGACATGATAGCTCCGTCTGCGTTTTGACGATAGCTAATATGAGGATATGGTAGCTCTTGAATATGAATCATAGCTTATAATAACTTTGTTAGTGATAGCTCAAAGCGACATCATAGCAAATTTGTGATTGTAATAGTGACTACCACTTTTGCAAAAAAGTTTCCCTACTCATTGTTAGATATACTCTACTCTGACGCTGAGTGCCGAGCCGATGCCGACAGTTCACATCACACAACGCACAATGAAACACGTATTCAATTTCATTCAGAGTTCAGAGCAGATGCAGAATTGCAGAAGGAAAAGAGAAAAAAATTTTAACTCTCAACTTGTGTAAAACATCATCAATATCAGGTAATTTTTTTAAATTATTCTTCACAAAGTTATTTTTATAACCTGAAAAAAACTCACTCTTTTTCGTAGAAGCGTAAGTTTTTGTTTTACTTGGTGCATCTTTGGCTTCGACAACTCCTACAATGAGATAAATTACAGTATGTACATTAACAAAATTAGGAAAATGTTCCTTAATTGTCCCTTTGGCGGGAATGATGTTATTGCAAAAATTAAAAAAAAGGAAAAAGAATTTCAAGTCGAAGATTTTAAAGAAGCAGGTAAATATAAAATGTTTTCATCTTCTATAATTAAATAAAAACTAAATAGCTCTTATTTTCCAGTTAACTGAACCATGAAATTCAAATTTTCTGGACCAACTTGAACAGAAAGCAATTGTATTCCAGTTTAGTTCGTAAAAATTTTATTCCATGGTTTAGTTTACTTGAAAATATGAGCTGAACTTTTTATCTTTTGTTAATAACCCTGTACATACATTTATAAGAAAAATACAAATTTTTTGTTAAATTCTTTATTGATATTGAAAAATATACAGAATGTACCACAGTTGGCTGGCTAAATTAAAAACCATGGGACCCTTTACTTTTAGGCATATTTACATTCATACTTTTGTTAAGTTATAATATCCATGTGCTTACTTAAATTTCTTTTAAAGATAAGATAATTTTAGGTTGAAAGCCTAACTTAAATAATTTTATTACTTATAATAAGAATTGTATTTATTTTTAATAAATTTTTTTTCCAAATTTCTTTTTACTATGAAAAAATAGTTTTCTCAACAAAAAAATTTGAAATGTATCTTTGTAGTTGATAGAATTGTTGTTCATAAAATAATATCAATAAAAAACTTTATGTCATGAAAAATTAAACATTCTATTGTTCGTATTTTAAATAGTCTTTAATGTAATATTTTTCTATGTCGAATTTTATAGCTCTAGCAAAACCTTCATGTTGATATTAAAACGATTCTAAGAGCTTGGTAAGTATTTATAACAGTTCTGTATCATCGATGGATACAATTCTTTTATAATATAAAATAGCTCTTTTTACAATCATAATAGCTGAAATTAGCACAACCTTTAAAAAGTTCTTACAGCTTTATCACTAAGTGCGATGGCTCAGTAAATATATATCACATTTCTTTTAGTGACAACCATAGCTCTGTGAGTGTATTAAAAAACTTTATTACTTAGCTGATAACTTTATCAAGAGTTAAGATAACTCTTGACAAATTAAGCACAGCTAGATTTAAAATGAAGGGAACTCTCATTGTACTTATGATAACTGTGACAATAACAGTAAGTATGATTACTCTGACAATAACTATGATGACTTCGTCGATACTGATGACAGCTCTGCTAGTACTCTTGGAAATTCTGTCCCCATTTTTAAGGGCTCTGTTTATATAAATCATAGCTCTTTCAAGAAAAAATACAACTTTGTTATTAACTTTTATAGTTCCATGCTTAGTTATGGTAGCACTGTTAGACTTCTTAAATAGTTACGACACCTTTTTGAATATTTGTGGCAGTAAAATAAGTTCTATTGAGAACCATTACAGTAAGTATGATAACTCTGAAAATATTTATGATGATGCCGCAGATACTGATGACAGCTCTGACAGTACTTTTGGAAGTTCTATTAACATTTTTAAGAGCTATGTTAATATAAGTCATAGCTCTGTCAGGAAAAAGTAGAACTTTGTTATTACCTACCATAGCTCTCTACATGGCTATGGTAACTCTGTTAGTGCCTCCTATGTATGAAGATAGTTTTCTAGACAGTTGCAATAGCTCTTTGAAAGTTTGTCATAGCTAAATCAACTATAATGAGTACTCTTACTACTTTAAAGTAAACTCTGTTGATAACTGTCCACATTTACAGCAACTCTGCAAATCTTAACAATAGCTCTGAAATTAATTTTAACAATCATATCAGTATTTATAAATACTCTATCACCATAAATGATAGCTTTATAAATATTTGCTATTAATCTTTATAAGTTCCAATAGCTCTGATGCTTAAAAATTTGCTTTTTGACAATACATCCGATAGCTCTTTGCATATTTATTGCAGCCCAAATTTAAATAATAACAGCTCAAGCATCGCATTTGGTAACTCTTATTGCCAGAGCTCAGAGTCCCTAAAAAAAAAGAGCTGGCGTGTTTAAGAGGTTACGACAACTCTTAGGATTTCTGAGTGTAATGTTGAAGAAATCGCATGACAGTTTGTCGCCTTGCCTAAAGCCTTTTTTGACATCAAAGGTCTCGGTGAGTTCGTTACCGACCTTGACGGAGCAGCATGAATTCTCCAAAGTCATCCTGCATAGTCGTACGAGTTTTGCAGGAATGCCGAAACTAGACATGGCTCTGTACAGCTCGTCTCTGTAAATACTGTTATACACTTTCTTCAAATCGATTTAAAGATAGTTTATATCGATATTGCATTGCCGGGTTTTATATACAAAATCTGCCGTAATGTGGATTGTTAACTTTTCTTGTCTTTAACTGCATTGATAAGGACCAAATAAATTGTTGACTTGGGGCTTCATACGCTTACATTTTACAGCAGACAAGACAGAAGATGCGACATTAAGGAGGTTTATTATTATATATTTGACGTAATGGTAAGGGGTTCTCTCTTCAAGGATCGGACATACGATATGGAGCTTCCATTCATCGGGCACGCTTTCTTTGGACGATTTCATGAAGATCAGCTGGTGCATGCTCCGGACCGATCTCCAGCTGCCTTAAAAGGTTTGTCATCAAAGCCATCAGCAAGCTGGCATATCTATGTCAAGCTTAACTTTTTCTAAGTCGGGAGGACTGCATTCTTGATCAACGTCCAAGTTGAAAGGGACTTATTGTGGGTTGTGGCAGAAGTTGATAAGCAATGCCATTACGAACATATAAACGAGGCCATGGGAGGAAAATAATAAAGGCACTTCAACCCAGGCAGCTGAGCTGCATTTTGCAGAGCATACCCAGCTAAGAAATCGCAACCTTCGATAAACTGGCATGAATTCATCTTTACATTAAAACTGCCGCAAATTCGCATTTTTATAGCAGTTTTTCGTACGGCTACAATCAGCATTGCCTATTCGCCTGTGAATCTTTTCCAAAATATTCGGGTCCTACATTTTCTCTGACATGTAATCAAGCCAGTAATCCGCTATCTATGACTTTGTGCCAGAGAATATTTTAATGTTTTCTCTTATTTGACTTACATTTTCTTAATTTTCTTCTTAGAATTAAATTTTTCTCTTGTCTTTATTTGTACACCTCGTTCGATTGCCATTCAATCTTATTCCAATCCTAAAAAGTTTGTCTCACCCACTCACTTTCGAGCAATGAATTTTGATTCGGTGGAGTGATGCACATACCACAAACAGCTATCCTGACTTCGCTGATAACGTAACCAAAATAAATATAAACACCAATTGGTTTGGCAGTGCCGTTTCCAGATACGCTCCAAACTTTGTTGACAATCTTCTAAGAGCAATAAAAAATGCATGCACTTTCTCACCTTTCTTTTGCTTCCGAAGATAACATTTTTAGTTTTCTCTGGATCGCTCAATCTCCTTATATGTCTTTTACGATGGTTTTTTAGGTGCTGAAAGTTTATCGCACAATGTGTTAAAAGCATCGCCCTATCCTTCCCCTCGTGTTGATTAAAATAAAGCAGAACTTCGATTAGGCGTCTCAAATCTACCTTAACATAGCCTTCATTAAACGTTTTTGGTGATGTGCGGATTCGTTCACCATGATTCCGATTTTATATTTTACTCAACTAAGCCGTTAATTGTCGCCATAAAATTGTAAGTCCTTAAAACGCGTTAGACCCCGTGGTTCGCCGAGCTTATTCGTGGCACCCTATTTATTTCTTTATGAAGCGCAGCTTTCTGTTTTACTAATAGGTGCAACCATGAAGTCCTAAACTTAACATATTACTGACCTTCTCCACATTCAACGCTTTTTTACATAACACTTGCACTCTTACACGGCAATGCGGAAGCACCTGACGAATTCTCATCCCACTACGTATTTTGACGAAGGTAATCTACATGGGAGTCGTGCCATGTCCTCATCTGTCTTTTTAAGCCTCTTCTGTGGGCCCACAATTTATCTCGGAAGTTGTTTTTTTTTTACTCAGAGCTGTGAGTATCTTGCACCCTTTTTTCCTTCTATTTCATTCGTTGGAACACCACACACACCAAGAATATTTTGCTAAAAAAAATGAAACGGAAAATAGAAACTCCAACTGGAAAAATAAGTGAACCCATTTTCTTTTGGTTTCGGTCTTTGAGCTTGATGAAGAAAGTAAGCGCGGGAAGAGAGGGTTGCATAACGATGATTTAAGAACTACGATTATGGTAATTTAATGCCGTATCCTTGCAATGTTTGCCATCAATTTCTATTCGTTATTCTTCTTCTTTTTGCTGATGTTCTCACCTTTTGCATCGAATTTCTTGGAATCTGCATGGTTTGGTAACGAGTGGGTAGCGAGCTTAAGGCAAAAAGGATTCACACATACACTCAGCAGTGTGTTGTTCTACACTTTCAACGATAGGAATGCCTTTTTGGTTGTTCTTTAAAATCTGCTGCTGAGTGCAACTTCCTAGATTGCAAAAAAAAATTCTTAAACCATCTCAGTATATATACGTTTACTGTCATTGCACCTGGCACAAGCATTAATCGGATTTGAAATTTACAAAAAAGGCAGGGAATATAGCTGAGTGCAAAAGGTTGATTCAAATGTGGTTGCGAGGCTTTTTTGGAGATTTCACGACTTTTTTTTTACTTGTTCACTGCAAAACAGTGGGTTTTACTGTGAGTGATGATGTTAGAAAATATGGAGTTATTGAATTTGAGGGTAGATATACTCGTAGCATATCGGTACACTGGGCTGGATATGAAAAAAAAAATCGATATCACTCGGGCAAATATAGCGCTGATCAATATTGTGGTTATCCTTTTGGAAGCGATTCTAGATGTGAGTTTCTGTAAGCTGTCGCTGTTAAAACCCGTCGATTGTCATGACTGCGCTTGCCTTTAAAACTGTGCATGCATTGAAGTATTAGGGATATTTTAATAGACACACTATTCTCTTCAATCTGAAAGATTTTGCCATTGTGGTTTCATCAGCTGACCATTGCCATGGTACCATACAGGTTTCTAGGCTCTGACGAGAAGCTGGTTAATTAACTTCAATAAAAAACTGTGGTACCCGTGGAGTGATGGTTAGCATGTCCACATACTAACCCAGAGGTTCGAGGTTCATATCCCAGCAGAGGCAAAAATGTTTTTTCACGGGTATCGCCTTTCGCGAGGAGTTGGCAAGTCCTCCGTTATTAAATTCATTGCCATGAAAAGCACTTTTTCAATTAGCAGTTCGGAACGGGCAGAAAATTGTAGGTCCCCTCCATTCTCTCAGAAGGCATATTTGCGAGAAATGCGCTAAGCCCAGGGGCTCCTCGCTCTGTTGCGCCAACCTATTTACTTATTTTTTTTTATCGAAAATATAGCTTCGTTTACTGTGCGACGATATAAATTTTGAGTAGATCCTTTTATGTCCTTAAGCTCATCATATTTGTGGCCCTGTTGCCACAATATAAGTCGGCTCATGTCGAAGTTGAGTTTTGTATACTAAGTGCTGCCTGATAAGCAATATGTGACTCTGCTTCTCGTATTAAGGGTTTCTGAACTGAAGACAGAAAAAAAATCCAACAACAAATAAAAAGGGTATGTATTATAAATCAAAAGGGAAACTTGAGAAAAGTCAAAGCGACTACGTAAGCTTAAAAAAAGTGAAGATTATAGGAAATTTTAGTGTTCTACCTCATTCTCTCGCAAACTGAAACCTATTTATGAAAATTATTAGAACTAAGGTCCATCAGTGACGACAGACTTTGGAAGCGTCTTTTCCCTTAGTGATGAGCGAAAATTCCCTTTTTTCCCACACTGTTTGTATAAATATCCCGAAATTATCCCATTAAATTATAAATCATAAAAAAACACACTTTTCATAACAATTCAACCTTTTTAGTTTATTAATAGTTATAGCATTTATAATTAAGGAAAACTAAGCAGAATTATGTATTCGAATACCTATTAAGATATTTATTTAATACATTTTATTTAGTGAGAAAACATTAACGTAAAAGAAACTTAAACGACTCAAACGATGCATATATCCTATTTTCATGATCACTAAATAGGGTGATCGAATTCAATTGTAATCTGATTATCCATTAGGTATGCCAGCTTTTTTTTTTGAATTTTTTCGGTATAATTTACTGAAGTGTGGAAAATACTGAGGACAAATTAAATTGAAAAAAAAAAACATTTTTTATAAACGTTTTTTAATTAATACTCAAAATCGATTTATTTTATCACATTGTATTAAACATAAATAGTAAAATAAATAATAAATATAAAATATTAAAAATAAACAGTCTTTTAGCATTTTTTGACACCACTCAATTTGGCTACGTGACATCATTGTATAAAGAATAGTAAACTCGATTTTCGTTTTGAATGGTGGCGCACCACACGGCTCCAGTCTCAGCTCGTATGTTCCATTGTATATATAAAGAAGCGATTGGTGCGACTCCATACCTTGGGTCCAAAGCATTGCCAAATGAGAAATCGAGTGTACTATTCTTTATATATACAATGCCATTGATATTCAACAAAACCCTAATGCAGTAGATGTTTTCCAAACATTAAGGAAAAGCATACACTTAGTACGGGATATTTAGTGTCCCAGCGGGACATTTAAATATACATCTGAAACGTAAACGGGTAAACCAAAACTGAATAAAATTTATTATATCTCTGAATATAATAAGGAATGCAGGACTAGATTTGAGTTTATAGTAAAATCCCTTTTGCTTGCACTATGAAGTTCGAAAAATCCCTTTTTCCCTTTTAGCTTATTTTAGACTTGAAATTCCCACAAAAAGGGAAATATCACACGATCTGGCGTCACTGAGGTCCATATCGCACGTATATGTATTTTCTAAAAAAAACCGATTCTAAGAAATCTTTATGTTTCGTGTCGGTATAAGTAAAAATAAGATCCATTTAAAAATGCGCAAAAAAGCATCCTACGAAAGGGAAAAAGCATAATTCATTCATAAAATTTCCCTAAACAAAACTCAATGCTGCAAAACACAATTACACAAATTTAGAGATCTAAACTGCAGAAGCACGTTGTTGGCTAGTAAGCAGACAATCGAAAACAGATAACCAAGAACATTAATATTGCAGACAAATGAAAAATGGTAGATGAAAGATGACAGGTTACATATAACCGATGGCAGATGACTGGCAGCAGATAACTGACAACACAGACGACAGATAGCAAACATCTGATGACACATATAAGATTTTAGACTTTTTCCGATTTTATTTTACTTACACAAAAAAGGACATGGAAATTTTCAAGAATTCTCCTAGGACTCCCTGAACAAAAAACTTTGGCTGAGTGCACCATCAGCAGATCGTTTTCGCTTCAATTTCGTAGAAATATTTGATGTCCCTGCGTCATCTTCATTCATGAAACACAACGTAGGTTCCCATTTACGTTTCAGTTTTCTGGAAAGCATGGGGATACTAAAGGTACAAAAATTTCATCAAAATCAGTCAAACCGTAATTGAAACAGAATCGGGCTGATTTCTAATGGAAGAAAGCTGTTAATGCCAAGCTAGAAGCCACGAAAAAAATGATTTTGGGAAAGCTGATCCCTTGAATTATAAAATTCTCTCAATAATGATATGTATAAGAAAGTCAATATGGCAGTAAAATCAAATACTAGGCGCAACTGATTGTAAAAGGATTTTTGCCGAAAATTGGGATTGATTACATTGAGACGAATATTCCAGTAACAAAGCTTACAACATTTCACAACCGTCATAGATCTTTGCTATAGCCTTTTGAACACACAGTTGTTTTTGATTGTGCACTAATAAGCTTTTCTGCTTCCACCCTTATTTTATTTACTAATGTATACAGCGTTGTCTTAAATACACAAGTCTGAGTTGAGTTGAGTTGAGAGCTGTTCTGGTTTTTTGTGACACTTTTGGGTGTGCTGAATCTGAAAATGACTTTCATTTGGTCGTAGAACGTCACAAACAACAAAATAATTATTTATTTAAAACTTCAAGTAAGCTAAAAAAAATTTTTAATATATATTTTGGGCTTAGCAAAATAACCTGACGTTCTACAAGTTTTTGAGTATTTTTTTAGTTTTCAGAACACCTAAATATGTACATAAAAATCAATTGAAAGCATTCAGACAGTTTTTTCTTTGCAGACCTGTTTAATTTAACTTTCAATGAGTACCTGAGCTTTTGATTTTGCAGCTTAAAAACACAGATTCGTTTTGACAAGAGCGCATTCCTTTATTTTTTATGTATTTCAATTCATTTAAGGATTGAAAATTACGTTTTAATTCCATTACAAAATTGTACGTTCAAAGAATAGAATGTAAAATAAGCAAATAAATGTGTGTGTGTAGACACATGAGAAGTAGAATTGCATTTTGCATCCCACATCTCCTCAACATCATTCCGCTTTAAGCTGATGCCTATATACAGGGTATGAGGGTATTCAGAACGGATAGGTTAGGTCAAGGCAAGGGAAAGTTGTATGAGAAGCGGAAGTCTATCTCCCTACGTTCAGGTGGAAGGGGCAATTTCATCAAAATTTTACTTAACTTCTTAAAAAAATTATAAAAAAAAACTAAGTCACATTCTACAACATTAAATTTTTTGGGAAGTTCATACTTTGTGCTTCAATAAATATAACAGTTCAAGCTGATTTAGTGAATAGTTCATGAGTGATGAAGTCTGAAAATCAAAATTTTTAAAATAAAAAAAAACTCAAATTTTTTCTTTTATTAAATTTTGATTTATTATAAGTCTTCTATTTTTGAATAACCAATGGTTTTATTAGTTCTGAGTCAAACACAGAAAACCGAACGAGAAAATTTTTAGAAAATTAATAAAATATGTTCAAGCTACTTTTCCTAAGCATATCGAATTTTGTCGGTTTTCCGCTGGTTCAAAATTATTCTCTGAGCAAAAAAGGAGTTCTCTGGACAAAGTAACTTTTATTTATTTTCTTCTTATATCTCAAGATCAGACATCATCCTAACTAGTCCTAACTAATATTATAAATGTGAAAGTCACTCTGTCTGTCCAGCTATCTATGTTACCATCTCCCGCCCAAACTACTGAACCGATTTAAATAAAATTTGATACAGAGATAGTCTAAAACTTGAGGAAGGACATAGGCTATATATTTTATCCCTGAATTCCCACGGGAACGGGAACGTGTACGGGAATTTAGAAACTACTACACCGATTTCAAAAATGTTTCCACCGATAGAATGCTACACTATCCCACAGTAACATAAACTTTAATTCATCCACATATTCCTACGGGAACGGGAGTCCTTACCAATATAATAAGTGTGAAAGTAGCGCTGTCTATCCTTCGCTCTATGTTACCATCTCCCGCCCAAACTAATAAACCGATTTAAATGAAATTTTGTACAAAGACTGTTCTGATTTTAAGGACGGACATAAGCTTTATTTCATTCGAATAATCCTACGGGAGCCGGTCCTCACTATTATTAAAAATGCAAAAGTAGCTCTGTCTTTTCACCTTTCTATGTAACCATCTCCCGCTCAAACTAATGAACAGATTAAAATGAATTTTTGTACAAAGATTGTTCAGAACCTGAGGAAGGACATAGGCTATATATTTTTTCTCTATATTCCCACGGGAACGAGAACGCATACGGGAACTTTGAAACTATAGCACCGATTTCAAAAATTCTTCCACCGTTAGAATGCTACACTATCCCTGAGTAGCATAAACTGTAAGTCATCCCCATAATTCTACGGGAACGGTCACCATATTCCCACGGGAATGAGAGTCTTTATTAATATCATAAGTCTGAAAAGAAATCTGTCTGTCTATTTTTATTAGTTATCAAAAACCGCCCAAACTATTAAACCTATTTATAGGAATTTTGGTACAGAGATAGTCTTGAGTCTGAAGATGGACATGAACAAAAAACTTTGGCTGAGTGCACCATCAGCAGATCGTTTTCGCTTCAATTTCGTAGAAATATTTGATGTCCCTGCGTCATCTTCATTCATGAAACACAACGTAGGTTCCCATTTACGTTTCAGTTTTCTGGAAAGCATGGGGATACTAAAGGTACAAAAATTTCATCAAAATCAGTCAAACCGTAATTGAAACAGAATCGGGCTGATTTCTAATGGAAGAAAGCTGTTAATGCCAAGCTAGAAGCCACGAAAAAAATGATTTTGGGAAAGCTGATCCCTTGAATTATAAAATTCTCTCAATAATGATATGTATAAGAAAGTCAATATGGCAGTAAAATCAAATACTAGGCGCAACTGATTGTAAAAGGATTTTTGCCGAAAATTGGGATTGATTACATTGAGACGAATATTCCAGTAACAAAGCTTACAACATTTCACAACCGTCATAGATCTTTGCTATAGCCTTTTGAACACACAGTTGTTTTTGATTGTGCACTAATAAGCTTTTCTGCTTCCACCCTTATTTTATTTACTAATGTATACAGCGTTGTCTTAAATACACAAGTCTGAGTTGAGTTGAGTTGAGAGCTGTTCTGGTTTTTTGTGACACTTTTGGGTGTGCTGAATCTGAAAATGACTTTCATTTGGTCGTAGAACGTCACAAACAACAAAATAATTATTTATTTAAAACTTCAAGTAAGCTAAAAAAAATTTTTAATATATATTTTGGGCTTAGCAAAATAACCTGACGTTCTACAAGTTTTTGAGTATTTTTTTAGTTTTCAGAACACCTAAATATGTACATAAAAATCAATTGAAAGCATTCAGACAGTTTTTTCTTTGCAGACCTGTTTAATTTAACTTTCAATGAGTACCTGAGCTTTTGATTTTGCAGCTTAAAAACACAGATTCGTTTTGACAAGAGCGCATTCCTTTATTTTTTATGTATTTCAATTCATTTAAGGATTGAAAATTACGTTTTAATTCCATTACAAAATTGTACGTTCAAAGAATAGAATGTAAAATAAGCAAATAAATGTGTGTGTGTAGACACATGAGAAGTAGAATTGCATTTTGCATCCCACATCTCCTCAACATCATTCCGCTTTAAGCTGATGCCTATATACAGGGTATGAGGGTATTCAGAACGGATAGGTTAGGTCAAGGCAAGGGAAAGTTGTATGAGAAGCGGAAGTCTATCTCCCTACGTTCAGGTGGAAGGGGCAATTTCATCAAAATTTTACTTAACTTCTTAAAAAAATTATAAAAAAAAACTAAGTCACATTCTACAACATTAAATTTTTTGGGAAGTTCATACTTTGTGCTTCAATAAATATAACAGTTCAAGCTGATTTAGTGAATAGTTCATGAGTGATGAAGTCTGAAAATCAAAATTTTTAAAATAAAAAAAAACTCAAATTTTTTCTTTTATTAAATTTTGATTTATTATAAGTCTTCTATTTTTGAATAACCAATGGTTTTATTAGTTCTGAGTCAAACACAGAAAACCGAACGAGAAAATTTTTAGAAAATTAATAAAATATGTTCAAGCTACTTTTCCTAAGCATATCGAATTTTGTCGGTTTTCCGCTGGTTCAAAATTATTCTCTGAGCAAAAAAGGAGTTCTCTGGACAAAGTAACTTTTATTTATTTTCTTCTTATATCTCAAGATCAGACATCATCCTAACTAGTCCTAACTAATATTATAAATGTGAAAGTCACTCTGTCTGTCCAGCTATCTATGTTACCATCTCCCGCCCAAACTACTGAACCGATTTAAATAAAATTTGATACAGAGATAGTCTAAAACTTGAGGAAGGACATAGGCTATATATTTTATCCCTGAATTCCCACGGGAACGGGAACGTGTACGGGAATTTAGAAACTACTACACCGATTTCAAAAATGTTTCCACCGATAGAATGCTACACTATCCCACAGTAACATAAACTTTAATTCATCCACATATTCCTACGGGAACGGGAGTCCTTACCAATATAATAAGTGTGAAAGTAGCGCTGTCTATCCTTCGCTCTATGTTACCATCTCCCGCCCAAACTAATAAACCGATTTAAATGAAATTTTGTACAAAGACTGTTCTGATTTTAAGGACGGACATAAGCTTTATTTCATTCGAATAATCCTACGGGAGCCGGTCCTCACTATTATTAAAAATGCAAAAGTAGCTCTGTCTTTTCACCTTTCTATGTAACCATCTCCCGCTCAAACTAATGAACAGATTAAAATGAATTTTTGTACAAAGATTGTTCAGAACCTGAGGAAGGACATAGGCTATATATTTTTTCTCTATATTCCCACGGGAACGAGAACGCATACGGGAACTTTGAAACTATAGCACCGATTTCAAAAATTCTTCCACCGTTAGAATGCTACACTATCCCTGAGTAGCATAAACTGTAAGTTATCCCCATAATTCTACGGGAACGGTCACCATATTCCCACGGGAATGAGAGTCTTTATTAATATCATAAGTCTGAAAAGAAATCTGTCTGTCTATTTTTATTAGTTATCAAAAACCGCCCAAACTATTAAACCTATTTATAGGAATTTTGGTACAGAGATAGTCTTGAGTCTGAAGATGGACATAGGCTATATATGTTATCCCTGTATTCCCACAAGAACGCAAACGTTAACCGGAACCTAGATACTACTGAACTGATTTCAAGAATTATTTACCCGTTAGAATGCTATACTATCTCAAAGTAACATTAACTATAATTTATCCTCATATTCCCATGGGAACGGAAGTTTAAACTTACTAACACTATAGATCCGAAATCAACTCCGTCTGTCTGTTTTTCTTTGTTATTATCTACCGCCCAAACTATTGAACTTATTTGAATGAATTTTAGTGCAGAGATAGTCTTGAGCCTGAAGAAGGACATGGGCGGTATTTATTATCTCAATATTCCTACGTTGTTTACGGCAACGTAAACGGGAACCTTGAAGTTACGCGGACGAAGTCGCGGGCACAGCTAGTCGTCTATAACTTAGAGATGATCATGAAAGGATGCATCAGCTACGCCTATATTCCCAAGGCCTGGAGAGAAGCTAGGGTCGTCTTCATACCTAAAGCCGGCAAAAGCTCCCATGTAAATCCAAAAGATTTAAGACCTATTAGTCTGTCATCCTTCCTCCTAAAAACACTGCAGAGAATGATTGACATACACTTAAGACAAGAAATTAAACCTAGTCTGATCTCAACGGCGCAACATGCCTACACAAAAGGTAAATCAGTGGAAACTGCACTTCACTCTCTGGTTTGCACCATTAAAAAATACCTGCACTACAAAGAATACTCTCTCGTCGCATTCCTGGACATAGAGGGTGCATTTAACAGTGTTAACAATTCAGCTATCACTAATGCTCTTGATGGCCTGCTCATAGAGGAACACATCAAGAACATGATAACAACAATGCTCAGCAGCAGAATCATTAGTTCCGAAATGGGGAACTACAAAACAAGCAAAATGGCCAATAGAGGAACCCGTGTGGAACCTGGTCGTTAACAAATTGTTAATTGACCTAGAGGACGAAGGTTTCAAAACCATAGCCTATGCCGATGATGTAGCAATTGCCGTTTCAGGCAAGCACCCACAAACCCTAGCTGAGCTGCTACAAACAGCACTTAACAAGCTTAACAATTGGGCTGCAGATTGTGGTCTGAACATCAATCCACACAAAACGGAAGTAGTTCTCTTTACGAAGAAATGCAAAATTCCGGACTTCAGACCCCCAACTATTAAAGGGGTAACTCTCACACTGTCAAATCAGGCTAAATATCTAGGTCTCATTTTTGACAAAAAACTGACCAGGAAAACCAATATTGAGGAAAGAGTTAATAAAGCCAACGTTGAACTCTTCTCCTGTAAAAAAGCCATTAGCGGGAAATGGGGTTTCTCCCCCAAATCACCCATTGGCTGTTTACATCGGTAATTAGACCGATACTCACATACGGGTGATAGTCTGGTGGACAGCACTAGACAAGATGATCAACTACAACAAGCTGGCCAAAGTTCGAAGAACGGCTAGTCTGTGTATTAGTGGCGCACTGAGGACAACCCCATCGGACGCCCTCAATGTACTACTAGATCTCACACCCCTAGACTAGATATCTACAGCAAACAAGTCGCAGCTAGCTCAGCTACTCGACTCAGAGCTACATCACAGTGGACCAATAATCAAATCGGCCACACTACCATTCTAAATAACTTAAGATTCTTACCGAATCGATCCGACTACACCACCCCCAAGTTGGTTTTTGACAATAATTTCCAAGTAACCATACCTTCAAGAGAAGCTTGGGAAAATGGCGCTCTTTTGGAAAATGAAGCAATACACTTCTACACCGATGGTTCAAAAACCAGCGAAGGTGTGGGAAGTGGAATCTACTCAGAAAAACTGAATCTCAGTCTTTTCTTCCGCCTACCCGATCATTGTAGTGTGTTCCAAGCGGAAATTCTGGCTATTAATTAAGGCGGTGCTGTCTTGGCTCAAAGAAAACGTCCTATCCTCCACGGATATTCGGATCTTCTCAGACAGCCAAGCTGCCCTTAAATCTCTTGCCTCTGTTTATACAAAATCCATCACGGTCCAAAATTGTCAGATGTCTCTGAGGGAGATGTCAAATCAGTTTAACATTCACCTTTCATGGGTGCCAGGGCACAGGGACATACCAGGCAACTGTATGGCAGACGAACTAGCCAAAAAGGGCACGACCACTTCCCTACGCTCAGAATGGAACAACATAGGTGTACCTATCGCTACATGTAAACTCCTACTTAGACAAGATGCTTCAAGGATAACAAACACTAGATGGACTGAGAGTAACAACTGCCTTGCAACCAAAAAAGTTTGGCCGTGTGTAGACTCAAAACGCTCGAAGAGTTTGTTAGTCCTGAATCGTCTGTATCTAGGTTCTACCATTAGGTGTTCTTACGGGACACTGTCTAATAGGGAGACACGCCAAAAGACTTGGCGTGTTTTCTAATGATTTCTGTAGAAGCTGCATGGACGAGGAGGAGGAAGGAACCGTTCAACACCTTCTTTGCTCATGCCCTGCACTACTTCATAGGAGGAAAACTCATCTCGGTGAATTCTTCTTCGATGATACTAGCGACCTAGCTTACATAGACCGTAAAAGTCTTTCGAAATACATTAAAAGTTCCACGTGGTTCGACTAGCAGGTGATTAACCGGCTAGTCCCGTAATGGAAGATTAATAAGTGATCAACTCGTTAATCTTACATCGGGTTTCTGAGATCAGTAGGTGATTAACTTGCTGATCTCTGTGGTATCAGAATGGGCCCTTGCGACCTAAGTGTGTCAGGCAATGTACTCATTGGCTGACAGCCACTTCCACCTAACCTAACCTATATCTCAAGAACTAAGAATGATTTTTTAGTTTTATTTGCTTTGTTTGAATTTTTGTAAAAAAAAATTTTTTAGCTTTTCTTCAGAATTTTGATTTTGAGACTTGATTACTCAATTTTTTTTTAACTACATTAACTTGAGCCAAGGAACAAAGTATTAGATTTAAAAATGCTATAGTATATAGTAGTAAGTGCACTCAGAGAAAAAAGTAGTCATTTATGAAAATTTTTTGACTATTGTCATAGTTCGAATCGTTACTTTTTAAATAGTTATAAATTGTTTCATACGACTTCTTTGATAGTCAGATTATTTGAATAGCTATTGAAAAGTTATTTTCAACTACGCATATAGTAGCTAAATAACATTTACAATAGTCGTTTTCAACTATGCCAAAAGTAGTTTTGCAACTAAAGAAATAGTTTGTTTTAATTATGCAAATATGTAGTAGTCTTATAACTGTATACTTATAACCAATAGTAGCCAAATTTCAATTAAAAGATTTGCTTTCTATTGCCTTACTTACTATTGGCCAATCCGTTAAAATTGATTTCAAATCGGAATGTTGAGTTGTTAATTATTATCACTTTATCATGAATTTATTTGCACTTTTTCACACAGAGAGAACAATACTATGTAGTCGTTGTTAATAACCGGAACGCATCCATGCTACTTGAAATCCGTAGTCTCAATTACAAGTTACAAGGTAACTAACAATGAGTTGAGACATAAAAACACTAACTTAAATAAGGGAAACTGAAATTCACAGAGCATTCGCGCATAATTTCAAAATTTCATAATTTATTTATTTGCGAATATTTACTCAGTAAGATACAATATCTTCTTAATTAGAGTAAACCTTAGGGTAGGAATACTATTAGTACATTAATTTTGTTGTTTTAAGTGTGGTATTAAGAAAAATTAAAATTGCATTCGCTCGTTTAGTATTTAATATAAATCAAATTTTAATAGAAAAAAAAAATATAATAATGATTGTCATCATCACCATCAACATCCGCAAAATGAACTAAGAGTACAATTTTTAAAGCATATTACAAATCAATGTCGAGCTGCTTATCATCTTTATAGATCGGTGGAGGGAATTCCACAATCGAATAGCATATACATAAAACTGGCGTTCAGATACTGTGATACCAGATAAATGAGAAGTGTGTGAACTACAACGTGTGATTAACGACTGGCTTTATTTTATATGTATGACTATAAGCTAGTACATAAACTATGTATTATAGAGTTACCATTACTTAGTTACTGTACATAGTATCATATTGTATTGTTACATCTCTCTTTTTATAATTTTGTTTTAAAGATTTAATTATGATACAAATCGAATCAACGGTAATGAATTCAATATTTCAATTAATATTAGGTATTATTATTTACTTCAAATTTTTATTTTTTTTTTTATTTTTTTATTTTGAAATGAAATGGTGGAAAATAAGCGTTAAAAATAAAAATCAAATTTAGTTACAAGGATTGTATCTAACAACCGGTCTTACTGTTCTTCCAGACTTGGTAACATAAGGCCTTGACTCTGAGGTTTTCATTGGAGTTGGTTCGGTATTGCTTGCAAGACTTGTTGTTTTTGGTGCAGTTGTCTTATCAGCTGTTGGATCGACCATGATATCTTTTTCGGGAACAATGGTAGCAGAGGTCTTATGCAAATGACTGCTGTTTCTACGATAGATTGATCCATCATCAGTTTGTATTATATATGAGCGTGGTATGATAGCTGGTTTGACAACAGTTCCGGAAATCCAGTCTCAATTTGGTTGTTGAATACGAATTTTATCACCGAGATGAAATGGTTGTTTGTGGCGGCTTCCTTTGTCAGCATAGAATTTGCTTCTATTCCGGACTTCAATGAGGTTTTGATGAACGTTTTGTACAATGTTTGGTTTAAGCGATTGTTTACTGGATGGAACGGTTGTCCTGGTTTTCCGACTCATCAAACGTTGATTTGGCGATAGTAAACTGTTGTTTCGGGGTGTGTTGCGATAGTTGAGTAGTGCAAGATACACGTCTGACTGGTCTTTGTAGCACTTTGATAGCAGAGATTTTGCTACCTGGACCAATCTCTCTGCCAGTCCGTTGGATTTCGGGTACCTTGGACTTGAGGTTTGATGAGTAAAGTCCCATTTGGTGGCAAAAACTTGGAACTCTTTTGAGGAAAATTGAGGTCCATTGTCCGATTCCAAGACAAATGGTATACCGTGAACGGCGAACATCTTTTTGAGTTGCAGTATGACTTCTGCGCTGGTAGATTGCTTTAACTTAACAAAGTCAAAGTAACCGGAATAGCTATCTGCAACGAGAAGATATTCATTAGTTTTAAAATAAAATATATCTACTGCTATTATCTCCCAAGGCAGCTCCGGGATCTTTTTAATAATAACTGGCTCCTTCGGTTCCGAACTTTGTTGGCTTTGGCAAATACTACAGGATTCAACGTATTTCGTGATGTCAGTTGTCATCTTGATCCAAAAAATTTGCTCGCGGGCACTGTTGAGTGTCCGATCAATGCCAAAATGCCCTTGGTGGACTTTTTGCATCATCTCCTTCTTCATATCATCTGGAACGACGACTTTAGAGCCTTTGAAGAGTAACCCGTCACTACAGCTGAGTGATTCTCGAAATGTCCAATAATTTTTAATTTCTTTTGAAACATCTTCGATTGTGGCAGGCCACTCAGTATTAACGTATTGTAGAACGTTTTGTAGATTTTTATCGTTTTCAGTTGCTTTTTGAAGTCGTTCTTTTGTTAAGTCTGTTAGCTGCAGAATTTCATGTATTTCAAGTTCATCTTCTTTTTCTGTGTTTTTTGCGTTGTTACAATCACGGCTTAGTGTATCAGCGACCGGTATATCTTTGCCCTTTGTATAAATTACTTTTGGTTGATACTGAAGAACTTGGAGCATGATTTTTTGTAGACGGAGAGGAGCGCTATGTATAGGCTTCTTGAATATCGTTTCTAATGGTTTATGGTCGCTTTCGATGGTAAGTGGTTTTCCGAATATTAGATCATGGAACTTTTCACATGCAAATTTAATAGCGAGTGCTTCCTTCTCAATCTGAGGACTTAGTTTCTGTCTCTCTGTTAACGATTTAGATGAGTACGCCACTGGCTGGTTGCTTTGTAGCAATACAGCACCTGCGCTAGCCTGACTGGCGTCTACTTGGAGTTTTACAGGAAGATTTGGGTCATAGTATTTTAATACTGGTATTTTTGACAGAGCCGACTTAAGGTTGTTAAACGATTCCTCTTGATTTGCACTCCATCGCCATTGAGTGTCTTTTTTAAGCAGTTGTCGCATCGGATCTGTAATACCGGATAAATTACTAATGAACTTACCTAGGTATGTAGCCATACCAAGCAATCTTTGAAGTTCGGTTTTATTTGTTGGTTGCTTTAAGCTTTTTATTGACTCTATCTTTTCGGGATCTGCTTCAATTCCGTCCGACGTGATGATGTGCCCTAAGAATCGTGCTTTCGTTGTAGCAAAAATGCATTTTTGTTTGTTTAGTTTTATTCCTGCTGCTTCAAGTTTCCTAATCACTTTCTCAGTAAGAGCATTTAATGAATTTATATCAGGCGCATGAATTAATATGTCATCCATCGATATCTCTGTGTTCTCACACCCTTCCAATAAATCAGTCATGAGCTTTTGATAAATTTCTGGGGCTGAAGCAAGACCAAACGGAACACGCAAGAACGACACTCTTCCCCAAGGTGTAGCCATGGTCAGATAACCTTTAGTTCTTTTTGTAACTCTGATTTGCCAAAATCCATGTTTACAATCCAGAATTGTGAAAAACTTAGAGTTTTGAACTTTGGTCGCGATCTCGTCCATGGATTTAAGTGGATGAAATCTTCTTAGAATGTTTTTGTTTACATCGGTCGGGTCGAGGCAAATTCTTATTTTCCCTTTCTTGCGAACAATTACCATTGGTGAGGTTGCTGGAGTAGCACCTTCTGTTTTCTCAACTACACCCAATTTAATCATTCTATCTATCTCTTTCTTCACTTCGTCTTGTAAAGCGTGTGGTATTTTTCGTGGAGCATAATTCTCAAACACCGGATTATCGATAAGATCAATGTCGTATACAAATTTTTTAATGCATCCTAGACCTTCGAACATATTTTCGTCAATTTTAAGTTCTTCTACACGCAGTATCAACTTTAATTTCTCGCATGCACTTTTTCCTAAAATTGGACAGACTGCTTTGTCAACCACTTTAAATATCAACATGTGTTTCATGTTTCGCACTGTACAACATAGTGACACTTCACCGAGAACACTGATTTTATCGTTTGCAAACGAAACTAACTTTTTTGTGCTTGATTGCTTCAGTTTAACGCTATTAAGTTTTTGGATTATGTTGTTTGGCAAAACGTTGCACTGGGCACCTGTATCTAGTTTCACTTTTACCTTTTTGTTTTCGATTATTATTTCTTCCATGTAATTATTCATGTCATCTTTGTTTGTGGCCACTGACAGAACTAATAAACTGTTGTCACTGTCATCGCTATCACTAGATGAGTCGTTTGCAATAGCATGCACTTTTCTGTTTCGTTTTTTTATTGTTGTCTTACAACATGAAGCTAGGTGTCCTCTTTTTCGCTGGGCAATTTTTTCGTGTGTGAGTAGTTCCACACCTTTTACAATAGAACTCATTTACTTCTTCTTGGCTATTTATCGGCATCCTTTTTTTCTCATATTTTTTCCGGTACTTGGTAACTGCATTTACTGTTTCTTCGTTTCTATGTAATTCTTTGAGTTGACTTGCCGCTATTTCACTTGCCCTACATATTTTAACTGTATCGTCCAATGACACTTCTGCCTTTTCCAATAATTTTTCTCGAATTGCGTCGCTATGGATGCTGACCACAATTTTATCGCGTATTAAGCTATCCAAAAGAATACCGAACTCGCATTTTGTTGCCTGATTTTTTATTCGGGTAAAAAATTCTTCGAAAGGCTCGTCTTCGTTTTGGGTGATTCTATTAAAGACGTATCTCTCAAATGTGATGCTTATTTTCGGGGCAAAATGTTCTTCGAATTTGGATGTTACAATTGCTAAATTTTTGTTTTGTTCTGAAGTAAGAGCGAAAGAATTATAAATGTCTACTGCGTCTGGTCCTAAGACAGACATAAAAGTAGCAACTTGTATTTCAGCAGATTTTTTTTTTAACTGTGACGCGGTTTCAAACCATTTATATTGTTGGAACCATTTTTTCCATGATAGAGCCATGTTTTTACAATTCACTTCTAATGGTTTTGGGGGTTTGATATGGACACCGGTTTCAACAGTGTTAACTGTGTTATTTGTTGCCATTACCACGATTTAATAACTTTTCGATAAATAAAAAAAAACGGAACTTCTGACACCATGTGATACCAGATAAATGAGAAGTGTGTGAACTACAACGTGTGATTAACGACTGGCTTTATTTTATATGTATGACTATAAGCTAGTACATAAACTATGTATTATAGAGTTACCATTACTTAGTTACTGTACATAGTACATAGCTAAATATAAGTAGCGTATTGGTATAGCGTATAAAATAACAATATCTAACAGATCGTGTAAAATTGATTCTATTGTAAAGGTATCCCTGCTGATGGAACTGCAAAATATTGTGAAGCAAGACAAGTGTTCAAATGTTAAATAAATTGTCTAAGGTAACGCCATAGATTGATTTAGAAAAATTAGAGACACGATCATATCTTCTTAGACCATACACATAACGCGCCGTAGTATTGAACGCAACATTAAGTTTCCTGTTGTGTTCATAGGCACAATTACTAAAAATCTCACAACAGAAAAGCATTTGTGGTACTGTAAAGGTTTTAGCCAATATAAGCTGGGATTTTTTATATGATGAGATACCCAAAGCATTCGAAAACCCCCGTACAATTTGCCCAGCGTAATTCTGATATGATTGTTCCAACTAAGCGTTTTATTAAATGTCAGGCCAAGGTTTTTTGCAGTATCAACAAACTCAATGATTGTATTATTCAAATATATCTTAGGAAAAAATTAACTGTCGGTTATAGTTTTGGAAATTACTAAGCACTGTGATTTCTTTGGATTCAAACAAAGATCATTTTTACGGGACCAGGTAACGATTTCATTCAAATCCTTCGCGCACACCGTTCTCGAGCATACCAAGTGGAAAACTATTATACAATTGAACATCATCTGCATACATTTGCACAGAAGAGTTCAATGGACACGACGGTAGATCATTGATATACAATACATCGAGAACAGCAAATGACCCAAAATAGAGCCCTGAGGGACACCTCTCTGCAGAGGAAGAAAAGACGACATTGATTTGTTCGCAGAAACAGCTTGAGATCTAACTGGTAAGGTAAGAAAAAATCAGTTTTGATGAAGGCGTTGAGAAATGAAATTGATCTATTAGCTTTTCACAAAGTATATAGTGATTTAATATTAAATGCCTTAGAAAAGTCCAAGAGTGTAAGTACAGTTAGTTTACCTTAATTAAAGCAGTAATACAGCTATGTTTCGGCCGGAAACCAGATTGGTTGATGCATATTAACCTATTTCCGTTTATAAAAGTCCGAATTTGATAATTGATAAGTCTTTCCAAAACTTTGGAAAGAAATGGTAATATGGCTATGGGTCGAAAATCATCTGCTTCCCGATTTTTAGGTATGGGTAAATGGGTATAACCTTAGCTCGCTTCCAGGCGGAGGGGAATGTGCTTGTCATTAAAATATTATTAAATGCATAAGTATTTATGTGTTTGAGGACAAAATGCAGTATAGCTTTTAAGAACACTGGATGGATACCATCAATTCCAACAGAGTTGCACTTAATAGATAGGATACTTTCTAAAACATCAACCTCCTTAACTGGTAAGATAAGCAAAAACCATTTGTAGACGGGTGACCATTCAACATATCTTCTTGTAATTGTGTGTCAATCATTGGGGTTCCAGAAAAAGAAGAGCTAAGAGTAACAAAGTTTTTGTTAAGCTCGTTACAGTCAATAAAAACGATTTTGTTGTAAATTTTTTTACCTACACCTATCTCTCAAATTTTTCCACAATTTCTCTTTTGCTTGGCTAGTTTTGGGGCATAAAACCGTTGTTGTTTAGCTTCACGGATCTAAAAGACTACTCTGTTTCTCAAAGCTTTGTACTCACTATGCAATTCGTAAAGCCTAAAAGTCTTCCAGCGTTTGTATGCACGATTATGTTCTGTTATAAGAGACTTGATGTTGTTATTAAACCAAGGTTGTCCTTTATTACAAGACTGCCTTGTAACGAGAGGAACACGCAAGTTATTAATATGGTTAATATTATATTGTAGAAATGAAATCTGGTCATCAGCAGATGGCATACTATATATTTGAGTCAACTCGAGTGAATTCAATTTCCAATTGTTGCCTGTTGACATTTTTAAAATCTCGAAAACTGAAGGTAGTTGAAGAGACCAGAGGTGAACATTGAAACGTGAGATAAATAAGATCATGATGAGAGAAGCAGGGAGCGGATATTTGGTCATAAAGGAGAACCTTTTGTAAATGACTTACAAAAAACATGTCCACTAAAGTACTACTGTCCCTGGTAAAGTGAGTTGCGGTTGATATATTAGTCGGAAAAAGATTAAGTGATCTCATTATATTCTATGATTAAGTGATCTCATTCTATCAACAAGATCAGAACTTCTAAGCGAATTATTGTTAAAATCTCCAGCAATAATGATGAAAGGTGACACAAACGATAACTCATTTAATTGCGCATACGTTCCATAGATAAAATAACTACGCAATAATCATATCTGATTATGATGTAGCGGATTTCGAATACTGTAATAGTTACAAAGGATCATTTGGCGCCGCACAGTGGTTTCACTTGTATGGGAAGGGCGGTCAAAATTCAAAATTTTATTTTAAACTGTAACGAAACTAAATTTTATTCTTAATTTTATTCACTATTTAAGGGCACTGTCGCACATGGAGGGTAAAAAATCCAGTTTTCGTAAATTTTTTTGTAGAAAAAGTGTGATACAGTTTTAAACGAAATTTAGTACACATATTAATACATGTTTGAACAATATTTTGTATTTCGGACTTTTAATGGCCTGTTAAATCGGTTCTATTGAGAAAAAATAACAACTCTACGGTTAAGTAAGTACTTTGCGTTAGTATTCTACTATTCGAAGATAAAAATAAGGACTTTTTTCTCGAACAAGCCTCCAACCTGCTGTGAGCGGACTTACATAGCGAGTTTATCATGTTTTTGGCATCAATACTCTCAATATGGTCAATTTCTTTAAAAATAGACCATGTTTCACTAGATTTAGCTGCACTGTGTCCTTTCCTCACGGTATTCCAATTTTAAAAAATATCAATTGCTAGATCATATTGCTAGAATATATAAAAAAGTGGAAAATAGTGTCTCACTAAACTGTCAAACTTTACAATTTGCGCAAAAAAAAAATAAAAGTCATATATATTCTGAAAGAGGAAAAAATTCCCTAAATTATCCTAACTAATATTATAAATGTGAATGTCACTCTGTCTGTCCGACTTTCTATGTTACCGTCTCCCGCCCAAATTTCTGAACTGATTGATATGAAATTTTGTACAGAGATAGTCTAGAACCTGAGGAATGACATAGGCTATTTATTTTATCCCTTAACTCCCACGGGAATGGAAAAGTATACGGGAACTTAGAAGCTACAGTACCGATTTCGAAAGTTCTTCCACCGTAAGAATGCTATACTATCCCCGAGTAACATAAGCACTAGTTCATCCCCATATTCCAACGGGAACGGGAGTCCTTACTAACATATTAAGTGCGAAAGAAGCTCTGTCTGTTCGTCTTTCTATGTTACTATCTCTCGCCCAAGCTACAGAACCGATTTAAATGAAATCTTATACAGAGATGATCAAGAACCTGAAGAAGGACATAGGTTACATTTCATTCGAATATTCCCACGGGAACCGGTCTTCACTAATATTATAAATGCAAAAGTAGCTCTGTCTGTTCGCCTTTCTATGTTACCATCTCCCGCCCAAACTAATGAACAGATTTAAACGAAATTTGGCAAAGAGATAGTCTAAAATTTAAGAAAGGATATAGGCTATATATTTTATCCCTGTATTCCCACGGGAACGAGAACGCATACGGGAACTTTGACATTATAGCACCGATTCCAAAAATTCTTCCACCGTTAGCATGCTTAACTCTCCCTGAGTAACATAAACTGTAAGTCATCCCCGTATTCCTACGGGAACGGTCACCATATTCCCACGGGAATGGAAGTCTTTGCTAATATCATAAGTCTGGAATGAAATCTGTCTGTCTATTTTTATTTGTTATCAAAAACCGCCCAAAGTATTAAACTTATTTATATGAATTTTGGTAGGTACAGAGATATAGTCTTGAGCCTGAAGAGGGACATAGACTATATATGTTATCACTGTATTCCCACAAGAACGCAAACGTATACTGGAGACTAGAAACTACTGAACTGATTTCAAAAATTATTTCCCCTTTAGAATACTCACCCTTATTGCGATAGGCGTTTCACTAAAATGCCTAAAAAATGACAGAGCTCCAGCCGCCATAATTTTTGTTTTCATAAAAATATGAATTCAGCACTCTATCTGTTCTTCATTGCTCTTGCCATTCCCTCAAAAGTTATTTTATTTAAACGGCAATTGTGGTACCTAGAGGTAAGTCATCTTATTGGCGTTTTATTAAAACGCCATTCGTAATAAGGGTGACTATCTCAAAGTAACATTAACTTTAATTTATCCCCATATTCCTGGGAGCGGAAGTACTTATTAACATTATAGATCCGAAATCAACTCCGTCTGTCTGTTTTTCTTTGTAACCATCTGCCGCCCAAACTATTGAACCTATTTGTATGAATTTTTGGTGCAGAGATAGTCTTGAACCTGAAGAAGGACATGGGCTGTTTTTGTTATCCCAATATTCCTGCGAGAACGGCAACATAAACGGGAACCTTGAATCTACTGGGCCGATTTCAAAAGTTCTTTCACCGTGAGATGATTTCTGTTATATTGTCGATTACACAGTTGACCTGAGAGGAAATGTCTATCTTGATCTTCAAATAAATATTGGCAATAGGTAATGACTGTGTGAAAAGTCGATTTCGGCCCCGACTAATGAGACAGTTAACCATATCAACTAATAAATTATGTTAGACGTTAGACGTATTGGGGGATGATGTCGAATATCTATCAGAAGACAATATTAGGGACACTGAGCTAGTCACATCATACCCTATAGAGTTTCTCAATTCCTTAGAATTATCAGGAGTGGCTGCAAGTTGGTGTTCCAGTGCCAATAATGAGTAATCTAGAATTGTACACAGCTGAAAATTACATATCTGGGATGCGGCATTATAAAAGTTTTAAAAGTGACTGGAACAGCGAAAGTAGAAAACTACTCCATGTATTTCTTTAATTCCCACTGATTTGTCATTTTAGTTTGAAAGAATTTATCAAACTCGCAAAACCTTTTTATTAGACAAAAGATAGAAAAAGTAATAACGTCGTGTGCAAAAATGTACTGAAATAAAATAATATAACAATAGTTTACTAAAACGCGTGAATGTGTCTTATTTGTAAAATAAGAAGCCTAAAAAATTAAAAATGCTGCCGAAAGTCACTATTCCACGCGGACGAAGTCGCGGGCTCAGCTAGTGGTCCATAAATTATCGTGGGCATTTATGCGAATTTGATGTTTTGACTCTTCAGAAAAGCACGAAATATTAAAAAATAAAAAACTTTGAACCTTTTCAATAGAGGTCAAAATAATAAATGTATCATTTTTTTCCACAAAAATAGCTGAAAACTTATAGTTATACATTATTTCACTATTTGCATACCTTTCTTCCAAAATTAGTTTTAACCAATACACCAAAAAAAAATAAACCTTAATATAGTATTTGCAATTTAAATTATTATTTAAAATTGTGAAAAACACTCAACTTCAAAGAAGAAACTCTCTTCCTTTTTCAATGTCCCATTATCTAAAATAATAATTCCATCGAAAAAAACTACTTTTTCAAATTTTGACTTTTGGCCTATGAGAGAAACCACTGTGCGCCGGTGTTCTGTTGAAAATAACTACGCAATAGTCATATGTGAATATGAATATGATTTCGACTGCTGAAATTGTCATTTTTGGCGATGAAATTTTAAAGAGAATTCAATGGTTACAATTAACTATCATGTTGTTATTTGGCTAACACTGTATCGGTTTATCATGTTCTGCATTGCACTACTATCTCTATAGTTGCTATATGTTTTCAACTTTCTAACCAGTTTCATTGTTGTTTTTAGCTACTTCCTTACTATTTTAGTCTTATTTTATACCAAAAATAGTTATTTCGTAAATTTTGTATGACTATGGCAATAGCTACAAAAATAAGTACTTTTTTTCAGAGTGTGGTTTAGTTGAGTGTTCATAATTTTTTTTAAATTTAAGTAAAAATTGCTACTTCCGCCTAAAGGTAGGGAGATTGACCCAACCATCTCATACGATTTTTTGCTTTTCAACCTATCCGCCCTGATCTTTTGTCACACCGTATACAAAACACCCTGTTTATCATCGCTATATTCCCTTAGTAACGGAAACGAGAACTTAAAAACTTTTTCACTGTTAAAATGCTACATTATCCTCGAGTAACATTGACTATATCTCATTTCCATATTCCCGCGGGAAAGGAAACAGGAATTCAAAACCATTTTACCGATTTAATTTTCTTTTTTAACATTACAGTGCGGTGTTATCCCCGAGTAACATAGAATATATTTAACTTGGAAACGGGAACGTTAAGAGGTATTTTAAAACTGCTATACAGATTTTCAAAGTCATTTTAGCATAAGCATGTTACAATATTTATAGTTGTCAGTTCATCCCAATATTGCGAGCAGTGCATCAGGACAACGGACCAAAAGTTTCCGATTTCCAGTACCACAACTTATTGCGTGACGTACATTTTACTTAAACTATGACAGCCGTATTAATAAACGTGGAGTAGCGAAGGACTAAGCCTTATTCCATGGACTAAGTTTAAATTGTTATTAATGAAGGAAAATTCTTTTTAACTGACATCTACTAGGTTATTCTACCGATGAGGGTGGTTTAGCGACGGAATAACTAAGAAATGTGTCAAAATACAAAACGAAAGAAATTTTTGAGTTAAAATAAATGTGCCTACAAACAATAATGACTTTGGTCACCAATGACTTGCTTCTTTGGAATGTCTCAAAGATGACTGTGTGCACGTAACCGAAAAGGACCGTGAACGCATCGTGAAGGCTGGTTATGAAGCTATCACTTTCAATCAATTGGCCCTCAAATCGCCAACAAGCAGGGTATGCGTACTGCACCTGGAGTACCCTACTCGCATACACTAGCTGGAGTAGCTGACGTTACAAGAAATAAAGATTTACTTTGTTTTATACTTAAATACAACCAAACTAATAAGAAGTGAGAGTAATAAAACCAACTTTGACGTGGTTGAAAGATGCAAGTTGTTGATCTTGTGACTGTTTTTTTTTTAGTTTAGCTTATTTAATTCCATATAATTAAAGTGTACAATTTTCATGATATAAATAACTTTTGGCCATAATTTGAAACCGTCTGCCAGATGCCAACTTCTTCATTAAATTTTGTTTCAAACATCTTGATCTTGTGACTGTGCTCCGACTCCGAGCACTTTTTTCAATTTTGTCGACCCACTTGCGCAGTTGAGGAATATCAGTTTGCTGAAATGACGAAGAAGTTATCCAACAAAATATATATGTTCCTTCTCAGTGCAATTGGCTTACGTTTTCCACTCCTTGACAAGGACTCTAGTTTGTTTACTTAAAACCAAATCGATGAAACGATCCTTGTTTACTGCTTTAATGAGTTTCGTCAACAAATCTGACCCTGCAATCAATTTATCATAATGCGGCTAGTCGTATAAATTTAGTGCAGAGAACTTACATTTGCTTAGTATCTCTAAGGGCCGACCGAGCATGCAACACGCTATTTTACATGTGGTGATACAATCTTATCTAATAACAGCGAAACATGCAAACCAGGAGGTCAAATCCCAATCTGTGGAGCTGTGAAGTGAAAAAACAAAATATCATTTCAGTTTCCACACATTTTTTTTAATTTTATCACTTCACGAACCCATTCTAAGCGATTCCCGATCACAAAATGAAAAGTAGTTCTCAAACTGTGTTCCAAAAAGTATCTACTAAAATTTTCTAAATGTCATTTTCCAGTTTTATTTTGTATTTTTTTTATAGGTTTTTTCAATTTTTTGCGAGTAATTACACTTTACTTCTGTCTTGGAAATAGATTCAGGATATTGAGACGTTCTCCATTAAAAATGCTTTTTTAACCTCGGAGGCTCGCTCCGCGTTTGAGTTTTGCTACCATTTCTCATAATTGAATTTTTTCACCGACTCATACGGCAATGAAAAGAAATTTATCATATAAAAAAAATTTGACATTTGAGGTTTGGTTTTCATTTATCGAGAATCGAGTTTTCGCCCGGTGAAGCTGTGATAAAATTTTTCACTTCGCAGCTTCACTTTCTAAGTAAATAAATCAATTAGCTTGTCAACAGTCAATAAGCAGCAAAAATAAATTTCCCTTAGGGAAATTTCTGTCGAAAGTCAATTTACTAATCCGGGAACAATTTATTTATATTTATGAGAAATTTTATTCCTTGGACTAACTCTTATTCTATGGTTTAGTAAGTCAGTAGCATAAGATTGGAATAAGCGTTTTTTATTGATACAGAGAGTACAATGCCTTTTAATTACACACCTACACTTAATAATGCGCCGTGTGTAATGCTATGCTCTAGATCACTGTAGAACCCGAGCTAGTTTTCATAAGAGTTTAAGCTTGCTTAAAAAAATTCTGGTGCCTGTATGCGTTAATTTTTAAATTGCATACCTATACCATCAATGCTGGTTTTGATTCGCAACTTAAATGCCGTTTACGTTTGATTGCTATTTTTAAAATACTGATGAAGTGCTAAGTATAGTATAATGAAATTTTTGCTTTTTTATTTCTTATTTACAATTTTCATTATTACATCCTATCGTCAATGTAGTGCTAATACCAACCAATCAAAGTTATCCCAACATCAACCAGACAGGTTCGTGATTTAGCTTGTAACTTTGCCATTGCATCTTCAATGTAGGTAGTTCCATTATAAGTATTGCTATCTGATTTCCAACATCAAACCAACTGCGCTACCAGAGCAAAAGAATTTAAATTGGAATCCGCACGATATAGAAAGAAAAACGACCTCAAATCAAAGGCAGACAATCTTAGTTTGCAGTGGTAATGTGAATGTCGCTGCTGCTGCCTGCAATCTCCTTTTCTAGTTCTAATTTATTTTTCTTACGGTTGATTTGCTCTTAATGCAGTTTAATATCAGTTCATTTCTTTCATATTCCCTCCGTGTTCGATTGCGCCAAAAGAGAGGACAACCAACCAACCAACGTCGACGACGACAGGATGCCATTAATGTAAGTAGGTTAGCGAAATTCTATCGGCTTCGAGTTTGGCATATTGATGTAGCTGTAGCACGTGGTGTTTTAAGGGGTATGGGTATTGGGTATCTTTCTAATGGTGTGGGAAGAAGGCATAGAGTCGACAAGAGTATCATTTCTTGGAAGAGTAATGATAATGTTTCTTCATTCTCCTCCTCGTACAGGGAGTCACTCGTGCGGTGTAAGTTTTATTGACTTTTTTTCTATAAGTTGTCTGTTTGTGGGTTGGGGTTAAGGCACAGGCTCGATATTGGAGGAAATGCAGCTGTTGATGTTTGGAAAAAGTTTGTAAGGGTAAGAGAAAAATGGAATTAACCTGTCAATGGGAATAATATCTTGTAATTCCGAATGGGATTATAGAGCTGAGAAGTTTCTTCTTTTGTTGTCTTCAGATTTTTTGCGTTTTCTTTGATAGATAATAAACATCAACGTAAAACAATTCTATCAGCCTCACTCAGCATTCAACAGATCACATATATGAACCTATGGATAAATCGCTACGATTGAATTAGGAACCAAAAATTCGTATAGATTTAACCCCTCTATAGAATTTAAACTAATTTTAAGATGAACCGCTCAGCTTTCAAAACGCGAAGAAATGTTTATATTAGGTGGGTTTTTGTTGCATCTCATCAGCAATTATCGAATCAGTACACATGAAAAACACGCTTTACTTACTGAATTTGTCAGCAATTCTGTTGTAGTTGTCTATGTGAAAAGTGGTTATTTGTGTGATTACTCGTGTCTTAAATTATAGCGCTGATGTACTTATATTATCTCTGGTTTTTGAGAATATCGACTAAGTATACTTTGCTGTGCATTTATAGACTTCATGATTTTCCGAAAAATGTTTTCATTGGTGATTTAAGCAATATTCTAAATACGAGTCTAGCAAAAAATTTAATTGTTTTAGGAGACATCAATATTGATATTCTCAACAAAATTGACAAAGATTCCGAAGGCTATTTATTCACTATGGCTTCATATGGTCTTAAAAGCTTAGTAAACAAACCTACCCGCGTGACGTGTTCTTCTATGAGTTGTATAGATCACATTTTTTTAAGATCTCATAGAAACAATAACAAAGTTTTTAATGGAAGAGTTTATGATTTGAAAATTACTGATCATAAAATGACTGCATTAAATTTCCTTTCTGATAACAGTTTTTCAAATAATAAAATCATTGATCCAGCTAATAAATATTTTATCAACTATAAATTATTAAAAGAGTTCTTGACTTTCGAATGCTGGGACTAAGTTTATTCTGAAAACAATCCCTCTTTTGCATTTGATTTATTTTCGAGCACTTTTAAAAAGCACATCGCTTCAAGTAGGTACTTTCCAAACCGAAGCAATCGGGTAAAATGAAACATCTTATACCTTGGATGAACAATTATCTTCTTAACAAAATAAGAAAAAAGAAGAAAATTTGTTTAAAATGTAAAAAAAAAAAAATAAATAGGGTGGCGCAACAGAGCGAGGAGCCCCTGGGCCTAGCGCACTTCTCACAACCATGCCTTGTGAGGGAATGGAGGGGACCTACAATTTTATGCCGGATCCGAACGGCTAATTGAGAAAGCGCTTTTCATGGCATGAATTTACTGACGGAGGACTTGCCAATTCCTCGCGAAAGGCGATACCCGGGAAAAAACATTTTTTTGCCTCTGCTGGGATTCGAACCTCGAACCTCTGGGTTAGCAGGTGGACATGCTAACCATTGCACTACGGGTTTAAAATGTAAAAATCATCAAAATAATAATAACCTCAAAAAGTACTATGAAAGTCTATGTAAAACGATTAATAAAGAAGTTAATGACACACGTAATAATTATTATGCTGACAGGTTCTCTAAAGTTAAAGGGAATATTCGTGAAGAGTGGAAAGTGAATGATAGCATACTGGGTAAAAATAAAGATTCAGTCAAAATTGATTCTATTGAAACTGAGGGAGTATCTGAATCTGATCCCCAAAGAATTTCCACTCATTTTAATGAATATTTTACTGAAATTTCAGACAACTTGAAACCTAATAGCTAATGCTATATCATGTTTAAGTTGCGATTGTTCCGTTTCTGCAGAAATTGTATTAGATGATATACATACTACCACATAGTTTTGTTTTTGATATAATAACACCAAGAGCTGTTCTCAAGGTTATTGTGTCCTTAAAAAATAAGCACTCATGTACTAGTGATGGTGTGTCTGGCCACTTATTAAAAAATGTTGCTTGGTATGTTGTCGATGTACTATCGTTCATTTTCAACAAATGTGTTGAATCTGGTTGCTTCCCAGATCATCTCAAATGTGCTGTTTTTCGCGGATTTTTTTCGTTTTGCTCACTTCTTATATGAAAAATAGAAAACAAAGATGGAACAACAACAATGGAATATTTAGTGAATCAATGCTGCTTTAAAACGGTGTTCCTTAGGGATCTGTGCTTTGCCCTTTGCTTTTCTTGATTTACATAAACTCCATTTTCAAAATTAAGTTAAATTTCATTTCGACTCATTTTGCTGACGACATAGTGTTGACATACTCATCCAGGTACTGTTTTTGAAAGTATTTTAAGTATTGAAAAAGATATTGAAATTTTAAGAAGTTGGTTTATTTATCACAAATTAATTATAAGTGAGAAAACAAAACTGATGTGTTTTGAACTATCAGGAAGTAGTGTCTATGACTTCAATTTGCGGTTCCATTCCCATGACTGTAAACAGTTTCCTTGACCTATTCACAAGTGTGGCATAAGTAATTTTGAACCAAATTTTCAATGTTCAGATAAGTGCTTTAAAATTGAAACAGTTCAACAGTTTAAGTACTTGGGAGTAGTAATTCGTAATTGACTACAAACTGAACTGGAATGATCACTTTCAATTGATCAAAACCTATATGTGATCGGTCACACGAAAAACGTATTTACTAAAACCTTTTTGCTCCCATAAACTTCTAAAAATGGTTTATTATGGTCTTGCAAATTCGAAGCTGCAATACGGTATAGCTAGTTGGGGTGGTTCGTATGCTAATATTTTTCTGCCTCTATCAATAGCACAGAAGCATTTGATAAGAATTATTTTAAATAAAACTAGGTTGGCTGAAAGTTGGATTTTATTTAAGGAACTGCAAATTCTAAAAATGAGACATTTATATGCTTTCAAAGTCTTAAGAGAATTTTTCAAACAAAGTGGAAATATTACTAGCAGAAGCTATCAAATGTATAATCTACGTGTAAACAATATGAGCTTAGTTAATGTACCTTTTGCTTATAAAACACATTTCACTCATTTTTACACATATACCTACAGCTCCTAATAATTTCAATAAGTTGCCCTTATTAATAAGAGAGACCCTTCAATTTTCCACTTATATCAAAATGATTAAGGATTGGTTATTTACTTTGAGTTTTAATGAAATTGAATCATTTATATAGTATAAATGAAATAAACAACAAACAATCTATGTTAATATATTATTATTAAAAGTATACTGAGGAATTGTTTAGTTTCCTACAATTGATGCTGCATGCTTTTCTTTTTCTATTTTTATTAATTACTAGCTGACCCGGCAAACGTTGTTTTGCCTTATAAATTATTTCTAGTTTCTAGATAAATTCTAGTGTAAACAAAAAGTAACTTACTTATTATAAGTGTATAAGTATGTAGTATATGCGTGAAATAGGCATGGAGCGCTATGAACGATAAGGGAATATAAAAATAACAAACGCCAAACTATATTATTTTTATGTTACTATAGTTTATTTCTTAAAATAACATATCACATAATATCACATAATTAATCTTTTAAAGCTATATCGGTGTTGGAAAATTGACAGCTTCGCTGGCATCGCAAACTGTATCAATTGATTTGTATGATACCAAGTTCCCTGGCAACAACTGTTGTATCATAAAATTTACATTGTCAACGTCTGCATTTTTTGCTGCTAAAATAGCTCTTTCAACAAGCCACTTATGATTTATGTACTGTGTGTGTATATCGGGAAATGTTTTTTCAATTAGTAGAGTGTTTTGCGAATCAGCGATTGTGCAGAAATCGGTCGGTAATTTTATGTATCCAGTTTCATCTGTAGCAACTTTTCTATCACCGATATTTAAGAGCTGTTTTGAGAATTTTTCAGCGGATGGATCTTGAAGCAATTGAACGCGCATGTTTACTTTGAGCTGAACTTTTTCAACATGACGCCACAATGGAGATGATTTTAAGCAAGGGTCGATCTCATCAGCGAATGTTGTCTTTATATGTTGAATACTGTTGCCCATCCACTTAACGTATATCTTGAAATGATAAAAGGCCAGTGACATTAACCAACAACAGTCGAAGATAAAAGCACTCAATGTGTCTTGGATTGACTGTAAATAATCGCCCCAAAGCGTTCGATTTAAATAAATTGAGACATGCATCAACTGGTGAGCCTTGCTTGCGGGGCATCCATTTTTTTGTTTGAGTCCATGTGAAATAGCGTGGTACTTGTGAATAGAGTAATGTTCTTGCAAAGGCACCAAAATCATCCGTACTATTACACAATTCAAAAAATCCAGTGAGTGTAGTTTTAGGTGGATTTGTAGCACGATCAATCACTGTCTCGTTCGTAAAAAAATACACGCTGACCGTTTTCAAGATGGACGGCTAACTGAACAACTGATGGATCCCGTTCATGGATTGGAAAAGCGAAGATACGCCTAGCAGCTTCATTTAATTTGGTAGAGCGTAATTTCATCGTTTTTATTCATTGGAGGAGCATTTGCATTAGTATTTTCTACTCTAAACACAGCCATATCACTGCCTTTATGGACATACTAGCAAATATATTTGATGCTCTTCACAGAACTGCAAATCTCAACATTAATATGTGCATTGTATGTCTTGCTTAGCAGAGGTGAATACGGCACCACCCAACGATTGTCAATATCAATGTCTGTGTTGCTGATATTTTTAATAAATGATTGTCCGCCATTATCGGGATTTCTTCGACGATGTATTGGATATACGTCGGTATTTGTTATTGTATATGATTAGTGAAATCCTTAGGAAAATTTTTAGTACATTTTCCATCTGCTTTGCAAGGCGATGAACGATAAAGAGTAACGCATGAACCATGGATCATGTTTGCTGTAACAATATCAAACAGCACTCAGGTCAGTAGACGCATCTGAAATTTCCGCAGAAATGATACTATCAATTTCTTCAGGACGGATTTTGTCGATTAACAAAACCAAAATGTGCGCATGAGGTAATCCTCGCTTTTGCCACTCAACTGAATACAGCCAGCAACGTGTGCGACCGAATACATGTAATTTAGTAATGAAACCTATTAGAGACTTCAAATTTTGTCTGAATACACGTGCTGTAATGTCATGACGATGTATTGCATTTTGGCCAGGCAATAGCAAAGATGTAATCTCTGGTCATTTTGGATTACATATGAACGTGATAAATAAACACGGTCGTCCATATTCGCGCACGTAAACCATAGCATCCTGTATATATTCCTGCATATGACGTGGACTGCCTACGTACGATGATGGTAAAAAGACAGAGTTACCAATTTCGGCGACGTCGTCGTTGTTGTTAATAGCGTCTCGTAAGTGAATGTACTCTTCCGCACGCAGCTTGAGTTGATTAATAAATTTTAAATTTTATTTTCTAACAAATCGTCGCCCGAGAATTGTTTTGTCGTATCTCCCAAAAACACAATTTTGGGAAATCGCATTTAAAGGTTTACGTTACTATAAAAAGAAAACGAAGCGATTAAGTTGTTCTTTTTTTAATTAGAATATATTGTGTGGAGTATCTTCTTTTTATTTATGTATTCAGAATTGTCCTAACTGTTTTGGTTTTCAATTTATAGAGCTTTTTACCCAAAAAGAGTTTGTCGTATACGCCACCAAAATAAGCTTTTTGTTTCCATCCCATACACGTACGACAAAGTGAACGCACGTACGACATTTCAATATTCAAGCGTCTTGCTTAAATCGTATAGAAATTGGTATGAGAACCAATAAAAAAAATAAAATTTTCAATGTTCACAATTAAATTTTATTTATTTTATAAAGGTTAAAATAGGAAAACATATCTACATCACAAGAGTTTTTGTGTTCATAGGCAAAATCTTGGTGTGAAAAAAATTAACTTGAATAGTAATAAAAAATATAATAACAAAAAAGGCATCCTATGACCATAAGATATCAATGATATTTACATTTACAGGTACAAAATTTCATTCACATTTTGGTTATAAAAACAAACGAAAAAGTCATTTTCTGACTATGAAATATAAAATTAGATCTTTGAGATCGAAAATGTAATTTTGGTTAGTAAACCTAACGCTTACATAAGTAACACTGTATGATTTATGAGCACACCATAGTATAAAAGTATAGTTTCAAATAATAAATTATTGATGATTTCATTCTTACGCTCTTGATTTGAAAAAGGCTTCGTAGTAGTTTTAGTCTACCTTTGGCACAGAAAAAAATAAACTTTTAAGATAATTAATTTTGTCATTAAATAGTTTTGACTTGTTACCTGCTAAAAACAAGACGATTTTGAGCGAACAAATTTGTTGGAATTGCCCGGCTACTTTTGTTTTACTTTTTCTATATTAAATCTTTTTTATACCCAATTTTTCTTCTGTTCGTTTTATAATAGAGTGTAAATTTTTCGTCCTTAATATGTTTAAGAAACTCTATTTTGCTAAATGAAATTGACGAAAAGTTTAATTGGCCCGCTCTTGTTGAAAATGCTTTGAAATCTGTTGGCAACATTTGAATTAATTTTAATTTTACGTTCTTAAAGTTCATATTTTTAAGATGTCGCAAAAGCGAAGGCAGGCTAAATATTTCCAATATTTTCTCTCTAATTCCATATTTCTGCCTCTGGAATTAGAGAATCTCCAGGCTCTGAAAATTTTTGTGTAATTTATTTTAAGAATGTTGAATTTTGAATGAGAAAAATCAGTGGACACTGGACATGGCCTTGTTTTAATTTTGGGAGACGCAGGAGTCACTCCAAAGAAGGCAGAACTACAACAAAAGGATTGTCAGAAAATATTTGATGCAGTATTTTTAAAACTGCGCTGGCAACATCTTTGTATTTATACTTCCTGCACCGCGCGCCGCCCCAGTTGAAATATCTATACACTTGCGACAAACCAAACCGCAATCCATTTTTTTCTCATTTTTGTCGTACTTGCATACGATTAGTCCTACATTATATGTGAGTAAGTGTATGTACGACAAAGCAATTTTAAGATTTTATTTTAAATTTTTGATCGTATGTATTAAGCCTATACACTTACGACAAAACATCATTAAGAAAAAAAAAGAGGGAAAACACATGGAATTTTTGTCGTATATGCCAAAAAGTGACGGTTACGACAAAACAAAACTCAAGGGGTGATTATTTTGTGGATATACGACAAAATGCATACTAATTATCTCAGCAACGGTAAGAGATAGACAAACTCTGACAACAGAAATGAAAAGAGCACCTTTGAAATCATAAGACTGCATATCCAGTTTAAAAAAACCCATTTTGGCGCTTACGACAAAACAATTCTCGGGCGACGAAATTAAATTAATAAATATGACATTTACACTGAGACTGTAAAATCTAATTTATAAAATTCTCGTGTCACAGTATAAATTAAAGAAACAATATTGAGGGTAGATGACCCTTATCACTTAGGGGTATGGAAAATAATTAGTAGCCGATTCTCAGACCTACTGAATACGCATATAAAATTTGGTAAGAATAGGTAAAGCCGTTTCGGAGGAGTACGGTAACTAACATTGTGACAGGCAAATTTTATATATATAAGGATAGGAAATCAATCTGGCAACTATTTGTTGATGGCTTATAATGGGAATTGACGACTTTTTCCAAATTTTTTCAATATCATCGGCTGTCATTTACCACAAAACTTTCACTGCTGGATCTTTACCATTATTCATCTCCAGTAAGTCATTTCTTAACCACAAGCAATACTTTATTATATCACAATAAGTTGGTAACACATTATCACTTAGTTTTGTGGGATCGCCAAACGAGGGGCATCGTAAGTCTTTTCGAGTTTTTGGCATTTTATCGACGAATAATCAAACTTTTTTTACACTTTACGTATGCAAAAACGGACAAGTAAACCCTTTAAAATAATGTAAATTATAAGTTTTATTACATACTAGCTGCGCCACCCGGCGTTGCTCGGGTCTGTAGTTTTAATGTTCCCGTTCTCGTTTTTTCGCTTAAATGGGAACTTGGGGATGAAAAATAATCGTTTTTACTTTGGGATTATGTGGCATCCCAATGACGAAAGAATTTTTATAATCTGTCCAGTAGTTTCTAGGCTTCCGTTCCCAGCCCCGTTCCTGTGGCAATCTTCCGTTACCGTGGAAATATGTGAATTATAAGTCTTTGTCACTGAGGGATAATGAAACATCATAGAGTTGAAAGAATTTTCGAAATCGATCAAGTAACTTTAAGGTTCCCGTTCTCGTTCCCGTTTCTGTTCCAGTGGGATTATAGGGATGAAATATAATCTAAATTACTAATTGAGGGGGATAATGTAGCAATCCTAGTGCAGGAAGGGGAAGGGTTATAGAAATCTGTATAGTAGTTTCTAAGTTTCCTTTTCCAAACCCGTTCCTGTCGGAATATCCGCGCAATTTTTTAAATTCCGTTCCTATCGGAATATGGGGAACAAACCTTGACAGGAACCATTTATAAGTCATTGTGACTGAGGGATAATGACACATTAGAGTTGAAAGAATTTTTGAAATTGGTCAAATAACGTTAAGCTTTCGGTTCTCGTTCCCGTTTCTGTTCCCGTGGGATTATAGGGATAAAATATAGTCTAGGTTACTCATGGAGGGGGACTATGTAGCACTCTTAATGCCGAAAGAATTTTAGAAATCTGTTCAGTAGTTCCCAACCCCGTTCCTGTGGGAATAAGGGGAACAAACCTTGACAGGAACCACTTATAAGTCCATGTCACTGAGGGATAATGCAACATCCTAGAGTTGAAAGAATTTTGGAAATCGGTCAAGTAACTTTAAGGTTTCGGTTCTCGTTCCCGTTTCTGTTCTTGTGGGATTATAGGGATGAAATATAATCTAAATCACTGATGGAGAGGGATAATGTACCACCCCTAAGGCTGGAATCGTTTTAGAAACCTGTCTAGTAGTTTCTAAGTTTCCGTTCCCAAACCGGTTCCTGTGGGAATATCAATTTTTAAATTTTTTATGTCATAAGAACCTTCTCCTGACAATAACAAACACAACGAAAACAGAATTGGCCAAATTGGTACAGGCGTTGTTGAGTTATGCGCTTACCAACACATTTTGCGATTCATTTTTATATATAAGATTATTATTCAATTCTTGCTGTTTTTGAGTTAAACTGATTGTCACCCCACATCAGTTATCAATGAATTTTCAATTAGATGTGTCATTCACCACTAACTTCCTAGTTAAAGAAGGTACACTATTATTCATATCTTATTCTCAAATTGTATCATTTTATATTTTTAAAAGTTGATGGATTAATAAAATAAAGTACAATTCAATACAATACAAAAAATAATCTGATTGGCGCCTACACACATGTTGCCAAATTATTATGACTCAAAGTAGATATCGTTAGTCCTTACCCATTCAGTCAAAATAAAATAAAAAACTCTTTCTTTGCAACAACAAAGCTCACCCTCCTTACTTTTGAGATCTAGCTGTGGCACACACAAATTTGTAAAACATAGAATATGAATAGGTCTTTCCCTCCGATAGGGAAAGACGAGATATTCAGGCAATTAAAAGGACAGATGAACTTGCATATTTTTCTTGAGTTAGTTTAATTTCGTTCTAATGTTTTTATAAAGAGTTTGTCATTGAACCTACATTTTACATTTTTAGACAATTGATATACAGCCTTATTATGAGTTTCACGTGAAATCATTCCCCTCGAAAAAGATCCCATTTCACTTTTCCCTTATTATGAGTTTCGGGGGAAAAATTTTCCATGTTCGAATAATGTCCCTTATTATGAGCTATTTTCCCCCGTGAAATGTGAAAACGTTGACAGCAATTTATTTCACTTATTTTTGTGAGGCGAAGAAGTGAACAACAAAAGCGGAAAAATTGTAAGTCTGGAATTCTGTTCTGGTGAAACTCATAATAGCTTTTAAAATTCCGGGCGAACAAAAATGTTCCGGGCGAAAAGCTGTTCACGTGAAACTCATAATAAGGCTGATAGTTTATCTTTCTTCTACAAATTAAAATTAAAATTATAAGTAAAAAACAATATGGGCTCAACAAAACTCGGAGAGCCTCTGGTGAGACGGTACTCTACATGGCAGTGTGGTTTGCAAGTTCATCGTGCTTTAATGGTTTCCAAAAAGTTCGGCCATTAACATTCCCCACAAAAAATTGGAGCTACGAGGCAATCAATTGACAATTCAGAGTGCAAAACATTGATTGCGGTATGTGCTGTGTGACATGGAGCGTCGTTCTGCATGAACCAGAGGTTGCCTAAGACTTAGGTTGTTATGTCATCAATCTCGTTAAAAATGTTGGTGTTACCTTTTACATAAACTTGCTTGCAGCGACGCGCCAAACATTATTTCAAAAAGCGCACTGTTTGGGCAAACAGTATTTTTCAAATTTGTGCTGGCGTAGGAGATTTTTTTTTTTTTTTTGTTCCGCGGAGGTTTGATATTGACATTTTGTCAATAGTTTGAATCGAAACCAGGGGTCAGTGATTGATGAGATGAAGTTTTACATTTACATACTTCATTATTTTTTTAAATTTGCTCCGCAATTTATTGACTGAGGTTCGAAACCTGGCTTCAATTGAAGCTAATTGAAGCTAGGGGAAAAGACTATTAAGACTACCAATCATTTCAAAAAAGTGTGAGTAGTTGTGTGTAATATTTTTGCATACATATATTAATAATTGTATGTTTATGATTTAATATAAAGATTATTTGAATTAAACTAGGAAAAAAACATTTAAATATATAAATAAATATATTAATAAATAAATTGATTGATTAATATAATAATAAATAAATTAGTTAATAAATAAATAAACCGAATCACTAATCGTTCATTTCATATTTAATTAAGGAAATGAAAAATAGTTAAAAGTAATAACAATAATAGCCGAAAATAAATAAAAAATAACAAATTATTATGTAAATAAATAATAAGTATAAAAGTAAATCTTAACATAGTATAAAATAAAGTCGCTTTCTCTGTCCCTATGTCCCTATGTATGCTTAGATTTTTAAAACAACGCAACGGATTTTGGTGCCGTTTTTTTTTAATGAATAGAGTGATTCAAGAGGAAGGTTTATATGTATAATACATGCATATTATAGCACAGAAAAGCCAAGAAATTTAAAGTTTTGTAATGCGATGTCATAACAAACATATTATTTTACTATAAAAAAAAATATTTACTTTTACTTTTACTTCAATTTTATAATTTTCAAAATCGGTTTGAAACTCGCACGAATAGCAAACTATTTTTTAAAGCATCGTAGTTTATGTTAAAAAGAATAGGTGTCTTTTGTTTTTGTTTCTGAATGGTAAGTATTCAGATAGATCTTCAGTAGAGCATGAGATTCGCCGCAGCCGGGATAAAGGTAGGCATATATGGTTCAGAGGGACAGAGAATCATTAGCACGAGTTACTAGTTCATGGGTAAATAAAGAAAATTCTGCCATGAATTACGATCCTTCGATTTCTTACAAGGACGATCGTATAGTATCACTAGGTACTATGTCAGTAGTGTGTGAACATTGCTTGGCATTGAAATTCAAGGACGAATCGAAAGGCATGTGTTGTTTACAAGGAAAAGTAAAATTAGAAGAAATTCTCCCACCACCTGAACCACTTCACTCTCTTCTTACGGGTGATCATCCAAAATCCAAACAATTCATTCGCAATATACTATATATATTAAGGAGCGTCCAGAAGCATTCATTGTTGCAAAAAGATCGCTTCTCATGATTCTGAGGAGTGACAGCCGCTTCTCGATTTGAAGTGAGAATCGACTCAAGAAGCACCAACACATGTAACTCAAATGTCAAAAAGAAACTTTTCTTCAAGGAATATTTTTTAAGTGCCATAGGTGTTTCACCCACACAAAGGAAATTACGTTAAACTGAATAGAAACAATTTTAGGTGTTCCATTGGTTTTTTAAAATGAGTTAAAAATTCATTATAAAAATTATAACAATGCCAAGCAATGTTCACACACTACTGACATAGTACCTGTTTAAGATTCAACAACCTAACTTGAAATTTTTATATTTATTCTTTAAAATTAAATAATTTGAATGCAAAAGGTTCCATTAAATGCATTTAATCAATTAATTACTTAATCGATTACAATTGTACAATTTAATAGTTGGAACTTAATTATGAAGTTCATGCTCTCTTTTTTCATGGTTGCTTTGTGCTTAATTTCTTACCAAAAATCTTTTCTTGGCATGAGTGTTATCAATCACTTTGATCTTTAGAATTTTTGTATTACATGTAATGGTCAATGATGTGGTGAGTGCACACTGATAGCGTTTGTTCTCATTAAGCATTAGATTCCACAACTCACAACAACAATCCATTAATATGCGTGGGTGTAAGCAAGTTAAGAATTAGTATTCTGAGTTTGGTAATCGTTCACTTGGATCGAGATCGTTGCACGCGCCACATCATTCACCACTAGATGCAGTTCAGTTGGATAAGTATAAATCTCATACTAAATTATTAACAAAATTCATTGAACTATTTCGTTTAAATATATTTATAACGTTCTACAGAATTTTTTCGTTTTATTGCAAATCATTTGGTCCTTCAAGCTGGGATTTATAAACTGAATCGGGTTTAATATTTTTGTGGTTGAAAGGTAGTGCAAATTCGTGGACTTTTCGTGGTAATTTTTGGTAAGACAGAAAACCTCGTGTGCGCGTGATCACCGTGCTTAAATACCGCATGACAAATTATATGTATGAATTGAATATACAAGATAAGTACCTATACGGGAGCAATTAACTATTGTTGAGACATTTTGCGTTGGGTTTAATTGCTTATTTTATCGTTTCATATTTTACCATCGAACCTTTATATTTGTGAAATATGAATGCGTTAAAGCAAAAGCGTGGTCTAGCAAAAGCAACTTTAACTCGTGCGGTTGAATTCGTAGCATCCATTGAGCAAGTGACATCGTTAGAGATGCTAGAAATTCGTTTGGATAGGGTGAATGCAGCATGGCAGGAATTCACTGCTATGTATAATGAATGTCTGCAATTTATAGACGAAAGTGAAGCAGAAGACTTTAATAACGATTTCGGTATATATGAAGACAAATATTTTCAGGCGCACGCGGGATTGACTGAAGCGATACGGGAAAGAAATGTTCAAAAATCAAATAATTCAGTGTTAGAACGTATTGCAAATGAACAAAGCGAGTTTTTAAAATCATTAGATGACTCGGAAAGACCTGGTAAAATTAAACTGCCGCCAATAGTGATTCCAAAATTTTCGGGTGACTATAAGGACTGGCCATCCTTTCGTGATCTATTTATAAGCTCGGTGGATTCAAAAAAAAATTTATCGTCCATTCACAAATTCCAGTATTTAAAGTCTTTTTTGAGCGGGACTGCAGCCGACGTTATCCAGCATATTAAGGTGTCAGAGGTCAATTATATTGAAGCTTGGGATAGGCTAGAGAAACGGTTCGATCGGGCAAATTTAATCGTTCAGTCCCTCGTAAAGACATTTATATCCCTTCCTTCAATTAATGCTCCAAATACGCAAACTCTTCGTAAGGTAACGGACGGTGCTGATGAGGTGATTCGGGGCTTAAATGCAATATCCAAAAACAGTCGCGATCCGTGGTTAATTTTTATTTTGCTCAATAAGTTAGATATTGAAACGAAGCTTGCATGGGTGGAGGAGGTCGGGTGTCGGGAAGATATGACAATATCCGCGTTTATTGACTTCCTTGAGAAACGGTGCGATGCACTAGAGTCATGCCAGTCTCTAAATAGTTCGTCCACATCGCGTGGAAAGCAGACAAGTTCAATCCGAGCATTGGTAGCTAAGCCAGCTGAAGGTAGTTCGCAATGCCCTATGTGTAAAAGCAATCATAACTTGTATCAGTGTTCTAAATTTCTTGCTTTTGACATTCCATCTCGCAGAAACTTTACTAAAACTAATTTAATTTGCTTTAATTGCCTTCGATCCGGTCATTCCGTAAAAAAATGCCGTTCGACGTTTCGGTGTCGTGTATGTAAAGCGCGTCATCATTATTTGGTTCATGAAGAGAATTCGAACGTTTCTTCATCTTCAGTTGCTCCTTCGTCATTAGATCAATTGTCGTCGCCATCAGATTCGTGTCAAACTCAGTCCCCTTGGAGCTCTAATTCCGATGCTGTTGCACCCTTGGTTGGTAACCATTCGCGTGATTTTAGTCTTCGGAAACATACAGTTTTACCGACAATTCTTGCTAAAATTAAAAATAACCAAAGCCAGCTCATTGATGTTCGTGTTTTATTGGACACAGGGTCTCAATCATCGTTTATATCTGAATCATGTGTTCAGAAACTCGGACTTCGTCGGGCTCATGCTCGAATACCAGTGTTAGGATTAGGGTCAACCGAGGCTGGACACACCAAAGGTTTGGTGTCTTTGAAGCTTATGTCGCGGTATAGCTCGTGTCATTTAACTGTTGATGCATTCGTATTGACCAAATTGACTTCAGATTTACCATCCAAGTCATTCGATAAATCAACTTGGGGCTATCTTTGCAAGCTAGATCTAGCAGATCCTTTTTTCAATGTCTCGAGTGCGGCTGACGTTATTCTTGGTGCGGATAAAGCTTGGACAATCTTGAAATCGGAACAAGTCGTCGGACCACAAGGTACACCTATCGCCCAAAACACTTCTTTTGGTTGGGTTATCGCCGGAGAATTTGCTGAATCAACCAATCTTAGGTTGGAAGTATCGTCGTATCATTCCGCTTTGGATGTCGATGGTCTTCTCCAGCGTTTTTGGGAGCTAGAACATATTCCTCCTCACAAACCTCTTGACGCCGTTAACGATCCAACTGAAAAACACTTTCAACAAACATTTAGTCGTGCTTCCGACGGAAAATACGTGGTTTCACTTCCGTTTAAAAGCCATTCACCAAAATTCAAAGGCACTTTACAGTCGGCCCTGTCGCGGCTCTATTCGATGGAGCGTCGGTTCCGAAATAATTCTGATTTACACCGGCAATATTCCAAATTTATGCAAGAGTACCTCGAACTGGGGCACATGGAACTCATTCCTAATGGTGACATTCAAAAGAACCCATCGTGTCAGTTTTATTTGCCGCACCATGCCGTGTTAAAGCCAGAAAGTTCGACTACAAAACTTCGCGTCGTGTTTGATGGCTCTGTAAAAGACTCTAACGGACAATCGCTGAATAGTAATTTGTTAATCGGTCCGGCTATACAACGCGATCTTATTGGTGTTTGCCTACGGTTTCGGCAACATCGTTATGTGTTCACCGCCGACATTGTAAAAATGTTTAGACAAATTTGGGTAAGTGAAAAAGACTGTGATTACCAACGTATCGTCTGGCGGCTAAACCCAAATAATCCAGTTGAGCATTATAGACTTCGAACTGTAACTTATGGTACTGCATCGGCTCCATTTTTATCGGTACGCGTTCTACAACAACTCGCCGAGGATTATAAGACTGTTTATCCAAACGCAGCTCAGACTTTGCTAAGTGATGTCTACGTTGATGACGTCATGACAGGAGGAAAATCAATCTCATGCTTACTAGAGTTACAATCTGAACTTATTGCTTTGCTTTCGGAAGCTCAGCTTCAACTTCGTAAATGGAGCTCAAACTGCTGGGCTCTACTAGCTACGCGAAATCCGGAGGACTGCGAATATTCTTTCGTTGATCCTGAACGTTCTTCGTCTTTTATAAAAATATTGGGAACGCACTGGAATCCAGCATCGGATACGTACTTCTATCGGCTTCAAACTTCCAAAACATATCCTTCGGTAACCAGGAGAAACTTACTTTCTGAAATAGCCAGTATTTTTGATCCTTTAGGACTGTTAGCCCCTTCAGTGATCCTTTTCAAAATTATGTTTCAGACTCTCTGGTCTTCTAACTTGAATTTGGGTTGGGACGATCCCCTTCCCCTTGATCTCGCGACCAAATGGTTGAACTATCGTGAACAACTGCCAAGCCTTGAAAAGATATCTATTCCGCGTAATGTGTTTTCATCTGAATCTGTTGAGCTTCACGGGTTTTCAGATGCTTCGTCGCTTGCTTATGCTGCAGTCGTTTATTCCCTGTCGAAAGCGGAAGACGGAAGTGTGAAATGTGTAATCGTCGCCGCAAAAACCAACGTTGCCCCATTAAAACCGGTGTCCATTCCCCGACTCGAACTCTGTGGCGCGGTACTACTTGCTCGGTTAATAACATTGGTTAAATCATCATTCAAAACTAATATTACACGAACGGTTGCGTGGTGCGATTCCGAAATTGTTTTACACTGGCTTTCGTCACCACCTCGTCGATGGGCTACCTTCGTTGCCAACAGAACGGCCGCTATCTTAGAAACCCTACCTAGGTCTGCTTGGCGACACGTACCGTCGGAATGGAACCCTGCTGATTGTGCGTCACGTGGCGCACAACCTTCAACTCTGTTCAGTCACAACCTTTGGTGGACCGGTCCATCCTGGCTTAGTGATTCTGAAGACCGGTTTCCGAACTCGACTCTTTGTAAAACCACTTTAGATGACGAGGCAGTTAAAACCGAGGAACGATCAGTTGCAAGGCGTGTACTCGTCACGTCGTTTGATGGACCTGTCTTGCACGATCTAATTGAGAAGATTTCGTGTTGGAATCGTCTGCAGCGTATACTCGCATACATCTTAAGATACTTGTCTAATCTTCAACCAAAAAGGTATCCTCGAGCTGTTGATGGATTAAGATATGCTGAACTACAAAAGGCAAGGAACGTTATCCTAAGATCCGTTCAGTTAGCATTTTTTGAAGATGAGATTGTACATTTGCGAAAAAAGGGAACAGTACCTGCTAAATCAAGACTTCTGAAGTACTCAGCATTTTTAGACAAGGATGGATTACTTCGCATCGGTGGACGCATCAAAAACGCAAGCGTATCATTCAATATTAAACATCCTATAATTTTACCTAAAGCTACCCGAATATCTAACCTTATTATTACAGATTTTCATACTCGATATCTACATGCAGGAGTATCTGAAACATTTGCCTTCGTTCGACAACAATATTGGATATTGGGTAGCCGTAACCTTATACGCAATATAATCTTCAAATGTAAAAGGTGTTTTATGCAACGCAAAGGAACCAGCCAGCAGCTCATGGGGGACCTTCCTTCCTACCGAACCCAACCAAGTCGCCCGTTTACAAATACAGGACTACGCGGGCCCTCTCACTATTAGACTATCCAGATGTCGTAGGGCTAAGACGTTCAAAGCGTATATCGCTTTGTTTGTTTGTATGGCTACAAAAGCCATACATTTGGAGTTGGTCAGTGACCTCACCACGGACGCCTTTATCGCAGCTTTGCGTAGATTTGTTTCGCGCCGTGGCAAATGTAGCAACATCTACAGCGACAACGGGACTAACTTTCATGGAGCACGTCGAGTCTTAACGGAAATGCATAGTCTGGCTATGTCACACCCACACAACGACGCAATTGCTGCCGCTCTTGCTTCCGATGGCATATCGTGGCATTTTTAATCCTCCCTCCGCCCCACATTTTGGAGGGTTATGGGAGGCTGGCGTCAAAGCAGTGAAACTTCAATTGCGACGCGTTATAGGAGGGTCAATTTTAACCTTTGAAGAATTATACACTTTATTAACACAAGTAGAAGCCATACTAAACTCTCGTCCTTTGTGTTCATTGTCCGATTTCGATTTAAATCCATTAACCCCAGCTCATTTCCTTGTAGGTGAACCACTCACAGCAGTTCCTGAACCGAGCCATATTGAAACCCCTACTAACCGCCTGTCGACTTGGAATCATATCTAGAGCATGGTACAGGGCTTTTGGAAGCGTTGGCACGCAGAGTATCAGACCTCTCTACAAGAACGACCGAAGTGGCAAAAGATCACCATCAACTACAAACCTGGGGACCTAGTGGTAGTCAAGGAACCAAATCTACCCCCAACGAAGTGGGTTTTAGGTAGAATAGTCTCAGTCAACCCTGGCTCAGATCAAAAGGTACGAGTTGTCAATGTGCGAACAGCAGCAGGAACATTTGTTCGTCCGATCTCGAAATTGGCTTTGCTTCCAGTGTCCTGAAACTCGTTCCAGGGGGGGCGGAATGTTTAAGATTCAACAACCTAACTTGAAATTTTTATATTTATTCTTTAAAATTAAATAATTTGAATGCAAAAGGTTCCATTAAATGCATTTAATCAATTAATTACTTAATCGATTACAATTGTACAATTTAATAGTTGGAACTTAATTATGAAGTTCATGCTCTCTTTTTTCATGGTTGCTTTGTGCTTAATTTCTTACCAAAAATCTTTTCTTGGCATGAGTGTTATCAATCACTTTGATCTTTAGAATTTTTGTATTACATGTAATGGTCAATGATGTGGTGAGTGCACACTGATAGCGTTTGTTCTCATTAAGCATTAGATTCCACAACTCACAACAACAATCCATTAATATGCGTGGGTGTAAGCAAGTTAAGAATTAGTATTCTGAGTTTGGTAATCGTTCACTTGGATCGAGATCGTTGCACGCGCCACATCATTCACCACTAGATGCAGTTCAGTTGGATAAGAATAAATCTCATACTAAATTATTAACAAAATTCATTGAACTATTTCGTTTAAATATATTTATAACGTTCTACAGAATTTATTCGTTTTATTGCAAAACAGTACCTATTGATACTATACGATCGTCCTTGAAAGAAATCGAAGGATCGTAATTCATGGCAGAGTTTTCTTTATTTACCCATGAAATAGTATCTCAAAATAAAATCAGCGTTGTACCCGTGTGAAGCCGGGGCGGGTCGCTAGTAACGAATAAAAAACAAAATTATTGAATGAACAAAAGAACAATAAATAGTAAATAAACAAGTAGTAAATAAAATGAAAAGTCACAGAATTTGAATAGTTTTTTGAAAGGAAAACAGAAACATTTTAAGAAACGAAAACATAAAAAGATATATGTGCGTATATCACAGAATTGAAAATAGTTGATTCATTAATGGACTGTCTGAGTTCTAACAGAATTCAACTCAACATTCGCTCTGTTGTGAAGATCTTAGATGGAATAGTGCCATGGCAGATTAAACATCAACTTAAGTGTGCTGTTTTGTGAAATTCGAAGCTTCTGTATTTGGGATCTTGTTCAAGGTCCCCTTGAACATACAATAAAAATGCTTGAAAAATATTAATCCTATTTTCCAAACATCTTATTTTGCAAGGATAGCTTCGAGTTTCTATTGATGAATGGTTAAAGTAATCTTGTCGCAATGTTAAGATATAATACCGATGTATTTTAATATCTAAGACTTGAAGCTCTGTGCTTTGCAGTTGACAAGCTTTCTCTTACATAAGAAAAAAAAATTGCTTGATTTTTTATGGCATTCAGCTTAATCTCCCATTTCTTGTATAAAGCTATGTTTTAAAGATAAGTTTTCTCCACTTATATTGGAGTTTTAAATCTAACAAAATAATTATTTTTGAATGGAATACGAAAAAACCTCCATTCTAACAAACAAGAGTAAATTTTAGTAGTAAATTAAAAAAGCTGAAGAATAAAACAATGTTTATAAATAAAAAAGAACTCTCGATATATGAAAGTATGTGTACGTCTGTAAATTAATAATTAAATCAAATAAATGAATACAGGAACATAATTTATTCGTTATGAAAAAAAAAAGCTAAAGTAAACGAAATAATAAACAAATAACAGGCAAAGAAATAGCTAAATTAAAAAAGGAACAAATTAACAAAAAAAAAATAAAATAAGAAAATAGAAAAGTAAAAAGATGTATAGGAAGATAAATTAATAATTTTGAACAGAAGACTGAAGTAAATAGTATTTTTACCAGTTAATAAGTAATTATATTTAACAAGAATAAAAGAAAATAAATTTTAACCATCATTTTTGCACAATGATGTCTAAAGAACTGAATTGATGAATGAGACGATTCTCAGCCAAACTTCATTTAAAATTAACCGGTCAGGCAGTTTTTCTTTCGTCAATCAATTTACCATTCGTGTTTCCGTGTTATTCTTTTGTTGATTAGTGGACAAGGAAGATTCAAGATTAAAAATTTTTAAGACTTTATTTTGTGAAATTTTGTAATTTTTTTATGCGACATTCTGCACAGTTTCCGCATACTGGACATTCGTACGGCAATATGGCTTGAAAGATGATTTTATTTTCAATTGACAGTTTTGACTTTCGATTGATCAGGGGGTATAGCATTTTTATTAAAAAAATTAATTTGTTTTTAATTTGGGTTACATTTTCCAAGAATGTTAATTTTGAATCAAAATAAATTTAGCTGATTGTTGCCAACAAATATTAATTACTTTTAGTAGAAGCTAGTTACTTGGAAGAAAGCTGGCTTGTCGTTTTCTTGACACTAAGATGGCTTGCATTTTCACCAGATTAATCTTTAATCAGTTAAAGTACGTTTCCAATATTTTTATCGAATTTTTAAGATTGAAACTTAGATTTGAGTTTGTATGTATTGCTGTACCGTAAGCAAATATTGCTGACTCATATCCAAGCAATTTTGGAAAATCGGAGATGTGTATGTTGTATAAGGTTGGTCCAAGCACGGAACCATGTGGAGCATCAAAGCTTGATTCTTATAATCAACGCTCACATTATGGGGTTATGAATGCCCTCTTAAGTTATAAAATGCATTGCGAACATTTAGGAAAGTTGGAGAGGATTTTTAGGAGACAACTATTCACGCAGTTCTTAAATATTTGAGAATCGTTATGTGGGGGAAAACAGGGTGATGACGGGTGGTGCGACGAAAAGAGGAATCTCTATACTTGACTGTACTTCTGAAGTTGGGCTCAAGGCAGAACTGATGAGCGTTACTAGAGATTTGGATGTTGCGGGCATAGTGTTTTAGTGGAGGAATGCAACAAGGTATTTTCCTAGAGTACTATTTGTAAAAAAAAGCGTTAAAATAGAGTGAGCCAAGTTACTTGAAATTTCTTGCAACGATTTCGAAGTCTTACTTTAGGAACGATTTCGTCAGCACAGCATAAATCTAAACCTAACAATCATAAAGCAAGTGACACTTGTATTTTCATTGTGTTTCTAAAAGTTAACGAGAGAGTATTTGAGAAATAAATTTCCAACCAGAATTTTCCAATTCTGCTATTGTGAGCCCCTAAAATAATAAAGTTGAAAAGACTCTCCTCAAAAGCAAAGAGTACATAATGTATTATCGCTAACTGGAAGCGTTTCTTTCCCCGTCAGCAGAGCTTTTTCAGAAATACCATAAAACAGCTTGAATAAGAGAGCAATAGTCTTCAATGTAGCCTATGAAATCAGAAAAAATGCTCAGTAGATTCGTTCTCCAAAGTTCGTTTACTATGTTCAAGAATGGCTTATTCTTATGAATGAATGTAAAGATCCGCACAGGTGGCGACAGTGTTGTGATTTCAGTTTAACCAGTTTCGTTGAGAGCACTTTCCAGAAGCTGCAATCAACTGAACGGAAATACCCGACACAACAGTCGAAGAAGTTAGCAAAGCAGTTCTGGTGCTGGATTAATCGAGAAATCCTATATGTTTATGAAAAAGATGGGGGACATTGGGCTTATATGGCTCACGATTCTTATTTCCTAGCTTATCTTCTTCTTATATATAAAAATGAATCGCAAAATGTGTTAGTAAGCGCATAACTCAACAACGCCTGGACCAATTTGGTCCTTTTTTGTTCTGTTTGTAATTGTCAGGAGAAGGTTCTTATGACATTAAAGAATTAAAAAATTGCGCGGATATTCCCACAGGAACGGGTTTAAAAATGGAAACTCAGAAACTACTGGACAGATTTCTATAACTCTTCCTGCATTAGGAGTGCTACATTATCCCCTTCCATCAGTAATTTATATTATATTTCATCCCTATAATCCCACGGGAACAGAAACGGGAACGAGAACCGAAACCTTAAATTTACTTAACCGATTTCAAAAAATCTTTCAACTCTAGGATGTTACATCATCCCTCAGTGACATAGACTTATATTTCACATATTTCCACTGTAACGAAAGATTCCCACAGGAACGGAAACTTATAAACTGCTGGGCAGATCTCAAAAATTCTTTCGTCATTGGGATACCACATAATCCCAAAGTAAAAACGATTGTTTTTCATCCCCAAGTTCCCACTTAAGCGGAAAACCAGAACGGGAACCTTAAAACTATGGACCCAAACAACGCCGGGTGGCTCAGCTAGTAGGATATAAAAATCTGCCTTCTACCAATAAACAAAGTGAGAAAAAATACCCGAAATTGTGATAACCGCCGCACAGTTCGATCAAGCTGATGTGACACACTATGAAGATCGCTGAGCTGGTATTGCTTGGGCGTTCAACTGCGAAATTCAGTAAAGGTATCTCATAGTCATTAGTGTTGTGGATTAAAGCAATGCTAATGAAGAGAACCGTAATCGCTGAGGCGGACTGTGGACAATATGTTACAACGGGAGTAAATAAGGGCTGCCCACAAGGTGGCGTTTTGTCTCCTCTTCTGTGGTGCATGTTGATCGACTCTCTACTTGTAATGCTCAATGGTTCTAACGTTCATGCCCAAGCATATGCAGACGACGTCGCCGTGCTCTCGGTTGGCTCCAGCCTCCAAGCTGTCTGCTCCCGAGCACAGGCTGCGCTTTGTATGATTGACACCTGGTGTGTTAGAAACGGTCTCTCCGTCAATCCTCTTAAAACCGAGGTTGTCCTCTTCACGAGACGTAGAAAATTGACTGGTCTGACCCATCTTACGCTTAAAGGCGTCAACATCCCCTTTTCAAATGAAGTCAAGCATCTTGGAGTAATCCTGGATAACAAACTTCTTTGGTCGAAACATGTCGAGTCTAAAACTACTAAAGCACTGTCAGTTTTCAGGCAATGTAAAGGAGCTTTTGGCAAGACATGGGGTCTTTCACCGAAAAGGGTCCTTTGGATCTTTACGGCTATGATAAGACCAATCATCTCCTATGCGTCAGTTGTTTGGTGGAATAAGCTCTCGCGTAAATACGTTATTGCCTCGTTTGCCAAACTTCAAAGAACAATTTGTCTGGGTGTTACGGGGGCCTTCCCCAGCACACCGGGTGCTGCTCTCGACGCACTGTTGAACCTTCCTCCCCTTGATACCTTCATCATGGGGTGTACTCTCAAGACCATTTCTCGTTTAAAACGATGTGGTCTCTGGCACAATTCGCACTGGAGCTTTGAGGAACTCGCAAGCAGCATATCTTTTGACCCACGTCTAATGGATATGCCGTCTGACACGATGATCCCAAGGCTCAAACTGCGTCAAAATTACTCAGTCAGCTTTCCTTCGGTTCAGGACTGGTTCGCTCCAGAATCTGAGCCTGGAAAGAACTGTTATCGTATCTTCACAGATGGCTCCAAAACCGACGAGGGTTCTGGTGCTGGTGCCTTTGTTGAGAACGACGACATACGACTGCACTCATCTTTGGGATCATACGCATCCGTTTTCCAAGCGGAGGCTTATGCTATCCTAATGGCCTTGAGCCACGTAACGAATAATGGATGGACGGGGAGAAGTATCTTTGTTTGCAGCGATAGCCAAGCTGTGCTTAAGGCCCTTCTCAACCCTCTAACCACTTCGAAAGTGATCCAGGAATGCAAGAGCTCTCTGAATGCGATCGGAAGATTAAATTCCTTGAGTCTCATTTGGGTTCCAGGCCATCACGGCATAACTGGAAATGAGATCGCCGATGAACTCGCTAGGCAGGGATCTCAGACAGCTTTCTCAGGACCTGAACCGTCGCTAGGTCTGCCAGCGTCCTCAGTGAGGGCTTCAATCAACGATTGGATCTGTGAAGAACACAACCGTAGATGGCATGCCTCCATTGGATGCAGACAAACCAAGCGTATGCTCCCCAACGTTAGTAAGAAGACTGCAACATTTTTGCTGTCTCGTAGCAGAAAAGACTGTAGGAAGCTTATTGGCGTTGCCAGCGGGCACTTCTCTTTTGCCAAGCATTTAAACGTGTTAGGTTTAAGTGATACCACACTCTGTGAATCTTGTGGAGAAGATGAGGACACCGCAGAGCACTTCCTTTGTGAATGTCCTGCTTTATCTCGCATGAGGTTACAGATACTCGGCGCAGACATGGTGAGATCTGGTAACTTAGGCTCCTTACCATGGCAGCGTCTTTTGGCTTTTCTCCGAACATCTGGAAAGCTATAACAAATAGAAGGTTGCTATCTGGTAGTACAATGGACCGGTATTTAGGTCTGAGTGCTCCAGCTGGTATTTTAAAAACCTCCAACAAAAAAAAAAAAAATCTCATAGTCATAACCAATGTGTATTTGTCTCGGGCAACTCAAAATCTGATGCAATTCAAACTATAAGGATCCTAATAGAAAAACATCAAGGTTTCTTAGAGGTTTTGAATGTTGTGCTGGTTAGCTTCGAAAAAGAATTCTTTAGACAGCAACGAAATCTAATATGGATAGCTTTCAACAACGAAGAGTTCCAGATGTCTACGTTCGGATGACTGACGATATGTAAGAAGGAGCGGTGATGAAGGTAAGATGCCAGCTGGAGTCACGTAAGCATATCATGTTACAGTTGGTGTACACCAAATAAGCGTTTTGAGTCAATTGCTCTCTATTATAGTAGATAATTGACTTCCTGCTGGGGAAACAAACACATCAACTTTTCTTTGCTTATCTCTCTTAATTGAACACCCTTGCACTCGAAAAAATGCGACAAAGTTTGAAAAGTCAGTGGGTGCCGTATTTTTCCCAAAAAGAGAGAACAAATTTTCTTATTTAAATGTAAATGTGCTCCTCAGTTGTGAAAAATTTAAATATCTGGGATCAATGATCAAAAGTAAAGCAACTTGAAGTGATTACATCAATAAATTATTGAGTAAACGAAGAGTAGCTATATAAATCGATTCGATTTGTTTCAATGAAACGTTCTGTACGAAGAGGGTGTCAATAGCTAGACTGAAATTTTGCAGTATTAATAATTGTACCTAACACTTACTCTATATCAAGTGATGAGAAAACTTTACTTACTTCTGTGATAGAAAAATGTACATTGAACTGGGGAGAAGTGTACCAAGAGAGTGGATCACTAGTATGAAGCAAATTACCTGGAGAGCTGTGATCCCTTCAAGGTCACGATGGTCCTAACTACAAAAAAAGGACAAAGAAAGTAGACAGTGAGGCTTATTGTTGTCTTTTGTGTTAATAATAAGCATGTATGTCTTTCACATAAAACTTCGAGGCTTGAGTTCCAGAAACGGACATTTTTTTTATCGGCAATTGCTAGGAATTGGTACCCTGATCATTCCTCACCAAGGTATGGTTGAGAGACATGCGCTAGGTAAGGTACTGATGTTTCCTGAACCGTGTTGCTTTCAAGGACGGCAGAATGTTTGAGGAGGGTGGGGTCTAGACCCCACCTTACTTTTCTGAGCATGGGGTGCACCCCACCTTCTGGACTTGGAAATATATACCAATTTTTTTAGTTGAATGAGGTAAGAAAATGTTATGACGTTATGAATATTGTTATACTAATTTTTGCTTGGTTGACTGAGACTGATCAAGTGATTTGAATCATTTATTTATCAGTTACAGACTCAACGTTATGAATTATTTCTTATCCTTTTTTTTCTCCTTATATTATTATTATTCCTGTTGGTGGTTTTTAAAATACCAGCTGGACCACTCAGACCTAAATACCGGTCCATTGTACTACCAGTTAGCAACCTTCTATTTGTTATAGCTTTCCAGATGTTCGGAGAAAAGCCAAAAGACGCTGCCATAATAACGAGCCTAAGTTACCAGCTCTCACCATGTCTGCGCCGATTATCTGTAACCTCATGCGAGAAAAAGCAGGACATTCACAGAGGAAGTGCTCTGCGGTGTCCTCATCTTCTCCACAAGACTCACAGAGTATGGTATCAATTAAGCCTAACACGTTTAAGTGCTTGATGGCAAAAGAGAAGTGCCCACTGGCAACGCCAATAAGCTTTCTACATTTTTGCTACGAGACAGCAAAAATGTTGAAGTCTTCTTACTTACGTTGGGGAGCATACGTTTGGTCTGTCTGCATCCAATGGAGGCATGCCATCTACGGTTGTGCTCTTCACAGATCCAACCGTATATTGAAGCCCTCACTGAGGACGCTGGCAGACCAAGCGATGGTTCGGGTCCTGAGAAAGCTGTTTGCGATCCTTGCCTAGCAAGTTCATCGACGATTTTATTTCCAGTTATGCCGTGATGGCCCGGAACCCAAATGAGACTCAAGGAATTTAATCTTGCGATCGCATTCAAAGAGCTCATGCATTCCTGGATCACCGTCGAAGTAGTTAGTTGAGAAGGGCCTTAAGCACAGCTTGGCTGTTGCTGTAAATACAAATACTTCTCCCCATCCAACCATTGTTCGTAATATAGCTTATAGCCATTTGAATAGCATACACCTTCGCTTGAAAGACTGATGCGTATGAGCCTAAAAAGGCATGCAGTCGTATATCATCGTTCTCCACATTCATCATCGGTTTTGAAACCATCTGTGAAAATTCGATAACTATCCTTTCCTGGTTCAGATTCTAGAGTGGACCACTCCTGAACCGAGGAAAAGCTGACTGTGTATGTTTGACGTAGTTTGAGAAATGGGATGATCGTGTCGGACAGCATATCCATTTGTCGTGACTCAAAAGATATGCTACTTGCGAGTTCCTCAAAGCTCCAGTGCGAATGGTACCAGAGACCTCATCTCTTTAAACGAGAAATGGTCTTGAGAGTACACCCCATGATGTGGATATCAAGGGGATGAAGATTCAGCAGTGCGTCGAGAGCAGCTCCCGGTTTTTTCTCCTTGATTTTAGCCATTCTTTTTTAAAAATATAATAAAACGTACATTTCACGGAATATTCATTATGCACACATACGCGTGAGTTAAGAAGAATTATTGTCGATCCGCTGACATTCCAGCGAAAGCCAACTTTTGAAGCAATTAGAATCCTTTGAATTTTATTTTTTATTGATAACTAGCTGAGCCGCCCGGCGTTGCTCGGGTCTGTAGTTTAAAGGTTCCCGTTCTCGTTCCTGTTTCTGTTCCTATGGGGTTATAGGGATGAAGTTTACGCTAAATTACTGAGGAATTATGTAGCACCCCAGTGCTGAAAGACTATTTGAAATCAGTCTAGTAGTCTCTAAGTTTCCGTTCCCAACCCTGTTCCAGTGGGATCTTCCGAAATGTGTGAATGAAATGTAAATCTATGTCACTGAGAGATATTGTAACATCCTAGAGTTAAAAGAATTTTTAAATCGGTTTAATAACTTTAAGGTTCTTTTGGATTTTAGATGAAACATTTCGGAGGGAACATGTACTATATAACATGATGTACTATATTTTATCCGCATATTCCCACGGGAACAGAAGGATGGGAACCTTAAAAATACAGAACTCAACAACGCCGTGAATGTCGAGGGATAAGGGGTATATGAGTATGTCTAAAGCAGCCCAGGGTGTTGGGCGAAGATCTCCGCTGACTCATTAACTTGCTGATATTTGGACTATGCACGCTTAGTCTGACACGATAAGTCAGCTTTTCTTTTGTTTTTTTTTTTATAGAACAGTGTTTTGTTTATAACGAAAGCTAACGCATTGCATTGATGTCGTCTCTGTTGCAAGCTGCTTTATTTTTATTTGAGTCAATGAAACGATAGTCAATGCCCTATGTCGGTTTTTTCTTTTACTGCTTACTTTTCCTGTTCTGATTTTAAGCATTCCGTTTACATTTTATGTCTGTGGCGTGATAAAAATGTTTTAGACGGGGTCGTCTCCTTGTCCTTCGAAATTGGTCAAATAGTTATACTATAAGGTTGCGTTCCCAATCACGTTCGAGCATGATCCTTAATTGGAAAGAATTTTTGAAATCGGTCGAGTAGTTTTGAGGTTCATGTTTTCATTCCCGTAGGAATATAGGGAAGAATTATAATCTTAGTTACTGAGGGATATTGTATCATCCCAATTCTGAAAGATTTTGTGAAATCTTTCCAGTAGTATCTAGGTTTCCGATCCCAATCCTGTTCCCGGATAAAAAAAAAAATATATAGAAGAACCTTCTGGCGTTGCTGGGGCCCCGTGGGAAAATGAGGATGAAATAATTTATGTAAATGTGGGATATTGATGATGCACCATCTTAAAATTGAAAACATTTTTGAAATCGGTCATGCGGTCTTAAGGTTCCCGTTCTAGTTCTCGTTTCTGTTCCCGCCAGAATATATATAGATGAAATATAGTCTATGTTATTGAGGGATAATGTAGCATCCTAGAGCAGAAAGAATTTTTAAAATCTGTCCAGTAGTTTTGAAGTTTGAGTTCCCAATTCCGTTCCCGTGGGAATATGGGGATGAATTAAAGTTTATGTAACTCGGTGATAGTGTAGCATTCTAACGGTGAAAGAATTTTTGAAATCAGTTCAGTGGTTTCTAGGTTCCCGTTTACATTCACGTTCCCTTAGGAGTATAGAGATAAAAAGTATCCTATGTCCGTCTCCTGTTCCTAAACTACCTCCCCACCAATTTTCAGACAAATCCGTTCAGCCGTTCTTAAGTTATAAATAGTATAACTAACACGAATTTCTTTTATATATGTATAGATATAGATATACAGCTATGGACACAGAAATAGCACACTATTAAGAAAAATCATAAATTCAAAATTTCCGTTATTTGAAATTGTTCTGATGTTTCTTTTTCTTCGGGTATGTAGATTTGAAAAACAAATGCAGTCTATCAAACCTAAAAAGTACCTCAATTTTTGCATCGTCCTAATTGCGAAGCGTACAATCCTAAGTATACTTTAAAGACGGTGAAACATGGAGTGGGAAATTTAATGGTCTGGGTGCGTTTTCCTGTCATGGGTTGGCGGGTGGAACCATTGGTGAGGATTGATGTCAAAATGGATAAATGAAGAATACAATGGAACCATATTCCTTTGAGTTCATGCCAATTAAGTGGATATTCATGCATGACAATGACCCCAAACACGCATCAAGTATAGTAAAAGCTTGGTTCGTGGATGAACAAATCGATGTCCTAACCTGGCCAGCTCAAAGTCCCGATCTTAATCCCATAGAACACTTATGGAATGATGTTAAAGTCAAAATTGGGCAGACAAAATTTAAAAATTCAAACGATCTTTGGGCCGGAATCAAAGAAGCTTGGTACTCCATCCCGCAAAGTAGATGCCAGGCGTTAGTTGAAAGCTTACCAAGGAGGTGCCAAGCAACTTTAAAAAATCAAGGTCAAACAACTAAGAACTAACTTGGTAATACCAAATTTTATGAAAAAATAAATATTTTCACTAAAAATAATTTTTTCTTACGATTATAGGTAAGTGTGCTATTTTCTTGTCCACAAGAAATTTGATCATCACTGCAAAATATATTTTTAAAAATTGAATTGTAAAGAAATAATTCCCTATTACTAATTATTATTAATCCTTAGAAGTCACTACATGTCATAAAATATGAAATAAAATATTTAAGTTCAAAAGGAAAAAATAAATGCAGTTTTCATAAGAAAATGAATGAGTGTGCTATTTCTTTGTCCATAGCTGTATATATTCTTTGCACATATCGAGTTTTCATTGTTTTTTAGAAGTATTATGCTATTCGGGGCGGAGACAAATCCAACGAATCAATAACCATGAATATTGGTTTAGCAGATCTCGAGTTATAAGTGTTGTAACAAACCCGTCTTTGTTTTATACATATATATATATTAATAAGATGTTCTTTGAAGTTTTTGAAAAGATTGAACTTTTCAACAAATAGCTCCAACGAGCGAATCTTCGCGCTCTTGAATCACATCAAAAAGTAGATGACGTATTAATTAGTTTGGAGGCGACGAGAGATTCAAAATTTGAAACAATATGGGAAAAAGCTGAAGCGGAATCTGACGCACTTAATTTGGGAAAACCTGCACTGCGGCGAATCCGGGCGGTTAGTAAACGTTTAGATCCTGACTCAATGCACGTCTTTAAAACTCCCAAAGAATATTATAAAAAACTTATTGCGAAGTCTATGATTGTGTGCTGGCATAATTAAGAGAACGATTTAATTCAAGTACACTCTGTCACCTCAGTGAGCTTGAAAATTTTGTAACAGGAGAAGATATTGAAGTCGGTAAAATTATAGAATTTTATGGCAACGATTTCTCACAAGACCAGTTAACTCGCGATCGGAACACCTTTGTCGACATTATAAGCCGGAAACAAATAAATTTAAAACATGTAAAAGATGTAGTAACGTCGAAAAAAAATTGTTGGTGTGCAGCTCTTATCCCAGAATTTTTCAAACTCGTTCAGCTCATTTTGACAGTACCTGGTTCCACGTGCACTAATGAAAGGAGTTTCTCGAGTCTCAGGCAGCTCAAAAATTATCTTCGTTCTACTATGTTGCAAGATCGACTCAAAAACATTGCGCCTTTACACATACACTATGACCAAAGCACTCCACTTGGAGCCTTTGATTGATAGATTCGTAAAAAGTTATTCCAAACGCGGTGCAGTATTTGCACTGAGCCAGTGATAAAATACTTTAAAAAATTATTTATATATGTTTGTTGAACATAACATGTATGATTTTTAATATACATATTTATCGCATTATTATAATAATAATAATAAAAATAGTATTTTTCAAAGGTTACTCTTTTATTGAAAATTAGAAATATTATATATTCTTTAATAAAACTAAAATAAAACTACCATACCTTATTTTATTCTACCATGCTCCCCACCTAAAAAAAATTGTGTTCTGCCGCCCCTGGTTTTTTTATCCTATTTAGAGAAACAACAAACATCGATCCTTAGGTTGAGAAACTTATTTTCACCTGACATCTGAAGATCAATCAGATCAGATCTGAATGACATGACGTTGAGTAATTCTAAACATAAATTGTAGTCGATTGAAAAGTCCAAAAGCTTTGAGTTGTTCTTCTGCAAATGTTTGAACTCTTTTTTGTCAGGTTCTCATAAGTTTAACGCAAAAAAGAACATGTTATTCAGCCACATCGACGTCTTTCAACTCTTAACTCAACAATTGGCCAATTGTTACCAAATCAATTTAAAATCCCATCTACACAGCACACTCCTCCAATTATTTTGAGCATGTGTTTTTCCAAAAATAGCTCACCTACTTATGTACATATGAACTAATCAACTGCCAGCTATAAATACTTAAGCAGAAAAAAAACTATTTACCAGCCCTGTTTTCTAAGATCTTGTCACTGCTTTTAGCCAAAGAATAACTTTGATTATACCAAGTAAACAACTTAACTTTTTTGATCGAAAAGTTCCAAAATGCTAAACACCCTGTTATTTAAAAAGAAAGAAGATAAAAATAACATGACAAAGTTGTCCTCGCAATCAAGCCATTTGTTGAATCACTAAACGATTCCTAAACTTCCAGAACAAACTTTATGACAACCTGTTAAAGAAGAACTGTCTTCAAATAAACTCTTCCCATAGTGCAGCCATTCACCCATAAAACTAAGACCTTCTTCCAATGGCATTCGTTCAAAACTTTCATTCAACAACCGTGTCAATAGTCAAAAGTCAAACAAGTGTCCAAGTGGTGTTTACCATCGAAATTAATGACAGAAATTTGAACCCATCCTATATCTCCCACCCAAAACACACTCGATCTTCCAAAAGAAAAGCTGTCCATCCACCACCTGACTGACGACAGCCCCGAGACATGTTTAAACTTTAGGAAAGATTGTGAGACACTCACTTTAAGTGCATTTACCAAAGTCATGTATTAAGGTAATGGCTTCTTAGTAGAACGTCTAATTTAGGATGGTCCCCGTCTTCGATCTATATGTCTGGAGGTGAAAAATTACGTTGGTTGGAATTCTTGGACTTACTTATAGACAGAGAATCCAACAAGGAACGTCCGTCAGTTCGGAATGATTCATTGGTTTTCAGTGGGTATTGAGGCAAAATCAAGTTGCTGACTGCAGTAACTATTTGGAAAATGGGTTGCTTTTTTTTCCTCTCTTGCTCCGTCTCCTTCTTTTTTTTCTCTCTTACTTGGCATTGGACTGAATGAAGTCTTTTTGGAGAGGAAAGAGGAACATGAAAGATGCTTTAATGATGTCAGTGACGCAGGATTGATGAAATATTAGAAAAACATTGCCACTATTACAGAAAATGAGAAATAAATGCGTGCGCTTTCTATACTTTAAAGGTTGAATTCACATGAGCACGACCAACGAACGACGAATATATCAAGAAATGTGATTTTAAGTCGAATTTTGTAGGAAACGATGGAAATACGAGGGTGGATTGATAAGTTTCCGGCCTGACCAAGAGATGGCGCCACTCGGCCTACCTTGAGGTGGCGTTCTATAGTAGCATGCTTAGATAGCTTGTAGCTATAGTTTCAGCCCGATTGCCATGTTAGTTTAGGTTTGAGAGCTCACTGAACAAAACGCCTCTGTGTTTTTTTTTTAATGGAAAAGTTAGAAAATCGCGCTGTCATCAAATACTTCTATTTGAAGGGGTTAAAGCCGAAGGAAATGAAAGAAGAGATGGACTCAATACTGGGAACATCCTCCCCATCATATTCAACCATTAAGCAGTAGGTTTCCGAGTTTAAAAAGGGTCGTGTGAGCACCTCTGATGAGCCTCGCTCAGGACGCCCTCTTGAGGTCACAACTGCAGATGTGATCGAAAAAATCCATCAAATAGTGCTGGAAGACCGCAGATTAAAAGTGCGTGAGATAGCTGAGACTTGTAAGATGTCATATGAACTTGTGCAAAATATTTTACACCAACATTTGCATATGGAAAAGCTCTGTGCAAGATGGGTGCCGCGTTTGCTAACAGTCGACCGAAAATTGATTCGAAAAAACATTTCTACCGCCAATTTAGCGTTGTATAAGCGTAATCCAAGCGAATTTTTGCGTCGATTCGTAACCGTTGACGAAACTTGGGTCCACCACTACACTCCTGAAACCAAAGAACAGTCTAAACAGTGGATTGGACCAGGGGAACCAACTCCAAAGAAGGCAAAAACAGTTTTTTCGGCGAACAAGGTTATGGCTACTGTTTTTTGGGATGCAAGAGGTATTATATACATCGATTAACTTGGAAAGGGTAAAACTATCTGTTACGAAATGTTGAACGCACACCAACTAAATAGAGTGCGACACCTTAAAGGTTATTACCAGAGTTGGCCGAAATATCACTTTTTGGAAAAAACTACATTTGTTACGTCTACTACGTAGTTTATGTAGTTTATGTAGTTAAATGTAGTTAAATGTAGTTAAATGTAGTTAAATGTAGTTAAATGTAGTTAAATGTAGTTAAATGTAGTTAAATGTAGTTAAATGTAGTTAAATGTAGATAATGTAGCAGACATAATTTGAACTGTTCTCTTTTTTTCTATATTAATTACGTCAACTACGTGTATGTAGCAAATGTAACAAACTGTAGTAAATAAAGCGTGTAGTTTATTGAATTAACTACACGTAGTTAATGATGTAGTAAATGTAGTGTAGTTTATTCGGCCAACCCTGGTTATTACTCATTACTTTTGTTTCAATAAATCAGTTCATACGAGACCATTAACCAATACAGTCCTTTTACTTTGTCTCTCATTCCACTGTTGCAGCACACTTTCTAAGTGGTTATGGGCCGCACGTTAAAAGAAAGAGAGACTGTGGTATGGAAAGTTAGAATTTATTCACGGTTAAAAAGGAAAAGAAAAATCGAAACGGTTTATTTTTTTTTGGACACGATTTTTTTTCTTTGCAAATTAAACGAAAAGAAATTTACTCACGGTAGTCTTGTTCTAGCTGTTACGGTAGATTGTATTACGTCTGTAAAGTATTGAACTCGGTCACGTCGAACGATGAGCAACGGTGATACAGATGAAGTGTTTCGCTTAAAAGACGAAAAAGATTGGGTTTTATGGAAGTTTCAAATTTCAATCGTATTGAAATTTCATGAAGTTTTTGAATATGTAATTGGATTGAAAAAACCGCCGGACGCCAGCGACGCAGATTATGTGAAGAAATTAGGTGTTTTCGAAAAGCTAGATATTAAGGGACAACGTGCAATATCGTCGACAATCGAAAGTGAAGCGTTACTTCACATCGTAAACTGTAAAACGGTTGCTGAAATGTGGTCAAAATTATGTACCGTATACGAGAAGAAATCAGAAACTAGCATTGATTATTTGCAACAGAAATTTTTTGCGTACACTAAAGAGCCAGAAGATAACATTGCTACGTTTATTTCAAAATTGCAAGAAATCAAACAGCAATTAACGGATCGTGGCGAAAATATATCAAATAAAATGCTCATGACTCGTATTCTCATGTCGTTATCTCCTCAATACAATGCATTTAAGAGCGCTTGGGAATCAACGGCAGAGGATAAAAGAACGTTGAACGAACCTTGTACCCGTCTCATGATCGAAGAGACACGAATAACGGAAAAAAATTCAGAAATAAGTACAAGTGATGCACTGTTCACAAGGAAATCGAATTTTCGAAAAGACAATAAGTCAGGTAAGCAACGCGGTGTGTGCTACAAGTGTGGTAAAAATACGCTTTATCAAAGATTCTGTCCAGAGAATGTAAAGAAAAACGACAAAAAGACTGATGCATTATGTTGCGTTTTTGTCACTAACGGAGACCGAGAAGAATGGTATTTGGATTCTGGTGCGACTGAGCACATGTCGAATAGACGCGAGTGGTTTAGTAATTACGAAAAATTAGATGACCCGCATCCAGTTCGTATTGGAAACGGATAATACATTTACACTGTAGGCAAAGGAAACATCAATGTGTTGGTGTTTGATGGTGAACACTGGAACGAAAAGTATTTAGCCGATGGGTTTCATGTGCCGATGCTAGCAGTTAATCTATTATCACAGGCCACAGGGTCGTTGTTTGGACAAAGGCTGCAAATTGTATGCAGAGAACGACCGATGCAGTTTTACACGAAGCGGTTCAGTCGTTGTAATCGGAGAGAGAACGACTGGTTTGTATAAAATGATGATTCGTGCGAAAGAAACGAAGAATGAAACAGCACCGTATACGAATGTAACTGCAGTAAGGGAGAGCATACGAATTTGGCATGAACGTCTCGCACACCAAAACATCGCACACGTCAAACGATACTTAAACACAAATGGAATCGAATACATCAACGAGAGTGATTTTCAATGCGAATCGTGTATATACGGTAAAGCACATCGTTTGCCGTTTGGTAATAGTGTGAGTAAGACTTTGAATTGTGGTGAACTCATACATACAGATTTGTGCGGACCAATGGAAGAAAAATCACTCGGCGGTTCAAAATATTATTTGTTATTAAAAGACGACTGTTCACATTATCGTTTCGTTTATTTTTTGCGTGAAAAATCAGAAGTTTCGAGTAAAATAGTTTTATTTGTTAATTTCGTAGAAACTCAAACGGGTCGAAAAATAAAAGTGATGCGAAGTGACAACGGAACGGAATACATAAGCAATGATGTAAAGAATTTCTTGGAAACGAAAGGAATTCAACATCAAGTGACAGTTCCATATATGCCAGAACAAAACGGCTCGAGTGAAAGAGAAAATCGTACAGTAATTGAATCGGCGAGAACACTGTTACATTCCGTAGGTGATTTAAAGAAATTTTTGTGGGCAGAGGCTGTCAACACGGCTGTTTTTGTAATCAATCGAACTGGCACAAGTACCGTAAAAGACAAAACACCATATGAATTATGGCACGGTGAAAAGCCAAATTTCAATTATAAAGTGTTCGGTTCCGTCATTTATACTCATATTCCGAAACAAAAACGACGAAAATTTTATAAGAAAGCAAAAAAATGTATGTTTGTTGGCTATGGAGAGAACTGTAAGGGTTTTCGTGTTTATATTCCGGAAAATAGAAAGATTTAAACCGCAAAAGACGTAATTTTTGGCAAAACGGGCACAGAAATCGATAAAATTGAGAAAAGTGTTACAGTTAATGAGAAATCACACAGTTCTATTGATTTAAACGTGAACACTGACGATATAATTGTTGATAGTGCGTCGATAAATGAAAACAATAACAGCGTTATTTTAGAAGAAAGCATTGACAGTAGCGTTTCAAGTGGAAACGATGATAGTGTTGTTTCGAATGAAGAGGACAATAGCAATACATCGAATGATAATAACAATGCAAATAATTCAGCGACTAAAGAAGAGATCATCATTTTGAACGATAGCAATGATTCAAACGAAGCAAACGAATCAGGCAAATCAAATGACAGTGAAGAATTGAGTGACAACAATACAAATGAAAATCAAAATATGATGCAGAATTTCGTCAACAGAATTAGTGGGAGCCGAATTTGTAACATCGATTTATGAAATGTTATCAGTTCGCGTTTACGTCACAATGAAGAAACAACCGCTGACTTTTGTTGTACTTTTTTAGCCACAAGTGATGAGCCTAAAACGTACGAGGAGGCAGTAAAGTCAGATAATAGTGCCGAATGGAAAAAGGCAATGAACGAAGAGTAGGTATGAATCGTTAATTAAAAACAGTACGTGGAAGTTGGTTGATCCTCCTAAAAATGAGAATATCATAGACAATCGTTGGGTATTTAAAATTGAACGTAATCCTGATGGATCAATTGAACGGTATAAAGCGCGTTTAGTAGTTCGCGGATTCACACAACGTTATGTCATAAATTACAGTGAGACATTTAGTCCTGTCGTTCGATACAGTTCGATTCGTGCTATTCTAGCAGTTAGCGCAGCAAAAAAAAATTAAACTTTTACAATTTGATGTAAAGACAGCGTTTTTTATACGGTGATTTATCGGAAGATGTTTATATGAAACAACCGATTGGTTTCAACGATAAATCGGGTAAAGTTTGCAAATTGGTGAAAAGTTTATACGGACTTAAACAGGCATCGCGTTGCTGGAATGCAAAATTCACTGAATTTATTAAGCGTTTTGGATTCGAAACATGTGAAGCAGATCCGTGCGTGTTTATTTGTAAACGAAACGGTGAAATGACGATTTTAGCAATTTTTGTAGACGATGGATTAATTGCATCAACGAGTGAACCGTGCATCGGTCCAATTATTGATTTTCTGCGGAAGAGTTTCGAAATTAAAACGTCGAACGTCAATTATTACCTTGGTTTGGAAATCAATCGTAAACCAGATGGATCGATTCATATCTGTCAAGCTGCATATGTGAAGAAAATTTTACAACGTTTTGGTTTACAAGATTCACATGCAGTATCAACACCTGTAAACAATCAACAACAACTTGGCACCGTGGAAAGTGGAAAACAAGTGGCGTTTCCATACAGAGAAGCAGTTGGGTCGTTAATGTTTTTGGCTATCGGAAGCAGACCGGACATTGCTTTCGGCGTATCACTAGTCAGTCGTTTTATGGATTGTCCATCCGAAATTCATGTCACCGCTGTGAAACGAATTTTAAAATATGTCAAGGGAACGGCTGATTACGGTATACATTTTGATTCAAATCCTAACAATTTTAGTTTTTCTACTTACAGTGATGCCGATTATGCGGGCGACATAGTTAAACGAAAGTCAACTTCGGGCAATTGTTTCTTGCTTGGTCGAAGTATTATCAGTTGGTCGTCTGAATTGCAACGATGTACAGCTCAATCAACGGCTGAATCCGAGTACATAGCGACATCAGAGGCATCGAAAGAACTCATATGGCTTAAACGATTGGTATGTCGTTTGGATGAACGATTATCACGAGAACCACCAACGCTTCATCTCGACAACCAGAGCGCAATCAAGCTAACGAAGAATCCAGAATTCCATAAACGATCGAAGCATATTGAAACACGCTATCAGTACATTGGAGAAAAATATGCCAATCGTGAATTTGATTTAAAATCAGTGGGAACAGAGTTTCAATTGGCCGACATTTTTACGAAGGCTCTTCCTAAAGTTAGATTCGAGTTTTTGCGAGAAAAATTAAATATCGTTCCATTGAATTCATTTTCCTAATCGTTAATACCACATTAAAGTCGTTAATCTTTCGTTTTTATTAAAAAAAAAAAAAAAAATATTGTTATTCAAAGTAGAGTAAAGTAAAGAAATGTTTTGATTGTTTTTACTTGTAATTTGATGAAAAATAAGAAATTGTAAATTCAATCAAAAGGTGGGAGTGTTACGAAATGTTATATTTTGAGTGTTACGAAATGTTATATTTTAATGTTATTGACACTGGTCAATACTATGCAGACTTATTGCGTTTGAGCCACGAGGTGAAAATTAAACGACCTCATCTGGCGAAGAAAATAATCTTGCTTCATCACGATAACGCACCAGCGCACAAGTCAATCACTGCGATGGCTAAAATCAACGATCTGAAGTTTGAATTGATGCCGCACCCTCCCTACTCTCCAGATCTAGCCCCGAGTGACTATTATCTGTTTCCTAACCTCAAAAAATGGCTTGGCAGTAAGAGATTTGCGGACAATAAAGAAGTAATCGAAGCTGTAAATGGGTATTTTGAGCAGCTTGACGGATCAGTCTATAGAGATGGCATTATTAGACTAGAACACCGCTATGAGAAATGTATCAGCCTTGGAGGAGATTATGTTGAGAAAAAAAAAAAATTTATAATAAATAATGTAAAAAATACAGAAACTCTATGTTTATCAGGCATTTTTTGCAAAAACATTACCTAAAAGTCAAAACTTTGTTTCGGGAAGAAAATTTGAACACCACTTAAAATTGAAAATCTGTCAACCCTAAACCTATGGAATCTAAACTTAAATACTATCTTAAAGACTGATATTTCTACAAAAAATTATGTCTAAGATTAGGTCTCTATCATTAGTATTGACAGAGATATCGAATTAAATGAGGGTCAGGGAACACCAAGGTTAGGTTTAAATGGCTGTCAGGAAAACAAACTGACACACTTAGACCAATATTAGGTCCATTGTGATACCATAGGTATTATGCGAGGGAGTACCTCACTTAACAAAACCATTTGGAGCTTTTAATAAAGCGAAGGATATGCAGGGGATCTGTGTGTGCCAGATCGCTTGGATCATCAAGAAAATATTTTCCTAGATACCGCTTTCTTTTAAAAGAGAGTGCAGGACATGAGCAGAGGAGGTGTGGGATTGTCTCCTCCTCCTCCTCATCTAAGCAACTTCTGCAGAAGTCATTTGAGGGAACGCCAAGTCTTATGGCGTGTCTTCCTATCAGACAATGTCCGGTGATGACATTTATTACGGAGCTAACTTGCAATCTGGCAATTGATAACAAATGTCTTGTGCGTTTTGGCCACTCACGTGGTGATATTGTACCACCTATGATTTGTTCTATCCATTGCCTCTTGCTTTAGCATAAGTTTACATGTAGCGATTGGTATACCAGTATTCAACCTGCTGGTTGAGATCGGTAGAACGGTTCCTTCTCTGGCGAGTTCATCGGCTTTGCAGTTACCCACGATATCTCTGTGCCCCGGCACCCAAATAAGGTGAATATTGAACTGTTCAGCCATCTCCCTAAGAGAAAGGCGACAGTTAAGGGCGGTTACTGAGTTCGTAGAAACAGCGCCGAGTGATTTGAGGGCTGCTTGACTATCTGAGAAAATCCGGATATTCGTTGAGGATATCACGTTTTCTCTTAGCCATGACAGGACCTCTTTGATGGCCAGAATTTCCGCTTGGAACACGCTACAATGGTTTGGGAGGCGGAACGAGAGACTTACGTTAAGTCGGTTTGAGTACACCCCACAGCCTACCCCTTCTTCGGTTTTTGAACCATCTGTATAGAAATGAATTGAATCATCTCTCAAAAATTCTTCGTCTTCCCAGGTCGTTCTCGGTGGGATTGAGACTTGGAACTTATTATCAAAAACCAATTGGGGGATGGTGTAGTCGGAGTGACAGGGGATTGATCCGAATAAATTCAGGATTGTAACGTGACCGATGTTGTTATCGGTCCATTGGGAGATAGCTCTCTTACGAGTGGCTGCACTGGCGGCCATTCGTTTGCTGAAGATATCTAGTGGTGTGAGGTTAAGGAGTGTATTTAGTGCAGCTGAGGGTGTTGATCTCAGTGCTCCGCTTATACACAGACTGGCTGTTCGTTGGACCTTGCTTAAATTGTCGCAGTAGGTCCTTTTATCAAGAGCGGTCCACCATACCACTACTCCGTATGTGAGTATTGGTCTGATGACCGCGGTGTAAAGCCAGTGGGTGATTTGGGGGGAGAAACCCCATTTGCTACCAATGGCTTTTTTGCAGGAAAATAAGGCCAAGGTGGATTTCCTGTTTCTTTCCTGTATATTGGCTTTACAATTTACCTTTTTGTCTAGGATTATACCTAGATATTTGGCTTCGTTCGAAAGCTCAAGTGGGATTCCATTAATTGACGGAGTTATTAATTCAGGAATTTTGTATTTCCTGGTGAAGAGAACGAGTTCAGTTTTCTTAGGGTTGACCCCTAGATCACATTTTCCAGCCCATTTTACTAGTTTATTTAGAGCGGTCTGGATCAGATCCGTAAGGACGTGAGCATGTTTGCTGGATACCGCAATGGAGACGTCATCTGCATATGCAATCACTTTGAATCCCTCAGCTTCTAAGTCAACTAAAAGTTCATTGACGAATAGATTCCATAGAAGAGGGGATAGGACTCCGCCTTGCGGTGTTCCTCTACTGACAGATCTCTTTGCAGAGAAGTTTCCTAGAGTAGAGTTGATTCTCCTGCTTTTTAGCATTAGATTTATCAACTCCACTATGGAACCATCTTCTTTGAGCTTCGTCAGTGCCTTTGTAATTGCAGAGTTGCTGACGTTGTTGAATGCGCCCTCTATGTCGAGGAAGGCGGCCAGAGTGAATTCTTTGTGATGGAGGGAATATTCTATAGTACGTACCAGGGTGTGTAAGGCCGTTTCTACAGATTTTCCCTTAGGTGTGTTGTGCTGTAGATAACAATTTTGGATCTATAGCTGTACGCAGGTGGATATCAATCAGTCGTTCTAAGGTTTTAAGAAGGAAAGATGATAGACTTATTGGTCGGAGATCTTTTGGGTTTACGTGGGATGATTTCCCAGCCTTAGGTATAAACACAACCTTGACTTCTCTCCACTGAGTGGGGATATAGTTCAAGGTGGTACAGCCGATGAGAATTACTTCAAGGACAGGGATAATAATGTCCGCGGCCTTTTGAAGTTCGGCTGGAATTATACCATCAGGTCCAGGGGATTTGTATGGGTCAAAGCTGTTAATGGCCCAAACTAGTTTTTCCCTTGTAATCAGATCGGGGATGTTAGTTATTATGCTGCCTGAATCTATGGAATCATAGTTACATAAGTAGTTCTTAGAGCTGCCTGGAAAGTGAGTGTCCAGAAGCAGATTGAGCGTTTCTTCGCAGGATTCTGTCCATCCGTCAGCTGTTTTGAGACTGCTAGGCGTGGTCGAACTTTTTGAGAGTATTTTTCTTAATCTAGAAGCTTCTGAAGTATCTTCTATTTTTCCACAGAAGTTTCTCCAGGAATTTCTTTTATTTTTCCTCAGTTGATATTTATAAGTTTTGAGGGATTTCTTGTAGGATTCCCAGTCTATTAAAGTCTTAGATTGTTTAGCTCGGCTGAAAAGTTTTCTACATTCCTTCCTGAGCGGTTCTAGCCCCGAGCTCCACCACAGTGGTTTCTGTTTTCCTCTTATTTTTGTAAGAGGACAGGACTTCTGCAGTGAATAGTTAAGGGCAGTGGTAAGATCATTGACTTTTTTGTCTAGATCGTGTTTGTTTGTAGGGTTTTGTAAAAGTTCAGGTTTAATAAACTTTTTCAAAGGTACCCGATATTTTTCCCAGTCAGTTTTCCGGTATTTTCGGAAGATTGGTTGCTTGAGAGGTTGATCACTAAGATCAAATTGAATGTATCTATGATCAGAAAAGGAGTGTTCAGTAGATACTTTCCAATTAGTAATCCTATGATGAACCGAATTGGAGACAAGAGTGATATCTAAAACTTCTTGTCTGTTTCTGGTTTTGAATGTTGGTTCATTGCCAATATTACTTACTATGAGGTTAGTACTTAAAATAAAATCAAAAAGTGACTCACCCCTTTCACTTATGTCAGTACTTCCCCATACTGTGTGATGCGCATTGGCATCGCATCCAATGATGAGGCAGATCGTCTGCCGTTCTGCTTCAGCGACAATCCTTTTTAATAAGTCGCCTGGGGGAGGGCCAGGATGGTCGTGGCCGAGGTAGGCAGATACCAGCCAGTAGGTGTTGTCACCGGTCTGGTCTCTTATTGTGATTACATCTCGATTGCTGTAATTAGGGAGTAAAAATACATTAGTGCTACTTCTTACCAACCTTTGTCCTTCATATACAGTAGAGTATATCGAGGAGCCCTTAGTCCATGAACGATGGATTTGATGATCCAAGGCTCTTGGAGAAGGACAATATTTTCATCTCTCTTGTTTAGGCGGAGAAGAAGGGAGGCCGAAGCCTGCTTGGAGTGTTGGAGGTTAATCTGTGTTTGCACCATCTTGGGAACAACTAAGTAGACTAACCCCCACCACAGTCTGGTTGAGGTCGTCGTCTGTTTCGCTCTCAGAGTTTGACATAAGAAGGTCATCCTCGCTGAGCGAAACCTCGTTAGCGAAGTCATCAGTCTCCAAGTCGGAGAATTTGATGACGTTTTGGGCATCCAAGTGGGATGTGGAGGGTCTATTTTCATGCGTTTTAGCAGAGAATGTGCCGAGCTCATCTATCTCCATGGTTGGAGGGTCAACTTGCCCTGCGGGTTCTTCCACTGAAGACGCACTTTTTGTTTCGGGAGATGGAACGATGTTCTGTTCTTCATCTTTTTTGTATATTTTTAAGGCAATGTTTGACCAGCCGAACCGAATCACGCCTTTTGTCGCAGCCAGGGGAGCTAGGGAGTCCTTATTGATGACTATTATAGCCGATCTATAGTGACCCTCCGGCTCTTCCAGCTTCGCGACTTTACAGTCATGGGTTGGATTGCCGAATTGAATCATTTTCATGATTGTATCTTTGCAGGAGAGTTCTGCTGGTAGTCTAGCGCGAGCCCTAGGCCTGCAAGGGATATCCTCACTTGACGCGCCCCTGATACCATCCTGCGTCCTCAAAGATAGCAGGTTCCCCTGGGTTTTCCATCATAAGAGTCCAGTAGGAGGCCCGGAGCTTGTTCATGATGATCGCCCATTGATCGAAAGAGATCGCACCATCCGCGTTACTCCTGCCAATGACAGCGAAAATGGGTTTTTCCTTCAGTGCGTCACTGTACGACATGTCTTTTTTGGAGCTGAGGGTGCTTGGGTTTTGCACCTTAGGCCTTTTGGCGTTCGGGGTTGTCTGCTCGAACGAACGTTGGCGCTTAGACGTTGAGTCTTCGCTGTTTTTTTCAATTATTGCAATGATTTTCATGGCCCACTCAAGTTTGGCAGATTGCGTTGAATCAAGCTTAGGTTTAGGTACCGCACCTAACACCTTCGGAATTTTCTCCGTATTCCGCCTTTCTTTTTTGGTTTGGGAAGGTAGGGAGGTTGGGATGCCCTTCGTTGTCCGTTCCACTGTAAGACACAGTTTCACCTTCAGCTTGGGGGTTTAGGGAGATTGGAAACCCTTTTGTTTTCAGTTCCACTGTAAGTCACAGTTTCACCTCCAACTTTGGGGTTAGGGGGATTGGACACTCTTTCGTTGTTTGTTCCACTGTTAGTCACAGTTTCACCTACAACTTGGGGGAGGGATGGAGTGTTTCCGGAGCTCGAAGGAGGTCCTCCCCTTTTGACCTTTGACATAGGATGGAATGAGGTGGGAGGTTGGGGCAGTGTTTTTGATCACAGTTCGCGTTAGAACCGAAAGTCTCGGCCCTTCTACTTGCTGCCACAGTCTTCTCCGGGGTCCCTTCAATACGGGCAGTATGAGTGGAAGTGCTACAGAGAGTCACTGCAACCCTTCCACTGGTTTGGGCATCCTCCTTAGGAGGGGCGTTAACCCTTCCGCAAATTGCTTTTTCTTTCTTCGTAAATAAATTTGTCACTGGCGACTTATACTCTTTCGAGGCCAAGCCATCGCCGGCAGTCGCGACACCTGCCGACTTTTGAACGTATATTCCCGTTCGTTTTTTATTCCGTTTATTTACTTTTTCCATTTTTTCAGTTTTCAAGCTATCTAACATTGAGGTTTTGTTTTGAGTAATGTTGGTTGGTCAGGTTCTGCAGCTGGATTGCTGGAGAAGATGTCCATAAGCACCCCCACCACGAAAAGGTCCATAAGCACCCCCACCACGACAAGGGTACACCAAAGTTAGCCTTTTTTTAAATTGTCAAAAAGTGCTGTCAAAGTTGGGAATCGAGCTTTACTGTAAAACAATTTTTTTCTTAGAATATGACCAAGAATCACACCCCAAAGGATAATACACGAAGTACGGGACACCCTGTATTTTCATCGTTTGCCTGTTAATCCAGAGGTTCGAGTTCGAATCCCAACAGAGGCAAAAATGTTTTTTCCACGGGTATCGCCTTTCGCGAGGAATTGGAAAATCCTCCGTTAGTATTCATTGCCATGAAAAGCGCTTTCTCGATTAGCCTCTCGGAACCGGCAGAAAATTGTAGGTCCCCTCCATTTCCTCACAAGGCATGGTTGTGAAAAATGCGCTAGGCCCAAGGGCTCCTCGCTCTGTTGCGCCACCCTATTTATTTTTATTTATTTCCTAAAAAAATCGTGAGGAATTTATGCTTGTAAGGTAATTAAAATCACATTTCTTGATTTATTCGTCGTTTGGAGGTCGTGCTCATGTGAATTGTCCTTAACACCTTAAGGGAGGATAGATCTGACGACCTATACGTTGCCGTTGTTTTGTGATACTAAGTGCAAACTATTTCCCGAAACGCAGAATTCCTCCGGAAACACAAGTATAAAATGATCATAATGACAACGGCCTTGTCAATCGAAAAGAGTCGGTTCCCATTAGAACACCGCAATTAAATCGGAATGAGCGCTGTTAGTGACAATATTTGGTACCGTCCTGTACTACTCCGTGCTGTTGTAATGTGTTATTTGTTTTATGTAGTATTAGTGTAGTTAATCTTGTGGTGTATCAGCCAAATGGTCTTTGTCGCCCGGCTGCAACCCCTCTACTCAGCTGATTTGTGTGTGGAGTAGGTTTCATATAAATGTAAATGTAAAATGATCATTGGTGCTGCTAAGCAACCGAAAAGTAAATTTTATGTTAAACTCAGTGTTTGAATAGATCTAAACTAACAGTATGTCTATTATCGAGAACTGGAACGCCTAGCCATTTCAGCTACACGCCATATTGCAACACATAGCAATTCTACCTTGCTGATTAGGGAGTGCTAAATCTTCTTTGATGGTTGTCTAGGTGTGTTCACAGTTATTTGTTCGATAATGGGAAACGAGAATTGCTTGTCTAACCGAAGGCTACGACCTTGGCGTCCCAACCTTATAATGAATCTTGTACTAGCACTTGTTTTTTTTTTTTTGAAATCTGCTTGAAAGTAATTTCGGTGGAATTTCATTGGATTCCGTTGAAAGCTCATACCTCTGGGAGTGGATTTAATGTTGTTTTCCATTACAACATTGAAAACATCCGCTTCCTGTTTACATACTTTCACTAACTTTCTCGCCCTTCATTTGAGTCTTAATCTGCTCCTTCACCAACTCATACCATTGAAACTAAACCAAGTAACAAACATCGCCTATCTCAATAGCTAAAGCCCATAACCCAATCCTAGCTACTCCTATGTACATATAATATAATGGAATGAAGAATGATATTTGCATGAAACAGTTTCAAGTGCTTCAAATTCGTTTCATTTGTGTGTCGGTAGGGGACTAGAAAAGGACTCGCCTGCCGTTTGTTATTTGGATTCATTCACGTGCCACGGTGGCAGTTGAGCCACGAACACTCGCGGTTTTTGGTTGCGGGAGAACACGTCTGTTACACGCCTACAAAATATAAAACAATGACTACATTGCAACATAGGCGCTCTAAAGTGTCGGTGTTGGTATTTTTGTTTTTTATTTTTTTTTTTTTTTTGTTTTCATTTTCGGTTTCCAGCGAGTGATTGGTGATGGATGTGGCGGCGGCGACGGACGTAAAAGGAATGCGTTAGGGAACGGTGGTAATGGTAGTAACTCCTGTTTGCTTGACGTGTTTCATTAATTATTGTCTCACATAAATAACCACCATTATGGGAACACTGAGTAGTATCAGCTGGACGAGAAGGACGTTTGACAGCGAACATTACAACTAACCCCGAACGAACAACGGTGAGATATAAAGTTATGTAGGTGGGTGGGATATGGTGGGGATTGTGTGGTTTGGTGTGTGAGTGTGCTTGATGAAGAGGCTCGGTTTTGTTGTATGTGCAATTACTTTACGCCATTTTCGACAAATGAAATATTGAAAGATTAATTGTTGTTGATTGTGGATATATACGGACACGATTTGTGAGGTTGGGGGTAAGGGGAGTGTGCAAAAAAGGACTCGCACAGTGAACTGAACATGGAACATCTTAATGGGCTTGCGATAACCAGCAGTGTTGTCGGTAGTTGTTACTTTACTATCATGCGGTGGACGATGTGGATTAATTTGAAAGTACCTACTTGCAATTGAGAGCTCTCTGGCTAGCAATTTGTGGGTACTGTTTGATAGTTTACTGAATGGTCATAGTGAAATTGACTTTGTTAGTGTAGGTAATTGATGGATTTAAAAGTGAAAGTGGGAAAGTGAATTGTGCTCACGGGCGTAGCCAGGTTTATGTATCGGGGGGATAAGACTACTGGAAGTTCATGGAATAACAATTATATTAAATGAAAAAAAATATGACAACAAAAAAAGGTTCATTTGATTACATATGTACTACAGAATCAATCTTCGGATTTTCTTTTTAAATATATCCACTATACTTCATTTGCGTCAATATCTATCCAATAGTGAATGTTCATGAGAGCCAAGCCGTTCAGTCTGTTTTCACTCGTTATGTTTCGCAAGTAGTATTCGTAGGCTTGTAAAAGTCTTTTCTGGTGTAGCAATGGAAACAGGTATGGTACCCAATAGCTGTAGCAACGTGTAAATATTTGGATTTAGTTTCTTATCGCACTCATGCAAGCATTCCAAAGCAGATTTTGGACTAGGGGAGAAGACAGTCATAAAGCTGCTTTCCACACTTCTGAAAAAATGACCTCAAAGTCAAAACTTTGCTGGGGGAAGAAAATTTAAACACCATTTAAAACTTAAAATCTGGCAGCCCTAAGCTTTTAGGAGCCGAATTTAAATACAGTTTTTTTATCATTGCTTCTACAAAGAATGAAGTCTAAAATTAGGTCTCTACCATCAGTTAGCAAAGTTAGCCTTTTTAAAATTTTCAAAATTTGTGTCAAAGTTGAGAAACGCGACTTTACTGTAAAACAATTTTTTTTTCTTAGAATATGACCAAGAATCACATGCCAAAGTATGTAAATACGAATTACGGAACACCCTGTTATAATGATGTAATTTAACTGATTTTTTCAAGATATCAGCGTGTAACGAGAAACTCAAAAATATTAAAAAAAAAATTAAAGGTTGTTAAATAATAATAGACTTAATATTGATAGGTATACTGAAAACAGTAGTTGACTAAGACAGATATTTTTGTCGCTTTTCATTCGGTACCAGAATATCTTCTTCTAGATAATTAATTTTTTTAAACAAGTTGTCGTCATTAAAACTGTTAATAAAGCAAAAAAAGGGGACTGTTGCCTCTAACGGCCGTGACGTGTGGATCACTAGCAGATGCAGTCGTCACATTAAAAAAAAAAACGGCGGCTGCTCGCTTAGCTCCACAACCGAACGAACTTCACACCGACTGCGTTTCTAAATGTTTCGCGCCAAATTTGACTTCAGCGCGGTTTTCAAATTTTAACAGGTGACTGTGTCAAAAATTTGAGGACAGCATTCGCACACAGATATTTTGAATAAATTATATTGTAAAAAATATAATTCTGAAGTATAAAGATACTTAATGTTATTTTTATGTATTTGCATTTTTTTTATTGAGTTATCAACGGCAAAAAAATTAATATTGGTAACAAGACTTGTAATTCTGGAAAAGGGACGCACCAGGGGACTGTGTTTTGGGGTGTTTGGGGTTTTATTTATTCAAATATAACATTATTAAATTACTAAATAAGCTGTGGCGTGCCAAAAACATAATACTATGTCATTATTGAAGCAAAAAGCTGAGAAAAATTTAAATTTATTACATAAAATTTTGCTTGGGACAGCGATTTTACATTTAGTGGAGAAATACCCTTATAAGTCGGTTCAAAACCAATTTTGGAAATATTTGAAATTTTTTATTCAGCTAAACAACAGCTTTCAAATGATACCTATTTCATATCTGTACGCACTGGGTCGGAAAATGGTCATTCTCTTTTCTGTGGCACATCATTTATTACGAAGATCTTTTCAATCCATACTATTTCGCATTTGTGGTCCGTAAAGATTGGCCTTGTGTACAGGTGAAGAATAAGATGTCTCGGCTTTACTGAAGCCTTCCTCTCCTTGTCATAAGGTACCATACCTATTACCTACCGCCCTCTGCACACCGCTTAATCTTCCTCCGCATGATATCAAAAAGTAGCCTCTAGCTCAATTCGCACTGGAGCTTTGTTGATATTCAGTACCATTTTGGCATATATGAATTCATATTTATAAATAAACACTTCAAACGTAAATGAAATAGTTTTCCTTGAAATAAACAAAAAACGAAGCAATCTATGAGTGAAACTTACCTCATTCTTCCAAATCATTTCTATAAAAATAAAAATTTCCTTCTTTTGTAGTGGACGCAGTGCGCGACTGGTTGTTGTTTGGATTAGAATTTCAGTATTTATTGGTTTTTTGCGTTTTGATAAGTGAATGTGTGCAGCTGCATGAGTGCAATTACTTGCGCTTTCGAATCATCCCCCGAAAAACAAGCCGTACACAGTCTCACGCTCACAATGATGAAACAAGTGTGATGCTTGTTGAAAAAGTACACAACACTCGTGAATACGAGCCTTCGCATTGCTTGTGCCCAAGAATGATGAATGAATGGACCATTCAAACGCAAACAGGTACACCATTCGCTTGTATTCGAAAAAAGCGAATGATCACGAATGATGAGGGATGACAACAAATATTTTTTCATGTTCATAGATAGGTTTGAATACGCATTTTGTGACCTAACTAGGGCGTTATTAATATTTTTTGGGTTTTTTTGGTTGTTGTTGTTGTGTTCTTCATCACAGTATTGTACTGTGAAGTATTCGCTGCCTTATAAAGTATTTGTTGCACTGTAGATGATTCGTTGCCTTAGACACTATTCGCACAAGTTTATTCGCATACACAATACACATATTGTCATTGCCTGCCATTGTTTCAGAAAAGCGAATGAAAGTGAGAACCTGTCTTGTTGACTAAAAGAGAGTGCAGTGTGTGTATTGCTTTGGATTAAGATGAATGGTGTCTGAATGGCGTGTAAGGCAATGAATGAGTGAATTCATTCACAAAACGAGACATTCACTGCAGCTCCCTGGTGTGAACATTTAGCTCAACATATGTACCCACTCAAGCAAATAAAAAAAAAAAAGACTATAGACGTTCTTGTTCGATTTGATTTTGAATTAATGGTAACTTTTGTTATTCTGTAAAGCAGAATTCCAATAAACAGTTCTTTTTTTAATTTTTTAATTCTTTTTTTGAGCTAGCAAACCCTCAACTAATAAGTGGTATAACTAACAACAAGAAAAACGTAAAATCCAACAGGGAATATTATTGCTTTTGGCCAGCGTAAGTCATCGTCAGTCATTATTTTTGTTCAACAAAATCGAACTTAGATGCCAAAACTATCGATGGTGGCAGCTCATTTTTGTTTTCCGCACTAAAGGAGAATATGAAAATCAAAAAAGCTTTTGACAACATAAGTCATCGTCGATTGCATTGCGCAGTGTAAAGGTGTTCCTTTTTTTTTTTGGTTTCTGTTCCTTGCCATTTGAACAAATTTCAAACATTCTCCAAATGGAATTCAGGAAAAAATAAACCACCATCTTTTTCATATGGATATGAGTACCAGTACATACATATGTATGTACATTTATTTTGTAATACAATTTCTGATAAAGATAATTGATACACATACCTGCCATCTGGTTGTTTTCAATTTCATATTCAAATAGTGAACCATCTTTGTCATTCCTGTTACCACATTGTAGATGGTGGGCATTGGGCTCACGGTCCGTCAGTAGAGCATAGCTGCTCATTTTTGCTGTGGTTACCAATTGTTCAACAGCTACCGATGCATCGTTAGATCTTGCTACTGTTTATCCATGGCACTTGAATGAGAGCTTAATCGATGTCGTTCTTTGACATCAATGTGACAGAGGCCTACTTCCCGTTGGTACTGCAGGTTTACTTGTAGCCCCTTTGTTTTCAGGTTTTTTTGTTCATCATTTTTACTTAGCTTAGTTTAGAGCCATTACCGGCTTCCCCTATACCTTGTTTATACAATTATTTAGTCGATATATCCTTTCTTAAAGCATGGCCATAGTGTCGTCTCTCGTGAATAGCCATGGCTTAATTCTTGGCCTGTGCTTGTAGGCCCTTTTATTTCCTGAACTTACCAGTGTGCACTCGGAAAGTCTGACTTTGGGTGGGTCGCTAGTGAGTAGGTCATTTTTACAGGCTTCTTTTAGTCGACTTGGAAATGGTTAGGGTTATTTTATTACAGCTAGCGAGAGTTTTGAAACTCTTTAAATCGTAGTTCGTGGATGTGGGTTGCTCGTCAGTCGTGCACTGGTGGAATAAAAAAATCTTCACATGATTTTCTAGGAAGTTTTAAATAATTCTCTTAACATGGAAAAGCTTAAGTAGTTTGTAGAGATTTCACTCAAGGGCAAACTTTGCATTGTTTTCCAGTCATAGTCTTCACCTTTTTACTTCTTACTTTGAATTGTTTGGTCACCCATAAAATTTCTCCCAAATCGTGTTTAAGGGGTGTCTTTCTCCCTCCGTTTGGGCACGAGGTACAGTTTTACAAAAAGTTTACAAAAAACTATTAAAAATCAAGTTAACCATTTACTACCACATACTATAATATTAATACTTTGTTCTTTACTTCTAATTTTAGTTTGTTAAAATAAAGTCATTAGTTTAGAATAAAAATAAATAGTAAATAGGGTAGCGCAACAGAGCGAGGAGCCCCTGGGCCTAACGCATTTCTCGCAACCATCCCTTGTGAGGGAATGGAGGGGACCTACAATTTTCTGCCGGTTCCGAACGGCTAATCGAGAAAGCACTTTTTATGGCAATGATTACTAACGGAGGACTTGTCAATTCCTCGCGAAAGGCGATACCCGTAAAAAAAACATTTTGCCTCTGGTGGGATTCGAACTCGAACCTCTGGATTAACAGGCGGACATGCTATCCATCACACCACGGGTACCACAGTTGAGAAATTTAGTTTAGTTTAGAATAGAAAGTTTTTTCTCACAAGTTACCCGAAAAATCTATCTCTTTACAAAATTCAAGGGTGTTTCGAAAACGAATCCGAACATCTGTTTCAATAAACTGGTTATTATTTTGAAATAACGCTGGCTTTTCCAACAGCCCAGTAGCTTTCCTGAAATCTTTCGGTTTTTGGCTATATTGTGTTTTCCAAGCTTGGATTGAGCTAGGCCCGAGTAACGATGAGCGTGATAATTATCCAAAAAGTATAGGTACCTAAAAATAAAAAGCAAGTATTTAAACTGAAGGCAGATTATCATAACCATGCACGTATTGATTATAATGAAGTGCTAGTTACTCCCTAAGACAGAAAACGTTGCCCCACAATAGAGCTTATGAATAATCCTTATAACAAGACAAAAGGAATATGATTCAAAACAGTTACCCACTTGTGAACCTGGTTGGTTGTTGTTACTTTAAATGTTTACCACTACAATGGTCAAGTTGTTCCACTTAAGTATCTCCGATCAATAGCGACACTATAGTAAAAATCAATTAAATGCACATTTCAATTCCAGTTGTTATTTACTGTTATCTCCTTCCTCAAAATAGGCTCCACCGACCACACGACATTATAGACTTGCACCAATAACACACCCGTTTATAAAGGGTTTAGGATTGCATTATTTGTCCATCACATTCCAATTATTTTCAACTGCTTGCATGTCTAGGAAGAGGAAACAATGTCCCATGGAGAAAATGTTATCCCCAGCGACAATATTCACGTTTTAAAGCCTCGATTTTCTATTGTCTTTTGCGTATAGTGCGGCATGTACCTATTCAACGTTGTAGCAGGCGGGCAACAAAACCATCACTTCCAGAGAAAGGCAAACTTTTATCATCATACATATAAGGCTCTTGCTGCTGCTGCTGCTGATGCCTTACGTCTACGTTCAACGACAGTAGGTAGGTATAACTACCATACAGATATCCGCGTCCGCGTTTCTATTTACCCTTGTGTCCATTCCATAGCGAATCTGAATATTGTCTCTGAAGCATGAAACATAGCTTCAGCTTGGGACACATTCATTTTAACAAGCAAACACAAAAACGGGACTTCATATATACGGATGAATGAAATGAGACAGAGAAGAAGAGAAAAAGATAGAGAGAGAGAGAGAGGGATAGAGGTATTTGGTTATTTGCATTCCTATGGAAATACACTCTACGAGCCACGACAACTACTGGCATAGTCGTTGGGATATCCTTGGGAAAAGCCTCATGTATGCATGGGATTCAAAAGGATCACATCATGCACTTCTGGTGCATATCCACCATTACCAGTCGGACATTTCGCGAAACACATATAGGTACCTACCCACTCATACATATAATACTCAATAACTGTGCATTCTGTGGAAGGAAATGTGAAGGACACTCTGTTATGATGTTGAGTGTATACATATAGTCTCCATATATACTTTAAACTGGTTGCTGTTTGTTTAGATTACAATTGCTTAGCATTCTTGGAGCACTTCTGCTGCAGAAATCACTTCTGGTAGTTTTGTCCTCACTATGGCAAAGTCGACTGTACGACTGTACCCTTAGCCGCTCAGAACTCCATGTCAAGAAACTATGAATAAAACGTTTGAGTAAACTGTTATCGCAAAGAGCATTTTTATCGGTTAAAGGACATCTTTTAGGAACATTTTTTGAAGGACATTACAGTAAGATGAGAATTTATGAGAAACGATCCTTAAAACTGCGACCGTTTGTTTGATGAGCACGTTACGGAAAACAAGTTCAGAGTACAAACTTAGTAGGAGTTATAAATTTAAAGCTTGATTGAGGACGCCAATGTTTGCATAGAGATGGACCCCCTCCATTACAATTTTTTTCTTAGAACATGACCTAGAATCACACATTACGGGACACCCAGTAAAATAACTTAACTAACTTACTGACCCTTAGCGGTATCTCTGAATTAAATTAAATGCTAATGCCTTTCGGCCTAAGAAAAATTTTTGAATCAAGAGCTTCACTTAAATCTAAGAAAACTTAACGCATTGTCTTTTCACAGGTGTTGCACAGAGCTTTCTCACTTAGCCGTTAGGAATCGTCAAAATTTGTACGTGTTCTCCATTCCTCACCAATTTATTTGTTTTGACACTGAAAGTCTGTATCTGTAGTCTTACCCAATGTCCCAATTGGCAGCCACCGTGCGACCGAACAACGAACGACGGGCGCTGCTTCGGACGATCAAAATATCAAACAAGTATAACCCTACTCTGTGTCCTTATTAACACTGGAAAGCGGTCGAGCGGTGGGGTAGCACGGTCGTACATGTTTGTTTCATGGTCGTTCAAGCTTTATAATTAAAGCTTTTCATAATAAAACTGTAGGGGAGTGCGACCGACGCCGACGCTACAAAAAGTAGCCTGGTTGCTTGGCCTTGCTTCTAATCAACCAGTTTGATTTTCTTCGCTATGCTGTTAGCAAATCGCAACCGAAAATGGAATTCGAATTTCATGTAGGAAGTAGCACTCAACGAGAAGGTCGCGCGATCTTATGAGCATCTTGTGACTGGTATTAGGACACGCATTGTGGTAGCACTACCAACAAGCAACGCGACCGACCGAAGTTCATCGTTCGGTCGGGCGATGCAACTTCAATTAGGAGTTAGGACACAGCCTTAACTCCCTACTTCAAAAAGTTAAAAATCAAATCATTGATTTGTCTCTGAAAAAGTGCAAGTGATGCATCCCTGAGAACCATATACCATTCCTAGGGTGAAAATACTTTTTATTGAAGGCTGAGGTAAGATCGTCGAAACGTCACGTCCGGTGGCCGTGGTGCAGTGGTAAATTGTTCAGTAGATAAGTCGGACGAAAGTGAAGGCTGCTACCCTGGTAGTACCTACCATGGACCGGCAATTAAGACTGAGTGCTCCAGATTAGCATAATTCTCCTCTTTTTTTAATAAAAAAAAAAGTCCGAAATGCAGTAAAATGCAGCTAACCATTGAAGCTAGTTTATGTAAAAACCTTCCGTTATCAAAAAAGTAGGTACATCAGATTTAATACCTACTAGATTTTTTATTGGATGCTTACAGGTCCATGTTCCAGATAAGAGAGAGATAATATTCTTAAGTCCAAAACTAAGTGGTATAAAATTTATGATACGATATTGTCTTACGTGATTGGTAATTGAGTATAGGGTGATGCTACTATTAAACATGAAATAATTTAGGGCTCCATTGATTCATTCTGATGTTTTTAAAAATAACCTTTCAAACTCAACCATTCGTCGCCCGTGAATTGTTTTGTCGTATCTCCCAAAAACACAATTTTGGGAAATCGCATTTAAAGGTTTACGTTACTATAAAAAGAAAACGAAGCGACTAAGTTATTCTTTTCTTAATTTGAATATATTGTGTGGAGTATCTTCTTTTTATTTATGTATTCAGAATTGTCCTAACTGTTTTGGTTTTCAAATTATAGAGCTTTTTACCCAAAATGAGTTTGTCGTATACGCCACCAAAATAAGCTTTTTGTTTCCATCCCATTCACGTACGACAAAGTGAACGCACGTACGACATTTCAATATGTTCAAAACGAAAATGTTGTTGTTGCTGAACCCTTTGAAGTTGCTAACTTGTTTAATAATTTTTTTTGTTGATATCGGCTCAAATAATAGTGTTTCAAATGTAACTGATTCCACACTCCTCTGTGAGACTTCTTTGATTCAAGACAATACGCAGTCTGATAGTTTCTACTTTGAACCATTTTCTGCACTTGAAATTTCAAAGATTATTATGTCTCTTAAAACATCTAGTTCATCGTCCACTGATAATATTTCTAGTTTCCTTTTGAAACAAATTAGTTTTCATATATCAGATGTTGTTTGTTTTATTTTCAACTTTTGTGTAGAAAAAGGTGTTTTTCCAGAAAGCTTGAAAACTGCTGTAGTTCTTCCTTTGTATAAAAAAGGTGATAGAATGTCATTAAACAATTATCGTCCCATTTCTATACTACCTGTTTTTTCAAAAGTTTTTGAAAAATGTATTAAAACTAGAATTTTATCATTTTTAGATAGAACTCGTTTTTTAAGTGATTGTCAATTTGGTTTTCGGAGTGGCAAGTCAACAGAAGGAGCTTTATTGAAGCTATCTTATGAAATATATAACAGCTTGAATTCTTCTCAAATTCCATCAACTCTCTTCATTGACATCAGCAAGGCCTTCGACATGGTGAACCATTCTTTGCTACTTGATAAGCTCTATAAGGCGGGTTTTAGAGGCTTGATTTATAAATGGTTTTCTTCCTATTTATGCAATCGTAAACAAGTTGTAAAGATTAAAAACGCTTTTAGTTCAGAAAAATACTTAAATATGGGTGTACCGCAAGGATCAGTATTGGGTCCAATCCTTTTTCTTATTTATGTCAATTCATTATTTTTGCAACCTTTTAAAGGTAAAATAAAAGCATTTGCTGATGATACATCACTTTATTATTCAACCAATAATCTAATTGATATGTATGCAGATGTTAACTGTGACTTAGACATGATTAGAAGATGGTTTAATTTTCACAAGCTTATAATAAGTAACAAAACGAAGTTTATGTTGTTTAATATCAGAGGCAACGTTTGCCAAGAAATACCTTTATATTATCATTCACCAACTTGCAACCGATTTGTATTAGGAGATATGATTTTTAACAATCAGAATAAATGTAAAGAAGACTGTTTTTTGATCGAACGCGTTGACAGCTTGAAGTATTTAGGTATTATTTTCGATATTAAACTTTGTTGGAAAGAACATACAACTTATTTAAAAAAAAGTATGAACGGAGTTATAAGACAATTATTCCACCTTAGTATGTACTGCAATCTTCCTGTTTTAAAATTGGTATACAATGGATTATTAAAATCAAAACTAGAATATGGTATTTCTTGCTGGGGTGGTACTTATTTCAACAAAATAGAGCCCTTACTTATAAAACAGAAGCATGCGATAAGAATTATTTTGAAAGCTAATCGGAGGACACCAAGCTTTGAGCTGTTCAGATCTCTCGAATTTCTTCCTCTAAGACACCTATACTGTTACAAAGTTTTAAAGATTTTTTTCCTAAATTCCGGCTATTTTACAGCTAGAGTGCAAGACGACTACAGCTTGCGAGTCAACTCCAGAAATTTCGCAGTTGTGCCAACTATCAAAAAAACGCATTTTTCTCATTGTTTCTATGTTACCGCTCCTCGATTGTTTAATAGATTACCTGAAAAACTTAGGTGTGAGAGAGTAAAAACAGTATTTTTAAATGAAATAAAAAAGTGGCTATTTTCATTTAACCATTCAGAAATTGATAACTTATTAAATCCCATGATGTAATTTTATGTTCTATATACCTTGAAATTTTATGTAACTAGCTGAATTCTGAGAAATTTCTATTGCTTCCCCATCAATAGAATTATATATTTGATTTATTAGTACTAGTTATCAAGTTCTTTCATCACAGTCTTGTATTAGACTAAGATTGAATTCAGCTATTTCATACAATTAACTTTTAATGTTTTCTTTTTAAAAAACTGAATTGTATTACTATTATGTATTTATTAAAGCGTTTGAAGATATTGTTGAAATAAAGTTAAAAAAAAAAAAAAAAAAATATTCAAGCGTCTTGTTTAAATCGTATGGAAATTGGTATGAGAACCAATTAAAAAAATTAAATTTTCGATGTTAACAATTAAATTTTATTTATTTTATAAAGGTTAAAATATGAATACATACCTACATCAGAAGAGTTTTTGTGTTCATAGGCAAAATCTTGGTGTGAAAAAAATTAACTTGAATAGTAATAAAAAAAAAATACAGTAACAAAAAAGGCATCCTATGACCATAAGATATCAATGATATTTACATTTACAGGTACAAAATTTCATTCACATTTTGGTTATAAAAACAAACGAAAAAGTCATTTTCTGACTATGAAATATAAAATTAGATCTTTGAGATCGAAAATGTAATTTTGGTTAGTAAACCTAACGCTTACATAAGTAACACTGTATGATTTATGAGCACACCATAGTATAAAAGTATAGTTTCAAATAATAAATTATTGATGATTTCATTCTTACGCTCTTGATTTGAAAAAGGCTTCGTAGTAGTTTTAGTCTACCTTTGGCACAAAAACAAAAAAAACTTTTAAGATAATTAATTTTGTCATTAAATAGTTTTGACTTGTTACCTGATAAAAACAAGATGATTTTGAGAGAACAAATTTGTTGGAATTGCCCTGCTACTTTTGTTTGACTTTTTCTATATTAAAGCTGTCTTATACCCAATTTCTCTTCTGTTCGTTTTATAATAGAGTGTAAATTTTTCGTCCTTAATATGTTTAAGAAACTTTATTTTGCTAAATGGAATTGACGAAAAGTTTAATTGGACTGCTCTGGTTGAAAATGCTTTGAAATCTGTTGGCAACATTTGAATTAATTTTAATTTTACGTTCTTAAAGTTCATATTTTTAAGATGTCGCAAAAGCGAAGGCAGGCTAAATATTTCCAATATTTTCTCTCTAATTCCATATTTCTGCCTCTGGAATTAGAGAATATCCAGGCTCTGAAAATTTTTGTGAAATTTATTTTAAGAATGTTGAATTTTGAATGAGAAAAATCAGTGGACACTGGACATGGCCTTGTTTTAATTTTGGGAGACGCAGGAGTCACTCCAAAGAAGGCAGAACTACAACAAAAGGATTGTCAGAAAATATTTGATGCAGTATTTTTAAAACTGCGCTGTCAATATCTTTGTATTTATACTTCCTGCACCGACGCCCCAGTTGAATTATCTATACACGTATGACAAACCAAATCACAATACTTTTTTTTCTCATTTTTGTCGTACTTGCATACGATCAGTCGTCAGTCCTACATTATAGTGAGTAAGTGTATGTACGACAAAGCAATTTTAAGGTTTTATTTTAAATTTTTGATCGTATGTATTAAGCCTATACACTTACGACAAAACATCATTAAGAAAAAAAAGAGGGTAAACACATGGAATTTTTGTCGTATATGCCAAAAAGTGACGGTTACGACAAAACAAAACTCAAGGGGTGATTATTTTGTGGATATACGACAAAATGCATACTAATTATCTCAGCAACGGTAAGAGATAGGCACACTCTGACAACAGAAATGAAAAGAGCACCTTTGAAAACATAAGACTGCATATCCAGTTTAAAAAAAAATCCATTTTGGCGCTTACGACAAAACAATTCTCGGGCGACGCATTGGATAGGTTAGGTCCAAACAACAATAGAGTTGGCCTATTTCCCTGCGTTTAGGCAGAAGGGCAAAATAATTTTTAAAGAATTATTATAAAATTTTGTATTACAGGTGATCTTTTCTCAAATAACTTATGGTCTTATTAAAAGAACCAAATGTGATTATCTCTTGTTAGTTTTTGAGAAATAAAAAAAATCTTTCCAGAAAAATAAAGAAATAAATACTTAATTGCTGGCTTCCGATTATATACAATGGTAAGTTTTTTCAAAAAAAAGCCAAAACCAAAATAACTCGATATTTGATATTCAGAACAACTATTTTCACTTTGAAAAATACGACCATTGATTGTTATGTATATTTTAAAAAAAGTTAAAATTCGACTGATTTTTTGTAAAAAACGCATATTTTTGCCGTAGAATTTTCTATTGAAAAAAAAGGTAAATCTAAAAAGTTAAAGAGTGTTTTAAACATAATAAGGTAAGTTTTCACTAAATTCTTTAACAAAAACAAATATTTTTGTAAAAGATAAAAATAAAATACCAGAAGCCTGGTTATTGGAATTTTTTTTATCTAAATTTTGAAGTTATGTCGAAAGTGGAAACACAAAGTATTAGTTTTTAGTATTTAATATTTAGTATTTAACTGTAATGTTATTTTTTACAATTAGTTTTTTATTCAATAACTGGAGATATACATTGTGAAAGATTATATGTATTAAGTGATGAAAGTTGAGTTGTTTGGTTATTATCAGAAACTGCTGATGATTCTTTGTATTACAGCTTTACTGATGCAGAGTGTCCGTAATTCGGGTTGTTACTTTGGGATGTGATTCTTGGTCATATTCTTAGAAATTTCTCTACTTTGACCTAACTTTTCAACGATTTAAGGGAATGCTAACTTTGGTGTACCCGGACCTGTGTTAAACTCGATTTCTATGTCAATACTTGTAGTAGAAACTTAATTTTGAACTTTATTTTTTGTAAGAACACCATTCCTTACGAATGTATTTATATTAAGCTCATATGGTTTTAGGCTTGTCATGTTTCTGATTTTAAATGCTGTTTAATTTTCCTTTCCCGATCAAAATTTTGACTTTGAGGTCCTTTTTTTCATAAAATGCATGAATAACTAACTGTCTCTTTATTTTTCGAAGTTTTTCTAACTAAACAGTAACTGGAGCACTCAGGGCTTGAATTTCACTCCCATGTGCAATCTTTTTTTGTTAAAGTCTTACAGAAGTTTTTAGAAAAGCCAGAAAAAGCTGATATGATAGGGAGCCTATATTACCAACTCTCACCATGTTTGCGACTACAGACTACTGCAGGACATTCAAAAAGGATGAGCTCCTCCGTGTCGTCATCCTCTCCACAGGACTTACAAAGTATTGGTATCGGTACTGCTTAAGCCTAACGCGTTTTAATACTTGGCAAAAGAGAAGCTTATCAGTCTTTTCTGTAATATTCGCAGAGTGTTTTATTGATCAAGTCTAAACACATTTAAATGCTTTGTAAAAGAGAAGTAGTCCGTGGCCACACCAACAAACAACTGTCTTTTCTGCTGCAAGTTAACAAACCTGTTGCATTTTTCTTATTAACGTTGAGTAGCATACGTTTAGTCTGTCTGCATCCAATAGAGGCATTACACCTGTGGTTGCGCTTCTGGCTGATCCAATTGTTTCTTGAAGCCCTCACTGAGGTCTCCGATCGACCGAGAACTGTCTCAGGACCCGAGTAAGCTGGTTGAGAACCCTGCCTAGGAAGTTTATTTGCGATATCGTCTCGTATGCCTGATGAGTCCTGCATTCTTATGTCCTGGTTCGCTCATCAATGTCACAAGCGCCAGTTCAATCATCGGTATTGGAACTGTTACGATTCTACCGTGCTTCCATATTGACAACAAGGATTAAAAGACACTAGTTAATTTATATACATATATCTTTAATTTGAATATTTTGTTTTTATAAGAGTAAGGCCCGCTGTCTACAGCTTGGCTGTGACCATATCTTAATATGTCTCGATTTGAACTCTGGCCTTCTTCCCATTTGGTTTTCTATTTATTGGCTTTCATATCATTCACTACTTACCATCACTAAAAGCAGGTCACTTACCTTCCTCAGAACCATATATTATGTCACTTCAATGGAGTTCACCAGAACCACGCCACACACTGTGGTCACGGTTGCCAGTTTGGTCATTTTTCATTTATGAACAAATCTGGTTATTATTTTTTTAATTGGTCACATGGTCATTTTTTATTGCATTTGGTCATTTTTTCAATGGATTGAAATAAGAAAAACACTTCAGTTTTTAGGTTCTCTAAAATGAAATATATACACGAAGCAGTTCTCTTGTCGTATGATATGAAAATTGCATTAATAAGTTCGTTTGGGACGGGTTATGCTCACAACATTATGCTGTTAACACCTATAGTGTCCAGACGTTGTTATTATTCCTCACCCAAATTCTCCATTGTGTTGGAAAGTGAAAAGTGTACTGCTCAGCCAGAAAATTCAGTTTTTGTCTCGAGCATCCAGTCACTTTCTTCCTCACCCCGTTGGCCAATGAAGTGACAGATATAACGATATGATCGTAACCTGTCAACCTGTCTGGACAGGCACAAAGATCTTCGGCTGATACTCCCACACGAGACACAACAGAAGAATTTAGAAATGACAAAAACACAGAGTTGTGCGTACAGAGGGTTCCCCATCTAACCACTTACAACTCTCAACTCGATTTAATTGGAGTGCTCTAAAGGAACGGGTGCTTTCGAGTGACAAGACTGTGATCAGCAAACGAGTTTGGCAACTCTAAATTCTTATAGGCCTGGAGTATGGCGTTCTTGATCATTGTTTCAATTGAGCCTGCCAAAAGTAGTTTTTCCAGATCCTCAGAAGAGACTGCGGTTCTACCTTGCTTTGCCTTACTTGCTTGCTTTAACGGGGTTGGTTCTTGGTTTTCCACCTTGGCATGTTTTTTTTTTAACTTTTGGTACAAACTCTGAAGCTCATTCCTATCATGACATTTCTATAATTCCTCAAACGAGCGCTTCCTTTTTTTTTCTTTATTCATCGGAATCAACCATTATTTTGGTCATTTTAAGCAATGGTTGGTCATTTTTATTTTCGTTTTTGGACACATATTTTTTTGGCAAATGGCAACCGTGACTGTGGTCAAAATTCTTCGCTTATCGTTACGTAGATCGTGGTTAAACATAAAGGCCGATCGTATGGTGGGTGACCCACTCAAGTACTTCTGTTTGCGTCATCATCGATCGCAGTTCATCGCTTTCGTACTGCACATTGCACTTGACATACTCTATTGCATTGCAATTATTTGTTTACATTTTTGCATATGACTTGAGTCATAGTGGCGACCATAAGTAAAGCATTGTTCTATGTATAATTAGAACGAAATGGAAATGATGCTTAGTTATTTCATGGTTCATTGGTTAGGTGACTGGAGTTGGTTCTGAATGAATAATATTGGAAGATATATTTGTAGTTTCGGATTAGTTGTGGCTCTCGGGTCACAACAGAACCATTCATTCCTGGTTAAGATTATAGAATGATCCACTGAGAGAGACCATTTCCCCAGCCGTGCGTCGAGGACCGGATCCGGCGGCGCACTGATGAGAAAAGGCCCCAATATAGCTGAGACTGAGACATATTCACCTTTATCACAAGGCCCGTAGTAGAAGTTTTGTTATACGAATACCAAATGGAAAGGACTTAAAAAAATCTTCGTAATAAATTTTGTGCAAACGATATTTAGAACTTGTTAATAGTTGTAATTTGGGGTACGAAACAATAACGTAATAACGTGAAAGTCTGAACTACCAAACAGCTGATGCATAGACCTGTATAGATCCAAAGACAAACTCCATGTCTTGCCAATGGCTTCTTTGCATTATCTGACAACAGACAGTACCTTTGTAGCTTTCGGCTCGACGTATTTGAACCAAAGAGTTAATTTTTTGCGTCTCGTGCAGAGATCTACCTCGGTTTTCAGATTATTAAGGTAGCAACAGTTATGAACACACCTTCTTTCAACCAGCCTGCAATCCAGCTTTAGAGGCTGGATCCTACCAAGAGCATGGCGATATCGACGTCAGTCGCTTGAGCATAAACGTGGGTCTCATTGAACGTTACCAAATAGGAAACTTCACAAAAGAGAACATAGAACGCGGCCTTGTAAACATTCACTCCCAGGAAAAAAAAAATTACAACTTTGCATTTCAAAAAAAAGAATTACAAGCGTTTTACATGCTAAATACCTCTTTATTTAGAGGAAATCACGATTCAGTTGGAAACTTAATTTCGTTTCAGTTGGAAACTTAATTTCGTTCGTATATTTTTCTAAGATGACTGATAATTTGATTACTGCCTCGTTTTTACCGAGAGTCCCTAGACCCACATCATCTTGTTTTCATTCCAACCGTCATAAAATTTGTGGAAGGGTTGAAAATTCATTCCGCATTCGGCGCCCTACGATTGTTTTCTTTTTTAACAACCAAAGTTGTCTCATTAGTATATCCTTAAAACAAGCCGATGTCGAAAGAAAGAAACTTCAAAGCAAATCACAATCATATTCATCATTCATGTCCTTCCCAAACCAAATGGCAAACCAAATAATTTTTTTTTTTTTGTTGAAAAGAACAGAAACTGCTTTCAAAACTGAAGTTTATTGTTCGATACTGACTTTACTTTTATTTTCCATATATTGTTTGTCTTAATCATTGGATCTGTAAGTCTTTTTCTTGGAAAAAAAGATATATAAATATGCAGTATCTCTGCCCAAGCAAGCGTATCAAAGAAAAAGAAATACGTTTTCTCCAATTCAAGAACTCAACAACCGCACCTGACCCAAAGAAAAATCGTCCTTTTCCGTCAATCAGTTTTGTTTTTACTGTCATCTTCTTCAAAGGATGATAATTTTGTTTTGTTTGTTTCTGTTTCTGTTTCTGTTTCTGTGTTGAAGGGCTGATGGCTGACACAAATAAAAGTGCGCAATTTGACCAGTGCCAAATAAGTTTTCTTCTCACCTCGCTCCTGACTGATAAGCTAGAATATCGCTATCCATTGCAGTAGCTTCTGCGTGGGTTTTCCTACAAAGAGACACTCAAAGACATTCAATCCAAATGAAAATGGAAACATGTGTCTAAGATATTTTTATACATACATATATATGTACATACATAAAAGTTTATACGAAAGGAATTCTATTATTCTGAAAACATTCGTGCAAACATAAACAAAAATCAGGGATTGAAAAAATTACAATCCTACCGAGAAAAGCCGCTGATTGTAAAATGTTATTCTTTATTCCTTCAATTTCTGCTTTCAACGCATGTGTACCTTTACCTTATCATTAATCAATAAGACCTGTTCAACGTTCAAGGACACTTTTTCTCTGCTATACCTATACGTAGCTATACTCCCCTACTCATATTTTTTCCATTTTCAAAAGATGCCTTGTTCAAGGACGAAACAAATGTTTTATCTCGAAAAACATTCCATCATCAAACTTTTTCACCAGTTTGTGGTTGTAAGAAACACGTGTCCTCTTAAGTAGTTGTAATTACCAACAAGGAGACAAGAAGAAAACCAGTTGCTAATGTGAGTTGTGTACAAAAACGACAAAAAAATTATTCGTTTTGTTTGAAGCCAAAGTTGTAGAACTTAATTATGAATGTAATAAGTTAAATGAATTTGCCTTTCGAGTTTTTGTTTTTTTCTTTTCTTTTTCCTGTCCACCAAATTAGGAACATCATTAAATATAACTGTGCTCTTACATTGGGGTTTATAAATCCAGTCCTTTTCTGGGGATTGTCCAAAAGTACAAGCTAATTCTTAAGAGCAGAAGGAATCTACTGGCATAACTAAACTGGAGTGAAGATAGTTTTCTTATTTGAACTTATTTCATTAAGAGGTCTTTATATTGAAGATGAGCATATCGATTTTTTGAAAGTTGAGGGCAGTCGACAAAAGGAAATAGGAATAGCCATGAAAATCCAGAAGTCAACATTTTGGATCGGTGAATTGGAAGGTTTTGGCTAAAGTGTTGTTGACTTAAAACGGAACTAGTTAAGGTAGGAGCCACTGATGAATCCTCTTCCCTGACTACAGTGAAATAAGTCCGACGCTTGGGTCTTGATAGTGCCGAATTTTTTGGAAAATCTTCGCTTTTTTTTCAGTTCTAATAACCTGCATCTGGAAATAGGCAGAAACTTTTAGTTCAACGAGCCAACTGACGCATTCTACCATCCGCACTTAAGCCTGGAAGTGCATTTTTTAAGGAACTGCGCTTCCATGCCAATGTCACCTAACATGATAAACGTATCCATACCTGTCGCTACATGCAAGCTCATGCTAAAGCCAGGTGTCATGAGGATGACAATCACTAGGTTGACAGACATCACCGTATGTCTACTTAACTACCATTAACTTTTTTTATCTCTAAGCAGAATAGGCCTTAGAACCATTATCAGCTTAATAACCGGACACTGCTTCATATGTAGACATTTCGCAAAGCTCAATGTTCCATTGAATGACTTCTATCCTATCCTTCTATCGACCTTTCCCTTTGCCCGACCCTTCGAAAAATATAGGGTCGTAGTATCATCTCCTTTAGGCAAATCGGACCATTGTGTCATATCGGTAGATTTTTCGGTTTCCGTCATGGTGGAAAAAGATAAAGTCCCTAAAAAAACTGTGTGGTAATATAAGAAAGCCAATTGGGACGGCCTGAATAATTTATTTCGAAGTTTTAATTGGTCATTGTGCTTTCTCGACGGAAACGTTGATGCATCAGCTGATATGATATCTAACGTAATTCTCAACGGCATGAGAAATTTTGTTCCTCACAGAACAAAAAGTATCATCCCAAAAAAGAATTCGTGGTTTGATTCAAGCTGTAAAGAGGCGATTAGGTATAGAGAAAGTAGTTTTCGAAAATTTAAAGACAACCCTACTGTAGAAAACCGAAATTTGTTCAAACGGGCTAGAAATATCTGTAATTCTCAAATACAATTGGCCTAGTTCTTAAATGACCAAAAAGTAAGGCAAAAATTACTATTGTGTCCAAAAGAAGTAAAAACTAAACTCTTTTGTTAAGAACGTTAAGAACTCGACTACGTCATCGGTCCCAACGCTCGTTTACAATGACTCTCCGTATGTCAGCTCCATCGATAAAGCCAATTTGCTGGCAGCTCAATTTGCTGCTAAATCGACACTTCCTGATAGCACATTGGCCCCACCAGAGCTTGAGACAGTAAACCCTGCTATGAAGCAGATTTTTTTTCGAATTCGGTCGGTTGCAAGAGTCTTTAAAGATCCCAATATACATAAATCCGCTGGTCCAGATGGTATCCCCGCCGTTATTCTGAAGAGGTGTTCTTCTACGCTGGCAAAACCACTGCGTATACTTTTCCATCTTTCCAATTCTGATGGGGTTTTCCCGAGCAGATGGAAAACTGCATTTTTAAAGCCGGTCCCTAAAAAAACCAATCTTCCTCCCCTTCCAATTACCGTCCAATTGCACTAACGTCCCTTCTTTCCAAGGTCATGGAAACGTTAATAAAACGTCAACTTATAAAATATCTTGAAGAACAAAAGCTTCTGAATGACCGTCAGTACGGCTTTCGTAGCAATCTGTCCACTGGTGATTTAATGGCTTATCTCACCGAAGAGTGGAACCAATCTTTACATTGTTTTGGAGAAAGTAAGATTATTGCGCTTTATATTTCTTAAGCATTTGGCAGAGTTTGGCATCAGGCTCTTTGCGTGCTTTTGGTATCGATGAGTCTCTTCTTCATTGGATTAGAAACTACCTTTCCGACCGTTCAATACAAGTTTTATTGGATGGCTTCAAGTCTGATGTGCCCCAGGGCTCCGTTTTGTCTCCGACTCTCTTCCTCATTTTCATCGATTATCTCTTGTCTGAAACAACTAATCCACTTAACATTTTTGCTGACGACTCGACCCTCAGCTTTTCACATTCGTTTCGAAATTCACGTCTCTGCTCTTCGGATGTGGAACTGGAACGGTTGTGTATGTTAAGCTCATTGAATTCTGACCTAGACAGCATTGTTAGATGGGGTCATAAAAACCGAGTAGAATTCAATGCTTCGAAAACTCAATGCTGTCTCTTGTCGGTGAAGCTTAACATTCCCCCATTGCCATTATCCATGAATGGTACCTGCATCGAAGAAACCGAAAAACTGTCAGTACTTGGTATGTGTTCAGGAAGTTCTTCACCCCTTCTGATCTGGCTACAATATATAAGGCCTTCATCCGCCCAAAACTGGAGTATAACTCCCATATCTGGTCAGGTGCTCCTCAAACATCTTTGAGCCTGCTTGATAGGGTACAAAATAGAGCGTTAAAATTGATAGGTGATAGTTCAATCGTAGAATCGACTGATTCTCTTGAACATCGTCGAGATGCTATCTGTCTCTTAAACAGCGCTCTAGTGAAATAGCCAGCTGCATTCCTCCCCTGAAACAATTTAGCCGCAACACTCGTCTCGCTAGGAATGCTCATCAGTTCTACCTCGAGGCCAACTTCGGGTGTGCAGTCAAGTATAGAGATTCTTATTTTCACCACTCAATCAATCACTCACATTCTCATTTTCATCACCACCCGAATGTGGAATGCTTTACCTGGCTCTGTATTTCCCCTGCATTACGATTCGCAAAGGTTCAAAAGCAATGTGCATCGGTGTCTCCTATTAAATCCTCTCCTATTTTCCTAAATGCTCGCACTGTGTTCTATATAAGGGTATTCATAACCCCTTATGGTGCGCACTTATTATATAAAAAAAAATAATGATTAAGTAGCAGTGGCGAAGCGCCCATATAAGTCGATTATTTCCGACTTACTTTTTGAAATTCACATCCGAAACATCTTATACTTCTGGCAACATGAATCTAACTTAATCATACACATGAACTCGTTGCCAACTTTTTTTTAACAACTACCACTTTGCTTTCCGTCATATTCTGCACACATGTTGGCTCTTCAAATCACTCCATAAACAAACACAAAACTTTAGCAACACACAAGGTAACCCCAAATATTACGTCTTATAAAATCTGTGCTGGATAGAACAAATTTGTGTTCTTTCCTCTTTTTTCTTGTACTTTTCACTGCGCTAGGCACCTCTCTGTTCAATACATGCTTTCTTATGGAAGAAAATAATACAATGTTCTACCGTCATATTTTTTGGTAAATCTGTTTGTTATCTCTTATTCTTTGCGCTCTGAGCGGGTGAATTCTACGTATTGTGCATTGCGCCGGCGCGCGCAGTAGCCCAGAGCCCAGACCCCAGATCCCAGTGTTCATTTACAGCATTGCTTCTATTCTACACACTTCGATGTTTTCCATCAAATTCCATCTTATTTCTTTCACCCGCTGCGCTTATAAACAAAAATGTAGATTGCAGCTTGAGGTAAATTTCTGCTTGAAGAAAAAAAAAAACTTGAGAGGTGTCAAGGGACACCCGGATGGAACGAAGTTCCTTTCGATTAATTTTATTTACAAAAAACCTGTATATGTACACTCAACAAAAATAATCGTCGCGACACCACACTGTTCAATGCGAAATAGAAATGAAAATATCTGCCTTGCTTTCTGTAAGAGAGAGAGAGAGAGACAGACAGACAGAGAAACATGCGACGCTGCACAGCTTACAATAGCTTACTATAGCAAAAAGTGTCGTGACAACTTTTCGTAAGAATTTTTTCCGTCTAGCCCCCTTTCACAACGCGCGATAAGGAACTTCGTTCCAAAAAAAAAAAGTATCGAACAAGAAAATAACACGCTGCTCTCCGACTTATTTAATGAATTTGTATGTTACTCTGCACTGGGCTGATGTGTCAAAGGTTGCCACTTTGATAACAAATATGTGTGGATATTAGATCTCATATAGCATAAAGCATATTTTTGGCAGAAAATGTAAAAAATTATTGGAATTTTTCTAAAGTGTCACAACTGGCCTAAATGAATTCAGTTCCCAATGAGCCGTATTTTATTTGAAAAAACGCAGTGCAATACTTATTTAAATTGAATCAGTGCTTTTCGTGATTTTTTTTTTTTAAATATTACAAATTTAGGCTTTAAAATTTGAAAAGTGCAAAAAGTCTGAAAAGTTTTCCGATAGTAAGTTTCAGTGGTTTGATTATGGCCTTAATATCTGTTGACTGTTGCTTAACTTATTTTCACTTAGAGGAAACAAATAGTTTTAATTAGCTTAGTTTTATGAAAAAAAATTATGACGCTTTACCTAATAGCAAAGTTGGTTTGAAATACTTGACTTTTTGGCTTGATGCGAAGACAAACACTGCACAAAAAAAAAATTTTTGTTGGTGACTAAGTTTCCTTCGAGTTACCATTTGGAATTATTCACCCCTCGCCACTGTTAAGTAGTATGACAATGAGATAATTTCATGAGAAAACTGAAAACTAAATGCACATAATTTAGATGTACATACAGGACACTGGGGATTTGGAGATTTCGTGGGGATTTTGGCAAAAAAGATTGTTTGGGTGTGGATTTCATCCATGTGCATTATTTCTGTGGGGATGTTAGTTTTATTTTCATTTTTGGGGATTCTAATCGATGGAGATTTTTTTTTTAGGAATTCTGTACAACTCCTCCCATGTCGACAATATTGCTTAACAAACTTTTGTACAAACCCCCGCACGAGGCACGATCGATGTTTACTTTCGAATTGCAGACCCTTCTGCAGGGCATGGTGATTGCGTTATTGATAAGAGGTGAGGTTAAGGATGCTGTTAAAATGCTCTGTATTTCCTTATAGGCAATTCATCTGCTGGAAAAAGAAGACACTGAAGTTATACAATTTGGAGGCGACCTCAATCGTACGCATAGAAATTGTGGTAGTGTTATTGCAAAATTTGTCGAAGCATACAAAATTTCAACAGGAGTAACTGGCAAATCGTCAGAGTGTTCCGAAATGCTCAAAATATTTTAAGTTCTTCCATAGTTTTACTAACTTACACTCATTACGAAACCCTATCCTGTGCGTATCGAATTCCCGTAATTGAAAAAGATTTCATCTCCATGTGAGATACAAAAAATTCAATTTCAATTTAAAAGTCCCTGAAGGAAAAAATGGAAATAGACTAACGGAACTCACGGAAAAAATATTGGTTAACGCTTTAATGGTGTCAGGTACGTTCTGATATGGGTTTTATTTTCAATTCCAGCTCCAGGAACTAATCAGTGTGTATCACTGATAGAAACGAACAGTCAACTAGGATTCATCTCACAACAGAAAACACACACTTCATACTTCACTATCCTCGATGACCATTGATTTGCTAAATTCGTGTCAAGTCTAATTTACAACCATGGTACAAAAAAAAAAATATAAAAAAGTTCCATTGAATCATTGGCGAAGCATAAAATTCCCCGAAATTTAATTGAAAAGAAAAGTGCTGTTGGCTGCAGTGATATTTATTCATCATGGTTTTTAGAAGCAACAACTATATGGAGGTGTGTTTCAATAGTTTTCAGAATTTCACTCATATATTCAGACACTAGGTACCTATACAAGTTTAGTTTGATTAAAGAGAAAAGTTTTCATTCCTATTTGCTGTGCATGAGGTAGTAAAATAAAATCAACTAAAAAGCATTACAGAACTTTCCACCAACTGTTGTGTTTGATGGCGCAAATTTTGATTGTGATTTTATTTTATACACAAATGCTTCTGATAAAGAGAAATTTAGTAAAGTGAATTTAAAAGCAATTTACGAGGCACTTATAAGCCGAAATTTGTGAAAATGTTATAGTCAGTGCTTTGCCTAAGATGCGACGAAATCTCGTGACGAATATATAGATAAGAGAGGAAAATTTATAAAATTCAATTAAGCCACTAACTATCACATATAAGGTTACGGCCAGCAATAAGTGGCTGAGCGGCTAAGCGGCTGAGCAGCTAGCGGCTGAGCGGCAACTCTAAGCGACGTATGGCCAGCGACCAGGCACTGAGCGATTGCTTTTGAGCGATTAGTAGTTAAAATGCCGTTCTCAAGAACAGTTCGCCGTATTTTATTGTCGGAAAATCGTTTGTATGTGTACAAATTACTTAAACGTATACAAAACAGATGACGGTTTGGTGTTCATCCGATTAACCAATTGAGATCGGAATTTGGAGAATTTAATCTTATTTTTGAATTTGAGAAAATTTCCAGATAGGTTTTTCTATCTTTTGATTTGCTGCTTGAAAAAGTGCGTCCTAGATTAATAAAACAAAGAATTGCTATTTGCCGCTCAGAACATTACTAAAAATTAAAACAGGTTTGGTTGCTGAGCGGCGCCGCTTAAACGCTCAGAATTTTGTTTCGCCGCTCGCTCATAGCGTGGCCGCTTCTGTGTGATTTCATATGTTTTAATTTTTTTTCCGCTCAGCCGCTCAGCCGCTTACTGCGTGGCCGAGGCCTAAGAGTGGTTTTGAAAGCCAACAACAAAAAAAAAACATTTTAGTTCTTGTTGATTTTGTGAATAGGTTTTGAGTAATCAAGTCTCAAAGTTAAGATTTTGAAAAAAAATCTTTTTTTTTCTTAAACAAAATTTAGTTTTTTTCAAGGATCAACTTTAATTTAAATAAATCAATAGTTTTTGAGAAATTGAAAAAACGATTTCTTGTCTGACCCGAACTATTCGTAGTGAACTCTTATCGCATTTTATGCTAAACACCCTGTACAACAAATGAGAAGGAGTATTGTAGCAAAAGAAAAAAAGTGTGTGTGTGCGGCAAAATGAAAACTCAGAAGGAAAAACGCAACTACGAAGGCCCAAACAAAGAGTAGGCGAAGACTCTAAGTAATAAAAGAAGTTTTTTTTAACTATAAAAAGCCCATTTCCAAAAGAAGTGTTGTCAGATTGAAAGCCATACGTCTTGGCTTTCAATCTGACAACACTTCTTTTGGAATTGGTCTTTTTGAAAACTGTCGCTTGATTTATAAGCCCAATTCGGTTTGTGATTTTATAACGTAAGAATTGGAGCCGTATACGACTACTGGCATTCCGAATTCCGTATACGTTTGGTAAATTGTCAAGAAACGAAATCGCATTTTTTTGTTAATCCTAAAAGTTTTTTCTGAATAAGTTATGTTTTCTTTATTTTTCCAGATTTTTTCTTATTTGAATTCAATGTTTTTAATATTGAAAGTTAAAATAAGGTGACAAGAATAAAATAGAGTAACTTGTAAATACACTTCAAGCCAATCAGGCAGACGACAGCGTTCTGTCAAGCCTTTTACTATTCATGATGTAAAATAAATTCAGAGAAAATATATATGTAATACTAGCAGTGCCCGCGACTTTGTCCGCGTGATCTAGTGACTTTCAGTAGCATTTTTAACTTTTTAGGAAATAAAACTTCTAGCCTTAAAAATGGCGGTATTTCCAAAAAAAAAAACATTCAACCCCTATTTCAACACCTTGTAGCCCTGTTAAAAATGCTTTTGAGACCGTAGTTTTTGAATTCCCATTTCCGTTCCCGTGGGAATATAAGGATAGATATATAGCCTTTATCTTTCCGCATGTTCTAGACCATCTCTGTAGCTAATTTAATAAAATCTGTTTAGCAGTTTGAACGGGAGACAAACGAAAAACATACCGACATAGCTACATTTGCATTTTCAATATTAGTAAAGACTCCCGCTCCCGTTGGAATATGGTGACCGTTTTCGTGGGAATATGTGGATAAGTTAAAGTTAATGTTACTCCGGGATTATAGAGCATTCGAACGGTGGAAAAATTTTTGAAATCGGTGCTGTAGTGTAAAAGTTCCCGTATACGTTCCTGCTCCCGTAGGAATATAGGAAAAAAATATATAGTCTATGTCTTTCCTCAGGTTCTGAACAATCTTTGTACAAAATTTCATTTAACTCGGTTTTATAGATGGTAACATAGAACGACGGAAAAACAGAGCTAATTTCACACTTATTATATTAGTAAGGACTCCCGTTCCCGTAGGAATATGTGGATGAATTAAAGTTAATGTTACACAGGGATAGTGTAGCTTTCTAACGGTGAATAAATTTTTGAAATCGGTGCTGTAGTATCAAAGCTCCCGTATACGTTCCTGCTCCCGTGGGAATAAAGGGAACCGTAGGAATATGGGGATGAATTAGTTTTTATGTTACTCGGGGATATTGTAGCATTCTAACGGTGAAAGAATTTTTGAAATCGGTGCTGTAGTGTCAAAGTTCCCGTATACGTTCATGCTCCCGTGGGAATATAGGGAACCGTAGGAATATGGGGATGAATTAATTTTTATGTTACTCGGGGATAGTGTAGCATTCTAACGGTGAAAGAATTTTTGAAATCGGTGCTGTAGTGTCAAAGTTCCCGGATACGTTCCTGCTCCCGTGGGAATATAGAGAACCCTAGGAATATGGGGATGAATTAGTTTTCATGTTATTCGGGGATAGTGTAGCATTCTAACGGTGAAAGAATTTTTGAAATCGGTGCTGTAGTGTCAAAGTTCCCGTATACGTTCATGCTCCCGTGGGAATATAGGGAACCGTAGGAATATGGGGATGAATTAATTTTTATGTTACTCGGGGATAGTGTAGCACTCTAACGGTTAAAGAATTTTTGAAATCGGTGCTGTAGTGTCAAAGTTCCCGTATACGTTCCTGCTCCCGTGGGAATATAGGGAACCGTAGGAATATGGGGATGAATTAGTTTTTATGTTACTCGGGGATAGTGTAGCATTCTAACGGTGAAAGAATTTTTGAAATCGAAGCTGTAGTGTCAAAGTTCCCGGATACGTTCCTGCTCCCGTGGGAATATAGGGAACAGTAGGAATATGGGGATGAATTAGTTTTTATGTTACTCGGGGATATTGTAGCATTCTAACGGTGAAAGAATTTTTGAAATCGGTGCTGTAGTGTCAAAGTTCCCGTATACGTTCCTGCTCCCGCGGGAATATAGAGAACCGTAGGAATATGGGGATGAATTAGTTTTTATGTTACTCGGGGATAGTGTAGCATTCTAACGGTGAAAGAATTTTTGAAATCGGTGCTGTAGTGTCAAAGTTCCCGTATACGATCATGCTCCCGTGGGAATATAGGGAACCGTAGGAATATGGGGATGAATTAGTTTTTATGTTACTCGGGGATAGTGTAGCATTCTAACGGTGAAAGAATTTTTGAAATCGGTGCTGTAGTGTCAAAGTTCCGGGATACGTTCCTGCTCCCGTGGGAATATAGAAAACCGTAGGAATATGGGGATGAATTAGTTTTTATGTTACTCGGGGATAGTGTAGCATTCTAACGGTGAAAGAATTTTTGAAATCGGTGCTGTAGTGTCAAAGTTCCCGTATACGTTCATGCTCCCGTAGGAATATGGGGATGAATTAGTTTTTATGTTACTCGGGGATAGTGAAGCATTCTAAGGGTGAAAGAATTTTTGAAATCGGTGCTGTAGTGTCAAAGTTCCCGTATACGTTCCTGCTCCCGTGGGAATATAGGGAACCGTAGGAATATGGGGATGAATTAGTTTTTATGTTACTCGGGGACAGTGTAGCATTCTAACGGTGAAAGAATTTTTGAAATCGGTGCTGTAGTGTCAAAGTTCCCGTATATGTTCCTGCTCCCGTAGGAATATGGGGATGAATTAGTTTTTATGTTACTCGGGGATAGTGTAGCATTCTTACGGTGAAAGAATTTTTGAAATCGGTGTTGTAGTGTCAAAGTTCCCGTATGCGTTCCTGCTCCCGTGGGAATGTTGGGAACCGTAGGAATATGGGGATGAATTAGTTTTTATGTTACTCGGGGATAGTGTAGCATTCTAACGGTGAAAGAATTTTTGAAATCGGTGCTGTAGTGTCAAAGTTCCCGTATACGTTCATGCTCCCGTAGGAATATGGGGATGAATTAGTTTTTATGTTACTCGGGGATAGTGAAGCATTCTAAGGGTGAAAGAATTTTTGAAATCGGTGCTGTAGTGTCAAAGTTCCCGTATACGTTCCTGCTCCCGTGGGAATATAGGGAACCGTAGGAATATGGGGATGAATTAGTTTTTATGTTATTCGGGGATTATGAAGCATTCTAACAGTGGAAACATTTTTGAAATCGATGTTGTAGTTTCTAAGTTCCCGTATACGTTCCCGTTCCCGTGGGAATTTAGGGATAAATTGTAGCCTATGTGTTATTCTGATGTATAAGCTATATTATTGGAAAGTTTAAGTAAAATCCATTCAGTAGTTTTTGCGTGAAAGAGTAACAAACATACATCCACACATACAAACTTTCACGTTTATAATATAAGTAGGATTGTGAAGCTTCCTTAATTCCAGCTGGGGTAGAACTCAGCGGGTTCAGGATTTTTCCCAAAAATGCTCGTAAACTTGGGCAGCGACCGGTGTGGTGGTTCAACTTCTAAAAATAACGAGTCCGACACGGCAAAATAATTTTTAGTATTCTTTATTCTTAAATTAATTATTGATAGGAGAGACAAGTCTTATTTTGTTTTACAATCGTAAGAACCAAATTGTTTTGACTTTATATAAATTTCACAAAATCAAGGTTACAAAAGCAAGGTCTCGTACTGGTGGACACGAGTTGCTTGGACGGCTTTGTTCACTCGTAACGGAAGGCACTTCCCCGGTCTTCCTCTTCGGGTACTTTAATGCGATCTGATTCCTTAGAACTTGGACGGAGTGGAGTCTTGGTACGTGTCGACAGTTTGGCGGTCTGGCGTAGCTATTTAACTAATGCGGGCCTAGTGCTTCTGCCCTCGGTGTGTTCCTGTAAATAGTTAGGAACGTTGTTCAGAGTATTAAACAAACGCTTATGAAAAGTACGTGGGAGTGGCGGGTAGTGCAAAGCCACTGAAGAGCAAAGAGGGCATTGAAGTTCGAGGAACTGATCAGCGGGACACTGAATCCGACCTGCAACTCTACCGGAAAGCTAGTTAGGTCAGGAAAATAATCACCACGACCAGTTCCAGGTCTATCAATTCTAAAGATAATTCAATATCAAATGGGTTTGACCGAAGTCAAACAAACGATTATAATCCCACAATACAAGGCCACAAGGCCAAAGCTGTAGAGGGGTGGAGGTTCGGGAGTTGAGAAGAGAACTCTCAATATTAGAGTAGTATTCCCATTTCCCACAACTAATATTTTCCTGAGGTTTCTTCTCTCGTTTTACCTTTTTAACGATTTAACGATTTTTATTGAACAAAACGATATTTACAATTGATACTTAATTATACGTTACTTAATTAAATAATGGTAAATTTTTTGCTGTGTTGGCACATAAGGGGCCTAACGATATACATTGTCAGATATTTGGATTATGAATTAAATTTAACCCTCTTTTACAAACTGGGGTCCATTTGGACCCCAGAGCATGTTTGAACACTCATAAATTTTTTTTTTTTCATTTTTGTTAAATGGGATTTTTACTCAGTGAACAAAATTCAATTTTTTGTTCATTTCTTTAGTTAAAACGATTATCAGATGTTTACAGATTTTTCTGCGATTTTTTTGTGAAAAGAACCCGTCCACCCGAACTGGGGTCCATTTGGATCCCACTACTGAAATTCTATGAAAAATCATATTTTTTCTAATAATTAGTCATCTTATTTCAAATGCAGCATAGTTTATGTTTAGAACGATTTAGTTTGAAGTTGTTGGCAGTTCCGGCAGATATTTAACACATAAGGTTCAAGTGTGGCAAGGGCAACAACATCTGCTGCATCCATCGCAGGTGGTTCTGCTTTTCTTGTCGTCTGCTCTTGGGCAAAGGTGACATCTGCTTCTTTTACAAGAGAGCCTTTCGGGGACTGTTGGTAATTTTCCCTGAACTCTTCCCAAAATACAGAGAGCATCCAATGCAGATTTTCCAATGCCAGATTGTGTTGCAGGTTGTGAACGGTTATTCAATTCTGACTCAACCAGTTCCTCCGCTAGTTCGATGAGTTTATCACTTCTGAACAAACATTTGTTTCTTCTAGGCGGATTGAAGTGCCGGAAAATGATGAAAGTTGCTAGGGCTGCTACGTCCAGTAAGTTGTAGAATACAACCATCGGCCAGCGATTTGTTTGACGTGTACAATGTACATGAATATATTGAGACCATTTGGTCGAATACATCGACTCCACCTTTGGTGCGGCTGTAATCCAGTATCATGGCAGGTTTACTTTGATGACCGGAAGTGGCTTTCTCGCAGTTATGTTGTGTTGATAGCAATACCACTTCTTGTTTGTTTGGCCTCGGAATATCACTCACCAACGCCATTTTTCCAGAAAATCCATCTTTGGACTGGACGATACTGCTTTTTGTTATTGACCTTTACAGGCTCATTCTGGCCATCAAGAACCTCCTTCGCTACAAAAGGTTGAAGCAAATCTCTTTTGTTTTTCCTAATAGTGCCAAGAAGAGTGATCTTCTTATCCAGTTACTTCAATGCCAAATCCACCGACGGCGACGCGACGTAAAGAAATTATCAATAGCGAGGTTGCGTTCAGAATTGAAATATGATGGCATCAACGACATCAGCACATAATATCCACCACCAAGTCCTGTACTTTTGTTAGAGCTACCAGTGCAGAGCTACCGTTGAGCTTTCATTCAGCCACCTAAACTTCAAGCCATATTTGGCAGGCTTGCTTGGCATGTATTGGGGAAATTCAATCCTTTTTAGGTCATAAAATTGTTAGATGACCTGAACAAACTGAAATAATGACTTTTTTTTGATAGGCATACCTGACAAGAACATTGATATACATGAATATTACAATCAGTAATTACGTAAAACAGACATATCGAAAGAGATAAGCGGGAATCCCAGATTTGCGAAGTTAGGCAATTTTCATAGTTTTTGAAATTGAAAAATTTTATTGTTGACCTCCTACATACCTGCATAATGACATCTCTGATTCAATTTCTTTATTACTGCTATATGAAATACTTAGAAACAATTCATACAATAGCCAGAAGAACTACAACTGCACAATATAAGTCAGAAATCAAAAAAAAATCGAAGAACAAATCGTGGGGTCCATTTGGACCCCAGTTCGGGTGGACACGACTTTTGTCGGTTCGTAAATGAGGGTTAAGTTAATGATTATAATAGAATAGAATAGATTGTTAGTGTTTAATAACTGTAGGATTATTCAGTTCCTGTTGTCCTTGGTCCTTCGTTTTACCTAAAATTTTCACTCCTACTTATGGATTTCTCGGCTGTAACTAGTTTTGAGCTGTAAAGGGCGAGTTAAATGTTTACGCCTGAGCCGATGCATACACACTCGTATCTTGTGTTGATGTTACAAAGCATTCATACATACCACACACGGTGGTGCACTAAGCTTAGCACGGGAGAAATAAATTCGACGGTCGATGGCAACTTTCCTGCCGCAGCTTGTTCGTTTTTATTTTTGTGTGGCACAAGAATTACGATGCACATAAAACCTTAAAGCGTAACTGCTCAAAGTGTTGGCATTAGGCAGTCGCTGCGAGATGTGTGAAATTCTGGGTTTCTGCATTGTTTGTTTCTCTGCGTACATGTTACTTCGTGTGTCGGAACGGGCGTGTGGGTAGTCGGTGTAAACCATAGTGTGCGATGTAAGCGGTTCGGCGACGGTAAACAAAAAAAGGTGTGAAGCATCGTCACAATATATTTAATTGTTACTGAATAAATTTAATCTGAATCTAAAAATCGCATTTTGCTAGCGTAGGGCCCCCAAATGCTGAAAAGGTTTGTCGAAATTGATTCGAGCCAGCCGTGGCACCCACTCACCAGAAATCAATGTGAAAGAGAATGTCAAACCCATGTTTTTATTGCTGTCTTACCCACCCGGCGCGGCGTTGCGCAGGTTTAACTTATTCAAAAACGTTGTTCACACTAAATTGCTAAGAATCCAAAAAATATCAGAAACGTCCTGCAGCTGATTTCAAAAAATTCAAAATTTTTTTCACCATTTAAAAGAATTTTTGAAATAACGGAGTAGTTCTCGAATTTCCGTTCCCTTTTTCATTTGTATATGGAAATGAGCGTTCTAAATGTGAATGAATTTTTAAATCGGTCTAACAGTTTCTGAGTTCCAGTGTATGTTCCCATTCCTGTTTCTTTTCCCATTCCCGTTTCTGTGAGAATATTGGAATCAGTAGTATCTAGTAATGAAAGAATTTTGAAATAGGCCAATTAGTTTCTAAGTTCCGGTATATGTTCCCGTTCCCGTAAAATATGGGAATGATGTAAACAAAGGGTGTGTCATTTATGGGCAACTTTTTTTCAACATAAAAATGGGCTTAAGCCTCCCTTGCGACGCGCCAAAAGTCGTGTTCACCGGACCAGGGGTCCAAATAGATCCCACGATTTTGTCCTTGAAATTTTTTTAATTTCTGATTTATATTGTTCAGTTTAAATTCTTCTGGCTATTGTATGAATTCATTCTAAATATATTTTATAGCAATGATATAGAAATTTAAGCAAAGATGTCATTATGTAGGTATGTATGAAGTCATCAACAAAATTTTCCAATTTCAAAATCGATAAAAATTGCCTAATTTCGCCAATCTGGGATTTCCGCTTATCCTTGTCGATATATCTGTTTTACGTAATTAGTGAATGTAAATACTACAAGCCTGCCAAATATGGCTTGTGGTTTTGGTGGCTGAATGAAAGCTCAACGGGCTATCCACTGCGAAGTTTTCCATCTACACTGTTAGCTCTGACCAAAGTACAGAAATTGATCGTGGATATGATGTGCTGATGTCGTTGATGCCATCATATTTCAATTCTGGGCGCAACCTCACTATTGATAATTTCTTTACGTCGCGTCGGTTAATTTGGCATTGAGGTTGCTGGATAAGATGATCACTATTCTTAGTACGATTCGGAAAAACAAAATAGATGTGCCTGAACCTTATGTAGCGAAGGAGGTTCTTGATGACCAGAATGAGCCTGCAAAGGTCAATAACAAAAAGCAGTATCGTCCAAAACACTCATCCGCCTTTGGGGTTTCTGGAAAAATGGCGCTAGTGAGTTATGATACGAAACTAAACAATCAAGTGGTATTGCTATCAACACAACATAACTGCGAGAAAGCCACTTCCGGTCATCAAATTCAACCTGCCATGATACTTTATTATAACCGCACCAAAGGTGGGGTCGATGTATTCGACCAAATGGTATCGATTTAATTCATGTAGGTACACGTCAAACAAATCGCTGGCCGATGGTTGTATTCTTCAACTTACTGGACGTATTGCAGCCCTAGCAACTGTCATTATTTTCCGGCACTTCAATCCACCGAGAAGAAACAAAAATTTGTTCGGAAAGATAAACTTATCGAACTGGCGAAGGAACTGACGGAACTGAATAACCGTTCACAACCTGCAACATAATCTTAATCTGGCATTGGAAAACCTGCTTTGGATACTCTCTGTATTTTGGGGAGAGTTCAGGAAGTATTACCAACAGTCCGCGAAAGGCTCTCTTGTATAAAAGGGGCAGATGTCACCTTTGCTCGAAGGCAGACGACTAGAATAGCAAAACCACCTGCGATGGATATGACAGATGTTGTTGCCTTTGCCACACTAGAACCTTATGTGATGTAAAATGTCTCTCGGAACTACCAACTACTTCATCCTTACTAAACACAAACTTTGTTTCTTTTATAGTAAAATAATTATTTATAGGAAAAATATGATTTTTTATAGAATGTCAGTAGTAGTAGGTCGGGTGGATGGTTTGTTTTTCACAAAAAAGGTGTAGAAAAATCAGTAGACATCTCATAATCGTTTTAACGTAAGAAATGAATCAAAAATTTAATTTAGTTCACTGATTATACTCAGTAAAAAAATATGAAAAGTTCAAACATGCTCTGAGGTCCAAACGGACCCCTGGTTGTAAAAAAGGGTTATTTCTTTCAGGAAGGTATAAAAAGAAGCCTCCTAAAATTTGAGCACTTAATTTTAACATCAATTGATGCCTGTTCCTACCTTTCAATTTTCCATTCAAATAACATTTTATTTTTGTGGCTTGACATTTAAGCATTGTAGAAATGAACTGACCAGTTATTTAAGTAGTAAATTGAATGCTGTACAGAAAACTTTGTTTTATTGATCCACAGAGCGAGCCGTTCTGAAGATATTCAAACTCAAAGTTGGAAATGTATGAACTTATGACTTTTATCAAGCTACAAAAATAAAAAAATTTAAAAAAAATTTCTATGTTATTTAAGGAAGGATAAGGACAAAGCTGAATTCTTGTCCTATAGCGCAATTCACACAACCATGTTATGTCCTGTTAGGGAAAAACTCGTGGCCATAAAATTAAATAATATGCGTTTTATTTCTTCTTACAAACCCTATGTCTAAAGCAAACACCCTTTGGATCTCATATCGTAAAAAAGCTGCAGAAGACCCCTTTGTTAATTTTTTGTTTAAGGGGTAATATCCACCAAATGCTCAAAAACAAGGCTTTTTTATGATTTTTTTAAGGACATTTGAAATGTAGGTAAGGTTAGGTTAAAATGGCTGCCAGGAATACAACTGACACACTTACACCAATATTAGGTCCATTGTGATACCATAAAAATTCTGCGAGGGAGTACCTCACTTAACAAAACCATTTGGAGCTTTTAATAAAGCAAAGGAGCGGCAGGGGATCTTTTCTCACCAGATCGCTTAGATCATCAAGAAAATAAAGGATTGTCTCCTCTTCCTCCTCATCTAAGCAACTTCTGCAGAAGTCATTAGAGGAAGCGCCAAGTCTTATGGCGTGTCCTCCTATCAGACAATGTCCGGTGATGACATTGATTTTTTATTTTTTATTTTATTTTATCATCTACAAGCTAACGCTTAACAGATTGCATACAGGTGACAATTTTAAATAATAATTTTGCAAATATAATTAAAGCAGTACTTAAAATACAAAAATGTAAAACAACTTGTTTTTAAAAATATCTCGACTTAGATGTAAGTCAAAAACATTGCTTACTTCATTGAATGAGGAAATTGCTCGTGAAAGAGGTTCATTTTTTCCATAATTAGTTCTATGTGGTTGTTGAAAAAGGAAATTTCTTGGTCTTAAGTATCTTGAATTATGCCTGGCAAAAATCCTCGATGGAACCCTCCAAGTGGGTGCCGGGCGGGCAATGTTCACTACATATACTTATCAGTGTCTGTACGATGTCAGACGGTGACAGCCAAGGTTAGGTTGGATCGCTGGGTGGTTGTGACTTCTCAATAGCACAATCCTTAGAAATCCAATCTCACCATAGATACGAGGTTCCTAGTTTCAGTGGTGGTGTGAGCATTTATAATCCGTGCCGAAGAATTAAAGGTTGGGGGATAAACCAATCAATAACGAGCTCTTCTGGATGCTTGGCAGGGTCCAGAATAGACTAGCCTTACCCCGGTACACGGCTCTGCCGGGGCTGACCTTTTCCTTCCGTAGATACTCGTGGGACCTTCTATGGAATTTTTAAAAACAAACAAACAAACAGACAAAAAAACGAACAAAAAGACAAAAAAGAAAACTGGGGGGAGGCAACGTAAGTTGTACACATTCTCCGATTTGGCTGCAAAGTCGAAGCAGGAATGTGAGCCAACGAGCAAACCTTCCACCAGTGGGATACAAGGTTCGCACACAGGCTCTGAACCAGCTGCAAAGCCAGTTCAGGTCTGTGCAGTGGGAACCAAGAATCCCGACTCTGGCGAGCAGCACAGCCCGCTGGAAACTGGTCAAGAGCATGCTGCAAAGCTAATTCTAACCCGTGAATCGGAGGGCAAACGGACCGCCACTGCTAATAGTGGGGATGAAGTCCCCAATATTAGCTTTGAAAACAATTCGCCTGCTTTGGTGCCATCATCAAGACAGGACGAGGTGAAACTAACAAAGAGGGGAAATGGAGGGGTGATCAACGACTCCGTCTCCACCTTGAATGCCCTTAAAACAAAGGACACGGGGAGGGCCGTTCAGACTGACAGGGTTGGGGAGGCGAATAGCAACCCTACCTCTGCGGGTCGGTACGTACCCTCGTCGAGTACCATGAATCCTCCAACTGGTGGAGCGGGAGAGGTGATTAACAACTCCAGCTCGGCCAAGGGGGGGACTCAGACCAAAAAAACGCCCGCTCAGATACGTCGCCAAGCCAGAAGGGTAATTGAAACGGTGGGTGGTAAACCCGCAGTGGAGAGAACCCCGGGTGAGGTTGAAAGATTGAAGTGGGCAAGTAAAATTGCAGAAGAGACCAGCCAAGACTCAACGTCGAAGCGAAACAGGTCGTTTGAGGTTGAAAAACCTCAACCAAAAAAGCCAAGAGTCGGGGTTAGCGTTCCATCGACACTGGTGCCGGGGCAATCCTTTGGTGACGTGGTAAAGGGACAGATTGTTGTCGCGGTCATCGACGGGAGCAATATGGATGGAAACATCTATGCCGACAGGTGGGCGGACGTCAAGGCTCACCTCGCTTTCAGGTTTATTCCTGTTATCGAGGCGAATCCGGGACCCCTCCCAAGAATTAGCGACGCTGGCTGGCATCAAAACCGCGTCAAGCTGATCGCCTGCCAAGACCAGAGATCGCTTCACCTATATAAACTTGCTGTCAGCGGTTTAGGTGAGATCTGGCCAGGTGCTAAGCTAGAGGTTGTGGCAAGGGAGGATATCCCAAGCAGACCGAGAGCTCGTGCCTTGGTACCGGCCCTACACGAATCGCGGGAGATGGTTCTCCAGTTGATTAAATACAGCAACCCGGATCTGCCCACTCACGATTGGACGGTTCCGGTTATTGAAAAAGAGTCGGTGGGTCGTTATCGGTCGGCTCTTGTCATCTTGAATAAGGAGTCATTAGAACCCCTGGCGGCACGCGGGGGTGTTATTCAGTATGGCTTTGATAGCCTAGTGCTGAAAATATACAAAAAAGATGAGGACGCTGCAAAGCTTCCAAAGCAAGCGGCTGAATCCGAAGCCAAGGAGTCCACTGCGAGCGTCGAATCTTCCATCATGGAGACAGACGCGGCAAGTTGCTCTGATTCTTTGGAACAGCTGTCTTGCTCGAAACTGGTCGAAAAGACTACAATAATAGTGTCTGATCAAGACGCAACTGACAACAAATCGTCCGATAAGGACGACAACAACAAAGGTGGAGTCTTAGACTCCGACGATGAAATGCTTGGGGTTCTCCTTTCTGAGGATGAGTTGCTAGACTCCGCCTCAGATATGGAGGACCTTAATGCTACAGTGTTGGAGATTAAGCTGGATGATTGTAGCAATGCTGCAAATACTCTAGATTAATCTCCAACACTCGATCAAAGCCTCAGCCGGACTCCTTCTCCAACTAAGCAAGTCCGGCGAGGATATAGTCCTGATCCAGGAACCATGGATTAATAAATCCGTGGTAAAAGGACTCAGGACGAAAGATTATTCTCTGCTGTATGTGACGGACAAAGGTGAACCAAGATCCTGCATACTGGCAAAGAAAACACTTAACGTATTTTTACTACCTAATTACAGCAATTGCGACACCACAACAGTAAAACTGCAGACCAACAGTGGGACTTACTGGCTCACGTCCGCTTATCTAGGCCATGACCAACCGGAGCCGCTACCAGGAGAGACGCTCGAGCGCGTAATAAAAAGCGCAACAAAGCTCAAAGCGGACCTTATAATAGGAAGTGACGTCAACGCACATCACGTAGTATGGGGGAGTACGGACGTAAATGAAAGGGGTGAGTCTCTTTTTAATTTTATACTAAGTACTAACCTTCTTATCTGCAATATTGGTAACGAACCAACCTTTGTCACAAAAAACAGACAAGAGGTTTTAGATGTTACCTTTGTATCTCAATCAATCTATAACAAGATTAAAAATTGGGCTGTATCTAAGGATCACTCCTTCTCTGATCACAGATACATCCAATTTAGTCTAACAGATGACACACCAAAACCCATAGGCTTCCGTAATTATAGGAAAACTGATTGGGTAAAATTCAGGGAAATCTTCAAACATTGTTACAACTACAATGACAATAGCTTCCCTTCAAACCCCAAGGATCTTGACAGCAAAGTCGACGATCTAACTAGTGCTCTTAACCATGCCTTGTGTAACTCCTGTCCTCTAACCATAGTAAGAGGGAAGAAGAAACCACACTGGTGGACCAAGGAGCTAGAACCGCTCAAGAAAAGTTGTGCGAAACTTTTCAATCGAGCCAAATCTTCTAGAAATCCCACAGACTGGGATCTCTATAAGGAATCCCTTAGGATTTACAAAAAGAGGTTACGAATAAGCAAAAGATCCTATTGGAGAGAATTTTGCAATAAAATTGAAGACTCCTCAGAGGCATCTAGACTTAGGAAAATCCTATCAACGAGTCCAAACATGCCAAGTTCTATAAAAGATGAAAACGGCAACTGGACCAACTCATATGAAGAAACATTAAACCTGCTACTGGATACTCATTTCCCTGGTAGCTCGTTGACAATAACAGACGAGGAGCACTTGCCCCGACTCGCAAACCAATCAGGAAAAGGTCTTATCTCTAGAGATATACTGTTATGGGCAATAAACAGCTTTGACCCTTATAAATCACCAGGGCCTGACGGAATCATTCCTGCGGAGCTGCAACAGGTTTCAGACATCATCATCTATAACTTAGAGATGATCATGAAAGGATGCATCAGCTATGCATATATTCCCATGGCCTGGAGAGAAGCTAGGGTGGTCTTTATACCTAAAGCCGGCAAAAGCTCCCATGTAAATACAAAAGATTTAAGACCTATTAGTCTGTCATCCTTCCTCCTTAAAACACTGGAAAGAATGATTGACATACACTTAAGACAAGAAATTAAACCTAGTCTGATCTCAACGGCGCAACATGCCTATACAAAAGGTAAATCAGTGGAAACTGCACTCCACTCTCTGGTTTGCACCATTGAAAAATCCCTGCACTACAAAGAATACTCTCTCGTCGCATTCCTAGACATAGAGGGTGCATTTAATAATGTTAAAAATTCAGCAATCACTAATGCTCTTGATGGGCTGCTCATAGAGGATCACATCAAAAACATGATAACAACAATGCTCAGCAGCAGAATCATTAGTTCCGAAATGGGGAACTACAAAACAAGCAGAATGGCCAATAGAGGAACCCCGCAGGGAGGAGTTTTATCTCCCCTACTGCGGAACCTGGTCGTTAACAAATTGTTAATCGACCTAGAGGACGAAGGTTTCAAAACCATAGCCTATGCCGATGATGTAGCAATTGCCGTTTCAGGCAAGCACCCACAAACCCTAGCTGAGCTGCTACAAACAGCACTTAACAAGCTTAACAATTGGGCTGCAGAGTGTGGTCTGAACATCAATCCACACAAAACGGAATTAGTTCTCTTTACGAGGAAATACAAAATTCCGGACTTCAGACCCCCAACTATTAAAGGGGTAACTCTCACACTGTCAAATCAGGCTAAATATCTAGGTCTCATTTTTGACAAAAAACTGACCTGGAAAACCAATATTGAGGAAAGAGTAAATAAAGCCAACGTTGCACTCTTCTCCTGTAAAAAAGCCATTGGCGGGAAATGGGGTTTCTCCCCCCAAATCACCCATTGGCTGTTTACATCGGTAATTAGACCGATACTCACATACGGGGTGATAGTCTGGAGGACAGCACTAGACAAGATGATCAACTACAACAAGCTGGCCAAAGTTCAAAGAACGGCTAGTCTGTGTATTAGTGGTGCACTGAGGACAACCCCATCGGACGCCCTCAATGTACTACTAGATCTCACACCCCTAGATATCTTCAGCAAACAAGTCGCAGCTAGCTCAGCTACTCGACTCAGAGCTACATCACAGTGGACCAATAATCAAATCGGCCACACTACCATTCTAGATAACTTTAGATTCTTACCGAATCGATGCGACTACACCACCCCCAAGTTGGTGTTTGACAATAATTTCCAAGTAACCATACCTTCAAGAGAAGCTTGGGAAAATGGCGCTCTTTTGGAAAATGAAGCAATACACTTCTACACCGATGGTTCAAAAACCAGCGAAGGTGTGGGAAGTGGAATCTACTCAGAAAAACTGAATCTCAGTCTTTTCTTCCGCCTACCCGATCATTGTAGTGTGTTCCAAGCGGAAAATCTGGCGATTAAGGAGGTGCTGTCTTGGCTCAAAGAAAACGTCATATCCTCCACGGATATTCGGATCTTCTCAGACAGCCAAGCTGCCCTTAAATCTCTTGCCTCTGTCTCTACAAAATCCATCACGGTCCAAAATTGTCAGATGTCTCTGAGGGAGATGTCAAAACAGTTTAACATTCACCTTTCATGGGTGCCAGGGCACAGGGACATACCAGGCAACTGTATGGCAGACGAACTAGCCAAAAAGGGCACGACCACTTCCCTACGCTCAGAATGGAACAACATAGGTGTACCTATCGCTACATGTAAACTCCTACTTAGACAAGACGCTTCAAGGATAACAAACACTAGATGGACTGAGAGTAACAACTGCCTTGCAACCAAAAAAGTTTGGCCGTGTGTTGACTCAAAACGCTCGAAGAGTTTGTTGGCCCTGAACCGTCTGTATCTAGGTTCTACCATAGGTGTTCTTACGGGACACTGTCTAATAGGGAGACACGCCAAAAGACTTGGTGTGTTTTCCAATGATTTCTGCAGAAGCTGCATGGACGAGGAGGAGGAAGAAACCGTTCAACACCTTCTTTGCTCATGCCCTGCACTACTTCATAGGAGGAAAACTCATCTCGGTGAATTCTTCTTCGATGATACTAGCGACCTAGCTTACATAGACCCTAAAAGTCTTTCAAAATACATTAAAAGTTCGCTCTTGAGAATCCTTGATTTTTGTTCTTTTTGCAAAAAATAACAAAAAGAAGTGTTTAAAATAAAAAGAGAAATAATGGCTGGCCCTTGAATCTTGAATTTGATACTTGATATATTACAAATAATAATTATTCTATTTTTTCTATATTTACTACGAGTATGTAGAAAACGTTACAAATTGTAGTAAATAGAGGGTATAGTTTTTTGAATTAACTACACGTAGTTAATGATGTAGTCATGTAGTAAATGTAGTGTAGTAAAAATTACCTCAAACTTCACATTAGCTGCAGTTGTTGATCTTGAAAACGAAGGTCAGTTTATAGAGCAAGTATTTTTTTGATTATTAAAGTGGTTACAGTGATTTAAAGTGGAAGTTAAATTTTTTTAAATAGATATTATCTTACAAATTATAAAAGTAAGTTGTTGTGATAAATATGTTTTTGTTCAAACAAAGCTCGTAACGTTAAGCAAGTTAAAGGCCTTATTTTTTTAAAAGCTTAGTAAACTAGGAACAAAACTGCGTTGTAATTTTTTGCGCACAGGTGCGACACCCATACTAAATTTTTCTCTTTTTAGGATGATAACCAAACTTATGAAAAAAGAACTTTACGAAGTTTGGATTTCTAAACTAAGAGAAAAGCGCTTGATTGCGGTTTTTTCATTCGTCTTGGATTCCTTTACTAACTTTTTACTATCTGTGTAAGCAATATATTCAAAAAAGTCAACAGCAAGGAATTTATGTTTGAGGTTTCAGGAAAGGATGTCCAAAAAAAATTAGTCCAAGAGAGGTTTAGAAGTAAAACTGGGTTATTGATTGATATGCCCACATAACAGTCAGGCAATACTAATGATGGAAACACGACAAGGAGATTTTTAAAAGATGAAGAAAAAACTGCAGAAATAACTGGGATTGATTATAGAAATCATCAAAAAATTTCATATCATTTTAGAAGCTCTCGGGTCTGGGTACCCAATTGACAAAGGTGCGTTCGAAAACTTTGCACAAGAAACAAGGGATGTGTATCTAATATAATATAATGTATGGCTGGTTTAAGTGCCAGCTAGTGTGCACAAAGTCTTATTTCATGGAAAAGAAATAATTGCCTCCTGTATTCTGCCAATCGGCCAACTTTCTGAGGAAGCACAAGAAGCTAGGAATAAGGAAAACAGAAAATTTAGGGAACTGTTTACAAGGAAAACTTCGCGACTTGACACCAACACGGATCTTTTGAATATGTAGGTTGTTACTATCGTCGGATTCATATTTGGGAAGTTTTAGATGCATACCGAAAAGGAAAACAAAAGTGATTGAAAATGAGGTACTACAATTATTAGATATCAAATAATTTAAAAAAGGTTATTTCTGTTGTTTTTCGTCAAAACTTTTAATGACATGTCCAAAAAACATATTTTTTTGTATTTTTTGGAAAATTCTAATAACGATAACCCGAAAAACTTGAAAAAATACATATAGTTATTAATTTAATCCCGCTAAATCAGCGAAATGTCACACTGTGGCAGCCCTTAAAAACTAGCATCTTCCTCCTTTCTATGTGAATATATTTTAGTACCCTAAAAGGTATACTGCGAAATCCTTCTTAAAGTGAAGCTTAAAGTATGAGTGCATATAATTTTTGATGTCACTAGCTCATTTTGCCACTTTATCTTAAAAGCTATCAGACCTCGAGAAGCGATTGATTCAAGAATAGCACTTCCATAAAAGCGCAATTATAATGAACTTGCAGGAAGGAGTGTTTTCTGAAAAAAAAAAAAAAAACATGCAGAAAATTGTTCACCCTCTCTGATATGGCTACAATTTATAGGGCCTACATCCGCCCGAAAATAGAGTATAATTCTCATATCTGGTAGGGTGCTGCGCTAACATCTTTGTGCCTACTTGATAGGATACAAAACAGAGCTTTTAGACGATTGATAGATGAAAGTTCAATTGTAGAATCGATTGATTCTCTTGAACATCGTCAAAATGTTACCTGCTTCAATCATTTTTATCGCTTCTTTTACAAACAGTGCTCTAGTGAAATTACCAGTTGCATTCCTCCCCTGGAACAATTTAGTCGCAATACCCGCCTCGCAAGGAATGCTCATTAGTTTTCATTTCAGCCCAATTTCGGTCGTGCAGTTAAGTATATTTTTAGCCCTTCAACCCGGATGTGGAATGCTTTACCGAACTCAATTTTCCTCACGCAATATAACGTACTAAGATTCAAGAATAATGTGCATCGGCATCTTTTTTCTTAAAAAATTAAAAGTAACCAATTACACCTCGCGACACCGCACTAGAATCTTCATAATCCCACAAAAGAAAGCGGAATGCTTTTTAATCACTTTTGTAATTATGCCCGCCGCCGTGAACATTATTCAATTGAAGTTTTTATTGCTTTGCACACGATGTCTCGGTTTCGTATTATTCGACGAAAGAAAATACATAAGTCCAAAGTAAGTCTGCTTTAATCCAGATGGTGATTTATCAGGGAAAACATCTTAAAAACAGTTGGGCTTTAAAAAGTGATAATGTAAATAATTTTATGAAACTCAAAAACCCATGAATCTAGTCGTAAAATGGAAAAAGAAATAACTCGGTTCTGAAGGAGAAAAAAGAAATAATACGAAAGCGAAGAATGATGTTTGGACCACCCGTTGGGCGCCATTATGTTTATTGCTTTGATTTTTGTTAAGAGTATAAAGTTGTAAAATGTTTCCATGATTGAAAGCTGTGCAGCACAAGGAATCTTTTTTTTTTCTTTAAGCATCCATGACTATTTTAAACAGGAATTTTAATAAATTGAAAGGATATGTTGTTTTTGAAGAGTTTTTTGAAAAGTGATTATCGGCGTAGGTATGTATTTAGAGAAGATTTACAATGAGAGACTTATTTTTGCTTCGCAAATATGGATTTGCAACTATAAAAGCAATTAATATTGAACCCCTGGTTACAATTTTCTCTCCAACAAAATTGAAAACTTTGCATTCGTTTGAATATGAAGCAGTTTGCATACAATTCAGATGCACAGATCTTATTTAAATCTGTTGCAAAGTAAGCGATGTAAGAATCTAAGCTTATATACAAACGTAGGTATGATATTCAAGTATTTCTCAATGAATTTTGAAAATATATAAATTACAAGATCGGAGCTAATCTCATTTTCCTATTTAAATGTAAATATTTTACTGTCCACATGGGTATCTGAATTATACATATTTCAATCACAGCAGAATGTGGATTTTTTTGTTTATGAATGAATCAACTAGAACCTTTTCAGGTTTGTGTCTTGATCATGTGTTTGGAAGCTTTTTGGAGATTTTTTTAAATAACTGTGGTATGAATCTTGATCTTGATTCATTACTCATCACTGCATGACTAGAAATCTGTTTCACAATTTCAGCGATTCTACAGGGGAATAAGCTTTCCGTAGTATTATTAATAAAGACGCCTCTGATTCATCTAGCCCTTTAATATTCAGCCTTATTGCAGAGATCAACTATCAACTGAATGACGACGGATAATTTTTTTCAATTGAAATCGCAATTCGTATTGTAAAAACTAATTGATTAAATCTGTTGCTATTGTGAATGCCTTCGAACATTTACTGGTTTGCGAATTATACATAAGCAAAATAGGCATATTTTTTTGTTTGTGTCAATGTGTTTGCAACGAAATTATGTATTTATTATTATTATTATTAGATAATCTTTATTTTTCCATAATAAGAACCATTTTGATTTTGAAATTTCAAAGATTTACAAGCCGTCTGCCGGAAAGTTTAGTACTCTTAATATTTCGAGAGAAAAGATATACATTTGGGTATATTAAGATTAATTAACAAAAAGTGATAAGCTATAAATATAGAAAACAAAAAACAAAGTAAAATATGACTCTTGTAATCACAACAGGTAGTTCAAAAATATTATCTACAATTTAAATTTTCTAGTGATTAAATAAATTTTTAAAAAGATTTAAGTGTTCAAAAACTTAGGGCTTTCAGTTTAACAAAAATAAAATTAGGAATGTGTTTCAATGATTTGCAACATCATTTAAAAAGCGCAAAAAAACGAAGAAAATTGAGCTTATAATTTAGCTAGAACACAATTTTAAATGATTTGGTATGAAGGTTATCCTAAAAGTCCTCGTACAAATTTCTATATAAAACCGCATGTGAGAAATAACGTATAAGCAATTTCCAACTACTCTCTCCATTAAGAACGCTTAAGCATTCCTCCAAAGATAGGGAACTTTTATTGAAATATAGACGTCGGACCAATAAGCTTACTTAGTTGTCTGAGTAAAGTGCTCGAAAAGATCCTCAAAAATAAGATATTAAAAATAATCGATGATAAAAAAAATAATATCAAATGAACAATTTGGGTTCAGAAAGTTTCATAGCACATCTCATCAAGTTTTAAGGCTGTGTAGCCATATTAAAAAAATCGTCTGCTTGATAAATCAGCGGGTCTAGTCCTGCTTGACATTGAAAAAGCATTCGACACAGTATGTCATGATGGAACTGTGCACAAAATGATAAATCTTGGGTTCCCTGCCCCCTGCGTACCTGGTAAAAATTACCCAAAGTTCTCTGTCCAATAGATGTTTTCGTGGTTTTGTTAATAGTAGCTTATCAAACTGTAATGCGTTCAATCAAGGTGTTCCACAAGGATCAGTCCTGGGTCCTTTTTTGTAAAACATTTTTACATCTGATATTCCCAGATTCCCTGAATGTGAAATAGCTATCTTCGCTGATTACTGGCATATTTTCATTTCATGAATTTGGTCTCGTTGTTGAGACAAATTTTCAATATGCGCTTGAAAGGATGCTCCAGTATTATAACAAATGGAAAATTAAACTTTATGTTGAAAAGGTGCAAGCAATCTTTTTTAGCAGAAAAAGAAAACCTGCTACCTCCCAACCAATCAGCTTTGCATAAACGGAGTTAGAGTCAACTGGGACTTTACGGTCGAGTAAAGTATCTGGGGATCCACTTAGACCAAAAATTAATATTTAGTATGCATGTTGCCAAAACTTTATAAAAAGTAAGCATAGCAACCAAGATGTTGTACCCATTTATAAATAGAAAGTCAATGTTGAGCAACGCCAACAAAATTACTGTCCATAAAGTTGTCTTTCTGGCTATCCTTTTGTATGGATGTCAGGTGTGGGGAAGTTGTGCTAAATGTCTTATTTATAAATTATAAGTATCGCAGAACAAATTACTAAAAATGATGGTTAGCCTCCCTCGTTACCACTCTACGATTGATTTGCATTCAAGAGCAAATGTTAAATTATCACTGAAAGAATTGATAAACTTACAAACAAATTCTTATAAAACTGTGATATTTGTGACAATCCACTTATAAATCAGCTGATATCCTAACCATTTCTCTAAATATTAATTGAATAGTACTCTTGTTTTTGAACGATATAATAATTTACCTATGTCTTTGCTTTTCGACTTTTATGCATATTAATTTTTAGTCTATTAATTACTTACTGATTGCAGTATTTGCTTTTCTTTGTTAACATTCTAATTATAAATTTCTGTATATATTTACAAATTTATTTATTTACTTGTTATTTATTAATTATTCACTTATTTATTTATTTATTTATTAACATTTTCCTTCTTTTAATAACTATCTTTAAAGTTATTTAAACACATCTGATTTAATGCAATTTATTTATTCAAGTGCTTATTTATTTATTTATTTATTAAAAAAATTTATTTATTTACAGAATTATTTACTAATTTATTTATTTATTTATTTATTTATTTATTTATTAATTTATTTATTTATTTATTAATTTTTTTATTTAGTTATTTGTTTGTCAGTATGATATTTTAATAATAATATATATATATTTATTTTGTGCAATACTGATTAAGCTTAAGTTCAAGTATAATCATAATCCTTACCTAAGTAAAAATGCACTTTTCTTTTTTTTTTTTTTGTATTGAAGGTTTTATTTGTACTTTCCTCAAAGTAATTTTTTTTCCATTGATTTTCAAATTTATTCTTAATTATAGATAATACTTCAGTAGAAAGATATAAATATATCAAATCTCTCTATTATATACTGTGCGGGAGCTTACCAAATGTAAATGTGAATACGAAAAAATAAATACCTATCTATCTAGACTATCTGTGGTACCCGTGGTGCGATGGTTAGCATGTCCACCTTCTAACCCAGAGGTTCGAGGTTCGAATCCCAGCAGAGGCGCAAAAATGTTTTTTCCACGGGTATCGCCTTCCGCGAGCAATTGGCAAGTCCTCCGTTAGTAAATTCATGCCATGAAAAGCGCTTTCTCAATTAGCCGTTCGGATCCGGCATAAAATTGTAGGTCCCCTCCATTCCCTCACAAGGCATGGTTGTGAGAAATGCGCTAGGCCCAGGGGCTCCTCGCTCTGTAGCGCCACCCTATTTATTTATATTTTTATCTAGACGTCGGATTTCTTGAAGCACTGGACATACGGCCAGGAGGAGGAAAATGATTTTCTGGTTCGTTAAGGTTACATAGTGTACAGTTCGAGCTGAGCACATTTGTACATATATGAGGCCTGTACTTCAACTGCAGCATTTCCGTACGGGCCTTAAATATAAAACTCATCTCAGTTGCAGAAAATTCTTTCCGAAAATAGTTGGTTTCTCCTAGACTGTGACTCAATCTTTTGTATATGTATTGATCGTGAAAATGCTCGGTACACGTTTTCATCAATGCTAGAAATGCAGTCATAAAAAACAGACCTCCATGAATATGAGTTATCCACGGAGAGGTTAAAAGTCGTGTGCCGACTCTAGTTCATACCAGTCTTTAAAAGGTGCATACCGACACTGACATAATTCTTTCCTGCAAATTGTCGTCAGATCTTTGCATGACTTTGAGAATGTAGTCTGCATACTGCATCAGCTTTTTTATTATCAATTATGTATTTCAAAAAACTTAGTTGAGTGGCTGATACAGCGGTTTTATTTTGAGTTTTCTTTTTAATTTAAAATTGTGAACTCAATTTTCTCCTTTTTATTGCGACTTCAAGGTGCTGGTAAAGTGCAAGGTTACCCTAGTCCATCAGCTGGATGTTTACTCCAATGCATCTTGAAAAGATATTTCTTCTTTGGGCCAGACTTAAAAGCGAGCGATGGTAAGAGTTAAAAACGTTCTGTAGGCTCTTCTGCTATAATAACAGCAGCAGCAGGTTACGAACTAAATAATTCTTATATAATAAGATAGTGAAATAAGGTTACTCTTTGGTAAAACAATAGCACAGCATAACGGCCAAGAGATAGTTAGGCTCGTGGATTTGAAAAGTATTCGTTCGACTGAAGAAGTGCAACACTCTTTTCCACTATTTTGGACTCCAGTCTGGTGGTGAGTCCTGAACAATTCAGTCCAATGCCAATGTTTTCACCAAGTTTGTATTCCGGGACTTAGAACAGAATCCTTTCGCAATGTTAGTGTTTTGCTCTTTAATTGCACATCTGTTTCTTGTTGTAATTTATTTTTCGAGCTCTTTATATAAAATATTTATGTTAAATATGTATAAGGAAAAAAACAAACAAATTCATTATTAAAGCACTTAAAAGCTTTCATTTTAGTCATATTTTGTACTAAGGAACAACTTGTCGACTTTAAATTTCCGGTTGAAAATATAATTGAAAAAAAGAAAGCAAGGTTCCATCTGATTTTTAAAATACCGATTTCTTCATTGATGATTGCGAATTGATTGATGCGAATTGACAATGTATCAAAACTTCATTGACAATTGATAGCCACATTACCATTAACTTAATTTGATTGATAACCTCCAATTTTTAATTGATAGTTGATCTTCGCAATAATCTATCTATTGAAGGTGTTGATATCAAAGACCAGGGTTGCGTTGCAATTACATATATTTAACGAATTCCTAACTACAGTTGGAATAAATAACACTGTCTCTTTATAAAATATGTGATAACCTTGACAAAAGTTGTTCGGGTTTTTGTAAACAGTCTGCCTTGTAGAAACAGGGTCTCATTTGTCTTCTTAACTCGATTCAAAACTCGCAACTCAATTAGGTTTGACAGCATTTCTAATACCAGTTACACTAAAAGTGATTACTCTAAATGTTACCGATATATTGGCTCATATGTTTAACCAAGGTAAGATAGATATTCGGTATTTTTACTTACCTCTTTTCAAAATGGGAAACAGGAATGATAAAAATAATTAAAAATCTTTATTCTCACTGTCATCAAATTCCAAAGTTTTTGAAGTGGTAGTAATCAGGGGTGTTGCAGATATTCGCATCCGCATCCGCAATCGCGGATTATTAGCATTGATTTCAACATCTGCATCCGCATCCGCATCCGCATCAATTTATGCGGAGTTTATGCGGATGTGATTCAAAGTTTTTTTACTTACTATCTGCACACAGTTAAAAAGCAAAGAGAAACTATTCGGTTTTTTCATTTTTTCCAATGTACGCAATAACGTATTACAGAAATCCATTTAAAAAAAAATCGTAGCTAGTGAGTGTTGTTTTCATACTAAGAGTCGACAAGAAAATATGGCAAATACCAACACACACTGATGCGAAATTATTTTTTCTTCTTGTCGATTTCTGTTTCTGTTCGGTGTGTTTTGCGTCTGACTCTCCCACGAAGTCACCAAATTCAAAAAAATCAAAAAAACAGAAAAAAGATTCAGAACCAGGAACTTCCGGGTTGTGTGACAAGGCTTGCTTTAAAAGCGATATGGCGATGATGCTAAATTCATCGAGTGAAGATGATGGTGAAGCAGAATCTGACAACGCAAGTCCCGAAACGGTTCTTCGAAGAGAGATAGCTACTTATCGCAGTAAAAAAAGACTGGATTTGGATAATAATCCTCTCGATTGGTGGAAAACTAATGAAACTGATCTTAAAACACTCTCCAAAATTGCACGCAGGTATTTGTCACCTCAACCTGCTAGTGTTCCCAGCGAACAGCTGTTTAGTGGAGCTGGTTTAATCTAAGATCCATTAAGAAACAGATTGGAGTCTGAGAAGGCTGCAATATTATTATTTATCAAATAAAATTCACCTATTTTTAATTTTAATTATTAAACCATTTTCTTATTCAGTAACAAAATGAAGTACAATACATTTTTATTTTTATTTTTAAATAAAAAAAAATTAAAATTGATAAATTTTCATTCATTTATGTATTTAAAATGATATATATTTCGCAAATTCTAAGATCCGCATCCGCATCCGCATCCGCGGATATTAGTTTCCTAAAATCTGCATCCGCATCCGCATCCGCGGATGTCAAAATTTGCACATCCGTAACAACCCTGGTAGTAATAACCAGAATGCTGAGTTTTCTTAAGAAAATAAACTCTTTTAATCTACTGCAATTTGGTTTAAGAGAAGGACCTACCAGCCAGTGCTGCCACCCTACTCCTATAGCAGTAGATCTACTGCGCTTAGCCTTAAATGGAAATCTACTGCGCAGCAAAATGAATCTACTATAAATAAAAAAATAAATAGGGTGGCGCAACAGAGCGGGGAGCCCTTGGGCCTAGCGCATTTCTCACAACCATGCCTTTGGAGGAAATGGAGGGGACCTACAATTTTCTGCCGGTTCCGAACGGCTAATCGAGAAAGCGCTTTTCATGGCAATGAATACTAACGGAGGACTTGCCAATTCCTCGCGAAAGGCGATACCCGTGGAAAAAACATTTTTGCCTCTGTTGGGATTCGAACTCGAACCTCTAGATTAACAGGCGGACATGCTATCCATCACACCACGGGTACCACAAATGAATCTACTCCTCTTTCAAAATTTTTATCGTTGTTCAAAGTTCGCCCTAAACGCGTCCATACAAATTTTTAAAATGCTATACCACGTTCACTCTGAATGCATTCACTGACTATTTTAAATAACATGGACTTGTGCTGGCCGCTGTCGGCTAAAAACATCTAACTGACACAAATATACAAAAACACAATGCTCGAACCTCGACCCTAGTCGCTGAAATTAAGAGAGCTTGTGTGTTTTGAGCGCATATTTTCGTTAACTTTTATTGTTTCTCATAAAAACTGATATAAGAAGCAGTATAAGTATTCCAACACTTCAAAAAAGCTAACGGAGTCAAAAGAAGATTGCTGGTCTCCTTCCGATTCGCCTTTATTATTGATTTCTTTAATGAATTTAAATTCATAAATCCTCCATTCCCTCACAAGGGATGGTTGTGAGAAATGCGCTAGGCCCAGGGGCTCCTCGCTCTGTTGCGCCACCCTATTTATTTATTTTATTTTAAACGGTGAATTTAAAAGAAAGTGCGACTAAAAATGTTATTAATGTACATATTATATTTTTTTATTATTTAATATAATTTTTTATATGCAATTATGAAATTTGATTTCTTATGAAATTAATTTAAGTTTTTTTCCCTATCAAAATAAGTATATGAATTGTGGTTTTTTGTTAATTTTTCTGTTTGTTGATGAAGCTGTTTCCATTAATATATAAAATGATATTTCATGAGTAGTTTTTTTGTTTTTGTATATTGTAAAATCTACTGCGGTATAATGGAATCTACTGCGCTTTTTTCTGATATATACTGCGCTCCAACATCTGCAGGGTGGCAGCACTGACCACGTTGGACGCTCTTTTGTTTGCTTACAAGATCACAAGGCTGTTAATGAGAAAATATTTTCCGCTGCTCTTTTTGTTGACATTAACAACGGCTTTCAACGACCACAACTTTTTTTTATCTAAATTATTTTTTTAAATTATTTGAAATTTTAGACTGTTTAAAAGTTCTTCTTCATTTTGATTAGGTTTCAGGGAAAATATGCAGTGATTGCGTTTGTAAAGTTTTTAATTTAATTATCTTTCTAATGGAAACCGGTTGAGACTCTCTACTATAGTACTCTCTATAGAGAGTTCCAAAGCTTAATCACATATAATACAATTAAAATCCGTGAAGAGTTCAAGTAGTTGTAAGTTGGTACTAAATGATTCGTAGTTGTTACAGACTGGGCAAATTGAAGTTTATTACAAACAAGATGCGCCACCTAGCGCGCTGTTGCTCGGGTCTGTAGTCTTAAGGTTCCCGTTTTCATTTCCGTTTCTGTTCCCGTCAGAATAAAGGGATTAAATATAGCCTTAGTGACTAAAGGATAATAAAGCATTCCAATGCTATTCACGACTCGTGCGAACCAACGCTATGAAGAGATATGACGTTGCTAGTGTCTTCTCCAATCCAGTGTCCCTCCAACGAATCTTAATCCACCAACATCAATTGAAGACCAGTGACAGTAATGCCAACAAGCCATCAGAACTGCTGTCTCTGAAGTTCTGGGTTTCACTCGGGCTCAAAACGAAAACCATTGCTCGATGAAGAACTCAGGCAGGCAAATGCAGCCTAACAAAAAGCTAGACAAATACTGATGCAAAAGCGAACAAGGGCTGCTTACGATCAGTATAACGAGATTTACAAGGAGAAAAGAAAAGAAGATCACTGAATTCTCGAGGAAAACGAAGCAGCATGAGAAGGGCTCCTTTGAGGAAATTGAGAGATACCACGACAGAAATAAGGTCCGGAAGCATTACCAAAAGGTAAAAAGATCTTGCCAGGATGGCAAACCCCGAACTCAAGCCTGTTAAGACCAACAGAGTAACATACTAATAGAGACGCAGTCACTACTGAGGATCTTGAAAGATTGCCCCATTCAGCTTGGACGACGATCAAGAATGCCGTCCTCAAGACCTAGAAGATGTTAGGCCTGTCATATGCAAACTTAAATCAAATAAGACTGCAGGTGCAGATGGTTTTGATGCCGAACTCTTCAAGGCAGCTGGAGACCAGTTGGAAAGGGACATGCACCAGCTGATCTGCATGATATGGTCGGAAGAAAGCATGCCCGATGAATGGAACCTCAGTATCGTATGGCCGATCTTAAAGAAGGGAGACCCTCACAATTGCGCCAATTATAGAGGGATAATCCTCCTTAACGTCGCTTATAAGATCTTGTCTGCTGTAAAATGTGTATATGTATATAAAACCCCACGTCAACAAGTTGATAGAATCTATCAACTTGTTGACGTGGGGTTTCATATACATATACACATTTTACAGCAGACAAGATCTTATAAGCGACGTTAAGGAGCAATGTGGTTTTAGGCTAGGGGAGTCTCGTCATTATGCAGGGTGACTATAGAGAATTCACGCTGCTCCGTCAAGGTCAGTAAAGAACTCACCGCGACCTTTGATGTCGAAAAGGGCTTTAGGTAAGGCGACAAACTGTCATGAAATTTCCTTAACATCATACTTGAAAAGATTGAACAAAACTAAGCGGTATCACCATAGCGATATTGACGTTATGACAAGATACAAGGGTGATGTCATATTTGCTTATGAGAGCATTGAAACGTAAGCGAAAAAAATGGGTTATTGAGTGCAAAACGAAGTATATATGCTGTCATCAAACAAAGTCAGAGAATTGAACAAAATGTCCCTATAGACAGACACAACTTGGAGGTAGTACAGGACGTCGTCTATCCAGTATCCGGTAGGAAACAGCAAATTACATCATTACTAAGTCCAAACAGAAAATTACTTTTGGCAATAGCTGTATAATTCGGTATTGGGCTAACAAGTCAATAAAGAAATAAAGCCCTCTCTAGAAAAACCAAGATAATCACTTACAAGACTTAGATTATCCCAGTCCTGCTTTACGGCGCGGAAGAATAGATTTTATCTAAAGCGGATGAGGAAACTGAAGGTCGTTATGAATGGAAAATATTCCGATTGGTCCCTTATTTGAAAAATTGGGATACTACGACATGGCTAGAAGAGTACACATCGCGAAACAACGATGGCTGGGACATAAAGAGCGAATGGACACCAACGCCTCGGCGGGTTCTCGACAGCAACCGCCGGGAAATCGTGTCTTAGGGGCGAAATAAGTATTTTTGCGAACATTGCAACAAAAATGGCAAAAATGGATGAAATAGCTAGCGAAGGTAAACCAGGCTTTTGCCATCACAATAGATAGGCATAGCTTAGAAGAAGAAGATTATTCTGTCTACTATGGATCCGCTATATTGACATCAGAGATAAATTCAGTGCGGAGATCAAACGGATAATTACTTTTTACAACCTCTCCTTCTTTGGGTCAAGGAAGCCCTTTATAAGACCTCGATCACCCCATTCCTGCTTATTATGGCACGGAAGTATGGACCTTATCGAAAGCCGATGAGGAAATCCTTATCTGTTTCGAAAGATAAATACTCCATTTCATCTTTGGTCCCAATGGGCATTAAACATATTGCATGAAAATCGCGGAAGGAGAAGACCTAGCCTACTTTCGATATATTTTCTTAAGCAAACGAAAGCTTGTGTTTATGCTAAGTAATAAAAGGTTGAAAATTCAAACGTAACCTTATGTTGAAGAGGATTGATAAAATTGGCTCAAGACATAAGCTACCGTTTGCTTTTGCCACTTTCAGTAGGATCTTAACTTGATATAGCTTCAAGGGACGCTCACAGCCTTGGGCTTGGATAAGTGTGAGGTCCTCAAATATGATCCATTCATTTCTTAAAATAAATACCTTTGTGCTTGATTGAGACACTTAAGTCATCAATGAAATTAAGTAGTCTAGCTCTAGAGATAAAGTCTTTCTCTGAGGTTTTGGTTAAATTATCGACCATCAATCACGTTATTTCATTTTCTAATTTTTTCACATTCTAGTTATGTATGAGGGAAAGAATGAAAAGAGAAGCTTTGTATGAATACTTTGTGTGAAAAAACATAAAATGAAGTTCCCAAATCAGAAAAGGGTCTTAGAAAATTTTAAATGGTATTGCCTTTTCGAGGCCATCTTGGGATATATTCTTGTTGTATTAATGGGAGTAGTTTTGGCAAAGGTTTTTTTTATCCCAAATCATTCACTTTCGGTTCCGCAAGTTTGAAAGTCAAAGTCGAAGTCTTAGAGGAATTTACACCCGAATGAACAGCTCTCGCAATGTATACCTTTAACACGGTCAAATAAATTTTAAGACGATCTTTTTTTGTCTTGTTAGCTTTTCGCTCACAGTGTATAAAATCATTTGTCCCTTTTACAGCAATTGCCACAAAAATACTTCCTCCAGCTTTGTCTGCTGTCACAATTTACCTTTGCGAATAAAGGTTTTGCTTTGCTAATCAAACATAATTTCCGGTTTCATGGCCCATGTTACAATACAAAGGACCTTAAGATACACAAGACTGCGTGCCCTAATAAATTAAGCGAACCAAATATTTCCCTTTATTGATTTGTAATTTATTATAAGCAACATTGTCCTGCATTTCAAATCTCTCTACGGACATCCCACATTCATAGCTTTTCACTCCACCCCGAAGATGTAAATCAATTTTTATGAGAGTCCTTTTATGGATTTTTATTGTTTTCCTTTAACAGCAAATATTTATTGTTTCGAGTCTCTACTCCTGTGAAGGAAATTTATTGCTCAAGTGAGCTTTTTTTTTTTTTTGTTTTGTATAACTTGACAAAGGAGTCTGACTCTGGCTATGCTGCACGTGTGCGTAATGGCAAATAAAAAAGAATAGTAAAACAAACAGCAAAACGTTGATATTGGGTGCATTTTATGGGTACACATTTTCAATCAATTCAAAGAACAATCCTTTATCCTTGAAATGTACGAGATTTTTTTGGCTAGCTTTGTCGGAATGTATCACAAAAGTTTTTAATATTTAACTTTTTTTTTTGTAAATTGAATGTCGTATGGAAATAGTTTTGCAACGCTACGTGTTTGCAAACTTTCTTCGTGAAGTTTTATGAGTTTCGCTACAGAAATAAGAATGTTGTTGACCAAGTAACCTAAGGAAGTACACATCTGAAGCTGGGACCTTTTCCAGCACTCTGGTTGCTGCTCTCCTTGCTGAATATCCACCTTGATACCTACTCTCAAGACCATTTCCCGTTTGAAGGCTTGTAATCTGTGAATTTGCACAGGAGCTTGAGGATCTCGCTTACTTATAAATATTCCACCCGATACGACGATCCAAAGGCTTAAACAGGATTCAAAATAAACACTAAATTTTCCGTTTGTTCAGGACTGGTTAACTCTAGAATCTGAACCAGGAAAGGCTTTCTATCGGATCTCGATGAATGTTTCCAAGATCGACACCTCTGCGTGGTGAGCGTAACGTACGACTGCACACCCCTTTAAAAACATACACGTTTGTCTTACAAGCGGAGACGTGCTCTTTACAAATAGAACTTTTCGAATAATGGTATAATTGGGAGAAGTATGTGCGTATCTGAAGCTTCAGCCAAACAGAGCTTAAAACTCTACACAACCCTTGTGAAGGGTTGGCAAGGTGTAGGCAATAGCTCTGGTGGACCGGCAGGTTTATTTACGGCCCCTTGGTGGCACGGAGAAACAGCAGGCAATAGCTCTGGTGGATCGGCAGCTTTATGTACGGCCTCTGGTGGCTCGGAGGATGTTAAGAAGCTGCGAACTGAGGTTTTCCTCACGGAAATCCCATAGTACGCTATTGTCGGACGGTTTTCAGTCGGCGAAAATAAAATGTAATTAAAATAATTTTTCACCGAGTTTCTTGGTGTCTATGGCTGACTGCGGACAGCGGGAACATGCCTTTTCCACGAAATTCTGGTTGCCTATGTAAATATTACGGAAGGAACCATGAGTGAGTTATACTCGGCGAGTAAACACTCTAATGTCTCATGCATTGATATTGCTGTTGTGTGGGTGGTGTGGCGATGATACGTTGTACATTCGTGATTCAGTGCTGTCGACTCCTGATTTACTCTATGGTATCATAAGTACTAGATAGCAGAAAATTATCAAAAGTATGAGGTAGCAAGAACGCTTCGTTACACCCTGTAAATACTTCGAATGTACTCCACGAATGCGGTCGGAAGATATAATTCCTTGAGTGTTCAAATCCATCACGGCATAACTGAGAATTTGACCTGACATGCCTCCGTCGGATGAAGACAGATATAACGCAAACGGCTCAACGTCTATTTGAAAGATCAACGTTTTTGCTATCCCGGAGCTGAAAGAAAACTTGTTGACGCTGTCATGAAACACTTCTTTTTACCAAGCATTTAAAAGTGCTAGGCTTGATTGATACCACAAACTATAATTCCTCTCGAAGGAATGATAAGACCGAGACAGAGTTTTAACGACTGCAGTCTTTCTGGTACTACGGTTACCAATCAACCGGAGGAATAATTCAGAACGAATTTAACAATCTCATTAGACGAGGAGTTGGCAAGAATTGCAGGCCTAACCAACGAATACGAAGTAAGGGAACCTACTGCACACGTCAACTCTACAGAAATAAAGATTGACACGTGCAGTTATTTATCTTCTTCGGTACTTCTCAATTTAGCTTCTGCTAAAGAAGCGACAGGCAAAGCGTCTGATGAAGATGCAACTATTTCTACCCCATCAATATCATCCGATAAGGATAATAATGATGAAGGCAGAATATCAGAGTCGGACGACAATATGCTAGTGGTCCTTCTGTCTGAGGACGAGTTACTAGACTCTTCCTCAGACATGGAGGATCTCGAAGCTATTTACTCCAGATTAATCTAACACTCAATGAAGGCCCATCTTCTTCGGCTGAGCGTAACCGGGGAAGATATAGTCCTGATCAAGGAACCATCAATTGCAAAATCCACGGTCAAAAGACGCAGGATGAAAGAACATAAACTGCTGTATGCGTCGGATAAAGATGAACCTAGATCCTGCATACTAACGAAGTTAACACTTAACGTATTCTTACTACCTTATTACAGCGATCGTGATATCACAACCGCAAAACTGGAGACAGGAAGTGGAATGTACTGGATCTCGTCTGCAAATCTAGGCCACGACCATCAAGAGCCACTACTAGGGGATACGCTAAGGAGAGCAATAAACGAAGCAGCAAGCCACAAAGCGGATATCCTCATTGGAAGTGATGCGAATGCACATCACACAGTCTAGGGTAGCTCAGACATAAACGAAAGAGGTGAGTCATTTTTTTATTTTATTCTCGGAACTAATATCTTCATATGCAACAGAGGCAACGAGCCAACCTTCGTCACAAAAACTAGGCAAGAGGTTCTAGACGCTACCTTACAATCTTTTGCAAGATTAATAACTGGATGGTATCGAAAGACCATCACTTCTCAGATCACAGATATATTCAGTTTAATCTTTAAGATGAAGATTACAAGTCTGCTAGTTACTGTAATTATAGGAAAACTGACTGGCTGAAGTACAGTGACTCTTTCAAAAACTAACACAATATACTAAACCTTAGCTTCACTCGTTACACAGAAGATCTTGACACCATTGTCAATGATCTGAGAGTAACTCTTAACCAGTCTTTGCAAAATTCCTGCCATCTCACCACAATAAGAGGGAAGAAGAGGCCACGCTGGTGGAGTAAAGAGTTAGGAAAGCTCAAGAAAAATTGAGGAAAACTTTTTAACAGAGCTAAATACAGTAGAAGACCACAAAACTGGAATCTTTAAAAAGATTCCTTAAAAATCTGCGAAAACACCTAATGACAAGCAAAAGATCCTCCTGGACAAACTTCTGTAGTAAAATTGAGGACTCTTCCGAGGCATCTAGACTCAGAAAAATTCTGTCTACTAGTTCTAACATGCCCAGCTCCTTAAAGACGCCAATATGGCATCTGGATCACTTCTTATGAAGAATAACTCAACCTACTACTCAACTTCTACTTTCCGTTTAGTTCGGTAATAATCGAAGACTTGGACCACGATCCTTGTCGAACACATCAAACATGCAAAGGTCATATGTCTAAGGAAATAATCACGTGGGCCTTAAACAGCTTCGACCCGTTCAAAGCACCGGGGGCATATGGAATCATTCCTGCAGAACTTCAGTTTGTGTCTGACATGATCACAACGAACTTAGTGGTCATCTTGAACAGTTGCATCAAGTTCGCTTGCATCCCTAAAGCCTGGAGAGAAGCTAATGTTGTCATTTTCCAGAGGCCGGTAAATGCTCTGACGTAACCCCAAAGGACTTAAGACCCTATTAGTCTGGCATCTTTCCTACTCAAAAAACTGGGAAGAATATTAGACCTATATTCAAGACAGAAAATTGAACCCTGTCTGATCTCCACAGACAACACACTTACAGAAAGAGTAAATCAGTTTAAACGGCATTGCATTCGCTGACATGCGGCATTGAATATTCCCTACACTATAAAGAGTACACTCTGGTTGCCTTTTAAGACATAGAAGGTGCCTTCAACAATGTAAGGAATCAGCGATCATGAGTTCTCTTGATAATTTAAATATAGAAGACCCATCAAAATCATGCGCTACGCCCCGGGGCCTAGCGCATTTCTCACAACCTTACCTTGTGAGGAATACAGGGAACGTTCAATTATTTGCAAAGCATGGGGCGCTAATTGAATGAACTTACTATCGGAACACCTCCCAATTCCTCAAGAAAGGGTATCATCAGTGAAAGGAAGTATAACTTGAAAAATTTTTCAGACCACTTCTCTACACTCAATGAACAACAGACAATCAACGGAACTTCGTAATTTGAAAACGAAAACTTTCATTCCTCAAACTCTTAAGCTACGTGGCATAATTTCCCAACTCCCTAACAAAAATATGAAGAGCACTGAGGCCAGCATCGCAGATCAGATATGATGAATTAATTTCCATCAGATATGGGTAGTGTAAGTGCGGTTCTGAAAAACTTGCCCAGGGAATATGACTTCCTTTAACATCATTCGTACCACCATCCCAAACATAGGAAAGTCTTCAGATTGCATTGAAAGTGGCATGTCGTGTGTGTGTAGAGCCTTAACATACATGAAGGGTGTAAAACAATTACACAAATGAATAGAAATGTTGACATTTGTATTGTTGACGATAAAGGGTGGCAAAAGAGAGAAGGAAAGTGGGAGAAATGTTAGACATAAAGGACCACAGCTTCGTCACTTATATGGTTCTTTCCACCGCCGCCGCTCCGGCTGAATTCAAAAGACATCGTTAACATGACAATTGTGGGCGGATGAGGAGATTTACTGTCAACTCTCTTCGACTCTTCGAGTTAGTCCTGGTGTCGGATATCGGTGTTTGTTTTCATGACACTGTTAACCAATTTGTGATGATATGCCATAGAACTTTGGAGAACATAATAGGGTGAAAGCTTCCAGCTTGATTGTGTCAGTTGTGGTGTGAACTTATGGCTGTATATTGAACTCATTTACCGTTACCTTTTGAAACTGATCCTTTGATCCTCTTAATTTTAATTTTGGTGGGGGCAAAACCCATATTCAAAGGGTCCGCCATCTAACGTTTTTTTTTTTAACCATGTTGCTTATTTAGTGAATGGTACACTTAGCTCATGTCTGATTCGACAGATAATATAATTAGTTTTATCCTTCCGCTTAACGAATATGGTTGTGTATACCTACGCTTGTACAACGCTGGGAGATATTGCAGAATTCGACCGAATTTTTTGCTTTTACTTTATCTTAAGCTCAAAACCTAATGATTTGAAAACAAAACTGAAAAAATATTTAAAAAAGAGTTCCCGGTGAATGTTTTGTAAAAGCTTTTTAACTTATATCTTTAAATTAAACTAATTGAAAGCATATTTCTTTGTATCAATGATACTTAAAAATATTCTGTATGTATGCATTCGCATTTTTAATTAAAACTGTATCTTCCTTTATAAAACAATGCATCACGTGTATTTAATCACAAATACAATTCATAACAGAGGATTGCACTCTTATTCATTTGCTGTCCACTTTTATATATGAAAAACAATAATCCAATTCTCTTTCCAATTTGCAGACAAATTGTGAAGAATACCACCCAAATTCTTTGTTAATTTTAAAAAGTTTAAAGTCTTTTTGAATTGTTTTAAATTTGTTTTGACTTAGGTAGCGTTTATTTTCATTGAAATGCTTTCATGTTGTTGTTTGTTTGTAAATATAAGCCTTTCTGGTTTAATAATAATTAAATGAAATACTTATGAAAATACTTACAATTTACACTTGAATATTAAACCATTTTTCGTCTTTTGTTTAAAGTTATGGAATATGAACTTTGTTCTTGGAATCCAGGTTCTTTGATCAATAAAAATATTTACTTCTTCAGCCGCGCTATTAGAAACAGCGCATTCCACATTACCGCACTTTTCCATTTTTGCAAATTCGTTAATTGTTTTTAATTTGAACTGAATTGAATAAAGGTCAAAAGTGACATGGAATCGAAAAGCGCATGAGAGTCTATTTTATTTTTTTCGATTCTTTTATGTTGCACAAAGAACAGACGCAGGTTGGAAAAAAAAAAAAAATTTAATTTAATTAATTTTTAGACTTAATGGACTCTATTGAATAAGTTTAAGTCCACGTCAAATGTTAGTTTAGTAAATACTCAAATCTGACTAGTAATAATTCATTTATTATAAAAAAACGTGGACTTAAACTTATTCAATAGTTATCTTGTTAATTATTAAGTAGTTGATGTGTGATGGGCGAACTCCTCTGATCGACTCGTATGAGATTGTTCTCGGTTCTTCGAACTCGCATCCTCGTGTAACATAAGATGAAGAATTCGATAGTAGCGAACATTCCTGCATGCAAATGAATTTTCAAAGTCACTTAGATGAATTTCCTATAGATTCCGTTCGGATTGCACACTTCACTCGCATAGACCCCGTATTAAAAAAAGTTCAAAAATTTGTTCTCAATGGCTGGCCGGAGCATCTTGCCGAAGAAGATAAAGTTTTGAAACCATATTTTGATCGCAGATTGTCGTTGCTCATAGAAAATAATGTTTCACTTCTTCAAAACGAAGCAACTCGAGTTATAGTCCCTTCAGTGTTACAGCCCAAAGTGTTAAACTTATTGCACAGTGGTCATTGGGGTACTACACGGATGAAACAGCTCTCTAGAAGGTATTGTTGGTGGCCCACGATAGACAAGGACATCACAGAGCGAACTGCTAAATGTTGTCATTGTCAACAGCTAAGCAGCAGTCCCAACAAGGAGTTTTCATCGTGGCCGGCACCTACAAACCCATGGGAACGACTACACCTCGACTTTGCAGGCCCTTTCCTTGGAGACATGTGGATGATATGCGTGGATGCACATTCCAAGTTTACATTTATAGTTAAAATGAATGCTATCAACACTAATGCTACCATAGCCGCATTACAAGGAATATTTTCTCTAGAAGGCCTTCCCGACACTATCGTCACTGACAACGGACGACAGTTCGTGTCAAAAGAGTTTACAGACTTTTGTAAACAAAACGGAATTAAACATTTAACCTCTGCTCCGTTTCACCCAGCTTCCAATGGAGAAGCAGAACGCTTTGTAAGAACGTTTAAAACGGCATTAAAAAAGCAATTGCTGGAGGAGAAGAGAAAGACCCCGCCTTGCTTAATCTTCTAAGTACTTTCAGATCGACTCCCAACCCGACCTCTGGAAAATCACCAGCAGAAATTCTCCACGGTCGACAACCAAAGGTTCCTCTATCGTTGATGCTTCCTCACTCGCAGAAAAAAGGATTTATAGTGGAGGTCGTTTCAATAAGCAGCAGTTGGTCTTTGTTGTGACAACAAATGCAAACGACCGAATTCTACACTACAAACCAAGTAAACAACAGCAGGTGAATGACCAACAGGTTAATGAACGACACCACCAGTTGGCGAATAAATATGACACCTCCTGCAACTATCAGCGTTCTCGTGCTCGGAGCCGTTGCATTGCATTGCATTATATTGCTTGCATTGCATTTCTTTCCATTTCAATTATGTATATATTGTTTGTTTGTATCTCGAATTATTTATTGCCTAGCTAGCTGTTAAGTTGTATAAATATCTTGGATAGGAAATAAATAATTCACTTGCTAGTAAACCAGCGAGCCAAAAGACATTTAAGTTTTCTCTTCATTGACTTCCTCCCACCAGCGGCAAGGAGTTAATTAACAACTTATTCTGTCAACTATTCAGTCTTTGTTAGAAACTATTCACGTGGCCAAGGCTGGGTTCGTGGAGTAGTAACGAACAGAATGGGACGTATGATGTATCTCGTCTCAACGCCATTTGGAACTTGGGAGCGACACCAGAATCAGTTGAGAGTTCGAAAACAATGCGACACTAGTACGAACAGCCCCACAACCGACAACAATTCATACGAGTCGAACTAGATCAGGCAAGTATGCAATCAAGTTATGCTAACAGTAGTTCTCTTCATAATTCTAGTCTATCGGGAAATACACAAGACAACACCGCTCTTAATTCGAGGGTCCAGCAAATACCGACACCTAAGTACACCAATTCTGAGACGTTCCGCTAAACCCAGTAAGCCAGTTGTTCGGTTCCAGATAAATCATTAACGTCTGTATTAGTTGAGGAGGAAATGTAGTATTGCATTTTGCATAGAATGTACGCTGCGTATAAGAGAGTCAGCACTCTCTCGTCTGCACAACAGCACTGCGACCGTTGTTTCCATGAAGTAAACCCGCATAGCAACAGTCAGTCGTTTATTGGAGTTCGCCCATCACACATCAACAACTTAATAATTAATTAGATAACTATTGAATAAGTTTAAGTCCACGTTTTTATAATAAACTAGCTGAGCCACCCGGCGTTGCTCGGGTCTGTAGTTTTAAGGTTACCGTTCTCATTTTTCCGCTTAAATGGGAACTTGGGGATGAAAAATAATCGTTTTTACTTTGGGATTATGTGGCATCCCAATGACGAAAGAATTTTTGAAATCTGTCCAGTAGTTTCTAGGCTTCCGTTCCCAGCCCCGTTCCTGTGGGAATCTTCCGTTACCGTGGAAATATGTGAAATATAAGTCTATGTCACCGAGGGATAGTGTAACATCATAGAGTTGAAATAATTTTCGAAATCGATCAAGTAACTTTAAGGTTCCCGTTCTCATTCCCGTTTCTGTTCCAGTGGGATTATAGGGATGAAATATAATCTAAATTACTAATTGAGGGGGATAATCTAGCAATCATAGTGCAGGAAGGGGAAGGGTTATAGAAATCTGTATAGTAGTTTCTAAGTTTCCTTTTCCAAACCCGTTCCTGTCGGAATATCCGCGCAATTTTTTAAATTCCGTTCCTGTGGGAATATGTGGAACAAACCTTGACAGGAACCATTTATAAGTCATTGTGACTGAGGAATAATGTAACATCCCAGAGTTGAAAGAATTTTCGAAATGAATTGTTAAGCTTTCGGTTCTCGTTCCCGTTTCTGTTCCCGTGGGATTATAGGGATAAAATATAGCCTAGGTTACTCATGGAGGGGGATTATGTAGCACTCCTAATGCCGAAAGAATTTTAGAAATCTGTTCAGTAGTTCCCAACCCCGTTCCTGTGGGAATAAGGGGAACAAACCTAGACAGGAACCACTTATAAGTCCATGTCACTGAGGGATAATGTAACATCCTAGAGTTGAAAGAATTTTGGAAATCGGTCAAGTAACTTTAAGGTTTCGGTTCTCGTTCCCGTTTCTGTTCTTGGTGGATTATAGGGATGAAATATAATCTAAATTACTTATGGAGAGGGATAATGTACCACCCCTAATGCTGGAATCGTTTTAGAAACCTGTCTTGTAGTTTCTAAGTTTCCGTTCCCAAACCCGTTCCTGTGGGAATATCAATTTTTAAATTTTTTATGTCATAAGAACCTCCTCCTGACAATAACAAACACAACAAAAAAAGAATTGGCCAAATTGGTCCAGGCGTTGTTGAGTTATGCGCTTACCAACACATTTTGCGATTCATTTTTATATATAAGAAGATGAATTATTACTAGTTAGATTTGAGTATTTACTAAACAAACAGACTCATTTGTCGCAATTCACCAAATCAATTAAATATATTCATTTCCTATTGAGCATAAGTAAGTTGCTGCTGCGTTTCTAATTAGCATAAATTGGAAAAACATTTTAAGTTCCCTTAAGGATTCCCCAAAACTACCACTCAGTAGATACGGAAAAGTTTTTCTCTATCAAAATTCACAAAACCGAAACCTTATAACTGCCCAAAAGTACATCGATTTGCCAAAATGGTAAATGCAAACTCTTAGAAGTACTTACGACTTGCAACAGACCCTATGCCATTACGGCTCACGGTTGAATTCATTTCTGTCTATTGTTTGAATGCAAACAGCAAGAAACAATATACCTATGTATGTATACCAACTGGCTGACGAAGAACTCAAAACAGAAACACAAAACACACTTCGCCATCCGCCAGGATGTGGTTAGTTATTTTGTTCTTTCCAACAATTGCACCTGCAAAATTGGTTTTACCAGCTACAAACCAAACTACCGAATCCCTCCAAAACAATTGCAATAATAAAACTTTTACTTGGCTACCCCCAAAAACTCCTTGAACTCTTGGTACAACAATTGTTCAACTTTTCAACAGTCGTGAATTTTATTTCGGTACACATAGGAGTTCTATCCTGCTTCTTCTGCATCCGTAACATTGCATAAGGTTGCTCTATTTGAAAAGTCAGAGGCGGTGGTGATGGCTTCGCTGACTGAATGAACCTCTTCATTCAATGATCTGAAAATGTAATGATTCTACTATAATATTCAGAAATACAAGCAATGTAGAAATTTGAATGGAGATATGGGTAAAAAGATTCCCAGTGCATGACGATTTAATGACTTTATATCGTTCGTTATTGAAATTTAAATAAATATCCAGCAACCAGTTCGAATCAGGGACTCTTAAACAATATTCCTCTATTAAAACCAAATTCTCTTTCATTCTTGGTTTGAATTGTTCAGATTGTTTGCATAAAATGAATACTTTACTAAGAGAAGGAATCCAAATAACGAAGAATGAATTCATTTAATTATTGTGAGTAAATCATAAAAATGAAATGAAAATAATAACGAGGAATTGAATGACTTCCGGGTTTTCAAGATTTCCTTTTTCTTAAGTTCTCTCGAAAAAAAGGTTTAAAAAGTAAAGCAGAGTGTATTGAATTACTCGATTCAAATTCCGCGCGGTGAAGGTAACTGAGAGAATGCTCAGAAATAACTTGTGTGCAGTGGTTCAGTTTTCGATGTTTTTCAGAAAGGTTTTGGCATTGGGTGTTCTAGGGGTCTGAATTCACCCATCGAGATCGGCAAATGTTTGACGACTCCTTGTGTAACTTTGAGAGTGGCGAGAGAGCGTCAAGTTTTGGACGAAAATAACAACTTGACGAACTCTTTGTATGTAGTGGTTGAGCATGCGCACTTGCGTTGCTATTCGACAGGGATGGCACAGCAAGCCAACGGTGGCTGATGTCGTGATATACAGAATCCACGAAAGTGATTGGATGGATGTATGAATGTGTGTGAACAAGACCAAAGATTATTCGGAGTACTTTTGTTTCGGAACAACCAAGAGTTTCCTTATCCGCTTTCGATAAAGTCCACGCTTCCGCACCGCAAAGCAGTACTGGGATGTTTACGGTCCTATAAAGAGATACAATGGTTTTTGTAGAGAAGGTTCTGTTTCTCAATTGCCTTCTTCCCAAGTTACCACCCATAAGAGTTATTCTACGTTTGATCTCCGCCTTGATGTTGATTTCCGTGTCTATAGCGGATCATAGACGGTGATCTGTACTACCTCGAAACTATGTCTGTCTATTCTAACGTTTTGTCCGATCCGTCTATGTTTCCTGTCCTTGTTTGATGACAACATATATTTCGTTTCGCCCCCCTTAACCATCAAACCCATTTTTGTCGCTTTTATTTCAATGCTCATAAGAGCACCTATGACATCTCGCTCATTTTTTCCCATTACCTCAATATCGTGCGCGTAATCGGGTAACTGCACATAATTTAGAAAGATTTTTTCTTTGGTGTTGTGTTTGAGTTTTGAACAATCTATTAAAGTATGCGATGCTAAAGAAATCGGATCACAGTTTGCCGCCTTGTCCAAAGCCTTTTTCGAAATAAAAAGGTCTGGGTTCTTTACCGACCTTGAGCAGCGTGAATTCCCAAACCCATCCTGCACAGTCGCACGATTTTTGCAGGGATGCCGAGACTAGATATGGTACTGTACAGCTCGTCTTTGCAAAAATGTTCGTGCGTGGCCTTGAAATCGATAAAAAGATGGTGTTATATCGATTTAATATTAAATGTGAAAATGTGAAAAAAAATTTGTGTAATCCACTGGACCGATTTTCTTCGAATTTTGCAGGTAGTAGTGTCTGTGGGGCAGCGTAGACAGGGGTTTTTGGAATCCAATAACGAAAAAAAAAACTTTAAAAAAAAAATTGAAAAAAGTTGTTTTGTAATTTTTGGTTTTGTCAAAAACTACAGGTTATTTTGCCATCCGGTTTTTTGTGTTTGATCAAAAATAAACAAGAGCATTGAAAATCAGCCAGAAAAATACTGCTTAAATACGTAAAATTTTGAAAAAAAATGGTTTAAAAAAAAAAAAAATATGTTTTTTTTTTCAAGAATTTGACTTTGAAAATTAATATTTCAAAAACTATTCATTAGAACAAATTATTTTTAAATTTAAATTAATGTATAGGTTTTTGGCTTTTCAAAATGATATAGCACCAGTCTGTAGGTATTACCGTTATTTTTAAATAATTTTTCTTCCGTTTTAAGTCATTTTTTTCTTTAATTGCCCCTCCCGCCTAAACGGGGGAAAATGGACCCCCCCCCTCCCATACGATTTTTTGCTTGTCTAGGTCCAACCTACACACCCTATCTTTTTGTCACACCTTATGCAAATCACCCTGTATATCCAGAGACAGACTACACGATATGCAGCTGCACACGCGATGCGTACGCTGTCAATGTCAAGTTATTGAAAAATTTAAAATCTGGCAACCCTAAACCTATGGAAGCTCAACTTAAAAACAGTCTAAAAAGTTGTTATTTCTTCAAAAAATTAAGTCTAAGATTATGTTTTTATCATCTGTATTGACAGAAATATCGAATTTAACGCAGGTACACCAAAGCTAGCTTTTTCTTAAATTGTCAGAAAGTCTTGTTAAAGTTGAGAAACGGACTTTACTGTATCACAATTTTTTTCTAAGAATATGACCAAAAATCAGATCCCAAAGTATGTTACACGAATTACGGAACACCCTGTATATGTAGAATAGAAGTAGAAGCAGAAGAAGGTGTAACCTTAACGCTGTGTCTCCACTTGCTTTAAATTCATAGCAGAAAGCAGGAATATGACAGACACAAGAAAGCGGAGCAACTAACAAATTTTGTGTTGTGGGCATTTTGTAGCATATGTTTATACCAATACCAAACACAACAACGAAGTATCAAAATGGTGGAAAAACATATGCTAAGGACAGTTCGCCCTCTGCTTTAATAGCTGCGATAGATATCCTGCACCTGCGATAAAAGTATGCTATATATCGCAGGCGATGAAAATAAAGCTGCTAAAATAGTCTCCACTTACGATATTCAAAGGCTGCTGCAATAGCTGCGATAGATTTAAAGCATGTGGTGATCAGGGGTAACCTGGTCGATTAGCTTTAGCTGTTAATTTTCGAATGTAATTGTGACACTTATGTTTCATTCATTTTTTATTGTTATTTTTTTGGTTTGCTAGTTCTTATATGAAAATTAACCCCTAGAAATAAAAGGTCTCTTCGTTGAAGCCCTGGAGTCGCCCTCGTGTCACCACAAAGCATTTTTTGAGAAGCCTGAAGTCGCCCTGCATGTCAAACTGAGTGTTTTTTAGGCTGGTTTTGCCCTCAACTCGTCATCGGTTTTTTTCCGGGGCGAGGTGAGGGCTGTCAAATGGCGTGTATTTTTATTCAAATGAAAGGGATATGTGGTGATTTTATTGCTTAGCGTTTTTTAAGGACTGGAAAACCTAACCCAACGACAACTCATAGGGTTGTCAAGAAAACCTGGGTCAACCCTGGGTAAAGATCAACGAACGAACCTAAAAACACACATTTCGTAATTGGTAGTATGTCTTAGGGTTGCTCAAAAAACATTGATACATCGAAAACATCGATGTTTTTATGCGATGCATCGATAAACATCGATGTAAGGTTACGATGTATCACATCGAATAAAACATCGATGTCTTTTTCCATGAGCGTCCCTAACACAATCGAAGGTTCGTGAAAGAATCAAAAAAATCCTCATACGAACGAGACGTCTATATCAATTTATACCGACGCCGACGGCTCGAAAATGGAAGTTGGAACAGGTGACTGTTTTTCTTCAGAAAGCCTGAACCTAGCCAGTTCACTCAGACTTCAAAGTCACAGCAGCGTCTTCCAAGCCGAGATCTTGGCAGTTACATACGCTGCAAAACAGGTGTCCATGATGGCGCTATCACATGTTGATATCACTTTTTTCATTGATAGCAAAGCAGCAAAAAAAAAAAATTTCTGTCACTCTTGACTAATCAAAGCTTGTTTCTTGCTGTCGCGAAGACCTAAGGGTTCTTGGCACACAGCATGTTGTTAGACTCTGCTGGGTGTCTGGTTACAGTGGTATACCGGGAAACGAAAAAGAGGACGAACTATTGAGAAAAGAATCAGCACTTGACCCTTCCCTCATTGATCAATCAATCAGGATTCCACACTGTGAACATAAACACTTCCTTTTCCACTACCCAGCAATCTGCCACACCCGGAAAAAATTTCTAGGCAATTACTTTGTCAATGAACTAGAAGAATTATCAGAGACTCCAGGAAACAGCCTGTTGAGCTTCATTAAGGCCAAAAACCGCTGAAAACTGACCAAACATAAACTCATTAGGACGTTAAAATACTCCAGGGTATCACAATGGATCTACATTGATCTAAGTGTGGCATAAATATGATAAACCGTCAGCCCATTCTACCTAACCTTACCTAACCATCCCGCTGAATTTGTTTCAGAGCTGCCCCTGGCTCGCCAGGAGCTCACCCGCCTCCATCTCTACTTCAATACCTTGTTCTTGTATTGGAAGAGACACTGAAGGAACTATTAACCCAATATATCGGAATAGTTCATTCAGAAATCTCTGCTTTTTTATTGATAAGGCCCACAGTTGGTTCCGAACGTCGATTTCTTCCGCTGATAATTCCCATAACTTCTTTCGTGCCACTGAGGTTCGTGCAGTAATTGGTCATTACTTTCAGGGCTTTATAGTGTTGCCCTTTGGTCAACACACGCACCTAGTAGTTGGGAAAGTCACCTTTAGTTGGAGGAGACCAATATCCAGTGGTTACCGTCAGAAGATTTAGTAAGTACATTTGACGTGTACTTTAAGTTGCGACAATTATGCGTTGCTAAGTCGATACCTATCAAAGCCTTCCCGAATTTTACAACCCAACCAAATTTTTTTAAACCATAGTATCAGCATTGATCAGTATCGAAATTGTCTAAAGCTGTTTGAATATATCGCACCCCCAGAATGAAAGTGACCTAACTCGAAATTCATGGAATCTCTGATTTCGCAATAAACTGACGTTAAAAAGCGTACTCTAAAACCCTGTGGTGAAAAAGACCCCGATATAATGAGTATGAAAGGGACTTTCTATACATCGGTCACTTTGTTGATCGTGCTTTTTCACCACGCATGTAATATGAGAGAGGCCTAATCAGTATTGCGTCAGATGTGCTCGCGAGTGAACTTGTTTTGAAGTGACGGATCTCAAATTGTGACAGTTTATTGCAAATTCTGTGAACGTAAGTACATTAAACACTTTGCTTTAAACTGAATCCTTTTTGATATAGGTCTGTTTATTACAAAATATGTGTTTGATTTTGCTGACTGTTTTTACATTAAGTCTCTTTAATAATAAAAATACATATAAGAGGAACGGCATTTATAAGAATAGGTCTGTTTATGACTGTAACATACACAAAAACCTCTTGTTAGTTTATGTATTCAGCCTCTTTAGTAACAAAAAGGATAAAAATTAGAAAGACATTTCTTGAAAAAGGTCCCTATTTTATAAAAGCTGTGTACGAAATTTTTTGACTTAAGTACGTATTTTCATAGTCCTAATGATAAAGTTAGTGAAATGTATCGATGTAATTGTTTCAGGTTTCTACTAGTCAAGTTATTTTTCTGGTCAAAATGACATCAAAACGGGTTCAGCATATGTTTCGCTTGATGGGACTATCGCCTCCAAAGTTAAGCCAGGAAACTATTGCTACAAAACGATCAAGTTCGGACATCGTAGACACCGTCAGCAACAGTAACTGTTTACAGCCACTTTTAATTGATGTTGGACCACCATCTTTAAGTACAGATCCACAATCCCCGTGCTGTCATCAAGATCAAGATGAAGGTGAAGTGATAAAGGACAACCACGGAAGCGACGTGACACATGAAAGCTGTGAGAACGTGGTCGCCATTTCTAACAAAGATGTGCCTTCCGTAATCGAAGATAACACTAAAAGTGACAAATGCACAGATATTGACGTTGAGTGCAACGTGTTGCCGTCATTTTCATTTGATTGCCGTCCACACAGAAAAACTATTAAGACTGATCAGTATAAGATATCACCAATACACTCTGATGAAAGCGATTTAGACCTAAGCGACAATGATCCCTCGTATGTTGTGCAAGGGAACTTGGATTCCAGCAAATATAAAAGTTTAACGAAATTTGTCTCTCACTCATATCAAGCATCGTCATCTCGTAATGATTCACCTTCTTGTAGTTCAGCATCAAAGAAAAAATCCTTAAGTCGTAGTTCATCTGGTAGAAGCTCATCCAGTGGCAGTTCGTCATCCAGTAGCAGTTCGTCATCTAGCAGAAGTTCGTCATCCAGTAGCTTTTCGTCGCGAGGTAGCAAAGACACTAATAAAAAAGACGGCAATTCTTCTTTACCCAATAGCAGGAAGAGGAAAATTAATGTTACAGAATGGAAACAGACAGCCGCTAAAATTGCAAGAAATAGTGGCCGTGCTTACACATCTACTTCTAAGTCCAAGCGTGAAATTGAAGCACGCTCCTTAAAACCACCGTGTTCTGAAAAGTGTAGACTCAAATGTCGAGAAAACATCAATGATGATCAGAGATCAGTACTTTTTAGTAAATTTTGGGAGTTCAGTGACATTAATCTTCAACGTTCGTACATCAATTCTTGTATGATCGAAATTGCCACAAAATACCGTTATTCTAATGCGTTTAATCCAAGAAAATTCAACAACGCGTTTTATTTTTCAGTCGATAATGAAAAACGGCGAGTGTGTAAGACATTCTTCCTGAACACTTTGGACATTACTGATCGAATGATTCGAACTGTTAAAAACAAGAGAGATGCCGAAGGTTTCGTGCAAAAAGATCTTAGAGGAAAACATGCTGGACACATAAAAATTGATGTAAATATAGTTCAGGATATGAAAAACCATATCAACTCTATTCCTCGGATCGAGTCTCATTATTTAAGAGCACAAACTACACGAGAGTACATTGATGGATCGAAAACAATCATAGAAATATACAGAGATTATGTAGATAATCAAAAACAAAGTAATAAGTCCTATGGAAAGTTTAACAAGTTTTACGAGATATTCAGTACCGAGTTTAACATAAGTTTTTTTAAACCAAAGAAGGACCAATGTGACCTATGCAATCAATATTTTCTGTGTCCAGAAGCTAACAGACAAGACATTCAAGAAAAATATGACACACATTTGGAGGAGAAAATCTTATCCAGGGAAGAAAAGCGAAAAGATCGTGAAAGCGTAGGTGACTCTACTATTTGTGCCGTTTTTGATCTTCAAGCTGTAATGCAATGTCCAATGGGCGATGTCTGTGCTTTCTATTATAAATCAAGGCTGAATAGTTTTAATTTTACCATAGTAGATTTAGATAAATCCAAAAAATTAAACACTGATCCTACATACTGCTGCTATAAAAATGTTAATAGCTATTTTTGGGACGAAACGCAAGGTAAAAGAGGTTCTAATGAATTGGGGTCCTGCATATTTAATTACTTAAAATCGGTTGATGCTGGATCAACAGGCAAAAAAGTAAACGTAATTTTTTATTCCGATAACTGTGGTGGCCAAAACAAAAACAAATTTATATCTAGCTTATGTTCATTTGCGGTAGTGTATTTTGAAAATATTCATACTATCACCCACAAATTTTTGATACAAGGCCACACAGAAAATGAAGGCGATAATGTTCACAGCCTAATAGAAAAGGAAGTAAAGAAGAGCCTGAAATCCGGTCCCATATATATTCCACAGCAATACGTAACGTTGATCAGAACTGCAAAAAAACATGGGTCACCATTTGTTGTTCATGAACTCGATTTTAATTACTTTTATGATTTAAAAAATCTACAAGATCAATGGGGGTACAACTACACGGAAAATGAAGACAGAGAAACATTTACCTGGGGTAATGTTAAAATGCTGAAATTTGTAAAAGAAGATCCGTTTCTTATTTATTATAAAACATCTTATAAAGATGATTTTAAAAGGCTAAATGTCAGAAACAAAAGAAAGAAAATGCGACCACTTGAAGAAATAGAGCTGCGAAAGCTCTATTCGAAAGCGATTGAGCTAACTACAAACAAAAAAAAAGATCTCAGTGATTTACTTAAAAAAAACCTGATACCGAGTGTTTACGCTGCTTATTATAAATCTTTTATGTAAGAAAACCATTATTATTGGACAAAGTTACTTAATGAAAAAGTTTATTTTTGTTGTATTTTTTTTTTGTTTATTTGCTAGTTGAACAGGCAATTTTTGATGTGATTCTTAGTAACAACTACCTACCTGATTGACTATAACCTGATGATATTAATATAAGAACTTCTTATTGGATTTGAAATATAAATTTTTTTTGCTTTTTTTGTGCTTCCTTAAAACAGCAATTTTTTAATGTGATTCTCAGTAACTACTACCTGATTAATGATAACCTTAAAGATAAGATTACTATGACTTCTTTAAGAATTTGAAATAAATATTACTTTGTGTTTTTTAACGTTGAGTTTTAATTTACGCCTTTACATTCGTAGAACCTTATGGTAAAATAATGACGGATTCCATTATATGCCATCAGCATCAGTTATACCTTCCGTCCTAAGCAGGCTTATCTCGGAAAACTTTCAGAAATACATAAAAAAATTTGCAGTAGAGTGACTCAATTTGAAAGCGCTTTGTATTTATTTTTTTAATGTATATTTAAAAAACATATAAATTTAATATAATGCTGCCAAAATGTTCCCGAAATGTCACAAAATATGTCTGTAAAAAATCAATCGTTTCTAATGAAAAACGGCAGAGATGCATTTAAATTCAATCCAAACTTTATTTTTTGTAAACTTTCTTGCTCTTTCCCCAACAATTTCAATTTTTGAATTAGGTCACTTTCATTCTGGGGGTGCGATATATAACCTGCTATGTATCAAAATAATTATGCTTATTTATAGGAAACCATAGCGAAATGTGCTTTCAATATTTGATACGAAATCATATTTTGCTACATAATTGTTGGTTAGCTAGTTAAATGAAAACTTTATCAAAAAGAAAATTGATTACAAATCTACGTATAAACATATTAAACAAGTTTTATGTGGTTTGGCCGAAGGCTGTCTACCAACTGCATGATTGTTCTCTTCCTAGCAATGGAAATTTTCAAAAATGGCTTTAAAGTGTTTGGTTTTTTGAAACCATAAACCATAACAGCAAACTTAAGACCGTTCAGATAAAATACATTCCCATTACGCTGGGCCCGGTAGTTATATAAAAAAAAATCCATTTTAGGGATTATCACTTAAGCTGACTGTAGCTGAAACCACTCAAAAATCATCCCCTCAACTCTACATTTTATTCACTATTCACCGAACGATTTGTGATTTCTAAATAAATTAAAATTGATGTTAAATTTACTACGCGACGCGAGGATAGATAAGGTCAGAACTTTGTTGCTGACTTCACTAAACATATTGCTTAAGAGCTCTTCTAACTTTCCAATAGGAAGCCAAAAAAAAAGAAGATAACTTTATTTGACAGCTTTGCCAATTTACATTACCCGTGGACAATTTATCGTTTAAAACGAACAAACTTTAAGAGTGGAAACGAGAATACTGCTCCAAGTATTTATATTTTTCGTGCTTTCTAGTCTCATATACACTTTATACGAGTGTCGTCGATCAAATCAAAATTTTGGGAAATTTATAACACCCCATGATGCAAATTAAAAGTCTCTGTAGGGCGTTTTCTGGCCTCATTTTAAATCGCAAATACTGTGGCTTGTTCATACTATGTTTATAAATTCAGTTGATTTCTATGACGCCGACGGCGACGTCCTTCATCCTCTTTGACCGAGATAAATTGATTAGAGATTAATTGATTAGCTACTTGTATATGGGAATGATATATTTTGAGTATATTGGCAACGTCCTTGATGATATTTCGTAGCTGATCCGCTTTTAATTTTTTTTTTTTTTGTAAATGGAATATTCCATTTTAAAAACCGAAACAGATTCAAAATCAAGTCACAAAAATAAAAATATGCACAACTGAGTGTGCTGAGGGTGCTCAGCTAGGTTAGGTTAGGTGCTCAGTACAATAAATGAAGCCTTGGGATATGTCTTTGATGTCTCAAACGGCATATTACTGTTAAATATTAAAAAAAAAAAAAATTTAGGGTGAACCACCCAATCATTGGCACCTTAAGCAAAATCTCAAGTTTTTTGGGCCATAATAATTGCGAACAGAAAACAGTCCACATTTTTTTGATTTTTAATTTTTTGATATATTTAATAATTCATACAATAAAAGATTAATTAATGAATAAAAAGTTCATCAATGTCTACATACCCAATGATTGGCACAATTTTTCAGTCATTGGCACTAGTCAATCCAAAGATTGGCACATTGGATTTGTAAGGAAAATTGGTAAGAGTTACCAAATTTGTAACTTATTACGTATCCAATGATTGGCATAGTGCCAATCAACCCAGTGATTGGCATTTTTGCTAATGATGGAAATTTGGCATGGATTCCAAAGATTGGCACAGTGCCAATCAACCCAATGATTGGCACCCTTTAGAGTGATTGGCATGCGCCAATCACTGGCCTAGGCCTGAAATTTCAATCCAATAGTTAGCACCCCTGATAAATACTATATTTTATTTGAAATATTAAAAAAAAAAAAACTAGCTTACCTTTTCTTTGCACTTTCAGTATTTAAAAAAAAAAACGAAACTTCGCAACGGTATTGTATTTCCACGGCTAACAACCTTTAGGGGGGAAAAAAATGATGCCAAACTATGCAGAAATAAGTAAGGATAGTATTAAAAAAGAAAATATAAAAAAAATTGAAGATCCGATATATTTAAGTCTTTTATGAGGTATGTGCCAATCATTGGGGGGGTGCCAACAATAGGACGGTTTCAAAGATTCTATATTCAAAAAATTTTTTAATAGATTCAACTCAACTTAACTGTAATTTTGTTTAAAAACATTTTTGTTTATTATTGACAAATAATTTAATTCAATTTATAAATCTTACTGACGATGGAAGCATTGCTTCAGAAATGTACATCTGAGGAAATATAAAAAGTGTTTTAATTGATAAAAACTTTACTAATCTTTTCATTTATTCTAATAAAGTTGTAGAAAAATTAATTGTTGTTCAAAATTCCTGTTGCACCGGCATCAAGAATAACTTGTAATTTATACCATTTTTTTCACAATATTGTTGAACTTTGTGACGCAGCACATCAAAATGAACAAGGAAAATATAATATTTGCTCTCTTTGATAAGAAACAAAAAAGATATATTGTTCGGAAAGTTTTCCGATTACTTGATACATTCAGACAAAGTAAGTGAATGGAAAAACATTCTTAATTTTTTGCAGTCTCAAGCGCTTCTCATCAATAAAGACTGGAAATATTGATGTTCGTAAGGCCAGCATATAACGTTTTCGAACATTAAACTGACGACTGCGGTGCAAACTCTATGTGCGCATCCGCAAACTGTTGACTTAGATATCCTATGCATGTCGGCAAGCCCATGGTATTGTCTTCCATTACCTAGCCAACGCAAAGCTGTTAGAAACTGATGTCTTGGTTTTAAAGCACAGCTTTTTTCGCTGGAGTGGGCTAGTTGCGGTCCAATATAATTAAAATTATTTCCTTTGTTTTGCATCGACTGAGTTGCAATTTTTCATTAAAATAAAATAACTCAAATATATCATAGTTTATACGCGGCCGATGAATTTTTCTTTCACTATCAAAATATCATCACTTTAGCGGTTATTGCTGCTGCTATGCCTTCGTCGCAAAGACATTTTTGTTATGAAAGCAAGGAATTACAAATTTGTAACAAAAATTACACGTTTACCTTCACCTGTAGAATATTCTTACAAACTGAACAAATTTTGTAAGTCTATTTTTGTTGTTGAAATGAGAACTCAAAGATTAGTGTTATATTAACAAGTTTGTTACTTGTAAAGTACAACTTTAATTTTGTATTGGTGAAACTGAAAAGGAAATTTTTCCACAAATTTCCTTTTGTAAAATACAACTGCAATATTGTAATTAACAAAGTTTGGTGAAGCAACATTTTTACCAAAATCACAAACTTTCTTAAAAAACGCTTGTAATTACAAATTTTTGAGTTGGTGAATAGGGCACGCTGTTAATAAAAAAGAAAGAAACGACCATTCACTTCAACTATATAAAATCAACTCCTTCTCTTATCATCTTCAAAGTAACTATAAACATAATTTGCTTAGACACTAATCGCTTGCACTTAATTTACCTGCATTTTTATAATTAACTACCAGTAAAGGTAATCGAACTTGTTTTCGGATTTCTTTTTCTCATAATTTTCGTGGAAAGGTACAATACAGGGTGTCCCGTAATTCGTTTTACATTTTTTTTTTTTTTTTTTTGTTGGAGGTTTTTAAAATACCAGCTGGAGCACTCAGACCTAAATACCGGTCCATTGTACTACCAGATAGCAACCTTCTATTTGTTATAGCTTTCCAGATGTTCGGAGAAAAGCCAAAAGACGCTGCCATGGCAAGGAGCCTAAGTTACCAGCTCTCACCATGTCTGCGCCGAGTATCTGTAACCTCATGCGAGAAAAAGCAGGACATTCACAGAGGAAGTGCTCTGCGGTGTCCTCATCTTCTCCACAAGATTCACAGAGTGTGGTATCACTTAAGCCTAACACGTTTAAATGCTTGGCAAAAGAGAAGTGCCCGCTGGCAACGCCAATAAGCTTCCTACAGTCTTTTCTGCTACGAGCTAGCAAAAATGTTGCAGTCTTCTTACTAACGTTGGGGAGCATACGCTTGGTTTGTCTGCATCCAATGGAGGCATGCCATCTACGGTTGTGCTCTTCACAGATCCAATCGTTGATTGAAGCCCTCACTGAGGACGCTGGCAGACCTAGCGACGGTTCAGGTCCTGAGAAAGCTGTCTGAGATCCCTGCCTAGCGAGTTCATCGGCGATCTCATTTCCAGTTATGCCGTGATGGCCTGGAACCCAAATGAGACTCAAGGAATTTAATCTTCCGATCGCATTCAGAGAGCTCTTGCATTCCTGGATCACTTTCGAAGTGGTTAGAGGGTTGAGAAGGGCCTTAAGCACAGCTTGGCTATCGCTGCAAACAAAGATACTTCTCCCCGTCCATCCATTGTTCGTTACGTGGCTCAAGGCCATTAGGATAGCATAAGCCTCCGCTTGGAAAACGGATGCGTATGATCCCAAAGATAAGTGCAGTCGTATGTCGTCGTTCTCAACAAGGAAAGCTGACTGAGTAATTTTGACGCAGTTTGAGCCTTGGGATCATCGTGTCAGACGGCATATCCATTAGACGTGGGTCAAAAGATATGCTGCTTGCGAGTTCCTCAAAGCTCCAGTGCGAATTGTGCCAGAGACCACATCGTTTTAAACGAGAAATGGTCTTGAGAGTACACCCCATGATGAAGGTATCAAGGGGAGGAAGGTTCAACAGTGCGTCGAGAGCAGCACCCGGTGTGCTGGGGAAGGCCCCCGTAACACCCAGACAAATTGTTCTTTGAAGTTTGGCAAACGAGGCAATAACGTATTTACGCGAGAGCTTATTCCACCAAACAACTGACGCATAGGAGATGATTGGTCTTATCATAGCCGTATAGATCCAAAGGACCCTTTTCGGTGAAAGACCCCATGTCTTGCCAAAAGCTCCTTTACATTGCCAGAAAACTGACAGTGCTTTAGTAGTCTTAGACTCGACATGTTTCGACCAAAGAAGTTTGTTATCCAGGATTACTCCAAGATGCTTGACTTCATTTGAAAAGGGGATGTTGACGCCTTTAAGCGTAAGATGGGTCAGACCAGTCAATTTTCTACGTCTCGTGAAGAGGACAACCTCGGTTTTAAGAGGATTGACGGAGAGACCGTTTCTAACACACCAGGTGTCAATCATACAAAGCGCAGCCTGTGCTCGGGAGCAGACAGCTTGGAGGCTGGAGCCAACCGAGAGCACGGCGACGTCGTCTGCATATGCTTGGGCATGAACGTTAGAACCATTGAGCATTACAAGTAGAGAGTCGATCAACATGCACCACAGAAGAGGAGATAAAACGCCACCTTGTGGGCAGCCCTTATTTACTCCCGTTGCAACATATTGTCCACAGTCCGCCTCAGCGATAACGGTTCTCTTCATTAGCATTGCTTTAATCCACAACACTAATGACTCGTTCACACCGTGTTCACTGGCAGCATTACACATACCATCGAAGCTAGCATTGTCAAAAGCACCTTGAATGTCGATGAAAATGCCTACCGCAAATTCTTTCCTGTCAAGCGCGCATTCAATCCTGCTAACAAGATTTTGAAGTGCGGTCTCGCAAGATTTTCCTCTTTGGTAAGCATGTTGCATCTGAGACAGAGGGTGTAATTGGAGTGAGGTTTTACGAATGTAAATCTCAACCATTCTTTCTAGCGTCTTAAGCAGAAAGGAGGTAAGACTGATGGGTCTAAAGCTCTTGGCGAGTGAGTAGTCTTGTTTACCAATTTTTGGTATGAAGGCGACTCTAACACTCTGCCATGAAGTTGGTATATACGCTAGGGCTAAACTACCAGTGAAAATATTTTTCAAAGTAGGAAGCAAAAGGTTTATACTTTCCTGCAACATAGCTGGGTAAACACCGTCAGTGCCAGGTGACTTGAAACTGTCAAAAGATGCCACGGCATATTTGATGGCTTCGTCGGTAACAACTAACGATGACGTGTACCAGCTAAGTCGAGTGGATTTATCGCATTCACCTGATCTAAGGGAAATAGATTGCTGTGGTCCGATTGATATCTGGTTTCCTGGAAAATGAGTTTCCAGCATAAGACTGAGTGTCTCTGCTTTGGACTCGGTATAGGAACCGTCTGATTTCCTGAGCGTTTCTAGTTTGTTTACCTTGCTCCTTTTAAGGGCTTTAGTAAGTCGACTAGTTTCACTGAGTGTTTCTATACTTTCACAGAATTCTTTATAAGAGGCATTCTTTGGTCTTCGAATTAACCTTTTAAAGTCCTTCTGTTTAGATCGATACAGGTTCCAGTCGACATCTGATTTGGTCTTGAGGGACCTATTCAGAATACTTCTGGTTTCCCTGTGAAGTTTCTGTAGTTCATTGTTCCACCACGGAACCATAGATCTACTAGGTAATTGTCTAGCTGGACATGCCAGCTCGAAGCTACTTGTAAGGGCACAATTCACTTCTAGAACTGCATCTTCCACTTTTTGTGATGTTGAGAGCTTAGGTAGAGTTTTGACGAAATTACCGAGCTCATCGTTGAAAAGTGTCCAGTTAGTTTTTCTGGGATTTCTTGTAACTAAAGGAGTGGGAATCACATTTGCTACATGGAATTGAATGTATCTGTGGTCTGAGAGTGACACGTCCAGCAACACTTTCCAGTTGGTAATCTCCTTGGCGTATCTGTTAGATAGTGTCAAAATTACGTTTTACGTCCTGTCGTATAGCCGTTACAAAAGTTGGCGTATTACCAACATTGTTAATGTTCAAGTCAGAAGACAGAATGTAGTTAAGAAGATGGTTGCCTCTCATGTTGCACTTGACGCTGCCCCAAACTATGTTTTGAGCGTTAGCATCACAGCACATGATAAGCCCCAACTTCCGGTTTTCACAAAACTCCACTAAATCCACAACCTGTCTTGAGGGAGGGGGTAGAATGGAGTTCCAGGGAAAGTAAACTGACGCAACGACGAAAGTTTTCCACTCACCGTTCGTTTCGTAGTTTATCATAGCCGCAACCAGGTCTTGACCACAGAAGTGATCAAGTTTAGTTGCTGCAAAAGAGCTCGGTATGATGAGACAGGTCCGGGGTAAGTCAGACCGTTCGTCATAGAGAATATTGAACCCTCGTAGCCCTCCAAGACCAAGAACTCGGCCCTTCCAGGCCCATGGCTCTTGGATTGCTACGAGATGAGTTTTTGTATTCAACACGGAAAGCCTGCTACATAGGAGTGCAGTAGCAGCCTTAGAATGTTGAAGGTTAATTTGATTTATTATCATTGCTCCTTTCGAGGCTTTATCCCGTCCGGTCAGTGTCCGTGGACCAGACTGACTAGCAGTCACGGTTTCATTCACCAACGTTTCGGTTGGACCTCCAGGAGTTTTAACCATGCCGGCTTCGTCCCTTCCAGCCAGTGTCCGTGGACCGAATTCGCAAGCCTTGCGACCTGTTCCTTCAGTTTCATTCACCGACTTTCCAGTTAGACCAACAGGACAATTTGCAGAGCTTCCGGAAACCTTCTTCCTTATGACCCTGTTCGCGTTTGCAGAAGTTGGGGTGACTTCGGTTACAGGAGACCGTCCTGAATGGGTGGGTGAGACCTCTTCCGACCTGTCCCTTTTCGCCGCCGTCACCAAAGGTTTGCAACTTAATTCAGTGCCTTCGGCCACCCTGGTGTCCTCTTTGCACTGAACCTTTGCCGCTCGCCTTCTTTCCAGCTTCTGTTGGCGCTTGGAAAGCTGTTCTCCAGAGGATGCCATCGTTGGAGTGGGATCCACTTGTTAAAGGCTGTTATTTCTACAAAAAATTGAGTCTAAGATTAGGTCTCTATCATCAGTATTGACAGAGATATCGAATTTAACACAGGTCAGGGTACACCAAAGTTAGCCTTTTTTAAATTGGCAAAAAGTGATGTCAAACTTGAGAAACGGACTTTACTGTAGAACAATTTTTTTGTTAGAATATGACCAAGAATCATATCCCAAAGTATGTAAAACGAATTACGGGACACCCTGTATATTATGTAACTCGTATACTCCAGAAAGTATGTTATTGTTAAATATTGTCTTCTTTATAGCTTCTTTGTAGATTTTAAAGCCGCCTTTGACCATATGTTAATAGAATCGCATTATTCTATAAACTCTCACAGTTAGGTCTCTCTACAAAATTTCTAAGAGTCATTCAAAAAATGTATGTCTTCTAAATGCAACAGCCTGAGACGGAAAAGACTTCTCGAAAAGGTTCAAAACGCAAACTGGTGTAAAACAAGGATGTCTTCTTAGTGCCTTACTGTTCTCTCTTTTCGATATAGAAAAAGTACTGCCTGATGGAATACGAATTGCTAATACGATCATAAACGTCTTGTTGTATGCTGATGATCTGGTCATACTATCTGAAACTCCTGAAACAACAAGTTGATGATAAATCAGCTAGCCAATTACTGCACAAAATGGGGACTAAAAATCAACACTGAAAAGTCGAAGATTATAGTCTTTTCTGGATCATCATGGGGACAAAGTGTATACAGATGGTTTTATAACGGAATTCAATTAGAAGCTGTGAAGGAAATCAAATATCTAGGAGTAAAATTGAACCCAACCTTAAAATTTGATAAACATCTAATGGATAAAGCCAACTCCTGTCAAAGCTTGTTGAATATTTCTTGGAAAAACATATTTTCAAACAAACGGATTATACTTTCAAAGAAGTACAGAATATTTGACTCTGTTGTCAAATCAACTCTTTTTTACGCTTCTAAAGTTTAGGAATCAGACGAATATGAAGTTATCAAAAAATTCCATAGGAATTTCCTAAAAAACTTTTTAACTTACCAATAAAATCACCAAACTAAACTACGTAATCTATTTGGAGACAGGTCTACCAATGCTTTTTACAAGTACTCTCAAATCACAAGCGGATTACATTATTAAAATAAGTTCGTATCCAGACTCTCAATTAACTAAAAAAAATGCTCTCGTATGAATTGAGAAACCAGGACTGGTGGGAGTCTAGGTGGTTAGACATTGGAAGCGCATGTGGAGAATCAATTATATTCGACCTCAACAACCTGTACAATCTGAGGTGTCAACTATATAGAACAATCCAAAAAAAAGAAGATTCTATCCGTGTGTCGTTTATTGAACAAGCCCGTAAATCAGAAACCAGAATGTTGTATCCTCTCCTGAACTACAACCTGAAGGATAAGAACTACTTTAATGACAGATTCAACTACAGTGAAATATCTCTTATTTTTAAAACAAGATGTGAGTTACTCGGTTTAAATGGTATCCCACATAATGGAAGCTTCAACCAATTTTGCAATATTTACAACCTGAAAGTCAGTTCTCTCTAGTGAGTCGAGCCGCGCACATCGTTGAACTTGTACTCTCTCGTGTTATTTCTAACGGCGGGCGCCTGATTATTCTGCTAAACCGCAAACGGTTACGGGACTCATCAACTTTTGATGAGAATTCCCCAACTGTAAAAATGAAACGACATAAAAAATCCGCAAATAATCCGGGAAGTTCCCAAAATATTAATTCATCATCTTACAATCGCTTCATTGATCTTTCTGATTTATCTGATAATGAAAAATTAATGAATGAACAAGAGCAGCCTGTACCTGAAGTGCCCACAAAAATTGAACTTCCTCCTATTCACTTGATAGGAAAAAATAGTGTATTTGTCACTGAGTGCATGAAAGATAACGGCATAGCCAAGTTTGATTGCAAAAACACTTCCATTGGTTGCCGCCTTCATCTTTACACTGAAATTGAATTAAATAAAATAAAATCTGCCAAATCAATTTTACACACATAATGTTAAAAACTTGAAACCATTTAAAGTAGTGCTTTATGGATTACATAAAATGAATACTGATGACCCTAAAACTAAACTGTGCACAGATCTTAAACTAGATGTTCTCCAAATTTCTATAATGAACATTAAAAATGCTAAATACAAGGAGCAGTGTAATTATTTAGTTTACCTTAACAATAAAAGCATTAAAATGAACGAACTAAGAAAACACGCTAAGTTTGTGGACCACGTTTCGGTGTATTGGGACTTTTACCGAAAAAATTCACACTTTGTACCTCAGTGTCATCAGTGTCTAATGTATGGACATGGGTCTTCCTTTTGCAATGTCAAAAGAGCATGCTCTTACTGCTCTGAATCGCATGGTATACAAGAATGGTAACAAAGAAAAATCACCCAAATGTATTAACTGTGGAGAACAACATTCAGCCACCGACTCCTCATGTAAAAAGAGGTTAGAATTCATTGAAATACAAAACCGACTCAAAGCTAGGAATCGTAGTAGACGATTTGGATCGGTAAATGTCATTCGTGAACCACACCCAAGCAAACACATCAGCTTTAACCTCAACACCGCTGACTTTCCTGGCTTAGTTCAGAAAAAACAACAACATTCCAGTAACATTCGTCTAGAGTCTTCACCACGAAGTCAACCGGCAACATCCACGAACAGCTGTTTACAAATGACAGCAGCTACATGTCAACCAAACCAAAACAACAATAATTTATTTAGTTTTGATGAGCTGATTGCCCTAAAAAATGAAATGCTAAGTAAATTATCTTTATGTAAAACTAGACAAGACCAGTTTAACGTTATTGCTGATCTTAGCATAAAATATCTTTATACTAACAATGGCCAATAAACTAAAAATGCTCTTGTGGAATGCTAAAAGTTTAAAAAACAAAGAAATAGAGTGTTTCAACTTTTTAATTGAAAATGATATCGATATCGCATAGTGATTACTGAGTCCTGGCTTAAGCCAAATGTTAGCATATATAATAGAAAATTCTATTGTAACAGATTGGATAGATTAACTGAGAGGGGTGGAGGTGTATGCATTTTCATAAGAAGGTCTGAGAAACATAAATAAGTTCCAATTACTAAGACTCATTTAATGGAAACACTATCAATTGAAGTCGAATGTAGTCCCACAAAAGTATTTAAAATAATAGCTGCTTATTTTCCTGGCGGTAGAGTTACCAACGAAAAGATACAAAAATTTAGGTCTGACATTTTGAAGTTTATAAGATCTAAAGAAAACTATCTTCTATGCGGAGACTTTAATTGTCGTCATTTCTCATGGGGTTGTGTACGCGCAAACGCCTGGGGTAATATTTTGTCCGAGCTTAAGGTCTTTGAAGATTTTGATATTGCTTTTCCATCTGAGCCAACTTATTATCCATCCAATGGTAGAGGTTATCCCTCAACTTTAGATCTAATCCTGACAAATTCATTTGATAATATGTCACGACCCATTGTTGCAAATGATCTTTCTTCTGACCACAAGCCAGTTGTTTTCCACCTAAATGAATTATTCACTACTGCAGCTACACCTGAAAATTATAACTTTAATAGGGCTAATTGGAAAAAATTTAAACGCTGCGTAAGCGATTCACTTTCTGACTTTTCTCAACCCTCTACCTTTACGTTAGAAGAAATTGATGATAAAGTTAATACATTTGAATGTTACATTAGTAATGGGGTTAAGGCGTCTGTCCCATTGCTCTCTACATCCCATAGAAACAATAATGAAATTTCATTGCTAACAAACGACGTACGAAGGACGATAACATTTAGGAATTTAATACGCAGACGTTATCAAAGGTCACGAGACTTATTTCTGAAATTTCAACTGAATTTGCTTAACAAACTAGTTATTAAAAAAATGAAGATAAGGACCCAAATTGACAGGCATGACCAAAAAATATGGAAACTTTCAAAGATTTTTAAGAAAAAAAATAATAGAATCCCGTGCCTTGAATGCAATGGCCAAGTTCTATATACAAATGAAGAGAAAGCCACTGAATTCGGTAAATATTTCCTTTCTAGTCACTCAATAACAGAAGGCTATAGTGACATTCAAACTAAACGAATAGTAGAGGAAAGTATCAACAATATTAATTCATCTACAATAGAAATAAGTAACATACATATACCAGTATCTCTTGTAAAAGACACCATTTCTTCTATATGCATTAAAAAAGCGGCTGGTAACGACAACATTTCAAACAGAGTCATTAAAAACTTACCAAAAAATGCTGTCCTCTATATAAAAACCCTGTTTGAAAATTGTCTGCGACATGGATATTTTCCAAGAAGATGGAAGATTGCCAAGATTATACCCATAGCTAAACCTACACAACCACTAACGCAGGCATCTAGTTATCGCCCAATAAGCTTACTCAGTTGTTTAGGTAAGCTGTTTGAAAAAAATATATTTTGGAAGATGAATGAGTTTGTGGAATCAAACAGCCTTATTCCACCCGAACAGTTCGGTTTTAAAAGAGATCACTCTACAACACACCAGTTGGAGAGAATCACAAACATCGTAAGAGAATCACTTTCAAATAAGAAATCATTAGGTATGGTTTCGTTTGACATTCAAAAAGCATTCGACAGTGTCTGGCACGACGGCCTGCTTCACAAACTATTCATTCAACATTTTCCTATTTACATTGTTAAAATCATCTAAAGCTATCTAACTGATAGAAGATTTAATGTCAAAATTCTTTCGGACTCATCTCTTCTGTTCCCAATAAACGCGGGAGTTCCACAAGGATCAACCCTATCGCCCCTTTTATATAACTTGTACATTGCCGATTTCCCACGACATCCAAACTGTGAAAACGCCTTCTTCGCTGATGATACAGCTATACTCTGTAGTTCTAATGACTGTCAAAGTCTATTAACGAACTTACAAAATGCTTTATTTCATATTAGAAAGTTTTATCACAGGTGGAAAATTAAAATAAACCCATCGAAATCTCAAGCAATATTTTTTTCAAGAAAGAGAAAAGCCTCAAACCTACCTCAGTACAATCTGTCAATCTGCAACACCCCAATTGAATGGACAACTACAATAAAATACCTTGGTATCACTCTCGATAAAACGTTAACATTTTCAAACCATATTAATGCTTCTATCAAAAAAGTAAGTGTTCTAATAAAAATCTTATACCCACTTCTAAACAGAAATTCCTATCTAAGCAAAGATAATAAGCTTCTTTTGTATAAAGTCGTCATACTACCTTCATTAGCCTATGCTTCTCCTTGCTGGTATAAATGTGCTGAATGTCACCAGTAAAAACTCCAAATTTGCCAAAACAAAGCTTTAAAAATGATAATGCATCTTCCTTGGCATTTTTCCACACTAGCACTGCATGACATCACAAAAATGCCATCAATTTAGTCCAAGATTACAACACATTCAAATAAATTTGAGAATAAATGCTTGAGTCACGAAAATATAACAATAAATTCACTGTTTAACCATTAGAATAAGATAGTAGGTGTGTTTTTTTGGGAGGCTGTCCGGTACCTTGTATTTTAAATCCAAAAAAACGGTTCGCGTTTTTATGTTTGATGGTTGGTATCCGTGATGAGTTGTAGTTGGGAAATGTCAAAAATAGCGGTGTTCACAAAAGTATGCAAGTATTTTCTTGTGGTTTTTTTCTCTGTTTACACGCTTGGGTTCAGATCACTTGAGAGTGAATGAGAACAAGTGCGAAAAACTTTTAAATGTCGGTAATCCGCTAAAATACATTACTTAGAAGTTTAGAAGTTCAATACTTATATTTTAAAAGTGTCTTAAGAAACTAGACACAAGCGGATACTTGTCTGTATAAGAATCAACTTCCGCTTCATGGTATATATGTAACGAATAACGAAATCGAGTTTACTATTCCTTAATGGTTATTAATTGTAGATTAAATAAGTCTGGAACAGATGGCGCTTTTGTTGTTTTTAATCATAGATTGCATAAATCTGGAACAGATGGCGCCTTAAGCGAATTTCTTTACAGAGGACTGTAAAACATTGTCCCTTGCACCTCACAGATGGCGACCTACAGCAACGCGTGGCCGCGTCTGCTAGTAATCAATAAATAAATCTATTTTAAGATAAGACGTAGTAAATACTATTGGAAAAAAATGTCAACATTCACCGAAAAATGTGTTTAAATAGTTTAACAGAGCTTTTTTCGTTTCTTTTACGATATATTATTATATACCTATGAACCTGCAAATTAAATAATCAAAATCAATAAATTTCTACAATTCAAAAATCGTTACCAAAATCCTTTTCTATTCTATTCTATTCTTGTACAAAATTCATTTCCATTCACTTGTGAACACCCCCTTTTTCTGTTGTTCGAGATACATGAAAGTCTCTAGTCGCACCAACATTTAAAAAAGAAACATCGAAAAACTTATTCGATATCGAAAAATCTATCCCTTGTAAGATTTACTCATCCTTTTATCCCCTGTATCTTTTGTTGTTTTTGCTTTACATGTATCTACAATACAAGGTACCGGGCATCTTCCCAAAAAAACAGGCCTAGTATTAAGTTAGATTTAAGAGTTTTTTTTTATCATAGTTTTAAGTTTTCTTTGCATCCATTGAGTTTTTTTCCCAATTTTTCTCATGATAAATGCCACTTTCATATAACTCTAATATATATTATAAAATCTTTAGTTGCTAAGAATCATTGTGTTCTAATCTCTATACGATAAAATTTTCCTACCATGTAACCCAATCACACTGAAGATGAAATAAATTTGAATTTGAATTTGAACAACCTGAAAGCGAAAGAGGACTGCTTCCACATAGTAAGTGTTTGTCCAATCTACATACCCCAAAAATTAACTTACTTCGGAAAGAAATACCTTACCCTGCAGGAGATAATACGAGTTTTGACCGAGGGCGATTGAAAAAAATTAGCTAATTAAATTAAAGTCATATATAAATATAAAACTTTACTAGTAACAGAATATTTTGATTGATTGTCATTGAGATTTAAAAAAAAAAAAATTGAAGTTACATATTAAATAGTATTTTGCCAACCGAGCTGACGGCTAAGCCGTAGCTTCTAAATTCATTCTTACTTTTAACTATTGTAATAGAAAAATTATGAATAAATTATTTTCTTACTTACTTACTTACTTTATTGTTAAACCTGTGAACAAAAAAAAAAACGGGATGGTACACCACTTGATGTAAAATAGTCAATGTTTTGCTTGCTTCGCACCGCTTCGTAATATTTAAGATTCTTTTTTTTTTTTTTTGTGCACTATTTTATTCTTTTATCGTTTTTTACATATTTAGATGAGAGATGAGCAAGGGGGTACCCTACGATAGTCTTACCTGATCTAAAAAAAAAAAAATAATTTATGTGGTTGGCGAACAATAAATATAATAATATATCACACTGAAAATAAGGTCGTTTTTCTTTTTGCATGTACTTTAAAAAAAGAAAAGTGGTTGGCTGAGCCTCAATTAGTCTTAGATGTAGAATATAAACAAAGAATTACACAGTCAGTCCTTATCATTAAGCACATGCAAAGAGTATTCACCAAAATACATGTTACTTTCACTCCAAGCCGTCCTAGTTCTGATGCTATAACAAGAGCAAATCTCTTTTGAGTCGTCACAAACAATAGATGACCGAATTAATGCGAAAAAAAAGATTCCTTAGAAAATACTCTGCATAGAGCAAAAAATGAGATAATGGGATGCATTATTTCAACGAAATGTCCCACTTCTATTCGATGTGGTGTTAGTTTTTGCACTTTAGGTGCGCGCGTGCTTAAACAAAACCTGCATCTATTTCAGTTCTTTAGACGCCAAGGATATTCAAAATGCGTGATGATTCCTCATTCAAAGTGGTTTTAATAACTTTTTTTTCATCATTTTTTCATTTCAAAAGCCGCATTATCACACTTTTGTTATTGAAGATGGTTTCCTGTGCAAGAGCTTTTCAATATCCTTTCTTTTTTATATAGGAATATATACATATATATATCTTTTGATAATCTTGAGGATAATCAGGATAATAGCAATGCTTTTGTGACTTGTGTTATTTTCTATTGTGATGCAATTTGTATGTAGGTATATTCGAAGGCGTCTTTTTATCTACGTAGCACTCATAGTGCAACAACTGTTTGGAGTGTGATTTGTTATGGGGCTTGGCTCTTAATTTTCGAGACATTGTATAGCTTCAGTGGATCGATTTTAATTTGCATTGTTTCCGCAACACGGAGAAGGAATTTTTGCTTTCATGGAGTGTTCCACTTCTCTGGTTTGTATTCTTTGTATTAAATGCACTTGAGACTGGCTAAATGTATGCATGCTGTGTATATGTGTTTGAATGCTTATAAAAGGATGTACTATAAAACGTCTGCTTCCAATAAAGAGACCACAGTAGTCGTATAATACTTTGTTTTCCAATTAGGTTTGCTTTGAGTTCACACATACCTTCACATTAAAGAAAGACTATATTTTTTTTCCTTTTTTTCATGAAAATAAAACCTTCGGATTCTTGGCTGTGAATACATGGTCTATACTTCTATAGGTATAAGGATATAGTGAAAGAATTGCGAAATATTTATAGTGAAGTTGAAAGTGTGAGTTGTATGTCTATGCCTGTTGCATGTTAGCCCGAGGTTTGACTCCCTGAAATATCAAATTCTTTTTCCACGGGTATCAGAAATCCTGAGTTGGAGATCGGGACTTTTACTGTCAAAGATTATAAGAAAACAAAATTACGGCACTGTGAAACAAACAATTTTAATACAAAGGGTGACTTTTCTATCCATTTTCTTGCAGTCTGGCAACACACTTTTCGGAGTTGGTCTTTTGACAGATGTCACTTGATTTAGGTGTGCTCTGTTTGGTTTGCCATTTCATCGGGGAAGAATTTAAGCCGCATGACCACCAGGCACTGCGTACGTTCGGTGAATTCTTTCGAACGAAATCGCTGTTGATGCCAACTTTTATATAATTTCTCATTGACTTATATAATTGAATCTCATTTAATTTATATAATTGACTCACCTCCAAGATCGGGCGATCTCGAACTGCTGGACTGTTTTCTGTGGGCTTATGTGAAGTTTCGTAATGAATAGACTTACTTGAGAACAAAGTTTGCAAGTTGTGCAGATTTACTACCAAAATGTAAGCTCGGTTCGCTCAACGCATCGCTCGCTGCGTCCAATATTTGGTCGAAATATTCGCCAGCAAAGTCGAGCAACTATGGACCTGTTTCGCATTAATTTTGTTCTAGTGGGCAATGCGGACTAAATTGCGCTATTGCTCCTATATAGCCGAGTATCGAAGGAGAACTAAATGAGATTATCAGCCATCGCTCGCAACAATTGGAGAAAGTTTAAGAAAGATTTTGACAGCCATGGTGGCCATTTTCCCGAAATCGTGTTTAAAGCATAATGGTAAATTCTGATATTTAAGATTAATTCTTGGTCTTAACAATAAAACAACAGTGGCATTTCGCGAGGAATTAGCAAGTCCTCCGTTAGTAAATTGATTGTCGTGAAAAGTGATTTCTCAATTTTGAAGAAATTTGCCAAGCGGTTCAGGCTGTACATTCATATACGGGCAAACAGACAGAAATTAGTATAGGGTGTTCGTGGTTTGTACCTATTAAAATTCAGCTGCCCTTTTTTATGCTATCATGTCATTCCAGAGTAATTAGATGAAAAAATAGTGCTAAGCATAGTGTTGTGAGAATTCCCACTGATCGTGTGCATACCCCTGACGCATATAAGAAGCATGTTCATTCATGTAACGCCGCTATCAAAACAAAAGGAAAGACAACGTGTGATCCCACTTCTCAAATAGTTTTAAAGACCAAAAAGCAAATTGCACCTGTATGCTGGGTCTATTTACCATTTCACGTTGCACAAAAAAGAAAAATTACTTGAGTTAAATGTCGAAACATTCCAAGGCGATTATGGTAAATACCAATGACATTTAATTGATAGCTATCCTAAATACAGTAACAGCAAAAAAAGAAGAGAAAAATGCATTGATCTGTAATAATTATGTATGATATGAATTTGCAGTGGCGTTTCGGCAATTTGCAGTATGTCATAATCTCTCATTTGTTTTTTATTGCATTCAGAAGTGTTTACATTTCACCATTGAAATACCGTAAACGTCGTGAACTTTCTGATTTTGCCTTGGAACGATTTGAAATCGATAACGATTTTTTTTAAGAAAATCATCTTTTCCTTTTATTTGACTAGAGCGTTAAATAAACAAAACAGGCCATGAAAATCCACAAAATATTCATGAAAAACCATTACATTCACCTAAAATGACAGTGTGGTGTGGTTTTTGGGCTGGTGGAATCATCGGTCCGTACTTCTTTCAAAATGAAGCTGGTAACACCATTACTGTCAATTGAGAGCGGTATAGATTGATGATAACAAACTTTTTATGAACGAAATTGGAAGAAATTGATTTTGACAACATTTGGTTTCAACAAGACGGGGCTATGTGTCACACAGCAAATGCAACAATTGAATTTTTGCGAGAAAAATTTAGAGATTCGATTATTTCAAGAAATTATGATATTGAATGGCCTCCAAGAAGTCGCGATTTAACACCATTAGACTATTTCTTGTAGGGTTATTTGAAGTCATTGGCCTTTCAGAATATACCAGATTCTCCTCAAGCCTTACAGGTCAATATTGATATACGACTTAATTTAGTGCACATTAAATAAAAAATATTTGAATTTCCTTAACAAAAAGTGTGTTTTTTTTAAAAAAAGAAATCATAGGGTAAACGCCCTAGTAGCCGGACAGTGTTCGTATCCGGACACATTGACCTTTTTTTGCGATTAATAGATAAATCACACAAAAAATTCAAAAAATGTCAACTAACATGGGTCCTTGAATGTGTCCTATACATGCATGCAAAGTTTCAGGTAATCGAAATGCGTACTTTGGGAACAACGCGTCATTTTATTGTTTTAGGTTTGAAGTGGCGGTCTCGTTGTCGATTTAGGTAAAAAAAAAATAGTGGGAACAGTTTTTAGTAGTAAGTAATTGAACGAGTAATAGTTAATTTATTGTAATGGAAAGTAATTGGTTTCATTGGAATATCATTAACTAAAAATATTTGCAAAAAAAACCAAATTTAATAAAATCTTTGCCATTATTTGTGGTGTCCGGGCACTAAAACAAAAATTGAATATGTTTTTAAGTACCCAGACATGTTGTCCGGGTACTAACAATGTGCGATTATCATGTATTTTCAGTACCCAGACAGGGGTTGTTTCTTAAAATTATTGTGTCTGGATACTAAAACAAAAGCGTTCGGATACTTAATTAGGCTACGTTTATGACCGAGCGTAATCGCAACGCGCGATGCGATGAGAATCGCTCCATCGCTTGTCACATTTTCGCTATGTTTATCGCGGGCGATTGAGTGTTTATAGTAGCGCGTAATCGCAAGCGATTGAAAGTTAACAACACAACTCAACATTTTTTTTAATCACGTTGGAGCAGTTGAGAAAGCAATATGTGTGCATTAACTCGCAAAATTTTATTGTTAGAGAACAGCTATTTGTTGCGCAAAAAATATTTAAAAAATATAAATAAAACAAAAAATTTTCAAGTGCACCCAATCGCCACGGAACGAAAATATTATGGTGAATTCCATCATTTACACGTACGCCTTTTACAATTTCCTGAAAAAGAGTACTATCGCATGAGCGTGCTGATATTCATATGCACACGAAAACAAAAGAGCAACAAAGAACCGTTAGTTGTGTTACTGCATACAGTGGCAAGCAAAAGTGAGTGCATGTTTTAAAATTCTATGTTTCAATATCTGTAACTTCCACAGTATTAAACCAAATTCAACCAATTTCAATTTGAAGATAATTTCTTTCAATACATAATAAATAATTATTGCTGAAAATTTGGTTGAATTTGGTTTAATATTGTGGAAGTTACAGATATTGAAACATAGAATTTTAAAACATGCACTCACTTTTGCTTGCCACTGTATATAAGAACAAATCACAACAGCGAAGTGCGCATTTTGTAAATTTTTGTTAAATGTAACAATAATTAAAAACAATAAAAAACATATTAAATATATTTACTCACGTCCCAAGTCACATTTTTTTTCGACATCCTCCCAAGCTTTTCTTATTATATTTCGATTGTGGTAATCTGCATGGCGCAAATTCCATAAACATTGATTATCACGCACACACTCTATGAAAATGTTAATGCTGTTTCGCTGGTTTCGCTCAAATGAATCAAAATATTTTGATTGCAAATTTTCGTCGCTTTTATCGCTTGTAATCGCTCAATTCGCTTTTCGCTAAATCGCTGTGTCGTGAACACCACCATATGCACTAATATAATTTATCGCTAGTAGCGATTCTCATCGCATCGCGCGTTGCGATTACGCTCGGTCATAAACGTAGCCTTAGTCATTTGAAGAGACTTAATCATTGAGAAATTTATTCATTTTAGTGCTTATTGGAAAACCCTTTATATATCCCAATGAACAATTTGGCTTTAGACAGTATCATAGCACGTCCCACCGAGTTCTTAGAATATGTAACCACATCAAATCAAACCGTACGGTGGGAAGATCTACAGGAATGATGATGAAAAAGCTTTCGACACGGTTTGGCACGAAGGTCTTACTAACAAAATGATAAACTTTAATTTTCCTGCTCATCTATGTAAAATTATCTGCAGTTTTTTGTCTGGTCGCTCTTTTAAAGTACATGTTAATGATTGTGTTTCTAATGTTGTAAGTTTTTGTGCAGGTGTTCCTCAAGGCTCGGTCCTTGGTCCTGTCCTATATAACTTGTTTACTTCAGATCTTCCTATTATACCAAATTGTGACTTAGCAATATTTGCTGATGACACTGCTATATTTTCATCACATGAATTTGCTCTCGACACTGAGAGAAATCTACAAAATGCGATAAAAATATTAAATTCCTATTACACTAAATGGAAAATTAAACTGAACCATTAAAAAATTCAAACCATTTTTTTTACTCGAAAAAGAAAATATTGTTTCCTCCCAAGTAGTCAGTTAGAGGTTAACGGTTGTTATATTAATTGGGAGCCCTCTATAAAATACTTAGGAATCACCTTAGACAAAAAACAGTGAACACACTTTCACTGAAAAAAGTCTCTATTGCGATCAAGATACCTTAGATGCGCATCAAAAAGCGAATGTCGAATTGATTTCGGAGAGAATTGAAAAGCTAAATAGACGCTTTATAGAACGCTGTACGTTTGCTGATAATCCTCTGTTAAACGAAGTAAGATTAGATTCCTGATTAATTAAATATTTACTTATTTATTTACATTCTCATTTGTTGATTTCAATTTTTAATCTATTTATTCACTTTTTATCAAGTCATAAATTTATTTGTTTGCTAATTTACTTCATTTGTTCACTCATTTGTTAAATTATTTGTTTGTTAAATTAATTATACTTTACATTATTTATTTATTTTTAACTTTTTCATTTATTTATTTATTTATTTATATATTTATTGATTTATTTGTTTATTTATTTATTTATTTACCTATTTATTTGTGTATTTATCTTTATCTATTTTCCTAATTACTTATTTATTTATTTGTTGGATAATAAATTCTTCTAATGAGTTCTGTTACTTTTTTTCTATTTATTGTCATGCTCCATTTTTGCTTGTTTGCTCACTCCTGCTTTATATTTATTTATTTAATAATTTTTTATTAGTTTTGTAAAAAAAAAAATTGTCATTCCTTGAGTTATCAAGTCAACACCCTCTGTGCAATATAACTTGAATTGAAGGTTTTTGTTCATGTTTTCCTTCTAAACTCAAATCATTACTGTTTTTTTTTCTTATTCAAAAATACTGTTTCAGAAGAAAGATAAATCTAATATTATCAAATCTCTGTCTTATATAATGTGTGATAACAATATTCAAATGTTATTTATAACGAAATAAAAACTATCTATCTATCTATCAAAACACTTCGATAACAATACCGACAGCTATAACTATAGTACATGCTTCTTTTTTTTATTGAGAAAATGCTATTCAGGTTTTGTACATAAAATTTAGAAATAACGTCCGATTTCAACTTTAGATTGAAATTAGAAATCGTTAAGACTCTAGTACAAACTTAGCTACCAAACAGAAAGGATGCACAGTTTTTGAAAACACTTGAAAATTTCACCAGCCATTTTATGCAAAAGCACCTATTTTCAATTTTATTTCTTACTCGTCAAATAAAAATATGTGTACCTGTTCACAAAATGCTGCTCTCTGCAGTGCACTTCAATTTCCTTCAAAATGCCAAATTAGTACAAAAAATCGATGCATGTACTTTACTTGTATTATCCTTCAAAGCGAACGTTTCTATTTTCTTTCTTTTTTTCAACATTCCTTGTCGGCACTTAATATGGTTTTCATGAATACAAAGTACGTCTTACATCTTGCAACCCTGATGCTTTTATTGCACAAGACGTCTAGAGGTCTTTGTAACTGAGAGGTTTCTCTATGCTTTTCAGCCACTAATACTACATGATTCTTCTGTTGGAAGCTTTTCGCTTGCTCATGCATGAGCTATAAATAAAGTGTGTGTGCACTATTGCCGCAACCTTGCGATGGATGTTGTACAAAAATATATTATTCGGCTCTCATTACACGGCAAGGAAATCTTGACAGGTGCAATGAGTCTAGGAGTTTTGTGCACGTTTTTTTCTTTTCGACAAATTGTGTGCATGTCCTTGATTTTTTTTTGTTCGAAAAAAGTGTTGTAACGAGGTGAGCAGCAGTAAGACAACTACAACTGATTGGATGGCACAAGAGAAGGGTGCTCTCAGGCGTATACGTACTTTTTTTGTACAATCATAGTTGTGCTTTAAGTAGTATTGGATCAGAGATTTTAAAGTTATCTTTTTTAAAGCATAAGCGAACACAAAACCTTAAATCAGACAAGTCCTTGCTTATTCTTGTAATGCCTTCATGAAATATCCTAATCATGGGGATTCATCAACACGTAGCCTGCTTGCCCAGTGACAACATGCATATGACATCCGATGTCATGCATAACTGGAAATTCAAAGTCCACATTACAGAGATATTCGATATGAGATAGCTTTTTGGGGTTATACAACGTACATTTACACATATACAACTGAAGTCAAAGATTAGAGATAAGCATTGTGACAGTGACAATAAGCTGCGAACAGAACACGTCCAGTGAAACAAAAGTGAATCCATTTCAATGCGCACCAAGTAGTAATCAGATTGCGAGTCAATGGAAACAATGGATATTCAATATTGCTTAGTATGAGGGTGAGTCTGTAGTCTTTCTGTTATCCGATTAGAAATCACGAAATAAAATAAGTTTCTTTCAAAAATCCTCAAGTGAATTGTATGGGATTTTTATTCCAACGGCTTCGTTTAATTGATGATTTTTCTTTTTGTTGTTTTTGAAGATTTCTTAAGAAAATATTTTTTTAGAGAAAAAGTTTTCACAGAAAGGAACGAAACGCTCAGGACATAATTACGAAAAGAGGCCATAGCATGCTAACGTTTTTAGTCCATTGGACCTAGCTTCATTAAAGACTCGTTAAAAGATTTGTAGTTACTGGGAATAAATCAATGAAGAAGCTAGGATCGTTGAAAAAGTACTTTGTGGCATCTCGAAAACGTTTGGGATTAGAATCTTAGTTTGGCGTAGTTAAATTTTTCTCTGATATGTTATTTTCACCAATCAAAAGAAGTTCAGTTTGAAGTTAATTTAGACTAAGGTGGGCATTGCATTTTCTGAAACTCACTTGACGGAAAATATAGAAAATAGTGAAAAATATCTGCCAAACTATAATGCTCCCTTGCGTTGTGATAGTACAAGTAGTCATACAGGTGGTATGGTGTTTTATTTCAAAAAAGGTCTAAGGTACAGAAAACTAAACCAAACGCACGTACCAATGCAAATGTGGTGTTTATGTTACGAGATCTTTTCAAAAGAATTTAAACAAACATCAGTTGCGATTTTTTATAGATCTCCCAGTAGTTCAGACCGCGAATTTTGTACAATGTTTTCGAGTTGGATTGATGTAGTATTGAATACAAATTCAAATATAGTGATCTTTGGTGACTTTAATACTAATTTACTAAGCACAAACTATACATACACTAAATCTTTTAATGAAATTTTAATCCAAAATAATTTGAAACAAGTAATTAATAAACCTACAAAAATCACTTCGAAATCATTAATTGACTTTGTAGTATGTCCCAATGTAAAATATGTATTGGCTGACACAGCTCCGGAATTAAAAATAGGTGATCATGAAGCGATTTTAGTTAATGTTCCCGTGATTAATAAAAAAAGTGAAAACAGTCCAAAATATGTTGATATTTTAAATAAAATAAATCTCAATTCAGAGCCTTTGTTAATGAAAAATGTGATCAATTAAATAAAAAAAGCAAGGTAAGCCACCAACAGAAGTGACGTCTTACAGACCAATATCGCTTATACCAATAATGGCAAAAGTCTTTGAAAAATTGCCACTGAAAAGAATTAGCAAGGTCATAGAAGAAAGAAATATAATCCCAAATCATCAGTTTGGATTTAGAAAAAAACATTCCACGATAGACCAAGTTCATAGAATAACGGATGCAGTTGAAAAAGCATTAGAAGAAAAACAAGTATGTTCGGCTATATTTTTAGATGTTGCTCAAGCATTCGACAAGGTATGGCATGAGGGGCTAGAGTACAAAATGCAAAGCGACCTACCCAGGCAGTACTACGAAATACTAAAATCTTATATCTCAAACCGGCTCTTCAGAGTACGGTATGATCAAGAACATTCAAAGCTAAGTAAAATACAAGCCGGTGTTCCACAAGGAAGCGTCCTAGGACCTTCCCTGTATTTGCTATATACAAGGGATATTCCAGTGGATAACAACACCATTATGGCTACTTTTGCAGATGATACAGCAATTTTGGCACCCGATAAGTGCGTCGTTAAGGCTGCTGAGAAATTGCAAAATGCCGTCGACACCGTTAGTGATTGTACCAAACAATGGCGTATCAAGCTCAATGAAGCTAAATCTGCACATATAAATTTCACAAATAAAAAAATAAGCTACGAACAGATATTCATCAACAATCAAGCTGTACCTTACGCCAATACGGCCAAATACCTTGCGATGAACTTGGACGCAAAGCTAAAATGGAAAGAGCATATCAAAAAGAAAAGGGAAGAGCTCAACTTGAAGTATAGAAAAAGGTACTGGTTACTCAGTCGAAATTCTGACTTATCTGTCGAAAATAAAATAATGCTTTATAAACATGTACTTAGACCTGTTTGGAATTGTGAAAACAAATACTGAAATTATCCAAAAGTTCCAAAACAAAGTCCTTCGTGGAATAGTAAATGCACCATGTTATATAAAAAATAGCGATTTACATCGTGGCCTACAAATAGAAACGGTTACAGAAGTTGTAAGAAAACATGCTGTATCACACAATCAGCGACTACATAGTCATATCAACTCTGAAATGGAGTATTTAATACGGAAATACGATAGGCAATGTTCGGAGATTAAGAAGAACCAAGCCACACGAGCTAATGGTCTAAAAGTCATGGGAAGCATTAAAAGCTTAAGCTTCCCTTAAAGCGATTATATTATTGAGAAAGAAAAATCTGTTGTCGATCGTTCATAGAATGGTTCTGATTACGAGGAGTTTTAAGTGAGGTTAGAATCCCACACTACTTTTTGTCGAATACTGCCAAGTGTCTTTTGAAGATTTCCTTCTGACAAAAAAAAAAACTAAATTTGAACAGTGATCTCAATACATTATCATCTTTACTCCAAGATAATTTAATATATTGTGTGAATAAACAAACAAAAAAAGTTAGAGTTAATGATTCCAATAAATGGTATACAGAAGAATTAAGAACCCTACAATTTAAAAAAATTCAGTGTTTTCGTAAAGCGAGTATTTTCAATAGGCCTGCTGATTGGATCAGTTACAGAAATGTACGTAATAATTACAAAAATAAATTATTTCAAACAAAGAGGAATTATATATGTAACAAAATTGAATTTTGTCAATCAAAAAATTTGTCTTAAACGAAAAAGTAAGTGAAACTGGTGAAGTGTACTTCGCTGATAAATTGGAATCTGAATACTCTGTGATTGCTAATGAGTTCAATTCATACTTTGTTGAAAGTATAAATGCGATAAATACCCTATACCCATTGTAAATAAGGCACACGTCGACTTAAATGAGTCGCAAAATGTTTTTAAATTTCGAGAAATAAATTTTGGTGAGTTAAGAACAATATGTAAAAAAATCAATACTAAAAATGCTTTGAAACTAAACATTAACATAATACTAGATGATTTTGATAGAATTGGTCCAATAATATTAAAAATTGTGAATGAGTTCCTTAAGAAGGGCATGTTTCCTAACAACAATGGCTGATACTTAACATGAAACAAGAAGTACACGGCGGCAACAAAATTGTTGCAATGTTTTTAGACTTCCAAAGGGCATTTGAAACAGTGGATCGCAATATACTGTTAAGTAAATTATGTAAATACGGTGTACTTATCTGAAAGAACCCAAAAAACCTGTGTCAATAATTCAAAATCGAGCGCGATTGAAACTTGTTTTGGTGTACCGCAAGGAACTATACTTGGCCCCTTATTGTTTTTAATATACACTGCCAACCACTTGGATGAGGCCACAAATTTTGCGATCGATTTCGCTTTTTATACCTGGCGGAAGTTTTGTACCCGGAAAAGTTTATTGTCAGTTAATAGATACGTATCTTCCCATAACAAATTCATAAAATTAAAGTGTTAATTCGAAACGACCGTTGGAATTTCCCAAGAACAATTAGTGAACTATTGCAAATAGGTATAAAAAGGTGCTCCACTAGGATGAGGCCATTGCGAATATTTTCGTGCAGGAGTGCGCATGTGTGAATTCTTGTATGAAATATCTAAGAGATTGTTTAAAATAACCATTTTATTTAGTTTGAAGCACACATGGGTTCCGGAAAGACTTTGACAGCGACAGAAAGAGCAAAAGTAGATGCTTTCAAGGAAATAGGACTCTCAGGCCGTGAAAAAGCAAGAAGAGTTAACAGGAGCAAAACAGTTGAAAACAATTATCTTGCTGATCCACAAAACTATGGCAAAAATAAAAAAAGACGCACGGGAAAAGCCACAACACCAAGAGAAAATCGGTTTATTCTACGGCTTGCCTCAAATTCCACTCTACCAGCGACTATGATAAGGGCCAAAAGGGGAGTTTCAGCCAACATAACAACGGTTCGAAGAATAACACAAAAAAGTGATACTATTCAAAGGAGGAAACTAAAAAAGAAACCTGTTTCGAAGCCAGTACACAAAGATAAGCAAGGATTTTGCAAGACAACATGTTTATTGGACCAGTGAATGGAAACCCGTTATCTTTTCGGATAAAAAAAGTTTGACCTTGACGGTCCTGATGGTTACAACTTTTATTTCTATGATATTAGAAAGGATGAGTTTATTTTGGCAAGACATCATAGCCGTACATCAGGTGTAATGGCTATTACCTACTATGACACGAATAGTAGAATTGGAGTTGGAGTTTTTGTCCACAACAATGAACGAAAATAGCTACAAATATTTGCTGGAACGGTCATGAATGAAAAACATTTTTGGACCTCTGACTTGGATTTTTCCACAAGACAACTCCCCAATCCACACTAGTACGGTTGTCAGAAGCTGGATTCAATCAGAAGACGTAGAATTTGAAACAGTGGTTGTCATGGCCGCCATATTCACCGGACTTAAACATTATTGAAAACGTTTGGTCATGGCTATTTCGTAAAGTTTGTGAAGGTGGCAGATAATTTGAAGACAAGGACACCTTAATTGATGCTATTCGCAGTGCCCGGGCCCAAATTTCATATGACTATTCAAAAAAACTGTATGATTCTATTCCAAATCGTCTAATTGAGGTTATATCCAAAAATGGCGGACATACTCATTATTAATGTAAAAAAAACGTTATTAATAAATATTATTAAACCACTCAAATTTTTGTTTTTTTTTTCTAAAATTTTGCATGTGGCCTCATCCTAGTGGAGCACCTTTTTATACCTATTTTCAGTAGTTCATTAATTGCTGTTGGGAGATTCCAACGGTCGTTTCGAACTAACCCTCTAATTTTAAGAATTTGTTATGGAAAAATAATAAATAAGGCAGACGGCAACGCCATTGCCAATTTAAATTATTTTTATTTTTATATCATTAAAAAATATTAAAAATTATTACTATGTAAAATTGAAGATAAATAAAAAAATAATTTTAAATATCCTAAAAATATCCTTAATGGAAAATACGTATCTATTAACTGGTAATAAACTTTTCCGGGTACAAGACTTCCACCTCGTATAAAAAGCGAAAATCGATCGCAAAATTTGTGGTCTCATCCTAGTGGTTGGCAGTGTATCAGTTATAAACGCTCCAAAATGCACTCCAGCAACAGAGACAAATCTTCAACATGATAAGAACTACATCATGTTCAAAAAGCCAAATAAAAAGATAACACAGCACATGCAACTGTAACAATGAAGATAATACAGCACATGCAGCTGTACCAGTAAAGATAACAAAACTGTAGATATAAATAGCACCTAGATAAAATACTGTTCGTCAGAATTAAGAAAGTCTTCAGTCTTCGAGGTACTATCGTCGTTGAATACAAGACTAAATAAACTTTGAAAAAAGAGAAATTCTTAGTTGCATTCAAACAAAACTTATAAAAACGATATCTGTAAAGTTCTAAAAACTTCCAAAATATCTCTGTTTGCCGATGACGCTCTATTGTTCGTAAGTGGAAAAACTATATTTGAACTATTGAACCGTACGTGGTTTAAATTGAACAAACTGAAGATCAACGTTAGTAAAACTAACATTTACATTTACATTTACATGAAACCTACTCCACACATAAATAAGCGGAGTAGGGGGGTTGCAGCCGGGCGAAAAAGACCATTTGGCTGATACACCACAAGACTAACTACACAAATACTACATAGAACAGATAACACATGACAACAGCACGCAGTAGTTACGGACGGTCCCCCATTTTGTAACTAACAGTGCTCATTCCGATTTAATTACGGTGTTCTAATGGGAACCGACTCTTTTCGGTTGACAAGGCCGTTGTCTAGTAAAACTAAGTGCACGGTGTTTAATAGCGATGACACGATCAATATAACAATTGAGGGTAACATTATTGAACATGTGAAGGAAATTAATTATAAGGAGTAATATTAGACAGTAAATTAAATTTTAAAACCCATATGAACTATGTAACAAAGAAAGTGTCGAAAAAATTGGTTTACTCAAAAGAATACGCAAAAACATAACCACAATTTGGGCTGTGAATATTTACAATACAATTATAAAACCTCACTTTGAATTTTGTTCAACGATTCTATTCTAGGTAACACATATAAGAAACACAATAATTGTATAAATATTGTATTTATTATACTAGTTTTCGAGAAATATTCATTTGTAAACTTATTTATATATTTATATAGTAATTTAAATGAATTATAATAGTAAAAATCTACTAAATATAATATACATACATATATTCTCGGGTTTTTTCCATGGTAAAGTGAAAATTTGGTCTATTGTGGACTTCTCTGGTCAAAAACCACATTGATAAGGACCTATCAAGTTATTGACGTGGGGTCTCAAACGTTCACATATTACAGCAGATTATAAGCAACGCTAAGGAGGCCTATCCCTCTATAATTGGCGAAAAGTTCGGCATTAAGGCCATCTGCACCTGCAGTTTTATTTGATTTAAGTTTGCATATGACAAGCTTAACTTCTTCTGGGTCGGGAGGACGGCATTCTTGATCATCGTCCAAGCCGAGTGGAGCAATCTGCCTAACAGCGGAATTAGAGTCTTCATCGGCGTTAAGCAGTCTGCAGAAGTTGTCTTTCTAGATCCTCAGCATATCCTTCCCGAGTAGTACACGCCCAACCACCATTGACCATTCCATTGAATTATACGCGTTTTATTTCCTCTTAAAAACCACACATCGAACAAAAACCCTCTACAAGAGGCCATGTTCCTTAAAATAGAATAAAACCAATTGAAATCATCAAGCATAAGCGCTCTAATGCCAATGTTTTCTAAATGATTAAAAAAATCGATTAATTACAAACCACAATGCAGACGATTTCAATATCAATTTGTCGCAACTTAGCAATCCTATTATCAGTTCAGCAATGCACTTTTCCACTAAACACAAAAATAAATTATACTGAGCATTTTAAAGTTTGTTATTGTTCTCTCTAGCTGTTGAGATGAAAGTTTAAGCATCCTGAAAATGTAGGTAGCACACATTCCCATAAGAGGAAAATTTTGGTTCTGAATTTATTTTCCAAGTAGGTACTGTTACTTGGGAAACATAGAGGGATAATTTTATTTCGCATGAACTTATCAAAAACTGATTTTGAGCTCAAATTTTAGCTGAGCGCTGTTCGCACAATAATGCTTTTAAGCCGGATTGTCAGAAAAAATATGCTCGTTTGGAATCACCATAGCGTAGAACTTTCTATAGTTTCTCGAAAGAAATTGTAGCGGCACTTGTGCGTGTGTGGTATGTTGTGATGGATTTCACTCAAATATATTTTTAAGTTTTGTTTCTCACTTATTTATTATTACTTTTTTTTATAAGACATGCTTCGACTTCGCAAATATTTACTCTCCCATAGTGTTGATTTTCTCTCACCATGACTTTCACATATATGTCGGCCACTCTAGACTTGACAATAATTGTGAGACGACTTTGAACAAAGTTATCACATATTTACTCAAGAAAAAGACTTGATTTTCTTGAGCAATTAATTATTATTCTACTAAGGCTATGTGCCAGTACAACGACAGGACACATCACACTCACTTTAGATACAAACATGAAGGTTTGGTATGTGCAAAAGCCGTTTGTATCTTATGGATTCAAGCTGAAATTGCAAACCCTATCTAGCTTCAATGACAGAATTGGATGAGAGGGGGAAAGGAAGGATGGGAGTACAAAAGTTGGGTTGATGGTTTGTTTATGTCATGAGTCCATTGAAAGTAACGATTTCTACTGACCTGGATTATGTTTTACCAAAAATAAACTTTCAAAACATTGAACAAATCGATGGAAACCTGAATGGCATCGCTTGTGGTCTTATTAAACATGAAAACAATATTACACATTGGTTACACTGTGTTCTGAATCAAACTAATTTTCTTCTTTTTTAAAGTATTTCGAATAAGATATAACTATAACTTACAGCTGTTATCATATAAACTAATGAGCTTAACTTCGACCTAATTTCAGCCTTCAGCGAGCCAGACCATTTTCCTCCTCAACAATTGTGTGCTTCAAATTGAACTGGAATACCTATCACACGCCGCGCCGCCAAGCTGTCAGTGTCTGAAAGCCATACAATAACTGTACAACGTGCGATAAAATAAATTGAATATTCAATAAATATTGACCCACACAATTCAAGAAGGAGTTTGAAAGGTACACTGCATACTTCAACCCACATCCACACCTCTTCAGTAAGTACTCGACATTGGTGACAATAGCCAGGAGTAAATTTATTTTATGCCATGGCAAGTGAATTAAGTCTAACGAATCAATATTATATTCCTAGAAACTAGGGCGTCTCGCGACAGAATCTACCACTTGCTGCTGTCAAATTCAATAAACTGTGCGGGTTTAGGAGCTTTGAGCATACAAACAGCTGGGAATTATGTTTGTACACAATTTCGTAGTAACAAAGGATCAATTTATATACTTGTTGCTAATATCTACTAAGAAAATTTATAGCAGTGGTTGGTTTACTTTTCTTGTTGATTGTTAGATAGGGAGACAAAAAGACTGAATTTCTAATAACTAAGAGGCAAAAGAGTTGTGACAGATTCAAGGGGTTTACTTCAAAAGGTGTTTACCAGTTAAGTAAACAGTACTCCCTTACAGTTGCAACATGTTTCTTTTTCCAAAGGAAACCATGTTCTTTTGAACAGCCGCTATAGTATTTCTTTTCGCAAGAACTATTTTATCTAGAACTTCAGGTCAACCATAGGTGTGGTTTTTTTTATATTTGGACTCAGATCCATGGGAGGCAATACAATTTCTCACAACCGTGGAAAATATATTTTGTTCTCTGTTGGGATTTGACCCACGAACCTCCAGCGTAACAGGCAGCAATTTTAACGTTTGTGACACGGGCAGCACAATAAATTGTTTGGACATGCATTATTCAGAAGTCCGCAAAATCGGCTCTGATTTTGTTGTTGTTGAATCTTATTCTTCACATACGTGATCTGATCAAACATCAGGCAGAGTATTTTTCATTTTAAACGGTCAACGGTTTCTTCATTCGCATTAAAAGAGATTAATGCTTCAGCTCTCAAGTATAGAAGGACTTTGATGAGCAGAGTAGAAAGAGCTACCTACGGTTTCTCTAAAAAAGATGTTATTTCCCAACTGCCTTCTTAGCCCAAAGTGGCAGCTGTTGGCAAGTTTTACGTTCGATCGTCGTGTCCATAACTGATCGCATGGACAGACGAAGTCCTAGGTATACAGTAGACATACATGTTTTGTCAGATTTGTCGACATTCTCTGTCCTTTTTTGACTACAGCATGTACTCAGTAGAGCTTGTCTCTGTAGATACTTTCAGAACGTGGCCTTGAAATAGATCAAACTTGGTGTATATCAATACTAAATGTCTGGATTTTTTAAACATCTGCCGTGATATAGAAATTTGTTGTAAGGACAGACTTATAAGGACCGAGCAAATTGTTGATGATGCAGACGATCAAACAATACACAGAGAAGATCTTATATACGTCGCGTATTAAAACAAAATTCCGAATTATAACACGGATTTTTTTAAAAAATTGCGTTCAAATTTCATTTATTTTGTGTACATAAAAGGTTCCTACGAAAAAGATGACAGATGTAAAGTCTCAGGTGACAGATGATATATGACGAATAACAGATGACAAGTGACTGATGACAGATGATAGATCACAGAAGACTGTTAACAGGTGACAAATGACAAAAAACAGATGAAAAATGAGTGATTACCGGTGTCTGATGACAGATGACAGGCAAATGAAAGAGAAATTCATTGCTTTACCATCAATCATTCATCAATGCACGTTAGGGTTAGTCAACGCTGATAAGGCTATTGTAAAATATTAGGTGTGTTTTTTTTTCTCAAGCCTGTAAAGGCTTGATCAAATAGAGAAAAAAACACGATTTAGCAATTTGGTAGCACTATGTATTTGTGTATGTATTTCTTACTCGCAATTTATATCATATCATACTTTTCTTTTGTATTGAAGGTAACACGATTGAGGCCAGCAAAGAGCCAATCAACCTGAGGCTGATTTCTTGGCAAACATGCAATCACTACTTACTTACTTAGGTGGGCATAACAGTTCGGGGTGAACCTGGGCCTCAACCAACATCCTCCCGTAACGATTTCGATTTCGGACGAGCTCCCTCCAGTTTCAGACTCCAAGTCGATTGAGGTCTTCATCCACTTGATTGCGCCACCTATGACGAGGTCTTCCCCTTCCGCGATTTCCCTGCAATGTGCTTTCGATCACCCGACGAGCAGGAGCGTTTGGGTCCATCCGCTCTACATGGCCCAACCATCGTAGCCTCGCGATGCGTACTCTTTTGGCTATGCCCATGTCGCGGTACAGCTCATACAGCTCGTTGTTGTATCTTCTTCTCCACACATTGTCTTCACATACGGGACCAAAGATCATTCGGAGAATTTTTCTTTCGAAACGACCAAGGGTTTCCACATCCGCTTTCGATAAAGTCCATACTTCCGCGCCGTAAAGCAGGACTGGGATGATCAAGGTCTTATACAAGGTCACCTTGGTTTTTCTAGAGAGGGTTTTTTTCGCAATTGCCTTCTTAACCCAAAGAAGCAACGGTTGGCAAGAGTTATTCTCCGTTTGATCTCCGCACTGATGTTGTTGTCCGTGTCTACAGCGGATCCTAGGTAGACGAAGTCCTGTACCTACTACCTCGAAGTTATGTCTGTCTATTGAGACATTTTGTCCAATTCGTCGATGTTCTGTGTCCTTATTTGATGACAGCATATACTTCGTTTTGCCCTCATTAACCATCAAACCCATTTTTGCCACTTCTGTTTCAATACTCGCAAAAGCACCTATGACATCACGCTTTTTTCTTCCCATTACGTCAATATCGACTTTTGAAAGATTGTTCCTCTGGTGTTGACGTTTGAGTTTCTTACAATTTGTTCAAGTATGATGTTGAAGAAATCGCATGACAGTTTGTCGCCTTGCCTAAAGCCTTTGCAATCACTATACAAACGCAAAAAGGAGCTGGACATTGGTGATCAAAAGATTCGAGGACTGGAATGGAAAAGGTCGAAGCTATCCAGTTCACATTTAAACAGTTCGTATAAAACTTCACCAAGGTATTGTTTTTGAAAACTAAAGAAAGCGATGGAGAGGATGCGGAACAAGAGGTTGCTAACTCTGACACTTTTACTGGAACCAGCATTCGAGTGTCTTTCACCAGAATCAATGCTCAGATGAGGGAGATGAATCAATTCCTTTCGTCGTGCTGTGGATTCTGCCTTGCTATGACCTGTTCGTACTATTATGAGAAATCCTATATTTTCAATAAAATTATTGTAATACATAATTACTCTTTTGATATTTATTGATAATAAAACTCTGTTTTATCAACCAACATCCATTACATTTACAGTAAATTTTCTTACTACTGCTTCAATTGCTTTTTCATTCCATTTTTTCTTCGCAACCCCAGTTTTTTAATTTAAATGTTCTCTTGGTAACTGTAAGCATTGTTTGTGCAGCTTCATTAACATACTTCTACATTCCGCTGGTCCCATCTTTGATATGCTGCCCTGCCGATCAACTTCTCCAGAAGAATATTGCCTTGGTATCAACACTATATGCTCCAACTATCTGATTTCTCAAACCTTTTATTTAAACTACAAGACCGATGGAGTATCTTTCATTGCCAACTGTATTCCTGACACCCCATCAAACTGAATAGGATAGCATACCCAAATGTTTCCTTGGTTGGGGTACTACAAGAAAATTATTTTTATTTAAAATGTGAGCTTTACCTACATCAATGCCAAGACTAAACACGACATTTTTTTTTTTTTTTTTAAATCATTTCTAAACAAACGTTGAATTAATACATAAAAAGCAAAAACAATAAAGTTATTGATGTCTGAAATAGTAAAAGATTCACTCAGTTGTAATTTAACAAGTGGCGAATGAATCTATCGGAAACAAATTTAAGTATGAAATGGGGAAAAACTTCAAAGCATATAAGTAAAAGAAAAAAATTAAAATTTAAAGAGAAGAGGAGCAATTAAAATTCAATATGAACAGAGTAGATAAAAAATAACAAAAATATAAATATTTAAATAATTTACAAGCAGATGATCCAAGCACCATTTTGCGTTGCGCAAAAAAGCTTGTTTCACTCTTTCGCATCTTAGGATTTATGGAAGACAATTAAACCGGCGGGCGGGGGGCAGTGACTAAATAAAACCGTGAAAAGTGCGTTTTATTGATTTAAGGAAGCGTAACAAAATTTCTGTTGTTGACACGAAGATTGTGATTTAAATCTACTCTAACCGCATAAAACCCAGGGCTTTCAAAAAATATTTTTAAGACCTTGTAACAATAAAGGTGCCTTAATAGTAGAATTTCCAGGGACTTGATCAATTCCAAACTTGGAGTACGTCGATTTGATTTACACAAAATGCGAACTGCATGCTTTTGCTTTATTAACAGTGGATTAATATTTATACAATAGGAACCTCCCCAACAAGATAACCCATACTGAAGTTTAGAGTCAAGTAAACCATAGTAAACTATTTTCAAAATTGGAGCGCTACAATAAAGACTGAAGTGATACAGCTTTTTGACTACTCTATTTAAATACTATTTTAGATTGGAAGTGTGATCCTTCCAACTAAGTTTGGAATCCAAAGTTATGCCTACATATTTGAAGCTGTTAACACGTTCAATTTCAAAGCAAGCATCACTACAACTTTCAAAAACGTTAAATGTTGTAGGATAATGATGACAACATGCCAAACAAAACCTTGAACAGCATGGGGAATGGTAAAATAAGGGAAACTCTTCGCAGGTTGTGCCTTTAATGTTGAAAAACATAAATTTTGTTTTCGTACTGATTACAAGTCTATGCTGATTGAACCAATTTCGCAATACCACTAAATCATGATTAACATCCAAAAAAAGATTGAAACTATTTTCACTACTATACGAGAGTGCAGTGTTATCAGCGAAAGCAGTATGGTTACCTTTAAATGTTTGGATAAAGAGTAAATTTATATAAATTAAAAACAGGACTGGTCCCAAAACAGACCCCTGCGGAACACCCAAATTAATAAGTTTTCGCGAGCTATAATTTTCCTTGATTTTTACCATTTGATTCCTGTTTTTCAAAATCGAAGCAAACCACTCATAAACAAATCCCCTAAAACCTGCGTGGAATTTGACTCCCATTAACTTCTTCTCCAATGATAGCTGATAACAGTGTTTTTACTTTCTCCTCAGCATTTGCATCACACACATCGGGTATGCCAAGAATGTCATTGGAACATCGCTTTTCTCTTTGCTCAATGGAATTTAGTTTAAACTCCAAGAAGTCAAGCCTTTCATGCGAGATGCATTCGACTCTTCAAGTGCACTGATTTTAGCGAGCGCTTCTGTGTTGACATGACTAAGTTTAATTATTTCATTACTTAGTTTATTGATTTCAGTGTACAGAACTTGAAGCGTGATTGTTGATGGGACATTCGTAGCTTTATCGTTGTCATCATTGCACGATAGCGGAGCTGCTGACGACGCCGTATTAAGAGTTGAAGATGATGGAGTGGAAGTGCAGGATGCACTTTTGGAAGAGATAATGTTAGCCGATGGATTTATGGGTGTATCGAAATCGGAAAGAATTGATTTTCTCCTCTGAGTGACACAACTACCACATTTGTACCCTTTTCCATTTCTCTCGAGGAATTCAATTTCTCTTTTGTCAGTTTTTGCACACTTAGCATGGTGGTATTCTTTGCAAATAAAACACTGTATTCTTAGATCGATTCTGTCGACTTTTAAATTACATAAACTGCACTTCATTATGAACACTTTCAAGCTAAATTTCTCTAAACAGAGTTCAAAACTGAATGACAATAGAACCGATGCAAATTTAAATTTTAAATACTTCTTTTAATTATGAAACTAAAGAAATTATAAATAAGCTATTCTCTAAGCGTGTGTCCCCATCAACACTCAAGAGAACTTCGAACTTTGCTGTCATATACGGCCTTAACATCGATAGATCGTGCATACCGATACTAAGTCCCTGGACTATTTAAGCATTTGCCTAATTATGAGCAAATTCCAAGTGAAAACAGTTTTTGCGGTTCTGAGGGTTGAAGGCATTGCTGCTACTGGTCTTCAAGCTTCATGCTGGTGGCATAGGACTCAAGAACAGCTGGAAGGATACTCGATTGGAAAAGGCATTGGCTATCTATTACGATTGCAGCTCTCCCATGCCATATCGATTCACAGCGTTAGTTTGCGCGAGTCGTAGACATGCAGGATATTCTCATTTGTTTCTTGGCTACAACTAGGTAAGGATTCAAGTTAATTTTCCACCCTAATAGTATTTGATGTCAAGTAAACTTTCAAAGAAGAATTTAGGGCGATTAAACTTTTTGCATGATAAGCAAATAAAATAATAAATAGTGTGACACAACAAAACTCGTGGCTTAACACAAATCAAAAACCTACTATTTTATGTCGATTCCGAACTGCTAAATTAGAATGTGTTTCAGTCTCTGTTTGTAATCAATTTTGTAGGATTTTCCACTTCCACGGGGATGGAGGATATCCGATATCTTTCGAGTCTCGAACTCCCACGTAATAGGTTAACATTAAAACCATTACACCACGAGCACCACTTGACCAAAACATTCTTATTGAGCCGCAAAAAATATGTAAGAGCATTTTTCACTCCTACAGCACAACTCAAGTTTTTGAACTTTTTTTTGTAGTAATTTTTTATAAAAACTTTTATTTTCTTTCCCTCTTTAAACTTTTATTTTCTTTCCCTCTTTACCAACAACTCACCATAGTCAGCCGATGCAGTTGAACATTTTGCAAATATGTTTTGGTTGCAAGTGAAAACTTCATATCGAACATTTCTAATGTGTCCTGTCGCTTCTAGGCGCCCATTTGCATTGCGGGTATTGTTCGTGGACTCAAAAACTATTCCTCCGAAACATGAAACCATCCCTCTCTCATTTTTTCTGGCATACACAAATTGATTAAATTGCAACATGGGCTAATAAAATTGAAACTTTTGATTGTCGCATACGAGGTAGAGGAATAAATCCTTCAACAGCAAGTATGGAGTTTAAAAATCAATTTGCTATCGATATGTGTTTGTATGTGTATATTACGAAGCTTAAAATGAATTTTTCATATTTACTTCGACATTTTCATCCCTCATGCTTAGCTCAATTTTTTTTTGTTCGTTGCTGACTTGATTTGGATTTTCTTCTGTTTGATATTTTCTTCTTTTTTTAATCAGTGGGAAAAAGAAATATATGCCCAAAAAATATTTGCCAAATGAAGAACATGTTACACAGATGAAATAACACAGAGCAAATCAATTTTAGACTCAAAGAATGGGAGCGTTTTCAGCTGACAAGGATAAATTGATTCCGACGGCAAAATCTTGAGCCGAAGAGCTATGCCTTTTATTTTATTTTTTCATAAATTTTTCTTTTGTTTTGGAACAAGGAGGTAGAAGGTTGGAAATACTGTATAAGAGAACACTCTGTAAAGTGAATACACACGTTGGTTTGAGAGTAGAGTTCAAAACTTTGTTGTCATTGTAATGAAACGATATTGTTCTCTTTGGACATTGTTCACAAAATGGTTCGTTTAACTTGCAGTTTTATATTACAAGATTGCTTTCACCATGCTATGAAGCCCTTCAAATTTATTTGGGATGGAGATTTTGAGCTAACACCCAATTCATTCGAAGCCACAATTCACCCAAACCTCATTCTTAACGACTCATACATTTATATGATCTGCCTCCCCCATTTGCATCCACACATCAGTCTAACAAATTAGTCCATAAGCCCTCGAGTTGGAAAACAACAAAATAATTACCTCTCACCTTTCCTGCATTGTTTGCCATACCTGTATACAGAAATCTGATCCTTTTGTCATTGAGTCACTTTGTCTTTCACGTGTCATCTCCTCCGAATACTCTTACTCATAGTTTCTTCAGGATTGTGTCATTCGGTATATAGGAGTAGAAGCAGCATAGCAATACAAAAGCAAAAGTACATTCAAGCTTTTATATCTGGTCTGACTTGTGTATAGCAACATGAAGGCCATTAAAATTAATTCTCATTGTGGTGTCTTCTGCATTCAAACGAGCCAAATGGGAATCGGATCCATTTGTATCCTTTTGTGCTCTCGATGCCAACAACTGCCAACTGCCAGAAAAGGTAAGACAGCCCTGTGGCATTCAGATTTTGTGTCCATTGTTCAAGTTATGGCAAGCCATAGTGTTTGCCACAATTATGGGTTTGACAATTGAATATCTAGGACTTTTGGGGTTGTTGATATTATTACACCTCTGTCTGTCATCGTTACTGATGATGGCCTTTTTTTATTTTGCTTCTTATCGTTTGTTGTTATTGATGTTGGAAGTATAGAAACAGAAAATGACACAAGAGGGTTAAGTGGCTCAATGATGTTCTTCTTGTGGAAGCTTCGCAATCTGGAGATAATTGGATGGGGTTCTTTGTACGTGGTGGTATAGATGTTCTGTTTTTGCTTACAATAAATCGAGTTAAGAATGTCGAGAGGAGCTTCATTAGTCACGAAAGAAACTTAAGAAGGACGTTGAAGTTTTCCTGCGATGATGTTCCTTATTGGTACTGAAAGCTATCACAATGGGAATGATAACGGGCTTAGGCAGAAACAATTGAATAAGATTCAGTTACCCAAGGCCATTTCAAAAAATTCTAACCTCAGATGGGTCAGTCTAATGGCGGTTTGAGATAGAATGTTTTGGTATTGGTAATTGCTTTTTGTAACACTGCCTTATGTTTTTTTTTCTTTTTTGTGATTGGAGTGATGAACATTAATCGAAAGATGTTTAACCTACTCATGGAAGTAGAAGAAGGAGAAATCAAAGAAGAAAAAACAAGGTGACTTTGAAAGCTTGAATAAAAAGGAGACCGAGATTATAAAAAAATACTTGTATCCTAGCTCAGTCTCTGACAGGCAGAGTCCTATTAATAAGCATTGTTTATTGTTAACGTTAAATTTTTTCATGCCAGCACTACAACTGTTGCAAGAAACTTCCCTGAAGTACAACAATGATAGTTTTTTTTTGTCAAGAAGAAATCTTCAAAAGACACCTGCCAGTATTCGACACCAAGTAGTGTGGGATTCTTACCTCACTAAAAACTCGTAATCAGAACCAATCTATGAACGATCGACAACAGATTTTTCTTTCTCAATAATATAATCGCTTTAAGGGAAGCTTAAACTTTTAATGCTTCCCATGACTTTTAGACCATTAGCTCGTGTGGCTTGGTTCTTCTTAATCTCCGTTGCCTCTCGTATTTAATATGGACTCCATTTCAGAGTTGATATGACTATGCAGTCGCTGATTGTGTGATACAGCATGTTTTCTTACAACTTCTGTAACCGTTTCTATTTGTAGGTCACGATGCAAATCGCTATTTCTTATATACCATGGTGCATTTACTATTCAACGGAGGACTTCGTTTTGGAACTTTTGGATGATTTCAGTATTTGTTTTCTTCGTACAGCCCCATAATTGGATTTCATAGGTCGAAACAGGTCTTAGTACTTGTTTATAAAGCATTATTTTATTTTCGACAGATAAGTCAGAATTTCTACCGAGTAACCAGTACATTTTTCTTTACTTCAAGTGGAGCTCTCCCCTTTTCTTTTTGATATGCTCTTTCCATTTATGCTTTGCATCCAAATTCATCCCAAGGTATTTGACCGTGTTGGCGTAAGGTACAGCTTGATTGTTGATGAATATTTGTACGTAGATTTACTTTTTATTTGTAAAGTAAATATGTGCAGGTTTAGCTTCATTGAGGTTGATACGCCATTTTTTGGTCCAATCACTAACGGTGTCGACGGCATTTTGTAATTTCTCAGCAGCCTTGACGACGCACTTACTGGTTGCCAAAATTGCAGTATCATCTGCAAAAGTAGCCATAATGGTGTTGTTATCCACTGGAATAACCCTTGTATATAGCAAATACGCTTCCCTGTGGAACACCGGCTTGTATTTTACTAAGCTTTGAATATTCTTGATCATACCGTACTCTGAAGAGCCGGTTTGAGATATAAGATTTTAGTATTTCGTAGTACTGCTTGGGTAGATCCCTTTGCAGTTTGTACTCTATCCCCTCATGCCATACCTTGTCGAATGCTTGAGCAACATCTAAAAATATAGCCGAACATACTTGTTTTTCTTCTAATGCTTTAATTAATAAACTGCATCCGTTATTCTATGAACTTGGTCTATCGTGGAATGTTTATTTCTAAATCCAAACTGATGATTTGGGATTAGATTTCTTTCTTCTCTGACTTTGATTAGTCTTTTCAGTAGCAATTTTTCAAAGACTTTTGCCATTATTGGTATAAGCGATATTGGTCTGTAAGACGTCACTTCTGTTGGTGGCTTACCTTGCTTTGGTATAACAAATACTTCATCAATTTTCCAATGATGTGGGACATATTGGGTCTTTAGGCATGCATTTATTATAAATTGGAGTTTTATTAAGGCTTTTGGTGGCATTTCTTTCATGGCGCCTAGCTGCTTTCCAGAGCGAATAATCGGTTGAAGCATCAGTCGTTAAGTTTTTCAGGAATCTACTTAATGAATCATTTTTGAATTCGTAGATTTGTTTTTTCAGTTCGTTGCTTAGCCGGTTAAACGCTGTTTTGTCGTCTGGAAATCTAGTATTTTGCCATTTTCTTCGAGCTCTTTTCTTCTCCAATATCAACTCTCTTATCTCGACAGGGTATTTTGTTTCAGTTTACCTCCTATTCGAGTAAGTTGGTGTACTTTCTTCTGCAGCTTGTTGAACATCGGCAATGAATTGTTTTACTTCAAGGTCGATTTGTTCTTTTGTTTCCATAGGGGATCTGAGATTTATATAGCTTTCAAGCTTTTCTCTGAATTCACTCCAGTTTGTTTTACTATTTACAAGCTTAGGATTATTTTTTTTCCATTATCTCTGATTCATTAAGTGATAAAATCACCGGTGTATGATCTGATGATATGTCATAATTACCTTCGACTCTTATGTGGTTTCGTTTGATGCCTTTAACAATGAAAAAGTCAACAAGGTCTGGTATTTTACTAGTATCCGATGGCCAGTAAGTTGGTGATCTGGAAGAATAAAACTAGCAATTGTATTTGAGGCATGCTTTGTAAAGCCTTCTGCCCTTTGTTGTTATAAGTCTGGATCCCCAATGGGTGTGCTTAGCATTGCAGTCACCGCCAACGAGGAAGTTATGTCCTAGTAGATTTAGCAGTTCTGTATAATCATCTTCAGTCGGGGAACGCCTTGGCGGGCAGTATATTGATGCCAACTTGAAATCTTTCTTTTTCATATCGATACAAATTATTGGAACTTGCATATTGTCGTTTGTAAACATAGCTTCTTCATGGTGCTTTAAGCTCTTTTTTATCAGGATTGCCGATCCACCTTTAGCCTTATCAACTGGATGAGGATGAGAAAGCATATATAGTTTGATATTCCATCATCAAGAACCAGCTCACTTGCGAAATGAGTTTCGGACACCAGACAAATAATATCTATGTGTTCGATGTCTAAAAAGATTTTGAATTCGGTTAAATGGTGTAAAAGACCGTTTGCATTCCATGTTCCAATTTTTAGTGTTCTGTCCATCATTGCTTTTTAAGAGCGACTTCTTCACTTAGCCGTTTGATGTTCAAATCCTGATTGTCAATTCTTTTAAGAATAAGTTGTAGAATTTCTTTGATGGAAGTTTCTGCATTCTTCCGCACGTTTTCAACATTCTGTGAATAGGATTTACAATATTTGTAAAATATTTGTTTGTAAATAGGTGGTACCCGTGGTGTGATGGATAGCATGTCCGCCTGCTAATCCAGAGGTTCGTGGTTCGAATCCCAACAGACGCAAAAAAAATGTTTTTTCACGGGTATCGCCTTTCGCGAGGAATTGGCAAGTCCTCCGTTAGTATTCATTGCCATGAAAAGCGCTTTCTCGATTAACCGTTCGGAACCGGCAAAAAATTGTAGGTTCCCTCCATTCCCTCACAAGGCATGGTTGTGAGAAACGCGCTAGGCCCTGGGGCTCCTCGCTCTGTTGCACCACCCTATTTATTTTTTAAATAGTGCTTTGTTTTAGTTTTTCAAGAAGTAATGAAACGCATAAATAGTCAAATGTTATGGCAAAAAATTCAGCTTTATTTTAAAGAGAAGAGTTTGCCAATATTTCTTAAAAATGACTTCGGGCGAGTGGTCGCCCGGGTTGCTTGGATTAATTCCAGCCGAGAGGCTCAAATTTTCGACCAATTCTAGCCAAAATATTCTCTTCTTAGGAGCAAATCGTCTCGGGCCTTATAAGTAGACAAGCTACTTCACGATCTTGGACGCCACGCCACAGACCTACGACGCGAGATATTGCGCTCATCAAAAGTTTCCTTCAGTAAATGGATTGTTTCTTTGGCTGTATGGGATGTAGCGCCGCGCTGTCTTGTTGGAACCAAGGGTGGTCCTCATGAACATCCTCCAATTTAGGCACGTAAAAGTCATCAATCATGGCCCTATAGCTTTCTACATTGACTGTAGCATATATGAGCGGCTTAATTTTTGAAGAAATATTTACCATTGACTACCGTTACCCGTAGAACACACTAAACAGTGACTTTTTGACTAGATATATGCAATGGTGTCTTAGAAATGTGCTGTGGATTATCATGACTCCAGATGCGACAATTTTGTTTATTAAAGTTCCTATTTGCTCAAAAGTGAGCTTCATCGCTGAAAAATATTTTCTTTCTTTCTTTAGGAGTTGGATTTTGTAAGGCAGCAAACCGAGATCCTTCCGGAAAGGCTTCCATTAAGTCGATGGGCAAAGCTCCAATTGTTGTGCGCTCATTCGTGGTCGATGGGCTCATTCCGGTCTTCTTCGATACGCTTTCTTTACTAGATTCAATGTGATGTGAAACCGATCCATTAGTCCTAGAGATCATAGAGATTAGATTCTCCTTATAACGAGATTTGGCTGTGGACATAGGTATGAAGAATGCTTTGTATACGACAGTGGGGACATTGCGAAGGTTGCAAATATATAACGGGTCCGCCAGCTAACGTTTTTTTTTAACAAGATCTTATTTTGTGAATGGTAACACGTAGCTCATGTCTGATTTGACAGAATTAGTTTTATCCCTTCCGCTTAACGAATATGTTGCGTTTTTGCTTCGCTAACTTTGCCTGCCATCGACTTAGAGAAGATGCCGATTCTGCCGAAAAAATCATCTTTTCAAATGAAGCTCATTTTCAAAAAAAAAAATAGTTATTCGGCGGACCCTTTATAAAGCGCAAAGTTTTAACCGATACGAGAAACGTGTCTATTTCTTTGTCGTGACGAATTTTTGTTTCACCGTGTTTTAAATCACAACGACACCAAAGAAGCTTTACTTAAAAAATATACATAGTAAGAAACATTGTGGGACTCTACTCCTTGAAAGTCGAATCATAAACTGGAAGTGGCTTCTAGCAAAAGAGGTGTAAGTAGAAGCATTTCGAAAGGTGGAGTCTACTCTCCTTTTCTCTGGAATTTGTTGGAGGGGGGTGGCTGCAGGGTTATTGCTTATCCAGACGATGTTGCCATTGTCACAGGATAGCATCTTGGCAAATTAAGTGTGGACTTGGAATAAATCCTAGCAAGACTGAACTGGTACTCTTCTCAAGGAAATACAAAATTCAGCACAAAGACATTTCTTTCATTTTCTTTTCTCCAATAAGGCTAAATACTTGGGTTTAATTTTGAATGAATAGGAAGTTAAGTTGGAAGCCAAAAATACAGGAACGAGTGAAAAAAGCTACAGTAACTCTCTTTTCATGCAAAAAAAGCCATAGGAAACAAGTGGGGTTTTCAACTCCGCATCACACATTGTTTTTACATCTCGGTCATCAGACCTATCCTCACTTATGGTGTTTTAGTATGGTGGACTGAACTAGATTAAGTAATTTATCGATACAGTCTCAGCAAAGTCCAACGCTTTGCATGCACAGGTATGAGCGGTGCTTTACGCACCACTCCTTCAGCGCCACTGGACATCCTCTTTCACATAGTCCCACTTGACATCTACGATAAACAAACAGCTGCGACCCCCCTGCGAGTTCGGCTATTCGATTACAAGAAGTCTCACAATGGACCAACAACAATATTGGTCATGCTGACATTCTGAACAAATTCGGAAGCCCCAAACTATAAACTGAATACACCACACCTGCACTCGAACTCGGTACACATTTCCGCAAGCTAGATCTTAAGATGTCGACCGGCTTGATCTCTCTCAACAGAAAACACATTAGTGCGACGATAGGTGTTATTACAGGACACTGTCTTATTGGAAGACATGCCGCAAGGTTAAAACAACACTTTCACGATTTTTGCAGAATCTGTATGGATGAGGAGGAGGAAAGGAGACTATTCCACACCTTCTCTGTTCATGCCCTGCTATAGCTCACAGACGTAGGATTCACATTATTTTCGTGTTTCTTTGAGCATTGTGATCATACTTACATCAACGCCCTGCGTCTCTCCCTCTTCATTGTCAGCTCAAAATGGTTAAATAGGCTTCCTACACGACCCTAAGAAACCCTGGTAGTATAACACCTATTTTGTTTAACCAAAACGAGTCCCAAACCAATTTTGACTAGTATCGTTACATCGCGTTTGCCGTCAACTCATTTAAATTCCATTGCCAAGCGCTAATCCACATACATACATATTTCAATGTTTCATTGAATCATGTAAAAAACAAAGTTGGTTTTTTATTGCTATGAGCTTTTGGCTTAAGTGCACTCATGTTAATGGTTTGGAATGTAAAAAAGGATATTATTTTTCTGGCATTGAGGCAAAAAGAGACTAAAGAATTTCGCAGTAGGTACCGAAAATATTTGCATATATAGAATTGAAGTATACTAGCCAACGAATCGCATGAGATGATAATTAGACTCTGGCAGACAACACTTTCGATTGCTTCAATGGAATCGGAATTCGAAGCACACATAACACTCATAAAATAGCGAGTAATTTAAATAAAAATTAACTACATTCCACGACAATTAGTAGAACATTTCAACATTCAGTTTTCATAAAATTATTCCCTGAGTACCTTTAAGTGCCAACAAATAAATCGGACACCAATGGCAATGTGGATGTGTATCGTGAACTGAAGATTAAAATTTTGAGCTTAAAATAAAATATAGCAATCGCAAGGAAACATCAGCACGAGAGCAAAATTTTTCGCAAATTTTGGATTCAATTTGAATAATTTTTTTTTTATTAAAATTGATTTGTCCATCATGAGTGGAAAGCTGATTTTGTTGATTGATTTTCGATGAGGAAGTAGCATCAGTCATCAATGGATTGCGGAAGTTTGGCGCACTACCGAGTGATTAAACTCATAAGAGTCGGCACGCACGAAAGATAGGCTTAACCGGTGGGTAGGCGGAAGCTCATTTTGGTTAATTGCATGATCATTCGCAGGAAAGTCATGATTTGCTTGAATTTTAATCGAATTATAAAATTTATTCAGGAAGGCGTGCGACCATGGGGTGACACACCACGCCATCAAGTAATTATGCTGCACATTCAATAATTTACATGTTCTCGCAATTTCTCATATTTATGCTAATTGCAAGTGAAATTGCTATGTAAATACGAGGAATTAAAGCTCGTTTGCACAACCAACCGCACAGGCACATTGCACACATTCTCACCCGCAAAGAAAAGCTAAAATGGACAAGCAGTAGAGAAGACATAGTTACAGGGAATACATTGATGTGTAGAGGATAATTTTCTAGGAAATTTATGAAAAATTTTTCATTCGTCATTTATTCGAACGAAACTTGCTGGGAAAAATTCTTCTATATTCAATTAAATAATTCCATTGATTAACCGTCCATCGTCTCTTTCTAAAATATCTTTCGCTCGGATCATAGCTTCTTTTGAATTTTAATAGAAAGTAGCTACAGCAGCTCCAATATTTGTATCAACGATTGTGGTTTTAAATTCGGAAGCGGAGCACAAAACTTTGCATATTTTCTGCGCCAATTGTGCTCTTCCAGCTCAGAGAACTGTAAATCAACAAAACTACGAGAAGGAAAAAAATAATTTCTTCTGAGTTAATTGCAATTGTCCTACGAAGGAGGCCAGTAATTTTCTGGCTGAACAAGAGCTGTAGAGTTTGCGCGTGTACATACAGCAGAGCACACTAACATTGCCAGTGAGTCCTGCCATAGCAATTTTCTTGAAGGGAGAATTGTTTTATTTTAAAATTTATTTGTCAAGCACTTAACCTGTAAATTAAAATGAAATTCAACTTCTGAACGAACGTGGGGAAAATGAAGATATGTTTTCGCACTAGGCATGGCATTGAGGGAATGCGATGGATTTTTAAATTTAATTTGAAATTGCTTTTGGTTTGCAGTAGGAAGGATGTTATTTAAGAAGTTCTTTGTATTCAAAAATGTTGGTCAAAGGTGCTCAGACATAGGTTTGTATGTCGGTATCTTCGTAGGTACTTAGTTTTTTACGTTGGCGCAACGATTCATTCAAATGGCCTCACTATGCACCGGGTTGACCACAGATTGCGTTGGCAAATCTCCCGGTTTTGGATAGGCCCTGAGGGCAACCAAATGCAGATATCGTTGCATTCGCGTCTGCACCAGGAGTGTGTGTTAGTCTGTCTTTTTGACACTGCATCTCTCCTTTGAACAGTTTGGCAGTGCGAACTGAGCCAATTGTGCGCTTTTTTTTCCAAAATGGTATTTTTAACGTGAAGGCTTCCTCGGATTTTGGAACATCTAAACGATCAAGCTTTCTGTTACTCCTGCTGTCATGCGGAGCAACTTCATCTCAGCTGCTTTCAACTTACTCTGACACTTTTTGTACGTGATCCAACATTGTGGAACGTAGGTATGTGAGTGCTGGGCCTACAGCCGCGTTGCAGAGTAATCCCTTCAACTTATAATTTTAAAATCAAAGAAGATGAGGGAGATGTCTTACTACTTCATCCAGACTACGCTTGCTCGATGATTAAAGTCGCCATCACAAAAAGCTTCTGAATCGATCGTAAAATTCATATCGGGAATAGGAAAGTAAAGATCAGAGGTACTTTTGTGGGCATATATGGGTAGCCACAATCTTCTGAAAATTTCTAAATTAGGTCTTCTCCACTAGGAACTTGTGAAATCTAAAAACATGACACCATATGCCTTCTCATCGGAAACGTTGATGCATGAACTGATATGATGGCAGTTTTAATTCTCAAGCATCTTTTTCCCGCATAGGTCAAAAAGCATCATCCCCAAAGAAATTTCGTGATTCGATTCGAGTTGTAAAGATTGATTAGGAAGATGATTAGAAAAAGTGAAAAATGTTTTCGCATTTTCGAAAATGACCCTACAGAAGGAAACAGAAATAAAGAGAGTCAAAAACTTTCGGTCTTTTGCTAAAAATATTAAGAACTCGACTAAATCGTCGGTCCCTACGCTAGTCTTCAATGACTCTGCTCATTGTCTCAACTCCATCGACAGAAAAAAATGTATGGTAGCACAAGTTGTTACGTAGTTGGCACCAACAACTACATAACTTCCCTATAGCACTTTGGCTCCACCTGAGCTTAAGAGAGTAAATTGTAGATAGATAGCTAGATTGATTTTATTAACAGTTTCTCGAATTATGATACACATTTTAATATATTACAAAAAATCGTTAAGTATGGCCTTTGCCGTCTGCTCGATTGATAGTAATATGTTAATGTTAATGTTAGTTACTAGTATTAGATTACAAAAATTCACATAATAAAAAACGTTAATGTTAAGTGTTTCTAAGGGATACATTGTAGATATATTGCATATATTTTTCCGTACTCGCTTTGTTGCGAGAGTCCTCAACGACCTTACATAAATTGTATCCCAAAAAAAGAAGATTCGTCTTCTATAAAACTTGGCATAATTTTTTACGTAGATAAGGTTCTTTAGTCTTTTTAAGGAAGCAAATTGAATGCAAATATCTCAATTCTATGAATTTGGCGTTACGCCAAATCTGCTCTTTAGGCCTCAAATACCTACAGAACGAAAGCTTCTTAACGACTTAAGGTCCACTGGTGATTTGCTGTCCTATCTCACCGAACAGTAGTTAGACTCTCTTATTGAAATACTTGTTTTTGGTCTCTTCTTCGTTGGATTTCATAATTCGCTTTTTGATTTTAAGTCTCGTACCCATTTTAAAAATGCTGGTGTGCCCCAGCACTAACTTTTGTCCCCGACTCTCCATCTTGTTTTCTTTCAATTACTTAACTATGATGACTCAACATTCAAGTTCTCATATTCGTTTCCCAATTTCACGTCCTTGGTCTTTGTATGTGGAACGGAACCTGTTGCGTATTATTAGTTTTTCGAAACTAATTTTATTTTTTTGGCTAATCGAATTCTGGCCTTGACAGCATTGATAGGTTGGGAAGTAAGAATTCAACGCTTCGAAAACACAGTTCTGTCTTTTGTCGTTAAAGGTTAACCGACTTTCAATGCCAACATACATAAATGGTACCTGTATCTTGAAACCGCCAATTGGTCAGTACTTGCTATGTGTGTCAACGATGATTTGCATTGGAATGATCACATATTTGTAGTCGCTAATGCTGATAAATGTTTAGGCTTTTGTAAAGGGTGATGGAAATTTTTTTAGCCTTCTGATCTGGTTACTATTTAAAAACCCAACATCCATCTCAAGACCCGAGCTAAAGTACAATTCACATGTTGGTTAATTGCTCCGCAAACATCATTGCACTTACTCAAAAGAGTGCCAAACAGAGCATTAAGATTGATAGGTGAGTGTTCAATTGTGGGTTCGTCCTAATATTTAACTCTTCGTCAATGCCCAGACAAAAGAGCCAGTAGCATTCTTCCTCTAAGCAATCTGACCGCAATACACCCGTCGCAAGAAATCTAAATCAGTTTTACCTTCAGCCCGATTTCGAACGTAGATTGGAATATAGACATTCATTCTTTGACCGGACGGCCTGAATGTGAAACGCTTTAGCTTAATCTGTTTTTCAATAGTATTGCAATACACAGAATAGTAAAAACCATGTACAACATCTGCAATTTCTTTCTTATGTTGATAGCATTGTAAGGTTATTCACATAAACCCTTAGTGCGCGCTTATTATAAAAAAAAGCAGCAAATGAAAATCCTTTTAAGATTTCAGTTTAAGCTTTTGCGTTGGGATTTTTATACTTTGGATGGCATCTGTGTTTGATTTTTTGTGGCAAACCCGCATAATAACTTATTATTATACTTCGTAATCGTCTGCCTAATTCCCACTCAGTGATCTTCAAAGTGTGAAACATCTGCTTGGTCCAACGATAGTTATCGCACTATTTCATAATGCTTTCATTTGTATACTGGTAGAATAAAGCTTTCTCTCAATTGTTTTGGCAGAATATCATCTCCCTTGGAGTTGAGAGTATACGACCGATGTCCCTGTTTGCTTCAAAACTATGATGGTTTCATTCTCGTCTCGAACAGCACATTTGTTGAAATTCTTTGCTGCCTCACTTACTTCTTACACTGTGATGCCGGATGTTTCCCTCCTAGGCCATAACATTACTATCGCCACCACTACAACTAACCAATTCCTGATGTCAATACATCTGCAAAGACTAATCTCTCACACGAGCATAATGATAGATCCAAAAAAAAGGACACAGCATTGAATAATAACATATAGAAGTGACACCAGAATAAATCGCCATCAGTAGTTATAATGCCGCTCGTATCGCCATTAGAGCTAGTTATTTCACCAAACCTTTTGCAAATTTAGGTGCCGTGAAATAAGGTCGAAGGCAATAAGGCCGAATCGGCCACTTTCACTTCCACTTCCACTCTCACTTTCACTTTCACTTTCACTTCCACTCTCATTTTCACTTTCACTTTCACTTTAACTTTTACTTTCACTTGCACTTTCACTTGATTGAAAGTCACTTGAGTGAAAGTGAAAGTGAAAGTAAAACTGGATGTGAAAGTAAAAATTAAAGTGGAAAGTGGGAAGTGGAAAGTGGAGAGCAGAAAGTGGAAAGAGAAAGTGGAAAGTGAAAGTGGAAAGTGGAAAGTGCAAAGTGGAAAGTGGAAAGTGGAAAACAGAAAGTGGAAAATGGAAAGTGGAAAATGGAAAGTGGAAAGTGGAAAGTGGAAAGTGGATAGTGGAAAGTCAAAAGTGGAAAGTGGAAAGTGGAAAATGGAAAGTGGAATATGGAAAGTGGAAAGTGGAAAGTGGAAGTGGAAAGTGGAAAGTGAAAGTGGAGTGGAAAGTGGAAAACTGAAATTGGAAAGTGGAAAGTGGAAAGTGGAAAGTGGAAAGTGGAAAGTGGAAAGTGGAAAGTGGAAAGTGGAAAGTGGAAAGTGGAAAGTGGAAAGTGGAAAGAGGAAAGTGGAAAGTGGAAAATGGAAATAATGCAAAGTGGAAAGTGGAAAGTCAAAAGTGGAAAGTCAAAAGTGGAAAGTGGAAAGTGGAGAGCGGAAAGTGGAAAGTGAAATAGGAAAGTGAAAAGTGGAAAAGGGAAAGTGGAAAGTGGAAAGTGGAAAGTGAAAATGGTAAATGGAAAGTGGAAAGTGGAAAGTGGAAAGTGGAAAGTGGAACGTCAAAATTGGAAAGTGGAAAGTGGAAGGTCTAAATTGGAAAGTGGAAAGTGAAAATGGAAAAAGGGAAGTGGAAAGTAGAAATTGGAAAGTGGAAAGTGGAAAGTCAAAAGTGGAAAGAGGAAAGTAGAAAGTTGAAAGTGGAAAATCGAAAGTGGAAAGTAGAAATTGGAAAGTGGAAAATGGAAAGTGGAAAGTGGAGAGCGGAAAGTGGAAAGTGCAAACTTTAAAGTGGAAAATGGAGAGCGGAAAGTGGAAAATGGAAAGTGGAAAGTGGAAAGTGGAAAGTGGGAAGTGGAAAGTGGAAAGTGGAAAGAGGAAGGTGAAAGTGAAAGTGGAAGGTCAAAAGTCAATGCTTTTCTCAGTTCCAAAAAATATTTGCCCTAATTGTTTCATGTTGAGGGTAAAATATTTTTTAAATAGTGCCAATATTAAAGCATTATACAGGGTGTTCCGTAATTTGATGTACATACTTTGGGATGTGATTCTTGGTTATAGTCTAGGAAAAAAATTGTGATTCATTAAAGTCCGATTTTCAACTTTGACATCACTTTTTGACAATTTAAAAAAAGGCTAAATTTGGTGTACCGTGACCTGTGTTAAATTCGATATCTCTGTCAATACTGATGATAGAGACCTAATCGACTTAAAAATAAGACTGTATTTAAGTAGAGCTTCAATAGGTTTGGGTTGCCTGATTTTCATGGTTTTAAATGGTGTTCAAATTTTCTTCCCGAAATAAGTTATGATTTTGAGGTCATTTTTTTCAGAAAATGCCTGATATACATAGAGTTTCTTTATTTTTTAAAGATGAACAAAACAAAATTAAAAAATAACTCACTAAAAACTCATATAAATGACTTGCCCTTACTGTTTGAAGGTTGTAGATTTCTAATGTATGCCGACGACCTAAAGTTGTTAACAATATTGCCGACACACAATTTTTGCAGCAATGTTTAATCAGCCTAATTATTTATTTATTTTATTTTATTTTATTTATGTATTGATTACTTACACATAAAGATTTAACAATCTTTTAGTTTGTGAAGCCTTAAAGTGCAAAAACATTGACATTGAACTACAAAGTATGATTATTTACATCGTTCAGTTGCAATTTTAAACATTGAACAATATTGATGAATAAGACAAAAAAAAGGAAATAAATAATAAATACTAAATAATGCATATGTACCTACATCTTCGCTTTGTATAATGCAAAAATAAAAAACAAAATATAAAAAAAAAAATTCAACAAGAGTAATATAACTTAAGTTCCTTTCTGAAGCGCCCAGTGCCACCCAATTCCCGTATGTGCCTTGGTAGGGAATTCCAAAGACGAATTGAGCATAATAAAGAACTGTCGCTCAGATGTTAAACATGAAAAGCGCGGCATGATAAGTTGGTTAGCTCTGTTCCAAAACGTATCTTGTCAAATAAAAAGCCAGGTTCACCAGTTTCAATTATTTTAGAAAGTAGGATCAGAGCTCTATAGGCCAGTAGGTTATCAAATGTCATGTTGAAAAGTAGTCTTGAGTGAGCAGAAATATGGTCGTAACGTCTTTTGCTGAACACGTATCTTGCTGTATTGTTAAATGCTACGTTAAGTTTTCTTTTGCTAACAGCATCGCAGTTTCTAAACACTTCCGCACCGTAAGTTAAAATTGGAATAATTAGGGCTTTAGCGAGCATCAAGTGGGTTTTTTTGGGGTGTTAAGTTGTGCGTCATCCACAGCTTGCGCAGTACGCCATATACTTTGCCAATGATTGCAAAGATTGATAGTTAAGTGTTGTAAAACTATTAGAACGATGTTAAATGTGGAGAAATGCAATATAATTTCTTTTTTAAGAGAAACATGTGCAATAAATTTTGACTACTCCATAGACGGACAAAAGTTAGTAAGAATATTGACGCGGTAAAAGACTTGGGAGTTTTTATTGACAGAAAACTAACTATTAAACATCATATTGATAGAGTTCATTCCAAGAGTATGGCTATGCTTGGTTTCGTTAAGCGAAGATCCAAGAAATTTAGTGATCCCTATATCACTAAAGCTAGAGTACTTACTGTATTGAAATATGGTCTCCGTTGTATGCTGTTGATTATAAAGAAACTTGAATCTGTCCAAAAGCAATATTTGTTGTTTGCCTTGAGAGGTCTTGGATAGAACTCCGACAGTTTTGTCTTACCTCGTTATTCACATCGACTAAGTCTTATTAATATGCAGCCTTGTAAATCGTAAAGAGTTGTCCGCGGCTTTATTTGCGTTCGATCTTTTAAATGAAAATATTAACTCATAATTCAAAATTCCGAAATTGTTAATCCTAACGTTCGAATTTTAAAACATACCAAATTTTTAAAGAAGAGCAACTCAAGGACTAATTATACTTCTCGTGAATGTTTTGCTTCAATAGATGTTCAAAAGCATTTAATAAATATTTTGACTATTGTTCAATATAGATATAAATAGAGAAAACTTCCGGAGAAAAATCCAAAATAGAATGATGTTTCAAGACTCTTCTTGACCTTCTTTTGTATAGCATATCTTTTAAACAGCAAATCCGTTTTATTAATAAAAAGAAAATTGGTTTTATATAATACGTAGTACAACAAATGTATTTTGTTTTATTTTCTAAGTTGTACAAACTTTGTTTTTTTATAATTAATGTTGTCTTACTTTGGCAAAATATTCTAAACTAAACTGAACAATTACTAATTACTCGATTAGCCGTTCGGAACCAGCAGAAAATTTTAGGTCCCCTCCATTCCCTCACAAAGTATGGCTGTGAGAAAACAAGTAATGAAAAATACACCAAAAGAGAATTCTCAATGGTAGAAACACAATGTTTGCTCGATTGAGGCAGCAGGCAGACGGCAAATGAAAGGCGACATAATTATGTCAAATGACTGGTGGCTGATGACAGATGACAAACTACACGCATCAGATGATGATAACATTTTTTTCGACTTTATTTTATTAACACAAAAAAAATGCCAGGAAATCTTCAAGGACTCCCTGAGCAAAAAGTCTCTGGCGTTAAGTTTTGCAAAAATTTTCATTTTCAAAGCTCTTTTCTTAACTAACTGTTTTTTCAGCTGATAATCTTCCATTCATTGTAGGTGCCTACATAGATTGGATTCCGCTGTAAGCATAAATCTCATTTGAAGCTGTTATGTTTGCTTAAAAATCCTACAACGCGGTTTTACCAATTTCATTCTGTTATTGGCTGCTGGAAATCGATCAAAATACGATTTCCTCCTTCGTCGGTAGGTACCTACAATCTTTGGATGTGGAAGCTTACGATAACAGTAACTCAACCTCTTCTGGATCTCGAATGTTTTAACTAATTACTGGGCGTCTGATCCCAGAGATTTTGTGCCTCTGCCTTCTTATCTTCATAATCTTCTTAATGTCGATATTAAATAAATAAAAATTAACATGTTCTTTATAGCTTAATTTAAAAAAATCCAGAATTCGATGTCGATTCATGTGAAAAAGGTGGATTTTGATTGAAAATCAGGAAATTACCACCAAAACAAGCAAATGGTAAAAGGAGTTAAGAATTGGTTTGAAGAATTTTAGGCTTTTTATAGGAAAAAAAAATATTTGTTTTACTCAACGACAAGTGAAATTTCGTACCACACCGGTGTCCAGACTGGACCACTGGACCCAGGTCAAGGGCCACACAATCACCAGGGGCCCCAAAATTGCTCAAGCATCACTTAACCTCTATTGGTTTGTTTCCAAGAAAAAAATATTTGGATACAATTTTAGATGCATAAGGAATGATCAGAATTCGTACATTCTTTGTTGAACATGAAATGATATTCATATAAACAGAAATATTAATTAATTCTTCGATGTAAGTAACTATCTAGTTAAGTGGGCAGTTTGCTTTCTGACAAAAAAAAAACACACACACACACACATTTGGAATATCACTGTATGGAAAAATAAAGATAATGGTGTTGCTATATTTGCAACGCATACATAAATTTGCATCAACGTAGTAACTTATACATAGGCGATCTAACTATCCGTCGGAAGAACGGCACTCAGTTTTTTGAGATTTCAATGTAAAGAGGAAAAAGAAAAGAGTTTTTGTTTTTGTGCATTAAGTGATTCAATTCGATATAAATTTGTCACTTTTGTACCATATGCAAGGCACTCATTATGCCTGGTAGGAGTGCATGCCGCTGGGTGTCTTAGAAGCAACCAAATTCTTTGACATTATTCAAAACTTGTAGGTATAACTTTTATTCTATATCTTCTCATCGATGGAGTGTGTAGACTGCTCATTAAGATCCAAAAAAATGTTGTAAAAAGAATTTCTCGGCGCGAGCTGATGAACTATATTCGCCTTATAACGGTCATCAAGAAATTGAAGAAGCTTTGGTGTCCATCGCCAGCGATTAAGGACAGGCACGAGAGGAGAGGAAGCACTTAGTCTTTACCATACTTACAGAGCCTTGGACTGGGAAAGAAGGATTCTGACTGGGAAAGAAGGATTCAACATTGAAACCACATTAACATTAACATTATGTTTATTGAACGATATATATATGTATATTCAATTATACATATATATATCGTTCAATAAACATAATGTACTTATAGGTACTAAGTAATTTTAAAATTAAGAAAATGACAATAATGTAGGAATGTTGGCACATAGGGGGCCTAACTAAATAAATTGTCTAGAATAAAAATAATAACTTTATATTATATTCATAGCTGAAAAGAAAGAAAATTCTTGATTATAAGTCGGCTGACTTGATTTATCTCTGGATGTTCCGTCCCATTTGTCGCTGGCGTCTCTCTTTATGAGACAAAATTTAAACCTTCTTATCCATTGCCGACACTCTAAGCGTTCATTTGAAACAGCGAGTAGGTTCGTATGCGAAGATTGGCCAACGTTTTGACTTTTTTCGACTTAAAAATCTGAATTCAGAAGGCTTAAAAAAAACTTCAAATCTTTCGCTAAATTTTACACTAAAACGTGAACGGAGATCAAGTACGTGCTGAATGTCTGAATTTAAAAGAATACTATAAAATTAGTCGACTCTAAATGAAAGAACTGACCATATTCTAGAACTTTACACTTCATCAAAACAAATATATAATATTGAGGATGAATTTCCAAATGCTGAAAATGCAGCTCTGACAGAGTTTTTTAAAGCATGATGATGACCAATCGCAGTAAGGAACGTTGTTTCTCTTAGTTAAAAAGAATAGAAAACGAATTCAGAACTACAATGATTCAAGAAAGATTGACAAGTTTGTTGCTGAGGTGCCATCCTTAGGGGCATCGATTTTTAAGATGTTATCATTGATTTAGCTAATCTCAAATGAAGAAAAAGACTCCTTCATTAAACATTTCTTTCTTTTGCCAGAAATAATATAGTCTGTCACTTTCAGCATATCAACATAATGTTCTTTAAATTGCATTCTGAATAACTTATCTAGTTTTCTGTTATTTAAATTTTGTATATTTTTGAATTTAGGTATATATGAAATATTTTTTTTTTTGTTTTCATGTTTACATTGTGTATTTTTATGTTTTAAATGCTGCAATAACTGTTTATCTTTTTGATGAATTTAAAAAAATATTATTATTTTAAAATTAAGGAATAAATATTAATTCAAAGTTATGTGAATTTTTCTGTATACCTTTATTAAACAACATAAGATTTTTAGATTATCATACGAGGGCCCCATTTTAGAACAGAGCCCAGAGCCCCCAAAAGGGTAAAGACGGCTTTGGCCACCTGCACAATAAATAGTAATCAGTTTGAATTCCATTGCCGTAAGTCGTAAGTCTGTCTTGCTTGATGAAGATCATGTTTAGTACGATAAGATTATGCGATTTGCACATAGTCGTACTTCGCCAGTCTATGCCCATTTCTCGACGACCTCATTACCAACAATATCCTTTGAGAAATAAAGAAGAATTAATGAATTTAGCCTATCACTAAACATTGTCGTACGCAAATAATTAAGAACTATTTTAAGTTTACTAAATGACTGCTCACAAGAAGCCGACGACATAGGAGCAGTTAACATGTAGCAAATTAGATTCAAGGCTAAGGGAATCACATCTCTTAATTTGAATACCTCTTTGACAATATCGTCGAATTTTGAGCATTTCTCACAAGCAAAAAGAAGATTTTGCAGTTCCGATACGTGGCAGTCTACATATTCTTTAGAAAAAAACCGATCTAATTCTATAATAGATTTGACTAATTCTATGGTGGCATTTGCTCTAGAAGCGGATATTTTAAAAAATTTTAAGAAAGGTTCAAAAATGGTAAAATTATCTGTTAAATCACCTTTTACGTGCGAAATAAGAGATTGAAGAACCATTTTGAACTCTTTTCTATAAAATGTTTCTAGATCAAATACAAAAACAGTTTCAAAATTTTCATCGATTCTCTTTGTTAACCGAAGCCTTCTATTTTGAGTTTCAAAAAATCGTTTTCGGGACTTATCTTTAGTTTTTCAGCAAATGAGGTCATCATCGTTCATTTTTTGAAATAATTCCAATGTACTTCGAATCAGTAATGAAGGATCAAAAATGTTTAACTCTTCCGCCTCTAGATTTTCGGTCAAATTTTTAATTTTAAACATGAAATTTTTGTAAAAATATAACGAGCTAATAAAATCAGAATCTAAGACTTTTTTTTAAAGTCCATAAGCAGAGGTACGACTATTGTTATCGATAGAACTGGCACTGCTTTTTATTTCTTCTAAAGCATTTACTTTGCCTTCAAAAGATACCCACACAGCCATTACTGTTTCAGCTCTAGCAGTCCAACGAGATTTTGAAAAATTTTTAAATTGCAAGAAGCTTACAATGTTTTTGAAATTTTCTTGCATACATTGAAAACGTTTTGTACCACCATAGAAAAAAAAAAAAAAAAAACAACAATGCTTCCAAAGTATTAAAAAACTCTTTTGTCAGCAAGCTTGAATTGCATGCTGTTTCAACGAAAATATTTATACGATGCGATTGACATGGAATGTAAGTGATTTTTTTACCACATTTTTCTGACAATTTTCTCTGGGTACCATTATACTTCCCGGACATATTTTTGCCCAAGTCATAGGATTGGAATACAATATTCTTCACGGCAATACCTATTGATTGAAGTGTAGATTTGACTTTTTGGGCCAACTCTTCTCCAGTCTGATTTGTTAGAACGACATTAATTTCCAAAAGGCGTTCTATAGGGACAGGTTTCTCGTCGGTTTGAACTAAGCATCGAATGATGAATTGTTGACAGCAAGTCGATCTTGATGCGATGAGTCAGGAGTTGTGTCTACCATTACATAAAAAATACCTGCTTTATTGATCTCACTCACTATGATTTTTTGAGTTTTAGTACCCAAGAGATAAATAAATTGATTTTGGGTTGTCGGAATAAGATACGTCACATCTCGCGGCCCTTTTGAAGACCCGTGCAACCATTTTTTCATTAATGGGCAATTTCGTGAAATCAGTAGAATAATTTGTCGAATTCAGAAGTGAAATGTTGAACCAATTTTCCTTCTTTTCGTGTACCCCGACTCTTTATTTTATGCCACTGACGAACACCCACCCATACCCATTTCGGATTAGCAAATTGTCTTTGAATTTCTTCTTAGAATAAAATGCAAGCAAAACAAAATTTTTTTTGGGCATCAAATCGACTATCGCAAACACTTCCATTCGTGTCTTTTTGCTTCAGTTGACTTAACTCGACGAATCTACTTTGTTTTTCTTCCTCGATTTGCCGACTCGGGAATATGGTTATATGTATGAAAACAAGTTCAAGAAATCGATCCAAACACTTCCTTCTATCATACGGGAATTGAAGTTTCTTTGTAAGAACGATTTCCGAATCAATCAAATTATATTATTAATTATTACAGTGAAAGAAAATCAAGGATTCCATACGAATATGCAAGCCTTCTCCTTACTGAGCTCTGAAAATAATGTCAAGGATTTAAGCTTCTCAACTTTGCACTAGAGCACTCATTAGGTAAATCGGTTGAAGTTTCGACTAACCACAACTTTGTTTACATCATTTCGCATTGAACAATGTACTAAACTCTTATTTAACAAACCACTGAAGAAAACTGAGCATTCCAATACTGTAATCAATTTGATCTTTTAATTAATTTTTGTTCTTTCAAAGTTTCTTTTCTCCAACTTGTGTTTGAATCTAGGATTTGAACAATACCACTGATAATATTGTGAGGAGATATTTTGAAGAAAGCAGCTTAGTTGAGGCAAGACTTATGTATGTTAGTCCTACTTCAATTCTCTTGTAATCTTATCTAAGAACTATGCTGATGGAAATTAAGAGTTCAAGAGTTTGAGCCATCTACAAATCAGAAAAATAGAGCAGCAACTTTTGTATGGAAAGCACCTATAGCTATAGCCAATGTTGTAGCAAATCAAGCCCACTATCCTTTGCCAGAGTGAAATAATAATGAAAAAACTTGAAGTTGAAGTCATATCAACAAGGTCGTAGGACTCATCTAAGCTTTCGTTCCCGAGGCAGTTAGGTATTCAATTATGATTCCAATAGTGAAAAATAAGGTAAGAACTTTAAAGTTTGAAACTATCGAAGATGGTTGAAGACCAAACCATTTGCAACGCTTTAAATAGAATTTGCCTAAACGTGCAAACTCATCCCTCTCAACCTTCAACACTTCTTTTCCTACGCAAACGTTAAATATTTAATAAGCTCATTTAAATTCGTACGCAATTACTCTGATAGTAGAGCTAAAAGTTTATAAAACATTGCAAGTTCCTACAACTCCCAACAGGATAATCGAAACCAATAAAGAAATCAGATAACAACGATGTCAAAACTGCCCAATGCCTTTGCTGTTGTTTTTGTTTTGGCTCTCAACACAAATGCGAATTCATTCCTGATTGTCATGCAAACGTTCCATTATGCACCATTAAAAAGAATGAAACTCGGCAACGTTAACCGACAACAAGCCACTAAAGGGGTCGAAGGTTAAAGGCTTTTTACTCTACCCCGAATTCCGTATCCCGTGTCTATCCCTACAACAACCTAAGTGATTGAAATTGAGAAAGAACCGAATGGTTCGCTGTAAATTACCCTTGACAGTTCGGTTCAAAAGATAAACAAAAAGTGCTAGTGTTTTGCGTTGGCAATTGTGAGTATAAAATGCTGTCGAAGAAGTTTTCTTCTTTTTATTCCGATTCAGTTGTTATGGAGCTTGTTATCAACTGAAAAAATTGGATTTCTCTTTTTTTCTTTTTAAATTGATGACAAATTTATTCGTGACAGCTGTCTTTTAAGCAGGTGGAGTAGTTGTATTTGACATTTAACGGTCTGTAGAACGACGATCTTAAAGATTTTACGCCTGGCCAAATTTCAATGAAATTGGGGTTGTTATTTGGTGTGGCAATGGTAATATTGAGTCGACAGATGCCACATCTGCCTTTCCCTCCCTCCCTTCTTTTGAATTGCGTTGAGAGTTTTAAGTGTGAGTAAATATTGTCTTCACTGAAAAAAATATTGGTTGTCATATTTATAATCGGTGGTTGTTAACTGAAAATTGTCATATTGATGAACAAAATAATCAATATGAAAACCAGTTTTTTGCATTTGATGATTGCAGTCATCAATTTCGGTTATCAATTTGCAATTGTCAATATGATGATCGTTATTTTCAATATGAAAACAAAGATTGTCAATATGATGATCGTTGATTTGCAGTTATCATATTGACGACAATTTATGATGATCGTCATTATGCGGTTGTGATATTGACAATCGTGGTTGTAAATATGATGATAACCTCCTTGCAGTTGTTGTTGCCAAAATAAATCAAAAGACCGTTGTCATATTAACAACCGAAGTTGTTAATATGATGATCGTCGTTTTGCGGTTGTCATATTGACAATCGTGGTTGTTAATATTATGATCACCTCCTTGCAGTTGTTGTTGCCAAAATAAAGCAAAAGACCGAAACAAAACGGTAAATGTAAAGACAAAAACTGTCTGCTTAAAAATTGTCATATTAACAATAAATAATTAGTTTTTTTCTAAATAAATAGATATCTAAACATATATAATGTTTAATGTATTTTTATAGTTAAATTCGGTTGCATTTCAGGAGGGAAATTCATTAAATGGTTCAATTAAAGTGCTGAATAGTAAGTATTTGTTTGCTTAAAAATGAGGAGTGGAAAGTTCAACTCATTTTTTAGAGAATATTGTGGTTGTGAATATGATTACTGTGGTTGTCAATAGGATGATCGCAGTTTTCAATACGATTATTCCGATTATCGATATGATGTTCGGAATAATCGTATTGAAAACTGCGATCATCCTTTTGACAACCACAATAATCATATTGACAACTCAATCATCCTATTGACAACCATAATCATCATATTGACAATCTCGGTAGCCAATATGATGACCACAGGGTTCAGTATGATCATAATAGCAGTAGTCAAAACGATGAACGCGGTTGTCAATGTGATGACAGCGGTTTTCCAAATCATCATATTGATGATAGCGGTTTTCCAAATCATCATATTGATGATCGCGGTCGTTGGCTGAAAAATAACAACTTTTTTCATCAATATGATGAACAAATTCATCAATATGGCAACCATTTTTGGTTCAGTGTTGGTTCTCCTGAGGCTCGCGTATTTTCTTTTAACGCCTTAATACCTTTAGTTCAGTATCAGTGTTTTTAAGTTAACTATGCAACTCAACTGATACCCTTGGCCTAATGGTAAGCTTGTCCGTGTTTTTCCACGGGTACCGGGTACCGGCTTTCTCGAGGAATTGGGCATTTACACAAAAACAAAGCGCTTTTTCGATTCGAGGTTGACTCAATTCAACTCAATACCCTCACAGGGTATAGTTGAGAAAAAATCGGTAGTTGCAGGTGCTCAATGCTCACCGCTCTACGCTCGCGCCGCCCTGTTTATTTATCTACATACTTTTTATGCAACTCAATCGCTGAAAACCGATTTTACCAAAAACTACATCAATCACTGATTCCATAAACGAAGCCACACCAAGCGTAACCAGCGGGTCACCTGCGTTATAGGTATTCAGATTTCAGAAACAGATATGAAAAGTTTGCACCACATCTCTGCTGACTAATGGGAAATTTTACTACTTTAAAATTGCATGAATTTTAATTTGTGCCATCAAGTCTGTCACTTAAAACATAAAGTGCACACATAATGGCGATGGAAGTGAACTACCTTTAATGGTTGTGGTGGGATGGCGGTGCAGCAAATTTGGTGTGAAGTATAAATGTGTAATTACCTTCACTTGGATGCACTCGTAAATTAAATGTGAAAGTGCAGCGGTGTAATGAATGTATTTGCCCGTAGTGCCGTAGTTAAGTAGGCCAGTAGGGGTAAGGCCTTGTGACTTCACCAACTAAATTTACAGTCAGCATTTAAAGCAATATAGTTTTAGCAAAAGTTACTCTCACAATGGCTTTGGAATGAGTCTAAGAAGTTTCACAACTTTACTAATCTTTCCACAGTTCGGGTATATGAAGTAAAGAGCTAACTGAAAACACAACAAAAATGTTTCAAAGTGACAGATGTGTATGAAAGTGAAAGATATATGAAGAAAGCTGACCAGGTTCTTACAACAATCAATAATATATTTCCCAGTATTAAATTTACTTTTGAGAAGGAGGACGACACACCTCACACATTACCCTTCCTCGACGTTGAAATCAAACGAAAGGGGAAATGAGTTGAGTTCAGTGTTTCTAGAAAATTCACACCCACAGATCGGTACATAACAAAGGATTCATATCGTGCATATAGTCAAAAAATTGCAGCTTTTCATTCTGTGGTTTACAGATTATGCCGTCTTCGTCTATCTGTTGAAAACTATATGAGAGAATACCAACAAATACTTCATATACATAGCTAATGTGAACTTACTTAGGTGGGCATTACAGTTCAGGGTGAACCTGGGACTCAACCAACATCCTTCTATAACGATTTCGATTTCGGGCTCTCTCCAGTTTCGCACTCTTAGTCGGTTGAGGTCTTCATCCACTTGATTGCACCACCTAAGACGAGGTCTTTCCCTTCCGCGATTTCCCTGCAATGTGCTTTCGATCACCCGACGAGCCGGAGCGTTTGGATCCATCCGCTCTACATGGCCCAACCATCGTAGCCTCACGATGCGTACTCTTCTGGCTATGCCCATGTCACGGTACAGCTCATACAGCTCGTTGTTGTATCTTCTACTCCCCACATTGTCTTCGCATACGATACCAAAGATCATTCGGAGAATTTTTCTTTCGAAACGAACAAGGGTTTCCTCATCCGCTTTCGATAAAGTACATGCTTCCGCGCCGTAAAGCAGGACTGCGATGAGTAGGGTCTTATACAAGGTCACCTTGGTTTTTCTAGAGAGGGTTTTGTTTCTCAATTGCCTTCTTAACCCAAAGAAGCAACGGTTGGAAAAAGTTATTCTCCGTTTGATCTCCGCACTGATGTTGTTGTCCGTGTCAAAAGCGGATCCTAGGTAGACGAAGTCCTGTACTACCTCGAAGTTATGTCTGTCTATTGTGACGTTTTGTCCAATTCGTCGATGTTCTGTGTCCTTATTTGATGACAGCATATACTTCGTTTTGCCCTCATTAACCATCAAACCCATTTTTGCCGCTTCTGTTTAAATACTCGCAAAAGCACCTATGACATCACGCTTTTTTCTTCCCATTACGTCAATATCGTCTGCGGAGGCGAGTAATTGTACAGACTTTGAAAGATTGTTCCTCTGGTGTTGACATTTGAGTTTCTTACAATCTGTTCAAGTATGATGTTGAAAAAATCGCATTACAGTGTGTCGCCTTGTCTAAAGACTTTTTCGACATCAAAGGTCTCGGCGAGTTCTTTACCGACCTTGACGGAGCAGCATGAATTCTCCAAAGTCATCCTGCATAGTCGTACGAGTTTTACAGGGATGCCGAAACTAGACATGGCTCTGTACAGCTCGTCTCTGTAAATGCTGTCATACGCGGCCTTGAAATCGATAAAAAGATGGTGAATATCGATATTATGTTCTCGGGTTTTTTCCAAGATCTGCCGTAATGTTAAAATTTGGCCTATTGTGGACTTCTCTGGTCTAAAACCACATTGATAAGGACCTATCAAGTTGTTGACGTGGGGTTTCAGACGTTCACATATTACAGCAGACAAGATCTTATAAGCGACGTTAAGAAGGCTTATCCCCTATAATTGGCGCAATTGTGAGGGTCTCCCTTCTTTAGGATCGAGCATACGATACTGAGGTTCCATTCATCGGGCATGCTTTCTTCCGACCATATCATGCAGATCAGCTGGTGCATGCTCCTTTCCAACTGCTCTCCAGCTGCCTAGAAAAGTTCGGCATCATGTCCATCTGCACCTGCAGTCTTATTTGATTTAAGTTTACATATGGCAAGCTTAACTTCTTCAAGGTCGGGAGGACGGCATTCGTGATCCAAGTTGAATGGGGCAATCTGTCTGGCAGCGGAATTCGTGTCCTCATCGCCGTTAAGCAGTCTGCAGAAATGATCTTTCCAGATCCTCAGTAGTGACTGTGACTCTTTAACTATGTTTCCCTGCTGGTCTTTACAGGCTTGAGTTCGGGGCTTGCCACCCTGGCAGGATCTTTTTACCTTTTCGTTAAACTTTTCCAGTCATGGCACCTCTCCATTTACTCAAACGAGCGTTTCTCATGCTGCTTCTTTTTCTTTTTGAGAAGTCAGTGTTTTTTCCTTCTTTTCTCCTGTTAGATCTCGTTATACTGATCGTAAGCAGCCCTTGTTCTTTCTAAGCTAATGTGAACGGGTACGATAAGTCAACGATAGACCAACTGATCAAAAAGCACTCCGAGAAGTTAATGCGAAACAGCGTTAGTACGTTATTCGAACAAAACACAAAACCATCGTGTTACTCTACCCTTCGCCCCGAATATAACCAACAAGCTAATACATGTCTTTGAGAAATCATAAAGGAGCAATGCAAATGCACATACTAACAACAACAAATTAAAAACTCTCCTAGGATCCACAAAAGACAACACAACAACTAACCGATGCAGCGACATTTATCAAATCTCTTGTTCTAACTGTGACAAACAATATATTGGACAAACAAGAAGAGCTGCTGAGTTCAGATTCAACGAACATCTTCGATCCGTAAAAAAGAAAGAGATAGACAAAGCAATAGCAGCCCACATTTTTGATCCAAATAATGACAATCAAAACACAATAACTTCTTTTGACAACAATTTTAAGCTTTTAAAAAAAGTAAACAAACCAAATAAACTTGACGCATATGAATCCATACATACATATTCACATAAACAAAAATTTGTTTTTTTTAAAGTGGGTAACATTAAAAATAGTGGGAATGAATACCTATTTCCTGACTTATATGAATTTTTGGCAAAAATATAAACCTTGCCTTATAGCAAGCCTGCGCTGAGTGGGTTTTTTCCAAGTTAACTTTGATGATTTTTTTCTCGAGTGCCACTTTTTTTGCAGCTCTTCCAAAATATTCAACGTAAACGCTGCTTGGAACCTGAACCAATTGACTCTCAACTATTCAACGCACTTAAAAAAGAGAATAAATAGAAACTCTAACTTTTGTTTTTTGTTTTCTGTTTTTTCTCTGCAAGTAATGTTTGTAATTTCTTTGTATAATCTTCAATACAAGTAATATTTTTAGTCTCTTTGGTTTTGTCTAACTGTCGTTCGCTGATGATGGTTCCGCAGCAGAGAACCGAAATACATTCGTGTTAAATAAAAAGAATTTAAAACTAAACACCGTTTTTATTTAATTTTTTATTTTTATTACGATTTTTGAGGTCAATAAAGTGGAAAACTTTCAAATATAATGAAAGTAAGTTAAACAAATCAACAAAAATCGAGTGGAAATGGAAACGCAAAGCGATGTCTGAGTTTCATAAATGGGAGTTGGTAGAGGCTGTAAATTGGTTAAAATTCGATAAGTTTTTGATTTCGACGGGCAAGGCATACTAGATTTTAGCAGCTAAAACAAAAAAGGATCGTCGTGTTTGTTGTGTAAAATTTTTAATAATATTTAAGTTTGGAATGCGACGCGACAGTGAAAACTTCAGCTTATCGATTAAAAAGATTGGCATCTCTGAACGCACTAAAAACATTTTTGCAAATTTCTAGAACGAAGTACGACATGAGTGGCATATTAAAAGTTAGACAGGTGGGATATATGGTTCGTTTAAAAATTACTAAGTGATTTCTGATTGAAAAGGTATCCTATTTGATTTAACTCAAACGACTACAACAAATTAATTTTATAATGAACAACAAGAAAACTTTTAAATCAAAAATGACTGAATGGTTTCGTTTTAAACGAACAAAAACAAGTAACACGATATGTGTTTCTTTTCAAATTACTCAATTGGAGGTTGTGGTACACTATTTAACACAACCAACTTTGAGGGTGCATATCGACACCTCCAGTCAGAAATGAAAAATGCGTACAATTTCCTTCCACTCTTTGAGACCTATACATATTAACTCAGCAACGGGGATCATTTATTTTTTTGGTTCGCAAGTGGTTTCAAATGAATGATTTCAGAATCTCAGTTTTATCTCTTCTCATTTCAGACATTCGTTCGCTTTCGCCATGAGTACAATCAGAATTTATTTGCTTCAAAAGCGAACTTGAGAGAACTTTCCTAGGACGAAGTTTGCATTCTGCCTTTTACTATAGAGACCTTTTACTTGGAACTTAACTAAATTTGTATTAAATGTGGGTTTACCTACTTTTCCATATTCTTTAAGTATCCCTTTCGAAGCACTTTGCTATTGTTATGCATGACAAATCAAAATCACGTTATAGCTTTTCTTGAAAGCAGTTCTACAAAGTCGCACTCCAAAGCATAGGCTAATGTCCATTATTGAATTTCGTGTCAGCAAGTCGGTCAATCAGCATAATTCTCTTTTTTGTACAAGCTAGTGTGACAGCTCAATTTAATACGAAACGCAGAAGCCTATAACTTCTTACGAGTCGGCACTTGGACGCGATTAATGGGACTGCCTGAGGAACTACTTCCGCCGCAGTCTATAAATCAAGTCTGTCCTGCTGTCGGCCCAAGAATAAATTAGTTTATTGCTGTCGGCAAGGAGAGAGATTAAATGCCAGACTGCAAATTTTTATTTATGTATTAAAGCTAGCTAGCTCTCTATTAAATTGCTGCCTCAAGCCATCTTTTCAAATCTCACAAGAAAAGTGGAAAATTTAAATTAAAAAAACAGTCTTAAACAAAAATACAAGTTAAGTCCTTAATTTACCTGGACAAACATGAACCGAGCGAATTGAAAACGTAAGAAAGGCAAATAATGGAAAACCGTCAGTGAAAATACAAACAGACCGCTTGGCTCCATCATTATGCATCCAGCCCCTTTGGGTTAACCATGCCATGTATGCAAAGCCATTTCATTCATTCATCCGCTTATACCAGAACTACATGCTAGCAAGCTTCACTCCGAGCTTCTATGGGGTGTATCGGTGCATGTACAATGTACATATATATGCAGACTAAATGACCACACCACACACACGTGGAATTTCGTTTATTTTTCAAAGATTACTATCGCGTGCTATGATTCTCTTATCCTGCAATCATAGTTTGTCGAGGCAGCCATCCTGCGTTATGTGTGCACTTTTAACTTTTTTTTTATTTTTGTGTGCTTGTATTTGTGAACGGCTGAAGGTGTATTTACATTAGAATGCAGTTTGTGTTCACAAAAGCATATACATGCATTGCACTCGATTAGAAAAAGGGTGGCATTAATTATAATGTTCATGGTAGGAATGAAAGTTGTATGAATACTTGTTGGCTTAATCATAAGTCGAACGTAACAAACGTTAAACTTTGTAGTTTATCACCGCATGGAAGACAAGGTCTTCAACTTTACAAATAATACTGGTTCGCATGACCCAGCCTTGCGCCACCTAAGACGTGGTCTTCGCCTCCAGGTTGTGCCTTCAATAACTCGTGAACCAGGAGCGTAGGTGTCCAATGTCCATGCACCCTACATGTTTCAATATGGAACGTTGGAAGTATGACTGGTCGAAGTCTCGAACTGATAGAGAAAGTAAAAAGGATGTGAGTACGCATTTTGTGTTTTCCAAAAACGAAATGGCGGAATACAGGAAAAAGAGTCTTTTTTGTTATTTAAAGACAAAACACAAAAGCCTACAGATGTTCTATTAAACGGAACGGATCAGGATTGAAACAGAATTGGTATTATACTTGCGGAAGAGGTACAGGGTCCAGTGACATTTTGATGCTTCTGAAATAATTGTTGGCGCAAGGAAAGGAATGAAATATTGTCAGTGAATTTGTTCCCCAAATTGGATGTGAGTAAAATGGAAAAGATTCACTTTGGATAAATTTTAACAATCCATTTAGATGTCCAAAAGGAAGAGTTTATGTTTGCTGATTACGATAACAATGGGAACTACCATAAAGGTATGAGATACGGTATCACGAACCGTCTTACCGAAGGTATCCTAAGAATTAGCATAGTGTAAGTTACACGGTCTTTTCAAGCTAAATACCAAACAAAACAAAACAGAGATCTTGCCACTTACAGCAAATTTACAGCAATTTGGTATAGCTAGTTTATGAAAACTATGATGAAAGACTGCAAAGTGATACCGTGATTTGTATAATTTGTATAGAAGAAAAGGTAGCCATTCCATTTTGAATATGCAAAGATATCTATGTAATACCATCAATACAGTCCAAAATACAAGAAGCACAACACAAAGTATGTGGGATGGTCTCCGACAAAAGACGAAAACGCTGGTCTCGAAAAGGAACGCAGAAGCTGCAAGAAAGAATGGGAAGATGTGCATTATTCCAAGCAAAAAGTACGAAATGCATGTATCGGAAGCTGAAAAATATGTTTACTCTGATTTCAGAGCTTTTCAAGAAATACGTCAAAGCAACTTAGGCGAATAAGAAGAAATGTTCAGGACACTAGTCGGCGGAGGTTCCGTAACGATGCAGTTCCTCATGGATGACGAGATGACGACAAGATTCTGCACATGTGACCAAAGTATATACCCAACATCACAATCGAAGAACACCGGAAAGGAAAAAGATGCTGCTCCAGGTTAGGTTAGGTTAAAATGGCTGTCAAGAAAACAACTGACACACTTAGACCAATATTAGCTTCATTGCGATAACATGAGAATTATGCGAGGGAGTGCCTCACTTAACAAAACCATTTGGAGCTTTTGATAAACCGAAAGAGATGCAGGGTATCTGTTTTCGCCAGATCGCTTCGATCACCAAGGAAATATTTTCCTAGATGCCATTTTCTTTTAAAGGAGAGTGCAGGACATGAGCAGAGGTGTTATGGAATCGTCTCCTCCTCCTCCTCATCTAAGCTACTTCTGCAGAAGTCATTACCCATAGCTAGTCATTAGCCATACGAGTCGTATGGCGTGTCTTCCTATCAGTTCATGAATCAGTTTTGGATCTAGTCCTAGCCATATCTGTTTTGTTGCCACACACGTAGTGATATTGTTCCACCTATAATTTGCTCTATCAATTGGCTCTTGCTTTAGCATAAGTTTACGTGTAGCGATTGGTATACCAATATTCAACTTGCTGGTTGAGAGCGGTAGAACGGTTCCTTTTCTGGCGAGTTCATCGGCTTTGCAGTTACCCACGATATCTCTGTGCCCCGGCACCCAAATAAGGTGAATATTGAACTGTTCAGCCATCTCCCTAAGAGATAGGCGACAGTTAAGGGCGGTTACTGAGTTCGTAGAAACAGCGCCGAGTGATTTGAGGGCCGCTTGACTATCTGAGGAAATCCGGCTATTTGCTGAGGATACCACGTTTTCTTTAAGCCATGATAGGACCTCTTTGATCGGCAGAATTTCCGCTTGGAACGGTTTGAGTACACCCCACAGCCTACGATTATTCCGATCATCGATATGATGATCGCAGTTGTCAATGAGAATATTGTGGTTGTCAATAGGATGATTGTAGTTGTCAATATGATCACCACGGTAATCATATTCACAACCACAATATTCTCTAAAAAATGAGTTAAACTTTCCACTCCTCATTTTTTAGCAAACAAATACTTACTATTCAGCACTTCAATTGAACCATTTAATGAACTTCCTTCCCTCCTGAAATGCAACCGAAGTTAATTATAAAAATACATTAAATATTTTATGTGTTTAGATATCTATTTATTTAGAAAAAAATTAATTATTTAGCGCATCAAGCAGTGGGTACAATTTTTGTAATAAAGCTTTTTTGGCTTTTTTCATATAAAAAAAAGTTCTATAAATTGCCACACTTTCTCACAAGTTTGTGTATATTAAAAATTAAAAAACACTTAAAACAAATGTCTACAGCACGTAAGGCATTACTAATTTTAAATTTATATTCATCAAAATAGACTACAAACTCATTTGACTCACACAGATGCATGATGAAAGGCTGAATGGTTTCCCCACGATCTTTTAAGAACTTTATATGGTCCTCCAATTGTTGGACACTTTCTCCCTCGAAGAGAAAAGAGATTTGCGAATCCCTAATAGAATGCCTTGAAAAGTGATACTTTTGGTCGTCGGAACGTGGTTTGTAATGCATACTATTAAAGACACAGCATACAAAGTTATCTGAAAGTTTGAAAAGATATAAAAAATTATAAACGTAAATTGTGTGCATCACTTTGATATTTACCTTTCTCGAAATCAGCATTATTAATGTTTTTGAGGGCATCAACTGTTCTCTTGTCCTTTATATTAAGCATGAGAAATTCTTTAAATTTCTGATACGAATTTTCCCAAAGATTGATCGGCATTCTGGATACAGAATGGAAAAGTCCTTATCGATCTAAGCTTAACAAAAAAGATCAAATAAGATGAAATAAAAATTCAATATTCAACAAAACCTATGTGGACAGAAAAAGTATCTTGGATAAAAATTACAACGGAATACTGCCCCAATTTCATTCTTGGAATCGGTAAGTAGGTTCTTCCTGAGTGCATTAAAAAAAAGAATGTATAAAATAATGTAAATGTATATTAAAATGGTCCACTTACTTTTCAAAATATCATAACAATGCTCTTGATTCCAACTTTTCAAAAGGTTTCGCAATTCGATGTCATCTTATTGTCTTGTTCCAATGTTTCGATTGAAATTAGGTGCTTATCAATGCTTTCGAAACACTGGGCGCACGATCTTTCAAAGCACTTGAGTTTGAGGATAATTCATGTTTTTTTTTTTAAAATGTTTAATGAGTTCACTTGGCATTGAATTTATGACGATAAATGAAGCACTCCATCTCAGGGAACAATAAATACTTGATATGATAAATAATATTAAATTAACCACACATTCAAGATAAGTCGATGCTGATACAAATTTTTCACTTCACTTACTTTTCACAATAGTGGTTGTTAATAATTATCGGTGCACACAAAATTGGTACTGCGACACTACTACCTCAACTTTTACGAATCGAATGACGCGCTTTACTCAAAATATAGATTAAAACAACATTTTTTGCCGTTGTATTTTTGGCTGGGTTTTCATATTGATGATTGCAATTTTCAATGCGAAAACTGCTAAAATGAGATCATCATATTAACAACCGCGATTGTCAATATGACAACCGCAAAGCGACGATCATCATATTGACAACCGAAGTTGTTAATATGACAATTTTTAAGCAGACAGTTTTTGTCTTTAGATTTACCGTTTTGTGTCGGTCTTTTGCTTTATTTTGGCAACAACAACTACATGGAGGTGATCATCATATTAAAAACCACGATTGTCAATATGACAACTGCAAAGCGACGATCATCATATTGACAACCGAAGTTGTTAATATGGCAACGGTCTTTTGCTTTATTTTGGCAACAACAACAGCAAGGAGGTGATCATCCTATTAACAACCACGATTGTCAATATCACAACCGCATAGTGACGATCATCATAAATTGTTGTCAATATGACAATTGCAAATCAACGATCATCATATTGACTATCTTTGTTTTCATATTGAAAATAACGATCATCATATTGACAATTGCAAATTGATAACCGAAATTGATGACTGCAATCATCAAATGCAAAAAAATGGTTTTCATATTGATTATTTTGTTCATCAATATGACAATTTTCAGTTAACAACCACCGATTATCAATATGACAACCAATATTTTTTTCAGTGTACTGGGGGCCATTTGTTTGCTGAAGATATCTAGTGGTGTGAGGCTAAGGAGTATGTTTAGGGCAGCTGAGGGTGTTGATCTCAGTGCTCCGCTTATACACAGATAAACTTTTCGTTGGACCTTCCTTAGATTATTGCAGTAGGTCCTTTTTCAAGAGCAGTCCATCATACCACCACTCCGTATGTGAGTATTGGTCTGATGACCGCGGTGTAGAGCCAGTGGGTGAATTGGGGGAGAATTTTATTACCAATGGCTTTTTACAGAAAAATAATGCTACGGTGGATTTCCTGATTCTTTCCTGTATATTGGCTTTCCAGTTCAGTTTTTTGTCTAGGATTATACCTAGATATTTAGCTTCGTTGGAAAGTTGAAGTGAGATTCCATTTATTGATGGAGCTGTTAGTTGAGGAATTTTGTATTTCCTGGTGAAGAGAAGGAGTTCAGTTTTCTGAGGGTTGATCACTTTTTCCCGCCCATTTCACTAGTTTGTTTAGAGCGGTTTGCATCAGATCCATAAGGACGTGAGCATGTTTGCCGGATACCGCAATGGATACGTCATCAACAGAGGCAATTACTTTGAATCCCTCAGCATCTTAGTCAACTAGAAGTTCAATGACGACTAGATTCCATAGAAGAGGGGATAGGACTCCGCCTTGCGGTGTTCCTCTGCTGACAGATCTCTTTTCAGATAAGTTTCCTAGACTTGAGTTGATTCTCCTGCTTTTTAGCATTACATTTATCAATTCCACTATGGAACTAACTACTTTGATCTTTGTCAGTGCCTTTGTAATTGCAGAGTTACTGACGTTATTAAAGGCACCCTCTATGTCGAGGAAAGCGGCCAGAGTGTATTCTTTGTGATAGAGGCAATATTCTAAAGTACGAACCAGGGTGTGCAATGCCGTTTCTACAGATTTTCCCTTACAGTAGGCGTGCTGCTCTCTAGACGAGATACAATTATGAATATGGGAAAAAAATGGGTGATATCGCGTTTTAATGGCTAATGATTCTCATCTCAGAGCTTGAATGAGGTGATAGAAGTCATGAATGGAATGTTTCTTTCTGTCAATGTACAGGGAAAGATAGATGTACAAAGACTTGATAACTACCGTTCGATCCAGACTTCGAAGATCCTTAGTTTGGGCATTTAGTAGCTGACTGCGAAATATAATAAAGCTAAAGATGCATTCCAAGGTATTAAGATCATAATAAAAAATAAACAATGTGATTTCTTTAAGGAGTAAGTAAGTAAGTAAGTAAATATGAATATTATTTATTTAAATGTATTCATTTATTGACATTTTGAATTTGTTACATTTACATAGATTTTTATGAATTTATAAGCTTTGGCTTAGCCGTCAGCTCGACTGGCATCATTAAAATATTTTATATTAAAAAAGAAAAGAAAATTAGCATTAAAAACTAAACTGAATTTGTTTTGCATATTTTTGTATTTTTGTATTTTTTGTATCATTATGACGCATATTCTGTTACAAGCAGCATTCTAAAGTTATAGGTTTCCTTCAAAAGCAAGGCAAGCTCTTTCCAATAAGCTCCGTTTAAGATGATCTTTGACTCCTCCATTGAAAGAACAGCTTTTCCAAAGTAACACAGTCTATATAAGGTTTGTAAATTGGACAAATGCTTAGTAGATGGAAACAGTCTTCTTTGGCTTTGATGTTACATATAGTGCAGAACTGATTAAAATTCCCGTTGTAGGGGCTTCCGTTGAGACTTAAAACCGCACATCTTGCTTTGAATATCAAGGAGATTTCCTTACAGCTGAATGTATCTGTAAAATAATTTGTATCACAGAGATTGTGCTCTAATTCTAATTCTTTAAGGATTTACATGTTGTGCTGCTTGATTTCGAAAAAGTTCAATCGGCAACAGGGCGATCTAATAAATATAAATGCCAGACAATGAGGAGTTCCCGAAGACTTTGCGGAAGTAAATTACTGCACGGTTTGAATTTTGACAAAATCCAACTCGTACAGTAATTGAAGCCTTAAGACCATCAAGCAAATCGCACGTTCGGTGAATGGGCCCAAAACGAAATGACCACCATCCCGTTATAAAACACAATCCGAGCATTTAAGATAATAGGAGAGGATTTAATAGGAGACACCGATGCATATTGCTTTTGAATTTTGGTGAATCGAAATGCTGGGAAGAAACCAGGGTCTTGCAAAGCATTCCACATTCGGGTGGTGCGACTAAATATATGAATCTCTATACTTTACTGTACGTCCGAGGTTGAGCTGAAGGTAAAACTGATGGACATTCCGGGACGGGTTTTACGGGTAAATCGTTTCAGGGGAGGAAAGGATCTGGCTATTTAATTAGAGCACTGTTTGTGGAAAAAGTGATAAAAGAGAGTGAGACAGGTAACGTTGCGACGATGTTCAAGACAAACGTCGTTTTGGACGGATGAAGGCATTTTTCATTGACAGCTTTACGGTTTCTTGGATGCTGGTATACCATTCATGGATAATGGCAATGGGGGAATGTTGCTTTAACGAATGGAGACAGCGTTGAGTTTTTGAAGCATTGAATTCTACTGCAGTTTCAATCAACGTTCCAGTTCCACATCCGAAGAGCAGGGACGTGAATTTGGAAACGAATATGAAAAGCTGAGAGTTTAGTCGTCAACAAAACAATGGAGAGGAATTGAAGTTTCAGACAAGATATTATTAATGAAGACAAGGAATAGAGTTGGAGACAAAACGGAGCTCTGGGGCACACCAGCATTTATAAATTGGGTATCAGACTTGAAACCATCCAACAGAGCTCGTTTTGAATTGTTCGAATCGAGCTGACATACGCAGAGTCATTGAAAACGAGCGTTATAGGAACGATGACGTGGTGGGGTTCCTAATGCTCTTGACAAAACACTAAAAGGTTTGGTTACAACAGTATTTTACGCCTTACTTCATGGCCATGCCAAAACTTTGCTTTTTTTATAAGAGCATTTGCTAATCGAGCTGACGGACGGCAAGGCCATAGCTTAAAAATTCATTATTTTTATCAAAATTTTGTTAAAAACACTTTCAAATAAATGAATTACTTACTTACTTAATTACTTAAAGGAGCATTACAGATGTTTCTGACCCGTTTGAACAATCTCCAGGTTTCTAATGTAGGGTTATCTTCAAATATTCGAAAACTTCTTTCTATATCTCTAACCACCTCTTTGAAATTTGAATCAAGCCACGAATTCTCTTTGGGATGATACTTTTGTTCTGTGAAGAATTTTTTTCATGAACTTTAAGTTCGTGGTCGAACAAGAGCCATATTGTGGTTGAAGTTAGTAAGCAACATCATTCCGATCAGCTATTCACCGTAGCCACACGCACCGCGCTTAGTGCCCGAATAATTCGCGACCTGTTCCACCTCCAACCACCCAAAAAATCAAAATTCAAAAAAAAAAAAATTCAAAAAAAAAAAAAAAAATCCAACTTAAACAACCAACAATATTGCAAATCTCTCCAGCCGCGCCGCGAAAATAAAATCGAGTGCAATTATAATCAGTGCTGTGAAAGTGTAAAAAAAAAAAAGCCCATGTACTACTCAATAGCCCAAACACTAAGTGCGTTACCTGTCCATCGTCTCCTCCCCCACATCACTCTCGCAGTCCCAGTGACTGCACACATTTCTTTGATTTGATAATCTCTTATCTTATCTGGGCAGTGTGTGCAGTCAATGAGACTGTGCGTTTGTTAGGCGAATAGTCAATCAACGGTGTTGATCCCGTTGGGGAACTAAAATCAAGTTGCTAGCTGGGCATAACACCGCTAGTAATTTGATTTTGTTTTCTAATAGGATATACACTTGTTGATTCGACTTAGTTAGCGTCTACGGTTGATATTTTGTTTTATGTGTTTTTGTGAATTGTAATGTCGGGTAGATTTCGGGTCGATTTTAGCAACATTAGGGGGTTGCGATCGAATTTCTTTGCTGTGTACGCTCACACTGCCAAATGCAGGCCAGCTGTTTTGGCACTAAGTGAAACACAGGTGGGTGTTGGTTCTGATCCCTCAGAATTCAACCTGCCTGGATATAGCTTAGTGCCACTATTCTTTTCCTCCCATGGCCTCGCCGTATATGTTAGACATGATATTGCTTACCAACTTCTACCACAATACGGCCTATGTTCTAATACGAACTTTAATTTCATGTGGTTAAAATTCACCGTCCGTAAGCAAATCATTCATTATTGTTTTATTTATAGAAGCCCCAATTTAGATAGCAATTCAACCTCTAACGAGTTTGATGCGCTATCTGAATTGTCTCCCTTTATCCTCACACTGAAATCGCAATTGCGGGCGATTTCAATGTACACAATTCTGGTTGGCTTCGACATTCTGGCTAGACAACACCCGAAGGAAAATATGTTGAGATCTTCGCTGAGTTTAACGAATTAACTCAACTTGTTGATGAGCCCACTCGGGTTCCAGATATTGAAGGCCATGCGGCCAACACTCTTGACTTATTTCTCACTTCTCATCCCGAAAAATACAGGGTTGTAGTATCATCTCCTTTAGGCAAATCAGACCATTGTGTCATATCGGTAGATTTTTCGCTTTCCGTCACGGTAAAAAAAGATAAAGTCCCTAAAAGAACTGTGTGGCAATACGAGAAAGCCAATTGGGACGGCCTGAATAATTTCTTTCGAAATTTTAATTGGTCATTGTGCTTTCTCGACGGAAACGTTGATGCATCAGCTGATATGATATCTAACGTTATTCTCAACGGCATAAGAAATTTTGTTCCTCACAGAACAAAAAGCATCATCCCCAAAAAGAATTCGTGGTTTGATTCAAGCTGTAAAGAGGCGATTAGGGATCGAGAAAGTAGTTTTCGTAAATTTAAAGATAACCCTACTGTAGAAAACCGAAATTTGTTCAAACGGGCCAGAAATAGCTGTAATGCTCAGATACAAAGGGCTAAGTTTTTACATGACCAAAAAGTAAGGCAAAAAATACTATTGTGTCCAAAGGGAAGTAAAAACTTTTGGTCTTTTGTGAAGAACATTAAGAACTCGACCACGTCATCGGTCCCAACGCTCGTCTTCAATGACTCTCCGTATGTCAGCTCCATCGACAAAGCCAATTTGCTGGCAGCTCAATTTGCTGCCAACTCGACACTTCCTCATAGCATATTGGCTCCACCTGAGCTCGAGTCTGCTAATTCTTTGATGAAGCAGATATTTTTTCGAACTCGCTCGGTTGCGAGAGTCCTTAAAGATCTCAACATACATAAATCCGCTGGTCCAGATGGTATCCCCGCCGTTATTCTGAAGAGGTGTTCTTCTACGCTGGCAAAACCACTGCGTAAACTTTTCCATCTTTCCTATTCTGCTGGGATTTTTCCGAGCAGATGGAAAACTGCATTTGTCCAGCCGGTCCCTAAAAAAGGCGAATCTTCCTCCCCTTCCAATTACCGTCCAATTGCACTTACGTCCCTTCTTTCCAAGGTCATGGATATGATATTTCTAAAGCATTTGATAGAGTTTGGCATCAGGCTCTTTTATCGAAAATGCGTGCTTTTGGTATCGATGAGTCTCTTCTTCGTTGGATTAGAAATTACCTTTCCGACCGTTCAATACAAGTTGTGTTGGATGGCTTCAAGTCTGATACCCACTTAATAAATGTTGGTGTGCCCCAGGGCTCCGTTTTGTCTCCGACTCTCTTCCTCATTTTCATTAATGATCTCTTGTCTGAAACTTCTAATCCGCTTAACTGTTTTGCTGACGACTCGACCCTCAGCTTTTCATATTCGTTTCCAAATTCACGTCCCTGCTCTTCGGATGTGGAATTGGAACGGCTGCGTATGATAAGCTCATTGAATTCTGACCTTGACAGCATTGTTGCATGGGGTCTTATGAACCGAGTAGAATTCAATGCTTCGAAAACTCAATGCTGTCTCTTGTCGTTGAAGCTTAACATTCCCCCATTGCCATTATCCATGAATGGTACCTGCATCGAAGAAACCGAAAAGCTGTCAGTACTTGGTATGTGTGTAAACGATGATCTTCGTTGGAATGACCACATATTTTAAGTCGCCAAAAACGCTGCTAAATGCTTAGGTTTCTTGAGACGATGCAGGAAGTTCTTCACCCCTTCTGATCTGGCTACAATTTAGAAGGCCTTCATCCGCCCAAAACTGGAGTATAACTCTCATATCTGGTCAGGTGCTTCTCAAACATCTTTGCGCCTACTTGATAGGGTACAAAATAGAGCGTTAAGATTGATAGGTGATAGTTCAATCGTAGAATCGATTGATTCTCTTGGACATCGTCGAAACATCACCTGTCTCTCTCTCTTTTATCGCTTTTTCCACAAACAGTGCTCTAGTGAAATAGCCAGCTGCATTCCTCCCTTGAAACAATTTAGCCGCAACACCCGCCTCGCTAGGAATGCTCGGGCGTACAGTCAAGTATAGAGATTCATATTTTAGTCGCACCACCCGAATGTGGAATGCTCTACCTGGCTCTGTGTTTCCCCTGCATTACGATTCACAAAGGTTCAAAAGCAACGTGCATCGATGTCTCCTTTCAAATCCTCTCCTATTTTCCTAAATACTCGCACTGTGTTTAATGGCATTATAAGGGTAGTCATAACCCCTTGATGTGCGCGTTAATTATAAAAAAAAAAAAAAAAAAAAAAAAAAAAAAAAAAAAAAAAAAAAAAAAAAAAAAAAAAAAAAAAATATATATATATAATAGCCATGATTAGTGACTTCTTCGTGCCTAAATTGGAGGATATTGATGTGGACCATCATTGGTTTCAACAAAACGGTGCTCCATTCCCTACAACCAACGAAGCAATAATTCATTTATTAAAAGAAGAATTTGGTGAGTGCTTTATATCGCGTCGAGTTCTTGTGGCGTGGCCTTAAAGGTCGGGCGTTTCAAGACAGCAGATAAGCTCGATACGGTTGAAGTTTCGGAAGAGAATATTCGGTGCGTTATTGCTGACATACGGTCCCAAATGCTACAAAAAGTAGTTGAAAACTGCTCGAAATCATTTTTGAAGCATAATAAGAAACTCTTAACCTTATAAAAAGATAAAAAACTTTATATTAAACTATTATATGCGTTTTATTTCTCCTGAGAAACACTTTTTATACCACAAAAACTAGAATGACAAAGTGCAGACACCGCAACAACAGGTGCTAACAATGTCAGACGTTGACTTCGGGAAATGCACCCGTCATCCGTGCGTTATTGCGATATCGCGTTGCACCTTATTATCGAGGTCAGGTCAATAGAACTGCATGCGACGCAGACTGAACAGTCAGCGAAACGAAAGGAAACGATAGGTGTCCTTGGGAGTAAATCTGCTAAGTAGTTTTCAGTTTAGTTCTAAGTGCGAATCTTGCAGTAGGTTTCAGTATTAAGAAATAAAATAAAAAAAATAAAGAAAAAAAAGCAAAGACAATAATCTAATCTACATTTTTATTTACAGCTTGTTTTGTGTATGAGAACTGTTCTTATGAGAACATCTCCGATATCTGTAATGCATTTGCTGACCAGTTTCTCAGCTCATTTTGCGATACTACTGTTGAAATTGATGCTGACTTCTTCGGATATCTTCGCAACTGTAATCAAGTATGTTTTAATAACATTGTTATTGAAATGATAAAATTTGCAGTCTTGAAACCTTAAATCACGGTTTTTCTTCCGGGCCGGATGGCATTCCTCCCACTGTACTAAAACAATGTATTTCACGCTTAGCATTCCCGTTACAATATTTGTTCTTACTTTCCTTGAAATCTAGTAAATTTCCTTTACTTTGGAAAAGATCATTTATCACTCCAGTTTTTAAAAAAGGGATTAAATGTGATATAAAAAACTATAGACCCATTGCCAAACTTTCTAGCATTCCTAAACTATTTGAAAAACTTGTATGTGACCAGCTGGCTTTCAGTGTAAGAAACGTTATTGCACACAGCAACACGGTTTTGTCAAAAAAAGATCGACTGTCACAAACCTGCTATGCTTTCTTCAAAAAAGTTCCTTAGGACTAGAAAATGGTAATGAGCTTGATGGCATCTACACGGATTTTTCTAAAGCTCAACTTTCACAAAATATTATTCTGTTCAAACTTAAGGCTATGGGCTTCCCACCTGTGTTCACCGATTGGGTACTTTCTTATCTGTCTATGAGATCTTACCAAGTAAAGTGTCGTAATATCCTTTCCAAACCGTTTAATGCTGGCTCAGGTGTACCTCAGGGAAGTCATCTAGGACCTGTTCTATTTATTTTAGCTATCAATGATGTTGTGTCTAGCATTTCCTTCAGTGAGATATTAATATTTGCTGATGATATGAAATTTTTTAAAAAGATAGCTGATTCGCTTGATCGTTCTCATCTCCAATCCGATGTTAATCATTTTTTGCAGCTTGGTGTTTGTTTGAGAATGTTTAATTATTATTATAATATCAATTAATTATCAATTCGTAAAATTATTTGCAATCATAATTTCATTGCCAAACAATGTTAAATTTACCCTAATTTTTTTCGCTAAGTTCTCATGTTCAATATTATAACGTTTACGCATTCTATTTACGTACAAACTATAATCAACCTGTAAAGTCTTATCTCTATTCTCTCTTACTGTTGCTTATCTTCTTTCGTTTATATAAATTCAATCACAAGCATTGCTCTTTGTCATTCGAATATATGATCTCGCCTCGTTAACATCAAATCAAATTAAAATTCGCTCGTCGTACAAAAACTTTTTTTCGAGTTTCATGTTTATCTAATTACAAAACATGGTCCTAAATCGAGCCGGATAAAAGTGTGACTAATTTTCCAAATAATAAAGCTTGATTATCATTGAACATTTTATTAATTCGAATAAAATTCTAATTAAACATTTTTTTGATGAAATACTGTGTGCAAAGGGAAATCTGACTTAAGCATATGGGTGTGCATGTTGCTTGATATGAAGTGGTAAATCTAAACGGGAATTTTTCCTACATGTCGCATGATTTTGGTATAACTGCATGATAATTAGGAGAACTGTTTTATTTCAACAAGCTCAAATTTACAAAAACGCATTTATATAACCTCTTAAAAATCTTTCATAACTCTATCGATTAATTAAAACTCATATATGTATGATGGCTGAAGCTCAATCAACAACGACATTGCCCGTGATCGGTGCTACACGTGGACATTTGAAAGGTTCTTTAACTAGGCTGGTTTCTTATATTGAAACCATTTCGGAAGCAACTTCATATTCTGATCTCAAAATTCGGTACTATAAAGTCGATGATATTTGGAAAGAATTTTCGGCTACGCAAACCCAATTATACACATTTTGTGAGCATGAAAATTATTCAGATCCTATTCCAGAATTCGAGGAATTTGAGGGTAAGGTTTTAATGGTTAAATCGAATCTTTTGTTGGCTATCACTGAACGGGACAAAGCGGAGAAAAAAATGATGTTTTATCGCAGTTAGCTTCACAACAAAAAATTTTAATCGATACGTTAAGTCAAACAACTAATCTTGGAAAAGTGGATGAAAATTTGATCCCGTCGGTTAAAATTGAACCTTTTTCGGAAAACTATAAAGATTGGCCTTCATTTAGTGATACCTTTCAAAGCGTAGTAAGAAATAAACCTAAATTATCTCCCGTTCGAAAATTTCAATTTCTCATTTCGTGTCTTCGTGGTGATGCGTTAAGTCTCTTAAGCCACCTTAAAATGTGTAATGAGACCTACGATGAAGCGTGGGGCAAACTTGACAAGCGTTATAACCGACCACGTCATATAGTAAATAGTTTTGTGCAATCGTTTATGGAACTACCGTCGGTTCATACGTCCAATGTTAACGTTTTGCGCAAAATATCGGATGGAGCCGATGAAATTGTAAGAGGTCTTAATACTATGTCTTCGTTAACCAGGGATCCGTGGCTTATCTACATACTTGTTAACAAGTTAGATCCCGAAACTCGACAAGCTTGGGCTGAGGACAATTTTTCGGAGGATGATCCTACTATAGGCCAGTTATAATTTTTGGATCGTCGTTGCGAAGCGTTAGAAAGCTGTAAAACAAATACTCGAGAACCCTTTCGCTCGAAAAAGCCCGTGGTAAAAATCATGTTTGTTTCACCTTCGGTAGTATGTCAAAAATGTAAAGGGAACCACAACTTATCGCAATGCCAAGAATTTATCGACATGAATGTTCAATCGCGACGAGATTTTGTCAAGAACAATAAAGTTTGTTTTAATTGCCTTCGAAATGGTCATTCCTCGGCGCGCTGTCAATCCAAATTTCGTTGTAAGTCGTGTAACACGCGTCATCATTCTCTGGTTCATGATAATTCGATAAATACACCTTATCATACCAACTCTAATTCTACGATAAATAAAAGCACAATGGTTCATGACCCAAGCAAGGATTTTATCCCTCAAAACACAACTTCATTACATTCGTTCGAACCGCAAACAAATACGTTTTCGCATCATTCTGTTCAAAATTCAAACTTCGGATTCGTAAACTCGCAGAATGCACCAATCGCACCTTATCTCGCTTCAACATCGCAGTCACTAGTTAACAATCACTTGATTAATGTAACTAACCCCATCATTCAGACGTTACTTCCTACAGCACTAGGAAAAATTTTTGACGCAAACGGCAGGTATCAGCAAGTTAGAATTCTAATTGATACAGGCTCACAGGTATCTTTCATAACCGAGTCGTGTGCACAAAGACTCCGGTTAAAGCGTAAAAATGCCCGTATACCAATAAGTGGTATTGGATCTACAAACGCTGGTAGATCCAGAGGCCTCCTTTCACTTGTTATAACTTCACGTTGTGATACGTACAGTATTCCAGTCGATACTTATATTTTATCCAGCGTGACGACAAACTTGCCAACCATTTCGTTTTCGATCGATGATTGGAGTCATTTGCATCAACTTGAAATGGCCGATCCTCTTTTCAATAGATCACGTCCTGTGGACATCTTACTGGGTTCTCAAAGGGCCTGGGATATATTACAAGGCCAATGCGCCACAAGTTCTCAGGGCTATCCCATCGCGCAAAAAACAATTTTCGGTTGGGTTGTAGCTGGACCCTTGCCTTCGATCCATACACCCTTCGTAGCTTCGCACCATGCTCGTATAAACATCGACTCGATTTTGCAATCCTTTTGGACTATTGAAGAGGTCGATCCCAAATTTAACGCTAGGACACATGACATATCCCAATATCAGACATCCCAAAATCGGATGTGTATTATCTACCGCATCATGCCATCCTGAAACCTGACAGCAGTACGACAAAGCTTCGAGTTGTGTTCGATGGATCTTTCAAGGGTACACAAGGTACAAGCCTAAACGACACTCTCCTGATTGGTCCACCTATACAGCGTAATCTCTTTTCGGTTTGCCTTCGATTCCGCCGACATAAATTTGTTTTTACCGCCGATATCGTGAATATGTTTCGCCAGATTTGGGTGTCTCAACAAGATTCCGACTTTCAGCGGATCGTTTGGCGAAAGTCACCGACGGAACCACTTCAACACTTTCGCTTACGTAAGGTAACATACGGAACTTCCTGCGCTCCATTCTAAGCTGTTCGTGTTCTGGAGCAATTGGCCAAAGACTATCGCGAAGAATTCCCAATCAGCCTCAGATATCGTTTTAAATGATTTTTATGTTGATGACGTCGTCTCTGGTGGAGATACGGTCTCCGATGCAATGTTTAAACGCGATTCGTTAATAAAGCTACTCGGAAAGTGTGGTATGCGGTTGAGTAAATGGCATAGAAACTGCCCAGAACTTCAACAAGACCCAAATAATGACTCACTCCAAGGGTTTTCGCTCGATACCGAATCAGACCCATGGACAAAAGTGTTAGGTTTGTTTTGGAATTCGGAGAGAGATGTGTTTAGTTTTCGTCTGAACTATAAGCCGGAAAATATAGTAACCAAGCGCCAGATTCTAAGAGATATAGCTATAGCCCTCGGTTTCCTTGCTCCCTCGGTTGTGTCTCTTAAAATTCTTTTGCAAAAACTTTGGCAACAAAATATTGGCTGGGATGATGAACTTCCCTACCCAATTGCTTGCCAATGGATGAACTATCGCTACCACAACTCACAAAAATTAAAATACCTCGAACTATTGGCCTCGCTATAAACAGTTTTCAATTACACGCTTTTTCTGATGCTTCGGAATCCGCGTATAGTGCTGTAATTTATTCGCGTTATATGTTAACGGATGGAACCTTCGAAACGAACATTCTCGCGGCTAAAACTCGTGTTTCCCCATTGAAACAAATAAGCATTCCTCGGTTGGAATTATGTGGTGCGGTTCTTCTGGTAAGACTTCTCGTTGCAGCTCAAAAATCTCTTAATATCACATTCGAAAATGTGTTCGCGTGGTCAGATTCACAAGTTGTCCTATGGTGGCTTTCCTCACCACCTCGTAGGTGGAGCGTCTTCATCGGAAACCGTACCTCGGAAATTTTCGACGCAATTCCAAGAAATCGATGGTTTCATGTGAGAACAGATTCAAATCCTGCAGATTGTGCGTCTCGTGGAGTTTCACCATCTCAACTCCTTGAGCACCATTTATGGTGGAAGGGACCAATCTGGTTGAGAGAAAACCCGGACAAATGGCCGACTGTTGCTCCTAGTGAAGATGATCAAGTCAGCATGCAAGAGGAAAGGAAGGCCTCATCGAAATCGTTTCTTATCGTTGCCGATGACCACCCATTCGAATCGCTTTCATCACGAATTTCGACGTGGAATATCCTAATTTTTTATGAGTAATTATAATAATTTAATAATTATTTTATTGAACGTTATATATATACAATTGATACTTATACTAGATAATTTTAGAATTTAAAAATGATAATGTTAGAATGTTGGCACATAGGGGGCCTAACCAAATACATTGTCTAGAATTGAAATAATAACTTAATATTATAAAGCTGAAAAGAAAAGAAAAATCTTAATTATAAGTCGGTTGACTTGGGTGATCTCGGAATGTTCCGTCCCGGTTGTCGCTGGCGTCCCTCTGCATGGGGAGGAGGTATGGGTTGGCATTAGCCACGGAAATATGCTGACCCAGGGTCAGCGTAGAAATTGGTGGCTTCGTCGTTGGCTGGTATTATTTCTTCGTTCAAAGTGTTCATCACGCTTAGGTATCTTGGCTCGGGGTGTTGGTCTTCACTGCTTATACTTCTCACCAAATGATTCGAGTGGTTGTTGATATCTGCAGCCGTTTTCCTTACTGTCAATAACACGTATTGATCTAAGGGCATCACTTTGGCTTTCTCGTACACAAGCTGGTTGCTGTAGTGTCTTTGGCGCTGGTGGTTGAAAGTATGGCCAGTGCGGAGTCTATGAATTTTCCTTTCGAAAAGTAGGAGCTCCTTCATCGCTGTCTTGGAGATGGCAAACCAGACCGGGCTGCCGTAGTTGATGACGGGTCTCAGCAGTTGCTTGTACATCAGAAGTTTCGTTGACTGACTTAGTCCTGTCTTTCTTCTCATCAAAGAGTAAAGTCGGTGGAAAGCGAAGTTGGCCTTCTTTAGTACAGCGCGTGAGTGCGGGTTAAATCTAAGCACCTCGTTAAAGTTGACGCCCAGATACTTCGCGTTCAGTTGGGCAGTCAGTCTGGTTCCATCGGGTAGGGATAGTGATGTTGCTCTGCATTTTCCAGCAGTACGGCAGCAACTATAAACTCCAGGCCTTCTGAAGCAGACGAGTTCAGATTTGGTTGAGTTGACCCGTATACCCCACTTACTATAATAGGCATATAGTCTGTGGATGTGAGTTTCCACTGTCCGTGCAGCTATGGATGGCGAAAAAGATGTGCAGTATGTTAAGGAGTCGTCAGCGTAAAGAAAGTTTTCGCATTCCCTTGGAGTAGGTTGGTCCGACGTCATTATGTTGAAGAGGAATGGCGCTAGCTTCGATCCTTGAGGAACTCCTGCTCTGATACTTTTGGTGGCTGATTTTGCGCTTCCGACTTGAACGAAGAAGTTCCTGTGGGAGAGAAAGGAAAAAATTATTTTTATTAGCGGAGCTGGAAAATTTAGTAGATGGAGTTTATGGATGAGAGCATCAATCCATACGCTGTCGAATGCTTTTTCGACATCCAAAAAGCAAGCGACGGTGACTCGATGGTTGTTGAGGGCTGCGGTGACGTCTTTATGCAGTTTCATCAACGGATGTAGGGTTGAATGCTTTTCCCGGAAGCCGAACTACATATCTGGGATGATGTTATTTTCCCGGCAGAACTTCTTTAATTTCCTAAGTAAAAGCTCCTCCAGGAGCTTACTTAGGTTGTTCAGTAGGGAGATGGGCCTGTAATTGACGATGAGATTCCGATCGCCTTTTTTCGGAATCGCCACTATCTTGGCCGTTTTCCATTTTCCGGGAAAGTAGCTGTTGTTGACGCAATTATTCATTATGATGGCCAGGAATATCATCACTGTCTGTGGGAGCCTCTTCAGGATGAAATTAGAAACACCATCTGGTCCTGTTGACTTCTTGGGCTTGGAGCTGTTGATTACTTCCGCAATTTCTTCCGGATTGCACAGGTTTGGACAGTTGACTGGGTCACTCGACAGATTGGTGTTGCTGAAAGTGGTTTCATCAGTGTTGGGCCCAAGGGTCAGTTGAACGGATGTTTCGATTTCGTCCAGAAAGTCAGGGTCATCGGTTGGTGTGGGCACAAAGTTGCCTTCAAAATGTTTTGCGAACGCTTCCGCTTTCTCCTGATTGGTTTTAGCATCTCCTTCGTTGGTTGTGATGGCTTCCGGGATTGAATTCTTACAACCAACTATCCTGTTGATTTTTTTGAACACATCAGGTCCAGGTTTTATTTCTTGTAGCCTCTTTTGGATTTGAACATCATTGTAGTGACGGATCGCATTCCGGAACATTACATTGATTTGCTGGAGCTCGCTCCAAACAGTTCTATAGCTGACATTGGTCGTGTTGAGTTCCCTTTGGTGAATTCGCTGTAGCCTCTTACGCAATATTTGCCTGTGCTTGTACAGGTTGTTCACGTAGTCAGGAAGATGCTGGTATCTATCACTACTCTTCTTCGGTTGCTTTTGGCGGTCAAGTGCGCTGGTAATTGCGTGCTCTAGCGTCTCAACAGCAGCGTCAATTTCCGAATTGAGCAGGTTCCTGTTTTGGTCAGGCAGTACCAAAGTTTCCTCAACGTCCCTTTTAAGCTTCTCTGGGTCGAGTTTCTTGTAGTTGATGTAATGTTCCGGCGCTTCCGCGGCTAAAAGAAGTGGCTGGCGCAGCTTTATGTTTACTTGAACTGCTTCGTGGTCCGTGTCACTGTATATGATTGAGCAGGTGTAGTTCTGCAACTCTGGAACGAGAAAGATAAAATTTGCTGTTATTAAAAAGAAATCAAGTGTTGATGGCGTCTTCGGGAATGTTGGTATTTGTTGGGAGACAACTGCCAGTGAATGTTGAGAGCCAAACGTATCCAGCCAGTCTGTAACGCTCTGCCTGCTGGACTTATGATCGTGTCGTGCCAGCGGGTATGTCTGGCATTAAAATCGCCACCAATAAGCCCATACGTGCTTCTGGAGATGATGTTGTTCAGGATATGAAGATCACTCTGGATATTCCTTCGAGTTGAGTTGCATTTGAAGTATACTCCGATTATTGAGAGGGATTAATCATTTCCTAATTGGATGGTGACGGCTGTTGCTTCGCTGGTCAGTAGGCCTGTGACGAAGATTTCCGTAGTGCTGGCAACTATGTTATTTCTGACATAGATTGCTGTTCCAACGCGATCCTCGGATTTATCCTGTCGGAAGGTTTTGTATCCTATGACGTCAATGTTGTTGCGCCTTGCGACATTTGTTTCATTGATGAGGGCTATATCCGGGCTATTGTTCTTCATGAACATGTTAAATGACGTCCTCTTTTAAAGGCTGTAAAACGAATTTACATTGTACGTCATGATGCGGAGCCTCTTTAATTGCATATTTGGAATATGAAAGTGGCTAAGGCCACGGACTTATCTCCTTCACTCAAGCTGCTGTAGTTGGTAAATTCAGCACTCTTGGCTTTTTGTATGAGGGTAACTAGGTCATTCCCAAACATCCTTTGTGCCTCGTTGTTGAGGTTGATAGGTGAGGCTGAGGCTGGTGCTGGTTTAGTGGGTTTGGCTGGTATTGTTTTGGCGAGTTTGGCAGTTGGTTGCTGTTGCTGTAGTTGGTTCTTAGATGTGGTTGGCTTGGGTGCTGGTCCATTTTTGATCATCGATGCGTAGCTGACAGTTGGGCGAGCTGCCATTGATGTGGATTTGGCGAGGAATTCTTGCTGGGCCTTTTTTTCAGCGATGACCTTATTCCTCTCTGTCAGCCTAGCTTTCAGGGCTGGGCACCCTTTGAAACTAGCCGGATGTCCTTCCTTTTGGCAGTTTGCACACCAGACATCTAATCCTGTGTTAGTAGTCCGTTTGCAAAGTCCTGGCTCGTGCGTCTCCTTGCACTTCACGCACACGTATTCACGGCCACAGTTGGTGGCAACGTGACCGAATCGTTGACAGTTCCTGCACTGCACGATGTCATTGGATTTAAGGCGCTCCCAATGAACCCTTTGGTTCATTATTAACGTCTTCGTATACACCTCGCTGAGTTGGCAGCTCTTGTTGAGCTCAACAACAAAGTTGTTGTAGGACTTACCCTTTGCCCTCTTGGCTTTAAATTCAGTTACTCTGATGACAGGGAGGCCCTCTATCCTCAATTCGTCTTCCACCTCAACGGCTGCGTACGAATGATGTATCCCCTTCAGAAGAAGTAAGTTCTTCCTATCCTCCCGTGGTGTGAAGGAGTTGAACTGGATTTTCCTCTCCTTGAGGAATTTCTTAATCCCTTCAAACGACTGGCGGTTTCCTGCGTTAATAATTGTGGTTTTGGTGTTGCGATTCTTGAATGTGACCGCCAAGTTTTTCCCTTTGCAGAACCGGCTGATCTCCGCAATATTTCCTGAGAAACAGAAAATTGGCGGCATTCCGGGGCCTTTGGTCGGTTCGCTAGTTTTTGGTGCTGCTGGTGTTGTAGAGGTCGATGGTAGGGCGCTCTTTATTGCTCCGTGTGATTTTGCCTGTGATGATGGTGCTGGTGGTGGCGGTGGTACTTCTTTAGCGTCGCTCATTATTTCAGACGTACGCTGGGTGGCTAGCCCCACTGTCAAAACTGGGGTTTCCTCCTTCCGTTTTTTGTTGTTTTTCTTCAAAGTCTTTTTCTGTCGCTTTGAAGCGCCCTTTCCTCCATCTTCTGAGCTCGAGGTTTCGGGTTCAGAAGGTACACATTCGTCGCCTGTGAGGTTGATCATATCCTCTCCCATTTGACAATCCTCCGGGGGTGTTGCAGTCTGCCCTTCCTCCGGATTAAGCTGCATTTGTAGCTCTCTGATGAGGTTTGAAAGCCTTGGTCCGCACGTAGGCCCCAAGTCGGTAGCCATACGCTTAACAAGCGCTTCCAGGGCTGCGAACGCTGTATCAGGAGTAAGTTTCTCCATGTCTCTGAAAATGAATTATGAGGAATTTCCTGAAATTTTTATTAGGGATTAGTAATTAAATAAATTATTTTCCCTGAAAATGGGTGGATTATTTCCTGGAAAAAAAAAATTTTAATTTTTGTAAATTGGTGATTAGTAGTTAATTATCAGGGGATTAACCCTCGTCTTCGAACAGGTCCTTCTGGGAATTTCCGGTCAGGTACCTGACAGGGAGTCGGTGTTTGTCCCTTTTTAATCCGTAATTGTACGTGGGTTTTTTGTATTTCTCCGGCTGTGCACGTCCTCTCGCGATGACGGTGGTAGGCTGACGGGAATATCCTAATCCGAACAGTAGCCCGACTTTGTCGCATTGTCAAAAGATGTCGCAAGGAGCATATTCCTTCTTCGATTCATCTGGAACCACTCGAAATCTTCAACGCAAAAAGGAAAATAATACAATGGCTGCAAAGTCTGTGCTTCAAAGATGACATAAAATCGTTTAAAAAATTTGGTAAATTCCCTACTAATTCAAAAATAATTATTCTTTCTCCGTTTTTAGATGATGAAGGTATCTTGAGGGTTGGTGGAAGAATCTCGGAGTTCAACACCAAACATCCAATCATCATACCCAAGAGCCACATCATAACGAAGATCATCGTTCTCGATGCGCATATACGATTCTGCCATCCAGGGGTAACAACACTTTTCGCACTCATCAGACAAGAGTATTGGGTAGTTGGATGTCGGAACTTGCTTCGGAAGATAACGCACGAATGCGTTAAATGCTTTCGGCAACGGAAAGCAACAACAACTCAACTAATGGGCAACCTACCACCCCAAAGGGTTACAGTTAGTCGACCTATCGCGCATTGCGGTTGTGACTATGCGGGTCCTATATCTCTGAAAGTGAAATCGGGTCGAAAATCAAACTTTTCTAAGGGATACATTTCTCTATTCGTCTGTCTTGTCACGAAGTGCATCCACTTAGAGCTCGTTAGCGACTTGACTACAGACGCTTTTCTCGCCGCGCTTCGACGGTTTGTATCTCGTCGCGGTAAGCCATCGAATATCTATACAGACAACGGAACAAACTTTCATGGGGTAGCTCGTTCGCTATCTGAAATGCATCAACTTGTCTTATCACAAACTCATAACTCACTTGTTGCAGAATCTTTGGCTCGTGATGGAATTTCGTGGCATTTTATTCCTCCTTCGGCACCTCACTTCGGCGGTCTGTGGGAAGCCGGAGTTAAATCTTTGAAACACCATTTACGCCGGGTGATAAATCATGACACTTTGACCTTTGAACAGTTGTATACGCTCTTGACACAAATCGAGGCTATTTTAAATTCGCGCCGCTTTGTCAGATTTCGGATACCGAACTCGATCCATTAACACCTGCTCATTTCTTTTTAGGTGAATCTTACGCTGCGATTCCCGAGCCAATGTTAATGGATATCCCTACAAACCGATTATCGTGCTGGCAGCACCTATAGTCTAAGATCCAAAGCTATTGGAAACGCTGGCAAATGGAGTACCTGACGTCGCTACAACATCGTCCACGATGGCAGCAAATCCAACCAAATATCAAGGGCAATGACCTGGTCGTTGTAAAGGAATCCAATTTAACACCTGGAAAATGGGCAATGGGCCGCGTCATGGAGGTCCATCCCGGAAAAGACGGTCATGTTCGAGTCGTAACATTGAAAACTGCCAATGGAAATTTAGTTCGACCAATCCATAAGTTGGCTGTCCTTCCGTGCTCTGAAACTGTTGTTCAGGGGCGGGGGAATGTTTGAGAATGTTTAATTATTATTATAATATCAATTAATTATCAATTCGTAAAATTATTTGCAATCATAATTTCATTGCCAAGCAATGTTAAATTTACCCTAATTTTTTCGCTAAGTTCTCATGTTCAATATTATAACGTTTACGTATTCTATTTACTTACAAACCATAATCAACCTGTAAAGTCTTATCTCTATTCTCTCTTACTGTTGCTTATCTTCTTTCGTTTATATAAATTCAATCACAAGCATTGCTGTTCTTTGTCATTCGAATATATGATCTCGCCTCGTTAACATCAAATCAAATTAAAATTCGCTCGTCGTACAAAAACTTTTTTTCGAGTTTCATGTTTATCTAATTACAAAACAGTGTTTTAAAAATGGGCTCAACTTAAACCCCAACAAATGCCAAAGCATGATTTTCTCTAAAAAGAAGGAGCCTAGCAACCCAAGTTATTCTATTTCCAATATTATTTTGAGTCAAGTGAAATGTTTTAGATCTTGGAGTATATTTCAGTTTCAATATGGACTTTACTCAACATGTCAACTACATCGTTAGTAAGGCCAATAGTATGCTTGGTTTTATAAAAAGATGGTCAAAAGATTTTCAAGACTCGTATGTTACCCTTGCTCTATATAATTGTTTAGTACGACCTCATCTAGAGTATGCTTCTCAAGTGTGGTCCCCTTTTTATGAAATACACAACTCAAGAATTGAATCAGTACAACATAAATTCATAAGATTCGCTCTTAAAGGGCTTCCGTGGGAAAACCCATTCGATCTACCACCATATGATCACAGAATCCAATTATTACATATGCTACTTCTTTCTCAAAGGCGTACCATTAACGATCTGGTGTTTTTTCATCAACTTATCACCGGACATATCGATGCACCTGAGTTACTTTCTTGTGTTGAATTCAACTTTCGAGGCGGTTCTTACCACCTGCGCAACTTAGTTTTAATACACTGCCCTTACCATAGAACGAATTATGACAAGAATGAGCCATTGACTCGTATGGGATGGGTAGACTTTTTAATCTTAACTCATGTTTAATGGACTTTAACTTGAGTAAATCTAGTTTAAAAAATTTGTTAAAAAAAAGGTGCTTTACTTTCTTAAGTTTAGTTTGTATGTTTGCATGTTTCAATTATTTTTAGTTTATGTTATTAATTGTTAATTGTATGACATTTTGTATGTCTTGTTTTTTTTAATTTTAATTTTGTATACAAAGGAATTTACCATATTTCTGATCCTCCACAGAATACAATTTTTATCAGCTGATTAAGGTTACTGGTTACCTTCCAACAACATTATTAATTTCGTGTTATGTTTTAATAAATGACACCTGTTTGTTAACTTAGTCTTTGACATGTAAACTCACACCAAAAACCAAGCTCTCGAGAGCATCACTCAACTATAAGTTCCTTTTTTTCGCAACAATCGCTTTCGTTTAAATTCATGAACTTCATTTGGCAATTTAATTTCTTTATTTACCAATGTACGATTGGGGATTAATAACGTTAAACTTTACCCATTTAATTGATGTAAAATAAAAGGCAGAAATAAACTGAACGGAATACGGCATCAAAAATAATTGAATCGAGGGATATTTAGCATTTAAAGTGGATTTGAATAATTAATTGCAATTGAGTTAATGGAGTTCGTAATTTTTGAAGGGGAATCCGCTGCCGAAGGCAGTGAAGCTACAGGCGTTTTGGCTTTAATATGGTTACACAAAGGAGGAGTGCACTTAATTAGCGTTATTTGGGTACAATTTGAATGCGCCTCTTTCATTGTGTTTGTTTTACCAAACCCAAAGCAAATAATTGATGGAAGTAATCATTGCATTGTCGGAAAAGATATGGATTTACATTTTTCAAAGTTGCCTGGTGGACATAAAATTAAGAGGAAAAGCAGAACTGATGTGTTTTTCTAACCTTCATAAATCAGACACACATGTCCTTTCAATGAATTTTGTTAATTACACGATTTGAAAAACCACGACGGTAATTTTTCTAAAGAAAAATTTAAAAACAGCCAAAAGAACACTATAGCTCCCGGAAACATAATTTGCCTTCTTCTTTTCATCGCCCATCAGCCTTAAGAACGAACATTAAACCAATTCTAAAAACCCAATTAAAAGTTTTAAGTGCGCTCATGATTAACATTTAAAAACACTCACATACATACATATACACACATCCAACGACGATAATCAAAATCATTTCCAAACGAGATTTTACTGCTGTCAGATGTTAAATAAACGGAAGTACATACTAAAATAAAAAATAAAAAACACAGAACTGAAAAACAAAGTTTATCCTTCAATATGCCTTTCCATTAAAATGTTAACTTTTCAATCGATAAATTTTTGGAAAAGTTTTTAAACAAAAACTTTTCAACACACAAGTAGGTAAAGGAACTCTCGTAATATTCCGACTCTTTTAGTTGGGCTAATGAGGTACGATTAAAGAAGAATAAATACTATTTTAAACCTTTTTGGTAAATCAAGCTTTTTTTCATTTTCATTGTGGGATATGTCGGTTTAACGATTTAAGGAGCATTTTTTATCCTTTAGAATTTTTTTTTGAATAATGTAGTGAAATTGACAAACAAGTTTATCAGTTTATCATAAAGACCGGCACTATGAAAAGCCAGAAGATGTGGCAGGTGGTGCTTTTATTTCTATAAGAAATATTTTTGTGTCCTCTCAAATAACTTTCCGTTCGACTTGACAATTGATGTATTGTGTGTCAAACTGTCCGTACAATCAAATAGTTTTTATGTTGTCAACGAGTTCAATTTCTGTTTATATTGAGCTGTCTTTGGTCTTAGATTATGTAACTGAATTGTGTAGCTCGGAAAACTTTATATTATTGTTGGGCGATTTTAATTTACCAGAAATAAATTGGGTTCCTTCGAAAGATGGATCATTTCAAGTAGCTTCCCTGACTTCGTTGCAACACGAGCTTCGGATGCTAGATAAAATTATTTCTTCGGACTTACAGCAAATAAGCTGTTTCAAAAACTGTATGATTCGCATGCTTGATTTAGTCTTTTCATCTGACGCAGTTAGTGCTGTTGTTCTTAATTTTTAATATGGCATTACTAACTAATATGACTTTCACCCACCCTTAGACATCTTTCCTGCTATCTAGTCCTTTTGATACCATAACATACATGATAACTCACACATGGTTCCTTCCGTAATATTTATATAGGCAACCTAAATTTAGTGGAAAAAAGACATGAACCAGCCGCCGTCAACTTATAGTAAGCAGCCATAGGTAAGAAACTATTTCAATTACATTATATTTTTGCCGACTGAAAACCGTCCAACCATTGCGTACTATAGGATTTCCGTAAGGATCTCTCAGTTCGATACTTAACGTCCTCCGTGCTACCAGGGGCCGTAAATAAACCTGCCGATCCACCAGAGCTATTGCCTGCTGCTTCTCCGTGCCACCAAGGGGCCGTAAATATACCTGATTTTCTCTATTTGTTTCAGGTCAAGGCGTTACAAATAGGCATAAAACCGTAAGCCCTTACGACCGAGGACCATCCGTACGGATTGTACGGCACCGTATTTAGTTTTAAGTTTATAATTTATACTGTGTTAATTAAGAGTAATTAGTTGTGTTTGTAATGAAGAGTTGGTACATTAAATGTGAAGACCTTATCCTGAAGTTTCGTGTTTTTCTTCAGAAAGACCCTGGCTAATCCGACGAGCAAAACCTCGGCTGAAAGGCAAAAAGCACGTCACAGTAGTGATTTTTATAATCGTAGTAATACATATGACCTTCGACTACCGGAGAGCGGATTTCGGTTTGCTTTCTGAAGAACTAAGCAGAGCTGGTATTCATAATATTTCATGACAACATTGACGATGGAGTCAAATGTTTTTATATGTATAGATTAATTAATATTTGAAAATTGTGTAAAAAACATTATTCCCCAAAAAATTCTTAAAAATTCTAGCTTTTGTCAGCCTTTGTATACCAAAGAGCGTAAGGTTCTGTGGAATAAAAGAAATAAAGCCTGGAAAGCTTATATTAAAACGCATTCTATAGCCGACCATCATTTGTACATTGGTCTTTTTGAAAGTTTCAATATGCTCTCCAAAACTCTTTACTCCAACTATCTTAGCCGTATGGGTTTTTCTCTCAAAGATGATCCAAATAGTTTTTGGCGCTTTGTCAATTCGAAAAAAATCGGATAGTTATCCAGCAAACTTCGTTCACGTTGATACTACTCTAAAAGATACTGCCGATATTTGCAATGCCATTGCGGTTCATTTTCGAAGCTCTTTTAGTGATATACCCCCGTAAATATTGGCGAAAATTACTTTCGTATTAACGCAACTAACCTATCATAGATAAGATTTTACAGTATTTATCATCTCTTCATGATGATATTTCTTCTGGTCCAGATAGTATACCGCCAATTCTTAAAAAAAATGCCGTTCTGTAATAGCGTATCCACTTCAGTATCTCTTCCAGCTTTCATTGAAATCAGGCGTTTTTCCTAGTCTTTAAAAAAATTCCTTCATCACACCCGTATTTAAAAAGGGTGAAAAGATAGATATCAAAAATTGTAAACCCATTTCCAAACTCTCATGCATTCCTAAGCTCTTTGAACAAGTTGTTTGTAACTGCCTCTTGCAGGGCTGCCAGAAACACCGATTTATCGTAAATCTCCCGATTTTTAAAGCTAAATACGATGCACCGATTTTTGAAACGAAATCAGACTTTTCTCCCGATTTTCAATTGATGAAAAAAGGAACGGAGACCTAGGTATATTTCTTTCATATTCTGGCAGTGCCTTATTTGAAATTTCCCAAATACCAACATAAGAACGGTGTTCTCTTTTTTTTTACAATAGAAAAAGCAGCCATTACAGGAGACAGAAAGTTAATCCTGATGTACCCACCATACATACCTCGCAGTTTCTTTTTTCTGGAAAAACATTCAATAACTTTCATTTTTGTGTTTTTGTTTTGAAATCGTTGGGCGAAATCAAATTTTTTTAAAAGAATGGATAAGTATTTGAAGAAAGTGTGTAAGTAAGCCTGATCAGTGATCATATTCATATTCATTATTGACCATTCTTTCGACAGTATCGGGTATTTTTTCATGCACAAATATTGAAGCATAAGCCAGTAACAGAGCTTCCCCCAGAACGTCTTGAGAAAAAACAATTTGCGGTGTTCACCATAACTTCTTTTTTTGTTGACCGGTTTAAATTTTATGGGATTCACGACTTCCTTCCAACTAAATTATTGGCACGAGCAGTCACAACCAATCCAAAGTAGATGCGGTGAACGCGCCAGTTACCAACCCAATCGAGCTATGGGCCAATATATTAAAGTCTGCAGTTTGCGGGAGATCTTAAACATCATTGTTGGAAGGAGCATAGAAGAACCAGTAGCTATAATTATCACACAAAGCGTCCCTATAAAACACATTTACTTTACTTCCAAGTTCCAACACTTTGTATCCTTTCTTTGAACCAAAAACACCGGAAATTGTTTTTTTCTCAAGACGTTCTGAAGGAAGCTCTGTTACCGGCTTATGCTTCAATATTTCTGCATGAAAAAATGACCCTATATTGTCGAAGGTATGCTCAATAATGTACAAAAGGTCCGAATAAAATTACTCAATCCAAATTTAAGAAAAAAATTCGCAAAAAAAATCTTCTTTTTTTTTACTCTAAAACCCTAACCCTAAAGGTTTTACCGCAACAACTATATATATTAGAATTTTGTATCGCTTTCGAATAAATTGAAAGTGTAGAACAAACAATAAAACATCACTGTTGATGAATATAGGACCGGAATTGAAATCAGAAATATTAAGAAAAATTTTCTAACAATGCTCTTGTAATCCACATGAATTTCGAAAATGATATTCTCTGTAACTGCATCTATTTTGTGAATGAGTATGTGCATAATCCTTCGATGCCATGGTTTTTAACCTTCCCAGTTGTGTTCTGCATAGCCTTAACGGAAGGAAACTACAGGAAACTACAGCCATGATGCAGATTTTAGATGTAGGTATGATGCAGAAGTACGAGAATGCTTGTGAAAACTACGCGAATAATCACAACTTGTTTATGGTTCACTATATTGCCATGCAAACTGAAAGGATAAATGAAATCACGCTTTGTTCTGAGAATATATTCACTTGTAGATGTTGTCGAATGTTTGTCCTTTCAACGTTCGTGTTTTTTAAAGGCAAAATGGAGTCTGCGAGTAAATATTTGGCTGACTGTCAACTATAATTACACCGAACAACGAATCTAACTCTGAACCATGTGAATCTGGGAATCGAAAACAATTTCAAAGCGAAAACATTCACAAACCTAACCAAAGAATAGGGCCTTGCACGCCCATTTCTGGAGGCGATGAGGATGCTTGTTGTTGAACAAACAAAGTAGAATACGTCACTTTTAATTCAGCACGCAGATTGCTATTTGGACGTTGATGGGATGCTCTGTAAAGTGATGGTGGGAGTAAATTTTTCAATTAAAGCACTGGAATGAAACTAGAACGACCGACGGCTTGATAAGGGTTTAGTGTTGAGCACAAGGTACTCAAAGCAAACGCGACCTAATAATAAAGCTTATTTCGCTTATTACTTTAGCTTTTTATGATATAGAAAATTAGATTAGAATACAAATGATCTTATTTAACCCAATTAACATGTGTAGATATTATTATAGAAATAACCATTTTCAATAATGAGAATAGATCTTATTTATGACTTACTTACTTAGGTGGGCATTACAGATCGGGGTGAACCTGGGCCTCAACCAACATCCTTCTATAACGATTTCGATCTCGGGCGAGCTCTCTCCAGTTTCGCACTCCAAGTCGGTTGAGGTCTTCATCCACTTGATTGCGCCACCTAAGACGAGGTCTTCCCCTTCCGCGATTTCCCTGCAATGTGCTTTCGAAAACCCGACGAGCCGGAGCGTTTGGGTCCATCCGCTCTACATGGCCCAACCATCGTAGCCTCGCGATGCGTACTCTTCTGGCTATGCCCATGTCGCGGTACAGCTCATACAGCTCGTTGTTGTATCTTCTTCTCCACACATTGTCTTCGCATACGGAACCAAAGATCATTCGTAGAATTTTTCTTTCGAAACGACCAAGAGTTTCCTCATCCGCTTTCGATAAGGTCCATGCTTCCGCGCCGTACAGCAGGACTGGGATGATTAAGGTCTTATACAAGGTCACCTTGGTTTTTCTAGAGAGGGTTTTGTTTCTCAATTGCCTTCTTAACCCAAAGAAGCAACGGTTGGCAAGAGTTATTCTCCGTTTGATCTCCGCACTGATGTTGTTTTCCGTGTCTACAGCGGATCCTAGGTAGACGAAGTCCTGTACTACCTCGAAGTTATGTCTGTCTATTGTGACGTTTTGTCCAATTCGTCGATGTTCTGTGTCCTTGTTTGATGACAGCATATACTTCGTTTTGCCCTCATTAACCATCAAACCCATTTTTGCCGCTTCTGTTTCAATACTCGCAAAAGCACCTATGACATCACGCTTTTTTCTTCCCATTACGTCAATATCGTCTGCATAGGCGAGTAATTGTACAGACTTTTGAAAGATTGTTCCTGTGGTGTTGACGTTTGAGTTTCTTACAATCTGTTCAAGTATGATGTTGAAGAAATCGCATGACAGTTTGTCGCCTTGCCTAAAGCCTTTTTCGACATCAAAGGTCTCGGTGAGTTCTTTTCCGACCTTGACGGAGCAGCGTGAATTCTCCAAAGTCATCCTGCATAGTCGTACGAGTTTTGCAGGGATGCCGAAACTAGACATGGCTCTGTACAGCTCGTCTCTGTAAATACTGTCATACGCGGCCTTGAAATCGATAAAGAGGTGGTGAATATCGATATTATGTTCTCGGGTTTTTTCCAAGATCTGCCGTAATGTGAAAATTTGGTCTATTGTGGACTTCTCTGGTCTAAAACCACATTGATAAGGACCTATCAAGTTGTTGACGTGGGGTTTCAGACGTTCACATATTACAGCAGACAAGATCTTATAAGCGACGTTAAGGAGGCTTATCCCTCTGTAATTGGCGCAATTGTGAGGGTCTCCCTTCTTTAGGATCGGGCATACGATACTGAGGTTCCATTCATCGGGCATGCTTTCTTTCGACCATATCATGCAGATCAGCTGGTGCATGCTCCTTTCCAACTGATCTCCAGCTGCCTTGAAAAGTTCGGCATCAAGGCCATCTGCACCTGCAGTCTTATTTGATTTAAGTTTGCATATGGCAAGCTTAACCTCTTCTAGGTCGGGAGGACGGCATTCTTGATCATCGTCCAAGCTGAATGGGGCAATCTGCCTGACAGCGGAATTTGTGTCTTCATCGCCGTTAAGCAGTCTGCAGAAGTGATCTTTCCAAATCCTCAGTAGCGACTGTGACTCTACAATTATGTTTCCCTGCTGGTCTTTACAGGCTTGAGTTCGGGGTTTGCCACCCTGGCAGGATCTTTTTACCTTTTGGTAAAACTTCCGAATCTCGTTCCTGTCATGGCACCTCTCTATTTCCTCAAACGATCGCTTCTCATGCTGCTTCTTTTTCTTTTTGAGAAGTCGGTGTTCTTCCCTTCTTCTCTCCTTGTAAATCTCGTTATACTGATCGTAAGCAGCCCTTGTTCGTGTTTGCATAAGCATTTGTCGTGCTCTTTGTTTGGCTGCATTTGCCTGCCTGCATTCTTCATCGAACCATGGGTTTCGTTTTGGTGGCCGAGTGAAACCCAGAACCTCAGAGGCAGCGGTTCTGATGGCTTCTTGGCATTGCTGCCACTGGTCTTCAATGTTTAATGCTGGCGGCATGGGATTCAAGGATAATTGAAGGGACACTCGATTGGAAAAGGCATTGGCAATCTCTTGCGATTGTAGCTTTCCGACGTCATATCTCTTCACAGCGTTAGTTCGCGTTGGTCGTGAACAAGATATTCTCATTCGTACCTTGGCAACAACAAGGTAGTGGTCCGAGTCAAAGTTGGCCCCTCGGAAAGTTCGGACATCTAGAACACTGGAAGAGTGCCTTGCGTCGATCGCAACATGGTCAATTTGGTTGACGGTTAATTGATCTGGGGATCGCCATGTACCTTTATGAATTTTGAGATGCGGGAAGCGTGTACTACTTACAACAAGATTTAGCCCCGCAGCAAAATCGATTAGCCTCAGTCCGTTTTCGGAGATTTTGTCGTGGAGGCTATGCTTACCGATTGTGTTTCCAAAGATGTCCTCCTTCCCTAGCTTTGCGTTAAAATCGCCAAGAACGATTTTCACGTCGTGTCTAGGGCACTGCTCATACGTTTCTTCGAGGAGCTCGTAGAAACAGTCTTTGGAATCGTCGTCTTTCTCTTCTGTGGGGGCGTGGGCGCATATAAGGCTAATGTTGGCGAATTTAGCCCTGATGCGGATGGTCATTATACGCTCATTGACTGGATTTTGGCTAATCACCTTATCCCTGAGTCTTCCTCTAACGACAAATCCGCACCCAAATAAGCGTTGTTTCTTTTGTCTGTAGCAGTCGCCATAATAGATGTCACAGTTTCTCATCTTCTTTATGCCCGGTCCACTCCATCGCACTTCTTGGATGGCGGTTATGTCTGCTTTGCAGCAGTCCAGGGCGTCCGCTAATTCTCCAGCTGCACCTAGTCCGTAAAGAGACCTTACGTTCCACGTGCAGATCCGGAGGTCATTGTCCTTTTTTCGTTTGCTTGGGACGTCAACTTTGAAATCACTATCGTTATCCGAGGCTGTTAGTTGTTTCGGAACTGTCCTTTTTTAACGTGGTTGGGTAGTTAACCCTACGTACAACCCCCAACCTGGAGGGCCAGGTCCTTTTGGATCCCTTCGGACACAAAGGGCTGGAATATCCAGTGTCAGTACCCTGCTGCAGGGGTGTGAGTGCTGCCGTTGGCTCACCAGGAGCTCATCCGCCACCATCTCTACTTCAATACCCTGTCCTAGTATTGAAAGACCCCGAAAGACCTTTAAACCAAATATGTTGGAGTAGCTCCTTCAGGGTTTTCTGCTTTTGTGGCTGCCGAAGTCCACCGTTGATTCTGTCCTTCGAATTCATCCGCTGGAACATTTACACGAAAGCTCTCGTAGACCACTGAGATTCGTGCAGTCAGTCATAGTTCGCAGAGCAAATATAGTGTTGACCGATCACAATTCTTTTGTTCCGGATTCCCTTGTCAACACTCGCACTTACTAGTTTAGCAGGTCAGCTCTGGACGGAGCATCCCAGGTCCCAGTGGATACCGCTTGGAGGTATAGTAAGCACAATTGACGTGTACTATAAGTTACAGCATCTGGGCGCCGCCAAGTTGGCACCAATCAGAGCCTACCCGAATAGCACAACGCCCATCCACATCCATCTTATTTATGACATAACATTTTATTTGGGGTCTGTCTGATTGTCAAAGCAATTTACAAAGTTATTCAAGTTAATTCACATCAAAAGTTTTTTTTATTTGGTTTTTTTGAGTAGATACTCGTATAAGCATATACATATACATACCTACATATGTATATTACTATATTTACAAAAATTTACATGAGTATTATATACATTTTGTTTTATTTAAGTAATTTTGATTTTATTCCAAAAAATTCAATAATTTTTAATTTTCTGTATTTAAGACAAGCCACTAAGTTATTGTACAGGGAAGAGAAGTTGTTTCCGTTTAACTGAGCATATAACTCTTCAATTGATAAAATCTCACTTCCAAAATATTGCAATCTTGTTTTTTATAATGAAAGGCATCTGCCTATATGGTGATAAGATAGGTATTTTCCGTTTCTTCTAAGTTACAAATTGTACAGATACCAACTGTATCAACGTCTAGTTTTGAGAATTAAACTGACCAGGTGAGGACTGTTATCGTCTTAGAAATAAGGTGTTATATTAAAACTTAAAACCGGGACCGTCTGGCATGGGAAAAATGATTTTCATGCTCTTGAGTGTCTAGTGCTAAGAAGATGTTTTTGTGAAGACTCCTGAAAGAGATTATCCACAGGGCAATATCAATGTTAAGCATTTGACATAGGGTCTTCCAGTCTAATACCCAAAACGTTTTTTGATTGCAGGTAAAGAGTACGGAGATACTGAGTACTTAAGCCTGATTCTAAATGAAGCATGTAATTCGGAGTGTTATTTGGTAGATACAAAATCTTTTTCATAAAAAATCAGAAAAGCTTTTTCAACTTGATATATTTTTTATTTAGTCCTTGTAGAGTTGATAGCACATTTCGAAATGCAGAGTTTTGAATCCAAGTTTTTAGTAAACGACAGATTATAGTTTAGGGTCACTTCTAGATATTTGTAATCATTTACAACCTATATCGGATCAGCGCCATATTTCCAGCTAGGAGAATTTGATATTCTTGAACATGCTCTGAAAACCACAATTTTTGATTTGCTAGGATTAATTTTTAACCCCCATAACGAGCAGAAATCAAATAATGAGTCGATCATTAATTAAAGTTCGGGTAGAAAGTCAGACATGAAAACCAAATCTATACATATAAAAATGAATTGCTGTTCGTAAGTCTGGCTAAAACTCGAGAACGGCTGAACGGATTTATCTTATCTCGATCTTGAAATGTTTGTGTAGGTCTAGTGAAGGTATAAAAGCTTTTATTTTCAGATTTCAAAAGCTTTTTTTTTTTTTTAATTAACGCGCACATCAAGGGGTTATGACTACCCTTATAATGTTATAGAACACAGTGCGAGCATTTAGGAAAATAGGAGAGGATTTGAAAGGAGACACCGATGCACGTTGCTTTTGAACTTTTGTGAAACGGAAGATTCCCTCAGAAACGGGGTTGGAAATGGAAACCTAGAAACTACTGGACAGATTTCAAAAATTCTTTCGACACTGGGATGCCACATGATCCCTCAGTAACTTAGCGTAGATTTCATTCCTATAAACCCACGGGAACAGAAACAGGAATGAGCACGGGAGCCTTAAAACTACAGACCCGAGCAACAGCGGGCGGCTCAGCTAATTAAATAACAAATAGTAAGATTATTGGATTGTCTGTTTTTAAGAACTCTTTTGATTTCGACTTAGCCAAATGTTATGTTGCAAGATCCAATAAAAAGCAATTCTTAAAATGCTTACAACTTTATTTTATACAATGAAGTACTTATTTTAACAATACTAATACTTTTAATAATTATTGATTTTAAGGCTATGGCCCAATCACTTCAGCGGCCACAACTGACAACTCGATTAAAACACATGTATTCTTATTGGGAATGGCCCATAAGCAACGTGCGTAACATCCGTGGCGGCGTTGAGATTCAAACATTTTTAATATCAACGCACTTAACGACTTTGACATTTGCTATTGGTATTTTTTATAGGTTGGTAGACACATATGCTCAAACACATGGTACTCTGTGTAACAAAAGTGCATTAAAGCGACGTCAATCATTGGGCCATCAAAAATTTTCACATATTTTAAAGTTGAAGTTGAAGTTAAAGTTGAAGTCTGACGGAGTCATTGGGCCATAGCCTATAGAAAAGAGCTACTCGACTTGACGTTTGGATAAGAAGTGAAAAGTCATCTACATGCGGTTATCCAAACGTCAAACTGTGGAAAGTAATAATAGTGGAACGTGTATTGTTGAAAGTGTATTTTTGAAAGTGTATTTTGGAAAGTGTATGTGCTGCCAAATGCATACATCACATACGCCCCCCTTACAAAGAAAATAGCACGAGATAAGATATTATTTTTGGAATCCGAGTCTTTCAGGTTTTTTAATTTCTAATCTATTTCTTAACACTTTTTTATTTTTAATATCATGTGCTTCAGCTGCACTATCAACAGTAATATACTCGGTTACATTTTTAGTTTTATTTGGTGGTAGATACCGGTTCCCATACATTAAATTTTTTACAATTTTTTGAGTTCTTACCACATTATCTCTGTAAAAGATTTTACAATTACATTTTCTGATTTGATCTAAATGTCTTTTAATGTGCCTGCCTGATTCCATTTTGCACAGGTACATTCGCGGACAAAACCTTAATTATACAGGCTTTTGCCCATTGTTGACTATTTTTTACAGTATTTAAATCACGAATCATGACTACTTCACCGATTTCAAATTTCCTATCGCCCGTGTTACTCATTAACTCTTTTTTAAACGGCTTCAGATTTAAATTAGCTGGAGCTAACAGATCCAATTTCTTTCTCGGTGCATACTTAAATATCAAAGATGCAGGAGTAACCTTCGTAGTACAATGCTCTGTGTTTCGATAATCAAATAAGAACTGAGTCAAAACCTCATCTATATCGTCATTTTCTCTAGCCATAATCGCATTTTTAACAGTTCGAACAGCATTTTCCGCGGCACCATTAGTCGCTGGGTATGCAGGTGCAGTAAGGCACTGAGAGATACCATACGATTTCAAAAAAAACTTTACTCTGCTCGGACACAAATTGAGTTCCATTATCGGAAACAATCACCCCCGGGACACCAAATCTTGAAAACACATTTTGAAGACACTTTATGTAAAATGTAGAGTTGGGTGTTTTGGTATAAAACACTTCAACCCATTTAGAAAACGCGTCAATTATGACTAGAAAATTCAGGCCTTTTAAAGGTCCTGCGAAATCCACATGAATTCGCTCCCACGGTTTCCCTGGGTTTTCCCAGTTCATCACTCGGGACTTAGGTGGATTTGGTAAAAGCGACAAACAAATTTCGCAACCTTTAATCATTTCTTCTACTTCATGGTCTAGATTTGGCCACCACACGTAGGATCGTAAGAGCGCTTTCGTTTTAACAATGCCCATGTGGGTAGCATGGCATTGTTTTAATATTAACTTTCGTAAAGAACGTGGAATTACTACTCTGTGTCCCCACATCAATACATCGTTTTCAACTACAAGTTCGTTAATTCGTTTCAAAAAGGAGCAAAATCTTCAATACCTTGAAGTTTTGCATAAACTCCCGTCTTTAGTGCCTCTACAACCGTAAGGTTGATTTCATCGGCTAACGTTTCTTTACGTATTAACTCCGCGTCAATTAAGATATGGGAATTGACCTCTATTCGGTTTAAGTACGTTACCGTATTTTTTACTTCGTCATAGACACCGTCATTGTCGAACGTACGTAGAGGAAAACGAGATATTGCGTCGGCCACATTTTCTTCCGATTTTATATATCGTATTTTATATTGGAAAGCGGACAGATGAAACGCCCACCTTTGCAATCTACTTGTGGACATTTGGGGTATACCTTTCTTATCTCCTAAGATTGTAACGAGCGGTTTGTGATCCGTAACAAGATCAAATGGCCTTCCAATTAAATACTGATAGAATTTTCTTGTAGCATAAACAATGGCTAGAGCTTCCTTCTCTATAACCCCGTAGTTTTGTTCGGATTTTGATAGACAACGTGAAGCAAATTCTATTGGTCGTTCAGACCTGTCCGGAAAAGTGTGCGCTAAAACTGCTCCTATGCCCACATTTGAAGCATCGCAAGTAAGCACTAAAGGTAGTTTCGGATTATAGTGAACTAAAACCGTATTTGACATGATTTCGTCTCTCATGCTTTCTAAAGCATCCATAGCTTGCTTAGTCCACACAAACGTTTTGCCTTTCAACACGCTGTATATCGGAGACATTTTTGTAGCTAAACCCTAATGAATCGACCAAAATAATTAACAAAACCACAGAAGGATCTAACATCCGAAATACATTTCGGAACTGGAAAGTTCGTTATAGTTTCATCCCGATTTACTTTAACTAAACCTTTACTTGAAATTAAATACCCTAGATACAGTAAAACCCGCTTAAGAGAAACCCGCTTAAGAGAAAAACCCGCTTATCTGAAAGAATTTTTTCATCCCCGAGTATTTGTAGACCAATTACCTATTAAACACTCCGCTTAAGTGAAACTTGCTTAAGTGAAAAACCCGGATACCTGAAACATATTTTCAGTTAAATTTCATATTTTTCATTGAAAAAAACTCTCTTAAGTGAAAAAAAAAAATTTATCGAACAAAACAATTTGAGCCAACAAATGGATGGTTAGATCAGTGGAAAAAACGTGAAAATAATCATTTTAAGAAGATTTGTGGTGAAAATAATTCTGCTCACACAGTTGCTGCTAACCATTGGCTGGAAAATTTTTTGCCAAACATTCGTCAAAGCTACAACCCAGATGACGTGCATAATGCTGATGAATTCGGGATAATGTTTAAGGCTCTACAGACGCGACGGCTTCATTGGTAAATAGATGTGAAAACCTTCAGGAAAGAAGCTACCAAAGGACCGTATCACTGTCCTTTTCATTTTCAATTCGATTGGAACAGACAAAATTTTTTTTTGTATTGGTGTGTAGACTAAGATTAAACACATTTTGTTTTTCTTTTGCTAATAACTTTTCTTCTTAATATGTACTGTACAAACATAGGTAAATCTCATAATCCAAGATGCTTTAAAAACAGCACAATTCCCGTTAAATATTATGCCAACACCAAAGCTTGGATGAAAAGTAAAATTTGGACGATGATCATTCAAGATTTGGACAAAACATTTAAAGAAAAGGAAAAAAGGTTTTGCTGATTGTGGACAATGCATCTTTCCACAAATTTGATCGTGATGCAATTAATTTAGAAAATATTAAAATTGAATTTTTACCCCCGAATGCCACCTCTGTCATGCAACCTTTGGATCAGGGAATCATACACTGCTTTAAGGCCCATTACAGAAGATGTATTACAAAGAAGCAACTTCTTCATTTGGATAATGGAGAATCCTTATGGATTTTTCAAAAAAAATTAATTTACTGATTGCGTTATAAATGAAAAAATGAGCCTGGTGGATGGTTAGCCCATTGACCATAAGGAACTGTTTCCGGAAAGCTGGTTTGACTTTTAATACAGACGAAAACTTAGAAGAAGTTGAACCAGACGACGAAGAAGAAGAAGCTAATTTTCCAAAAGCAATAAGAGAAGAAATCAATCAGTAAATATAGATCAAGATCTTCCTTGTTTTGGTGATATGACGGACGAAGACATTATTAATGAAGCATAGCACTACTATTCGAAGAGCTTGATGCTAAAAGATCTGTATCAGATGTGGAAATTATGGGAATTCAGAAACCAACAATCAAAGAAGCTTTTAAATCTCAAAGTTCTTAAGCAGTTTTCTTATGGAGATAATGAACTAGATCTAATCTTAGATGAAATTGAATATAAAATGAATTGCCATTTTCAGACTTTGTCACAAACGAAAATTAATGACTTTTTGAAAAAATATGAATGTATACATATTTGAAACCTGAAGCCAAACTTGGGAGTGGACTCTTTTTGTTTTGCCCAATGTGCCTACGAATTAACCTACAAAAACTCAAATGTGATTTAATTTGATTTATGTAAACTTTTAAATCCGCTTAAGTGCAATTTTTTTTCACTTATCAGGACTCCGCTTAAGTGAATTTTTTTTCACTTAACCGGGGTTCGGTTAAGTGAAAACCCCGCTTTAGTGAAAGAAAAACTGTGACAATTCGCCTTTTCTCTTAAGCGGGTTTCACTGTACTTAATTTCATACTTCGCGAAAACACATTTAGCTTTGTTTAATTTCAAACCCGCATTGTGTAATCTTTCGAAAGTCGCGTGAAGTTTTTTTTCGTTATGTTTCGTTAGATTAGGTGCCGAAATATCGTCCAAAAAATTTACTACTCCCTCGATACCATGTAAAACTCTTTCTATTTCTCTTTGAAAATACCCGTGGCTGGCTTGATACCAAAAGGTAGTCTATTCATCAAAAAGTAACCAATGTGGGTACTCCACGTGACCAACTCTCTTGATGACTCGTTTAATTCTATCTGATTATATGCGTTAGCTAAGTCTACTTTTGAGAAAACTCGTCCATCTTTGATATTATTCATTATGTCTGATATTCGCGGCAAAGGATGATTCGTGTCTTTTAAAAACTTGTTTATCGTTATTTTATAATCTGTGCATATTCCAATTTTCCCGTTTTCTTTTAAAATTGGCACCAGGGGTGTTCCCCACTGTGTGCTTTTGGTTTTCGTGATAACACCGCGTTTGACTAAATCGTGAATTTGATTCTCTACTTCTTCCCTAAAAGCAAATGGAATCGGGCGTGCTTTAACAAAAATTGGTTGGATGTTACTGTCAACTTCAAGACTAACTTTACGATTTTTTAATCTGCCGTAATCATCCGAAAAAAGTGAATCGTATTTTTTTATAATTGTTTTTAAATTTTCTTCATTTGAAACTAAAACATTTATTTGAATTTGTTTTATTTGAAAAGCTTTAAAAAAATCTCTTCCGACTATTGGGTTTTCACCCCTATCGATAACCAAAAACTTAAAATATCTTACAATATTATTATGGTTGATGTTACAAAATAATGAACCTTTTACCGTTAATGAATTTTTACCGTAACCAAAAATACTGGTGCTCTCTTATCAACTTGGAATTTTAACTTTTTATTAAATAATTCTAACTCAATGTCGATAGAATCAGTAATAGGTTCATCACTTTTAACAGCTGAAATATATTTTGATGATTTTTTCTTACGTGGACATTTGCACATAGACGCCATGTGCCCAACTCGTTCGCAATTAAAACATGTGACATCTTTGTATTTGCACTGCTGAGGTTTGTGGTTATCAAAACCGCAATGTGGGCATACCTTCAAAGTTGCTTCTGCTCTGGGACTCTTCTTATGTTGTTGTTGTTGCTGTTGTTGTTGCCCTCGTTGCTGACCCGTTCTCTGCTGCTGTTGCCCTGTCCTCTGTTGCTGTTGCTGCTTCTGATAGCTTGTTTTAATTGCGCATATGTTTTCCACATGTACGCCATCGTGTCGTTTTTGAAATTTTTTTGCTGTTTCCAAGGCTTTGGTTAGTGTCAGCTTCTCATCATCACACAATTTGTCGAAAACAACTCCAGTTGTCCCAATGACAAACTCATCCAAAAGCATGCTTTCCAATCGGCTACCAAATTCACATGCTTTTGCAAGGTTACGCAGCCTGATAAGGTACTCTTGCGCAGTTTCGTTTTCTTTTATTACAGCTTCGTAGAACGTTCGTCTTTCACAATACAAAATCGTAGGAACTGTGAAATTATTGTTGAATATAGCGATTAGTTCGTCGTATGACTTCTCTCCAGGTGTCTTAGGTGAACATAACCCGACTATATATATATAACGACTTCGTACGTCCTATCTCCCAGTAAATTGATGAGAGCTGCTCTTTTTTTAATGTCGTCGGTGATTTCGGCCTGGCAAAAATATTTTTCCAGACGCCCTTTGAACACAGACCACTTCTGTACATCGTATTCGAATGAAGGAATACTGAGTACTGCTGATGAAGGGTTCATCAAAAAGCTGGACTGTTCCACGGTTGTATTTTGCTCACTGCCTTGGGGTAAACTAGCTGGCATTTTTTTGGCACGTGTAGGAGTTGCACAGACTGAATGCAAAGCAAAGCAATCAAACAATTTTCTGATCTGCACTAACTTTCGCAATCAGTTTCCTCGTCGCCAATGTTATGTTGCAAGATCCAATAAAAAGCAATTCTTAAAATGCTTACAACTTTATTTTTTACAATGAAGTACTTATTTTAACAATACTAATACTTTTAATAATTATTGATTTTAGAAAAGAGCTACTCGACTTGACGTTTGGATAAGAAGTGAAAAGTCATCTACATGCGGTTATCCAAACGTCAAATTGTGGAAAGTAATAATAGTGGAACGTGTATTGTGGAAAGTGTATTTTTGAAAGTGTATTTTGGAAAGTGCATGTGCTGCCAAATGCATACATCACAATTAAGAATAAAGATTTAAACTTTTTTTAGTTAAAAGTGTTACTTTTACAATAATCCAAACTATTTTTTCATTTGAAATGACCGCACATTCAACTTTATTTACATTCGCAAAACAAAAGGTATTGATTTATAGTGATGTATACTATACACATTGACCTAAGCAATGACAACGTCTTCTAGGCCTTTGAAGTGGAAGTTCTTTGGTTATTATGTAGACAAGAAGAAATGAGTAAAGGAATAAAGGCTCGAAGAAAATTTTAATTTTGGCTCAGACCCAATAAGGGTATTGTCGTATTGTAAAACCACTTGGTGGTCTCTGTGACCATGTTGAACGGTGCAGATGCTGACACTTTGATGTACTCAACAAGTGTCTCGAGCTTCAGCAACTGGACGGAAACAACAACAATAGCGGGATGTTGGAAAATATTGGACCAATTTCCAAATATTTTTAAATGTTTGAGTGCTTCATTGCTCCTGAGTATTAAAGACTCTATTTCCTTCCCATATTCTTTCGGGAACGGAAACGGGCATGGCGAAACAACCAAGAAACTGGAAAGTACTGAAGCGATTACAAAAATTCTTTCACTGTTTGAATGCTTCATTGTCCCTGAGCAATCTAAACTATATTTCATCACCATTTTCCCACAGGAACGGGAACGAGAATTCCAAAAAAAAAACACTAACGATTTCAATGCGTATTTCACTTTTTCAGTACTGGGCCGATTCCATCGTTAGAGTGCTTAACGGTTCCTGAGGAACACAAGCTATATTCGTCCCCATTCTCCCATTAGAATGGAAACTTGGAAACTACTTAACTAAACTTACTTAATTCGATAACCGTAGGGCCTGAGCTACGCTGGGCGGGTCAGCTAACAAATTTGTAACAATTTTGAAATCCAAAAACCTTCAAAGGCACAATGGAAAATGGCTTAAAATACACAACTAGCAACACCAAGGACAATATTTTTAATTGGACCATTTACAATCAAAGCACCTTTTTTTCAATTTATTTCAAAAACCTTTCGAAAACAACTGAAATTCCCAAAAGAAATTCAATCTGAAAAGGACAACTACGAAAACACCTATTCTGTGTTCGAATGTTCAATGTTTTCAACAATTCAACAATACATTCCACAAGGACCTTTTGAAAATCCAAAGCCTGCCTACAAATCGAACTCATTTCATTAGCAAGCTGCTGATTCAAACATTTTCTATGATAAAACTGCAACAATAGACCCACCTACAGGAAAGTCGCAACAATATTGTTTCACCATTATTAACGACCATCCATATGAATAAACCATTTCAATTAGATCAACTTGTATAATTAGACGAAATAATTTAATAATGCTTATCGGCGTGGTAGCAACCGTTTTCCCGATGAGAGATACTCCACCCTGGTATTTAACCTCATTAAACTGCGACATGCACAAAGTGGGGTGGTGAACATAGGCGGTGTGGTATTTCGATGAGGATATTTATTATAGTGTAAGGTATAATAAGCGAAAGGTTATCACAAAAAACCGTTTATGCTACTCTCTACGTATGTGTTCTTCATACGTGCAGTGCAGTAGTACCTAGAGCTAGAGTACGCTAGAGCACAGAGCACACACATCTCTTCAAATTGGGATAGAGAGGTACAAAGGATGCTGTTGTTCTATGGCTTATATGAAAGGCTCTGAATAGCTGATACCATTCAGTTATGCTAACGCATGCAAATGCACTTTGACTGCTTTTTATGCTGGTGGAGTTTAATTTTATTCAATTACTCACACCATCTGGTTGACGTGGTAGTGGTACTAGGAGGAATGGTTGGTATCCGTTTGTGCGACTTCGGCACTTTGGTGGTTGTTATTGAAATATACGCACATTTTGCAACTCAGCCTGAAGAATGTGTGATATTTGAATGTTACAGTGAGGTCATTAAGGTTCTTCATTTTGCAAATAAGGATCCTTATCATTAAATGAATTTTCATTGCAAAGAGGCTCATCCCAGCTAAATCTTCTCTTTAAAACATTTTTGGTACGAAAAATTCATGTCAGGACCATTTTATTACCAGCAATTATCGAAAACAACTGCCTCAACTCCTCAATAACTGACTGCAACTTAAAAAGAAAACCATAAATACCTGGCCAAAGGATAGTTACACTGCACAGCAACATCATCCAATTTGTGGAAAAACTCATTCAACATCTAACAACGACAACAGCATCAGTTAGATTCGGGAGAAACAGCCCACTCTTCATCTACTTAGTTTTTTTTCTAAAAGTCTTTCGACTTGTAAAAGGATAGTTGAGACTAGTTAATCATACAAATCAGGTAACAACCACGACTTGAGCATAACGTCACCTGTGCTTTAGGATTAAAGACAACATAAAGAAGTTTTATATTATTACCAAAGATGTGATACAAAACTGAGTTAGTAAAATCTGAGTTAATTCACATTAGAAAACACATACCAGTACAAAACTGATAACGATCAGTTCAGTACCAAACAACCACAAAACCCGCATCAGCCTCCCGCATGGGAGGCAGCACACAAGAAGCACGTCTTCATCCTTCACACAACCTTAGTTTTTAGAAAAGGCTTTAAATGCAATTATATAGGTGTTGTTAACGTCCTTATTGACCGCAAATAACGAAAAATAAAGTTAAAAAATTAAAAACACATGAAGATTAGATTTTAAATTTGAAACTTTATTAAAAGCTACGGATTGCAATTTCGTGCAAGGGTAGTTCGCCAATTATCAACGCTCCTTTAAATGCAGTCCGTATGGTACTCAATATCCAAGACTGGAATATGTGAGATGAGAACTGATAAGTGAGAGAGCTGTAACTAGCCCAGAACCAAACCGTGCTTTCAACAATCATAAATTAACTAGAGTTCAATCTTGGAATCGAAACCCCTGATAACATTATGAATAAAGTCACATGAATTGCCTATACAACAAAGCCATAAGAAGCCGTTGGACTTAAAGCAAATCAGTACAACTATAGCTTCCATACATGACTGCTTCTTTGCTAAATGAACTCGATAAACATGACATACAACTATGCTGGATGTAAGTAAGTAAGTAAATCCATTTATTTTTCGTTTTCTTATTTCACAATGAGTTTAACAATGAATTTAGAGCTATGGCATTGCCGTTAGCTCGGTTAGCAGTGCTTGTAAATTTATTTTATTAGTGTTTATGGTTTCTTTTGTTTAATTTTTATACGAGAACTCGTTATGCAAATTCACTGATCAATAGTATTCTATAGGTATACGATTCCGATAGGTAATTACATAGGTTTTTCCAGTTGAGTCCGTTCAAGATTTCAATTGCCTCTTTCAGGACAGTGTCTTTTTTCCGAAGTATATCAGGCGTTGTGAAGAAAAAGCTGAGCATATACTTAAAAAGTGAAAAGAGTCTTCTTTAGCTTTAAGATTGCATATTGAACAAAATTAATTAAAACTTCCATTGTATGGGCTTCCATTTAAAAAGAGTATTTCACATCTTATTTTGAAAATGAGGGATATTTCTCTGTAACTGTACACTTCGCGAAAATAGTTCATCTCTAGCTAATTCGTGTTAAGCTGTGAATATAATATTCTACTCTCAGAGTTACGAGCCCTTACTGAGAAATCATCACGTACTAAATCTTCATACTTTTGTATTATTCTGTAGAGCTGGTTTTTTACAAGATTTAAGTTGTCCACACTTATTACGATTTCTTCATCATAGATAATTCCCAAATGCTTCCATTTGGACAGCCACCAATCTTCATTCCTCAACTCGTACATCAGCATCTTTTTGGTTAGTCGAGTATCTGCCTGGGAGAGAACTTTAAAAAATATAGTCGGCTTGCAATTTTAGTGTGTAAGGTAAACAGTTTAGGGAGTAATTTGGAGTATTGAGTGGTAACTTGAACAGTTTCTTTAAAAAGTTTCTTTGTAGTTTTTCGATGGTTTCGTATTCATCAATACCCCAGATTTGCGCCGCATAATACTAAGTTGACTTAACTACAGCATCGAAAACTTTGTACTTAGCTGATAGACTGATTCGGCTATTCAGGAAGATGTTTCTCCATGCTACATTCAAAAGGCTTTGAGATGTCTTCGATTTATCTTGAAGGTGTGAGTTGAAATCTATGTTAAAAGTTAGTTTCACTCCCAAATACTTATACTCGCCTACAATATCCAAACTAGTGCCTTTAGGTCCAATTGTTTCGGGTTTGGGTTCTGGTGGAGCGGTCAAATACCATTACTTTAGATTTGTTAATGTTAATAAGAAGACCCCGTTCTTGACAATAGTCTGACAGACGATTGATCATGAGTTGAAGCTTTTCTGGAGACTCCGACAGTATGACCAGATCATCAGCATACATTAGTACATTAATTCTTGAACCGGTTATATTAATTCCTCCAGGTAGACTGGTAACCACATCGTTTATAAAAATTGAAAACAAAACCGCATTTAGGGGACAACCTTGCTTTACTAAATTATTTGTTTCGAACCAGTCAGATAGTGTAGATCCGTCCCACACAGCTGCTTTTGACTCCGCATAAAGTCTTTGGATAACGTTGATGAATTTCGTTGATATACCAATTCTTGAAAGTTTATAAATGAGGGCATTTCTGTTGATAAGATCAAAGGCTGCTTTGTAGTCGACAAAGAAGGTATACACCTTTTTATTTCTTGCTTGGAAAGCTTTAACAATTGAAGTTAATGTGAATAAATGGTCAATCGTCGAGTAATCCTTTCTAAAGCCAGCTTTAGATTCAGATAGTATATTGTTAACTTCTACCCATGTTTCAAGTCTTTTTACTAGAACACCACAGAATAATTTTGCTAGTACATTCATGAAAGAAATTCCACGGTTGTTTTCAACGTTGTTTAAATCACCTTTTTTGTGAATTGGGAAAATAACGGATCTCATAAAGGATGGAGGTATATTTTCAGACATGTAGATTTTGTTGAAGAGAGAGTTGAGTTTTTCGTGAAAGGTTTCGGTAGCATTTTTGAAGAATTCGTATGGAACTCCATCTTCTCCGGGGGCCTTCCCATTTTTTCCTTTGAGAAGTACAGACTTGCTATGAGACTATGCTGGATGTCTTTAGAAAACTATCTCTGCTTCGTCACGATCAGCAAAGAACTCACACATCACTTTAATGTCGACAAAAGCTAACGACAAAGCGACTCACTGTCATATGACTTTTGAAGTTATAATTCTTTTATCGTGTTTTGGACTCCAATACCTAGTAAATTCATTGCCTTGAAAAGAGCTTTTCCGATTTGTCGTTCGGATTCGGCAGAAAACTCTTGGTTTGGCCTTAGGGCTAATCACTTTGTGCGCCAACTTCCTGTATGTACATATGTATGAATTTCAGAAAAAATTTATTTTCAATACAATCAAATACGAAACTAATAGAAGTTATACGTGCTAAGTTTTTTCTATACATAATACACAAAAGGAAAACTCACCTTCCAAACTTCATTCTGTACACGTGTCAGATATGTACGAACCTGCTTAAGCACTCCATATCCACAATATTAAGTGAACTACTATTCTAACAACAAAATACATATCCGAACCACTTTTCACTCCGAGAGGCGCAATTGTCAACAACCATATTTATGGATAAGGCCTTATTTCAAATTCGACAGTTGGGTTTTCCTTCGCGAAAGCAATTACAGATACTATTTCGTTTCGAGGTCAATCGATGATGGCTGTATTTTGGTTGGGCTAGCCAACCCATTATACATATGTATATGTATAGTGGAACGATATAATTTGTGCGCTTGCTGTAATAATTGCGTTGGAGAGGGTTAACAAAAATAGAGGCAAAATTTCACATTCAAACGAAAACAGCAAACGCAAATTTCTGTAATTAGAAGTGAAATAGATTTTATCAATTTGCTGCCGCATAACTGCTACTCTAAGGCTACAAAGATGTCCGGGAATAAATGAATTAGGTTTTTTTTTTTACGCTAAGTGTATTGGCTTCGGTGGCTTTAAAAAATTATATGAATGCTTAATCCATAAATTGAAAACATTACACATTCCAATGTTTTTTGCGCGAACAGATGCTGTTGTCAGTTTTCCTTAACCCCATAAAAAAAACGCACACGTATGTTAGACATCAAAATTTGTCACCATTTAATTTGAAGAAAGAAAAAAGCAATACTCTCGCAGTGTAATACAATCTGGTTTTCCACACAAAAAAAATTTATTACTCACACGTGAATTGTTGGTTGAAATCTTTTTCAATATCCCCATTCTTTAACCACAGATCTTAATTGTTAAGAAGAAGCTTATGAGCATTGCGGAGAAAGAAAAATATTATAAATTGCTTTCTAGAAATTATATTTTCAACTCTATTTCTTCAGAAAAACCATGAATTTAAACAAGTTACCATTTCTGTTAATTTGTTTTTGTGTCTCACCTTATCTATCACCTATCTTATCCCCAGCTAAATGAATACTTTGGTTGAATTTTCTAATTTTCCAGTAAAAGAGTTTAGAATTAAAAACACGGCTGCACGAGCAAGACATAACTAACCATTTACAACACAATCAAACTTTTTAACATACACAGCCAGGCTTTTCTTAATTGAAAACCAACTGGTACGGAACTATCCAAGCCATATGACACGAGTAACAATTTAAGTAGATATGAAATTGACAGCTTCAGTATTTGAGAAAATTCTGATTGGAGTCCAACTCATGGCAGCGATCAGATGTTGTAACTTATAGCTCACGTCAATTGTGCTTACGTGGTGGCTCCTTAACATTAGCCGCGTTTTATTATTGATCTGATCCGGATCAGATCATGGGTTTATTAGCGTTACAACAACAAAGCGAAATCCTGCTTTTCAGTTGGATCTATTTTTGTGATCTAAAAATTAGTTCTTCTATTTCACACAAGAGGAGACTTTCCATTGAAACGTTGGTATCATTTCCAATATTTCCAATAACAACAGTATTGCCACATGAACATTTTTATCTGTGTGATATGAAATATATTTTAGATAGATACCGAGAAACTTCACATTTATTAATTTTTGTATAATACATGACATAATGAAAAAGTTTTACAAAACAAAACATATATTCGTGAAATTAATAAGAATTAGTGCAAAAAAATATATATTTGACAAAGTAGATGAATATCATTTTTCCCTAAAAAAAAGAACAAAAAATTAACCATTGAAAAAAAAGTTCGTAGGGCAACTCTGCAACTCTTTTGAAATGTCAGTTGAGAGAGCGAGTCTCTCACAGCTTCCAACTGGAAATATGATGATCTAAAGCTGTTTTATTATCAAGATCTGATCCGGATTGGATCATTGTGATAATAAAACGCGGCTATTAGCCGCGTTTTATTATTGATCTGATCCGGATCAGATCATGGGTTTATTAGCGTTACAACAACAAAGCGAAATCCTGCTTTTTAGTTGGATCTATTTTTGTGATCTAAAAATTAGTTCTTCTATTTCACACAAGAGGAGACTTTCCATTGAAACGTTGGTATCATTTCCAATATTTCCAATAACAACAGTATTGCCACATGAACATTTTTATCTGTGTGAAATGAAATATATTTTAGATAGATACCGAGAAACTTCACATTTATTCATTTTTGTATAATACATGACATAATGAAAAAGTTTTACAAAACAAAACATATATTCGTGAAATTAATATGAATTAGTGCAAAAAAATATATATTTGACAAAGTGGATGAATATCATTTTGCCCTAAAAAAAAGAACAAAAAATTAACCATTGAAAAAAAAGTTCGCAGGGCAACTCTGCAACTCTTTTGAAATGTCAGTTGAGAGAGCGAGTCTCTCACAGCTTCCAACTGGAAATATGATGATCTAAAGCTGTTTTATTATCAAGATCTGATCCGGATTGGATCATTGTGATAATAAAACGCGGCTATTATTGATATAAAGGTTTTGGAGGATGAACACCTGGCGAGCGGAACCTTTCACACCACTTCAGCAGGGTACCTTACCTACTGACTCCAGATTAGTCGGCCCTTTATGTCTAAGGGAATCCAAAAGGACCTGGGCTTCCTGGTTGGATGGTGATTTTTTAATAACAAAAATCTTACCAGACAAAAAATAAGAAAAAAAAAATAGGGAAGCGCAGCAGAGCGAGGAGCCCATAGCACATTTCTCACAAATGCCTTGTGAGGGAATGGAGGGGACCTACAATCTTCTGCGGGCTTCGATCGGTTAATTGAGAAAGCGCTTTTCATGGCGATGGATTTTTTTTAGTATTTAGTATTTAGTATTTATTAATTCAATCTACGATCTCTCAATCAACAGATTTTTAAAAAGCAATATTCATTACAAAAATTCAATTATAACTTAATTTAGAAATGATTGTTTTCCATTAGAATACTTTTAAATTGTTCTCTGGGCATGCAAACATCAACATCTTCATAGACTAAATTGAACAGCCTGACACAACTAGAGAGAGGCTCACGTTGTCCATACAAAGTTTCATGACGAACGTCATATAAAAGTGGCCTTGTTCTTAAAGACCTAGAAGGAGCATAAAAATAAATAAGAGAAAGCAAACTCTCACTTTTTATAGAAAAACACAAGATATCGCGTATAAACATTACGCTATAAACCTTTCTTCGCCTTTCTAGAGTTTTAACTCCCAACAGTAAGCATCTCTTCTAATAACTTAAAATCGCATTATCTGTCAATGTAAAATTCCTTAAAGCGAACCGCAAAAAATTTTTTTGAACTCTTTCAATCCGGTTAATATTTTATAATTTGCTGGGATACCAAACAATGGAAAAGTATTCAAGGGTAGGACGAACTAGTGAACAAAAAAGAGATTTTATTGTATACGGATCCTTAAAATCCACAGAATTTCTTTTAACGAATCCCAAAAGAGAATTCGCTTTGGATACAACATAATCAATATGGAGATCAAATGACAGTTTCTTATCAAAAACTATTCCAAGGTCTTTTAAACTATCAACTCTTGATAAATTATTTCCATTAGGGACATAGTTCTTCATAATTGGGTGCAAAATTCGGCCATAAGTCATAACCGCACACTTCCCAATATTGATTTCAAGATCATTAGATCTGCACCAGGTTTCAAATATGTTGAGATCATTTTGAAAAGCAAAAGAATCATTTAAATTTGAAATAATCTTGAAAAATTTGATATCGTCTGCAAAAATCAGAATTCGACCGTTTTTTACAAGATTGACGATGTCATTTATATATAATGAGAACATGGGGGGACCTAAATGGCTGCCCTCAGGAACTCCCGAATAAACTTGAATTTTCCTCGAATGGTAGTTTCCTATGGTAACTACTAGCTTCCGCCCTATCAAGTAAGATTTGAACCATTCTAGGATTGTGCCATCGAATCCATATGCTTTGAGTTTATCCAATAAATTGTTTAAATTGGTTCTACTAAATGCTTTTACAAAGTCAGTGTAGACAGTATCAACTTGAACACCCTTTTCCATAGCCGACGAACAAAAATTAGTGAACTCGGCCAAATTTGTACATGTAGATAGTCCATTGAGAAAACCATGCTGAACGTGGGAAATACAGTTTTCAATAATATTGAAAAACTTTTTCTGCACAAGTTTATCAAGCAATTTGGGCACGGTAGGCATTTGGCTTATAGGCCTATAATTAACTACTTGTTCTTTTTTCCCTGAGAGGAGTAATGCAGGAAATTTTCCATTCCTCTAAAAGCTCCCCAGAAGACAAAGATTTGTTGAAAATTATTTGAAGCGGCAAACTTAAAATACCAACACACGATTTCAGAACATTAGGAAAAATTCCATGACGAACGAAAAAAAACTCAAAAACTACAGGTTATTTTGGCATCCGGTTTCTTGTGTTTGATCAAAAATAAATAAGAGCATTGAAAATAAGCCACAAAAATACTACTTAATTACGTAAAATTTTGAAAAAAAATGGTTTGAAGAAAAAAAAAAAAGTTTTTTTTTTCAAAATTTTGACTTTGAAAATTAATATTTCAAAAACTATTCATATGAACAACTTATTTTTAAATTTTATTTAATGTATGTATAGGTTTTCGGCTTTTCAAAATGCTATAGCATGACTCTGTAGGTATTACCGTTTTTTTTTTTTCAATTGCCCCTCCCGCCTAAACTGGGGAAAATGGACCCCCCCTCCCATACGATTTTTTGCTTGTCTAGGTCCAACCTACACACCCTATCTTTTTGTAACACCTTATGCAAATCACCCTGTATAGAAGATAGATAGATAAATAAATTTAATTTGTAGCCTATGTGTTATTCTGATGTATAAGCTATATTATTGGAAAGTTGAAGTAAAATCGATTCAGTAGTTTTTGCGTGAAAGAGCAACAAACATACATCCACACATACAAACTTTCACGTTTATAATATTAGTAGGATTTTTGCGAACAAAAGAAAAACATTAGGAGTAGGCGGGGCAAGGTGGCCCATGGGGCAAGTAGACTAATCGATAATAACTTCAAAAGAAAACCATTTCACTCAAGTTTATTGCACTTGTTACATCGAGCACACATGCTTGCTGACTCTCATATTGTTTTCCCTGGTGTCGCACGTCGTTCGGGTGTTATCTCCAAAAAACAAATTTTTGCTTTCGTGAGTAGTTTTTTGTTTTCTTCTCTTTTTTTTCTTTTTTTTGATTTTTTCCGTTCAGTGTAAACATTTTTTTTTAAGGAAAAAGAGTAGTGTGAGTGTGGCCATTGTTAACACCTGGTAGTTTTTTTTTTATACTGATATCGGAGTGCCAAAAAAATTCGTTGACTATTTTTTTTTCGGGGTAAGTTGACTCATCTTTTTTTCATGGTAATTTCAAAAAAAAGAAAAAAAAGAAGATGACATATATGTGCAGAAAACCGCGAGGACGTCAAAACCAAAGGTTTCTTCTTCAAGTGTTCAGCTTATTTAATTTAATTTTCTTAATTTATTTCGTGATATCACAAGGAGTGGATTTTGTTTGTTAACTTAATTTTATTTTTTTTTTAAATCATTTTTTTGAATCTAGTTCTAATGAAGTGTATTTATTTTAATTTTTAGCTTCAAATAAAATTATATTTGCTTATAGTTTTAGTATCAAAAAGCTGGAAGTAAGAGTATAGTCAACCTACCCCATAGCCTTAGCCAACTTACCCCGGTCTTGGTGCCAATTTGAGGTTGTTTTGTAGAATTGGGAAAAAATGTCTTTGTATTAACTATGTTTACAAGACATATTTTTTCTAAATAGCAAAAAGTATGTTCTATAAAAATTCTTTTTTTGCGTTTTGATATCTCTCTTAGTTTTTTTTTTAAGATAAGGAAATTTCTAGTCTACTAGCCCCGCTCTCCCCTAAATATAAATCTTTCTTTTCTATGAAGGAATAAAATTTTCCCGTACAATAACAATCCGACACGTATTTATTACCTACATGCCTACGAAAGTTTTGCTTTTACAATGAGCAGCTCTAATTACGATGCCCTGCGTAAACAAGCAAGACACCTCAGATCGATCTCATGCTCGTAGCATTTAGCAAATTTGGGGCAGGCTCCAGTTCGGGTCACAGCTAAGCAAACACATCACCTCTCCTCGGAGAACATTTCTTTGGTTCCCTGTCTGAAGAAATAGATTTGGGCTATATAAGCTCGATAAGCTGTCGGAGCCATGTCTGATACTAACCTTACAACGACACCGTGAAATTCTCCAAGGCTATCGACAAGAATTCAATAAGATATGTGCAAATCATACTACACGAATGGAACGAGAGGAACTATTACGTGGATCTGGGCTCTCTACAAATCTTAACAGTCCATCCAGTTTTGGGTTGAGCAGAAGAGATATGTACTTGAAGAAAAATAGTCACATCAACAGCTCGAACACTTTAATCAATGACCAGATATCGCTATGGAGATAAAGGAACACTAACTTTAACAGAGGCAATCGTTCAAACGTCTTCAGACCCGATTCAATGACATATCCAACCGCTTTCCTTTGATTTCTAGCTTGGTCAAAAGAATAAACATAAAGAAGCGTCGAGATTCAATGATCCTAGGACTTGTCATTGTAATCTGCACCAAACTCTTGCTTTCTGTATGCCTTTAACTGAGCACAATAATTGATCAAATAACCAAGGTTATTGTTTGGTGAGAGCATTTTTTAGATAAGAAGCTCGTTCATAATTTTTTTTAAATTTATTTATCTATCTATCTTCTATACAGGGTGATTTGCATAAGGTGTTACAAAAAGATAGGGTGTGTAGGTTGGACCTAGACAAGCAAAAAATCGTATGGGAGGGGGGGTCCATTTTCCCCAGTTTAGGCGGGAGGGGCAATTGAAAAAAAAAAAACGGTAATACCTACAGAGTCATGCTATAGCATTTTGAAAAGCCAAAAACCTATACATACATTAAATAAAATTTAAAAATAAGTTGTTCATATGAATAGTTTTTGAAATATTAATTTTCAAAGTCAAAATTTTGAAAAAAAAAACTTTTTTTTTTCAAAATTTTGACTTTGAAAATTAATATTTCAAAAACTATTCATATGAACAACTTATTTTTAAATTTTATTTAATGTATGTATAGGTTTTTGGCTTTTCAAAATGCTATAGCATGACTCTGTAGGTATTACCGTTTTTTTTTTTTCAATTGCCCCTCCCGCCTAAACTGGGGAAAATGGACCCCCCCTCCCATACGATTTTTTGCTTGTCTAGGTCCAACCTACACACCCTATCTTTTTGTAACACCTTATGCAAATCACCCTGTATAGAAGATAGATAGATAAATAAATTTAAAAAAAATTATGAACGAGCTTCTTATCTAAAAAATGCTCTCACCAAACAATAACCTTGGTTATTTGATCAATTATTGTGCTCAGTTAAAGGCATACAGAAAGCAAGAGTTTGGTGCAGATTACAATGACAAGTCCTAGGATCATTGAATCTCGACGCTTCTTTATGTTTATTCTTTTGACCAAGCTAGAAATCAAAGGAAAGCGGTTGGATATGTCATTGAATCGGGTCTGAAGACGTTTGAACGATTGCCTCTGTTAAAGTTAGTGTTCCTTTATCTCCATAGCGATATCTGGTCATTGATTAAAGTGTTCGAGCTGTTGATGTGACTATTTTTCTTCAAGTACATATCTCTTCTGCTCAACCCAAAACTGGATGGACTGTTAAGATTTGTAGAGAGCCCAGATCCACGTAATAGTTCCTCTCGTTCCATTCGTGTAGTATGATTTGCACATATCTTATTGAATTCTTGTCGATAGCCTTGGAGAATTTCACGGTGTCGTTGTAAGGTTAGTATCAGACATGGCTCCGACAGCTTATCGAGCTTATATAGCCCAAATCTATTTCTTCAGACAGGGAACCAAAGAAATGTTCTCCGAGGAGAGGTGATGTGTTTGCTTAGCTGTGACCCGAACTGGAGCCTGCCCCAAATTTGCTAAATGCTACGAGCATGAGATCGATCTGAGGTGTCTTGCTTGTTTACGCAGGGCATCGTAATTAGAGCTGCTCATTGTAAAAGCAAAACTTTCGTAGGCATGTAGGTAATAAATACGTGTCGGATTGTTATTGTACGGGAAAATTTTATTCCTTCATAGAAAAGAAAGATTTATATTTAGGGGAGAGCGGGGCTAGTAGACTAGAAATTTCCTTATCTTAAAAAAAAAACTAAGAGAGATATCAAAACGCAAAAAAAGAATTTTTATAGAACATACTTTTTGCTATTTAGAAAAAATATGTCTTGTAAACATAGTTAATACAAAGACATTTTTTCCCAATTCTACAAAACAACCTCAAATTGGCACCAAGACCGGGGTAAGTTGGCTAAGGCTATGGGGTAGGTTGACTATACTCTTACTTCCAGCTTTTTGATACTAAAACTATAAGCAAATATAATTTTATTTGAAGCTAAAAATTAAAATAAATACACTTCATTAGAACTAGATTCAAAAAAATGATTTAAAAAAAAAATAAAATTAAGTTAACAAACAAAATCCACTCCTTGTGATATCACGAAATAAATTAAGAAAATTAAATTAAATAAGCTGAACACTTGAAGAAGAAACCTTTGGTTTTGACGTCCTCGCGGTTTTCTGCACATATATGTCATCTTCTTTTTTTTCTTTTTTTTGAAATTACCATGAAAAAAAGATGAGTCAACTTACCCCGAAAAAAAAATAGTCAACGAATTTTTTTGGCACTCCGATATCAGTATAAAAAAAAAACTACCAGGTGTTAACAATGGCCACACTCACACTACTCTTTTTCCTTAAAAAAAAATGTTTACACTGAACGGAAAAAATCAAAAAAAAGAAAAAAAAGAGAAGAAAACAAAAAACTACTCACGAAAGCAAAAATTTGTTTTTTGGAGATAACACCCGAACGACGTGCGACACCAGGGAAAACAATATGAGAGTCAGCAAGCATGTGTGCTCGATGTAACAAGTGCAATAAACTTGAGTGAAATGGTTTTCTTTTGAAGTTATTATCGATTAGTCTACTTGCCCCATGGGCCACCCTGCCCCGCCTACTCCTAATGTTTTTCTTTTGTTCGCAAAAATCCTACTAATATTATAAACGTGAAAGTTTGTATGTGTGGATGTATGTTTGTTGCTCTTTCACGCAAAAACTACTGAATCGATTTTACTTCAACTTTCCAATAATATAGCTTATACATCAGAATAACACATAGGCTACAAATTATCCCTAAATTCCCACGGGAACGGGAACGTATACGGGAACTTAGAAACTACAACACCGATTTCAAAAATTCTTCCACTGTCAGAATGCTTCATTATCCCCGAGTAACATAAATACTAATTCATCCCCATATTCCTACGGTTCCCAACATTCCCACGGGAGCAGGAACGCATACGGGAACTTTGACACTACAACACCGATTTCAAAAATTCTTTCACCGTAAGAATGCTACACTATCCCCGAGTAACATAAAAACTAATTCATCCCCATATTCCTACGGGAGCAGGAACATATACGGGAACTTTGACACTACAGCACCGATTTCAAAAATTCTTTCACCGTTAGAATGCTACACTATCCCCGAGTAACATAAGAACTAATTCATCCCCATATTCCTACGGTTCCCTATATACAACACCGATTCCAAAAATTCTTCCACCGTTAGAATGCTACACTATCCCTGTGTAACATTAACTTTAATTCATCCACATATTCCTACGGGAACGGGAGTCCTTACTAATATAATAAGTGTGAAAGGAGCTCTGTCTGTACGTCGTTCTATGTTACCATCTCCCGCCCAAACTAATAAACCGATTTAAATGAAATTTTAAACAAAGATTGTTCAGAACCTGAGGAAAGACATAGACTATATATTTTTTCCCTATATTCCCACGGGAGCAGGAACGTAAACGGGAACTTTTACACTACAGCACCGATTTCAAAAATTTTTCCACCGTTGGAATGCTCTATAATCCCGGAGTAACATTAACTTTAACTTATCCACATATTCCCACGAAAACGGTCACCATATTCCAACGGGAGCGGGAGTCTTTACTAATATTGAAAATGCGAATGTAGCTATGTCGGTATGTTTTTCGTATGTCTCCCGTTCAAACTGCTAAACAGATTTTATTAAATTATCTACAGAGATGGTCTAGACTCTAGAACATGTGGAAGGATAAAGGCTATATATCTATCCTTATATTCCCACGGGAACGGAAATGGGAATTCAAAAACTACGGTCTCAAAAGTATTTTTAACTGGGCTACAAGGTGTTGAAATAGGGGTTGAATGTTTTTTTTTGGATATACCGCCATTTTTAAGGCTAGAAGTTTTATTTCCTAAAAAGTTAAAAATGCTGCTGAAAGTCACTATTCCACGCGGACGAAGTCGCGGGCACAGCTAGTATGATATATTTTCACAAAAACAAGTTGGAACCAACATATTCCAAAAAATGTTCTTCCACGGGAATCACCTTTTGCGATGAATTGACAAGTCCTCCTTCAATAAACTCATTATCATGCAGGGTTGCCAGACCTTTTTTGAAAAAAAACCGAACATTACAAACCAACACACAAATGTATTTTGAATCAACTATGAAGGTACATTAATATAAACTTGAAATACAGAATACAAAAGCAACGCTTGGTCTAATTATATTTTTTTATTGATGTTGCGACCTTCTAGCAACGCCTTATTTGATTTGATGACCTAGTGCACTTGGCTACATGAAAGACTGAAATTGCAGCGTATGCATAATTCAGCTTTTACCATGTACATACTTAATTTACTACGGCTATCTGTCACCACCACCACACTATTTATGTAACAGAGCTAATATTGTTTGTTTACAGTCCGAACACCTGCCAAGCCTGTTGCCATGAAAAGTGCTTTTCTAATCAGCCGTTCGGACCTGGTAGAAAATTGTAGGGCCTCGGGGTCCACCGCTCTGTAACACCACCTTCTAAGAAAAGAAGTGCGATGGAATTGGCTAATGGTTAGTAAGATGAAAAACTGCGAAATCTACCTTGGCGACCACTACAGACAACGGAAGTAATGTTCTTTTGGGTGCGAATTTCTATTAAGAGTTAGACTCGGGTACAAGCCTTTCAGCCAAAATCCAGTAAATGAGCGTATTATGACCATCCCCATCAGGGCTGATTTCCCTAACATTAGCCAAATATGCACCAACACCACCACAGAAGAGAAAGACTTCAATTTCATTGCTTCTACGAGCTCCACGGAGAAACATATGGGCAGTATCTACCCTACACATGACGTGAAAATCTTTTTGGCGATTTTACCGAAAAACTGGGGAAGAAATATATCTTAAGAAATACAATTAGTAAGCATAGCCGGCATGTAAGACCTCTTGAATTTTCAATTCTCAATTAGAGAATTGAGCTTGAGCGGTGCAACGCCCATCTCAACGAAAAAGAAAACGCTGTTTTAAGTGTAATTATTGCTGAAAATAATGTTTTTATAACGATTAGCTACAAATTTAAGTTAATCGCTTAGTTTTCGAGAAAAATGCTTTCAAAGTTTTCACTGGTTTACAGTGATCTATTATGACTTGGATAGGTAGGCCTTCTATTTCCATGAAACATTCGTTTTCAATAGTTTTGTTTTTTTTGTGGGCCCAACGCCCATCACTATACTATACCTACAGAATTCTGAAACTTAGTATAAGGCTTAAACTAATTGAAAGAGTTATTTAATATCACAAATGAATTTTTTACGGAATAAAAAAAAATGTTCCAGTCAGTTGTCCCCCATTTCCGGCTAGCGTTGCGAAAACGCAACGTCATGTTTGGGAGCGTCTTCAGCTTAAAGGATCCTTTATTTTAATGAACTAACAAATGATTTTGAAAGTTTAATAAAATATCTAATCGACCTGTTTTTGGATTTTTTTCAAAAACTTAATTTTGTGGTCTTTTGAACGCCTTCAAAAACTGTAATTTTGGAAATTTAAAAGTGTACCAACATCTTATTATTTAAAATTTTTTTTCACAAACTGTAAGGGAAAAATTCAAATTATATTTCAATAGACATTTGATGCAAATCATACGGGTTACCTGATTGGTAGGTGAGGTAGAAATCCTACGTTGCGTTTTCGCAACACCCGCCAAAGGTAGTAGCATTTACCAAAAGAAAAAAAAATTTCCGTTGGGTTTACACTGCATACAAAATTTGGTTTCTTCGAAATAATGTGCACTTTATAAAAAAAATTCTTAGGAAAAAAGACCCGAAAATTCATTCCACAGCTATTTTGGAAAAACCATTGTAAAGGATTAGAAATTTTTAGAAATAATTGGACTGTACACAATAGTTATAAAAAACCTAATAGCCCAGGTAATTTATTTTTTCAATGAATAGCTATTTATTTTTCCTGGAAAAAAATTAAACCAATAATTCGTGAATGAGTGGTGTATTGTAAAACCACAAACGAACAAAAATATTTGGCAATTGATATATTTTTTTCCGTCATCAGAGACGATACGAGCACCTGCTCGAGACAAATACGAGCACCTGCTCGACTACATATAGAAGCTCTACCACCACAGGCAACACTTGAGGAAGCTGCTACAACGTATTCAGCAACGGGAACTAAGCACCATCAACAGCAACTACCAGGCGGTCTCCCGCGAGCTCAGATGCGTGAACATCATGTTCAAAAACGCAGTGAACTACCACAACGACATTCTTCTTCAAAACAAGCTCCAATCCATAAAGCCAGGACTCGACACCTTCCAAAAAATCAACAGGATTATAAGGAAAAACCCCCCAATGCCGGAAACCATAACTACAGCCCATGGCGAAGCTTCAACCGACGCGGAAAAAGCCAAAGGATTTGCGGACTTCTTTGAAGAACACTTCAAACCAAATCCACTCTTGGACACTGCATTTTTTTAAGAAATCAACTCCTCAGTTCAACTCGCACAAGCCCCGCAACAGATTATCCAATTCAGCGATGAAAATCCGTCCAGCGATCCAACAGATAACCTTGAGCTCACCACTCCTGAAGAATTTCAACATTTCCCACTCAGAAGCCGCCCAAAAGAGTCAACAGGACCGGACAAGATATCCACATTCATCCTCAAAAGACTACCTCAATCAGAGCATTTGTTGTCGATTCCTTGTTGAGATCAGAGACAAGCTGCAGTCAGCCTATTCAACGAGATGGAAACCCTAATGAAGCGGTTCGTTTCGATGACATGAAACACACTATCATCAAAACAGAAAAATGTCTTCGCTGTCGGAAATATTTTTCTGCAAAAAGTGTAACGTAGCACTTCATCCAAAATGCTTTGATGGATACCACACAAAAACAAATATTTAATCCATGTTTTGTCAATAAAACAGATTTAAACTCAGTATCAAAAATTTTTTTCTTTAATGATTTTGCTACTACATTTGGCGGGTGTTGCGAAAACGCAACGTCAATTTTCCGGGAAACTAAAAGCTTTTCCAAAATTTTTTTTTTAGATTTTCTCTAACTAGCCCAAAAATAGACAAAGTGTGAAATTTCAAGTTCCTAGCACACCTGGAACTGGTAGCCGCCGGAAATGGGTTAAATATGAGTATTGAAAGCACAGATGCTATTGACAGCTATATACTTGACGAAACATTCAACACGCTGAGAGCTAATTTTGACATCATTAGCCGTATTTTATTATCACGATGATCCAGATCGGATCACTGATTAACTTGCATTAAAACAACAAAATGAGATCCTTCTTTTTGGTTGGATCTATATTTGTGATCCAATAATTAGTTCTTCTATTTCACACAAAAGCAAATTTTCCATTGAAAATGTTGGAATCACTTCCACTATTTGCAATAACAACAGTATTACCACATTAACATTTTCATCATTGTGAAATCATACATACATGTATGTATTTTTAATAGATAGCGAGAAACTTAATATTTGTTTATTTCTTATATAATTCAAGAATTAATGAGAAAGTTTTCAAAACAAAACATATATGTATATTCGTGAAATTATTAGGAATAACAGCAATAAAATATAGAAATTTGAGAAAATGCACGACTATCATTTTTCCCTAAAAAAGAACTAAAAATAACTATAGGAGAAAATGTTCGTAGGGCAACTCTGCTTTTTAGTCAAATGAAGTAATTTAATCGTGATGTCTGCAGGACAAAATGGAGGAGAACAAATTAATTATAATAATTTTTAAATTAAATTATTTTCGTATTGCATTATTTGTCGAATTTGATTTTATTTCTAGGTCAAGATGAATTTGGACTGCAGAAGAAACGAAAGCTAATGCCTATGGGAGAAGACGGTTCAAGTTTAAAAAGGCCAAACTCAAAAAATTCGCTATGAAAAATGTATTGGAAGATCTGATAGAACTTGGAGTTTAGGTAATTAATCTTTGGTGCTTGTTAAAAGGAATAAAACATCGAACATTTAAAACACTTTACTCTTATCAGTAAAATAAGAATTTTGTATATTGCTATCAAGCAAATCAATTAAATTATTTTTATAACAAAATAAATATTCTTAGCAAGAGGAACTTTTGTTAAAATAAATATTCTTTTATAAATAAAACTTTGTTGCTTTTGCTTATAGAGCCTATTTAACAGGTTATGGGCCCAGGCTCGTGACAACTGCATTAAAAAAAAAAATTAAGAAAAAGAATATAGTTGTAAAAGAATCAAGAAGAATGTCCGATATCTGTCGATAAATTGGAAAGTCCTTGCGAGTGGCCAAAATGGAAATGGAAAATGGGTATGCTTTTTCGTCAATATGATTTAAAAGGGCTTATCTCTGGTGAGAGTGAATGTCCGAAAATCTTCGAAGGTTCTTCTCCTGAAGACAAGAAAAGAGAAAAGGATTGGTTGAAAGAAGATGCTAAAGCCTCTAGCTTGATAGCAGCGTCCTTAAGCTCACCAATTGCTGAACTGGTATTGACCTGCGAGACGTCGAAAGAAATTTGGGATAAACTATGTTCCCGTTTCGAAAGAGGCAGCATTCAGAGGCTTAACATGCTAATAGATAGTTTTTTCCAAGCAAGGAAAAATGAAAAAGAAGATGTGAGTGCACATATTGCAAAGCTACAAAAGTTATTTGTTGATCTGAATGCTGAACTAACCAAACACAAAGAAAACACACTCTCTCAACGGATTTTAAACGTTCGAATTATTTCAACTCTAGGTAAGGAGTTTGATAACTTCAGAGATTTATGGGATACAATTCCTGCAGAGCAGCAAACACTCAACTTACTAATAGAAAAGTTATGCGCAATTGAAGTAAGAGAAATTGAACAGAGTTCATCAAGTGCTAACACAGCTTTAGTTGCAAATAATATAAAGCATAATCAGTTTAACAATCAAAATAAATCGAAGCTTGATCGTGCAAAAATGAAATTTCCATGCAACAAGTGTAGGCAACTCGGACATTGGGCTGCTGAATGTCCCCAAAATATTAGCAAAGAAAATAATTTCAAGAGACCCAATTACAGAAAATCAAAGGCTCTGATTGCATACTCTTTAAATGCGACGAATGAAAATCAATTGAGTACAGAACAATGGTATTGTGACAGCGGTGCTTCAAGACATATTACACCAAACAAAATTCAATTTAAATCGTATGTACCATTTGATGTTCCAGAAATAATTTGTCTAGGCAAACAAGATGTCACAATGAAAGCGTATGGAAAAGGCGATATTCGTGTTGAAACAAAAATTGAGGGTATATGGGAAGAAGTTACATTGAAGGAAGTATGGTATGTTCCTGAAGCAAGTGCCCAATTGTTTTCCGTGAAGGCTGCTGCGCGAAATGGTTATATTACTACTTTTAATGACAGAACAGTAATAATCAAGGACAGAGAAGGTGAAGTTACAAATTTTTGGAAATCTTCAAAACGAGCTTTATGTCTTAAAAATTCAAGCTATAAAACCAAAAAAAAAAAGCTTTGGTTTCAAAATTTGCAGAGACTCTTCAAGTTTACCATGAAAGGTTTGCTCATCAGAATAAACAGCACATGAAGAAGATTCTTGCGAAATTAAATATCAGTTGACAACGGCCTTGTCAACCGAAAAGAGTCGGTTCCCATTAGAACACCGTAATTAAATCGGAATGAGCGCTGTTTGTGACTAGATGGGGGACCGTCCGTAACTACTGCGTGCTGTTGTCATGTGTTATTTGTTCTATGTAGTATTTGTGTAGTTAGTCTTGTGGTGTACCAGCCAAATGGTCTTTGTCGCCCGGCTGCAACCCCCCCTACTCCGCAGATTTATGTGTGGAGTAGGTTTCATGTAAATGTAAATGTAAATGTAAATATCAGTGTGCCTCAAGGTGAAGATGAATTTTGTGATGGATGTGTTGTTGGTAAGATGCACCGACTACCATTTAAGTCTAGAAGTGACAGACCTTCTAAGTTTGGAGAAATCATCCATGCAGATGTTTTTGGACCCGTAGAAACAACGTCGCTGGGAGGCTCGCGATACTATGTCTGTTTTAAGGATGACTTCAGCAAACTTCGCAAATTATTTTTTCTGAAACATAAAAGTGAAGTAAGTAAATGTCTTGAAACTTTTCTTAATGAAGTCAAATCAAATGGACACGTCGTTAAAATTTTGAGATGTGATGGTGGCAAGGAATTTGGCAACAAAGATGTTAGTAGTATTTTGTCAAAGTTTGGAGTTGAACAGTACATTGCTCCTCCATACACTCCACAACAGAATGGAATAGCCGAAAGAGAAAACCGAACCATAGTAGAAGCTGCTCGATGTATGAGAGTTTCCAGCAAGCTCCCGAAAGTTCTTTGGGCTGAAGCATGTAATACAGCTGCATATGTTCTGAATAGAACATGTTCAACAGCTGCTGATGGAAAAGTTCCATATGAATTATGGTATAAGAAACAGCTTGGAAATTTATCTCGTTTAACCCTAGTTTACGGCACGACAAATAATGCAATAAAAAAAATTGGGGTTCGCGCGAACCCCAAAATTTGTATTCACATCTAATTTGGGATACTAGATATCAATGGGCATCAATTCTTCGAGCCGTGATGAATTGTACACCTTTTGAACATCTGAATCTTCCTCCGTTTCGATGATTCAATGGATCGCTGAGCTCAATTATCAGCCAGGACAAACACTCTCCAGCCTGTTGAAATACTTTTGAACGAATTGAATTGACCGTACCAGATCAGATCAGTACTGTCCACTTCATTCATTTTTGGATTTTTTCAGAGAATGGCATTGGTATCTTATGTTCCAAAACCAAATATGTAAACAGGTCGTTTTATTACCAACACAACACAATCTTGCGAAGGCTATTTCAAGCTGTTATAACAAGCCGGAACCATAGTGGGGTTCGAAAGAACCCCAATTTTTTTTGTGGGTTTTTTTTCAGAAAAAAATTCCAGAAAATTATCTTAAATCGCTATGATGAAAATACGATGAAAAACGTAAAGAAAAATGAAATTCGTTCACTGAGTTTTCATCCCAGGTCGAAAATGTGATTAAGAAAAAATTTATAAGCATTCAAACTTGCGTTGGGGTTCGCGAAAACCCCAAAACGTAAACTAGGGTTAAGAATATTTGGTACTGGATGCTATGTTCACATACCAAAACAGCTCCGAAAGAAATTTGACGAGAAAGCTGTGTTTGGAAGAATGGTTGGCTATGTCAATGCAAAAGATGGTTATCGAGTATGGATTCCAAAATTGAATAAAATAGAGTGTAGTCATGATGTTATATTCAAACAAGAAGTTGTTTGCAGTATTAATGGAATTAACACTGAAAAAGAATTCGAAAACCGAAATGAAGAAGATGAAAAGTTCCATAAAGAAAAAGAAAAGGTTGAGTATTCTGTCATTCAGGACAATAAAAAACAGAAATACCACGAATATGAAAATGAATATGAAAATGAAAACGAAATTATTGAATAAAGTACATCGAAACTGAACAGAACGAAGTTGAAACAGAAAATTTAGCTGAACAAGTGAATGCAAATGAAGAATCTACAAATAACACAAGACAAAGAAGAAAGCCAGCATGGATAACAGGAGGTTCGTTTCAGATGCTTGCAGAAGAAGAGGCAAGAAAGATTAATCAGGAACCAAATACCTACTATGAAGCTATGAAGTCAAGAAATAAGGAAGAATGGCTCTCAGCAATGAAAGGAGAATTATCATCGCTTAAAGAAAATAGTACTTGGGAATTGGTGAAAAGACCTTCAAAGCAAGTTATAAAAAATCGATGGGTATTTCGAGCGAAGGATTCAGCTCAAAGCGAGAAACCAAGATTCAAAGCTAGACTTGTAGCTAAGGGGTATGTTCAACAGAAGGGTATAGATTACGATGAAACTTTCAGTCCTGTTGCACGATATGACACAGTGCGAATGCTGTTAGCATTAGCTACAACCCTCAAGCTAAAGATTGCACAATTTGATGTTAAAACCGCATTTTTGTATGGCACTTTGAAGAGGAAGTTTATCTTGAACAACCAGAAGGGTTTGAAGATGGTACTGGAAGAGTATGTCGTTTGAAAGGTAATTTATATGGACTTAAGCAAGCACCTCGCTGTTGGCACAAACGTTTTCTAAATTTTATGTCAAAGATTGGATTAAAAAATAGTGAGGCAGATCCATGTTTATTTTATCGAAATGAGAAAGGAAGAATTCTATATGTAGCCATATATGTAGATGATGGGCTAGTTTTTGGCAGCAATGAAGAAGAAGTTCAAAATTTTATGCAAAAACTTAAGAATGAATTCAAAATTGCAATTGGAACTCTTGATAACTATCTTGGAATGAAGATAAAAATTTTCAACGATGGTTCAATTCATCTAAGTCAAAAAAAATACACAGAAAGAATTTTGGAACGTTTTAACATGAAAGAATCAAATCCACTAGCGACTCCTATTAGTCGGGAGGAAGAAAATTCAAAATTAGAAGAACTAAAAGAACAAGTTCCTTATCGAGAAGCCGTAGGGAGTTTGATGTATTTGGCAACAGGAACAAGACCAGACATTGCCTTTGCTGTAAGTTCTGCTGCAAGAAAGATGGAAAATCCTACCAAAGAAGACTGGAATAACGTAAAACGAATTTTTCGTTATATCCGTGGTACAAGCAAATCAGTCATCAAATATCAACCGAACAACAAAGAACTTCAGATATACAGTGATGCAGATTATGCAGGCGATTTGAAAACAAGGCGTTCAACAAGTGGAGTGATTTCAATATTTAGCTGGAGGACCTATATCTTGGATGAGTCAACTTCAACGATCCGTAGCCTTATCAACAACTGAAGCAGAAATAATGGCCGCCAGTGAAGGTGCCAAGGAAGCAATGTGGCTTAAACGGCTTTTCGAGAAACTTACTGAAACAAAAAGACTTGTACCTTTGCTTTACATAGATAATGCTAGTGCTGTTGAACTATCAAAAAATCCAGAATTTCATAAACGTTCGAAACACATTGAAGTTCGTCACTTTTATGTCCGAGAACGCTTTCTTGAAGGTGATATCAGATTGGAGCACATTCCAGGAACGGATCAACCTGCAGATTTGTTAACAAAACCTCTTGAACGAGTCCGATTTCAGATGGTTCGAAAGAAAATTGGTATTGATTGATTAATAAGTATCTATTTAACTGCCCGATGTTTTGGAGGAAGTGTTAAAAGGAATAAAACATCGAACATTTAAAACACTTTACTCTTATCAGTAAAACAGGAATTTTGTATATTGCCATCAAGCAAATCAATTTAATTATTTTTATAACAAAATAAATATTCTTAGCAAGAGGAACGTTTGTTAAAATAAATATTCTTTTATAAATAAAACTTTGTTGCTTTTGCTTATAGAGCCTATTTAACAGTGCTCAGCTCATTTTAAAAATAATCATGCCATGAATTGAAGTGGCAAACAAATCAACTGATGGTAGAGACCTAATTTTTGACTTAACTTTTTGCAGAAATAATAATCTTTAAAACAGTATTTAAGTTGGGCTCCTATAGGCTTAGAGTTGCCAGATTTTCAATTTTAAATGGTGTTCAAATCTTCTTCCCCAAGCAAAGTTTTGACTTTGAGGTAATTTTTTTTTTTTTCAGAAAATGCCTGGTAAACATAGATGTATGTAATTTGACATCCACAGTCGTATTTATAAAATTTGCTTAGAACATTCTTAGACAACTGTCCAACTAGACGGTGTCTAAAGAGTTGGACAACCCTTAGCCAATTTCGTATTTATAAATGCATTCCAACAGTTGTCTAAACAACCCCTCAAACTGTCAACTTCGAATGAACCATTTTTTGTGTTTTGATATACGAGTGCAACAACTTAATGGCTTTGAAAGAGTGTGGCGTAGCACTTGTAAGAATTTGTAAGAATTTGGAACGTTAACAAATAAAAATAAATAATAGTCTAATAAATCTAAATCTATAACATGTTCCACAAAATTGTTTTTTGCTGTAGCAAATGCCACTTTAGCCATAGTTTAGACAACCAATTTCGGTGTCTAAAGTTAGACCTTAGACGTTCCTTAGACAGCGATGAAAGTGTTTATAAATACGATTTGGAGTTGGACACTGTTCTAAGAGCTGTCCAAAGTTAGACATACTTTGAAATGGGATTATAAATACGACTGAGAGTTTCTTTATTTTTTACAGATAAACAAAACAATAATAAAAAAAAACTCATTAACAAGTGCACTCAAAAACCCAAGCATTTTATGATACTTGAAGAAATATAAAATGGTAAAAATTAAAAAAAAAAAAAAAAAATACTTCTAGCTTTGAGGTTCGTTTGAATACAATAATAATATGGGCACTTTAAGTATTTTTTTTTATGTATTTTATACAAATACAATAATAACAATTGCTCAAAGTGGCCTCCTTTGCCTTGAATGCTTGCCAGAGCCCGTTTTTGGATTTCATGGTGGGTGTTTGCTCTCGGTAGCTCTTTGCTTGTAGGGATCCTTCGGTTTCTCGAAGCCTTTGAAAGGTATTTTCATTTCGTTAAAGAACGAAAACTTCTTATTGACCGTCGCGTCAGTACGGCTTTCGAAGCAAACGGTCCACTGGTCATTTGATGGCTTATCTCACCGAAGAGTGGAACCAATCTTTACATTGTTTTAGAGAAAGTAAGATTACTGCGCTTGATATTTATAAAGCACTAGCTGAGCCGCCCGGCTTTGCTCGGGTCTGTAGTTTTAAGGTTCCAGTTCTAGTTTTTCCTCTTCCGTGGGGATTTGGGGAAGAAATATAATCTGTCTTACTGTGGGACTAAGTGGTATCCTAGTGCAGAAAGAATTTTTTAAATCTATCCAGCAGTTTCTAAGTTTCTGTTCCCAACCCCGTTCCTGTGGGAATCTTCCGTTCCCATCGAAATATGTGAATGAAATGTAAGTCTATGTCACTGAGGGATAATGTAACATCCCAGAGTTGAAAGAATTTTTGAAATCGGTCAATTAACTTTAGGTTTCCGTTCTCGTTCCCGTTTCTGTTCCTGTGGGATTATAAGGATGAAATAAAGTCTAAGTTACTAATGAAGAGAGATTATGTAGCACCCCTAGTGCTGAAAGAATTTTTGTAATCTATGGAGTAGTTTCTAGTTCTCCGTCCCCAACCCTGTTTCTGTGGGAATATGGGGATCAAACTTTGACAGGAACCATCTCTGGACTAAACTATGTCTACCCTGAAAATTTCATAAAAATCCGTTGGGTGGTTTAGGAGTCTACACCGGACATACATACATCCTATTTTATATATATAAATAGATAGATAGATGAAATAGAGACTGTGGAAATACCACTTCCAATCGATTGAAAATTAAAAAAAAGAAGGAATGTCTAATGGAATTCATACATTGGACGCCACGAATGGCTGCGTTCGAGAAGATCACTTGCAATCGATGGATTGGAAATGTCATTCAAACGAAATAACAATTTAGATTTGTTTGTTAATCATCACAGAATATGTACAGTACATATAAATACTTACCAATTGTATTTTCTGCTAAAAAGGTTTTCCTAAATTTGCAGCCTCTCTAATTTTGTTGTTAGCCTTTTCGACTAATGTCTCAGATGGGTAGAGCACAATATGATTCGTTCGAAATTAATAAATAGTTTTTATTTTTTCTCTCAAGACAGCAAAAGTCTTTTAGCTATGTATTCAAATCCCTTTAAATATTGCTATTTTACTGAGGAATATAAATATTTACCAATTGTATTTTCTGCTAATTAGGATTCTGTTAAATTTAAAGTATCTCTAATTTTGTTGTTAGGTTAAATATAAATAAGTGAAATCGGTCAAGTAACTTTAATGCTCTCGTTTTCGTTCCCGTCCCTGCTCCCGTGGGATTACAGGGATAAAATTTATCTAGTCCTAGTTCCTGATGGAGTGGGATAATGTTGCACTCCTAATGCTTGAAAGAATTTTTGAAATCTGTCCAGTAGTTTCTAAGTTTCCGTTCCCAACCCCGTTCCTGTGGGAATCTTCTGTTCCCATGGAAATATGTGAATGAAATATAAGTCTATGTCACTGAAAAGATGACGTAACATCATAGAGTTTAAAGAATTTTTGAAATCGGTCTAGAAGTTTCTAAGTTTCCATTTCCAACCCCGTTCCTGAAGGAATCTTTCGTTCCCGTGGAAATATGTGAATGACATATAAGTCTGTGTCACTGAGGGATAATGTTACATCCTAGAGTTCAAAGAATTTTTGAAATCGGTCAAGTAACTTTTAGGTTCCCGTTCTCGTTCCTGTTTCTGCTCTCATGGGATTATATAGGGATGAAAAACACGCTAAGTTACTAAGGGACTATATGTGGCATCCCAATGCAGAAAGAGTTTTTGAAATCTGTCCAGTAGCTTCTAAGTTTCCGTTCCCAACCCCGTTCCTGTAGGAATCTTCCATTCCCATGAAAATATGTGAATGAAATGTAAATCTATGTCACTGAGGGATAATGTAACATCCCAGAGTTGAAAGAATTTTTGAAATCGGTTAAGTAACTTTACGGTTCCTTTCCTCGTTCCCGTTTCTGTCCCGTGGGATTATAGGGATGAAATACACGCCAAGTTACTGAGGGATTATGTGGCATCCCAGTGCAGAAAGAATTTTTGAAATCTGTCCAGTAGCTTCTAAGTTTCTGTTCGCAACCCCGTTCCTGTGGGAGTCTTCCGTTCCCATCGAAATATGTGAATGAAATGTAAGTCTATGTCACTGAGGAATAATGTAACATCCCAGAGTTGAAAGAATTTTTGAAATCGGTCAAGAAACTTTATGGTTCCCGTCTTCATTCCCGTTTCTGTTCCTGTGGGATAATAGGGATGAAATATAGTTTAAGTTACTTATGAAGGGAGATAATGCAGCACCCCTAGTGCTGAAAGATTTTTTGAGATCTGTGGAGTAGTTACTAATTTTCCGTTCCCAACCCCTTTCCTGTGGGAATATGGGGATCAAACCTTGACAGGAACCATCTCTGAACTAAACTATGTCTACCCTGAAAATTTCATAAAAATCCGTTGGGTGGCTTAGGAGTTTACCCCGGACATACATACATACATACATACATACATCCTACTTTATATATATAGATTAGACAGAGTTTGGCATCAAGCTCTTTTATCGAAAATGCGTGTTTTTCGTATCGATGAGTCTCTTCTTCGTTGGATTAGCAACTACTACCGACTTGATAAATGCTGGTGTGCCCCAGGTCTCCGTTTTGTCTCCGACTCTCTTCCTCATTTTCATAAATGATGTCTTGTCTGAAACTTCTTATCCGCTTAATAGTTTTGCCGACAACTCGACCCTCAGGTTTTCATACTCGATCTTCGTTGGAACGACCATATATTTGAAGTCGCCAAAAACGCTGCTAAATACTTACTTACTTACTTAAGGTGGCGCTACAGTCAGTCGTACAGTTCGTCGTTGAATCTTCTTCTCCACTCTCCATCTATGCAGACGGGACCAAAAATCACCTGAAGAATTTTTCTCTCGAAGCTTCCTAAAACGTTCTCGTCTGCCTTTGACAAGGTCCATGCCTGTGCGCCATATATAAGAACCGGGAAGATAAGTGTCTCATACAGGGACACTTTAGTTGCTCGAGAGAAGACATTAGTACTCAATTGCCTTCTTAGTCCGAAGAAACAGCGATTGGCAAGAGTTATTCTTCGTTTGATATCAGCGCTAGTGTCGTTGTCTGAATTAATAGCGGCGCCTAGGTAAACAAAGTCCTTAACTACCTCGAAGTTATAGCTGTCAATCGTTACGTTCTGTCCAAGACGTCGGTGTTGGGTGTCTTTTCTTGATGACAGCATATACTTGGTCTTGCCTTCATTGACCACTAAACCCATCTTCTTCACTTCCGTCTCAATGCTCATAAACGCGCCATTGACATCAAGCTGAGTTCTTCCAACGCTCACACAATACGGCAGAGAGGATCTTGTACGCGATGTTAAGAAGACTGATACCACTGTAGTTGGCGCAGTTCAGAGGGTCTCCTTTCTTGAGGACCGAGAAACAATGCTGAGGTTCCATTCATCGGGCATGCTTTCTTCCGACCATATTTTGCAAATAACCTGGTGCATACTCCTGACCAGGTCATCACCTGTCGCTTTAAACAATTTGGCAGTGAGGCCATCTGCTCCAGCAGCTATGTTGGGCTTTAGCTTGGATACTGCTGTCTTCACTTTGTTCAGGGCGGGTTGGCGGAATTGTTGGCCTACGTCGCCTAAATTGAATGGTTCTATCTCTCTAACAGCAGAATTGGGTTCATCTTCGCCGTTATAGAGCTTGGAGAAGTGGTATTTCCTTATCCTCAGCATTGACTGCGGTTCCACCACGAGGTTCCCTTGATCGTCCTTGCAGGCTTCTTCTCGGGGCTTTTAGCCTTATGCTGCTGTTTTTACCTTTTGGTAAAACTTCCGAACCTCATTCCTGCTGTGGCACCCTTCTATCTCCTCCAACGCGAGCTTCTCATGCTCTCTCTTTTTCCGTCTGAGAAGCCGGTGTTCGTCTCTCCTCTTCTGCTTGTAGAGCTCGTAAGCAGTTCTAGTCTTTTTGTGCAGCGCCGCTTTGTATGCTTCCTGTTTAGCTGCATGTGCTTGCCGGCATTCGTCGTCAAACCAGGGGTTTCGTTGTGGTGGCCGTGTGAAACCCAGCACTTCAGAGGCGGCGTCTCTGATGGCTGATTGGCAGTGCTGCCACTGGTTCTCTATACTTGATGCTGGCGGCATAGGACTCCTTAAGAGGTTGTAAAAACTCGATCGGAAAAGGACTTGGCGATCTGCGATTGTAGTCGTCAAACGTCGAATTTTCTCACAGTATTTCCTTGTGTTGGCTTGGATCGGGATATCCGCAGTCGTATCTTGGCTACAACAAGATAGTGTTCCGAGTCAATGTTGGCCCCTCGGAATGTTAGGACATCCTCTATACAGGAGAAGTGTCGTGCGTCGATCGCAATGTGGTCAATCTGGTTGACGGTTGATTGATCAGGAGATTTCCATGTCCCTTTGTGGATATTGAGGTGCTGGATCCGCGTATTAGCTACCAAAACGTCTCGCCCCGCATCGAAATCAATCAGCCTGAATCCATTATCGGAGGTGTTGTCGTGCAGGCTGTATCTTCCGTTTATTCCACCAAAGATATCCTCTCTTCCTAGCTTGGCATTAAAATCTCCTAGAACAATCTTAATGTCATAGCCAGGGCACTGCTCATATGTTTTGTCCTGGAGCTCGTAGAATACGTCTTTGGTGTCTTCATCCATTTCCTCTGTGTGGGCGTGTGCGCAAATGAGGCTTATTTTGACGAATTTAGCCTTGATGCGGATTGTTGCTATGCGCTCGTTCACATAGTTGAAACTCAAGACTTTTTGCCTGAGTCTAGTTCTTACAACAAGTCCACATCCAAATAGTCGCTGCTTTTGCTCTCGGTAGCAATCGCCGTAGTAGATATCGCAGTCTTTTAATTTGCGTCTACCTGGTCCATCCCATCGCATTTCTTGGATAGCGGTAATATCTGCTTTGTAGCAGTTTAGGGCTTCCGGCAATTGTTCGGCTGCACGTGGTCTATTAAGGGACCTAAAATTCCTCGTACAAATCCGAAGTTCGTTGTCCGTTTTTCGTTTGCTTGGTTCGTCATCAGTAAATCCGTCCGTATTGTAATTGTAGTGATTTATTTGGCTCCAAAGTGCCATTAAAGTTTACATGATTGCTTTTACATCAAATACGGTTTAAGATAAAATTAACATTAAGGTTTACATAATTGTTTTTACATCGAATTTGGTTCAAGATAGAATTAACATGAAAAGATTTGTTTTTTTTTTTTTTTTTTTTTTTTTTTTTTTTTTTTTTTTTTTTTTTTTTTTTTTTTTTTTTTTTTTTTTTTTTTAAATATGTATATGTTGAAATAAGCCTTTTGAAAGAGCTTATATTGTTGGCATTTTTGATGTGCTGCGGCAACTGGTTGAACGATTGGAAGCCGAGGTAAAATATTGACTGTTGACCTCTTGTTGTTCTCATCCTTGTTATAATAAGGTCTTCTCTGTTACGTAGTGGGTATGCTGCGTTTACGTTCGTAGAGGCACGTTCATATAGGTACTCTGGACACATACGGTTTCTTATTTTATACACTAATGTCAATGTCATTATAAAAAGTCTTTGGTTGACGTTGAACCAGTTTAACGCTGTGTGCATGTCCCTTACACTTGCATAATGGTCTCTTTTTAATATTATTCGCATTGCTTTATTTTGCAGAATTTGCATTCTACTTTTAAGGGTCACGTTACAGAAATACAATAAGCTTGGACAATACTCGAAGTGGGGCTTAATAATCACATCATACACTTTTATTGCACTATTTAATGAAAGGCTGCTTCGTATTTTTCTTAACACACCTAATTTTTTAGATACTTTCTTGCATATGTAATCAATATGTTCTTTCCACAATATGTAGTTTATTGTCTAAAATTACACCAAGATACTTTATATGAGACACAATTTCTAGGGAACAGTTTTCAACGTTTATAGACAAGTGGGCTGGTAGCGACGAAACATTAATTAACATACACTTAGATTTTTCCATATTTAACAAAAGGCGATTCATTTTAAGCCAGATATTTATTGCACAGAGATCTTCGTTGAGGTTATTCACACAGGTTGTAATGTCACTCCCAGAGATACACAAAAGACCATCATCAGCAAAAAGTTTAAGCCAAGAGTGTTTCAGTACTTTTTCCATGTCGTTAATGTATATGAGGAACATTAATACACCCAGAAGAGTACCTTGAGGGATTCCAATATTTACTGGAAGCGACCCTGATTCAGCTCCATTCACTACTGTGCGTTGAGATCTTCCTTCCAGAAAACTTCGAAACCAATCTAATTCAGTTCCTCTAACTCCAATTTTGGCCAGTTTTTGCAATAAAATCGAAATATTTACTGTTTCAAATGCGCGTTTTAGGTCAATGACAAAATTTTTATTATCTATTTCGGATATCCACTTGTTAATTACAAAATTTAAACTTGTCTCACATGAATGTTTTTCACGAAATCCCGATTGGTTTACACATAAAATGTTTTGATTAGAAATACGGGACTGCAGTTGCGTCATAACGATTTTTTCTAAAACCTTTTCATAAATAGGTACCATATTTATTGGACGAAACTCGTTGCAGAAATTAGCATCCGGAGTTTTCTTTGTAGGAACGATCAATGACTCCTTCCACGTTGCTGGGAAAATGCCCGATGCCAAAGAAGCATTTACAATACGCATCATTGGAGGTCCAATGATAGTCATTGCATCCTGGAACATTTTAGCGTTCATAAAATTGAAGTAATTTTTCTGGCTAATCTATCATATCATTATATATCATTTCAATATTCACTGGGTGAAACCTAAAGACTATATTGCACTCCTCAACTAAACATGTATAAACAGGATACGAGACAGACGAGGTCAAATTGATTATACTTTGGACGAAAAATTTGTTGAGTTCAACACTTAGTATTGCACTGTCATTAATTTTATTGCCGTTTTCAAATTGCACTTCACTTATTTTGTCACTTTTGTTTTTATGCAAAACATACGCTTTCAATTGTTTCCACATGTCTTTTTTTGTGTACGCGCATTATCAACTTTTCTTCTTATAAATATTGATTTGGCCCTAGACAGTTTCTTCTTGTAAAAATTTCGAAAGTGTTTATAGTTTAACCAGTCACTATGATTATTTGTTAAGGCTGCTCTTTGATAAAGATTAGTTTTATGAGCTTTATCTTGTTGAAGGTCATTGTTGAACCATTCCGCATTCACAAAGGGGACACTTTTCACAACTACCATAGTATTGACAATATTTTTAATATTCGTAGCGAACAATTCACTTAGTGTATTAACGTTATACGGCTGATCTTCATCAAAGCCCGCAAAAAAAGAATTTGTACTTAGTTTTAACAGAAATTCATCAGTATTGTACTTACAAAATTTAATGCTTTTTTTGTTAACTGTCTTCTCTCTTCTGCATTCAATCTCAATCTCAATGGATTCATGGTCACTAATTTTGTACGAACTGACCACCTTTGATTTTAATAGGGACGCATTGTTAGTTATAACATAATCAATAAGGGCCCTGGATGTTGGGGTTATTCTTGTCGGTTCGTCAATGGTCATAATAAGACTATTATCGTTCAAACATTGAGCTATTCGGCGTCGATATGTATCTTGAACTTCAAACCAATTTATATTTACGTCACCACATAAAACATAAAGATTATTGCACTGTTGTAAGAAGTCAATCCAATTGGCAAAATTATCACAAAATTCAACTTTAGAGCATAGATGGGATCTATATATTGCACCAATGTATATCACAGAGTTGTTGGAATATTGCACTTTTATTACTAAACACCAGCATTTCATTTGATTCACAAATTTCTTGACTAGGGAACATTTTAAATGGTTTTTGACATATATTGATATTCCACCTGTGTGACTATATTTACTCAAACATTTAACAAACATATAACCATCAAGCTTTAAACTATTTAATTCATGATTTGCCGTAACATGTGTCTCTGTTAGTATAACAATATCCATACTAGCTTTGTCAACCAAACATTGTAGCTCAGCAAAATTATTCGCCAAGCCTTGAACATTCATAAAAACACAAACTATGTTATTTAGTTGCTAGTACTCAACACGCTCTTTTGACACTTTTATCTTTTGAGAAGAGATGGGCAGTTTGGATCGTTTGCTGCATGATCCGTTGTAATGTCGAGGTGAAGTTTTTGTTTCGCCGTACAACAATTAACACATTTTTTTATTTCACTGGTACATTCAGTAATATCGTGATTATCACCACATTCAACACAAACTTTTTCTTTAACACAATCTTTCGCTACATGGTTATATTCACAACATTTAAAACATCTCAAAACTCTATAATGTGGATACACTATACAACTATCCCAACCAATACTGATTCTACTACTTTCAAGTATTTGTGCACAGGCAACACTTTCAACTTCTACTATTGCATTATACCATTTGGTTTTTGGAGACTTATAAACACGCAAACATTTCATCTCACTTTCACACAGCTGATTTTGACTTTTAATTGCGCGAAGGAGATCAATCTCTTTTAATTCTTCTCTCATTCCTACTATAAGAAGTCGTGGTATTTTTTGTTCAGGTATTTTAGTGACATAGTCATTTTGCATTTTAGTTTTTATTTCGGTTTCGATTTTTTTAATTGACTCTTTGTTTGCTTGTATAAGCAACGCACCGTTTTGAATATTTTTAACTCTATTTATTTTAAGTGCCATATTGGACGGATCTATGACACTACTGTCGTTTTCCAAAAACCAAATCGGGAGTGATTTGGAGACTTTATCTGTCAGATCTGACAGATAAATTCTCCAAATCACTCCCAAACATGTTCCAAAATGCGGTTTGGAGACACTTTTTGGAGTGAATTTTTCACTCCCGTTTCAGTTTGGGTGCAAGGGAGTGAACACCAACACATAAACAAACTGTCATCTGACTGCTTGTCAAAGCAAGCCGCAGTTTCTATTTATTTTTTGTCAGCTCACAAAGCACGCGATAGTTTATAAAATTATCTTCAGAAGACCATTAAATAATTTTTAAAATTAAAGTGAACGATTTTTAGTCTTGTTTTCTGCTTTAACATGAAAGATAAAATTTAGTAAGCTAACCACTACCAATGCAATCACTCCAAATCTGTCACTTCGGTTAAAACGATTTCCAAAATAAAACGAAAAAGGAGTGAAAGAGTGAATTTGTTTTTGGAAAACGACATACGAACATCATTATGCGTTTTTGTGTTGTTTTGATTAGCCAGAGGTTTTATTACAATACATTCACTCTTTTCTTTCACTATTTGTGCATAAGAGAAAGAGTGAGAGCTTACTCCTGCATTGCTAGGAGCAGGGGGATCTCTCACTACACCAACACTGCTTGCTTTTGGAATCAAATCAATTGCTTCCTTTAATTCATTGCTCACTTTAGCTATAACTATAAGTGACAACTTTTCACGAATTATTTTGAACATGTTGTTGCAGTCCACACAAAAATATTTAATGCCAACAATGGTATCAAGCATTTTCAAGTCATACTCGGTCATGTTGACACATTTAGCATGGAATTTTTTTTCACAACCACCACTACACTTCACCGCTTGTTTAGATAGGCGTTTCGGACAGCTAGAGTCACCGCAAACAGCTGTTGTTTCACTCATCTTATCCGTTAAATAACTCTTAACTTAACACCAATACCAAGCCACAATTGAAAATGAAATGAATAATTATTTTTCTTTTGTTTTTGCACTAAATATATAATTATATGTGCACTTCAAAAATAAGTTATATTTCCACAGCAAGGGGGCTAATGTGTTAGATTATTTAGTTTAATTGGCTATCAATAAGTCTATGCCAACAATTTTATTTTTTTTTTTACGGGCAAGAGCGCAAACAAAACACGACCGATCGCGATCAAAGCCGAAGTCTTATCGTATCCGAGGCTTGTTGGTGCTTCGCAACTAAAATAGCTTTACGTGGCCGGGAAGTCACCCCGACAGCACGACGCCCAACCTGGAGGACCAGATCCTTTTATAACTCCAAAGATGAGGAGCCGGATAAGCCGTTCCTTACGCTGCTAAATACTTAGGTTTATTAAGCAGAAAGTTCTTCACTTATTTTGATCTTTCTACAGTTTATATGGCCTTCTTCCGACCAAAACTGGAGTAAAATTCCCATATCTGGTCTGTCTCACTCTCTTTTATCGCTTTTTTCACAAACAGTGCTCTAGTGAAATAGCCAGTTGCATTCCTCCCCTGAAACAATTTAGCCGCAACAATCGCCTCGCTAGGAATTCTCATCAGATTTACCTTAAGCCCAACTTCGGGCGTACAGTCAAGTATAGAGATTCATATCTTAGTCGCACCACCCGAATGTGGAATGCTCTACCTGACCTATATTACGATTCACAAAAATTCAAAAGCAACGTGCATCGATGTTTCCTTTCAAATCCTCTCCTATTTTCCTAAATGCTTTTTATTTCTTCAAGTAATCTTATTGAAGGCATTCAGCGTTGGAATTGATTATAGACTGATTTGAGCTATAATTATAAAAATGTCCAGAGAATATTTGAACTTTGTTAAATTTGCATCCGCCCCCTTGAATCTTTATTAATTTTAAAATGATAATAGTCTATTGTAGACCGAATTTATATCATAGCAAAAGTAGTTAAATATGAAAAATTTTCAACCTTGTAGTAAACTATTGCTTTTCAGGTTTACCTATAACATCAAACTACTGAGATATTTAGCTTTAAAAGATTTGAGTTCAGGGCAAAAAAACAAAGCATTTAGGAAAATATAGTATATAGATAGTTTGCTGCGACAAAACTATTGGCGACAAGTGTTATCAGAAGATACGATTTCAATAAAGCAGTTTCACGTTGTCCTTTCTCAGCTTTTTCTTACACAAAAATGTGAGCTACGTGTCAAGTGGACGAACGAATATTCCACGAACTTGATCAATTTTTCAACAGTTAATTCAGCAAAATTATTGTCTTAGCAGAAAATTTCAGATGATATTAAATATATCTACAATCCATTAAACCCAAGAACATCACAGAAGCACGTAAAATCAACAATCACAAGATAAAGCTTAACTATTGTGTTTCTGCTATTCAAAGCACAATTTCCTTTTACATTTTGAAGGGTGTCATTCATCTCCCCAAACACAAATCTAATTTCATTTAGCCACTTTAGCAAATTGTTTTGTTTCGGTCATGTGATTTTTGTTTTGTTGTTTTTAAGTGGAGAGAGAGTCTTGTTTGGTAGATTGTGTTTCCATTCATACAGCTTTTATTATACAGGGTGTCCCGTACTTCGTGTACCATCCTTTGGGGTGTGATTCTTGGTCATATTCTAAGAAAAAAAATGTATGACAGTAAAGCTCAATTCTCAACTTTGACATCACTTTTTGACAATTTAAGAAAAGGCTAACTTTGGTGTACCCTGACCTATGTTAAATTCAATATCTCTGTCAATACTGGTGATAGAGACCTGATCTTAGACTTAATTTTTTGTAAAAATAACAGCCTTTAAGACTGTATTTAAGTTTAGCTTCCAAAGGTTAAGGGTTGCCAGATTTTCAATTTTAAGTGGTGTCCAAATTTTCTTCCCCAAACAAAGTTTTGACTTTGAGGTCATTTTTTCGCAGAAAATACCTGATAAACATGGAGTTTCTTTATTTTTTACAGATGTACTAAATAATAATAAAAAAAAAACTCATTAGTAAGTGCACCTAAAAACCCATAGATTTTATGATATTTGAAAAAATACAAAATGGGAAAAATTTTTAAAAAAATAAAAAAAAGTTTTTGCTTAGAGGTTTGTTTGAATAAAACAATAATATGATCACTTTTAGTAGTTTTCTTATGTATTTAATACAAATACAATTATAACAAGTGCTCAAAGCCCCATCCTTCGTTTTGAATCCATGCCAGAGCCCGTTTTTGGATTTCATTGTGGGTGTGGGTGGACAGAAAAATTTTATGACAAAAAACAAAACCGGAAGTAGCCCAGAAGTAATAAAATTAAATTATGCATTTACAGAGGGATTGCCTTTGTTCCTGTTTATTGGGCTTTACCTCTCTTCGAGACCAAATTTAAATGGAGGGCTGAAGAAAACATAAAACTTTTATGGTAAGTGGGTGCGGAAATGTCTGTTGTGTTCAGTATAGGTACATATATGCTACTGAGTGTTGTTGCCTAGACAATTAGATGACGAACATAATTTTGATTATGGTATATGGAAGTTTTGACATTAAAAGAGAAAAACACATGTTCAAATGCTCATCAAAGGTACAAAGTAATAATATTTTTATTAATTATCATTCCTACCTTTCTCTTCCCCATGATATAATACCTGATACCATTTAATCATATTTTAGAGAAGTTTTCCTAGAACTTGAACTTGGGTGAGGGAAATTCTTTTGATTTTTCAAGAATGAATAATTTACTAAACGTCGCTAAAAGACGTTTTGGTCAGAGCTTCGGAGAGAGCAACTTGAGCCGCTTGACCGATTTTATTCAAAATTTGCAGTTATGGTCTGAAGGGCAGTCCACAGGGGGATTTTTGAAATTGGGTCTCTAGGTCTTTAAATAACGGCATCTGCCATACAAAACTTAATTTTCCCGAAAACGACTCTAACGATTTCTGCGCCATTTTGTGTGAAGGATTGGTTTTTAGTTGGCTTTCTCATATTGTAGAGAAAAAAGATTGTGAAAAATGTCTAAGAAATGTAGGTACTTCTTATAGTACCGTTCTTTTCAAATCCGAGTTTCTCGTTAGTAGCTAACTCGATTTTGGCGAAACAATAAAAGTTTTATATTTTAAAAAGAATGCTTATTTAATTTTAATTTTTAAAATTTTTATTAGTTTTAACTTTTAATAATTAAAAAAAAACTATTATTTGTAATATTTTCTAACCGATATATTAAATTTTTTTTTTCTCAAATTCTGTGTAAACATCTTTAAGCATGATATTAAGACTTGCACGTACCTACTTGAATTTTAAGAACCTTGTTTTTAAAAAAGTGAAAACAATATTTGTTCTAGCGATTTTGGTTCAATTTTCAACGTTCACCTACAATAGAAGCTACGAAATAATGGCGTTACCTTATTTTCAAAAAGGTGACTGACTTGATGTTATAAAAGATTTTGATGTTAGTCCAGCCAACTATTCATGGCATCTTCTAAATTAAAAAAAAATGAATATTCATTATTCAATATTGCGTTGGGTGGAAAAAAGATCTGACATCTACAGGCGAAATTTAAATCAACACTCAACTGATCTTCAGTTTTCTTCTGCAAAAACACAATTTATGAAGCAACTAATAATATAATTGTCACCATTAGAGCATCTGCTACATCCAACTCAGCTAACAAAGGTAGCATTTATAGGCCAGTTGGTAAGATGGAGATCGTAGGAGAAGTAGAGACAGATCGTTTAAATGGTTGAAACTTTTTATGAGAACTAACAATTCCGCCTTCAAATCACTTTATCTACAGCCGAATAATATTTACAAAAGCTTATGCCTCTATAAAAAACAGCAATGATATGGCTCTACAATTAATTCAATGTAGAAATGCTAAAGAGCACTGGAAAAATGTACGAATTCTAGGTAATTGGACTAGGTTTACTGTTTCTCCAATCGATATTGATGTCTTAGACTCGTATCTCGAAGAATTAACATTAGCTGACCCTAATCAATCGTATTAGTTTTCGCATTGGAAAAAAAAAGAAAAACAACAAAGCTTCGGGCTTAGGATGGTATACTGTACTGTACTGTAGCGGAATTGATAAAAGAGAGCCTTAAGGTGGCCATTATCAATGAGGAGAGTCTAGAAAAAAGGCTAAGCGAAGAAGACTGGACTCGAGTGGAAATAAGGCTACTCGAGTGCATAACTGACGAGCTTCCCACGTCCTCGGGCGCGGTGCCTGATTTCGGACCCATTTCGACGTTGAAGGGTTTCAGAATTCTCACCTGCAATGACGAATATACCCTAAACTGGCTAAAAAATAAGATATCCGAAATGGCGGACTTTATAGAAGGTGCAACATTGAAAGTTGTATTAAAGAAAGACCTCCCCACCAGACAGTGGCGTAGCTAGGAAATTTTTCGGGGGGGGGGGGGGGGTTCCAATTTATTGATATACAATAATAAAGTGCAGAAAATAAGAAGATATGAAAATACACGAAATTATAAATCAGTTCTTCTCTGCTTTGCGCGAATCATTCGATAACTTCTTTCACCTTAATGTCAATGTGCCTGTTAATGCTCATAAGAGCAAGCCCATTCAGCCTATCTTCGCCTGTAGAATTCCTAATCCAACATTTTAGACGCCTCAACGTGGAAAAACTACGCTCGCTGCTAGCAATGGTCGCAGCCAATGTTGCACCTATTTTCAGAAACTTGAAAATGTTTGGAAATAGTGCATCGTTACACAGATTCAATGATTCTATAAATGTCTTTGGTTGAGTTTCTGGCCCAACCCAACGTTACACTTCATTTATTACGGTTGAAGCAGCTGCCTCATTCGCTGTTGGCCATTGATTCATTATTACTTCCACGGTTTCATCAATATTCTCAACGTCTTTCCTGACCAATTTTTCAGGGATGGTATTTCCGATTATTGACAAAATTTTTTTGTGTTTCGCAAATCTGTCAGATATGGATGATGTGAAGTGATCCAGGAAAAGTATGAATATTGATATACGGTAATAATCTTCTGCTGAGCTGCTTTGGTAATTTTGTCGGTGTTTTTGACGATGCACAATCCTGGAAACTTCAATTTTTTCTCCTATAGACTCGACTATTTTTTCAGCATCAGCGAATTTTCGTTTTGCATTCCGATGATGATGAGTAAAAGTTTGAAAACAAGGACACAGTTCAGCTGAGAATTATGTCCACAAAACTGTTTGCGCTCCGTCAAAGTGACATTGAGCGCTCAGTGATATTTTTCTTTGTGGAACTGGCGTAATAGATCAATGTGATTGAAGCATTGTATTGACTTATCATACATGGACTGCTAGTTGCATTAATTCTCTATACAAAAGTTGGATAATAATGATTGCACTTATTTTTGGTTACACTAGCCCAGGGTTTCCCAAACTATTTAGAGCAACAGACCCCTTTTCCAAAATGAACTGATACCGTAGACGAGTTTTTTACTTACTTTTATTATTGGTACCTATTACGTAAGCAAGTTTCGCAGTAGTGCAGAAAGAAAATTTTTTGAGATAACAATAAAACATGACGTTACGATGATAGCAGGTATGAAATTCAATAAACATGAAGTGTAACTCATAATTTATTAATGCAGGTTTTTAGAAATCGTGCTCTTATTTGAGAACAAATAATAAATTCATGATTTGAAAAATTAATGCGATGGATAAATCTAGCTAGATCTGGTTTAATATAGGTAATTTGCAGCCTTAAGTTCCCGCGTTCGTTGACTTTCAAACGGTTTCTTTTTTTCGTCAAAATGTTTGCAACCACACTAAAGTCTTTTTTAACAAAATATGATGATGGGAAAGCGATGAGATATTTTTCAGCAATGTTCCACAATGCAGTATATTGAGTTTCAATGCTGCGCTGCAACCAGAACTTCTGATAGCCTTCGTTGAACTTAAGCTTAAGCTCTTCGTCAGTTTGGATAGTTATCAAATCTTCTTGCATTATCACATTGATTTCTTCCATGGCTATTATACTGTACGAATTTATTACCCACTCAGGAATTTGTAAGTTCAAAAGATCCTCAAACCTTTTGGTAAAATCTTTGTGAAGTGATCTTGTTTTGATCAAGTAAAGATCGGTCATGTAATCCGTCATAGAATTTTTCAGATTTTCTTCCAAATTCGGATCTTTTTCATTTAGAAACTCCAACACAGACCCAAAAATAGCTGAAAATATTTTAAATTGAAAATTTATTTAAAATAAATTTTTCTCCATGGAATAGCTTTGTCGGTAAAAAAAACGTTCCACTGCCAGAAAAATGGATTCTCCTCTGGTATCAGTTTCCAGATATAATGGTAAAAAGCAGCTCTCGGTACATATTTTCATCTATGATATATCGAACGTATCCTACCAACAGAGTTTCATTGCCGGTTAATGTAGACTCGTCTAACTGGAGAGAGAATCTCTTGGCCTGCAATAAATTGCATAAAATGTTTTCCACGTCGCGACCCATCTCGTCTATTCGTCTCTTAACGGTGTTATTACTCAAGGATATTCTTTTTAAAATATGTATCTTGAGCGGGCTTATGCAATGCATTGTTGAGGACCTCTGCAATGGCTGGTAAAATAAGTTGCTCTCCAATTGTGAGAGGCTTCGCCTACTTCGCTTTTAGCAGAGATATATTGTAGGACGCTCGCAAGCCATCAACGTTTTGCATAGGAACGTGATAAGTGGTTCTCCATTTTTGAAGGCTTCATGGCATTGTTACTAAATACTTTTTCACATATGAGACACGTCGGCAAGTGTTGATTTGATGGAGATGAAATAAATCCAAACTTTTCTCATTTTTTTTTTCGTGTCTGCGATCACATCGCCAATCTTAAGTAAAAATGTTTAAAACTACTACTTATGTATAATATCACAATTATACAATACTATGTCAATTTTTTTATACACATGTTTAAAATGTTTCATTAAACTTTTCCAGCCGTATTTATTAGATTTCCCTAAATAGCTCTGAACGGATGAATAGTTATGTAGTGAATAGCACTCTATTCTACGTTGCATAAATTCATAAACCTACTATAGCAATGATGTGTATTTTCTACCTATTGAACAGCTGGTGCGTAAGAAAACCACCAAAAAGGAAAATCCCAGGTATACTTTACTATCGAAAACAAAACGGTCCCTGAAATCCATCTATGTATCCGCCGGCGTACCTACAGTCCCCTGTCATTTCAAAATAGCGAAGACACAAATTTATTCAGTATCTATACTACCTAAATCGGCGTTCAGCCTATGTTACGTTCAGAAAGTTTTATAAATAAGGTTTTCTTGTTCAGAGATATTATAAGAGGAACATAGCGCTATTCACTCCCTATTATTGGTTTATAAATAAGGCTGTTCATTTTTAGAATGGCAAAAGTAACGCAACACTATCTTTGAAGTTTAAAATAAGAAAATTTGTTAAGGGGGTCGATTGAAAAACTTTTCGACCCCCAAATCCAGATTTGGTTTTTGTCGACCCCTGAGAAACAGAAACAGAAACACGAACAGAAACATATCGACCCCTTGGGGTCGATATCGACCACTTTGGGAATCACTGCACTAGCCAATATCTTACTCTTAACTAAAACACTAACGACATGATTATTTAGCAGTGTCAAAAATGTTTCACTAGTTTTCCGCTGAAATGATGCTCGCTAGTATTGCTTAGAATAAGTGGAACCATCTTGAAGTTGGGTCCTAGCAGTCCATGTTTTATAAGTCAATGATTTTAATAAATAGGAGCCCTACTAAAGCATTTCAACTGTTTTCTATAGCTCAATGTAGGCAAAACACAAACATACATGTATTTAGATACTGATTTGTGAAAAGCTCGAACTTAAATTTTAAATATGAAAAACAAACTTGCATCAATAAAACCAAAAAAAAAAATAAATGAAGCGTTTAAATGATATTCGACTGAAATATTTTCGGGGGGGGGGTTTTATCCCCAAACCCCCCCCTCCCTACGCTGCGCCACTGCCACCAGACCCAAAGTCCGAATAAACATTCCTGGACCGCGCTTGAAGAAGGAAACAATTGAGCTCTTCTTACGAAAACTCAACCCAAGTTTCCCAAGTGCTGACTGGGAAGTACTGGAGATGGAAGAACCTACGAGCGCAGGCCAAGAAGTTTTAGTCATGCTCAATCATGAGTCAATGGCTATGCTTCCAGAAAGGGGATATAGACTAAATATTGGCCTAAACTAGGTTAAGGTGAGGTCGGCAACGGCTGCCAACTTGCAAAACAAAAATGATGGAAACAAAAAAGACAATGAAGGTGGTACAAATAAACCTAAACCTTTTTTTTTTTTTTTTTTTTTTTTTTTTTTTTTTTTTTCATCTTAGAGTCTTAAGCGGTACTGAATTCAGAGCAAGTTCATTTGTACCATAGAATGATAACATTCGAAATAGAACACAAATCTGAAAACTTTATCCCTTATAGAAACCCTAGGAAAACTGACTGGGGTCTCTATAACCAAAAACTGGCCCTAACTCTCAGCCAGAACAACAATCAGCCTTTGCTTAACTGCTCAGCCATAGAGACACAGGTAAACAAGCTTAAGTCAGACATAATCAATGCCTACGAAAGCTCATGCCCGCCATCCAAAGGAAAAGGTATAGATCCAACCCCATATGGTGGACAAGCGAACTATCGATCCTTAGAAGGAACTCTAGGAGGCTCTTCAATAGGGCAAAATTTAGCAACCTTTCGGCTGACTGGGACGTATATAAGATCAGCAAAAATGAATACAAAAATAGAACTACTTATGCAAAAAGAGCAGCCTGGCGCAACTTCTGCTCAGATATTGAGTGCACAAATGACGCAGCAAGGCTAAGAAAGGTCATGTCCAAGGTCCAAAATACCCCTAGTTTTCTTAGAAAACCTGATAACACATTTACTGACTCATGCTCAGAAACCCTAGAGTCACTCATAAACACCCACTTTCCAGGGTGTTCTCAAACGACATCCCCAGAACGCGGAAACCCTAACGCTAACGTTATATCCAACATAGGAAATCTATTAGTAGATAATAGGAAGGTAATGTGGGCCATTGACTCATTCTCAGCATACAAATCTGCAGGTCCGGACGGTATCATTCCAATGATGCTCCAAAGCCCTAAAGACTTGATTGTGCCGATTCTAGTGGAAATTTTCCAACTAGTTGGAGGGAAGTTAAAGTCATATTTATTCCCAAAACCGGTAAGCCCTCACACACTGAACCCAAAGATTTCAGACCAATAAGCCTATCCTCCTTTCTACTTAAGACCCTAGAAAGACTTATAGAAACGCATATCCGAACAAAACTGAATAACAATGTGATCTCCACAGCCCAACATGCATATATAAAGGGCAAATCAGTGGAGACTGCACTTCATGAAGTAGTCGGTACCATTGAACAGAACAGTCAATCCAATATAAAGAGTATACGTTGGCTGCATTCCTCGATATAGAAGGGGCCTTCAACAACGTTGAATACAGTGCTATTCGCATGGCATTAAGTTCCATAAATATCGAGCCAACGCTATCAAACTGGATCGACTCCATGCTCCAAACGAGAATAGTAAAAGCAGTAATGGGTGCAAGTACCCTAAAAGTCAAAACTTGTAGAGGTACACCTCAAGGAGGAGTGTTATCCCCGCTACTCTGGCTCCTAGTAGTTAACCAAATCCTGGTTAAACTTGACAGGAGCGGAATAAAAGCAGTAGCCTATGCCGATGACATCGTCATCATGACTTCGGGAAAATTCACTACCACCCTTTGTGAACTTCTCCAGACAGCTCTAAACAAGCTCACCAGCTGGGCAAAAAACTGTGGGCTAAACGTCAACCCTACTAAAACAGAACTTGTTCTGTTTACGAGAAAACGTAACATTCCAGATATACTTCCTCCCTCCATTAATGGTATACCAATAATTTTATCTGGTACGGCAAAATATCTCGGAATTGTCCTTGATCGTAAACTTAACTGGAAAGAAAATTTAAAAGAAAGAGAAAGGAAAGCTCAAATCGCTTTCTACACTTGTAGTAGAATTTTTGGGAAAAAATGGGGACCTGGGTCACAAAACCATTCACTGGATGTATACATCCATAATAAGACCAATCCTCACATATGCCTGTCTAGTCTGGTGGCCATCATTAGAGAAGGCTTCAAACCTTAAGACTATGACCAAAATCCAAAGGCTTGCATGCATTGGCTCAACTAGTGCCTTGAGAACAACACCAACTGCAGTTCTGGAAACCTTCCTGTCGCTAGCCCCCCTAGATCTTTTTACTAAGAAGATGGCGGCCAAAAGCGCACTGCGACTCAAACAATGCAACAATTGGAAAACAGGCATATCAGGCCATAGAACCATCATGAACCATACAGACATAGACATATTGACTTCAATCCAGTGGCCCTAACAGTCTTTCCGACAAGAGAAAAGCTGGGAAGAAAACAGGGTTGTAAAAGGAAATCACATTTCCGTCTTCACAGATGGTTCCAAAAAGGACGAAGGGGTAGGGTCAGGTATCTTCTCAGACTACCCCACCATAGATCAATAAAGCTTCCCGACTTCTGCAGTGTCTTTCAGGCAGAAGTACTTGCAGTGTGCGAAGCCGCGAAGCACTTAGCTACGCAAAACCTGATCAACAAAAATATTGACTTCTTTATAGACAGTCAAGCGGCCATTAAAGCTATTTCATCCATTATCACAAAATCCAGGGGTGCCAGCACGTAACTTGTTACAATCGAGGATTGTCGATGCAATCGAATGTCGACAGCACCTAATTTGAATCAATCGAGTTTTCTCGATTGTATCGTCTTTTTTGGCAGCACACAAACTGGGAAACGACGCTTGAAACAAAAGTTTTCCCTCGACAGAAAATAGTTATCGTCCGTCGACCTAGGCAGTGTTTTTTTTTTATTAGAAATGGAAAAAACTAACAATATGTCAATTAATAAAAAACAAATTGAAATATTAACCATATTTAGCAAAGGGAATCCTCAAAAAAAGGTCTCAAAATAGGAATGTGAGTGTTATCAACACAGTATAAAACACTTCTATTTCCGACAACTTGAATCTACTATAATAATACTCCTTGCTTTCTTGAAATTTTGAACTATAAAATTTTATCAGTTGAGAACAAAACTTGTTTTCCAGAACAAGCAACGTATTTCGGAAGAACTTTGACTCTGTTGTTTGTGCCGTCTCTATAGTAACACATTTGCTCCGATATTCACTTGGTAACTTCCACTGGCTAGGAGAACTGGTGGAACCGATGTACTTCTAACGCTGTTTGGGAAATTTAAGCAGCCTAGTACCATCAGGAAACATTCTTTATTCAATCTGAACTGCAGTACAAAACTAAAAAAAACAAATGGTTTGGTTTCGAGTCTAATTTCTTTTTTTATACAAATATATGGACACTTATTCATTTTCACGCAATTCTAATGGATTACTTTTATCTCTGAGGCATCTTCTTTTGATTTTTGAGTTAAATACTTCCTCATCGTCACTCTCTGAATCAAAAAATATCATTTTTAAATGGAATTCAACTTATTTCGATCGAGCTTTATTTTAAAGAAAACCAATTGTACATTTCACTTCGTAGTTCACAATGGTGTTTTTAAGTTGATATCAAACTGAAACTCGTTACAAAATACGTGCTGTCAAAAATAATTTGTTTCGAGTTGGCCGACGATCAACAATCCTCGATTGTAACAAATTACGTGCTGGCACCCCAGACTAGTAGACCTAGACAGCTGTCGCAGTAACCTAAGACTGCTCAGCGAAACAAACACAGTTTGTTTAACCTGGGTTCCAGGACATCATGACATAATTGGTAATGAAATGGCGGATAAGCTGGCTAAAATCGGATCAGCACGCGAATCCAGCGAAACGAATACCTCAGTTCTAAGGCCTCTTGAGCAAGAAAAAAACAGAATCAAACACAATTTTCTAAAAACCGCCAATGACAGGTGGTCTTCTTTAGAAACATGCCGAGTCTCTAGAAACCTTTGGCCAGATATTTCCAAGAAAAAAACAGAATTTCTACTCCAGCTAAGCAGACCTCGGCTCTCTCTGTTGATTGGCATTCTCACGGGACACAACTCGTTGGGTACCCACATGATGAGAATGGGCATTAGCACATCCGACTTATGTAGAGGATGCCAAGATGAGGAGGCAGAGGAGGGATCATTCCACTTCCTCTGTGAATGTCCTAGCTTGGCCCACACTCGGAAAAAAACCCTCGGAGAATACTTTTTCGGCGAACTGGGCGACATCTCAAATCTCCCACTGAGCAACGTCCTGAAATTTACTCAGGGCTCCAAATGGTTCAGTGGGAGTTCCCTACCACAATAACCATTTACCTTTCTTTCTTTTCCAATCCTCCCATTTCCTCATCCTCTGATTTCCCGGGGAGCACAATGGATAATTGAGATCCGAGTGAGGTGTTGCCACTTGTGGCTGCACCCCCCATTTAACCTAACCTAACCTAACCTTGGATGGTATCATAGCAGAGTTTTACAAAAATGCCAGTTCACAGTTTTTGGAACATATTTTATTATTATTAAACCGGACGTTCAACAATGAAACGATACCAAATAATTTATAATAAGCCAGTCATGCATCTCTGCGGTTTATAAAAAAATGATCCTAATCTTCCTGAAAACTACAGAGGTATTTCTCTACATAACTCTCTACGGAAGCTATGCACTCAAGTTCTGTATCTAAGACTTGTATCTTGGGTGGAAGTAAACAGCAAAATAAGTCACTTTCAGGCGGTTTTTCGAGCTAGTCTCTCAACAGTTAATCAAATTTTTACATAGTGTTCTTTTATAAGAGGATGACATTGTTGTCCTTACTGATAATCCGGTAATTTTACAACTTCAAATCTATAAACTGTACAATTATTGTAATCTATGGGCTCTCCAAATAAACATTACAAAACCGAAGATTATGGTTTTTAGAACCCATAACCGCGGTGCCCGAAATGACCGTTCTTGGAACCTTAGAAGTTGTAAAAGAATTTAAGCACCTGGGTTTTACAATAACGAGTAATCTAAACCTAGCAGCACATATAAAAGACGGGTATAGTACGTTTCGTCATTTTTATCTCGTTTATTGTTGTTTCGCCCAAATTGTTTCGAATTTCGTTGTTAAATTTTTCGTGTGTTTAGTTTATTTGTTTTTCGATATTTCTCGCTTCGCTTTGCATTCGTTTCGTTTAAAGATCATTTATCCTTTGATTACTTTATATTTGGCTCGTATCGTTTTCTAGGGGCTAGAGGTGTAAAAATTCGCGCGAATTTTTACACTTCTAGCCTCTTTTTTCATCCACAAAAAGCGAAATACCTATCAAACGATGGCGAAATAATCAAATTCTACACCTATAAACAAAAGCGAACTAATCGAAAAACGAAACAATAGAAAACGAAACGAGCCAAATATAAAGTAAAAGCCTTAAAGCCCATTAATAAAAGCTATCCCTCTGTAAATGCATAATTTAATTTTATTACTTCTGGGCTACTTCCGGTTTTGTTTTTTGTCATAACATTTTTCTGTCCATTCTTATTCCCTTTTTTTTAATGTTTATCCACGTGCCCTATATAATAAAAGCTGTATGAATGGAAACACAATCTACCAAACAAGACTCTCTCTCCACTTAAAAACAACAAAACAAAAATCACATGGCCGAAACAAAACAATTTGCTAAAGTGGCTAAATGAAATTAGATTTGTGTTTGGGAGAAAAAGAGGAGCCTCTTTTTTCATCCACAAAAAGCTAAATACCAATCAAACGATGGCGAAATAATCAAAAATTGAACTGTTCCGGTTAGTTTTGGGTGTCGTACAGAATCTCCAAAAAAAAAAATCCCCATCGATCAAAATCCCCAAAAATTTTTATCCACCTAGCTAATATCCCCATTGAGATAATGCACATTGATGAAATCCACACCTAAACAATCTTTTTTGTCAAAATCCCCACGAAATCTCCAAATCCCCAGAGTCTGTGTACATATAAATTATGTGCATTTACAAATCCTAGGAAACATGCTCAGATTAAATATAACAAAATTAAAAGATTGGTGGAACAAAGAAAACATGCATCAGAATTAAGTTTTTTGAAGGGAATAGCTTATAACATATGTCTTTGTTAAATTATAATATATAACTGTAAAAAGTTAGAAACCATTTTCTTGCATTGACAATTTTAAAAACTTTTTTTCATTTTTTTTGTGTTTGTTTCATTAAAGACTTTCAAAGAAATTTCATTTTGTTACCATTACTGTTACGTTATCAGTATATGAATATTTATTTTGTTAATGATTTCGAAAATGTATTTTTATTTTAATAAACGTTACAAGCATTATAATTTTAATTTTTTGGATTACCTGTAATACATAAACCTAATATCCCCAAAACAAATATATTCAAGTAGTGAATATATTTGTTTTGGGGATATTGGGTTTGTAGATTCTCTCTTTGGGGATTTTGGGAGTTGGGGATTTTCGTTTGGGGATTTTGCGTTTGGGGATTTTCGTTTGGGGCTTGTGTTTTGGGGCAAACTTTACCAACCCGTTAGTTTTGTATTTTAACAGTTTGCTTAGCTTCTCATCAAACCTTATTGAAAATTGATTAGAACCATCAAAGATATATCATATTTTAAAAGCATGTGATGAATTTTATTTCCTAGTTTAGAGAACTACTATACCATGGGTGCACTCACCTCCTCAACGGGTCTCCACCTTGCCGTGGTGAGGAGGCTTACGCTAGAAACCTCAAGCAGGACAGCTACGGTTAGATGCTCCTGAGCGGAAAATCAGCTACCAGCGAGGGTTTCGGGCAAACTAAGTGAGACCCACCCCTATGAAAATTTATGAAAAGAACACAAAACAGCAACAAAAAAATAGCGGGGATATACGCTAAAATGTCAGCAGATGTCACGGCTGCTGGCTCGGGCTTTGCCTTACGATCTCAATATCGTAAGGAGAAGTCGCCAGTGACTGACTTTTCTTTTTTCATTTTTTCTTTGGTTTGTTTGACGACCTTACTTATAATTTTGGATCTTTTTCTTTTTTCTTTTTCTTTTTTCGTTCTGTTCTTTTTCTTTTTCTTTTTCTTCTCACATTTTTTCACAGATCCAACTTACAAAGTAATCGAGGCTCAATATAACAGAAAAGAAAAATCTGATTTAAAAATGAATACCACCCAGAAGAACAATAATGTTTCCAAGATGACCGAGGAAGAGGAAAATCTCCTCCTTGACCCATTCTCCAGCTTAGGTATGGAAGATGGAGCCAGCGGTGAGGCAATCATTGTTGATGATATCAGCGATTCCCACTCCATAGCGGACTCCGATACCTCAAACCTATCGTGCGTGTCCAGGCGGAGTAAAATCTCCAACTGTAAACGCACGGTCAAAAGGCTGGGGAAAGTTGACTGGAACGATATGACTGACATTGACCGGAAAAGACTCCACAACGCACGAGCCTTTTTAGACAGGGAGAACTTGGGAAAAGACGGGCCTACTGCTAGTCTAGCACCAAGCCCCCTGCAAGGTATGACTGACAAAACTGACAAAACTGACAAGACTGACCAAAACAAAACGCACGACACACGAGCCTTTTTGGATAGGGAGGGATTGGGAAAGGATGGGCCTACTGCTAATCCAGCACCGAACTCTCTCTCCCTTCTGGGTAAGAGTGTAAAGACTTCGATGGGTCCGCCTGCTCCCTACACTGATAAAATTCAGCCGAAGAAAAGGCTAACCCCATCGACGGCTGGTGCGGAGACTAATACGCTTACAGGACATAACACGAAGGACAAACAGACAGACCCTAAGGTGCGGAAACACAGCGGAACTTCTAACCCAGAAATGGGAAACGAAGTCTTCGCTGAGGGGAAGGACGAGCGGAAGCGGGAAGGTAGTGTAGAAGGCCATAGCCCTCCGCAAGACCTGAACGTGACCGGAGAATCCAACCCCGAAATTCCGGCACTAAACAAGACAACGGACAGTCTGGCAACTGTCATCGACAGAAATACCGGACAACGACGAGCTAGGGTCCTCAGCAATAACGAACGACTACTGAGACAAAGACGCAACGCAGAGAAGACCGTCAGACGCCTTTCGAAAAAGAGCCCTGAATCGTTAACGATAAAGGCAAAAAGGGCTCTGGTCAGATCGCAACAAAGACTACGGACAGTGACAACAACAGACATAACAAAACGAACTGGACTAGACCCAACAGACAAAAAACAAGCGGAGCAAATACAGGAACTGGCGAGGTGGCCTCCCTGCCCTTGTCAACACCGGTATGCCGAGCTGCTCGAAAAGGGCAAGAAATGCCAGCTCCTCCCCAAATAACTCCTCACGCAACAAGATATCAAAGAGGATGAAGACCTCCTTAGTCCCTGCTACAAAGGGCCACCAAGTCGCTATCGCCGACTTTGGGAAACCCGACCGCAAACTGAGTGAAGACGAATGGCAGTTACTTGAACTAAGAATCCTGGAAGAGGTAAATGAGGCGATCGTCAAGAGTAGGCAACCGCCACTCTTCGGGGACCTCACTACCGTCCATGGTTTCAAGATGATGAACTGCGAGAATGAATGGACCCTTAAATGGCTCCAGGAGTTCGTGGAAAAGACGGCAGCTCCCTGGCAGAATGCCGATCTACGGCTTGTGACTGCTGGTGAGATAAAAGATCTAAACCGACCAATGGGTAAACTGTTGATCAGAGGCCCCGCTATTCCCCGCGATCGGCTGGAAAGGTGCATCCTTTCATTAAATGCCGAACTTCTGAGCGACCAATGGAAGATCATGAAGGTGGAGAAAACGGAGACGGGAACTGAAATGATTGTGAGATTGAACCACAACTCCATACCACTTCTAAGACGAGTCAGCTTTAAAGTTCGCGTTGGCATTACCCGATGCAAGCTCAAGCTGATAGCTAGAAGCAATAAACAGGTTAGTAAGGCGTTGTATATAAAACAAAATATGTCATGGATTTGAAGGTAATACAAATAAATCTCCAACATAGTAAAGCCGCCTCCGCCAACCTGGTCTACCTCATGGAGAGTAGACAAATTGATGTAGCCCTTATACAAGAGCCTTGGGTCGCAAGAGGAAAAATTAAGGGCCTACACTCCAAAGAACTCACGCTGTACAAATCCAATTTTGTCAGCCCAGACAGTAACCATAGAACTTGCATAGTAGCTAGAAAACAGTTAAATCTCTTTCTTCTAACTACTTATAGCACAATAGACCAGACCGTAGTAAAGATGGAACGCGAAGGACTCCCATCTCAAATTTTGGCCTCCATCTACATGCCATATGATGGAATTGAAGGACCACCAGCGGATATCACTTACCAGCTGGTAGAATACACAAGTAAGAGTAGACTAGATATTATTATGGGATGCGACGCCAACGCACATCATGTGCAATGGGGAAGCATCGACACAAATTCTAGGGGGGAACTCTTATTTGAATTTATTTTAAGAAACAATCTTTTGGTTATCAATAGAGGTAACACACCTACCTTTGTTACAAAAAACCGTAAAGAAGTACTTGACATTACCCTCACAAATAACTCGGACACTTGTCCAGTAGAGCAGTGGAAAGTACTAGAAGAACTCTCTTTCTCAGACCATCGTCTGATAAATTTTATCATTCCCACTACAGATTGCCCAATCAAACCATTTCGTAATAATAGACGTACAGATTGGGCTACCTTTAGTAGGGAGGTGGACGATAACATAGATTCCCTTAATACGAATAGGAACCTTGAACCGCAAAGCCTTGATAAGTTGACTGCAGAACTCACAGGGATTTTGAGAAATGCCCTGGATAAAAGCTGTCCTCTGATCACAACGGTAAAAAAGAACAAGAAACCAATTTGGTGGAATAACGAACTGAGCAGCATTAGGAAAGAAACTAGAAGACTTTTCAATGCTGCCAAACGGACCGGCTCCGAAATTGACTGGGAGCATTACAAATCCAGCCAAAGGAAATTCAAAAATGAAACTCAACGAGCAAAACGCTGCTCATATAGAAATTTTTGCAGTGAAATCGAGTGTACGAACAAATCGGCCAGACTGCGGAAAATCCTCTCCAAGGAGACCATACCACTTGGTTCTCTGAGAAAACCGGATAACCGCTGGACTGAATCCCCGGTCGAGAGTCTAGAACATCTGTTCGATTCGCACTTCCCTGGATGCAGCCCTATAGAGAACAATGAAATAGAAAACACTAGGTTTTCTAGACACGAAATCCCGGCAGATATTGTAACGGAAGAGAAGTTGGAATGGGCTATCAACTCCTTTTCATCTTTTAAATCTCCGGGTCACGACGGCATTTTCCCTATGATGCTACAAAAAAGCAGCAGGATAGTCATCCCACATCTAAAGAACATTTTTGAAAATAGCCTCATATGGGGCTACATTCCCAAAATATGGCGGGAAGTTAAAGTCGTTTTCATACCGAAAGCCGGCAAACCCAGCCATATAGAAGCAAAAGACTTCAGACCTATAAGTCTGACCTCTTTTATACTGAAAACGTTCGAAAGGCTACTTGATTTACACATCCGTAGCTTCCTGAAACCGGAAGTAATATCTACCTTTCAACATGCCTACACAAAAGGACGAAGTGTGGAAACAGCACTTCACTGTGTAGTAAGGACCATAGAAAAAACGCTGCTAGATAAGGAATACACTCTGGCAGCTTTCCTGGACATTGAAGGAGCCTTCAACAATGTACAAAACAGTGCAATTGAGAAGGCCCTAAATGATCTAGAAGTAGAAGAAACAATCACAAATTGGATCATGTGCATGCTAACAAAACGTCAGATCCACAGCGAACTGGGAGGTGCAAACTTGAAAAAGTGTGTGTCACGAGGAACCCCACAAGGAGGTATTCTCTCACCCCTGCTCTGGACCCTGGTCATGAATGAGATCCTCGTAGCTCTCAAGCATGACGGCGTGAAAGTGGTTGCCTATGCCGATGATTTAGCTCTTCTGGAAACAGGAAAATTCCCTTCCACTATTAGCGCACAATTGAATTATACACTAACCAAGGTAAGCGCCTGGACAAAAAGATGCGGCCTTGCAGTTAACCCCCTGAAAACAGAGCTGGTACTCTTTACAAATAGAAGAAAAATACCTACTTTTGAGTTACCAAGACTAAATGGGATCCCTCTTAAGATCTCTGATCAAGCCAGATACCATGCTGGAGTGATCTTAGACAAAAAACTAAATTGGGGTCCCAATATACAAGAAAGATACAAAAAATCTATGATAGCACTGTATTCGTGTAACAGGATTTTTGGCAAAAAATGGGGACCAAATCCCAAAATCATCCTGTGGATGTATACTGCCATTGTAAGACCTATACTTTCTTATGGCAATTTGGTCTGGTGGAAGGCGCTGGAAAAATCCACGCATTTAAAAACCCTAACCAAAGTACAAAGATCAGCCTGTATTTGCGTAACTGGTGCAATGAGAACTACACCAACCGCGAGTTTGGAAGGAATCCTCGATCTCACACCTCTTGATCTTTATGTTCAGGAAGCGGCAGCAAACAGTGCACTTAGACTAAACCTGTGTAATGTCTGGAAAACTAGCCAAACAGGACACGCACAGATCTTATCGCGATACGCAGAAAACATCATCTGCACGGATTACATAACTCCATACCTGGACTTTAAAAAATCTTTCACAACTAGCTTCCCCAATAGACAGGATTGGGAGAATGAAACACCTCACTTGAACGATACGTCTATATCAATCTATACCGACGGTTCAAAAATGGAAGCTGGAACAGGAGCAGGCTTCTTTTCAGAAAGCCTAAATCTTGCCAGTTCATTCAGACTTCCAAATCACAGCAGCGTCTTCCAAGCCGAGATCTTGGCAGTTACAAACGCTGCTAAACAGGTGTCCATGATGGCGCTATCACATGTTGATATCACTTTTTTCATTGATAGCAAAGCAGCAATAAAAGCGATTTCTACCACTCTTATCAAATCAAAGCTTGTTTCTTGCTGTCGCGAAGAGCTAAGGGTTCTTGGCACGCAGCATAACGTTAGACTCTGCTGGGTTCCCGGTCATAGTGGTATACCGGGAAACGAAAAAGCGGACGAACTAGCGAGAAAAGGATCAACACTTGACCCTTCTCTCATTGATAAATCAATCAGGATTCCACCATGTGAAATGAAACAAATCATTGGTAACAAAATAATGCTAAAATCCAATGAAAGATGGGAATGCTTAGACTCCTGTGTTACTTCCAGGAAACTATGGCCGAAATACGATAAAAAAGAATCTGAAAAGCTGCTATCATTGAATAGACCCTCATTGCGAATGCTTATCAGTATCATAACTGGACATAACCTACTAGGTTATCACAAAAAGAAAATGGGTCTTTGCACCGATGACATATGCAGAGGATGCAATGACGAAGATGAACATGAAGACACAAGTCACTTCCTTTGTCAATGCCCAGCACTCTGCCATACCAGGAAAAAGTTTCTAGGAAATTACTTTCTAAATGAACTAGAAGAACTATCAGGCGCTCCAAAAAGCAGCCTGTTAAACTTCACCAAGGCCACAAAAGGGTTAAATACTGAACAGACATAAAACCATAGGTTTCTAGGACGTTACAATACGCCAGGGTATCACAAGGGATCTACATTGATCTAAGTGTGACGGAAATAAGATCAACCGTCAGCCCATTTTACCTAACCTAACCTATGGGTGCACTCAACGAAAGTTGTATTTACCATCTGGTGTGTACCCAGCCTAATATCGCAAATTCGATGTTCGAATTTGTCATCGGAATTCCTTCTCGAATTAATTTTACAAATGGCTATCGTAGAGCTGATCATTTCCGTCGAAATGATCGCTCTCTTTTTACTTAAACCATCGGCCGAGTCAGACGTACCTTACCTTGTACATACACTCGCAGTGTGGCAGATGGGCCATTTTTTTTTTTTGCTCAACCCGAGCTCAACAGAAAATACATCCAGTTGCAGTTCTCGGTAAATAAAATTGTTTTATTTGATAAAAAGTAGATTTCCTAACGTGTTCCTACGACAGGATAAACCAACAGGAAAAAGCATTGTTTCACAGGCAGGAGAAAATTGCCCCCATCGACCAGCTACCACGATCTTCTTGGACGCAAGTATCCGATCGCTAGGGTCACATGGTGGGCAGGAACTTTAGGGAAAGGTGGACATATGTACCACACCGAGCCAACCATCAATACGGTCAATATAGTAAACTACGATCGTCCCTTAGTAGCAATGTTCAGCGATGTGCCAAAGATGGTTTATCGCAACCCAGGTGCTACGTAAGCTAAAAGCCTAAATAAAAAGAAAAAGAAAATTAAATGTAAAACGGAAAAACCTAAGTTAAAGTATCTAAAGAAAATCCTGTAGAAATAGATTAGTGAAGTTATGATAGTGGAGATAGTAATAATAAAAATAGTGTCTTTTTTGTAAAGAAAAAAAAAAAGGAGAGAAAGAAAAGAATAATCCATGAAAATAATAATTATATCTATCTAAGAGAAAAAAATAATAAGTGATAGTGGATACAGTAAAACAAACGCATATATGTATAACTATAACATACAACAGGAGAAATTCGGGATCGTCACCACCTTTGTGCGCACAACGCTGGATGGATCACCCTGTGTAAAGCAAAACAAATGTGAGTAAAATTATTAGTTTTAAAATGATTACGTAATACATAATCCACTATAATCCTATTATAATCGCTATTGATCTTACAAAAATGATCTTACAAAAACAAACCTAAAGAAGAAAAAAAAAATTGCAAATAGAGTTGAGTTAAGTTAATCTCTTAAATTGAGACGTTATGCATATCCATGATTAAAATTGATCGGTTCTTTTTTTTTCTTGTGCTTTTTTTTCTAGTAGTAGTGGAATGACGTGTTGAGTTGAGTCCACTTTCTAGTATTGTAGTAGTGTATAAGATAAGTAATTAACAATCATACAACATGTTCATGAGTATGTGGAACGTAAGAGTAAGTGGAGAATTTTGCCGTGAGGGTGAGGGGGTCACACTCTTAAAAGCAGTCGCCAATTAATTACTACTGAATTTTCTTAAGCGCTGTTTGTATTTATATTGTACCCAAGTACACAAGAGTTTTTTTTTACTCTTTGCACATAGAGTCCACACATTTCAGTTAACGTTAATGTCTCTTAAGATTGGACAGCATTAAATGATGTTGTAACAGCGTGCATTAAAACATATGTTAGGTCAACGAACCTTAAGTTGAGATAGGTTAGGACGTAGGAGTGAATTATATAGAGAAAATAAATATGAATGATTGTTTAAGATTTAAATCAAAGAATTGAAAGACTTTTTAATTAATATGAAGATGGGTTAAGGAAAGATTTAAAGGGAAGATGAAGTGAAAGAATGGATGAAGCGAGGTAAATAATAAATCGGTTGTTTTTGTTGAGATATCCGAAAGGGGCTGCACATCAACATAGGCAAGTGCAGCTTGGAGGTAGCTTATGCGCTACTAATGGATAAGGGAAGCCATGTAGCCCTTGGGTTACACACACACACACACCACCTGTTGTGATAAACGCATTCAGTTATAGCTTGATGGTCAACGAACATTTTCTCGTGGTAAAAGATAGTAATCCATTATCTATTTGGTTTTTTTTTTGGCACGAAAATTTTATTATTTTTGTGTGGTTCCAACGCAGCAAAATCCCCCCCATCCGACGAGCTTAAGCCGTGCGTCGACAAGCGTGCCAACCTGCTGCATACAAGGGATTTAACAGATTTCTCCCAACCATACAAATGTAATATGGCTAGCAAATGTGAGGACAACCATTACCTATAACGCGTGTGTCTAAATGTTGGTACCAGCTTATTGCATTACAAGCATTTTCAGAACCAATTCGTCAGAAATAATGTCAAATTTCGAAATATTGGGTAGATTATTTTATTAACAAAAACATTCATTTGAACACCAAAACTGAACATATCCATAATGCATAGTTCAGTATCAGACACGTAGAGAGTACTAGTATGATAAAAGTGTCACAGTGGTACCTGTTCTTAACATACAAACCAAGATATGGAAACGCATACCCTCTCATTTCATAAAAAACTCCCTGCCCTACCTGAATACCAAATTTCACTTAGCTACGATGACGGCAACCCGTGCCGACTTCGCACCGAAAAATATTTTTGTACCTTTGTCGGTAAATGGCAACTTACCACATTTCGAACGAAAACCATAGTGGTTTCTGACAGTTTAAGGTTTTCTTTAAATAATCTCAAACTCAGTTTTTTAGTAATAACTAATGTTTTCAAATGAAAAAGAATCAAAGCATCTAGTCAAAAAAACCTCTAAAATAAGGGACACCCTAATAGTTACATGTTCCATGTTACTTTTAAACAAAATAATGAAAGAAAATATTTATTAAATTTCTGAAAAACCGCACCGATTTCATAAGCAATAATAAATCTGATAATGAGCGAAGTAATGGAATGCCAAAACAATAGATTACCGTTGAGACAAAATGCGAAAAAAGAGTTATCGAGATAAATAAAGTCTAAATAATCAATTGTAAGTTCAATGGAAATGCGAAAAAAATGTTAAGCAAGATAAGAAATGCAAAGTAAGTGTGCAGCGAAATGATTGAAAATGACTGAATAACAGAAAAACAAAACAGGCAATGCAAAATAAACAAAAATAATTGTGTCAAAAACAAAACAATGGAATGCGTAATAAAATGTGCGAACCAATTGGCACCCATAAAAGACAAATAGTGTGTGAGTGACTTCAAAGTGATCAGTCGTGTTTTTCATACTCTGGTGTTTAAAGTAAAATTTTTTGAAAACAAAAACAAAAAAGAGCAAAGTTGTTGCCAAAACCAATCCAAGAACTATATTGAAATCGGAAGAAGAGAAAAAGAAGACGAAAATAATTCCTTTTTATTATAAAACAATCATTTCAATAAAATTTTTTTATTAATCGAGTGTAAATACACACAGTAAATATACACATACATACACATAGACAATAATAGCAAATTCTTATGTATAACATGGATCCATGCTCTGAATGCCTCTCCGATCTCCCCGTCGATGGGGACTTCGTTCTATGTTTCAGGTGTGATCGCAAGATGCATTATGGATGCACAACACTCTCCGAAAAATCCTATAGGAAAATGACAGCGGCCAAAAAGAGGAATGGAAGTGCCCAGCTTGCAGAAAAGAACTTCTGGCGCCTTCTATACCCAAAAGTTGTGATGAAAATACACCTATCCAACCCATGAACAAACGCTTGAGAAGTGCTACCTCTCCAGATGGTCTCCAAGACCAAGGAACTGCATCATCAAACGCAACATCTACAAAAAACTATGAATCACTAAACAATGATATATTAAACGAAATGAGGAAAATGAGAAAAGAAATGACTGATATCAAATCAAGCTGTGATTTTCTTGCAAACAAATACGATGAAATTAAAAACACTATGGATTCAAACAATGAATTGCTGCGAAAACTCTCAAATGAGATTAATGAACTCAAAGAAAACAACACAAAAAAAGACCAGCAAATTTTCACAATGGAAACGAAGATAAACGCACTAGAACAACAATTATTGAAAAACAACATCGAAATAAAAAATAGTCCTCCTATACAAAATGAGAATCTGGCCGAGTTTGTCCAAGCATTGGGCAAGACAATTGATGTTAATGTTTGCACCGCAGACATCACCGATGTTTACAGGACAAACAAAAAAAACCCGAACAAATCTACGATAGTTGTCTCATTTATTAGCCAAACTTGTAAATATAACTTTATTAAGAAGGCAAAGGCGAAACGCAACATTACAATGACAGAAATTATTAAAAACACAAGCAATGGCCAGGCTTCATCAGTAAACGAAAGAAACGATTATATTTATGTCAACAATCATCTTACACCAACAAATAAACACCTTCTTTGGCTAGCCAAAAATAAAGCGAGAGAATCTAATTGGAAATTTGTGTGGGAGAGCAACGGCAAAATTCTGGCAAAAAAGCATGAGAACGGTGAAACAATACATATTGGTGTGTGCAACGATATAGATAAAATGTGCAACTAATCCTTACATGCATGTTTGAAAAGAAGAATAAATAAACAAAAGTTATCATGATGGAAAACGAGTATAGCGAAGCTGATGTCAATTTTAGGGTAATATATGGTATTACTGGCATCGAAAATGAATTTTTAAAAAAACATGAATTTTTGTTGCATTTGTTTAAATATAAGATCCATTACAAAAAATTGGGATAGTTACATAGCTGAAATTGGAAATGTGTTAAGATATGTCGATATATTGGTTTTAAATGAAATTAATATACCTAAAAGAAACAATGAAATATTTTATATTGATGGATTCAAATCTGAATTTATTGATAGGAAAGGAATGAAAGGAGGGGGCGTTGCAGTGTTTATAAAAAATAATATAACATATGAAATTATACCTTCTAACCCCATATACTATGAAGGAATTCATTTACAAGTTAAACACGGAAATGAACAAAAACATATACATGCAATATATAGACGTCCAAAGCTAAGCGCAGTTCGATTTATTGACGAATTGAATACAGTAATCAACACAGAAAAGCAAAATATAGTCTTAGGTGATATGAATATAGATGTACTTGATGAAAACAATTCGTTAGTTTTGAAATATATGGAGATGATGGCATCAAAGGGACTAACAAATGTTATAAAAAAGCCAACACGTGTTGATATAAGACGAAATACATCTACTCTTATTGATCACATATATGTAAGCATAACGAAAGAAGACATTTTTTCTGCGGTTGTGGAAACTGATATTGCCGACCACTATGCCATACTTTATGCAATAAAAGGACAAAATGAATGCCGATCATTGGCAGAAATTCAAAGTATGCATATTGATCAACATAAAGTTAACGAGATCATTCAACACACAAACTGGGAAAACATGATTCAAGAAAACAATATAGAAACTCTTTACGATAACTTCGTTTCAAAAATAAATAACATATATATGGAAGCAAAAATAAATAAGAAATCAAAACAAAAACGAATACAAAAACCATGGATCAACAGTGAAATAATAACAATGTGTAGGAAAAGAGATACGCTATATAGGAGATGGAAAAATAGCCCAAGAAACCAAAGTTATGAACGAGAATATAAAAACTTCCGAAACGTTGTAAACAATAATATACAAATTGCGAAAACCAACTACTACAAACAAAAATTTTCGAATGCACAATATGATCCAAGAAAAACGTGGAACGTTATAAATGAAATTTTGGGAAGAAAAAAAGCCTCAATTGATGAAGTCATACAAAACAACTTCTCTACAAACGTCAATGGTGTTTATGGGATCGTGGAAGAATTTGCTAATCAGTTTGCAAACCAAGTTTCTAGCATTATGCATATATGCAATATTAAAACGCAAAATTTTAATCATGAAAACTTGGAAATCTCTGAGAGTATTTACATTAGAGAAGCTAGCGAGGACGAAATTTATAAAATTCTAAGCAAAATAAACATTAACAAAGGACCTGGAGCAGATAAAATTAGACCAATCGATCTAAAAAATAACGCAGAAGTCCTAACACCTGTTGTACAAACAATAATCAATCGTAGCCTGACACAAGGTTGCGTGCCAAAAATCATGAAAACAGCAGTCATACGTCCTATCTATAAAGGTGGGATAAAAAGTAACCCCGAAAACTATAGACCAATTGCAATCATGTCAGTCGTAGAAAAGTGTTTGGAAGAAATAGTAGTTAACCGACTACACACATTTATTAGTAAACACCAAGTTCTACATCCAAACCAATACGGATTTCAAAAACATAAAAGTACTGAAAAACTTCTGGGAGAATTTACAAACACAATTAACGAGGGCCTTAATCGAAACCATCACATCCTTGTGCTATTCATCGACTTTCGTAAAGCTTTCGACACTCTGAGTCAGGATAAGCTTGTAAGCACCTTGAAAAGAGTCGGAGTAAGAGGATACTTATCAGATTGGCTTACAAACTATTTAACTGATAGAAAGATCAAGGTCAAGGTGTCAACTACTACAAGTCAGGAAAAACCTAGTGCATATGGTGTTCCACAAGGTTCGAAACTGGGCCCAATATTGTTTATTCTTTTTACGAATGAACTTTTGAGATTGTTTAAAAACACCACAGCTTATGCATATGCAGACGATATCGCCATTATAGTCAAACACAAACAATTAAGCTCAGCCGAAGAAATACTTCAAAAGCAGTTTGATGATGTATCCAAATGGTGCCACGACCATGGACTTGTTATTAACGCTCTCAAAACAAAAGTTATGCATATACGCCACCCATCCAAACGAGAAGAAACATTCAATGTCTTTCACCGAAACGACCAGTGTCCAATGTTAGCAAACAATAATCCAATCGAAATCGTCAAAAAAATAAAGTATCTAGGAGTCACTATAGATGAGCATTTTCTTTGGCGTGATCATATAAACACTTTACGTCACCAACTCAAAAGCACACTGTTTGCCTTAACTTATCTAAAAAGATTTTCAAATTTTGAAGTTCTCAAAAAAGTATATTACTCGTTAGCAGAATCACGAATTCGATATGGGATCCTGGCATGGGGAAACGCTTCAAAAACACATCTAGATAAGATATTGAACCTACAACATCGTTTAATTAAACTGATCAAACCTATTAATGCCGAATTTAAAGTATTAGATGTAAACGCAATTTACCGCTTGACTGTTTTGAATTATTATATGGAAGATGAAAGATTCCTGCAACCGATAACACATAACCTTAATACCAGGAGAAGAGCGCTTGGGATGCTGGAAATTCCGTCCACATTCAACGTATACGGGAACAGAGAGCTTAGATATATTACTCCGAACATTCTAAATGAAATACCCCGAAATATTAAAAATATATTAAACTTTAAAAAAAGAAAAAAAGAAATTAAAAAACATCTTTTAGAATTGTATTTTGTGCGATAATTAATATAACATAAAAATAACTTCCACTTTTACCTCTCATTTAAGTCGTAAATAATAAGATATATTTCTTTTATTTTTGATTGTTTTGCTATTTTTCTAATTTATCAAAGTCAAAACTCATTTCAACAAAAACATTAACAGATCTTTTGAATCACTTTTAAACTTTAATAACATTACTGTATTTAACCACCTGCAGACAAGCACTTTGCTTTGTGGGTAGCCTATTGTAAAACGAAATATAGTAAAAATAAAGAAATTTTGAAACTGAACTGAAACCTACCTAGCAGTTCTCTCACTCAAAAAAAAAAAAAAAAAAAAAAAAAAAAAAAAAAAAAATCATCCATTGCGAAATCAGCTATTTCTGTATGTGGTCAAGGTGTGGTCAACAACAGTTTAGATCCGACGCTACCGTTAAGAACTCACTTTGTTATGCTAATGAAGTGTATGGTTACACAATATGCGAAGATTTCAAAATTATCCAACGATGTTTCTTAAAACGTGTCCTTAGCAGTGGCGTAGATAGGGGGGGATCAGGGGGATAGATCCCCCCCATTGGGATCGTTAATTGTTCAACATAACCAGTCATGAACCAAAAAAGTTAAAGAAACACAATGTGAAATCTAGTAGCTAGGTACTTCCAACGTGAATTAAGTCTTATTAGTACTCACAGGATTGTACATTCTATACTTTCATTCAACAGGGAAAATACAAAGTCAATTTCATCTGAAAGAAATTATTATTTCGGCAAATCACCTAATCTTTTGAATTTCATTTTTTATATTGCAGTTTACCAAACATTACTGTATTAACAATCCAGGTGATGTTCTTGCAAAGCTTATAGTGGAAAATCTTCAAAATTGTGATCTGACCATATCTTTTTTGATCGGCCAAGGGTACAACGGAGCAAGCAATTTGTCTGATCGATACAATGATGTTCAGGCAATTATTCGCCAACAATTTGCTTCGGATGCTCTGTACGTCCATTGTGCAGCACATTCTTTGAATCCTAATATAAAGCAATTGAAGATTTTGAGAAGCTATTTCCGTTTGTGTTCGAGACTATTGACCAAATAAGAACATTGGAAATTGACGCAAGGAACTTAAAAAACATTAAGGATTTCGAGTTTTTGATTAGATTAAAGGTTAAAAGTATGGTTTACCAACTCTCGTTGTCAAATAGTCGTGAGATTCATGGAGTGAATTTAGACTTGGTGCAAGCTATGAATCTCGCCAAAGATTTAAGGGATCAACTAAAAATTCAACGGGTAGAAGATGACTCATTTTCGAAAGTGTTTGAAGATGCAAAACAAAAATTGCTGAAGTCCTTGATGTTGACGTTAAACATAAGAGAATAGTGAACCGACAAAAGAATAGTTCGAACCCTTCGGTTTCAAGTACAGAAGAATCTTTTCGTGTTATGAAAACAATCCTTTTCTCGATTTCTATGTAACGAACCATGGCGAAAATTTTACAAATCATGAAAACTTACTAGAAGGGTTTTCGGTTCTTTTCAAGGATTCTTCGTCTGAAATATACAAAGCAGCTGAAAAATTTAATGAAAATGTTGAATCCATCTTCTGTTCTTGAAGAATTAAAAACTTGGAAGAGAAATTTGATCCGAAGGAATAATACCTACCTACTTCCTTTAAGAATTCATTGGAATTGGAAGCGCTCGATAGCTGCCCCAAAGAAAACTTTCCTAACTATATATATCACTATATATATAACTATACAGGGTGTCCCGTAATTCGTTTTACATACTTTGGGATATGATTCTTGGTCATATTCTAAGAAAAAAATTGTTCTACAGTAAAGTCCGTTTCTCAAGTTTGACATCACTTTTTGACAATTTAAAAAAAGGCTAACTTTGGTGTACCCTGACCTGTGTTAAATTCGATATCTCTGTCGAAACTGATGATAGGAACCTAATCTTATACTCAATTTTTTGTAAAAATAACAACCTTTAAGAATGTGTTTAAATTAGGCTTCCATAGGTTAAGGGTTGCCATATTTTCAATTTTAAGTGGTGTTCAAATTTTCTTCCCAAAACAAAGTTTTGACTTTGAGGTCGTTTTTTTGGAGAAAAGGCCTGATAAACATAGAGTTTCTTTATTTTTTACAGATGAACAAAACAATAATAAAGAAAAAACTCAGCGTTAAGTTAACTCAAAAACCCATACATTTTATGATACATGGAAAAATACAAAATGGGAAAAATTAAAAAAAAATAAAAAAAAGTTTTTGCTTTGAGGTTTGTTTGAATAAAACAATAATATGATCACTTTTAGTAGTTTTTTTATGTATTTAATACAAATACAATTATAACAAGTGCTCAAAGCCCCATCCTTCGTTTTGAATCCATGCCAGAGCCCGTTTTTGGATTTCACTGTGGGTGTTTGCTGTCGATAACTCTTGTCTTACTTGTAGTCTTGTAATCTTTGAACTGTATTTAAATTTGACTCCTATAGGCTAAGGGTTGCCAGATTTTCAGTTAATATAAAGTTCCTGGTATCCTTTGTTGTGCTTTTCTTCAATTTCCATTTAAAAACTCATATAAGAAAAAAAATGTCTGCGTATTCTTCTCTCGTAAATGAAAGCATTTCAAAAAAACTCTCTGATCAAACTGCAATCGTGACTTAATTTGACAAACTAATGAACAAATTTGTTTTCTTATTCTTTTATACGACTTATTTACCTATTGAACATTCATACCCCAAATTTAAAGCAAACATGCACAATGAAATCCAAAAACGGGCTCTGGCATGGATTCAAAACGAAGGAGGGCGCTTTGAGCACTTGTTATAATTGTATTTGTATTAAATACATAAAAAAACTACTAAAAGTGATCATATTATTGTTTTATTCAAACAAACCTCAAAGCAAAAACTTTTTTTTATTTTTTTTTTTAATTTTTCCCATTTCGTATTTTTCCAATTATCATAAAATGTATGGGTTTTTGAGTTAACTTAATGCTGAGTTTTTTCTTTATTATTGTTTTTTTCATCTGTAAAAAATAAAGAAACTCTATGTTTATCAGGCCTTTTCTCCAAAAAAATGACCTCAAAGTCAAAACTTTGTTTTGGGAAGAAAATTTGAACACCACTTAAAATTGAAAATCTGGCAACCCTAAACCTATGGAAGCCTAATTTAAATACAGTCTTAAAGGTTGTTATTTCTACAAAAAATTGAGGCTAAGATTAGGTGTCTATCATCAGTATTGACAGAGATATCGAATTTAACACAGGTCAGGGTACACCAAAGTTAGCCTTTTTTTAAATTGTCAAAAAGTGATGTCAAACTTGAGAAACGGACTTTACTGTATAACAATTTTTTTCTAAGAATAAGACCAAGAATCATATCCCAAAGTATGTAAAACGAATTACGGGACATCCTGTATATATCTTCTAACAGGATATTAGTTGCACTGCCCGTTTCAACGTCAACTCCCAAAAGAAATTTCTCTTATTTAAAGAGAGTAAAAACAACACAAAGAAGCGTGACCAACGAAGTGAGATTCTTAAAAATATGTCTTTTTTAATAACAATAAAGAGGACAGAATTAAAAGGATTCTATGATAAATTTTTTAAATTAATATTATTTCACCTACTACTTCAATATTTATTTTAGCTCACATTCAAATTAATGCGCATAGTATATTATCTTTAAAAAATACACAATTTCTTATGACATACATAATGAATTCAATGAAGTCTTATTACCTATTTGTGTTTTTTTTTTAATTATTAAATCTTTTTAAAAAATGAGCGAACTAGGTTCACCCCCCCCCCCCTAAGCCAAAAGCTATCTGCGCCACTGGTCCTTAGACTCCCTTCAAACACCCCTAACTACGCTTTATATGTTGAATCTGGATTACCTCCGATTTACCTAAAAACCTAAAGGCAAATGCAGACTATATTGTTAAAGTCTTAAATAGGGCTAATAACAAATCTCAAATGAATCTCTGTTTGGGGGAGTCTAATTATTTTCGCAATACGTTCTCAGTCAATGAGATGCGTTTTATATTTAAGGTCCGTGCAGAAATGCTTGAGCTAAACTATAGACCTCACAGAGGTGATATTAATTATAATTGTACTCTATGTAACCTTAACCTGATCGAAAACGTTTATCATTTCCTGCGCCTGCTGCCCAATGCTTCAAGAAATTCGGCGTTTATGCTTTAACAAGAGATTTCTTTTGACAGAGGATTGTTAATTTAATTTTAAATGCAGAGAGTGGATGGAAAGATTTTATCCGGTTTGTCTCTGAACCTACAACTTAAAGAAAATTGTACGTGAATTTATGTAGACTCAATATATTGTTGTTTTGTTTTAGCTTAATTAAAAGCCTACTTTCCAACAGATATTGAAACTCTTAAATTACCTTTAATTTTGTATTTCTTTTGATTTTCTTTTTTTTATAAGATAACATAAGATAATTTTGTTATTTCTTATAGTTTTTATTTGTTCACAACGTTTTTGAATTTCGTTTATATTTTTTTGGATTTTCTTTTTCAACTATTTGTATTGTTTATTAATTCACTGGCGAAATTTATCTTTCATGTTAGAATATCTTATGTACTTTTTCATGCTTTTAATTTTTATTTGTAGATACTCTCAATGAAACCATGCTTGTAAGTCTTTGAATATTAAATATTTTTAAAGATAATAATAATAATAATAATATTTTCTAAATAAATCTTTAGAATATTTTATTTGTGATGTTTAGTTGGCGACCCTGTATCGCAAAATGTTTTACGAAGAGCATATTTTTTCGATATGTTCTAAAGTTTTATTGATTTTTTATTAATTTTTTTTATTATTATCTTCACTCACGGCGCTGATGAAGTTACATTGAGAAATACAAATTTGAAATAATCTTAAAGATGGTACTTATAAAAAATAAATAGGGTGGAGTTACAGAGCGAGGAGCCCTTGGGCGTTGCGCATTTCTCACAACCATGCCTTGAGAGGGAAAGGAGGGGACCTACAATTTTCAGCCGGTTCCGAACGGTTAATTGAGAAAGCGCTTTTGATGGCAATGAATTTATTAACGGAGGACTTGCCAATTCCTCGCGAAAGGCGATACCCGTGGAAAAACATTTTTGCCTCTGCTGGGAATCGAACCTCAAACCTCTGGGTTAGCAGGTGGACATGCAAACCATCACGCCACGGGTACCACTTTCTGGTACTTTGAAGGGTGATTTTTTAAGCGCAGTTTTTTTACAAATCGAATAAGACACTCTAATTTGCACCATAATTCAAAATTTTTATTGGAACACGTATGTATTGGTTTTTGCCATTCATTACGAAAACTATTGTAAGATTCTTACTCTATGTGACTAAATACTCTTTGATGAGCACCTATCTGTCATTTGTCGAATAATAAGCTATGTATGTACGATGTACGTAGTACATAGACATTAAAAAAGCTATTTTTACAATGTGCAATCGGACACTCAGAACTTTTCTGCTTTCCACTAACAATAACTCGAAAAATCCATAACCAAGAGAATAGCCACTGACACAAAAATGTGCCACCATGCCATCCATCAAACATTTCGGCTTACATTATATTGAAATGCCGCCCGCCGGTATGAGAAATGAGAAGCTTGGAGTAGGTATGAGTACAATGTACAACACGTTATCATAAATTTAGGGCCTCCCTTGCCTTGTTTAATAAGCTTCATTTTCAACAAAACTCATCTCATTTATTTTTCAGTGAAAATATACTTCGAGCCTTTAATTAATTCGTCAATACTAGACGACATGTCTTTTATTTTACACGTGAACCTACTGTGGTGCATGTCAAACCCATGTTCTTACAATCCTTTCTTGTAGACATCATTTAATTATTTATAAAGTGTCGTGTAACAATTCAAAGAACACTACCAAGTAAATAAAGGTATCTTGTCACAAGAATCTAAACTAATTATACTTTACGTAAAACGTGTTCTAACACTTTATAAGATAGAATCACCAGCAGAAGCATGAACAGGAACAAATCTTGGGAGTGAGTTGTGTGGCACACACTCCACACTCGCACAACTATGCAATAAAGAGAATCTTAATAATATCGGATCCTGTTAGTATACAAATGGTTCAATTATACCCCTTCGATCTATGATTATTATAATGATATATATAAATCGATTCAATTGGTTCATCGAGCAATGAAAATCATTGATTTTGATGAAGACAAACATTCAATTTAATGAAGAGCCCTACTGGAATGTGCAGACGCATACGCATCCATCTATTCGATTGGAAACTCTCTTGATTAGAGTCAGGTCTTGAAATTACATGGTAATAATATATCAGCTATTTGTACACAGCACTCTCGGGCATGGTAGCCGATAGATTGTCTTTGATTTCGAAAGATAATTTATATCTCGGGAAGGCCTAGCAGGCACTACTAAAATTTAGATCAATGCTGCTTAAAATTAATTGGTCATTAACAATTGGATTGAGATTATGAATATTTGTGTTAGAGCTAATCTTGATGGGTAATCTTAAATGGAAAGCCGGATCATATGCAGTATACATTTTAGGTGGGTTGTATTTTTTGTCAACGATTCAATCGAAATCAATCAATCAATTTAAAGCGCTTAAGATTATCTCTATGCACTATTAAGCCTGAACTACAGCGAACTCCTCTATCAAAAACAAATTTAAAAATCTTCCTCTCAGTTTTAAAAAGTGAATTTGAAAAAAGCTCGGACATATCGAAGCTTTCACTTTAGGCCATTTTTTGAAAACAAACACAATCAAACAATTTTGTGTATTTTTCTTTAAAGGTAGCGCTTTCATCACCAAAATCCTGTAGTTTTCACAACAAAAGCTCTTTCATAGTTTCAAACCAATTTTGAAAAAATTGAAGTAAATGTCAACTGTGTTTTAAAATTTTAAAGTAAATTGAAGCATATTCAATTAAATTTTCTGAACATTGACTATAGCCAGCTCCCAAAAACAGAAATTTTTTCTTTTTTGACAAATTGTTTAGATATTGTTTTGTTTTGAAATATGCTTTTCAATTTTTTCTAATTTTGCCAACAGGTGACACGCAATAATATGTGTGTATTTTAAAAGCTTTTACTTTATTTAGTTTTTTACTTTTTCACTTTGTGTTTCGATGTAGTTCAGGCTTTACTGTTTTTAAGTTTACTTATCTTTATTTAATTTTACCGTTAGTTTTTAGCTGTAGAAGCTTGGTGCCCAAGTAACATTTTTGGAGCTGCAAGTTTTAAATATGCTTTAGAAACGCTTTAAAAGAGTGAAGTCCGTGGCTACTGCTCCATTTTGAACTTTGTTACAGCTTCTGGCAATTTTTAGTTTATTTAATGCTCTAAATGTGTGTCTTACAACATCTCCAAGCTCTTAAACCTTATAAGGCTAGTTGCTCTATCAATATGCCTTACTACAACCTTTACCGCAACACTCAACGAGCCTAGCTCATTTTAAATCTCTTTGCTTTACAAAGGCATTATATCCAGTGCTGCCGTTTCTACTGTCATGACAGTAGACTACTGTTTTTTCACTCTAAAAAAGTCCAATCTCCTGTCTCCTGTTACCAAGGCATTTTTTTCAAAATTCTACCGTTTTTCTGACTTTTCTAACTATTACATTGAGTAACTCAGTAGTCAAACATTTTATTACTTTTTACAAACATTTATCATAAGTTCATAAGAATTTTTTTTATCCTCGTACCACAATATTCTTCATCTTCAAGAAAAGATATTATAAAAGAACATACCTGTTCAAGTTCTACCTCGAGTTCTAATAATTTCATTTTGCCAGATAAATTAAATATTTCTGTTGGTATTTCAGATGCTGATAATTATAAAAACTTGTCTCATATTTATTTGGGGCCGAATGTGAGGAATTTTTAAGATTTTTTGATTGAAGATGTTGAAAATATTCGGGAAAATGCTTTAAATTTCTACATTAAAGGATGCAGTGAAATAAAAAAACGTTTTCCAATAGATAGTTTACTTTTTCAACAGTTTCAATTTGTAGATCCTTGTATAGCTCTTAATTTAAACAGAACACAAAACTTGAATTCTTTGCAAATACTTTGTAATCATTTTTCAAAATTGATAAATACAGCCTACGTACTTTAAAGAAGAAGAAAGACAAAAAGTAAAAGACGCAGGTATTGAAGAATTTTGGAACATGATTGCAGGTATCAAAGATTACAACGATGAACTAATTTTTAAAAATATCTTTAAATTGGCTGAGATTGTTTTAAGTTTGCCACACTCAAATGCAGAATGTGAGCGAATTTTCAGCATTGTTGCCGATGCAAAAACAAAAAAACGGGTTTAGGGAATAAGACTCTCAATGCTATTGCTGTTATAAGATCGCACTTAAAAGAAGATGATTTGAATTGTACGGCATTCCAAATTACGGAAACACATTTGAATTTAATGAAAAATCAATGAGAAAATATGTGATTATATTTTAAATAATAATTTCAACTAAAAGACTGAAATATTGTCCTATTTTATTTTAGTTTTTAATTCTTTTTTGATTAGTAAGCCATACATTTAAAAATATGTAATTGTGAACATGAAATTTTTTTGTTTAGTTTTTGGATAATTTTATAAGTTATTTATTTTGTTTGCTTTGAATAATAATTAAGTTTTGTTTTGAAAAAATAAATAAATGAATTTCCAGTTTAGTTTGGTGAGACCAAACAGAAACCTTAGAATTTTTTTCATTTTGTAAGGTTGATGTATCGAGTTTTCAACTCTCTGCATAGCATTCTTATACAATTTAGAAGAAACATTGCTAAATCTTTATTTGACTTAAGGTGATGCCAGCACGTCATTGATAAATACCGACGTAAGCGAGGTTCACTAACACATTCGAGTCCTGTTGGACGTTCTATTCGAAAAAAATTAAATCTCCTGTTTTTTCAACCCGTTGAACAGGAGATCTCCTGTTTTTGTCAATTCATCGAACGGCAGCACTGATTATATCTGCTCGAGAGATGTACTAAGAGCTATTCGGGAGCTTAACGCTTTACAGTGCAGGATAACTTAACTTTAAAGGAGCTTGAGAATTAAACAATAGTGTCAAAAAATAGAATAATTGAATAAATATATAGAATATATTTCGTTTCTAACTTTGCATTCGGAACATATTTATCGAAAAGAGAATTGTTTCACTCTACTATTTACTATATCTAAAGTTCCACTGTTATATATGTAGGTTGTTTTTCAGCTGTCAAAAGAAGAACATGTAAGTTCAGTTGTAATAAATATTTTTATGCGGGGGAAAAAATCACGAAAAATCGACGTTCCAGGTGCGACAGGGTCATAAAGTCAAAGTAAAGTGAAAAAATGAATTTATCAAATCAAAAAAATTACACTGCTTTTTTGACATAACAATTTGAGTTTTCACATTGACAACATGTGACGAGATTTTTTTAACATAAAAAAAGTTTTTGCTTGGGACCAAACTATTTTTGAGGTTCTAATTATGAAGTTGTCTTTGTGAAATGAGCTTCAGGAGACCTGTATTTGTGTGTAGTTTTCTCTCTTGTTAAATTTTTTATTGGCAAAAAGAACATGGAAAGTGTATTTTTTGAATTTTCATTGAAAGAAAACACTTGATTTTACATGGGCTTTGTGAACATAATACCTCCAAAAAAGTGGTCACAAATTAATATGTATAACTATTTTGCAAGTTTCAATTTTGTTGTGTATTGATCACTGCGAACAAATCAAATAAACATGAAACATGTGTGTAAACAATATTAAAATGTCGTCAAAAATTATTTGAGCAAAAAATTTTTAAACGAGGCACCCTGTTTCCTGGTTATGCTGCTCTAGAAAGACAACAGTGTAGCACTATGGGCTGTATAGTAGCTCTAAAGGAGATGTTTTTGTGGCGTCATTAAAGTGGTGGTTTTGGTAATGACTACCAATTTTCATACCAATTTCTCCATAAAATTTTTTGGATTTTGTTTTTATTTATTACTAAAACTTAAATATTTCTAAGGCGCGTTGTAAATTTTCAAAGTGCAACATCTATAAAGCTAATTCTAGATCTCAAAGTAAGAAACAAAAGCTCTTAATAAATGTTATTTCAGTTCTAGAAGCGCTTGCAGAGCAACATGAATTTAATTCGGCCAGCTAACCCAGCTTTTTAAGCGCTGCAAGAGCTAATATAGAGCTAAAATTGTTACTTGGGCGTCGATTGTCGATTTCCGACTTAGTCTTGCTCGAAGAACTAATGCTAATAATTTATTAAGATAATAAAAGATAAAAAAAAATTAAAGATATAAAATTTTTAAAGCATTTATTAATCAATTCGATTTTGACTTTTTATATGAAACATTTGCAATAGAAAATATTTGTTTTTGAATATTCACAACGATTTGGAAAACTATAAGCAATAGTGGCCCATGATAGAACATCTTATTTACTGGTGATAGGTGACAAAAACGTGAAGCCAAGGAGGGAAAGAAAACGTAATTCAAAAGAGAAATTCATTCAATTTTTTTAAAGCTTTAATAATTAAAAAAAAAAAAAAAAAAAATAATACTTCATTGAATTCATTGTGTATGCCATAAGAAATTGTGTGTTTTTTAAAGATAATATACTATGCACATTAATTTGAATGTGAACTAAAATAAATATTGATGTAATAGGTGAAATAATATTAATTTAAAAAATTTATCATAGAATAAAATCCTCTTTATTTCTGGCCTTTTTAGATAAAACACTTATAACCTCGTCTGCTGCTATTAGTATTTCGCGTTGAATAGCTAAAGCAGCCAAACCATTCAAACAGTCTTGCAAATAAGTAAACATCCAAAGCTTATCACACTGTTATAAAAATTTACCTATTTTTAAGAATTTCACTTCGTTTGTCATTGTCATTTGTATTGTTTGTATTCTCTTTAAACTGGGGAAAGTTCTTTCGGGAGTTGAGGTTGAAACTGGCAGTGTAGCTTATAAAACTAAAAAGAATGTCAGAGTGATAAGACGTGTTTCTTGTATTCTCCAGTTAATCACCCATTCAAAGTTTTCTTTCGAATTAACCAATAAAAGGACAAATTAAAAAAGTGTATTTCACCCTCATTGAATCTTTCTATACCAAAAACAGTGCAATTCCAATGAATTCTTAGAGGAAGTACTAGGTATTATTCCTTCGGATCAAATATCTCTTCCAAGTTTTTAATTCTTCAAGAACAGAAGATGGTTCGGCAGCCAAATATGTTTGGTAAAACTCAATATGTTCATTAAATTTTTCAGCTGCTTTGTATCTTTCAGACGAAGAATCCTTGAAAAGAACCGAAAACCCTTCTAGTAAGTTTTCATGGTTTGTAAATTTTTCTTCAAGGTTCATTACATAGAAGTCGAGAAAAGGATTGAAAACAATAACACGAAAATATTCTTCTGTACTTGGAACCGAAGGGTTCGAACTATTCTTTTGTCGGTTCACTATTCTCTTATGTTTAACGTCAACATCAAGGACTTCAGCTATTTTTTTTGCATCTTCAAACACTTTCGAATATGAGTCATCTTCTGCCCGTTTAAATTTTAGTTGATCCCTTAAATCTTTGGCGAGACTTATAGCTTGACCAAGTCTAAATTCACTCTTTGAATCTCAAGACTTATTGATAACGAGAGTTGGTAAACCATACCTTTAACCATTAAACTAATCAAAAACTCGAAATCCATAGCGTTTTTTAAGTTCCTTGCATCACTTTCCAAAGTTCTTATTTGGTCAAGAGTCTCGAAGACAAACGGAAATAGCTTCTCAAAATCTTAAACTGCTTGATATTTTGAGATCCATCGCGTCAGATTCAGCCTTTTTAATGTCTTTTTTTGTGGAGTCTCTTCGCCTTCGCTTATTGTTTTTTTGGAACATATCTTTTCTTTTTGGTGTATTGGAATAATTATCAACTGCTTCAATTGTGGTAAGGCAGATACAGCAAGGATTCAAGGAATGTGCTGCACAATGGACGTACAGAGCATCTGAAGCAAATTGTTAGCGCATAATTGCCTGAACACCATTGTATCGATCAGACATATTGCTTGTTCCGTCGTACCCTTGGCCGATCAAAACAGAATTGGCCAGATCACAATTTTGAAGATTTTCCACTATAAGCTTTGCAAGAGCATCACCTTGATTGTTAATACAGTAATGTTTGGTAAACTGCTGCATTAAAGATTTTAAGAGAAATTATTTTATTCATACCAGTCGTGGAAAATCAATATATAAAATGAAACTCAAAAGATTAGTTGATTTCCCTGTTAAATAAAAGTATAGAACGAACAATCCTGTGAGTACTAATAAGACTTAATTCACGTTGGAAGTAGCTACTAAATTTCACATTGTGTTTCTTTAACTTTTTTGGTTCATGACTGGTTATGTTGAACAATTATCGATCCCAATGGGGGGGGGGGGGGGGTATATCCCCCTGATCCCCCCCCCTTATCTACGCGACTGCTGTGAGTTGGCGCTATGTAATGCCTCTTGATTATTTCTAGGGGGTTACATAAAGTCATTGCCTTTGAGGACAAGCTGAACACTATTGAAACCTTATAGACTAATAATTCGTGGCATACAGCCCGATATGCTCGAAAAATCTACGCAAAATTGAACCTTCCGAATTTACCGTTTGAAACGAAGCGCGGACAACATTTACATGAAGTTATCTTTTAAACGTTAGTGGCAGAAACCAATTTATCGATTCCAATAAAAACTTTGATATATTTATGATGCAAATTTGAGTGTTTTATTCGATTTATACGCTAAAAAAAATCACTCTATAGGAAGATTAAAATGAAACCTTTTAGTCTTTAGTTTATTTTTAAAGTAAACTTTTTTGTTCGCATTTATGTAATTTCAATCGAATGTTGTGATTTGGAAACTGAGATAACAAACTGAGATCAAAAATCATATTGAAACTCATTTTTTTATGTTTTGTCAACTATTCAGCCGGCAAATTTTAGTACAGTGGTGGTCCAGTATAACGAATGCCGATATAACGAATGCTCGATATTACGAACACTTCTATTTAACAAACAAACAACGAATTTCAGTACTTTTTATGTACATAATTTGAAAAATAAACTAATAAGTCTATTCCTTAAATGTTTCGTTATGTGTAAATGAAGTTAAATATATTTTTTCACTCTATTAAGTGAAGTACGTTCTATTTACCTAAAGATTTGTATGACAAAAACGTTTCGATTTAACGAATTTTCGATATAACGAATTGACTCTGGACATTATATCGTTCGTTATACTGGACCACCACACCACAAAAAGGAAAGCAACAGTTGTTCTTGGTCACGTATGTGTGTGAATATTTTCTTAGCCCCAAACAAATTCCTTCGTGCACTAAAAAAAGTTCGCTTTTTTCACTTACATATTAAAATTTTATTGCAAGTCATTTGAAAGGTACTTTTGTCATCGTTGTTTTGAAAATTCCTTCCTTCAGTTTTTCTGCTATAGTTGCCTTGGGTTGTTTCTGTTGCATAGCTATTATAAAAGTTTGCTGTCCAAAGTTTCGAATGTTCAGTTATTACAAAAGTTTCTCAGAGAGTTAAGAATACATTTTTTTTCTTTTACATACAAATACAAACTATAGGTATGTATAGTGGGTTTCATCCTTTCACTGTGAATTGCTTTTGCATCTCTTTTTTTTTAATTGGAAATCAGTCTCATAGATTTCCTTCGTTTGAACATCAGATAGCACTAGAATTTCTTTTCATTAAGTGGGTGTTAGTGTTGAAAGGACAAAGTGATGTTAGGCAGTGAATTTTTATGACGAATTCAATTTAATTTTGTAAGGCTTTGGTTCTTTTTTTTAGAACAACGATTAAAAAAAAAAATCCTTGGAGTCTGTGCCTTAGTTCCTCTAACTTCAATATCTGAGGTGATTGTCTCTAAACATTGGTTTTTCAATGGTTCAAAAAACATGTACCTATTAAGACTGTCCAGGTAAGGTTATATTAAATTTTAGTTTCTTGCTTTACAAACACACTTAGACAAATGAAAGGTCCATTGTGATATCAAAAAATTGGCACGACTGGGTCGCACGAACTTGCGATTGTGTTCGAAAAACTATATCAAAATCTTAAGGCTGAGTAAAAGGTTTTGGTATTAGCTCTTCATAATATATTTTGTGGTACTGGGCTGCCAACTACACATTAATTATGGAAATTGAATTAAATCACGCAAAATTATGAAAAAATTGAATTAAATATTCCAAATGTTTCAATCAAAAATCAAAAAACGCCATTATTTTGCAATTGCTAATACATATATGCATGATGAAAATTTAATCAATATCGTTGGACCAGGTTTTTAAAAAAACGGTTTTTTATTTTTCACTTTTTTTGAAAAACTGTTTTTCTTAAGTCAAGTATGCCAAATCCTAGATCATAATAGAAGCTGTTTTGACTAAAAATTTGAAAAAAATCAATGTTATATTTTTGAAGTTATTTCAAAATGTCAAAATTTTAAAATTTTTTTTTTTTAAATTTCCACAACTAAGTTTTTTTAAAACATTGATATGCAGTCCTGCTGTTACAGTTTACGACTTTTTAAATCAAAAGTTTCGTCAAGATCGTGTCAGCCATTAGCGAGAAAGTCGGTTTTGAAAAAAACCGTACTATGGGGGGTACCGTTTTTAGCCTTTTTCGAAAATTTTTTTTACATCATAAGAAAAACAATCCTAAATTAATCTTTCACACAAAATTTTATCGAAATAGTTGGAGCCGTTTTCGAGAAAAATAAGTATTATCATATCGGTTGTATTGCAGGTACGGTTATTTCAAGACCTAGAGACTTTTTAGAGAATTCCAAAAATCCCTCTGTAGGCTGCCCCATAGACCCTAACTGCAAATTTTGAAGAAAATAAGTCGATTGGCTCAGGCTGTAGATCTATATACAGACAGACAGACATACAGAAACACAAAAAGACAGGCAGAATTGCAGGACCCACTTTTTTCGTATTCTCTATCATCGTAATGTCATGTTTAATTGTCTCAAAATTTTTTTTCTGCACGATTGCAAGACTTGCCTTTAGTACCTATAATCGCAAGTAAAATATAATTTGAGGAACTGCCACCTAATCAAACCATTTTGTGCTTTGAAGACTATGAATATCTTAATTAGTAAAATCACTTGAATCGTCGGAAAAGAGTTATACCAAATGTAGTTAATGTCGTTGAGAGAGCGCAGGACATGTGCAAAGAAGATGTGGAACGGTTTTCTTTTCTTATTCGTCCTTCATGTTCCGAAGAAGTGGTACATTTAGCCTTGCGGCATGTTTACAGTGTCCGGTTATAACACCGATTAAGGTCAGGATCAAGGTTGGGGCAGATCTTTTTGGTAGCCACACAGGTGGTGTTGTTTGTCCATCTACCCAGGAATGTCTCTTTGCCCCACCACCCAAAAAAGGTACACGTTAAACTGTTCTGTCATCTGGTTTAAGAGACGATCAACAGTCGTGGGCGGTTACAGAGTTTGTAGAATCATTACCAAGTGATTAAAGTGCTGCTTGACTATCTAAGAATATATTTGTGATATTTGTGGAAGATATTACGTTTTCTCTGAGCCATGATAGGACATCTTTGATCAAAAGAAGATTGTCAGGATGCTTAACAAAAACTGTAAGTGACTTACAACTGATGTAATTAATATGTTAATTAAAAATTTAAGAAAACTATTAAGTGTATCCTTTAATATTGTTATTTTTTACATGTGTCGCTTCTCTTTCAAGACTAAACATTCTTCTATTTTGTTAAACAGAAAGTATTAGTTTCTCGAAACTCTTTGGAGATTCCAAAAGTGCACTTAATTATTGCTAATCTCTTAACAACTTTCTTCTTATTCTTCATTCTTCCCGGCGTTACGGACAGGAATGATCACATCACTCCTATACTACTTATCACCTTCACACTAGTAATCCATCTGTGGGACACGCTGCACAGTGCGGCGACTAGTGGAAGAAAATTAAAAAAAAAAAATTGTGTAAGAAGTAAAGCTAAATTCAAGGTAATAAGTATGAATGAAAGAATCGAAAAATTATTTATGGAAAAGCTCAATTTTGTGTTCTCAGAGGTCCTCAGAAAATCAACTAGAAAAAGAATCTAATGAGAGCAAGATTTATAGGTACCGGTTAAAAGAGGGTTTAGCGAAAAAAAGAAAAGAAAATACGATATTTGTTCCCTATGCTAACATTCTAGAGAGAAAATATAGTTATTCTAATTGTTTATTTCACGCAAATTTTAAAATTTTATGGGAGTCCAAAGCAAGGCTTCTTATTACGCTGTAAGTTCTGACTTCAGTAAGTCTGTGTGGTGCCGTATGGGAAAAAAGTGTTTCTTTAAAACAAAGAAAACAATCATATCTTAAAATAAAAGTAAGTTTTTTCTGCGGCAACTTGCTCTTTTTCTTGCAACAAGTGTTTGTTAATGAGCAATTTTTACAGAATGTGTTCAAATAAAGCAAGGTATAGACATTTTTGATCCTGAGAAAATTCCGCTATCATGAAAATCTACCAAACGTTGATAACAAATAAGTGTAACCTTACGAGTGATGGCAACAAGAGCTGAAGTAAAAACTTGTTTTTTTTCCAGAACCCCCATACATTAAACGCACTTGTGCGCCACTTGGACCTAATAATGCGTCGGCAAACCTCCCAGTTTTGGATTGTTTCATGTCTGAATATAGCCAAATCCAGATTTCATTTCATTTGCTTATTATTCCTTTCCGAATCTGAGCACTGAACGTTGTAGGATATTGCCTGTTTGACAGGCTTCCCTTTTTTGAACGTGAAAATACGAACTGAACTGGTCGTGCTCCCCGGGATTTTTGCTTCACCGGATTGCTACCTAAAATACGTTCAAGTTTTGTTACTCCTGCTGTCATTAGATAGAACCATATTCAGCTGAAGCACTTTTCCATTCAAATAAATATCTGCAATATGCATGTCTGGATCAGAAAACTATAGTAATACTAGTACCTACTCAGAATGTTTTGGATAGATACGGTACCCACTATCTTGCTTAACTCTTATCCATACGTCAAGAGCTTGTTGCAGAGACGTAGGATCTTTACCTAATAGGGACTGTAATAAGAGCAGAGGACTTCACGGCCTTTCCTTGGTGTACACCTTCTACGACTTTGAATGTCCAGCTGGACATCTAACCTCGGCTACCGCTCCTTTATACACATCCTCAATCGTCCATATATTTTATTTATTTTATCAAACTTATTTCAAGCGGTTATAATAAAAACAATAGTTTAGTTTAGTTTAGTTGGTTTTATTAAATCATAAGTTTTTTTTTTCAAAATTTAACAAAAAACAAATGGACTTGGCTTTTGCCGTCTGCCAGATTGACAATTTTAAAAAGAACTAATAAAAAGTAAAAAAAGTACTTAATTTAAAATTTCAGAAACTTCCGGTCACAATTCTTTGTCTGTATGCAAGAGCGATTTTGGAAAATAAAAACAGTTTCTTCATATCGACTTGGTTCAACACATTAAAGCATTCTTCATCCGTTAGAAAACTTTTTCCAAAGACTTGCAATCTTGTTTCCTGTAGTATAGGGCATTTTCCAATAAAGTGCAGGACATCTTCTCGTTCTTTCAAATTACACAATTCGCAAAGGCATGGTAAATCATCTCTGTGTGGTACATAATTTAGGCTCAAAAGTTCTCCTCTCAACCTTATCATCATGGATATTTCTTGTACGCTGTTGTTGTCATGAAATTAGTTTTTCTCTCCCAAATTATGATCTAAACGACTGTAAATAGATCTAAAAACTGATAATTCAGCATCTTGCCTGTATTTAGATGCATATGGCTCATCCACCTTCTGTATCAGCCTATACATCTCGTTTTTCCAGTTGTCCTTATTTCCTAGACTTAAGTCCACGGCCATGTCGCACTGCAGTGCAGATCGAACCATTCCGCGTACCAACTTGTTCCATCCGCAATATTTTTTAGAGCCGCTTTTTTTGGTAGACGCTCATTAGACATTTTCATCACTTTTAAGATATAGTCTACCTGCAGTTTTAAGGTCTTAATAAACAGAGGTGAAAGTCCCGTTCCGACCATGAGTAAATAGTTTGGGGCGTTTGAAGGAATATGAAAAATTCTTTTAATATAAAACCTTAGAAGTTTCTCGACCTCTTCATATTGTTTATGTCCCCATACCTGCGCAGCATAGAACATCACTGACTCTGCAACTGCTTCAAAGACTTTACATCTGCTGCTATGTGAAATGAAACGATTTCCAAAACATTCTTTCCACGTTGCGTTTATTGCGTTTTTAGACTTTGCTAATTTTTCTTTGAGATGCTTTTGCAAGGTAAAGCCGTTGGTGAGCAGAACACCTAAGTACTTATAATCTGCTACCACTTCCAATTCTAGTACCATCTTTCCTTTCTACTGCGCCTTCCTCCACCTTTCTTACAAATCATTATCTTGGATATTTCCGAGTTAACGCTTATATTCCAGAGCTTACAGTAGTCATAAAGGCGATTGATCATTAGCTGCAAGGATTCTGGTGTACGGACAGCAAAACCACATCGTCCGCGAACAACAATAATACTAATAATAATAATTTTTTTTTTCCTATAGGGGGAGGGGGAATGCTTTTACGCATCTTAGGGGCCGTGGCAGGATTGGCGTCCTACTATGTCTGACTCGCTTTATGCAATACCGACTAAACCTTACCTCCTTCCTTTTAGTTTCTTCTCAACCCTCCCTGGACCTGCTCTTTGCATTACTTCAAGGGGGTATTTTGTTAATGCTCTATGCTATCTTGGGTTTACCTGCTAACCCGCATTAGTTCTTCTTCTCTCTTTTTGCTTCTGAGAATATTTTCGACGTACTCAAAGATTTTTTACCAGTTTGCACAGCTATGCAGCATTTTCTGCACTATGTTTTCCGGTGTAATTTCTCCAGTCGTTGCTTGTAGATCCTGACGGAGGTTCTCCCATTTTCTGCAGACAAAGAAGGTATGTTCTGCATCATCTTCTTGTGAGTCCTCGTACTGGCACGATGAAATGCTCTGTTTGCCAATTTTGTGGAGAAAGGCGTTGAAGTATCCGTGTCCGGTGAGTAACTGGGTTACGTAGTAGTTTATCTCCCCGTGTTTCCGGTCATTACACTCAGCCACGTTCCTAATCAGCCTTGCGGTCCATCGTCCTCTAGTTTCTGAACTCCAGCGCTCTTGCCACTTCAGTTTTGTCAACTCTTTAGCCTCCTGGTAAGCCGCTTCTGTTCCGATTTCCGCTTTTTTTTTCATATGCGTACTTTCTTTCTTCAGCTAGCAGATCGGTAGGGGTCACACCTGCGATCACAAGGACGGCTGGTTCTGACACTGTCCGGTATGAGCTATATGAGCCATCTGCTTCCGGTACTTCTCCTGTTTTAGTGCGTCTGCCCATATTTCACTTCCGAACAGAAGAACGGCATGAATGGTAGACATCAGCAGCTTGCGCTCGTTGGCAGTTGGTCCACCTACATTTGCCATCAGTCTGCTGAGTGATGCTGTCGTTTTCGCGGCTCTTTCCGTTGCTGTTTTTATTTGTTCCCAAAACGTTAGTCTTGTGTCAAGCCTCAATCTCAGGTACTTCACAGCGACGCAGCTTTGTATGACTCCGGTGCCAATTTGAAATTCAATTTGAGTGGGGATCCTTTTCTTCGTTAGCCAGACTATCTCCGTTTTCTCAGTTGCCAGACTAAGCCCGTGATCAGCCATCCAAGAATTGACTCGTCGCATGACCTGGTTTAAGTTCCTTTGCGCATTTTCGGTGTCTCTTGCCGTTATCACCGCTGCAATGTCATCAGCGTAACCAACTAGGAAGGTGTCTTCGGGCATATTCATACGTAGGATGTCATCGCATGAGATGTTCCAGAGATCTGGTCCTAAGATTGATCCTTGAGCAGCACCTGCTGTCACATCTTTTCTTCGGGTCCGTTCTGCAGTTTCGAAGATCAACTCTCGATCTCTGAGGTAGTCCTTCAATATTCGTGAGAGGTAAGTGGGTATACGAAATCTACTTTCGAGAGCATTGAGAATATCGCTCCATCTGGCCGAATTGAAGGCACTTCGCACATCCAGGGTTGCAAGTAAAACAATCTTTCTAGAGTGGTGGTTTCCTTGTTGAGCAACTTGGGTGGCAGATATAACTTCTTTAATAGCTCCGATTGTAGATCTTCCTCTTCTGAAGCCATACTGTTTCTCCGACAAGCCACCTGATGTTTGCACTGCCGCTGCTAGCCGTGGTTTTATTAACTTTTCAAAAAGTTTACCGGCGGTGTCCAGCATGCATAGTGGCCTGTATGCCGATGGAGAATCTGGATCACATTTGCCTTTGCTAATCAGTGCGAGGCGTTGTTGTTTCCAAATTTTGGGGAACACACCTTCCTCGAGACAGCTGTTGAACATGTTCAGGAGTAGTTGGGGACTTGTTTGGGCGGTTACTTTTAGCACTTCTGTGGGGATTCCGTCAATAATAATAAAAATTGAAATAACTATAATAATAATAATAATAATAATAATAATAGTAAAAAAAAAAAAAAATTTACTTAAAAACAAAAAAAAAAACAAAAATGATGGCTACCCTGGGGAACTCCCAAAGAGGCAATTATTGAATCGGAGAAGGCTTTTCTGAAGAGAACCCTATATACTCGGTTCTCGAGATATGATTTGATCCATTCGATAACTAGTGGTGGGAAACCAATGGCTTTGAGTTTTAGGTAGATAATTTTTAAAATCAGTAGTAATAACATTGACCTCATTGCCTTTTTCTAGAGCCAACAGAGTCATTGAAACAAAGTGCATTCTGAAATCCTATCGGTGTCTGAGGTTTATCTCCCTTCCCTTTTGAACATTGCTTTCCATCCATTGCTTTGGCAGACTATCATCTCCTATAAGCTTGAAGGTAAGAATTGTGAGCCGCTTAAACCCGATGACTCTCATCTTTTCCATAACTCATGTGGTATCTCGTCTGATCTCTAACTTCTTCTTCAGCTTCTGGAAAGAACTCTGGAGGAAACTGACCTATTGATAGGCTATCTCAATACCGTCGACACCTTTGCAGAGCTTTTTAGTCATCCACAAACAGTAGTTTATGGTTTGCATCAGCAGCTGGGTTCCCTATACATTCCCACTGTGCTCTACAGCTCTTTGCTTGGATTAGGGAGCATTTCTTCTTTGCTTCTGTATTCCTTTGCGAAGCAAGCCTTTGCATCTTTATAAGTTGAGGGGTACTTTGGCCATGATTGGAAAGCCATTATGACTGCCTTAGCTTCATCATTTCATCACCATATTTCTTTGGATTGTTATGGTAGTGTCTGGTGTCCCTTGGCATCCCCTTACAATGATGTGGTTCCTAGGCAAGGTCGTTGCAGGCAATCCCACATACTTTGTCATGTGCTCCCTGTATCCAGTTTTCCACCATTTCGTTTCTTAGACAGACACGTATATATAACGTTCTACTTTTTCGCGATATGATGCTTTTTGCTATGTTTTTTTTTTTTTTTTGTTTTTTAACCAGAAATTGTTGGTTTTTTGCAACTTTTGTTGCAGATTGGTTTGAGTATCGGTCGTTCAAATGATTGGTTTCAGTTTATGTTGTTCGTTGGGCATTGGGCTCAAATCACACACTAGTAAAATATTATAATTTATCGGTAACGTTTAGTGTAGTTCTTTGGAAACAATTGAAATTGAGATTGAGTTACTTTGCTTGATTTCCAATCGAATTTTGGGTCAAATATTTCGAATTAATCGCGATTGACACAGCTTTAACCCGAAGTGGTAACACTTCCTGAAAATTACGTAGTGGTCATACTGGGTCTAGTTGACCCCACTGGAAAGAATTATCGCCACTTGCGTTCTTTCCAATATTTCCACTCCAGACTTACATTGGAGTAAATTTTATCACTTCCTTTAATAACTCAATCGTATTTAAAATTTTTTTTCAATTGTTTAATGATAAAAAAAAAATTTTACACTCTACTTTTTTCAAGATTTGTCACAATATGGTCACACTGGGTCTAGTAGACCACACAAAAAAAAAACGTCCGCACTGTTTGAAATTGAAGTCTACTCTCAAGAAAGAGAGAAAGAGTCAAAGTGATCGGTCGCAAAAACATTATACAGAAATTAAAATTTATAAATTTATCATCAAAAAGGTTAAATAAAAATAAGTAAAATTGCGCTTGTAATTTAATTAAATGCAAAGTGTTTACAAGAAAGTGGAAAATATGGAATTGTCATGCCACGAGTGTGATAAAGGCTTTAAAAAAGAATCCCCATTGATATGTAATTACTTCTGTAACAAAGCCATACACCGTGCTTGTGCGGAGTTATCGAAATACGATGTTGATCTTTTAAATGCCAAAACTAATATTGTCTACTTCTGTGATGAGTGCATTGATTTTATAAAAATTTTAAACGAAAATCATATCAAGTTACTTTTGGTAGTAAAAGAAAATCAAGAAGCTTTGTTAAAAATAATGGAAATTAATATGAAAAAGATTAATGATAAAGTGTGTGAGATAAAAAATGTATGTGATTCGAGAATGATTAATAACGGAAAGGGTAAAGTAAGTAGAGAGTTGCATAATGACAAAGAAACATATGCATCAAAAGTGAAAAATGGCCCACAAGTTATCTTAAAACCCAAAACCATACAAGAAAGTGCGAAAACGAGAGAAGAAATAAAAAAGAATATTAATCCTTCGTCTCTATCTATTAATGTAAACAGTGTTTCTAATCGGCGGGATGGTGCTATTGCAATTGAGTGCGGGAATGATGAGTCGAGTGTAAAAATGCAAAATGCAATCAAAGAGAAAATGAGTGAGCATTACGATATTCAGGTACCCCAATTGAGAGATCCAAAAGTGCGTGTGTGCGGCATGAGTGAAAAGATGAGTGAAGATGTTATTATTGAAGCTATTAAAGCGCAAAATAATATTATGTTCAAAACCGTTAAATGCATTAAAGTTTACCAGTCACCTAAAAATAAGAGAATGTTCAATGCTGTTTTGGAGGTAGATGGTGAAGCGTTTAAAACGCTATTATGTGCTAAAAGAGTTAATATTCAATGCGACAGATGTGTAGTTTACGAGGAAATAAACGTTAAAAGATGCTTTAAGTGTTGGGGTTTTAACCATAGTGCTAAAAATTGTAATGGATTAGAAACTTGTGTAAAATGTAGTGAAAACCATAACATAAAGGACTGTGTTTGTGAGGGTTTGAAATGCGTTAGTTGTATTAGGGCAAATAAGACTCTGAATCTGAATGTGGATGTGTTCCACGATACAAAGAGTCTCGAATGTCCGGTGATGCAAAGGAAGATGCAAAATGAGATGCAGAGAATCTCTTACTAGCAATTAAATACCTGTAATGGTTTTTTTGGGAATATACAGGGGCTGATAAACAATTTTAGTGAGCTTGAAAGTATGGTTTATTTGGAAAACTTTGATTTTGTTATAGTTGTGGAAACGCATGTGACATCAAACATTGACAGTAATGAAGTTCACTTAAACGGCTTTAATATAGTAAAGTGTGATTCTGTATCCTCCCATACAGGTGGAGTTGTTATCTATATAAACGAAAAGTGGCAATTTTGCGTTTTAGAAAGTGTTTCAGTGAATATGAATTGGTGGATGTTGGTCGTTAAGGTTTCTTCATGTACGCATAATGCTATAATAGCAAGTCTTTATTGATCCACGAGTTCGACTTTATCAAATTTTTGTGAGTGTTTCAAAGAATTGGTGAAGAGAATAGTAGTACATGGAAGGACATTATTCTGGTGGGTGACTTCAACATCGACTGGCTAGCGTGTGGTACTTACAAAATGCGTGTCCAAGAGGTAATTGATGAAAATGCATGTATGCAATTAATTTCTGAGCCAACAAGAATAACTCCTACATCACGTACTTTACTTGACTACGTCGTAACGAACAATCCCAAAGTAAAAGCCAAAGTTGTTAAAAAATGGAAAATCAGTGATCACGAGAGCATCAGTTTAGAAATTGAAACAAAAGACAAAGTGCAAAACACAAAAAAAAACAGATTAAAATTTTGAAGTACAGCAAATATTTATTTTGTGATAGTCTCCTTGGAAAACTTGATTTAATTAATAATGTATTCAACTGTGATAGCGTTCATGATATGAGTGATAAATTCTGTAGGTTAATCTCTAGTGCGGTGGATTCTTTAAAATTCACTAAAATGGTTGATGCTTGCAATAGAAACGAATGGTATAATGATGAACTTAAGAGAATGAGAGATGCAAAAATTTTAAGGTATAATTTAGCCGTATGGACAAATACTGCGAATGACTGGCAGAATTATAGAGTAGCGCGTAACAGTTTCAAAGCTAAAATAAACAAAGTTAAAAATAAATATGTTTCTGACAAAGTGCAAGGAGCGAGGGACCAGAAATCAATGTACAGAATGATCAAAACCCTAGTGTTAAATCAAAAGAAAACGTTCAGTTCAAAATATTATTTTTGATAATGTATCAATAAGTGACAGTAAACAGTTAGCAGAGAAACTAAATAACTTTTTCGTCTATAGTGTTGTTGAAATTAATCAAGTTATTCCGAATGTATCGTATTGTGATTGTATTGAAAACAATGATAAAATATTCAAATTTCAATTAGTGACCTTTAGCGAGCTTAAAACTTTTATCGGTAGCATGAAAAATTAAAAAGATGCGAATATTTTATCTGTTAGTATGATAAAGGACTCGTTTCACATAGTTGGTGCCAGTTTGTGCAAAATAGTTAATGAGTCACTGAAAGAAGGTATTTTTCCGAATTGCTGGAAGGAGTCAGTGGTGGTTCCCATCGCCAAAAATAACAACCCATTGAAGCCCGAGGACTATCGTCCGGTAAATATGTTGCCAAATGATGGAAAAATTCTTGAAAAAATTGTCCAAAAACAATTCCAAAAGTATATGGAAGAAAGTAAGCTGTTTGTTGAGTCCCAATCAGGGTTCAGAGAGGGACACAGCTGTGAATCTCTGATAAACCTTATCATTGCTGACTGGAAGACTCAAGTGCACCAAAAAATGAAAATAGTTGCCGTATTTATTGACCTGAGGAGGGCGTTTGAAACTCTGGACAGAGAAATTCTTTTGGAGAAACTGTACAAATAAGGAGTAAGAGATAAAGAATTGCGGTGGTTCCAGTCATATCTACAGGGCCGGACACAAAGAACAAAGGTTGAAGAAGCTGTCTCAAAACCGATAAGTGTAAATTTAGGAGTTCCACAAGGATCAGTATTAGGAACACTGATATTTATAATTTATGTCAACGAAATGCCTAGAGTAGTTAAACATTCCTTTTTAAAATTGTTTGCTGATGATGGTTTGTTATATTTTGCTGGTGAAGACGTAGAGGAATGTATTCAAAAAGTAAATGTTGACTTAGCGGAACTAAACAATTGGTTTCATATGAACAAACTAAGTTTAAACGTAGACAAAACAAAGTGTATGATAATCAATGGAGAAACGTTCTCTGAAGTAAAGATTGATAACCAGGAGATAAAAGTAGTTAAAACCATAAAATATCTTGGAATAATGTTTGATAATAAGTTAGAGTTTAATACACACATTGACTACATTTCAAAAAAAATTGGGAAAAAATTGGTTTCTTTTCAAGAATTAGGAAAAGAATGTCAACTTTATGTGCAATAAAGGTGTATAATACAATTATTAAGCCTCATTTTGAGTATTGCTCCACTAAAATTTATCTTGGAAATAAAACAATGTTAGACAGATTGCAAAAATTACAAAACAAAGCAATGAGAATAATATTGAAATGTCACTGGTTAACACCAATTGTAGTCATGCTGAGAATGTTAAAATGGCTTAGTATAAATCAGAGAACTGTTATGAATGTGTTGGTTTATGTTTTTAAAAATGAAAAATGGAATGCTTCCCAGTTATTTGTGTGATAAAATTAGTTATGTTAGTGATGTACATAGTTATAATCTAAGAAATAGATGTGATTTTCGTCTTCCATATTTAAAAACGAAGTCTGCCCAAAATATGCTTGTATATAATGGCCTTACATTGTTTAATGAGCTCCCAAATGATTTAAAATCAGTAAATAATTTGAAGATGTTTAAGAGGCAAATAGTAACTTTTGTAAAAGAAAAATTTGTATGATTTATCTATTATTTTTAATTTTATTATTTATATTAAACGAAACGAAAGCGAAATTTTATTGCTAAATAAATGAATGAAATGAAATAACATTACCTCATGTAACATTTTGAATGAAAAAAAAAATTGCCTGTGTTCGACTGGACCTCCAATGACCACTACGGGTTAAGGTCATCACATTCCGAAAAATCAACACGCTGCCTCATAGCCCTTTCGCAATCATGATACCGATTTCGTTTTTACTCTGATCCATAGTAGAACATCTTACACCCGAGCATTTTAGCTTCGGTCCAGGATCAGTGCCATTCTTAGCAGTGTCAGTATATCTACCTGAAATTAATAGTCTCCATTAATATAGTCTAGTTACTTCCATAATTCTTCAATTTTTCCAAATCTATCTAGAGTATTATGTACCTTCATCTCACTGCACCGGTGATCTTCTATGGTGTATGCAAGCCTTGGGATCTGCAAGCACACTTGTGGGAAATTTCCAAGTTCTTATAGGTATCGTTACAATCACTTAAACGGTAATTGTCTGGATATGATTTCTTCCTTACTTTTAACCACCAACGGGGAGGCGCTGCAGTAATATTCTGAGTCGTCACTACACACTGACTAGTAAGTATTATCAACCAGTAACAAAATTCAATTTGGAAGTCTGCTTGCTAAAAATAATCGTCCGTCGTCCCCAACACCTGTGGTACCGAAGTCCTGGGTAGTTGTGATGCCCATCCAATGTATCCATTTAGAAAGGAACAAAAAGCAATAGGATTGTGTACTCAATACCACTCTCAATCAAAACCAGCTTGGTTAATAAACAATTCGTGCTGCCATTGTTTATATTCGTCTTAGGAGTTAGAGTAAAAACGAAATTTACTTTATTAACGAGGACATAAGTCAGGGTTATAGGGGCCATTCCCGATGATTTATACGGCGCGGCGGTTTCCTTATTGTGTTCATTTAACATTTTGTTACTTGTGCGACTATGTGGGTTGCCTTTTTTATGTTTTCCTTTTCCCTTATTTTAGAAAATTAATTTATTTATATCCTGCATAAGATATAAGGCTATGGTGTTCTTTGTGGAATACACTAATTCTGAATCTGTGCAGCCTACGGCAATGCGTAACCTTTTAGTAGCAGAATTAGAAAGACGATATTGATGATGATATAAAACAATTTTTGCGTATGAAGCGACTATTGATTGAATGCAAAAGGAAATGCTAATATTGCAGAACACTCCATAAGATGTAAATCTGCATATTCAAGCATAGCACGATTTTTGCTTGCCGCTTCACTTGCAGTGGATCTATTGAAGGGCAAAAAAACGATGTCAGTTTTATGTGTGTTCAAATATTGGTTTGGTTTCCAGTCTTTCCCATATTTATTTATCCACCAGGCTAAATGTTTATCGAAAATCCTCCATTTGCTCACATTTATCGCAGCATAGTTGAACCGCCTCGGTATTAACACCGGAAGCACGTAAATCAATGTCAGGTGTCTACAACGTTAACGACCGCACTAGTTTAAAACTTCAACCAAGCGGGGCACGAACAAAATGCAAAACACATACCGAAGGTGCCTTTCTTTCGCCGTATGGCCCTAGCATAACTTTATACTCTAAGCCTATAGTGCGGGTAGTTATTTAGCTTTTTTTAACTGAAAACTGCCTTGCTTCTAGCCAGCCCTCTATGTTGTATTGGCCATCACAAATTGCAACACAAATTGAAATGTTTTCGAACGATTTTTCACATTTCGGGTCATGTTGAAAAGTGGGCGGAAAATGTGAAAGGATGTGTCAGGAACTGAAGCACATAATGTTGAAAGTAGGTGTGGTATTTTGCTTTATTTGTTTGCAATCGTTTTTTCTGAGAGCCTTATTTAACGGGAACTGCATTGCGAAGCAGCAAAAACGGCAATACCACACTGAAAGTAAAATTGTTGGCCAAACTTGTGAAAGAACAAATTTGAGTAAAAGTATGACATGGTTTTTATTGTTCCTATCTAAAGCGAATGAAATTGCTTGCATAGTTTCTTGTTTTTATAGGCCAAGGTTTAATAAGAAATTGTGTTTTTAACTATGGGAATGGTTTCCTCAAATGCCTTATACGTGGTATATGTGTTTGCGCGTCACAGGAGGACTAGGATGATCATATGAAGCGCTACCTTGGTTTTTCTAATGGTAGCGTTTGGCAGTATGACAGAAGCAAGTCTCTTCTCTTGCTTGACGGCAGCAATGCGTATCTCTTAAACTAGTATCTCTTAAACTTAATTTAATCGCCAAACCATAAGACACCATTTTTATAAAGCAGTTAATTTCCTACAAAAATTTGCTTGCGAAATTTATAATAGTGATTTATTGTCGAAATGGAATTTGTCTTAAAATAATAATCTTCAATGTCATTCAAATGGGGGGCTTACGGAAAAAATACAAGACACCTTTTTTGTAGAGCATTAAACAAAATTCTGGACGAACATTTTTCTGTACAATCAATTAATGATGAGGTATTCTAATGGACTGAGAAAAAAATAAAAAACTGCGATGAGGAGGATCTTCCCATTAAAAGTGAGAGCTCATATTTGGTGACAATTTTCTTAAGGTGTCCGGCAACCCATTTTTCCGTGTCTTTTATAAAAAAAAATAATCGATTTTTTTGACCCACTTACTTCGTTCTGCCCCCTAAACCATCAAACAACGCACGAGTCGTTGCACTTAATTCTATGTACATTATTATTGTTATTCGGTATATCGAATTATTTATAATAAATACATTGGTTAGCGGTAAAGAATGATTAATGAAAATGGTTGTCAAAAAAAACAATGTTTCAGATCTGCACTTTATACGGAAAATGATTGTACGCTTTAGTGGAGAACAGAGATTAAAATGAACTAAGTCTCACAAACAATGAGTATTTAGTAGTTAATTGAAAAAAACGAGCAAGTAAATTTGAACAATCTTATTTGTGAACCAAGCATCTCTGAACAACCCCTATTTTCAAGCGAACCAAACAAGCAGACTTGCTTGCAAGTCAAAATGAGTTTGAATAACATTGGACTAAACTGCTTGTGAGCAAAGTGTTAGCAATAAGTTCATGAGCAAGCAATGTGTTTGTGAACAAGCAGTGTGTTCATAAGCAAGCTATGTGATCATACCAAAAAGGGTAGTTTGATGGCGTGTTCGTTTTGAGTAAAATAAAAGTCTAGGTATAGGTAAGAAGCACGTTTATTTATTAGCTTGGTTTTTTCTTCTTTTCTTTTAAATGAAGAAAAAGGTACAATAGATATGGAAACAATTTATTGTATTCATTGAAGTAAGATAGTACCAAACCTGCACTATTTTACTTCAAGTGTATAGAAACAAAAATTTCAAGCAAACAGAAAACTAAATTAGAAGTTAAGAAAAGCAAAACAAAATCATGATAAATAAGGAATAATTAAAAAAAAAAACAAAAATGCAACAAAAAAGACTTATTAAAAAATTAATTTACTTTAAAGTTTATTAATTTTTAAATTCGAATATGCAACCATTAAATTTTTAACGAATTCCGGGTTCAACCTGGTTCGTTTTTCAGTTATCACATTCCCAGCCTGTGAGAAAGCTTTTTCTGAAGGGGCTGATGTTGCAGGTATGCAATTTAGTATTTTGCTGACTTCATATAGTCGCTTAAAAATGTTTTTGTTTTCAAACCACTATTGAAGAATATTGACAGGATCTTTTGTATCGGTTGCGATATATTTACTGATTTCCGTTTCAAATGAATCCTGTGCTCTACTTTCCCCAATAAACCGTGTGAAAACATTATGCGTTAGTAAAGACGTTGACGGTTGCCGGGTTGCGCATCCAAGGAGAACTCAATATTGATATAAAGTACTCAAACTTTGTAAGGAAGTGTTTCTTGGGTGCTACTAAAAACTTCTGTGCGGGAACGAAAAAGAAATTGATTATCTATATACAGGGTGTCCCGTAATTCGTGTTACATACTTTGGGATGTGATTCTTGGTCATATTATAAGAAAAAAATTGCTGTACAGTAAAGACCGTTTCTCAACTTTGACATCACTTTTTGATAATAATTTAAAAAAAGGCTAACTTTGGTGTACCCTGACCTGTGTTAAATTCGATATCTCTGTCAATACTGATGATAGAGACCTAATCTTGAACTAATTTTTTGTAGAAACAAAAGTCTTTAAAACTGTATTTATGTTGAGCTCCTATAGGCTTAGGGTTGCCAGATTTTCATTTTAAGTGTTGTTCAAATTTTCTTCCTGAAACAAAGTTTTGACTTTGAGGTAATTTTTTATTTCATTCAAAACGAAGGAGGGCACTTCGAGCACCTGTTATAATTGTATCTGTATAAAATACATAAAAAACTACTTAAAGTGCCCATATTATTGTTTTATTCAAGCAAACCTCAAAGGTAAACATTTTTCTTCTTTTTTTTTTTAATTCTTACCCATTTTGTATTTTTTGAAGTATCATAAAATTTGTGGGTTTTTGAGTTCACTTATTCATAAGTTTTTTCTTTATTATTGTTCTGTTCATCTGTAAAAATAAAGAAACTCTATGTTTATCAGGCATTTTCTGCAAAAAATTGACCTCAAAGTCAAAACTGCAGATCTAAAAATCTGGCATCCCTAAACCTATGGAAGCTTAACTTAAATACAGTCTTAAAGGTTGTTATTTTTACAAAGAATTAAGTCTAAGATTAGATCTCTATCGTTATTATTGACAGAGATATCGAATTTAACACAGGTCAGGGTACACCAAAGTTAGCCTTTTTTTAATTGTCAAAAAGTGATGTCAGAGTTGAGAAACGAGCTTTACTGTTAAACAATTTTTTTCTTAGAATATGACCAATAATCACACCCCAAAGGATAATACACGAAGTACGGGACACCGGACACCCTATAAAAATGACAGTTGCAGTAAATATGGTTATGAACAGTCAATGATTGACGAACTTATTCGCTATCATTCAAGAAAAACAAGAAACTCTAAACTAACAACTTTATTTTCCCAACAAGAAAAAAATTAAAAACCAAACAATAGGTATCCATAACCTTTTTACAACAAACAACAAATAAACTCAAGATGAAATTCAAAGAACATGGATATGACATTGTTTACAAAAATAACAATAAACTAAGCAAATATCTGGGATCGACTAAAGATAAAACAGAGTAGCTAGATAAATCAGGAATTTATTCCGTCAAGTGCAATATTTGTTATAGACAGAGAATACATCGGACAAACAAAAAGAAGTATAAAAGGAAAATTTAATGACCATTAAACCTGCGAACGTTTAAACCAACCCTCACGATCGGCTGTAGCAGCACACATATTAGAAGAGAACCACAGTGTTAGCTTAGACAATATACGCTTGATAAGAGAAGTTCGCAATGAAATGCAATTGGATGCTTATGAAAGTTTTTTCATACAAAAGAGTAGCAATCTTTTAAATCAAGACAACGGCAACGGCAATGTAGAATCTTGTCTCCTTGCTAAAATATAAAGCTGTGTGCGTAATTTGTGTTCTGTTATCAATCGATGATTCACCTCGCTCTAATCCAAAAACAAAAAAACATTCAACGCTTCAGTTAGTGCATTGCTGATGATGAAACGAATGCTTTTCGAAATGCATACAAGGTATGTTAACGTTTGAGTCTACAACAATTTTCGTTTAAGTGTTTTACGTTAATGTTTGTCCGGTTAAATCAATTGTGATCGTTATTTAATTGTAATTATTGTCGGATTTAACGCAATTCAACAAAATTTGATTGTATACCATACCTACATATATATTTCTTGATACTGCTGCGTATTACTCTTAGAAACTGAACATCGCTTCTTCGACTTCCACAAAAAAAGCGAAATCAAAGACTGGCTGAGTTTTAATGGCAGTAGCTACGAAGGCGATATGGTGAAAGCACAGTTGTCGATTTTCGTTGTGAAGGAGTCACAGCCAACGACCTCTTAATTAATTGCTCCCAACGGCAGGCCAATGCCAGCCGACAGAAGTAATAAAGGATCTGTTATATATAACTTAATGCCAACCCTGAAATAGTATAACATGACATCAACTATTATAAAATGACTGCCTTCTTTTCGAATATCCTTTTTCCTATTTCGAATGCGCGGTAATCGGTATGTCAAAAGACTAGAAACCTGCTTCTCATTCTGTCTGTCAAGCCGATCACACGCGCCTCCGCCTAAGAATCAAAACCATTGAATTTATATGTTACTAATAAGTGATATATTTTATTTATAAAATATAATAATACCTAAGTCGGAGTTTTCCTTAAAACAAAAGAGAAAACATAACAGGATCATATGGCTTTGACTGCATGCGCGCTGTTTATGACATAGCAATAGCCTTTGGGTATGAGCATGTGTTTATGATATATAGGTCATTGGCGTTCACCCAAAAGACAAAACAATCGATCACACTTCGATATCCGTTATAATCGGATATCGAAGTGTGATCGATTGTTCGATAACCACAAATTTAGCTTCTTGAATTTCTATAAATAGGGTATGAATTTGATAATAAATTGTCAATAGTGATCGTGGACTCGATCTAGAACAATGTCTGGTTTTTGTTGATATAAGGCATTGAGTGGTACGCGTGGTGTGATGGATAGCATGTCCGCCTGTTAATCCAGAGGTTCGAATCCCAACAGAGGCAAAAATGTTTTTTCTACGGGCATCGCCTTTCGCGAGGAATTGGCAAGTCCTCCGTTAGTATTTATTGCCATGAAAAGCGCTTTCTCGATTAGCCGTTCGGAACCGGCAGAAAATTGTAGGTTCTCTCCATTCCCTCACAAGGCACGGTTGTGAGAAATGCGCTAGGCCCAGGGGCTCCTCGTATTTATTTATTTATAAGGCATTGAGCCGAAGGCAATTCCTGGGTAGTTCGAAGTTGTTTCCACTACCATCCCTCAACTTGCAGTTAGTGCGAAGAGGTTTGAGCCTACTGCAGTGAATGCTTGGGACTTGGTAGTTTGGAAACCAGTGAACATTACATCGTTCAGCGTTGCAAACTTCAGCATGAAACGTATGTGGTGGATAAAGTAGCCAAAAATGCAGGACATGAAGTACTTCGATTGCCGCCTTATCATAGTGAACTCAATCGTATAGAACTTGTTTGGGCTTAAGTGAAAGGATTTGTCGAAGGCCAAAACAAATTTTTGGAACGGGCAGAAGTAAAAGAATTTCGTACTACTGCACTTTCGAATGTTGATGCTGAAAAATCGAAAATGACAAAAGTGCGTCCATCACGTTGAGCAGGTGATTGAGCCAAAGATGTGGAAATCGGTGTTTCCCTCGGACGGAGGATCAATACAAAGCTTAGCTGTGAACTTTAATGAAGACAGTAGTAGCAGCGACTACTCGTCGGAGTGATAAATTTATTTAATTTAGTATATTTTGTTCTTTTTACTGTCGGTTACTTTTATTTTTTAAAGCGTTTTTATTCACATTGTTACTTTTATAGAACTGAAATCATAGCTCACCTTTGGCAATCCAGCCGACATTTGAGGCAGAACGAATTGATGCAACTTATTGAAATAAATAATGGTTAGGATGAAAGGTAAATAAATAGCTTTTCTTCCATGTTCTTTTAATATTCAAATCGAACAGAGTATGGTTGGTAAAAGGTTTGTTGCTTGGAAAAAAACCCGCGCCGGCGTGCATCGATTGCAATTACATTAAAATCTAATTTTGTTATTGCATTCACTTTTTCTAAACTACACAATCCTAAACATGAGTTTCTATGCTACCATGAATATGTTTACCTATTTGTTTTGCAGATAAGAAAAATTTCTTTTCAAATTTTGTTTAAGCCAGTCATTCTTTCAGATTAAAATCATTCCTCTGCTAGCTAACAACATGATTTTATTTACGTAATTCTCAACACAGTTATTTAAAAAACACAAGTTGAGGATAGACATGAAGATGCACTGCATCTAGCAAGCAATTCTACTCAGAGTTGTGTAGATTTCATTGACTGGGTGAATAGATACGCAAAAGAGGAAGTAAAAATACAATTATTCTGTTCTTCCAATTAGTTAAACAGTTTTTGCAAGTGATTCTCTCAGCTTTGAATTTGCTCCTGCCCAAGCAAAAAAGCGTAGAAAATAAAGTTAGTAGTCTTTTTTGTTGCCAAAGTCTTTGTGAGGTTCTTTCCTACTCCGCAGATATTGTGCCACGTTAAGGCTGTAGCTTTTTTAAGTGAATTGTATTTCGCAGTGGTTACGCCCCACAATCTTCTTAAGAACAGCAATGAGTAGCTATGCATTTGTATGAAATGGTTGCCAGTAGTCAATTTGAAAAATGCACTTTTTTTATTTTAAACCAACCAAAAAATATGTACTTTATCTCGGTTTACGATTCTTCAACAAAATATTAATTTAATTGAATCAAAACAACACAGCGAAGATTAAGGATAATCTTATTTGTTTGTCTGGAAATGTTTCGACATACATATGTAAAGGGTTTTCCAATAGGTATGATATGATTTTGCAGTGGCGTTTCGGCCATTTGTAGTATGTCATGATAATTCATTTATTTTTTATTGCATTCAGAAGTGTTTACATTTAAACTTTCTGATTTTGCCTTGGAACAACCTGAAATCGATACCGACTTTTTTAAGAAAATCATCTTTTCCGAAGAGGTTTACTTTTATTTGACTAGTGCTCTAAATAAACAAAACTGGCGATGAAAATCCGCAAAATATTCATGAAAAACCATTACATTCACCTAAACTGACAGTTTGGTGTGGTTTTTGGGCTGGTGGAATTATCGGTTCGTACTTCTTTCAAAATGAAGCCGGTAACAACATTACTGTCAATGGAGAGCGGTGTAACCAACTTTTTATGGCCGAAATTGGAAGAAGTTGATCTTGACAACATTTGGTTTCAACAAGACGGGGCTGCGTGCTACACAGGAAATGCAACAATTGAATTATTGCGAGAAAAATTTTGAGATTCGATTATTTCAAGAAATGGTGATATTGAAGGGCCTTCAAGAAGTCGTGATTCAACACCATTAGACTATTTCTTGTAGGGTTATTTGAAGTCGTTGGTCTTTCAAAATAAACCAGATTCTCTTCAAGCATTACAAGTCAATATTGAACGTGCCACTCATGATATACGACTTGATTTAGTGGAAAAAGTGCTCGAAAATTGGGTTCATCGAATGTGTTGCTGCAGAAGAAAACGTGGTGGTCATTTGAATGACGTTTTATTTAAAACTTAATTGTATTGATTGAACTGCACGTTACATTAAAAATATTTGAATTTCCCTTACAAAAAGTGTGTTTTTTTTTCAAAAAAGGAATTGTATCACACTTATTGGAAAACTCCATCAGGGTCGGAAAAGATCTTACCGATACATTCGATGTCAAAAAAGGGTTTTAGACAAGGCGATGCACTGTCATGCGACTTCTTCAACATAGTTCTTGAAAGAATAGTGCAAAACTCCCACGTCAACACAAGAGGCACAATCTTTCAAAGATCCGTCCAATTGCTTGGATATGCCGACGATATTGACATAATTGGAAGAACGCAGCGTGATGTCAATGGCGCGTTTATGAGCATTGAGACGGAAGCGAAGAAGATGGGTTTAGTGGTAAATGAGGGCAAGACCAAGTATATGCTGTCATCAAGAAAGGACACCTAATACCGACGTCTTGGACAGAACGTCACGATTGACAGCTATAACTTTGAGGTAGTTAAGCACTTTGTCTACCTAGGCGCCGCTATTAATTCAGTAACCGACACCTGCTCTGAAATCAAACGAAGAATAACTCTTGTCAATCGCTGTTTCTTCGGACTAAGAAGGCAATTGAGTAGTAAAGTCCTCTCTCGAGCAACAAAAGTGTCCCTGCATAAGACACTTATCATCCCGGTTCTTATATATGGCGCAGAGGCATGGGCCTTGTCAAAGGCAGACGAGAACGCTTTAGGATGCTTCGAGAGAAAAATTCTTCGGGTGATTTTTGGACCCGTCTGCATAGATGGAGAGTGGAGAAGAAGATTTAACGACGAACTGTACGGGCTGTACAGCGACACTGACCTTGTCAAACGAGTGTTGTTGAGCGAATGGATACCAACGCTCCGGGCCGGAAAGTCTTCGAATCCAATCCCGATAGACGGCGCAGTAGAGAAAGACCGCGCCTCAGGTGGCGCACGCAAGTAGGAGAGGACCTCAACCAACTTGGCGTGCAAAACTGGAGGCAGCTAGCTAGGGACCGAGCTGGCTGGAGAAGCATGTTGGTTGAGGCCCTAATCCGACCCGGACTGTAGCGCCACCTTAAGTAATTAAGTAAAAGTACTGGAAAGCTCTTTACATATTAGCCGACCCGCCCGGCGTTGCTCGGACCTCAGTTATTTAAAAAATTGTCAGGAACACCCGCTGGACTATGCTGAAAATAGCCGGAAAGTTTCTAGTTCCCGTGGGAATATGGTCATGAAATAAAGTCTATGTAAGGGATAATGTACCATCCTAATATCAAAGGAATTTTTAATATCGGCTCAGAATTTTTCGAGTTTTCGTTCCCGTTCCGGTTCCTTTTCCTATCCCCGTTCCCGTGGGAAAACTGGTATGAAAAATAGTTGTAAATCTATTCTCGGAGCCACAAAATATATTTAAAAAATTTCATCGAAATCAGTCAAGTCGTTTCGTAAAATAACGCCATCTACTGAGCCGACATTTACGGGTATGAAAAATGGATAGTAACCGATTCTCAGTAAAATAAGATCCTTTAGAATCTGTTAAAAATTACGGGTGTTAGAAGGAAACAAAATTTTAATATTAAGAATAATTTATACTTACAACACAATACCTAGCCGTTGTTTGCGAGTACTTTTGAGTTTGTGTAATAAATCACTTAATTAACTAATCGTGCAAACTGCACTTAGTAAAATAGGAATAAATAATTTTTGTCCAGCTAATTAATAATAAATTTACTTGAGAATTAGTTGATATGACATTTACACTGAGACTGTAAAATCAAATATATAAAATTCTCGTGTCACAGTGTAAATTAAAAAACAATGTTAATGGTAGATGGCCCTTATCGCTAAGGGGTATGAAAAAAAAATAGTAAAAATAGTAGCCTATTCTCAGACCTACTGAATATGCGTATAATATTTCATAAAAATCGGTCAAGCCGCTTCGGAGGAGTACGGTTACTAACATTGTGACATGCAAATTTTGTATATTAGATTGAGCGAGATAGGTAAAGGTAGTGTTCATGTGCCTGGGGTTTTATTCCGATAAATGGAAGTTCTAACTCAACTGCGTACCCCACAGGCGGATCACTAGTGTGAAGCAGAAAAGTGGGAGAGTTGTGATCGCTTCTAGATCACTACTCGTAACGCCGGAAATGGAAAGAAGAAGGAAGTTCTAACTCAAGTATGGTCCTACTTCAAGTGATTGGAAGTGTTTTAGACGTCTTATTTTCAATATGGCAATACTTTTTCAAAGCTGCTTTTTTTGACGGCTGTCATTTGATTTGATGCTCAATTCGGGTTGCCGTTTTATAGTGAATAGACTAACTCCAGAACAACATTTGAAAATCAAGCATATTCCTTACCAAAATTGTGGTTAAGTTCGCCCGACACATCGCGCGTACGCCCAATGTTCGGTCACCCAGCCGAGTCGGTAATTAGAGCTCCCATTTAGGTATCGGTTTCGCACTGCATCTTCTTAAGTAGATAATGCATACATCCTTAGAGACGGCGTACAATGCTCACCGAAAGCGCTATTGCTTCTGTCGAGCAGAGTATGTACCTACTACCACAGGATCAAATGAGACTGAACAGATTGATCTTGATCCAGTGGTAGCATCTTCTAGTGAATGGCTTTGCAAGCACCAGCAGAGAAAGGAAAGAAAACTAGCAGTAAATCCTCAGCGCACTAGAGTGGCCAAAGGCACTGAGCCTAATTGCAACCCTTTGGTCTGAAGTGAAGGGGAGCAGTCCAGACCATCAACTTCAGGAAGTTCTCTCGCAACCGAAGTTGCCTCTTCTCTGCGAAGGTCTGTCAAAATTTAAGGTAATCCAGCCGAAACACTGGTGAACAAAAGGGGAACCGCAAGTCGCTAGGGCATTCAGGAACCAGGGGCCTGGAATGGTTGAGTTCTTGGTCATGGATATCTACGTGTAGTTAACATACTCTATGAAGAGCGGTCTGACTTACCTCGGATTTGTCTTATTATATCGAGTTGCTTTCCAGCAAATAAATTCGATCAATTTTGCGGTCAAGAATTGGCTGCGGCGACTGTAAACTAAGAAACGAACGGTAAGTGGCAACCTGTCGTCATTGCGACAGGTTACTTCCCTTAGAACTCCATTTTGCTTCCTGTTCTTAGACAGGCTGTAAAGCTGGTGGAGTTCATGTGCTGTGACGCTTATGCCTAAAACTCAGTTTGGGGAAGCACGAAATGCAACATGCAAGGCAACCATCTTCTTAGTTTCGTTCGGTGACGTGTTATACTATCGGATCGCAGATACATTCATTTAAAAAATGTGGTCTCTACCTTCTTAGCAGCAAGGAATCTCTGATGCTCATCAAACGATGAGCTTTGTAGTTTCTTCAAAACTTTACCTAAGCTCTCAACAACGGAGAATATGGAAGATGTAGTACTTAAAGTAAATTGTGCCCTTATGTGATGCTTTGAGCTGGCATGTCCAGCTAGACCAATGTTTAGCAGGCCTACGGTTTCGTGGTTTAACCCTGAACTACAGAAACTTTGCAGGGAAACCAGAAATCTTTTCAACAGGTCCCTCAAAAGCGGATTAGAGGCCGACTGGAAGCTGTTCCGATCAAAACAAAAGGACTTTAAATGGTTAGATTGAAGATCAAAAAATGTCTCTAACAAAGAAGTCTAAGAAAACATCAAGACACTCAGTGAAACTATTTGACTTAGCAAAGCCTTTAAAAGAAGCGAAGTTAATACACAAGAATCACTCTAATACACGGTCTTAAGCAGAGACACTTCGCCATTTTCTCGAAACTCGTTTTCCAGGAATTCAGGTATAAAACGGATCACAACAATCTATTTTCCTCAGACCAGATAAACCCGATAAATTAACTCGATGTAGCTGGTACACGTCATCGTTAGTTTCTTCTGATGAGGCCAACAATAATGTACCGTGGCATCAAGTCACCTGTCACTGACGATGTTTATCCAGCTATGTTGCAGGAAAGTATAATCCTTTTGATACCTACTTCGAAAAATATTTTCAGTGGCAATTTAGCTCTAGCGTATATATTCCAACTCCGTGGCAAAGTGTTAGTCACTTACTTTCATACCGAAAATTGGTAAGCAAGACTACTCACTCGCCAAGGGTCTTTTACCCATCAGTTTTACCTCTTTTCTGCTTAAAACGCTGAAAAGAATTTCATTCGCAAAACTTCACTCCAGATACACGCTCTGTCTCAGATGCAACATACTTACCAACGAAGAAGATCTTGTGAGACAGCACTTCAAAATCTTGTAATCAGGAGTGAATGTAGTCTTGACAGGAAAGGCTTTACATTGCTATTGACAATGCCAGCTTTTTGATGGCATGTTCAATGCTCCCAGAGAACATGGTGTGGACGAATCATTAGTCGGGTGGATTAAAGCAATACCAATGAATAGAACCGTGACAGTTGAAAAGGAGTGTGGAAAATATCTTGCAACAAGAGTGAATAAGGGCTGTCCACAAGTTGGCGTTCTAACTCCTCTTCTGTTGTGTATATGTTGATCGACTCCCTACTTGAAATGCTCAATGGGTCTAACGTAACTTCCAAGCAATAGCAGACGACGCGACGTCTCGCCGTGAAGGAGCACAGGCTAAAGTTGATTAAAACCTGGTGTGCTATGAACAATCAATCCTCATAAAACCGACGTTGTTTTCTTTACGAGACGTAGAAAATTAACGGGTTTTATCCAACTTATCCCCTTTTTAAACGATGTCAAACGCCTTGCACTAATCCTAAACAACAAACTTCTTTGGTCTAAGCATATCGAGTCAAAAACTGCTAAGGCACTGTCAGTCTGGCAATGTAAAGAAGCCTTTGGCAAAACAAGGGGTCAGCTACCGAAAAATGGAACAAGCTTTGACGTTAATAGGTAGGAAATGGATTCTTACGCCAAATTTTAATTACACATTTAATATGTTTTGGCTGTACTGGACCTTCCCCATCACTCCGGGGCCTGCTCTCGACGCACTGTTGAATCTTCCTCCTTCTGCTACCTATATCATGGGGTGTGTCTACTTTCAAGACCATTTTTCGTTTAAACTGATGTGGTCTCCGGCACAATGCACTGACTCTACCGCTTCAAAAAACTCGCAAGTACAATATCTTTTGACTCACGTCTAATGGATATGCCGTCCACACGATGATCCCAAGGCTCAAACTGTGTCAAAAATACATAGTCAACTTTCATCCGGTTCAGGACTGGAACACTCTAGAATTTGAGCCAGGAAAGAATTGTTATCGTATCTTCAAAGATGGTTCCAAAACCGGTGATGTGTCCGGCGCTAGTGCTTTTGTGGAGACTGATGACTGCAGGCCCCGTTAAACACATACGCATCCGTCTTCCAAGCGGAGGCAAATGCTATCCAAATGGTTTTAAGCCACGTTACCAACAATGGCTGCCATTCAGCCAGTATTTGTATTTGTCTGCAGCGACAGCCTAGCTGACATCCTGACATCACTGGTTTCTTGTGTGTTGGTTTACGTGTAAATTAGCTCCAATTAGTTTTTAATTTCTTGATAGCTTAACATTTAATTTAATTTAGTAATCAATTTGCAAGGTAAAAAAAATTGCTTACTTTAGTAACACTCCTTATACTTTCTTACTAATAATTCATTGTATAGTGTTGTGTGTATAGCATTTATGCTGTCGTGAATTTGTTTGTGAATTTATTCTTGGTAAGCCATTGCATGTTGTAATTACATACCTACATTTTCCTAATCCAATCTCTCTTAGATCGTAGTTTACCACTAACTTTCTGAGTATTATCCACAAACTAAAAAAAAAAAAAAAATTGCTCTTGAGTGTTTTTTTTTCTCTTTATTATTTTTATTTGTTGTTCACAAATCACAATTTACACGTTTACCTTCTCTATTCAATAAATATAAATATTGTTTTATCAAAATTTTACACATTCAATTTAAAGATATTCTTTGGCGCAGGTGCTAAGAGCTTTGACTGTGAATCCGAATAACTCAGATCCAAATCCGGTACTTCCCAAAAAAAAATTTTTTTTTTTTCTTTCTATCTTTTTTTATTTTCTTCTGTTTTCTTTTTGATTTATTTAAAACTTTTTTAATAAGAAAATGAATTGCGCAGCAGAAAAGTGCATTGATAGCTCCAACAACAACCCCCTTCTTGCCTGCTTTGGCCCATGTGGCAAAGCATTCCATGCAAAATGTGTTGGTTCTACGAGTGCTTTCATTGAAAAAGTTACTGCATCGAAAATCGCTTTTTGGTACTACAGCAACTGTAGAAAAATTTCTCTTTCTCAATTGGCCTTTAAGTTAGAATCATTTAAAAATGATATAACTAAAATTTCAAAGGGTATTAATGAACTTTCGAGTTGTTTTAATATAGCAGTTGCTAATGTCAACTCATTCTCTAGCGCCCAGTACTCGGTAGATATTTCTACCTCTACTTCTATCCTTCCACTTCCTACCAATCTGTAAAATCGAGTAAGGGCTTGAAAAGAAAACAGGACAGCGTGTCCTCTGTAAGTGTTGGTACGAAACGAAGTGGTTTGCGAAGTAATGTAACTCAAATGTGACTGAAATACTCAGCTTAAGCTCTTCTGTTCAGCCTAATCCAATTGAGACTTATAATTCAAACACGACTGAAATAGTCACTTTAAGCTCTCCAAACTCACCTAATCCAATCGAATTTGTCGCCCCTATGGTTTCGAACAATGAGGCTAGTATAATATCTGATCATGATAGACCCCCACGGTTTGTGGAATCAGTGCCTAAACCAAAGACTATATTTATATCTCGTCTCAAATCAGATACTACTCCAGAAGATATAATTTTCCACCTTAAAACTAATAAATGCATCACAAATGATTCGTTTGTTAGGTTTAATAAAATAAGTAAGCCTAACAACTATGTGGCTTCTTTTAAGATTATTGTTTCTCCAACGCTTTTTGACCCTATTTGCAATCCTCAGATTTGGCCGCCTGATACTCTTATTAAAGAATTTTCAGCTCGTCCTTCCAAAAGCAACGTCAATAAGGGATCAAAAAACTTGAAAGTATCTCCCTCTTCTACCAAAATGTAAGAGGGCTTCGCAGTAAAACTGCCAATCTTTATAACAACTCCCAAGCATTACCTCATGACATTTGCTCTGACGGAAACTTGGCTTAACTCCAACTTTTTAAATACTGAATTATTTGACCATGAGTACTTAGTATATAGAAAAGATCGTACCTATAATAAACCCTCGGAAGTTGGAGGTGGCGTACTTACTGCTGTTCGTAGCAAGTATATGTCCTCTCTTATAACTTTCCCATTTGAATTAACTGTAAATGTATTATGTGTCAAAGTTTCAATCAAATCTAAAATCGTTTATATTATAAAAACATATATTCCACCAAAGAGCTCTGCCTCAACTTATAAAGAACTAACGTTAGTTTTAGATTATATTAATGAATTACTGTGCTTTGAAAATTATTTATTATTCTTAGGTGACTTTAATTTACCCTTTATTCAATGGTTACCATAGTTACGTCTGAGACGTCACCCAAAACCACTATCCCGTTACCCCACATAATCCCCTTTGCCTAACGGCTTTTCCCAGTTCCACAACGGCTTCCCACGCCATTTTTGCTGAACATGCAAAACGTGTCGAGAACACCTTTATTTTGCTGTTCATCCCAACGCACAACAAAATACTCATATTTCACTAACGACAACGAAATATGAATATTTTGTCAACAAGTGCATTCCTTTCCCTTTCCATAATACAGGAATACAGAGGTTACCTCAGATACAATATAATTTGTAAAAGTCAGTTCTAATTCTCATCTGGTTCTAGGAGTGCAGCCTTTGCTTTGGACAGCGGCTTCTAGAACCAGCTTAATATAATAATAATTAATAACGTGTTACCAAACTGTACTATATATGTATAAGTAACGAATAAATAAAGAAAAAATAATAATAAAAAACAAGAAAAACAACTTTGTTGTTTTTTTTAAACCTGCTCGGTACTCTGGACACGTAAATGGCGCAGTCGGTAAACAGTTCGAACAATTAGCAAACATTCGATTAAGAATCTAGCTAAACGTGTGTAAACGGTTCGAAAAAGAACAATTAGCAAACATTCGATAAAGAATCCAGCTAAACGAGTGTTAACGATTCAAAAAGTTAATAATCGACAATTTAAGTTAGCAAACGTTCGATAAAGAACCTAGCTGAACAAGTGTGAATGTAAAGTACAAATAAGTACAAAAGAACAAAACGCGATCAAGTGTTCGACAAAAAGTTCGACAAAGAACATGAAAATATTTTCTAACAACGCGCGATTAAGTGCAAGTAGTTAAAATATTCTCCAAACAAAAATTTAGTGTGCATAAGTGCAAACAAGAAAAAAAAAGAACAGCTCTCGAACAGTATCAAGTGCAGAAAATCTATTTCAAAAAAATATAACAACTGTGCAACTACTCAGGAAAATAATCTACCTCAGGAAACACTGGAGGAACTAACATCTTTATTCACAAGAATGACGACATCGGCAACAGCGGGAGCAACAACATCAACAGCAGCAACTATGGCGGTAAATACTAACTTATTAACCCTAAACTTAGATCCCATTAAATATTTAAATAACATACCTAAATTTAATGGTAATATAGAAGATCTTAGCAGCTTTATAGAATTATTAGATAGGGTCCAACCCTCACTAGCCAAATTTGACGGAAACAGTCAACTTATTTTCCTAGATATAATAAAAAGTAGACTCACAGGTAGAGCTAGGGAAGCCTTAGAAATTAATAGTTTAGTACAGAGTTGGGAAGAGATAAAAAAGGTCCTTTACCAATGTTTTGGTGATAAAAGGACGATAGAGGAGTTATATGACGACCTCAGAGGTCTCAGATTCACTGACAATTGTCAGAATTTTTACGATAGGATAAAAGTTGCATTAAGGCGACTTAATAATAAGACCAAGCTTGACAAAAACTGTATACCATCAATCGAGATAAAGAGAAATTGTGACATGGCACTACGCCTGTTCACAAATAAAACCCCTGAACCGATGAAGGGCATCCTGACTTGTATGCAACCTAAAACGTTGGAGCAAGCCATGGATATCCTTCATGAGTCCGGGTATGCTTATAAAAAAATCTTTTTCAAAAACAACTATGAGATAGACAAAGTTTTAAGCCCACAAACTCAGAAAACACAAGACGAAATTACAATAACTCAGGGCAATACAGTAATATAGTTAGAAACACTGACCAAACACAGCCATAGACATAGACCATGTTAGGAACGAGAAAGGGCAAAAATATTACAATACTCAAATTAAACGAAATTATAAATTCGAAAAAATCTCCTAACTTATATTTTTTTCAGGCAACACTCATTATGTTTTTAACTATTCCAATGACAATAACAGCAGGGCAAAGACTTCACATTCAAAATCTAAACACAGGAAACGGATTTATAACAATCAAAGAACAAAACTTAAATATTATTGAAAACTATACGAAAATATTACACATTATTAATTTAACAACTTGGACAGAAAACCTTGACATTTTAGAGCATAATGTAAATGAATTGAACGAAAATAATGAATTCGCAACAATTAAACACAATTTTAATAGTCTAGTATTAGAAATAGAAAATACTTTAGGACATCACCATCATAAGACAAGAAGAGGTTTATTCGACATAGTAGGAAAAGGATTAAAATATTTAACAGGTACGATGGACCATGAAGATGAACAAGAAATAAAACAGAGCTTAGAAATTAATGAAAAGAACAACAAAAACCTAATAGACGGACTGAACGAACAAATAAAAATTAACAGTAACTTTAACGAAATCACAAACAACATTACAAAACAAATTAACAAACAACAACATGACATTAAGAAACAGTTTGAGAATTTAGGTAATATTATAAACGAGGATCATATTAGAATCATAAGAATGCAACATGCATTTCAAGTTAGTTACGACATAGAGCTATTAAGAGATCAAGTAAGAAAAGTAAAAGAAAATTTAATGCTAAGCCAACTAGGAGTTCTAAGTAGAGATTTATTAACTCCAAAAGAAATCCACAAATTTAATGTTACACTCAACAAAATACCAAATATAAAAAGTTCTGCCATCCTTCATGAGGATCAAATAATATTTATCTTACTTTTACCTAATTATTCCAAAGACATTTTTTATAAAATAATTATTGAACCGATTCCAAACAAAAATAATCTTGAAATTGTTATACCAAGCAACCACTTTATTACAAATGGAAAACTAATGTTTTATAACATGGAAAATAGTTTAAAATTAAAAGACTTAAAAATTGTAAACGATACTTGCCTATCAAATCTATTAAATGAAAATGCTGAATGTGAATTTAAAGAAAATAAAAACACAGAAATAAAACAAATGGCAAACAACATTGTAATAACGAAAAATATTGAACAAACAGAGATATCACATAATTGCCACAACTACAAAATAAATATAGTCGGAAACAATATTATAAGATTTGAAAACTGTAAAATTGAACTAAATGATGTTAAATACGAAAATTTTATTTACTATGATAATTTTATAATACCAAGTTACAAAAATATAACAATTAAGAAAATTGTAATGAGTTATAACCCTGAGGACCTCCACTCAAATCAATTAGAAAATCGCAAAGCTATAGAAGAGATAAATGGGAAATATATCGCTCACATTTCTACGAACATTGGAAGATCGCTTATAATTTTCATTATTTTGTCAATCATTTTGATGTTCATTTTTAAATACAAAACAAGTTTAAAGTAAATGTAAAAAGTTATGATTCTCCGGATAAGAATCTTAAGGGGGGAGGAGTTACGTCTGAGACGTCACCCTAAACCACTATCCCGTTACCCCACATAATCCCCTTTGCCTAACGGCTTTTCCCAGTTCCACAACGGCTTCCCACGCCATTTTTGCTGAACATGCAAAACGTGTCGAGAACACCTTTATTTTGCTGTTCATCCCAACGCACAACAAAATACTCATATTTCACTAACGACAACGAAATATGAATCTTTTGTCAACAAGTGCATTCCTTTCCCTTTCCATAATACAGGAATACAGAGGTTACCTCAGATACAATATAATTTGTAAAAGTCAGTTCTAATTCTCATCTGGTTCTAGGAGTGCAGCCTTTGCTTTGGACAGCGGCTTCTAGAACCAGCTTAATATAATAATAATTAATAACGTGTTACCAAACTGTATTATATATGTATAAGTAACGAATAAATAAAGAAAAAATAATAATAAAAAACAAGGAAAACAACTTTGTTGTTTTTTTTAAACCTGCTCGGTACTCTGGACACGTAAATCCATCTTCGGACGAAACCTATTTCAAGCCATCTTTGACTTCACCTCAACAGGAACTAATGTTGTTGGATAATTTAACATCAACCGACTTACGGCAAGTAAGCTGTATCAAAAACTCTAAAAATCGAATTCTCGATTTGGTCTTCTCTTCAGACTCTGTTAGTACCGTTGTTATTGAATCTAGTTTCGGTATTACTGATCCTAGCCTTGATGAAACTAACATAGATGACTACCACCCACCTCTGAATATTTTTCTTGACTGGAGTGGCGAGATCCACACTAACAGTAACTCTCATGATTGTTCCTATGTGTTTGGCTACCGCAAAGCTGATTTCAATTTGCTCTGTGGTGAATTAATTATGTCTGGTATCGAAAACATATCAGTTTTTACCAATATTGACGAAGCTGTTAGCAGCTTTTATTTGATTCTCTATAGATGTATAGAAAAATCAATTCCTAAAAAAATTTTTAAAAATTCTGAACCCAACCATCCGTGGTATACTAAAGAGTTAAAAGTTTTAAGAAATAAAAGAAATAAAGCTTGGAACACTTATATTAAAACTCATTCCGTTTCCGACTATGAGTTTTACGTTTCTCTTTTTGAAGAATTTAAGACACTTTCTAAAAATCTTTATTCAAATTACATTGACCGAATGGGATACTCATTTAAAAAGGATCCAAAAACCTTCTGGCAGTTTGTTAACTCAAAGAAAAAATCAGATGGTTATCCAGCTAGTTTTGTGTATGAGAACTGTTCTTATGAGAGCATCTCTGATATTTGTAATGCATTTGCTGACCAGTTTCGTAGCTCATTTTGTGATACTACTGTTGAGATTGATGCTGATTTCTTCAGATATCTTCGCAACTGTAATCAAGTATATTTTAATAACATTGTTATTGAAATTGATAAACTTTTTTGGAGTCTTGAAACCTTAAATGACGATTTTTCTTCCGGGCCGGATGGAACTCCTCCAATTGTACTAAAAAAATGTAGGTCATGCTTACCATTCCCGTTACAATATTTGTTCTTACTTTCTTTGAAATCCAGTAAATTTCCTTTACTTTGGAAAAGATCATTTATCACTCCAGTTTTTAAAAAAGGGGATAAATGTGATATAAAAAACTATAGACCCATTGCCAAACTTTCTAGCATTCCTAAACTGTTTGAAAAACTAGTATGTGACCAGCTGGCTTTCAGTGTAAAAAACGTTATTTGCACACAGCAACACGGTTTCGTCAAAAATAGATCGACTGTCACAAACCTGCTATGCTTTCTTCAAAAATGTTCTTTAGCACTAGAAAATGGTAATGAGCTCGATTGCATCTACACGAATTTTTCTAAAGCTTTCGATCAACTTTCACACAATATTATACTGTTCAAACTAAAGGCTATGGGCTTCCCACCTGTGTTCACTGATTGGGTACTTTCTTATCTGTCTATGAGATCTTACCAAGTAAAGTTTCGCAATATCCTTTCCAACCCTTTTAATGCTGGCTCAGGTGTACCTCAGGGAAGTCATCTAGGACCTCTTCTATTTATTTTAGCTGTCAATGATGTTGTGTCTTGCATTTCCTTCAGTGAAATATTAATATTTGCTGATGATATGAACATTTTTAAAAAGATAACTGGTTCGCTTGATCGCTCTCATCTCCAATCCGATATTAATCATTTTGCTGTTTGGTGTTTTAAAAACGGGCTCAACCTAAACCCCAACAAATGCCAAAGCATGACTTTCTCTAAAAGGAAGGAGCCTAGCAACCCAAGTTTTTCTATTTCCAATAATATTTTGAGTCAAGTGAAATGTTTTAAGGATCTTGGCGTAAATTTCAGTTTTAATATGAACTTTACTCAACATGTCAACTACATCGTTAGTAAGGCCAATAGTAGATATGCTTGGTTTTATTAAAAGATGGTCAAAAGAGTTTCAAGACCCGTATGTTACCCTTGCTCTATACAATTGTTTAGTACGACCTCATCTAGAGTATGCTTCTCAAGTGTGGTCCCCTTTTTATGAAATACACAACTCAAGAATAGAATCAGTACAACATAAATTCATAAGATTCGCTCTTAAAGGGCTTCCGTGGGTAAACCCTAATGATTTACCACCATATGAGCACAGAATCCAATTATTACATTTGCAACTTCTTTCTCAAAGGCGTACCATTAATGATCTGGTGTTTTTTCATCAACTTATCACCGGACATATCGATGCACCTGAGTTACTTTCTTGTGTTCAATTCAACTTTCGAGGCGGATCTTACCACCTGCGCAACTTAGTTTTGATATACTGCCCTTACCATAGAACGAATTATGGCATGAATGAGCCATTGACTCGTATGGGTAGACTTTTTAATCTTAATTCGTGTTTAATTGATTTTAACTAAAGTAAATCTAGTTTAAAAAATTTGTTAAAAACCAGTGCTCCACTTTCTTAAGTTTAGTTTGCATGTTTGAATGTTTCAATTATTTTTAGTTTATGTTTGTTAATTGTATCACATTTTGTATGTCTTGTTTGTTTTAATAGTGTACTTTATTTAAGATAATTTTGTAATTTATGTTTGTAATTTTTTTCTATTATGTTTTTTTTTTTTCTTACTATCCTTACGTTCTCTATGTGCTGGTGTTGGTGTTATACTAACTAACTACTAACACTTGCATTCATGATGAAGAGCGTATATAAGTGTGTACATATGAACTTGTTCTAAGCTCAGTACTACTTAGTCTCTGAAATGCAAAAAAAAAAGCTGTGCTTGAGGCCCTAATCAACCCTTTTACTATTACAAAAATGATCCAGGAACGCAATATTGCTCTGAATGCGGCTGGAGGACTAAATTCTTCGTACCACGTTTGGGTCCCAGGCTAACTGGAAAAGAGATTCTCAAGAGCACATCCGTAGATGGGATGCCTCCGTTGGATGCATACAGACAGATTAAAGGTATGCTCACCAACGTCAATAAGAAAACTGCAACATTATTGACGTTGCCACGAGGCACTTCTCTTTTGTCAAATGAAAAGAAAAATAACAATTCCAACCGAGAGGCTCAATTTCCGACTACTTTTGCAGCTTTTTGTCCGTATGTCAGCAATAATGCGCTGAATATTCTCTTCCAACGCGTCAATCGTTTTGGGCTTATCTGCGTGAACAAGTGACTTCACATAAAGCCAGCGGTGTTAAAAAAAACCCGGTTTTGGAGGTGAGCCACCGGTTTAAAATTATAGCTTATGTCAAAATCGGCGACAACGGGGATTTCGTTTCAAGACAATTCGTTCCGTAAATACGCAGTGCCCAGTATTCGTGCGGCTTCAATTCTTCCACAGTGAAATTGCAAACTAAACTGAGCATAAGTCAAGTCAAGAAAACCAATTCTAAAAAAAAGGTTGACAGGTTAAAATCTCACTACTAAAAAAGACACCCTTTAAAAAACTTTCAAATTTCGCCACTTGTACTGAATCTAGTAGTCTTCCACGAGGGGGTGTGTTTGAGCATCGTTAAAGAACTTCATCGAACGAATTTCCTGCGCATTTCTAATGTTTTTTTGAAGATGGTCACCTATTTACTCTAGTTGTTTTCTCGAATAGCTTGGTATGCATCAGTTACCGGGGCAGAAACCTTTCCAGCTCTTTTGCGTGGAGCTGGGCTCGTTTGTTCTATGCTTCTTTTACGTAGCTTCTGAGTTCTCTTTCGCGGCAAGCCTTTTAATATTTATTATGTGAGAGGAACTTGTACCATGCATTAAACAAGTTTTTTTTGCATAAGATACTCCACATACTTTGTGATGTGCTCCCTGCTTTTGGACAGTGTTGATATTGTTTGACAAATATTTTTGCATATTCAAAATGAACTGGTCACGTTTTAATTTGTCCAAATTTACTGCTTTACTCAAATTCTGTCAGTAGAAGGCGGTGGTGTTGGGCTACAGCTTCTCCCAATATCTCTTTGCAGTCTTTTATATTAGGCTTCACAGATTTGGCTACCAAATGTTAGACAGTTGCTGTAAGTGACAAGGTATCGGTTTTGTTTGATTAAAATGGTACTTAATACGATCAGACCACGTGACTTGCACACACTTGCATTTCAGTCCTCATAATCTTCGTCTTTTTCTTTACATGCAAGTTAAATATCCGCAAACAAACAAAAACAAGAAAACTCCTTCTCAGTAGATTGCCAAAATTTTCGCCTTACTCACTTCCAATTTGGGGAGTATATGCACTGACAATACCTATTCCACATACCACATCCACACCTTTCGTTCCATCATCAATTTAAGAGACATGAAACGGTCACAAGAAATTTCGCGAGGCGTATTGTCATTTTTTGACACCTACATCCTACATGCTCCATGTTTTGAATTTGATCTCTCCTTTACTTCACCGGTGAATTCCAGTCGTGTAAGCCAAAGGATCTACAATTTTACTTGTGTGAAATTTTTAAGGTGTTGCGGATGTCGCTAGTCTCGCTATGATATACATATTTGACTGGGTGTGATTTCTCCTTTAGCCACCTCTTACGGCGAGCGGGGAGGCAGTGCGGTGATAATCTAAATCGTCACTGCACTGCAAGAGACTTTTGTACACAGACTAGATTTTATATTTTATTTTTAAGTTGAAGCAGCCAATTTTTTCCACTAAAAGTAGACGCCCTGGCTGATACTATTAAACTTTCTAACAAGCCGATTCAGATTCAAGACAAAAACCTGATGAGATTTTAGCCATTTATATGCTCCAAGAGGATTTACTTATACTTTTGCTGCAGCTTCCCAACCCTTTTTATCTAAAGCTATGTATTTAAAACATCCTAGCGACAGAATTGATTTATCATCGATTATAGTCAAACTAAACCTAACCCAATCCGATTGGGATATAACATCATCAATCAATATGTCACCACATGTTTTGAGGGTAATCACTTAATATTTGGAAGGGTTTACAAGAAACGCATATACATATAAATAGACGCATTTTTCTCGGGAGGTTAAATAACTTTATAAATAGACAGACAACTTCAATTATTCGACGTCCCACGTCCCTCCAAGAAGGTAGTACTTATTATCTCCTACTGTCTATTACCAAATGTCAAGATGTGTCTGTAACACTACGTCACACTCATAGGCATTAAAATCAGATAAATCATTTTGTCAAGGACCTGCCTTTTGGTAATAGCTTGACAAACGATATGAGTTTGACCAGATGAAGAAGTGACATGTATTATAATATTACACAAACACAAACGAATTGAAACCATTCCGGACGAACATATTATTTTACAAATTGCTATTTTATATCTGAGCTGCATTTGAGCTGCTAGATAGACAAAACAAGCAGAGAGAGTGGAACGACACCGACCGCCTTGCCTTACCCTTAACAGATTCCACTTGGTATTTACTTTGCAATCACTTTGTTTTAAGATTTCATAGACAAATGAATCGTACAAAACAAGATTAAGAAACAGAAAGGGCTCCTTTCATAGCAACAAATTGTTCGGTTAAAAACCAATTAAAGATTCCTAGCACACTGAGCTGAACTCAGAACGGGAGAAAGACTTTTGCCATTTTAGATTGTATTGGAGATTATATGGGTTCCACCCTCAAGAAGAAGGATATATCCCCTAGTTTTGTGGATAACGCTCCAATTTAGTGTAGTCGAAAGAATCGTTTAGCAGCAAAGGAAAATAATTACACAGCAAAATTTATGCTTTTTCCTGATAAAATGATTCTGCTTACCTACAATGGGATTGTGCTGTAGTAGGTTTATCTTTAGGTACTGAAATTTCTTAAAAAAGAGAAATAAGTATAACATTGTACTTTTCTTCTTGGAAAGAAAAATTTTACTAGATCAATAAATTTTTCAATAACGGTGTTCACCAACAAACCTTAAGCCTGTAAAGGCTTAGTTAAATCATAGGGGCAAGAGCACAATAGGAAAGACATTTTTGAAAAGACAGACTGTGACCCCGCCATCAACACCGCCATAAAAACATCAAGCGATATAGTGAGCACAGTGGCGTAGCATAATTCTCAGCTCAACTGTGTCCTTGTTTTCAAATTTTTACTCATCATCATCAGAATGTACAACGAAAATTCGCTGATGCTGAAAAAATAACCGAGTCTATAGGAGAAACGCACCGGGCACCGCTACAATTTGCTACAAATAGCCACAGAAGAGAATAACACTTCAAAAAGCAATTTTATGGTGACCACGCACAATGTATTGTAGCGAAACGTTCGGGGTGAGTACAGTATTGCATTTATTTCATATTTTTAATATTAACGCGGCTAATCCGGAATTTAAAAAATTTAAAATGTCTATAAACAACCGCGAAAGCCTTAAAATCTATACTATAAGTCGTTAGAAAACTATCTAGTATAGATTTGACTTATTTGTAGCCGCATTTCACTTGTTACTACTTTACTAGTACTTGAAGGCTACAATTATGACTATTTAAGTAAAATTTAGTTATATAAGTTCGCTCTTAAACCGGAGTCACATAACCCTGAATTTTTGAGGTTATAAGCCAAAATAAAGTAAAATATGAGCCTGATATGCGCTCACGCTTCCACAGAAGAGAAATGAGATAATTCCACATACAAAGAAATAATAAACCAATATCCTAGATATGTAGTGAAACTCATGGTTGTAGATTTTTACACGAAACTAGGGAAGAAGGACATCTATGGAAATTGAATCGGCATAGCGAAACTTCCGGAAACAGGTTCTGGTTAGTCGATTTTGACGCGAGGCTTAATATTGTTGTTAATAGCACATCCTTATTTCAAAGTTCATTAAGGTAAATAGCGGTCCCCTGATCACATTCCACCGTCAACCAATTTGACCATGTTGCGATCGACGCAAGACACTCTTTGAGTCTTATCGAGGTTCAAACTATTCCGGGTTCCAACTTTGACTCGGACCACTACCTCGATGTATACAGTGCCCCTGTTCTGTAACTATCGCCTCGATAAAAGCAGGCGATAAACGGTGGAAAACGGAACGAAATCCTACTAAATTCATAGAATTTCGTTCCATTTTCCACCGTTTATCGCCAAGGCGATATAGTTACAGAACAGGGACACAGGGTACGAATGACAATATCGTGCTCATGACTCGTGCAAACTAAAGCTATGAAACAAAAAAAGCTTCATCACAATCTCAGGTGGAGCCGATATGCTATCAGGAAGTGTCGAGTTGGCAGCAAATTGAGCTGCTAGCAAATTAGCTTTATCGATGGAGCAGACATACGGAGAGTCATTGAAAACGAGCGTTGGGACCGATGACGTGGCCGAGTTCTTGATGTTCTTGACAAAAAACCAAAAGTTTTTACTTCCTTTTGGAAACAATAGTATTTTTTGCCTTACTTTTTGGTCATGTAAAAACTTAGCCTTATGTATTTGAGCATTAAATATATTTCTAGCCCGTTTGAAATTTCGATTTTCTACTGAAGGGTAGGTAGTCTTTGAATTTTCGAAAGCTACTTTCTCTATCCCTAATCGCCTCTTTACACTTTACAGCTTGAATCGAACCACGAATTCTCTTTGGGGTTGATATTTTTTGTTCTGTGTGGAGCAAAATTTCTCATGCCGTTGAGAATCGCGTTAGATATCATATCATAGCTGATGCGTTAACGTTTCCGTCGAGAAAGCACAATGACCAATTGAAATTTCGAAAGAAATTATTCAGGCCGTCCCAATTGGCTTTCTCGTATAGCCACACAGTTCTTTTAGGGACTTTATCTTTTTTACCGCGGCGGAAAACGAAAAATCGACCGATATGACACAATGGTCCGATTTGCCTAGAGGAGATGAAGCTATAACCCTGTATTTTTTGGGATGAGAAGTGAGAAATAGGTCAAGAGTGTTGGCCGCATGGCCTTCAATATCTGGAACCCGAGTGGGCTCATCAACAAGTTGAGTTAATTGATTAATCTTAGCGATGATCTCAACACATTTTCATTCGGGTGTTCTTTGGCCAGAATGCCGAAGCAAACCAGAATTGTGTACAATCATATCACCCGCAATTGCGATTTCTCTGTGACATTGGGAGACAATTCTTATTTTGGAGTCAGATACCGCATCAAACTCGTTAGAGGTTGAATTGCTATCTTAATTGGGGCTTCTGTAAATAAAACAATAGTGAGTGATTTGCTCACGGACGGTGAATTTATATAAGACCTTAATCCTTAAGCATGGACTTACCGAAAGCGGGTGAGGAAACCCTTGGTCGTTCCGAAAGAAAAATACTCTGAATGATCTTTGGTCCCGTATACGAAGACAATGTGTGGAGAAGAAGATTCAACAACGAGCTATACCGCGACATGGGCATAGCTAGAAGAGTGCACATCGCGAGACAACGATGGCTTGGACATGAAGAACGGATGAACACCAAACGCTCCGCCTCAACAGGTTTTCGAAAGCACAATGCAGGAAATCGCAGTAAGGAATTCGTTTTAGGGAACGCAATCAAGTGGAAGAAGACTTCAACCGACTCAAAGTGTGAAACTGGGAGAGAGCTCGACTGGAAACGAAGTCATTATAGAAAGATGTTGGTTGAGGCCCAGATTCACTCTGAACTGTAAAGCCCAAGCAGGTTACTGTATTCATATTTTTAATGACCTTTGCATGAAATCCATTGTTATATGTATACATATTCTTAATTAAATGCGAAGAACTCTCCTACGCAAACTTCCTCATCATATCCAAATTTGCTCCGAGGAACGTTACCTCCCTATGTTGCTTTGCTCCTGCGCAAAGTAACCCCAAACCAAAAAGCAAAATGATCATGGTCAGGTAAGAAATCTAAGAATCATATTTCTCAACTGATGAAATACGCATATTTATTCGTTCTTCAAACATTAATAGATCATCATTTTAACTACATATATGTTGCTTGATCAAATATCACTAAATTTTCAGCGAGCACCAAGTTTTGAACTTGCAAAAAAGAGCTTAAAAAGTCAAAGTTCAATTTTCATTATATTCTTTTCAACAGGAAAGGTCTCGCTTGTAATATGTTGGAGATGTTTACATGTGTGTGTGCAATCAACCGTTGTTTAAATTTAGAAAACCTTACGTGTAACATCTGCGACATAATATGAACTCTTTAAGTCAGTGGTTAAGGGGCTCGGCTAGTTTCTCATTTTCAAAAAATCAAATTTTTTTTCATTTTTCGATAAGTAAACATCTCAAAAATGATGTCCTAAAATATTGGAATGAATGATATCAATACATAGTACCAATAAAAAAAACGTAACAGGCCGCTGTCCGTACATGGAAGATATATGAGAAAAAATATTATAGGAGACCTTTATTATCGCAATAGAACCCAAAACAATAATTTTTGGAATTTTCGTCTGTTCGTCTGTTTGTTTGTGCACGCTTATCTAAGAAACGGCTAATCCTACCTAGATGGGGTTTTCATTTTCAGTAATATATTGTGTTAAGCTTCTATTAACATTTAGTTTATATGCCATTTCTTGCAGACGAAGTCGCTAGCGCAACTAGTCTTGGATATTTTTGAAATGGCAGAGTATAGAAGAGAAGCATCTCGGGCGCTCGAACTCCTGCTCTGAAAACTTTAAAAGCGTTTTTCTCAAAACTGCATTTTTCAAATTTTCCGCAGCTGTAACTCACGCAAATATTAACGAATCGTCTTGAAATCTGCATACTCTCCATATGTTTTTACATAGAGCCATCTACAACTTTTACGATCGGATGAAAATTGTAAATTTGGCAGCCATCGAAAAACAATTTTTTGACGAAATTTGAAACTTTTTTCTCTCTTTCGTTGCGGCCATTTTGTGAATTTCCAATTTTTCACTCCAATTATAGATGGCTGTATGGGAAAAAGGGTCTACTTTAACGCCATTTTTTTATTTTCTTGTCACCAGGTTCCAGAAAAATTCAAAAAAATGCAGCAAATTTACGTCTTCTAATTTCAAGGAGTTCAAGAAATGGTCCATATCTCTCTTGGATTTCAATATTTTAACTCGAAATTTTCTGAAAATTTACATGAATCATGAATATATGTATAATAAACTCTTAAGACTACAGAATATTTGAAGCTATAGTTTTTTTTAACGCCTTCAAAAAATCACCTCCATTTGAGCTCGAGAAACTAGCCGAGCCCCTTAAAAAAGTTACTCCCGTTAGAGTAGCCCTCCTTGCAGTAGGTATATATTTTGTAAAAATGTTTTCGTGATCCATCTTCGAAACGAACAGTATGTTATTGTTATTTCCGCTTCGCTCAGAAAGTAGGAAAGCTTGAGAGATAGTAATTAATGACTTTCGGAGCGCTCAGAAAAGAATTTTTCAAATCTTGGGTAGCAGTTTCCGTTCAGCTTGCAAAACATTTATTTTATTTTAAGAACTCTTAACGATTTGACGACTAACGTTTTGAACGATGATCAGCTCAGACCTCTTAAGTTCTCCCTCACCAAACAACTTACCCCAAGCATTTATGTAATTTTTGTTTTATTGGCGATAACGTTCACCTTAAACAATTTTTACTAGCAATGCTTAAGGTTAATCTGAATTTTCTACATTCCATTGATATCTTCCAACTCCATCAGTGAGCTAATTCATTAGTAACACTTGTAATCCACACCAATGCACAAGTCACGATATCTTCTCCATTTCTTTCCACCCTTTTGCGTGACAAGCACCTGTAATGCCAAAATATTGTGACTGCTTGGCACGCGTCAGTCCCCCTAAAACAAAATAAAATAAAACAAAAATCTGTTCTCGCAATCAATTTCAATAAGAACTCCTTGAGGTTGTGTATCAAAATCCAACAACACACATTTTTCTAAAAGGTCTTCGTTCGTCATTTATGTCATGAAATTGGAAAAAATCCATTCGTGTCTCGTCCGAATTTGCCATCAAGTGGCTGACTGACAGCCACGAAATATCATACACCCCACAGGAGTTTTACCACTACAGCATTCCTCGAGCAGTAATAAAATAAATGAAATTATACCCTTGCATCATGACATGCAACTGTAGGTCTGCAACGTTAAATAAAAACATCATTCAGACGTGTAGCTATAGTTTATTATGAGCACTTTATTACTTAAAATAAAAGTAAAAAAACAACAACGATGGTGTGCCAGAAAGAGAGAAGAGACCACAATTTATTTGTATCATAGAGTTTTTCTGAACAAATTTTTGTAATAACGTGGTTCCACCATTCAGCAGCATTTCACTTGGCAATCGCTTTGAGTTTTTGGTCCTTTCTATTATTTTACTGGCATCAATTTGGCTAATGAAAATTGTTTGTGTTGGTCGATGTTTTGCTGAAATGAAAGCTTGACTTATTTTTAGGTATAGACGATGATTTTGGGTGAAACAAAAAGAACTTCTGAACCTAATTTTATCAAAAGTATTCAACTGTTAGCAAGTGTATCAACCCTAATTCTCTAATATTCAACACTTCGATCTGAGGATTACACCGCAGGAAGAAAAGTTGATTGAAAGTAGAAAATGATTGAAACACTACTTCCATCTCTCAGCCGTACCAAGTATGTACAAATTCGTATACATATAAGCTTTTTGTGTCGATGTTTCTCATCTAAACCAAAGGATTTACATGACAGGATAACGCACTCATGTGTGTCAATGAATGCGTGCGTGCTCTCGTTCGATGCGTGCGAGCTGCTTATCGAAATTGATTGATCCATAGAAGTAAAGAGATTTGTAGAATGACTCGTTTCTACTTCTTTCTCAGTTGATTAAAAAAAAAGAAAAGGAAAAAATTGCAAATATTGCGTGAATTAGGGCTCAAAGGATGATCTGTATTGGAGCAGAAATTTGATTTAGAAATTCTGAGGCTGAATTGTGCGTTATTGGATGAAGAATTTTCAATTAAATACGAATTAGTGCGTATACTTTGAATCATCTGCATTTGACTGTTATTACGTTTCGGTAAAATGGGTAAAATGGTAAAATTGATGGATTGTGTTGTTTCGTTACAGTAGGAATAGGGTTACTTGGGCCTGGGAATTCTGAGCGAGACAGAGAGAGGAATAGTCTAGAGTGAGACAGAGTATGTTGTGAGCGTTGTAAAACGTGTGTGTCGGCTGGTTTTAGTTTTTTTTGAAAATTTGAATAGCTGACTCCGTCTCGCTTGCTCGAAATTTGTAGTGTCAGTTTGAATAATTAAATTTTTTTGGTTGTTTTGAATAAAATTTTTTTTTACTTACGATGGCGTGAGAGTAAAGAAAAAATGAAAAATAATGTTGTGTGTAGTGCGAACAATAGACACGATCTGTTGATAGATCTTAGAACGGGGGTGAGAGACTTTGGTAGTTTGTTGATATGTACTTACTTTGAGATATAGTTAATAGGTAGGACTGAGATTGGGATATAAGAAAAGAAAAAAAGACAATAAAGGCAAAGGTGGTTTCTATTGAGTATTTGTTATGGTTTTTTTTGTTTTAGATTTGCTGGCGCTTGGAAGTGGTTGATTTTTTTTATAAGTTTGGAATTTGTGCGACGGACGGTAGGTGATCGTAGTGAGAATGTTTTTTGTTTTTGGCTGTACGATAGAGGATTTTGGTCACGTCCGATATTTGACTGCGCATAGATAGTGCATCAGCAAGTCTTTTACAGCTAATCATGAAAGGTCGTTGGTATATGTCGCTGTTTTACTCTATACCGAAGAGTAAGGATGTGAGACGTCACCCATGTTCGCATAGCAATAAAATCCATGATCAATGTTGAAATCGAGTATCTGAGTAGCACAGAAAGGTAAAATAAACCAATACTCATTATAAGGGAAGATGATGATGCCAATATAAAGGCAAAGGCATATTGTGTTGTGAAAATCGATGGAAATTATTATAAGGGTAGGTACCATCGGTCTGAACAAAGGGAAATAATAGGGTTTGGCGGCACATGGACAATTGGTAGGTTGAAGATACTAACGATGGCATGAGAGTAAAGAAAAAATGAAAAGTAATGTTGTGTGTAGTGCGTACAATAGACACGATCTGTTGATAGATCTAAGAACGGGGGTGTGAGACTTTGGTAGTTTGTTGATATGTTTCTACTTTGAGATAAAGGAATAGGTAGGACTGAGATTGGGATATGAGAAAAGAAAAAAAGACAATAAAGGCAAAGGTGGTTTCTATTCAGTATTTTTTATGGTTTTTTGTTTTAGATTTCGCTGGCATTCGGAAGTGGTTGATTTTTTTATAAGTTTGGAATCTGTGCGCCGGTAGGTGAGGGTAGTAGGAATGTTTTTTTTTTGGTTTTGGCTGTACGCTAGAGAATTTGGTCACGTCCGATATTTGGTTGGGCATAGATAGTCCATGAGCATGTTGTTTTACACTTTTACAGCTAAGCATGAAAGGTCGTTGGTGCATGTGGTTGTTTTACTCTATACCGTAGGGTAAGGATGTGAGTTGTGAGATGTGACCCATGTTCGAATAGCGATCGCTTTGCGACAAGATCCATGATCAATGTTGAAATCGAGTATCTGTGTAGCATAGAAAGGTAAAATAAACCAATACTCATTGTGAGGAAAGATGATGAAAGCAAAATAGAGGCACGTTGACTTTGTTTTTTTTGTTGTGAATATCGATGGATTGATATGACAGCTAGAATTTGAAACTTAGATATTTTATGTGCACAAAACGAAGTTAAACAAACGAATAGGTTTTTTTTTGTATTAGATTTCACTGGCGGTTGGTGATGGTTGGATTTTTTTTCTTGCAATTTGGTCTCATTCGATATTTGTGTGTACATTTTACACCTTAGCATGATTGGTCTTTGGTATGTTTTACTCTATGCCAAAGAGTAAGGATGGTTTTTCTTGAAAGGAATTATTATAAGGTTGTCGGCGTTGAACAAAGGATAATAAAAGCGTCTTGAGGCACGTGGACAATTGGTAACGAAAAAAATTGAAGCTGTGTGTGTATTTTGAACAATACATACGATCCGTTGATAGATCTTAGAACGAGGATGAGAGATTTTGGTAATTTGTTAATACTTGACGATAGAGAATTTTATCACGTTCGATATATGGTTGGGCATAGATTGTGTATGAGCAAGTCCTAATAAAGTAATACACATTGTAAGGAAACATGATGATGATGAGATGATGAAAATGCAATCGTACATTGCTTTTCTGCTTTTTTGTGAATATCGATGCATTGATATGACAGACAGAATGTGAAGGTTAGAAACTATATGTGCAGAAGACGAAATGAAATAAATGAATAGGTTTCCTTTTGTACTCTAGATTTCATTGACAATTGGTGGTGGTTGGGTTTTTTTTTTTTTTTTATGTAAAATAGAGAATTTGGCCTCGTCCGATATTTGTTTTGTTTTGAAACATATCTTGTACTTAATGCATTTCGTCACATCCGAAAATTGATTGTGCATAGCTATACTGTAAAGTAAGGATGCGACCCATGTTTTGTTCTGAATTTTTAATTTTGCAGGCAAGATTTGAAGGTTTGGGATTGATTTGTCACATCCGGTATTGGTGGTTGTGGATGGTTTTTATTAATTTTAAAACAATTTTTATACCGGGATCGGGAGTGTAAAATATACCAACAATGCAAAAATGCATTGTGAATATTGATAGAGGGTTGATGTAGTTAGAACTTATAGATAAGCTATGGAATAATTTGTTTTCAATTCTTGAATGTGATGTTGTCTCTTTTTTCTTTTATAAATCAGTGGCACCAATAACCAATATATTGCATCCCCCTAGAGTTTCTACTACCTATAAAAGCAAATGTTCTCTGAGTTTTCTGTTCAGATTATTTTTGAACAATCATACAAAAGAGCCAGCAACATGCAGAATATATTTAATATTTTTTCAATATACATGGAGGAGTTCTCTGCCGCGTGCTGGGAGCTTAAGGAGTTGCAGGAAGCTTTGCGCTTTGAAATCCAGGACGGAAAACGGACTGGTACATTGGGGAGTGCGCAGACCATCGCGCATATTATTTTAGCTTTAAATATCCGAGCTATTGAGCTTGGATTCAAAGACGACATACCACAAATACCACAGGAGGCTCACATATTATCCCATTAAAAACTTTTTGAAATAAAAAACTTAACACAAATTTTCTTTAGCCTTTTTAATTATTCGGTTTCAGCTATTGTCATAACAGTAGTTTCTTTTTAGTATTCTACCATATTTTGTTGCCTCATTTCTCTTGACCAGGGTGATATTAGTGGCATGATCATTGCTTCTAATGACAAGTTTAATTCGTCAAGTACTCGAAAATGGTTATCCTGGACATGTCGTCGCTCTTCTTCGACAGCATCAGTATTAACTGAACCTATTAGATTGTGTGATAAGACTTTGCGAGTTTTTTGTTCATCGACTTCTTCGTAATGATTTTCAGTGGGGCCATATCTGGTGATGTATTCATTTCGATATTCAGATGAATCAACTGCATAAAGTGTTTTCGAACGGAAGCTCTTTGCTGACCGAGGTGGAAAGGAATTCCTCGGTACACTCTTTGATGGGCCAGGAACTGGCAGTATTGGCAAAAGCCTGTCCTTGTAGTAAGGAATGTTTGTACAGCATTTGACATCACCTACCTCGTAGTATGCATATGAGTAGGCATGATCGATGATCACTCGCAGAGGTTGTTGTTGTTGATGTTGTTGCTGCAGAGTTAGAATGGAATTCCTCCATACACTCTCTGATGAAGAAGGAGTTGGCAGTATTGGTAAAAGCCTGTCCTTGTTAGGAATGTTTGTATGAAATTTGACAGCACCTGGCTCGTAATATGCATATGAGTAGACAAGATCAATGGTCGCTAGTTGAGGTTGTTGTTGCTGTATTTGTGGTATGTCTTTCATTGGCTGATGAAGTGGAGTTAAAGAAGACGTCGATGGAGTCTGTGTCACGAGTATATTTGCATCCACATCACCAGCAGCAAAACAATAATCCAAAGGTTTGTTCAAAGGTTCAAAACAATCCATCCTCATAGCCGTCGCAAATGTTTTTTGTGATTATTTGACCTTCAACAAGGAAAGATGTTAGAATTGCCAGTTACCGTCGTTACCGGTTGAGGTAGTCAGAACTAATACATAAGCTATGAGATATTTGTTTTTAATTCATGAATGTCATTTTGTCTCTTTTTTTATACCAAGTACCAATAACCAATATATTGTTGCATCCCCCCAGAGTCTATACTATAAAAGCAAATGTTCTCTGAGTTTTCTATTCAGTTTTACTTTGAAAAATCATACGATCTTCCAAAAATTTACAAAAATGTCGTTCATTAACAAAATTAAAAAAACAGTAAAATCATCGCCGTCTGGGTTTGGTTCTAAGCCAATATTGAGCTTGTCGAAGCTCATCCATCGGGAAAAATATCCGATCCTAAAGGCGAAGAAGATTAACACAAAATACGGGGAGCAGATAATGTTGGAGTTGAAGAAGTATAAGGTAAAGTAAAAGTAAAGAATTAAATCATATGCCATTTTACAATTTTTTTTTTTTAGGTATTCCTCCCCAAAAGATGCAATAGACAACTAGACGACAGCGACATAAACGATCTTGACCACTGCTGCTTGGAGGTAGTGGGGTCTTATGGCGAGATGTCTGTGGAAGTCGACTTCCATTTAAAGGAGCAAGAGCAAGAGCCACAACAACAGCATCAGCATGACCAACAAGAACAGCAACAATATCACCAACAGTCTCAGCAACATCAACAGCCTCAGCAACAACAGCAGCCGCAACAACAACAAACAATTGAAATTTTGGACCAAATCATCTTTAATCAAAAGCCGAAGCAAAAGAGGAAGCAGAAATTTCTTTCGATAAATAAAATAAACTGAAAAAATTAAAATCATTTTTTTATTTTGCTCTCATCCTGAATCGTTCGACAATTTATGTTTTTAGAGCTTTAAATGTTGCATAGTGATTCGTGTGATATGTGATATTTTTCCATAAGCTGAAAATGTGTCTTGCAAAAAAAGAAATTCTTTTTTCCATGAATTGTTTTAAGTTCTTTGGATCGTGACCCTCATTTAGTAAATTTCTAAAGCTACAACGAAAGGGGTCCCCGTTTTGTTTTAAATAGAAACTGTCTATGTAAACTTGGAAAATGTATGTATTACAGTGAGAAGATATCGATAATTCTCATTTTCAGATGCACAGATACCCATGTCAAATAATGACTAAGTTAATGGTCAAGAGAGAAGAGCTTGGGCAGTTGTATTTTGACGGCAAGCTGGATTTCAAAGATTCTTTTATTTTTAATCTATTTATTTTAATCTTTCGTACAACAACATTAACTTCTTTACTTTGAGCATTCTATTTTCAATCAAATAACATGCACAAGTATCAGGTCCGTCTTGGCATAAATTCTTTGACCAAGGGCAGTTAACAAAATGACATCCATGTTTCGATGTGGTAGAGGATACGTTTCTATACATCTTCAAGAAGGATAAGCATCCTGTCAGATATTCATGATGTTCCTCCAGCAGCTCATGTTGATGTGCTTTCATAAAATCCAGGATCTCATCGAAAATGAACTTGATATTTATGTTGGACATTATTGTCTGCTATCTTGTCAATGTGTTACTAAGGCTCAAAATGGATTTGCTCGAAGATTTATATCGGATTCGTCTCTAGTAATAATTTCAGTTTTAGCTGTCAATGGCATTTACAAAAAAAAAAAAAAAAAAGTGTTTCTCTAATTTCTCGACTTCAAATTGAATACATTGTGTATGTAGTTCGTATGATTCGTCAAGACAATTCTTTATAGAAACGTCACTATTGCCTTTGGTTGCTTAAGGTTTTGAAGTCGTTTAAAATCTAAATTTTGAACTGCTCTGATCTGCTCTGTTAACTGGGCTGATCTGCTTTTTGAACTGCTCTGATCTGCTTTTGAACTGCTCTGATCTGCTCTGTTAACTGATTTGATCTGCTTTTTGATCCGATTTCAAACAATCAAGGGTGTACTTATACTATTTGTTTGTGGGAGTTATATCTATCTATAATATAAAAATAAGACGGGTTTTCCTTCCTGACGCTATAACTCGAGAACGCACGAACCGATTTCCACGGTTTTGCATTCGTTGGAAAGGTCTCTGGCTTCGTGAGGTTTATAGTTACCATGAGTTTAATGTTACAAAAACGAAGCCATCTGGTGATGAAACGGAGTTCGCCGGGTTTGCTAGTATGTTACTAAAAACAAGGATCAATATATCTATTATAAAATATATGGTCATTGAACCCTTAGAAAGATTACTTGAGCATAAACAAATATATGCAGTCAATGAGGCTGTGAGTTTGCTAGACGAAAATCGAATCAACAAGTGAAGATCGTATTAGTTAGAAAACCAAAACAAGCTACAAGCGGTGTTAAGCTGTTGAGCATTCGATAGATCAGCTGGGCGCTCACACGCCGAAATCTCGCTTACTACTTCTGGTGCTATATGGAAAACCTTTTAGAGCTATTGTAAATCTTTTCTCAGAGTCAACGTTACGGTTACAGAAAACTACAATTGATGCCTTAAATGAATGAAATGTTGAATAATGATTTATTTTATGGAATTTCGTCAAAATATAAGACGTCTTACTGAAAAACTCTTTTTTTTCCATCTTCGGTTTGCATGTTTTTTAGGATGTCGTGAGGATTTTTATAAAAATCGTTTTCATTGCCTCTGTAACAGATGACGCTGTCTTATTTCCTAAAGGAATCGCCCACGCAAATTTTGAAAATGCCTCGATAAACGTCATTAAACCGTAGTATGAGATTTTCAACTATGTCAGTTGTCATAAATCATTTATGGCTTTGATAGCAACCATTCGCCGATTGAAAAACTTTCGTGCCGAGCTGTGAAGTTCTTAAACAAAAACTTTTTGTGTGTGTTGTTTTTATATAAGTAATTGTATTTATTTCAATCTTTTATATAAACTCATAATCTTTTGAACTCTGCTTACATGATCCTCAATCATAATACACGCACAAGTATCTGGTCCCATTTGACATGCATTTGAAGACCAAAGACAGTTTGTAAAATGACATCCGTAAATCGAAATATCATTGTCAACGTCCTTAAAATTACTTAAGAAAGAAATATTTCCAAGAAACTCTTCATAATGCTCCTCAAGCATATCATGTTGATATTGACTTAAAAAACTGGACATTCTACTTAAAATAAGACATATATTGATATTAGACATCATTGTAGTACAGTTTTGATTTGGAAATAAGAACTGAATTCGAGAACGATGTTTGCCTACGTTTTATATGTAAATTTTTATTTTTAGTATTGGACGACATCATCATATCGATAGTATTTATTTGTGCCACATACACAAGAATTCCGTAACATTTAATACGAGACAACGCTAATTTTTTAATTGCTTTCAAACAAGATGATATGAATCTTAAACACATTTACAATGATCATGTTAATTCTGATATGACATATCAAATGTTTCAAAAATTATGTAAGGAATGTTGGAAAACTAGATACGGATTTTTGGTTATTGACAAAGACAGCCCTTGTAACAGTGGTGGCTACAGGAAAGGTTTTGATTACTTCCTGAAACTATAGATAGATATAACTCCCACAAACAAATAGTATAAGTACACCCTTGATTGTTTGAAATCGGATCAAAAAGCAGATCAAATCAGTTAACAGAGCAGATCAGAGCAGTTCAAAAGCAGATCAGAGCAGTTCAAAAAGCAGATCAGCCCAGTTAACAGAGCAGATCAGAGCAGTTCAAAATTTAGATTTTAAACGACTTCAAAACCTTAAGCAACCAAAGGCAATAGTGACGTTTCTATAAAGAATTGTCTTGACGAATCATACGAACTACATACACAATGTATTCAATTTGAAGTCGAGAAATTAGAGAAACACTTTTTTTTTTTTTTTTTGTAAATGCCATTGACAGCTAAAACTGAAATTATTACTAGAGACGAATCCGATATAAATCTTCGAGCAAATCCATTTTGAGCCTTAGTAACACATTGACAAGATAGCAGACAATAATGTCCAACATAAATATCAAGTTCATTTTCGATGAGATCCTGGATTTTATGAAAGCACATCAACATGAGCTGCTGGAGGAACATCATGAATATCTGACAGGATGCTTATCCTTCTTGAAGATGTATAGAAACGTATCCTCTACCACATCGAAACATGGATGTCATTTTGTTAACTGCCCTTGGTCAAAGAATTTATGCCAAGACGGACCTGATACTTGTGCATGTTATTTGATTGAAAATAGAATGCTCAAAGTAAAGAAGTTAATGTTGTTGTACGAAAGATTAAAATAAATAGATTAAAAATAAAAGAATCTTTGAAATCCAGCTTGCCGTCAAAATACAACTGCCCAAGCTCTTCTCTCTTGACCATTAACTTAGTCATTATTTGACATGGGTATCTGTGCATCTGAAAATGAGAATTATCGATATCTTCTCACTGTAATACATACATTTTCCAAGTTTACATAGACAGTTTCTATTTAAAACAAAACGGGGACCCCTTTCGTTGTAGCTTTAGAAATTTACTAAATGAGGGTCACGATCCAAAGAACTTAAAACAATTCATGGAAAAAAGAATTTCTTTTTTTGCAAGACACATTTTCAGCTTATGGAAAAATATCACATATCACACGAATCACTATGCAACATTTAAAGCTCTAAAAACATAAATTGTCGAACGATTCAGGATGAGAGCAAAATAAAAAAATGATTTTAATTTTTTCAGTTTATTTTATTTATCGAAAGAAATTTCTGCTTCCTCTTTTGCTTCGGCTTTTGATTAAAGATGATTTGGTCCAAAATTTCAATTGTTTGTTGTTGTTGCGGCTGCTGTTGTTGCTGAGGCTGTTGATGTTGCTGAGACTGTTGGTGATATTGTTGCTGTTCTTGTTGGTCATGCTGATGCTGTTGTTGTGGCTCTTGCTCTTGCTCCTTTAAATGGAAGTCGACTTCCACAGACATCTCGCCATAAGACCCCACTACCTCCAAGCAGCAGTGGTCAAGATCGTTTATGTCGCTGTCGTCTAGTTGTCTATTGCATCTTTTGGGGAGGAATACCTAAAAAAAAAAAATTGTAAAATGGCATATGATTTAATTCTTTACTTTTACTTTACCTTATACTTCTTCAACTCCAACATTATCTGCTCCCCGTATTTTGTGTTAATCTTCTTCGCCTTTAGGATCGGATATTTTTCCCGATGGATGAGCTTCGACAAGCTCAATATTGGCTTAGAACCAAACCCAGACGGCGATGATTTTACTGTTTTTTTAATTTTGTTAATGAACGACATTTTTGTAAATTTTTGGAAGATCGTATGATTTTTCAAAGTAAAACTGAATAGAAAACTCAGAGAACATTTGCTTTTATAGTATAGACTCTGGGGGGATGCAACAATATATTGGTTATTGGTACTTGGTATAAAAAAAGAGACAAAATGACATTCATGAATTAAAAACAAATATCTCATAGCTTATGTATTAGTTCTGACTACCTCAACCGGTAACGACGGTAACTGGCAATTCTAACATCTTTCCTTGTTGAAGGTCAAATAATCACAAAAAACATTTGCGACGGCTATGAGGATGGATTGTTTTGAACCTTTGAACAAACCTTTGGATTATTGTTTTGCTGCTGGTGATGTGGATGCAAATATACTCGTGACACAGACTCCATCGACGTCTTCTTTAACTCCACTTCATCAGCCAATGAAAGACATACCACAAATACAGCAACAACAACCTCAACTAGCGACCATTGATCTTGTCTACTCATATGCATATTACGAGCCAGGTGCTGTCAAATTTCATACAAACATTCCTAGCAAGGACAGGCTTTTACCAATACTGCCAACTCCTTCTTCATCAGAGAGTGTATGGAGGAATTCCATTCTAACTCTGCAGCAACAACATCAACAACAACAACCTCTGCGAGTGATCATCGATCATGCCTACTCATATGCATACTACGAGGTAGGTGATGTCAAATGCTGTACAAACATTCCTTACTACAAGGACAGGCTTTTGCCAATACTGCCAGTTCCTGGCCCATCAAAGAGTGTACCGAGGAATTCCTTTCCACCTCGGTCAGCAAAGAGCTTCCGTTCGAAAACACTTTATGCAGTTGATTCATCTGAATATCGAAATGAATACATCACCAGATATGGCCCCACTGAAAATCATTACGAAGAAGTCGATGAACAAAAAACTCGCAAAGTCTTATCACACAATCTAATAGGTTCAGTTAATACTGATGCTGTCGAAGAAGAGCGACGACATGTCCAGGATAACCATTTTCGAGTACTTGACGAATTAAACTTGTCATTAGAAGCAATGATCATGCCACTAATATCACCCTGGTCAAGAGAAATGAGGCAACAAAATATGGTAGAATACTAAAAAGAAACTACTGTTATGACAATAGCTGAAACCGAATAATTAAAAAGGCTAAAGAAAATTTGTGTTAAGTTTTTTATTTCAAAAAGTTTTTAATGGGATAATATGTGAGCCTCCTGTGGTATTTGTGGTATGTCGTCTTTGAATCCAAGCTCAATAGCTCGGATATTTAAAGCTAAAATAATATGCGCGATGGTCTGCGCACTCCCCAATGTACCAGTCCGTTTTCCGTCCTGGATTTCAAAGCGCAAAGCTTCCTGCAACTCCTTAAGCTCCCAGCACGCGGCAGAGAACTCCTCCATGTATATTGAAAAAATATTAAATATATTCTGCATGTTGCTGGCTCTTTTGTATGATTGTTCAAAAATAATCTGAACAGAAAACTCAGAGAACATTTGCTTTTATAGGTAGTAGAAACTCTAGGGGGATGCAATATATTGGTTATTGGTGCCACTGATTTATAAAAGAAAAAAGAGACAACATCACATTCAAGAATTGAAAACAAATTATTCCATAGCTTATCTATAAGTTCTAACTACATCAACCCTCTATCAATATTCACAATGCATTTTTGCATTGTTGGTATATTTTACACTCCCGATCCCGGTATAAAAATTGTTTTAAAATTAATAAAAACCATCCACAACCACCAATACCGGATGTGACAAATCAATCCCAAACCTTCAAATCTTGCCTGCAAAATTAAAAATTCAGAACAAAACATGGGTCGCATCCTTACTTTACAGTATAGCTATGCACAATCAATTTTCGGATGTGACGAAATGCATTAAGTACAAGATATGTTTCAAAACAAAACAAATATCGGACGAGGCCAAATTCTCTATTTTACATAAAAAAAAAAAAAAAACCCAACCACCACCAATTGTCAATGAAATCTAGAGTACAAAAGGAAACCTATTCATTTATTTCATTTCGTCTTCTGCACATATAGTTTCTAACCTTCACATTCTGTCTGTCATATCAATGCATCGATATTCACAAAAAAGCAGAAAAGCAATGTACGATTGCATTTTCATCATCTCATCATCATCATGTTTCCTTACAATGTGTATTACTTTATTAGGACTTGCTCATACACAATCTATGCCCAACCATATATCGAACGTGATAAAATTCTCTATCGTCAAGTATTAACAAATTACCAAAATCTCTCATCCTCGTTCTAAGATCTATCAACGGATCGTATGTATTGTTCAAAATACACACACAGCTTCAATTTTTTTCGTTACCAATTGTCCACGTGCCTCAAGACGCTTTTATTATCCTTTGTTCAACGCCGACAACCTTATAATAATTCCTTTCAAGAAAAACCATCCTTACTCTTTGGCATAGAGTAAAACATACCAAAGACCAATCATGCTAAGGTGTAAAATGTACACACAAATATCGAATGAGACCAAATTGCAAGAAAAAAATCCAACCATCACCAACCGCCAGTGAAATCTAATACAAAAAAAAAACCTATTCGTTTGTTTAACTTCGTTTTGTGCACATAAAATATCTAAGTTTCAAATTCTAGCTGTCATATCAATCCATCGATATTCACAACAAAAAAAACAAAGTCAACGTGCCTCTATTTTGCTTTCATCATCTTTCCTCACAATGAGTATTGGTTTATTTTACCTTTCTATGCTACACAGATACTCGATTTCAACATTGATCATGGATCTTGTCGCAAAGCGATCGCTATTCGAACATGGGTCACATCTCACAACTCACATCCTTACCCTACGGTATAGAGTAAAACAACCACATGCACCAACGACCTTTCATGCTTAGCTGTAAAAGTGTAAAACAACATGCTCATGGACTATCTATGCCCAACCAAATATCGGACGTGACCAAATTCTCTAGCGTACAGCCAAAACCAAAAAAAAAACATTCCTACTACCCTCACCTACCGGCGCACAGATTCCAAACTTATAAAAAAATCAACCACTTCCGAGTGCCAGCGAAATCTAAAACAAAAAACCATAAAAAATACTGAATAGAAACCACCTTTGCCTTTATTGTCTTTTTTTCTTTTCTCATATCCCAATCTCAGTCCTACCTATTCCTTTATCTCAAAGTAGAAACATATCAACAAACTACCAAAGTCTCACACCCCCGTTCTTAGATCTATCAACAGATCGTGTCTATTGTACGCACTACACACAACATTACTTTTCATTTTTTCTTTACTCTCATGCCATCGTTAGTATCTTCAACCTACCAATTGTCCATGTGCCGCCAAACCCTATTATTTCCCTTTGTTCAGACCGATGGTACCTACCCTTATAATAATTTCCATCGATTTTCACAACACAATATGCCTTTGCCTTTATATTGGCATCATCATCTTCCCTTATAATGAGTATTGGTTTATTTTACCTTTCTGTGCTACTCAGATACTCGATTTCAACATTGATCATGGATTTTATTGCTATGCGAACATGGGTGACGTCTCACATCCTTACTCTTCGGTATAGAGTAAAACAGCGACATATACCAACGACCTTTCATGATTAGCTGTAAAAGACTTGCTGATGCACTATCTATGCGCAGTCAAATATCGGACGTGACCAAAATCCTCTATCGTACAGCCAAAAACAAAAAACATTCTCACTACGATCACCTACCGTCCGTCGCACAAATTCCAAACTTATAAAAAAAATCAACCACTTCCAAGCGCCAGCAAATCTAAAACAAAAAAAACCATAACAAATACTCAATAGAAACCACCTTTGCCTTTATTGTCTTTTTTTCTTTTCTTATATCCCAATCTCAGTCCTACCTATTAACTATATCTCAAAGTAAGTACATATCAACAAACTACCAAAGTCTCTCACCCCCGTTCTAAGATCTATCAACAGATCGTGTCTATTGTTCGCACTACACACAACATTATTTTTCATTTTTTCTTTACTCTCACGCCATCGTAAGTAAAAAAAAATTTTATTCAAAACAACCAAAAAAATTTAATTATTCAAACTGACACTACAAATTTCGAGCAAGCGAGACGGAGTCAGCTATTCAAATTTTCAAAAAAACTAAAACCAGCCGACACACACGTTTTACAACGCTCACAACATACTCTGTCTCACTCTAGACTATTCCTCTCTCTGTCTCGCTCAGAATTCCCAGGCCCAAGTAACCCTATTCCTACTCGTTACGTTGAAACCTACTTTATCGTTATTTGATTGAGAAGACAAACAAATCAATAATTGCTGGTCTAGGAATGCTAGGACTTCAATATTTGAATGAGATTTGCTATACTTTTTTTGGGGTGGTTTTGTAAATACTAACTGGACCAGTCAGGCCTACACAAATACCAATTGTGCTGCCGAGAAAAGGAGCCTTGTGTACCACCTCTCACCATGTCTGCACGGAGTTTCTGTAGCATGTTCCATGAAACTGAACGAAATTCTGCGACTTTAGAAGGACTTCTCTACGGTTTCCATCGATTTTCGAACGATATTATAGAGGCGATACCTATTGAACAGGGGTACTGATTCGCGGCACCGTGTTGTCATCTTCTCCACTGGGTTCATATAGAGTATGGCCTCATTGATGTTTCTATTAGGCGTGTTTTTTTCACAAAGCTGTTATATACATAACATCATTTTACATGCAAAGCAAAAACAACATCCCCGACAACTGATTTTATGGATAAAAGGATGGTTAGAATCCTGTCCGTTTTTCATTTTTAAATGTTGGTGCGGCTAGAGACTTTCATATGTCGGAGGGTCCGTTCACATGTGTTTTACTAAATAAAATCGTTTGCCCATTTTTACACGCGGGAATTTTGTTGCTTAAAATTTGTGATTTTAGAAACTTCATTGATTTGAAGTGATAGATTTGTAGATTGCAGCGTAATCTAATTTTTAAAAAGGAAGCAATGCACTTATGTCCAGTTTCCTAAACCACTTTTAAGACATATTAAGATTTTAAACTTTCACGTGACGTATTTTGGCCTAGTTCACGTCATTTAAATTGTTAAAATGCTGCATTATTTCATTTAAAAGGGATTCCTTCAAAACAAAAGCATAAATGAATGCCATTTCATGAATTCGCGCCTATTTTAAGGAAGGTCGAGTATTTTCTTCCATTTTAGAATAAATTTAAGCTCTCTAAAACAAATCACAGTATATTTTTTCACCTCGCACAGAAATTTCAGTTCTCATGTAAACTGAACCCAAGCATGTAAACAGGGATAATGAAATAAAGGGTTTTCCAATAAGAGTGATATGATTTCTTTTTTGAAAAAAAAAACACACTTTTTGTTAAGGAAATTAAATTATTTTTTACTTAATGTGCAGTTCAATCAATACACTCAAGTTTTAAGTATAAAATTTTTTGTTTTTGGTAACGGGTCTTCCCGTTTTCTTGTCATTCGCATACATAGTTTCAAAGGCAACGTGAAAGCATGGAACATTTGGAAGATCTCGTAAGGAAAACTAAAAAGGCGAGTGAATAATGTTTAGTTAAGTGTATTTTAATTTCCTTAATCTTCCTCCCCTTCCAATTACCGTCCAATTGCACTAACGTCCCTTCTTTCCAAGGTCATGGAAACGTTGATAAACCGTCAACTTATGAAATATCTTGAAGAACGAAAGCTTCTTAATGACCGTCAGTACGGCTTTCGTAGCAAACGGTCCACTGGTGATTTGATGGCTTATCTCACCGAAAAGTGGAACCAATCTTTACATTGTTTTGGAGAAAGTAAGATTATTGCGCTTGATATTTCTAAAGCATTTGATAGAGTTTGGCATCAGGCTCTTTTATCGAAAATGCGTGCTTTTGGTATCGATGAGTCTCTTCTTCGTTGGATTAGAAATTACCTTTCCGACCGTTCAATACAAGTTGTATTGGATGGCTTCAAGTCTGATAACCATTTCATAAATGCTGGTGTGCCCCATGGCTCCGTTTTGTCTCCGATTCTCTTCCTCATTTTCATTAATGATCTCTTGTCTGAAACTTCTAATCCGCTTAACTGTTTTGCTGACGACTCGACCCTCAGCTTTTCATATTCGTTTCCAAATTCACGTCCCTGCTCTTCGGATGCGGAACTGGAACTGTTGCGTATGATAAGCTCATTGAATTCTGACCTTGACAGCATTGTTTCATGGGCTCTTATGAACCGAGTAGAATTCAATGCTTCGAAAACTCAATGCTGTCTCTTGTCGTTGAAGCTTAACATTCCCCCATTGCCGTTATCCATGAATGGTACCTGCAACCTGCATCGAAGAAACCGAAAAGCTGTCAGTACTTGGTATGTGTGTAAACGATGATCTTCGTTGGAATGACCACATATTTGAAGTCGCCAAAAACGCTGCTAAATGCTTAGGCTTCTTGAGGCGATGCAGGAAGTTCTTCACCCCTTCTGATCTGGCTACAATTTATAAGGCCTTCATCCGCCCAAAACTGGAGTTAGGTGATAGTTCAATCGTAGAATCAATCGTAAGAAAGAATGATTCTCTTGAACATCGTCGAAACGTCACCTGTCTCTCTCTTTTTTTATCGCTTTTTTCACAAACAGTGTTCTAGTGAAGTAGCCAGTTGCATTCCTCCCCTGAAACAATTTAGCCGCAACACTCGCCTCGTAAATGCTCATCAGTTTTACCGATGTGCGCGTTAATTATTAAAAAAAAAAAAAAAAAAAAAAAAAAAAAAAAAAAAAAAGCCTACAAGAAATACTATAATGGTGTTAAATCACAACTTCTTGGAGGCCATTCAATATCACCATTTCTTGAAATAATCGAATCACAAAATTTTTTCGCAATAATTCATTTAATTGCATTTGCTGTGTAACACGTAGCCTCGTCTTGTTGAAACCAAGTGTTTTCAAAATCTATTTCTTCCAATTTCGCCCATAAACAGTTGATTATCATACAAAAACAGTTGATTTATCATCGATCTATACCGCTCTCCATTGACAGTAATGGTGTTACCAGCTTCATTTTGAAAAGAAGTAAGGACCGATGATTCCACCAGCCCACAAACCACACCACACAGTAAATTTAGGTGAATGTAATGGTTTTTCATGAATATTTTATGGATTTTCATCGCCAGTTTTGCACTTGTCAAATAAAAGTAAGCTTCTTCGGCTTTTCAAGTTGTTCCAAGGCAAAATCAGAAAGTTCACGACGTTTACGGTGTTCGAATGGTAAAATGTAAACACTTCTGAATGCAATAAAAAACAAATGAGAGATTATGACATACTACAAACGACCGAAACGCCACTGCAAAATCATATCATACCTATTGGAAAACCCTTTACAAGAGAAACTACTTGCATACCTTTGTGAACGACATCATTTTTGACATTTCTAAAATAACAAAAAACAGACAAAGAAAATGTTTACCTGGATTAATTTCACTATGGAACATTTTCATTTTCCACTCTATAAAATTGCTTTAGATTTTTAACAAACATTTCTGCGTTTTTGTGCGAATTGGGCAAAAAAATTCGTTTGTTGAATTTAATTGCTTTTACAACTGATCAAGAACACCAACCATCAAACAAAACAAGCCGCGCTGCCAAGGAAGCGTTTTTTTGGATATCATGTTATGTATATAACATGAAAAACACGCCTATTGCCAGAAGAGGACAACCTTTGAGAATTGGCAGAGAGACCGTTTCTAACGCACCAGGTATCATTAGAGCATAGCGTGTCTGGAACAAATATCTTAGAGGTATTTTACTCTTATTTCGAGTAAAGAGTCGATCAGAAGAGGAGATAAAACCAATCCTTATGGACAGATATTAAGAGAAATAGATAGTTGCAAAGCAATCAAAACGATATTTCGTTTCCTGTGAAATGAGTTCACAGCATAAAGTTCAGTGTGTTGTGATGTGCTTTAATTTCCCAGCCGGGGTAAAAACTCACGGCTGTTTAGGGTCGGCGAATAAAACACCAAACTTCGCAACAAGGTCAGAAACTATTTATTTTTAGCGAACTTTCCTATTTTAATAAATGACAAAATCAATTTTTGTTACAATTTTTATATTCTGGTAATTCTGATACGGTATGCGGTAGTGGGTACGTCTGTTGCTATCTGGTACGGTAGACGGTAGCGGGTACGGCTGTTGGTAACTCTAGCAAGAGCGGCGGTAGCGGCGGTATTCGCTTCTTCGTTCGTTTCCTTCTAGGTCGGGATCACCTGGTAAGAGTACCTGTGGGGAATAGAAGAAAGATTAGCTGTGACAGAAATTGTTAAACGCCTCTGCGGGGCAAGGACACGGCAAGGGCTTTCTCAGACCCAAGGTGAGTTCAAGCAGTTATACCCTTGGTGGGTGTTCTAAGAAATTATTAAATGCCTCTAGGGGGCAGAGACACAGCAAGGGCTTTTCAGACCCAAGGTGGAATGTAAAGTTGGCAGAAATTATTAAATGCCTCTGAGGGGCAGAGATACAGCAAGGGCTTTTCAGACCCAAGGTGAGTTCAAGCAGTTATACCCTTGGTGGGTTTTCTACGCTATTATTAAATGCCTCTGTGAGCGAGGACACGGCAGGAGACTCACTGGTCCCTGGTTTGCTGGTTCTCTGGTTCACGGTGTGGGCGGTCCTGGTGGAGGAGACTGGTTTGGCGGCGGTACACAAGAAGCGTTTAGTTACTGGCTTGTCTGTGGAGTAGATCTAAAAAAATAGAGTGATTATTCGGTCCTTTAAACTGGGTTCGTCGCTCTCGGCGGCCTTTAGCTGTGGAAGAACGTGTTTTTGATGAGTGCAAGGATTAGAACGCTTTTGCGGGCTAATGACGCACAGACTCTAGGTCTGACAGATCGAGCTGGTATTTGATCGGCCCCAAATGGCACAAAATGTTTATTTTAATATAATAGTTTACTTACTCTACCGGAAGTTGTTACTGCTTGGCCGGAGCCGACGGACCGATCATTTCCATGGCGCAGCCTGCTCTATTTATACCACTGCCTGACAGTGGTATCGTGTGCACAACCCTTTCTTGTGTAGGTATTCGATTCGCGTAGTATCGCTGGTATATGGCCAATTCCCTATTAAAATTAATTGGTACATCGTCCACGCAGGCAAACCGTGTGTTGATCGTATTATTGCTGCTGACTTGCATTATCAGCTCTGCTTCGTATTGACTTCGGCTTTGTTTGTTGACTTCGGCTTTGTTGTGGGTTGTACTGTTGGCTCCTCCCCTTTTTACTTTTGCGTAGTTATAGGGTGCCCTCTTATTTACATTATTATTGTCGCCTATAAATTGTGATGCATATTTATAGGCGTTTTCTCGACGTATGCTGGCAACTAGTCTAGGTGGTTGGATTAGAACATTGTGAGGTTGCTTTTTGTCAAAGGCTGAGGTATGCTCAGCGGATCCAGAGTCTTCCAAAGAAGCAGCAAAATTTTAGATTATTGAAGCTAGTTTATTTCCGATATTACAAATAGGGTTGGTTCATACATTTAATACAATGTTTATAATTTTAATTCAAGTTTCTATTCCTGTGACTGTATTGGTTAGGGTGGATGCCACGCCTCTTCTGGGTGAAACTCTACTGGGGTTCGGCTGGGATGCGGTCTGGTCCGGGATTCACGACCAGATTTTTGGATTATTCCTCGTGCCAGTCGGATAAAGGTTTCCTGTCTTGGATTGGTACTTCAGACACTTGGATTATGGTCTTCTATCTTGGGTTAGATGTTTCCAGGTCTGGGTCTTGTATTAAGAGTAACGCTCGGTTCCTGTTATCTCTCTCTTGGTAAGTAGATTCTGTAAGGATACTAGAAAGAGGGAGTTAGTGGTTGCTCTGAGATAGCAGGAGCCACTATAGATTCACAACGAGATAGCGTTGGACACTATGGATTCACAACGAGATAGCGTTGGACACTATGAATTCACAACGAGATAGCGTTGGACACTATGGATTCACAACGAGATAGCGTTGGACACTATGGATTCACAACGAGATAGCGTTGGACACTATGGATTCACAACGAGATAGCGTTGGACACTATGGATTCACAACGAGATAGCGTTGGACACTATGGATTCACAACGAGATAGCGTTGGACACTATGGATTCACAACGAGATAGCGTTGGACACTATGGATTCACAACGAGATAGCGTTGGACACTATGGATTCAAAACGAGATAGCGTTGGACACTATGGATTCACAACGAGATAGCGTTGGACACTATGGATTCACAACGAGATAGCGTTGGACACTATGAATTCACAACGAGATAGCGTTGGACACTATGGATTCACAACGAGATAGCGTTGGACACTATGGATTCACAACGAGATAGCGTTGGACACTATGGATTCACAACGAGATAGCGTTGGACACTATGGACTCACAACGAGATAGCGTTGGACACTATGGATTCACAACGAGATAGCGTTGGACACTATGGATTCACAACGAGATAGCGTTGGACACTATGGATTCACAACGAGATAGCGTTGGACACTATGGATTCACAACGAGATAGCGTTGGACACTATGGATTCACAACGAGATAGCGTTGGACACTATGGATTCACAACGAGATAGCGTTGGACACTATGGATTCACAACGAGATAGCGTTGGACACTATGAATTCACAACGAGATAGCGTTGGACACTATGGATTCACAACGAGATAGCGTTGGACACTATGAATTCACAACGAGATAGCGTTGGACACTATGGACTCACAACGAGATAGCGTTGGACACTATGAATTCACAACGAGATAGCGTTGGACACTATGGATTCACAACGAGATAGCGTTGGACACTATTTACTCACCCAGTCTTGGTTCCTGAACTTTACTTCTGCGCTGCCGGTACCGGAATCCTACTCTTGCTCGAGTACTAGGATGATGAGTTCCTAATTTGTCCACATGCCGGGACCAGAACTGATTTTCATGTATTTCACTGGTTCACTTATACACCTTTTGGTAGTAAGTGAATGTGAGCTGTATCAGTCAACGAAATGCTACTCCACGTGGAGTCAATGGCAAGCTGCTGGTTGTGTTGTTGCTATATGTTATGGTCACTATTATCATTGTCTGTGTTGGTAAATGCCAAATTGCACTGGCATCGGTGTTGTTGGTGGTTTATTTTGCTGTTGTTTTGCTTTGTAGGAGCGAATATGTAATGAGTCATTACAACATGTAACTTGGAAGCGTAAGACGCTTCGTTACAGTGTCTGCTTTTGGATTGGCATATGAACCGTTTGATTTCCTAAATATTTAAGATTTGCTTTTTTCAAGGCTTTCGATGTTTGGACAGAGTTCTTTGTAAACTCATTTTCTCATTTTAGAATCAGCCTTCTATTTGATCGGTTCAGGTTTGGTCTTGAGTGACTCATTATGAGGACTGCTGGTGTCCCTGAGAAGTTTCTGAAGTTCAGCGTTCACATTGTTGTATTATTTAGAACTCTCTCTCATAGAGAATCTCTACTATGGTAGAGATTTTGACAGCCATTCTGTCATCGGCATCAAGAAAAAAAACTTAAATTTACTCTAAATTAAAATTTTACCTTGAGCAATAATTTTAACTCTAACTTTTGAAAGAGTGAATTTGTCGAAAAATGATTTAAAATCTTTTTTGTAGAACAACATATTTTCTATGAGAATATGTATCGTTCATCCTGGCACTTTGCTTCAAGAACGAAATATAAAATTCCAAAGTTTAAAAAATTTTTTCCAATGTTATTTCAATGGAAAATAGAAATCTGCGATGAGCGACCTCTAAATATTGATATTAAGAGCTATCCTTATAACAGGCATCTTTCTACACCTCCTCGAAGGTATAAATGGAATTATTTCGAAAAAAAATTGTCACTTTTTTTGAACCAGTCCAATGTGTCCCGTAATTTGTGTCTCATAATTTGAGATGTGATTATTGGTCATAGTCTAAGAAAAAAATTGTAAAGATGTAAGGTCCGTTTCTCAACTTTGACATCACTTTTTGACAATTTAAAAAAGGCTAACTTTGGTGTACGCTAACCTGTGTTAAATTCGATTTCTCTGTCAATACTGATGATAGAGACCAAATTTTAGAGACTTAATTTTTTGTATAAATAATAGTCCTTAAAACTTTATTTAAATTGGGCTCCTATAGGCTAAGGGTTGCCAGATTTTCAGTTCTAAATAATCTTCAATTTTTTTTCCCCCAGCAAAGTTTTGACTTTGAGGTCAATTTTTCAGAAAATGCCTGTTAAACATAGGGTTTCTTTATTTTTTACAGATGAACAAAACAATAATAAAAAAACTCATAGATAAGTGCACTCAAAAACCCATACATTTTATGATACCTACTTGAATAAATAAAATTTATTCGTCCCTGCAGTAAAGTGAATTGGTCCATTTCTGCCTATCCATCGACCACCGTATTTTTCATCCAGCCAATCCTTAACTTCATGGCCATAATGGGCGGGAGCACCATCTTGTTGGAAATACACTGCCAACCAATAGGATGAGGCCATAAATTTTTCAATAGATTTTCGCTTTTCATACCTGGTGGAAGCTTTGTACCCGGAAAAGTTTATAACCAGCTAATAGGTACGTATATTACTATAACAAATTCATAAAGTTAAAAAAAAACTAAAAAATTGCGTCACTAGGATGAGGCCACATGCAAAATTTAAGAAAAAACAAAAAAACTTGTGAAATGTTTGCATTTTAGGGTTTTATAATATTTATTAGTAACGTTATTTTACATTAATAATACTTACAGCTGCGGTCAAAATAATAGTAGTATAGAGCTTAAGAAACAACAAAATTGAAAAAAACTTATCCGTCAATTCTAATTTAAAAAACCAATAACGTGGTTTTCAAAGTTGGGTTTTAAGCTTTTATTTTCCAAAAAAAAAAAAACATTAGTTTAATATTATTATCCGATAGTTGCAAGTTTATTGAACAGATGTTGAAATTCAGCGGTCAAAAAAATAGTAGTGATAGGAAAATCTACCTTGAAATGTTACGAAATCGAAAAATTAGGTCAAATTTTTTATTACAATATGTGGCTGAGTGTTCGTACCTTTAATTAGTATTTAGTTGCATGTCCCTTGTTAGCTATAACAGCAGTACAAACACGTTAAATAGAGTTTATCAGGTTTCCACACCTTCCTGTGCTTATCGAACTCCATGATTGCTGTAACGCTTCGCAAAGGACTGTGTTGTTGCTTGGTTTACATCTTGAAGCATATTTTTTTAAAGCGCTCCATAGGTTGTCAATGGGATTAAAGTCTGAAGACTGTGCGGGCCACTCCAACACATCTACTTTACTTTCCTGGAACCATTGCTTCTTGCTGAAAGACCCATTTCAGCAAGAAGCAACTTCATTTACTTTAGCATTCAACTTCAGTATACGGTAGCATTACTTCCTGCATTATCCTAACATAGAGATGCTGATCCATAATGAAATAAATCCGCATTATGGGTCCAACTCCGTAGAAAAAAAACATTCCCATACCATTATGATTGTAAAGTGTGGATTATATTCTTACATATTGACAAGATCCTTTTCCACCCCTTAAAACAATTAAAGTGTAACGGGTTTTCACTATCAACGCAATGCAAAGTGGAAAAATACAAATCTGTGCAATGCTTTTACTCACACTACTATTATTTTGACCGCAACTGTACTTACTTACTTAGGTGGGCATTACAGTTCGGGGTGAACCTGGACCTCAACCAACATCCTTCTATAACGACTTCGATTTCGGGCGAGCTCTCTCCAGTTTCGCACTCCAAGTCGGTTGAGGTCTTCATCCACTTGATTGCGCCACCTATGACTAGGTCTTCCCCTTCCGCGATTTCCCTGCAATGTGCTTTCGAACACCCGACGAGCCGGAGCGTTTGGGTCCATCCGCTCTACATGGCCCAACCATCGTAGCCTCGCGATGCGTACTCTTCTGGCTATGCCCATGTCGCGGTACAGCTCATACAGCTCGTTGTTGTATCTTCTTCTCCACACATTGTCTTCGCATACGGGACCAAAGATCATTCGGAGAATTTTTCTTTCGAAACGACCAAGAGTTTCCTCATCCGCTTTCAATAAAGTCCATGCTTCCGCGCCGTACAGCAGGACTGGGATGATCAAGGTCTAATACAAGGTCACCTTGGTTTTTCTAGAGAGGGTTTTGTTTCTCAATTGCCATCTTAACCCAAAGAAGCAACGGTTGGCAAGAGTTATTCTCCGTTTGATCTCCGCACTGATGTTGTTGTCCGTGTCTACAACGGATCCTAGGTAGACGCAGTCCTGTACTACCTCGAAGTTATGTCTGTCTATTGTGACGTTTTGTCCGTTTTTGTCCTGTCGTCGATGTTCTGTGTCCTTATTTGATGACAGCATATACTTCGATTTGCCCTCATTAACCAACAAACCCATTTTTGCCGCTTCTGTTTCAATACTCGCAAAAGCACCTATGACATCACGCTTTTTTTTCCTATTACGTCAATATCGTCTGCATAGGCGAGTAATTGTACAGACTTTTGAAAGATTGTTCCTGTGGTGTTGACGTTTGAGTTTCTTACAATCTGTTCAAGTATGATGTTGAAGAAATCGCATGACAGTTTGTCGCCTTGCCTAAAACCTTTTTCGACATCAAAGGTCTCGGTGAGTTCTTTACCGACCTTGACGGGGCAGCGTGAATTCTCCAAAGTCATCCTGCATAGTCGTACGAGTTTTGCGGGGATGCCGAAACTAGACATGGCTCTGTACAACTCGTCTCTATAAATACTGTCATACGCGGCCTTGAAATCGATAAAGAGGTGGTGTATATCGATATTATGTTCTTGGGTTTTTTCCAAGATCTGCCGTAATGTGAAAATTTGGTCTATTGTGGACTTCTCTGGTCTAAAACCACATTGATAAGGACCTATCAAGTTGTTGACGTGGGGTCTCAGACGTTCACATATTACAGCAGACAAGATCTTATAAGCAACGTTAAGGAGGCTTATTCCTCTGTAATTGGCGCTATTGTGAGGGTCTGCCTTCTTTTGGATCGGGCATACGATACTGAGGTTCCATTCATCGGGCATGCTTTCTTCCGATCATATCATGCAGATCAGCTGGTGCATGCTCCTTTCCAACTGGTCTCCAGCTGCCTTGAAGAGTTCGGCATCAAGGCCGTCTGCACCTGCAGTCTTATTTGATTTAAGTATGCATAGCTAGCTTAACTTCCTATAGGTCGGGAGGACGGCATTCTTGATCATCGTCCAAGCTGAATGGGGCAATCTGCCTGACAGCGAAATTTGTGTCCTCATCGCCGTTAAGCAGTCTGCAGAAATGATCTTTCCAGATCCTCAATAGCAAGCTTAACTTCCTCTAGGTCGGGAGGACGGCATTCTTGATCATCGTCCAAGCTGAATGGGGCAATCTGCCTGACAGCGAAATTTGTGTCCTCATCGCCGTTAAGCAGTCTGCAGAAATGATCTTTCCAGATCCTCAGTAGCGACTGTGACTCTATAACTATGTTTCCCTGCTGGTCTTTACTGGCTTGAGTTCGGGGTTTGCCACCCTGGCAGGATCTTTTAACCTTTTCGTAAAACTTCCGAATCTCGTTCCTGTCATGGCACCTCTCTATTTCCTCAAACGAGCGCTTCTCATTTTGCTTCTTTTTCTTTTTGAGAAGTCGGTGTTCTTCCCTTTATTTCTCCTTGTAGATCTCATTATACTGATCGTAAGCAGCCCTTGTTCGTTTTTGCATCAGCATTTGTCGTGCTTTTTGTTTGGCTGCATTTGCCTGCCTGCATTCTTCATCGAACCATGGGTTTCGTTTTGGTGGCCGATGGCTTCCTTCTTGACATTGCTGCCACTGGTCTTCAATGCTTAATGCTGGCGGCATGGGATTCAAGGATAATTGAAGGGACACTCGATTGGAAAAGGCACTGGCAATCTCTTGCGATTGTAGCTTTCCGACGTCATATCTCTTCACAGCGTTAGTTCGTGCAGGTCGTGAACAAGATATCCTCGTTTGTACCCTGGCTACAACAAGGTAGTGGTCCGAGTCAAAGTTGGCCCCTCGGAAAGCTCGGACATCTAACACACTGGAAGAGTGCCTTGCGGCGATCGCAACATGGTCAATTTGGTTGACGGTTAATTGATCTGGTGATCGCCATGTACCTTTATGAATTTTGAGATGCGGGAAGCGTGTACTACTTACAACAAGATTTAGCCCCGCAGCAAAATCGATTAGCCTCAGTCCGTTTTCGGAGGTTTTGTCATGGAGGCTATGCTTACCGATTGTGTTTCCAAAGATGTCCTCCTTCCCTAGCTTTGCGTTAAATTCGCCAAGAACGACTTTCACTCTAGGGCACTGCTCATACGTTTCTTCGAGGAGCTCGTAGAAACAGTCTTTGGAATCGTCGTCTTTCTCTTCTGTGGGGGCGTGGGCGCATATATGGCTAATGTTGATGCGGATGGTCATTATGCTCATTGACTGGATTTTGGCTGATCACCTTATCCCTGAGTCTTCCTCTAACGACAAATCCGCACCCAAATAAGCGTTGTTTCTGTTGCCTGTAGCAGTCGCCATAGTAGATGTCACAGTTTTTCATCTTCTTTATGCCCGGTCCACTCCATCGCACTTCTTGGATGGCGGTCCGGTTATGCCTGCTTTGCAGCAGTCCAGGGCCGCTAATTCTCCAGCTGAACGTAGTCCGTTAAGAGATCTTACGTTCCACGTGCAGATCCTGAGGTCGTTGTCGTTTATTCGTTTGCTTGGGTGGTCAACTTTGAAATCATTATCGTTATCCGAGGCTTTTGGATGTTTCCGAACTGTCCTTTTTTTCCGTGGTTGGGTAGTTAACCCTACGCACAACCCCCAACCTGGAGGGCCAGGTCCTTTTGGATCCCTTCGGACACAAAGGGCTGGAATATCCAGTGTCAGTACCCTGCTGCAACGGTGTGAGTGCTGCCGTTGGCTCACCAAGAGCTCATCCACCACCATCTCTACTTCAATATCCTGTCCTAGTATTGAAATACCCTGAGAGACCTTTTAACCAAATATGTTGGAGTAGCTCCTTCAGGGGTTTCTGCTTTTTTGACTGCTGAAGTCCACCGTTGATTCTGTTATACGAATTCATCCGCTGGGACATATACGCGAAAGCTCTCGTAGACCACTGAGATTCGTGCAGTCATTGTTCGCAGAGCAATTATAGTGTTGATCGATCACAATTCTTTTGTTCCGGATTCCTTTGTCAACACTCGCACTTACTAGTTTAGCAGGTCAGCTCTGGACGGAGCATCCCAGGTCCCAGTGGATACCGCTTGGAGGTATAGTAAGCACAATTGACGTGTACTATAAGTTGCAACATCTGGGCGCCGCCAAGTTGGCACCAGTCAGAGTCTATCCGAATAGTAAAACGCCCATCCACCAATAATGAGTATGTCCGCCATAAATAATCACATGAAATTTGGGCCCAGGTAGTACGAATATTATCAATTAAGGTGTCCTTGTCTTCAAATTATCTGAATTGAGTCCGGTGAATATAGCGGCCATGACAAAAGTTCTACGTCTTCTGATTGAAACCAGCTTCTGACAACCCTGCTAGTGTGGATTGGGGAAAAATCCAAGTCAGAGGTCCAAAAATGTTTTGTAGCTATTTCCGTTCATTGTTGTGGACAAAAACTCCAATTCCATCGTGCTATAGTAAGTAATAGCTCCCCACACCATTACATTTGATGTACGTTTATGATGTCTTGCCAAAATAAGCTCATCCTTTCAAATATCATGCAAATAAAAGTTGTAACCATCAGGACCGTCAATAAGGTTAAACTTTTTTTCATCCGAAAAGACAACGCGTTTCCATTCACTGCTCCAAGCAACATGCTGTCTTGCAAAATTCATACGATGCTCCTTGTGCACTGGCTTCAAAATAGGTCTCTTTTTTAGTTTCCATTTTTGAATAGTATCACTTTTTTGTAGTATTTTTCGAACCGTTGTTTGTTATACTTTCTGATACTCCGCTTTTGGCCATTATCATAGTCTCTGCTAGAGCGGAATTTGAGGCAAGTCGTAGAATCAACCGATTTTCTCTTGGTGTTGTGGCTTTTCCCGTTTCTGATTCTTTCTGATTTTCGCCATAGTTTTGTGGATCAGCTAGATAATTGCTTACAACTTGTTTTGCTCCTGTTAAGTTTCCTTGCTATTTAACGGCCTGAGAGTCCTATTTCCTTGAAAGCATCTATGTATTTTTGCTCTTTCTGTCGCTGTCAAAGTCTTTCCGGAACCCATGTGTGCTTCAAACTAAATCAAACGGTTTTTTAGAATTAACCCTTTAATTTTATGAATTTGTTATGGGAAAATACTTACCTATTAACTGGTAATGAACTTTTCCGTGTACAAAACTTCCACCAGGTATAAGAAGCGAAAATCGATTGCAAAATTTGTGGCCTTATCCTAGTGGTTGACAGTATGTCTGGTAGATTATTTTATAAAAACTCCGGATATAATTAATAGAATAAAGTCGGGGTGGTAACTTGAAAGGCCCGATTAATTTATTTCCAATTACACCTGCCCACATATTGACACAAAATCTGCGCTGAAACGATCTTGAATATAAATTGCTTGCAGCATCATATAGAATTCTGTTTATAAACTGGTTGTCATTCAAGCTTCTCTATAGGAACCAGCGACAAAATTCGAGTCTCATCTCAAAATCATTCGGAAGTAGTTCCTGCACCAGGTGTATGGTGATATGGATGCACATTTTCGCCATGCAGTATTCTGGAGACTCTTTGTTTGGAAATATTCATCTGTAGAGCCAATTGCGTTATGCTAATGGGAGGATCGATTTCAACAGCTGCCAGTATTCTTTCATCGACCGAAATATGGTGCAGCTCATGCGTTAGGTCTCGCAGTTAATACTGATCTAGTTTCTCGAAGCCTTCGAAAGGTACTTCCAAAAACATTTTGAGAAGTAAGTCGTCTGTTAGGATAAAGTTCCTGGTTGTGCTATTCTTGAATTTTCATTGGAAAACCCATATACGAATAAAATATCTGCTTATTCTTCTTTCGTTTCTGAAGGCATTTCCAAAAAACTCTCCAACCAAACTGCAATCGTGATTTATTTTGATAAACTGATGAACAAACTTGTTTTCTTATTCTTTTATGCGACTTATTTACCCATTGAACATTCATACCCCAAACTTAAATCTCTCTGAGAAGAAGTAGGTAAGTCAAAAGTCAATTGGTAGCAGGTCAAGTACCTACACTTTTTACCTTTTTCATTAGTGCAGTCATAAAAATTACCATAAATCAATCAGTTCTTGGAAACTACTCCCATTGCAAGGTAATGCAATAAAAATCCGTAAAAAACCTAAAATTAGATTATTCTGTTTTAGATTTTTAAAAGTATCATAAAATGTATGGGTTTTTGAGTGCATTTATCAATGAGATTTTTTACTATCGTTTTGTTCATCTACAAAAAATAAAGATGTTTAACAGGCATTTTCTGAAAAAAAAAAATAAAGAAATGAAAAATGAAAAATGAAAAAGTCAAAACTTTGCTTGGAGAAGAAGATTTGAACAACCTTTATTCTGGCAACCCTAAGCCTATAAAGACAAATTTAAATAAAATTTTAAAAATTATTATTTCTACAAAAAATTAAGTCTAAAATTATGTCTCTACCATCAGTATTGACAGAGAAATCGAAGTTAACACAGGTCAGGGTACACCGAAGTTAGCCTTTTTACTTGCGATTATAGGTACTATAAGGCAAGTCTTGCAATCGTGCAGAAAAAAAATTTTGAGATAACAATTAAATATGACATTACGATGATAGAGAATACGAAAAAAGTGGGTCCTGGAATTCTGTCTGTCTGTCTGTCTGTCTGTCTGTCTGTCTGTCTGTGTGTCAGTCTGTCTGTCTGTCTGTATATGGATCTACAGCCTGAACTAATGGACCGATTTTCTTCAAAATTTGCAGTTAGGGTTTGTGGAGCATTCTACAGAGGGGTTTTTGGAATTAAGTCTCTAGGTCTTGAAATAACGGTACCTGCCATACAACCGATATGATAATACTTATTTTTCTCGAAAACGGCTCCAAAGATTTCGATAAAATTTTGTGTGAGGGATTAATTTTGAATTGTCTTTCTTATGATGTAAAAAAAAATTTTGGAAAAAGGCTAAAAACGGTACCTCCCATAGTACCGTTTTTTTTCAAAACCGACTTTTTTGTTAATAGCTTACACGATCTTAGCGAAATTTTGGATTTAAGAAGTCGTAAACTGTGAAAGAAAGACTGCATATCAATATTTAAAAAAACTTAGTTTTGGAAATTTTTATATATTTTTTAAAAAAAATTTTGATTTTTGAAAATAACTTCTAAACTATAACTTTGATTTTTTTTCAAATTTTTTGTCAAAATAACTCTTATTAAGATCTAAAACTTTGCATACTCGTCTTCTAAAAAACAGTTTTTTAAAAAAAGTGAAAAATAAAAAACCGTTTTTTGGAAAAACTGCTCCAACGATTTTGATTAAATTTTCATCATTTATATGTATTAGCAATTACAAAAGAATGGCGTTTTAAGATTTTTGCTTGAAACCTTTGGAATATTTAATTTAATTTTTTCATTATTTTGCGTGATTTAATTCAATTTTCATAATTAATGTGTAGTTGGCAACCCTGTACCACAAAATATACTATGGAGAGCTAATACCAAAACATTTAACTCAGCCTTTAGATTTTGATATCGTATTTAGAACACAATCGCAAGTTCGTGCGACCCAGTCGTGCCAATTTTTTTAAATTGTCAAACGGACTTTAATGCAAAACAATTTTTTTCTTAGAATATGACCAAAAATCACATCCCAAAGAATGTAACACGAATTACGGGACACCCTGTATATGAACAAGCCAGCGTCAGCCTTATATAGAAAAACTTACCACTTTATGAATGTTCCAGTTTCTCCCCAATCATTTTTGTGTGTACCTATACACAGGTATACTCCTTAGTTATATTTCTGTGCGCACACACACTTACTCACAAAGAACAACTTTTGTGGAATGTGCATTAGATGTAACGTCACAATATTTTTGCTTCTTTCTCCCAAACTTTCTTCTTTGCTTTTTTTTATTCTTAAGATATGAGATGGTTATGATCACAAAAAAGTTCAGAACGCACGTAAAAGCAGAGCCATAAACAGTTTTCAATTCAGACGAATCATTTACAATCCATGACGTAATTCCATTATAGTCAGTGACTTGATTCCATCAAATTCGTCGGCTTTCCAAAACAAAAGTCCAGAATAGTTTGAGTCCCAACAAAAAACTCAACTTTCCCATTTCGTTTCCGAACACAACTCATACCAAACAGTTTCATATGTGTATAAAGCTTTACCGACATACAAAAAGTAAGTTAATTATTTGCTACAATTTGTCTCCTTAACAACCTCCTTACGGGTCAGTCCATATAAATTTGTCCTAAGAAAATATTTGTTTTAGGTATGCTGACGAAGGGCACATAAATTTGATTAATGAAAGTGAAGCAAAACAAACAAAACAACAATATACCGCTGTTGCTGTGCTGCTCAAGCGTCAAATTCCATGAGCTACTAGGTCAATAGGAAAGACAACACGTGTCTCCCAAGAAGGGCAACAAAACGTAACGAAATTCTAAGTAAACACTTGTAGGTATGACAAGGATTCTTTTTAGGAACTAGCTATAGTGAATAAATAAATATGTGATACCAACATTTGGTTTTTTGTGTTCTATATCATAAAGTTAAGTACCAACATGTGTGGCTGTGTGTGGAAAAATAAATGGTTCTCAAGTCGCATGTAAATCACTTGGCTTTAAATTTTATTAAATGTGAGCTATCGCCATGTGATACAGGCATGTCGCATGTCCTTGAATGAAGGCTGAAGCTTTTGTGTAGGTGTAACATCTTCTACTCTTCAACGCACATGCTATCATCAACTTGGAGCCCACCTGAATCATCACATAATGTGGTTTCGACTCTGCTGATGGCGTTGATGGTTTGATAATAGTATTTTTGTATAAGAAAAAATCGTTTTGAGTTTCCTGAATTGATCTCTTTCAATAAAGGTTTTATTGTGTGGCAAAAATAAACATGTTGGTGCTTCTGTGGAGGCATATTCACTGTTGATTTGTTTTGGTAAGTGTTAACGTTGCTAAAATGTTCACATGTCAAAGAATGTGTTGTGATAAATTAAATCATTTTCTATCCATGAACATAATAATGTAAAGCTGAGACTACTACTATTGAGTTTTCTGGCTTCAGCTTTATACTTTGTACGTTCTCGTATTTCATGAGTTGTCTACCATACCAATTATAATTATTTGATGTTGTTCACCAATTATTCCCTACTGACTACACTACGATTCCTATCATCCTAAAAACAAACAAGGCACTAATCACATCCTTTGAAATATCGAGCAAAATGAATCGGATTATGACTGTCAAGAGTGCTCCAACGCAATATCTTAACATTTCCATTAATTACTCTGTAATTTCCTTGTGCAAGTCCTTGGGGTTTTTAACTTCCCATTCAATCTAGCTCACTACAAACGATGTTATCCAGCCAGAAATTGTGTAATTCCAATCCAATTATTACTTTTTGATTAAGTTTTACGTAGAAAAGAAAGTCACAATGTCGTGTCGTATGGAAGTAATAATTTATATAATAATTGATAGCATCGGCGGAGGGCGTGGAGTGAATGACACATCTGCATCTGCTAATTATCCTTTTGAATCGGAATTGTCTCAATGCAAAGTGGGGTTGTCAAAGTTTTGTGTATAACTTTAGTATATAACCACAGCGACTAGACGGTGAAATCATATCTAGACAATTTACATCAAAGTGAGTGTAGCGACACACGTAACACGCGTCAGTTTCCAAAAAATGTGTGCATGTAGATCCCAAGGCTTACACAACTGGGGATCACCGGTGTAGTAAAAGAAAAATATAAATATGGAGGATGAAGCATGTACAATGTACGTGTCGAAAAATTAATATATAGGTTCCGCGTATTATGGAAGTATACATACTTGAAACTACTTGCCAACACCGCCAGAAACTACGGTGGGTTTGCAAGGCACTGATCCTGAAAATTTATTTCTCGTCGAATTGAGTGGGTGAGATGGAAAAAGTTGCGTTTTTGCTGAATTTTCCAACTCTACTTAAGTATATTCCAAAAGAGGAGTTTTTGTTTGTTTGACGGGGATTTGAACGGACATGTTAGGGAGATAAACACGGATTATGAGAATTGCCATGGAGGTATACCAAACGTTATCTACCAGGAACCAACGTGGTAATGGTTTCCGAAGTATGCGGAAATGCACATGGTCATATCGTGATAAATACCATGTTCATCAATGAAGTGGTACCTATACATTTGGAAAATAGAACAGGCGAGCAATTTCTTTTGAATATATGCACACAAATTTTTGTAACACCATCAAACCAGTCCAAAGCACAGGTCATATAATGTGGGATCGCTTGCGAAAAACTTGTTTATATAGGTAGAGCCAAATCACGCTAGAGGTTTCCAAAGGACGTAACCTTGAAGCAAAAAAAGTGATAGGTATGAAAAAAATGCTTCCAAATCCAAGCATAGAGTAGTATCAGGAGCTGAAAGAGATTTCTACCCAGGTTGCTGATGGAAGAAAAAAATCCATTGAAGAGAAACAACCAAATAACTTGAATAAGGGAGCAACAGCATGCTATATTGTTAAGGGTTGCGAGTTTATGAATTAAAAAATCCGTAAGCTATAGGTAAGCTAATAGTAAGCTTCAGAATTGAAAAATATTTAATTCATAAGCTAGTTTGTAAATTGTGAATTGAGAAAGATTCAATTCATAAGCTAGTTGGAGAATTAAGAATTGAGAAAAATTCAATTCATAAGCTAGTTTGTGAATTATAAATCGAAAAATATTTAATTCATAAGCTAGCTTATGAATTAAGAAATATTCAATTCACATGCTACATGCTAGCTTATGAATTATCTGGATTATGAATTGGAAAATATTCAGGTAATTCATAAGCTAGGTTGTGATTTGATTTTTTTCCTATTCATAATAAACTCATAAGCTATCTTATGAATTGGATATTTTTGAATTCATAATTCGGTTAAGTCATAAGCTAGCTTGTGAATTGAATATTTTTCAATTCATAATTCACAAACTAGCTTATGAATTGAATTTTTCTCAATTCACAATTTACAAACTAGCTTGTGGATTGAATCTTTCTCAGTACATAATTCCCAAACTAGCTTGTGAATTGAATATTCTCCAATTCACAATTCTCAAAATAGCTTGTGAATTAAATGCAGACTTAAGCTATAAATTAGCTTAAGCTTTTACACCAACTTCTCTTTGCTGACGATGGAGCCAATATAAGCGAGGATCCTCCGTTCTTGTTGGAAGCATTTAATGTCTTGTTAAAAATATTAAAAGGTGGTGGGTACCGTATTAATCAAATAGAGACTCATAACTGTGTAAGTGTGCCCGCTTGCTGATTCAATTTGAATACAAATGTGCTCAACAAGTTAAAATATTTTAAATATGAAAGCGTGAGGATGCTTTTTATCGAAGCCTGAGATAAACTCGTCGGATCCAAAGTCTACTAAAGAAGCAGCAAAGCTTAAGTTTATTGAAGTTATTTTTATTCCATGATTTTCAAAGTAGGGTTTTACAATTTCATATAATAAATCTATACATATAATAGAGGTTTTATTTCTGGTGTACAGGATAGCTCAGGTGTGGTCGTGATATTGCTGGGTTTCCTGGCTGAAATCCACCAGTGGAAAGTTCCACTGCGCTTTACCTGACTGCTGTTTGCTTTAACCTATCATTTGCGGGGGTTTGATGATGGCAAACTGATGGTGTTGTTGTTATGTTCTATCGTCACTGGATAACATGATCGTAGGCGGTCTCGGTTATTGCCTGTATTGTTATATTGAAAATACCACTGGTCCTTGTGTTGTTGGTAATTTATTTTGTTGTTGATGTAGAGTTGTATGGGCGCAAGTGTAATGTTTCATTACAAAAGATCTACGATCAATTGTAAAGGAACTTGCGAGTATTACAACCGCCATCTTCTGAGATAGAAAATTCCCCATATGCTGAAAGGAATTCGGTTGTGGATTTAGCGCTTACATACGGCTCACGAGGTGGGACAGTGATCATAAAATTTGTTAGTGGAAGATGCATCTTATATCAACAGGAGTAAGAAATATTGATTATACATTAGAAGTACCATGATCCGCAGAAACCATTAGGTCAAAAACCCCGTCTTGGAAGACTTAATTATGACTGGCTAGGTTGGTGTTGTTATGTCCAAATGAGAGATGTATAGAAAACCCCGTCAAATAGGCCATAGAATACATTTCTTACATACGATTGCCAAGATACATAAAAGAATTACATGCCTCAAAGCACTCCTGGTACAAAGAAAATCACATATAAGTAATTAGAATCCAGTACTAGTTGCTAGACCCTGCATTGGACTGCTTGTTTGCAAGTTTAAAAAGATAGTGAAATCAAGATGCCTACACTCAAAAATCGTACTTCAACATTGCAGCTTAAAGCGAATACAAATTGTCAAAAATGCTCCTGACTATTGTAAGAAAAATGAAGCAATAATAACAAGCGCCAGAAAAGCTACTGCAGGCAGAACTTCTTACTGGCTAGATAGTATCGTGAAAAAAGAATTAAGCTTTTGACCCTATTAGTCACTAAGGTTTACTGGTATCAGGACATTTTCACATAAATTGTGAAATTTTAAGGTACTTATATATACTTATAATACATGAGGAGACCCAAAAGTGTGGCAGTCAGACATAGACAGTCAGGAGATTACAAAACTACCACTAGGGTAAATTACTTTTGAAATATTAGCTTGCTGCTATTGTGTCCCAAATGAATTGGTCTAACCTCTATTAACTTTCAGATGACAGAGTCACATTCGAGAACTGTGAAGGTCACTCACTGGGTTGTTTTTATTTTTATTTTTTAAGGCTGATGTCTCCTCTTGCGGCTTTGTGGGTGAAATGACTCACACTCAAAGTTATGCTTCACTAAATAAAGTTTCTTTGAAATCCTTCGTAATCCCTTATAGTCAATTCCCAATTCTAGTGACCATCAACTTTATAAACCCATCTTATCATCAAAATAGTGATTCCTTGCAAATGAAAGGCTATATTGAGGATTAGGAGATGTTTCACAAGGGGATTTGTTGAAGGAGCATTCACAATGTGCTCTTGTGTGGAAGCACAGTTGAGGTTCTTTTATTCATTCTTTTTTTCTTTTCAAGATTTGGCAAAACAATCTCGATTCATGTTCAACTATAAAAGCATAGTTTGTATATTTTTTTTACACCTATAGGGTGTATAGGGTGTCGCCCGCAATCGATTACCTAATTTATGAAACAGCATAAATTCAAATCGAACTTTCGAAAAATTAACAAAGTATTGATTGAATGTTGAACTCTTAAACTTCCGCAGTTTTTCAATCCACTAAATTCAAAAACCACCCACGGCGAGTGCAACACGCTCCATTCACAGTCCCATGACACCACACGATGCAACACGAAGTATTTATCCAAATAACCGACATATTCCATATTTTGCAACAATTCATTCGGCCGTAAATTTTGCAATCGTTCCGCCATTAGCAAGAGGTAGGTATATAAGAACAGTTCTTTCTAAGCTTCGTTTTAAATTGTAATCGACGCCCGCGTCCCACCAAGGTAGTCCGGTAGCCGGCATTCAAAACTCAGTAAAATAAGTCAACAAAAGCGACATAAAGCTGATTACTTTTTTTTAATCTGAAGCGGAAATATATAAAATAGTAAATTACTTAACCCAAGATGGTCACACAGGGTCAAAATGACCCCAGACCTCGTGAACGCTGGGGTCAGACTGACCCCGTGTGAGTATTAAGTACCTGCATTGTCTGACTAACTTAGACTCAGACCACAAGGGTCCATCTTACCACAGAGATCAGCAAATTGATCACCTACTAATCTCAGGAACCCGATGTAAGATTAACAAGTTGATCATTCATTAATCTGTCATTTCGGGACTATAGCCGGTTAATCACCTTTCTGTTGAACCACGCGGAACTTTTAATGTATTCTAAAAGACTTTTAGGGTCTATGTAAGCTAAGTTGCTAATATCAAAGAAGAATTCACCGAGATGAGTTTTCCTCCTATGAAGTAGTGCAGGGCATGAGCAAAGAAAGTGTAGAACGGTTTCTTCGTCCATGCAGCTTCTGCAGATATCATTGGAAAACACACCAAGTCTTTTGGCGTGTCTTCCTGTTAGACAGTGTCCCATAAGAACACCTATGATAGAACCTAGATACAGGCGGTTCAAGGCTAATAAACTCTTAAAGCGTTTTGAGTCTACACACGGTCAAACTTTTTTGGTTGCAAGGCAGTTGTTACTCTCAGTCCATCTAGTGTTTGTTATTCTTAAAGCGTCTTGTCTAAGTAGGAGTTTACATGGGTATACCTATATTGTTCCATTCTGAGCGTAGGGAAGTATGGTCGGGCCCCTTTTGGCTAGTTCGTCCGCCATACAGTTGTAGCCTTTGCCTGGTATGTCCCAGACCAAGGTAAATTACGCGGAGTTTCGTGGAGGTTCGTGGTTTGAGTCCCCACAGAGGCGTACTGTGGGGACTCGAACCACGAACCTCCCGGTTTATGGGCAGACATGCAAACCTTTACGCCACGGGTACTGTTCAATCGGTGCTTCTACCGAATGATGTAGGCTAGATCACAGTGTATCACTATGATTAGCAAGGGTGGTTACAGTGCAACACTATAACACCTTGAGATGATAATGAAGAGGTTTCAAGCAGACTCACTTGAAGGTTCGTGTAAAAGTCTTGGTTGGTTATTTCAAAATCATGCTTTATTTCTGATTGACTTAATATTTATACCTAAAAATTGCTTACTCTACATATTTACAAATGTGCATAAGAAAACAAAAACAAAAGAAAATAATTTATAGTTTCGAATATCAAATGACGTTACTGAATTGAACATTAAAGAATTATTGCTGACAAGTAATGAACATAAAAAAGGTGTGAATGAAAACAATACAAATTAAATGATATTATTGCTGATAATGCACGAACGACAAAATACAATTTTATCCCAAAGACAAATAACTGTTTTATTGCTGACAGCAGAAAAGTTACCAAATGCATACAGTGTGATTGAAAATAGAATGCAAAGAAAAAAGATAAATAATCTTAGTGACGTAGAAAAACTAAGAGTGCAAGAATGTAAACATCCTGCCCCGCGCTGATGATCCCAGGCTTCATCAGAAGGTTAGTTTCTAGATGGATATGGTACAACTTGATGAGTTGGTTGTCCGCGGAGACGGAACTGGATGAGGGGGCTTCTGTCGTCCCTTTATTTTCTTGTAAATAAAGAAGATAAGTGCTATGAAAATGATAATTAATCCAACTGAACTCGAAACAACATGAGGAGTGTTATGAAGACTGATTGTAGTAGGAAGCTCAAGCTGTTGAAGTTTAATTTGTTCTCGAAGTTTATTTAGCTCAAGACTGAATGAACTGAGGTTAAACATGTTGTACTGAGGAGAGGCTAGGCGAATTACGTCTTCACTGTGTATATTATTGTTAGTAATCCTGGTGTATGAGGCTTGAACCGTTGATGAATAAATTTGTTGGCCTTGAAGTGTTAAGTGCTTGTCTTTGGCTACGCAATTGGGCTGAAGTTTCAATAGCCCACTTCCTTTCAATGCTAAAAATGAGGTTTGATGATTACAAACAACATTAAGCACAGCTTCTTTGTTTAATGAAAATATCCATTGATTTGTGTCAGGAAGTTTCGTCCATACTGATTCCGCCTTGACAAATTTCAGTTCACAGGTGGAAATCTCTGAGTTATTGTTGAGTAAATTCATCTCGCACATACTCAAATTGGTTCCAGATTGATACACCGGGTGAGTTTGCATACATAAATGATGATTTCCATTGAGCGTTGAACATTTTGAAAGTTCACCTTCAGTGATTGGATAATATTGGTCATGATGAGCACTTACTGCTAGCATGTCAGTTGAGGGTTGAATAATCATGTAAGTATTATTAGCTGGTGCCGGAATGGGAATAAGCTTGTAAATTGAAAATTCCTCTAAGCTGAGTAATGGTACTTCTATTTTGAAAGTTATGTAATTTGAACTGATGTGACCCTCCACATTCATTAGGTTGTAGAGTTGTAAAATTTGATCGGGTTCTACGGCGATGCGAAGACCTGGAGGAAGATGATTTCTTATTTTTGCTACTTCGGTTACGAGTTGTTGATGAGTGATTAAAAGATGATTTACTCGTCCACGGTGCGTGTCAGTCAGAACGTCTGCTATAGCTGTCTGCATTCTCTGAATGTTGATGATAACTAGTGTTGCATGCGTGCACCATGATAAAAATAATTCCTTCATTTTAGTTTGGTACAATTCTTCAGTGACATTGCTTAAACTGTTGAACAATTGACTAAGTTGTTGGTCAAGTGCTTGTTTTCTTTTGATTGAATCTTCTTGACTCAATCTGACAATGTTGATAGTGGAATCTACGATGGAGGTATGATTTTTTAGTAGTCTCATAAGATGGTCTTCGTTTAATTCGATGCCTTTAAATTTTTGAGATATATCTTCAGCATATTTAGAGTCGAGGACTCCAAAAAGTGAGTTTGCTATATTTCCAACAACATCGACGGCGCCTCGTCTCCTTCTTATAGATAATTTGGTAGTTCCGATCAGGTTGTCTTCATTGAGCTCGTTTTTGATGACTTGAAACTGGTGAACCATTTGAAGACACAGTTCGTTACCGGATAGTTTTTTACAAATGTGGTTAAGTATTGTAGTTGTATTTTCCAAACTTCAAATTCCATTCGGTAAGGCTCGAGGTTGTAGAATACTATGATGTTCCATTTGTTATGAATCAGGCTGATTGTTCCGTGTCGGTGAAAATGCATTCCTGGTGAAGTGTTGTTGAAAGTTGTTACTTCAATGTCACTTGTCAATACTGCTGGTAAAAGAAGACCAATCAAAAGCATCGTAGTAAGCGGATTAAGATTTGTAGAATTTCTCGCTGCCTTTGACGTTGTTGTTTCATCAGGAGTGGATCTATCGCTTCTCCGTTTTCGATCTGTTGATGGCGGATTCAACTCGACTTCATCATTTTCTATGAGGGGGGCAAGCTTATGTATGGGGCGCCTCAACATGCCAGATTTAGTTCGCACGTCAGCGACACGTACCAAGCCGTCCTTTCCGACGTGGATATGCTCGATTCTGCCAAGTGGCCATTTCATTGTTGGCGTATTGTCTTCTTTCATGATAACAATGGTACCAATTTTGATATTGTTTGATTGTTTTTTCCACTTTGTTCGATATTGAAGCTCGTTAAGGTATTCCAGAGACCATCGATTCCAGAATTCTCGTTTTATGTGTGCTACTAATTTCCACCTAGTCAGTAGGCTCCCACGTACTGGTTCAGCCTTGGTATCAATGGTTGCCCTTAGTGACTCCCCAATCAGAAAATGACTAGGTGTTAATGCATTCAGATCACTTGGATCGTTGGACATTGCTGTCAAGGGTCGTGAATTAAGAATCGCTTCAACTTCTGCTGTGATTGTGCAAAGTTCTTCGTAGGTTAGTGAAGCGTTAGCCAATTTGCATTGTAAAAGACGTTTGGCGGACTTGACTGCGGCCTCCCACAATCCTCCGAAATGTGGTGCTCGGGGAGGAATAAAGTGGAAATCAATACCCTTTGAACTGCACGAAGTTGCGATTTTATTTTGCGCCTGTGCTGAGTATATATTTGTTTTTAGTTCTTCTAGTTGATTTTTGGCGCCAACGAAATTCGTGGCATTATCGCAATACAGATTTTTTACGTGTCCACGCCGACTCATAAATCTTCGTAAGGCTCCCAAAAAAGCTTCAGTTGTCAAGTCGCTAACAACTTCGATATGGACAGCCTTTGTCGCGAAGCAGCAAAACATTGATAGATAGCATTTTTGTGGACGACTTCCTCTTGTGCGGTAGTGAACCCATAATGGGCCGCAAAAGTCCACACCAGTATTAATGAAAGGACGTGCTGGTTGCACTCTTGTGCCTGGCAAATTTCCCATCATCTGGGAATACATATGTGGTTTTGCTCTGATGCAAAAAGTGCAATGTTGAGTGATGGAACGTGCAATGTTTTTGCCCTTTATCGGCCAAAATCGCTGTCTCGTGATTGCTAGAAGACCTTGAGGCCCAATATGATTGTTTTGAATGTGCAAGTCTGTCATGATCATTTCAACGTATGGATGTGAATATGGTAACAGGATCGGATGCTTGCTATCGTAAGATAATGATGACTCTTGAAGTCTACCTCCAACACGTAGAATATCGTCCGCGTCTAAAAATACAGCTAGGCCCTTCAGTGGACTATCCTTTTCCAGCTCCTTATTTGCCTTGAGGAAACAAATGTCTTTATAAAAGCCGTGGAATTGAATTTCCTTGACGAGGAATTGCAAAGAAGTCTCTAGTTCTGAAGTTGTTATTGGCCATGCAGATTTGTTCCTTTTTTGGTTCTGCCTCACTGAATTTAGCGACTCCTTTAATTTACCTGACTTGACGAGACTTGTAAATCGAAAGCAGTATGCCATTATTGTCTTGAGCTTAGGGAAGGAATTGGAATGTCTGATTCCTTCGAAAATATCGTGTTTTTGAGTGTCAACTTTACTGGTTACCAAGGCAGCGTTCTTCCTTTCATCTGACCACGTTTTACTGTTTTTAAATGGTGGTGGCCAAATTGCTTCTGAACCATGTAAAAACCGAGGACCAAATTTCCATAATGTATGATCCTGCAATTTTTCTGGGGATATGCCTCTTGATAAGACATCTGCCGGATTTTCTGATGATCTTACATATCTCCAATTATCAGCGCTCGTGTGTGATTGGATCTTGGCCACTCGACGTCCAACAAAAGTCTGAAAGGAGTCTGCACTTGAATTGATCCAACTCAATACAATTTGAGAGTCAGACCACAGAAAGCTACTAGTATTGCCCAAGTTTAGGTCTCCCTTTACTCGTTGTGATAGTTCGGCAGCTAACAGTGCCGCACACAATTCTAGACGAGGTATTGTCATTGATCTCATACCTGATGCTGTTTTGGTAGTTGGTGCGACTCGAGATTTTGAGCATAACAGCCGCACTATGACTGTACCTTCTTTATTGAGGGATCTGATGAATACAGCAGCTCCGTAGGCCCTTTCTGATGCGTCTGCAAATGTATGGATTTGCACTGATGATGGAATGTGATGACTGAAGACGTGTCTAGGAATTTGGAATGTATCTAGTTCTCGGAGACCTTTGTAGTATTTATCCCATCTGGTGTGCATTTCTTCTGGTAAGGCAGCATCCCAGTCGTATTTAAGCTCCCACAGTTCTTGGAGGAAAAGTTTTGCGACAACTACCACTGGAGCGACTATGCCGAGAGGGTCAAAAAGACGTGCTATATCTGAGGCCACAGATCTTTTGGTAAATCTTTTTGATGTTCGATAATTTGTTTTAATGCAAAATATGTCGGATTTTGGTCGCCACATTAACCCAAGGGTTTTGACACTGCTTTCGTTACGATCGTCGCTGAGTGAAATCTCTTGGTCTTCTAATGGGACGTTTGCGAGCAATTGTTGTTTGTTGGAGCACCATTTTTTTAACTGGAACCCTCCCTCGCGCAGCAATGCTGACAATTGAGTCTGAATTTCCTTTGCTTCGATCATGCTATCAGCCCCTGTCATGACGTCATCAACATAGAAGTCCTTCTGCAATACTTGTGAGCCTAGGGGGTACTTCGTATTGTATTCTTTAGCCAATGCTTGGAGGCACCTTGTCGCAAGATAAGGAGCTGACGTAGTTCCATATGTGACAGTTTGAAGCTTATAACATTTGATTGGTTGATTCTGATGGGAGCGCCACCATATAAGTTGGAAGTGTAGGTCTTCTTCACGTACGAGAATTTGGCGATACATCTTTTGAATGTCAGCCTTGATTACAAATCGGGGCAATCTATAACGTAATAGAATCGTAAACAGGTCATCTTGGATTGTTGGTCCGGCATACAAGATGTCATTTAACGAAGTATTAGATGATGTCTTTGCAGAGGCGTCAAATACCACTCTTAGTTTTGTGCTGCTACTGTCTGGTTTAAGAACACAATGATGAGGCAAGAAGTAGTGTGGTGTAGACACTGTTTTGAAATCTATTTCCGTCATGTGCCCCAGCTGGATGTACTCGTTCATAAATTCAGTGTACTGTTTCTGTAATTCTGGATGACGGTTCAGCCTGCGCTCCAAGGCATGAAATCGATTGAGAGCTATGTCACTTGATGACCCTAATTTAGTTGGATCGTCAGCGAAGGGTAAGCTGACAATGAATCTTCCGCTCGTATTTCTTGATGTTGACTGATTGAAATATTCTTCACATTTCTCTTCTGCGATGGTTCGCTTTGAGTTGGAGCACGGGAGTTCTTCGGTTTGCCAGAACTTGGTAATTGCATTTTCGAGAGAAGATTCTTCAGCGAATATTCCACATGTTGTAGTTGTTGTTGACCCAGCCTTCACCCTTCCGGTCACTATCCACCCCAATAATGTGTTTTGTAGAAGTGGTAGATTGCTTCCAAGTTTAATCTGCCCAACGCAGAGTAATTGATGGAACAACTCGGCTCCTATAAGGAGATCAATGTGGTCAGGCTTATTAAATTGAGAGTCTGCTAGTTTGACATTTCCTGGAATTTTCCACGTTGAAACATCGAACGCTTGTGTTGGCTGAGGTGATATGATTTGAGGCAAAACTATGGCCTCAAGCCTGGCGGTAAAATCGGTAGTTTTAGACCTAAGACTAATGTTTGCCCTTTTCTGGGCACCTCTTTTGCAGCTTCCGACACCTTGGATGATCATAGGCTTGAAGGACAGTGGTATCTTAAGCCTTCGTATCATTCTTTCTGTGATGATACTTATCTGTGACCCAGAGTCCAACACCGCACGGCAGTTGATGGTTGAACCGTCTTGTCCCTCTAAGTTCACGATGACTGTGCTGAGAAATACATAACTCTCCTTCTTGTTTATTCCTGCAGCTGCTAGTGTTGTGTTTTTGTTGGTGGATTCTTGAATTGGTTGCCCAATACTGTGGTTATTAGAGTTCGGCAGCTCCCTCTTTGTTAAATGTACCAACGTATTGTGTTTTTTTGAGCATTTTGAGCAGCTTCCGTGACGACAATCATAGGAGGTATGACCATCCTTCAAACAATTTACACACAATTTGTTGTTTCTTACGTGACTTAATCTGTTCGATGGTGTTAGATCAAGGAAGGCACGGCACGCATATAATTGATGTGGAGCCTTACACAATGTGCAATCCTTCTTCTGGGTGGTTATAGAACTTGTCACCTTGAAGCCATGGACTCGTCTTCTTTCTTCTTCGTCTCTTTTGCTGCTCTTGCCTCCAATTGCTTCGAGTGACTGGAACCTTGTTTCCAAAAACTTCAAAAATATATCCAAAGGCTGCAATTCCTTGGGCTGTTTTAGGGACTGCTCCCAAAGGGTTAGAGTATTCCGATCCAATTTTTTCATCAGAATACTCATTACGAGTGGGTCCCAGTTTGCTATGTCAATTTTTAGGTTTTTAAGACCCAGCAGGCATTCGACTGTAGTGTCGTGCAATGCCTTTATTTGATTTGCTGTTTCCTGATGACAAGTTGGTTGCGCCATTAATTTATTGATAAGTGCTGAAACAAGTAGCCGAGGGTTTTCGAACCGCTCAGTAACTACCTTCCAAGCAGCGTGGTAGTTGGCGTCTGAGGTGGGGAAGTGGCGTATCAGTTTTTCTGCTTCACCTTCCAGAGTTGTTTTTAGGTAAAACAACTTTTGGCAATCGGCTATTTTTTGATTGTGGACCAATTCGGTAAACAAGTCGCAGTATTGCCTCCAGGTCAGGTAGTTTCCGTCAAACCTTGGCAAGGTTATTTTAGGTAATTTTGCCGTTTGCCTCAATGTGTCAGCTTGATGGGAATCAGGACGGCCTCCTTCAAGTTTGGTTGACAACATGAGGAGATTTTTCTGGACTCTGTCCTCGAATGCGAAGTACTCTTCGATGTCATAACCTGCATTCTCTGGGTCTTCTAGGAGCTCAGCAATTTTTTGATGAACCTCCTCCATCTGTGACCAGACGCCTTTTGTTTGGTCGATCTTTAGGCGGCAACACGTGCTTGAATACTCTTCTGCGCTCTCCTCTATGTTTTCCAGCAATCGCTTCAATGACTGCAGGATTGCCCTTTGCCTTCGAAAGACCTTTGTTGTGTCGATGTCCTGGTTCGGTGTTGAGGTTAGCGAATGAGAAGTAGCTTCACAATGTTCCCTTGTGAATACCTTTTCAGCTTGTCCTTCCGATGTCCCAGCCCTCATCACGTTTTCCTTTGCTGATTCTTTTTCAGCTTGTTTTTCCGATGTCCCAGCCTTCATCACGGACAGAAGGTATTGTGTTAGCGATTGGTAGAGTTGCTTGACCTTCCCAGCTGTGTCGCCCTGGAAGTATGGTGTATCGTGTTTTCCCCCCTCCTCGATGTCATTGTGATTCTTTTCGAACTCACTCCAAAGATCTTCAATCAACACCAACCGCTTCCTTGCATATTCTGCTGTTTTCCTTTCCGGTCCGTCCTTTGCAATGTTGGATTGCAAACGCAGCAATTCATCGGTGATGACCTTCTGCCTGGCACCCTTTGTGTAGATATCCAGTTCATCCTCCATAGTTTAAATTTTTGGATCGTCGCGTCGTCTCTGGATCTCTCTCTGAAGTTTTAGTCTTCAATGAGTTCAATGAATTGAGCAGATTTCAATGTTGCAGTTTTGCCAGTGTTTTAGCCCTGGCAACGCTTTAAGATACGTTCAATTAAAATGCCAATGTTATAGCCTTGGCAACGCGTTTGGTAGCGAAAATTGCTTCTTACTGCTGGTGAGGGAAGCAATAATCACGTCGGGGTCACCAAATGTTCAATCGGTGCTTCTACCGAATGATGTAGGCTAGATCACAGTGTATCACTATGATTAGCAAGGGTGGTTACAGTGCAACACTATAACACCTTGAGATGATAATGAAGAGGTTTCAAGCAGACTCACTTGAAGGTTCGAGTAAAAGTCTTGGTTGGTTATTTCAAAATCATGCTTTATTTCTGATTGACTTAATATTTATACCTAAAAATTGCTTACTCTACATATTTACAAATGTGCATAAGAAAACAAAAACAAAAGAAAATAATTTATAGTTTCGAATATCAAATGACGTTACTGAATTGAACATTAAAGAATTATTGCTGACAAGTAATGAACATAAAAAAGGTGTGAATGAAAACAATACAAATTAAATGATATTATTGCTGATAATGCACGAACGACAAAATACAATTTTATCCCAAAGACAAATAACTGTTTTATTGCTGACAGCAGAAAAGTTACCAAATGCATACAGTGTGATTGAAAATAGAATGCAAAGAAAAAAGATAAATAATCTTAGTGACGTAGAAAAACTAAGAGTGCAAGAATGTAAACAGGTACCATAGCCTATACTCGGTTCTCGATAATTGATCCAGAGGCTTTGAGCTTTGGGTAGATAGATTGATTACTAATTTTGTTGAATGCTTTACTATAGTCGGTAATAAAAAATACATCAATCTCGTTGATGATACCCTAAACCTTATTATAGGTATCGTTTGACAATTTGAGATCTGGTTCTTACAACAATTTTTAAAAAATCGGGAGAATGAAAGATTCTTTCCAAAGCGACAGTTGAAAAAGACTTATTAATTAGTTCGAATAGTGCATTTTTTAAGAGAAATTACTGGAATGCCAGGTTAGAAGTCATAATCCAGCAAGCTTAACTTGTCACAAACAGTCTGGGAACTAACATTATAAAAAATAAGATATGTTTGCGGGCTACTTATCAAAAACCAGTGATATTCAAAGTCAGGATCACTCAGAAAATTACTTTACGATTGAGTGAAAAGAGTAACAAAAAAAATTTCGTATTACTTTGGCATCGGAGGAGGAATTGTCGAGAAAATTAAACGTTGAAGGAAGACCATATATGATTTTATGTTCACAGAATTTCTTAAGAGTAAATGATTGAAATGGATAAAGCATGCAAAGATAGAGGAGTAGAAGAAGGAAAGAGCTATGTTGTTGGGGGTAGAGCGCTAAATACGAAGATAAAAGACAATGTTGCTAAGAAAATTTACTAAGCATGTTAAAGTCGGTGGCGTTGGTAAAGTTGATGGTAATGACTTTTCAGAATCGATAGTTGAAATGCTATCATCACGGCAGAAAATGAAAGATAGAGGAAGATGATGGTGATCTATAGTGGAGAGAAAATAAGTGCTCTGAAAACGGAGGAGTTGAAAGGATAAAAATAAAAAGTGAGGTCGATCTGTCTCCCGAGACTGTTGGCCATACCACTTATTTGAAACAGTCCAGACCAAGGAAAGCCATTTGTGAAAATACTTTACACGTACGAAACAAAATGTTATGAAACCCATTTCTGATCCGGCAATTCGTTCAGGACAATGAAGTTTTCGATCTAGGGAGTAAACTAGCCAACAAATTGTTAATAGACATGACAGGGAGACAAAGGACAACGGAGATCTAGAAGTTGCAACCTGAGATGCATTGAGAAGAATGTGGCGAAAGGAACACCACACCCTATGCATAAGAAGTGTGGAACAATAGCACCAGTCCAGAAGTTGTGCGTGGCTATTGCTACATACATATACAAATACATACATAGGTGGCACATTTCTCACAACTATTCCTTGTGAGGGAAACAATTTTCTGACGGTTTGGATCGGCTAATCGAGAAAGTGCTTTTCATGGCAATGATTTTACTATCTCAGGACTTGCCATTCCTCGCTATTAGTTATTGTTATGTCATGTAAAATAATACTTCCAATGTGGTGCGATAACTTTTTGAAATGCTAGATGCACACTCTTTTATGTTATTTTTCGAGGAAGAAAGTCTTTTGAATTTGGATATCTGAGAAAATTTGTAAAAATTGTATAAATTCTGTATTAATGTAAAAAAAAAGATTGGTTCATTACATTTAAACGCCTAGTTAATTCGATCATCAGCTCTCAAAAAATAGAGCTTCAGCTTTTATATTTAAAAACTTTTTACTAAATCGAATTTTCCTAGAATCATCATCAGCTCTCAAAATATAGAGCTTCAGCTTTTATATTTAAAAACTTTTTACTATAGGTATCGAATTTTCCCAGAATGAACCCCCAAGTACATTTTAATTATATCTATATTCCGAATGGACTGATTTTCTTTTAAATTTAAATGCACAAAAAATGTCGCGGAACTTCAGACTATGGCCATTGCTTCAAAATCTTTTTCTCTAAAAACGGTCGCATAAATCAATTCCCACAAACAAAATATTTGTGTGGTTATTTTGTGTGATGTCCTTTCTGGCCACATAATAAACCTCTGCAACTTTGTTGCACCCAACTGATTGTTGTATTTGGCAACGCATGTCCCTCATGGTCTAATTTATTCGTGTGTTAAGTTTCAAATTTGCAGTATAGGTATACTAAAGACAAAAACAAATTTACAATAAAACAAAAGCCATAGCTGAGCATTGGAATTGAATTGCAAAATATTGTGCAGACAAGCGACTGGGACTGGTTGGTTATTGGTTTCCTGCCAAAAATAACATGCTCCGTATACTGGACAGTAAACGGAAATTATTATTATTATAGTCCACTCGATTGAATAATGTACCATCAGCAATGAATTTCGAACAGAATATTTTGACGATTGGTTATTATTTTGCATATGAGTTTGCTTTTTATAGAAAATCGAAAATTGATATTGCAGCAATATGAATATTTTAGAAACAATTATAGGATTATGTTAAAAAATTATCAAACTACCTGGAGTTACTTTAGCAAGTAAAATAACGTATTCAATAGAAAGATATAATATAATTGTCAAATCTCTGTGTAAACTGAGCGGTAGCAACCAAATACTATTTGAAGAAAGAAATAAAATATCTATCTATCTATTAAACAACCTGGAGTTACTTTAGCAAGTAATTAAAGACACACAAGTGGATGGTAAGTAATTAAAGGCTTTTGTTGCGTCTTCACGCAACTACTCTTAAGACGATTTTGTCGGTAGTTTTAAATCTAGGTATTGAAATAACAGCTCGTTTGAACTCACGAGGTAACACGCATATTGCTTTCTGCTATATTTGTTATTCGGAACTAAAAACAATCTCAAAATAATTTCAATATATTCATAGAAACACTCGATTTTTATTTATTCATATAATGCTTGAGTGGACCAAGGCTAATCGATTTTGCTGTGGGCCTAAATCTTGTTGTTAGTAGTACACGCTTCCCGCATCTCAAAATTCATAAAGGTACATGGCGATCCCCAGATCAATCAACCGTCAACCAAATTGTCCATGTTACGATCGACGCAAGGCACTCTTCCAGTGTGTTAGATGTCCGAACTTTCCGAGGGGCCAACTTTGACTCGGACCACTTCCTTGTGGTAGCCAAGGTACGAATGAGGATATCTTGTTCACGACCTGCACGAACTAACGCTGTGAAGAGATATGACGTCGGAAAGCTACAATCGTAAGAGAATGCCAATGCCTTCTCCAATCGAATGTACCTTCAATTATCCTTGAATCCCATGCCGCCAGCATTAAGCATTGAAGACTAGTGGCAGCAATGCCAAGAAGCCATCAGAACCGCTGCCTCTGAGGTTCTGGGTTTCACTCGGCCACCAAAACGAAACCCATGGTTCGATGAAGAATGCAGGCAGGCAAATGCAGCCAAACAAAAAGCACGACAAATGCTGATGCAAAAACGAACGAGGGCTGCTTACGATCAGTATAAGGAGATTTACAAGGAGAAAAGATGGGAGGAACACCGAATTCTCAAAAAAAAAAGAAGCAGCATGAGAAGCGCTCGTTTGAGGAAATAGAGAGGTGCCATGACAGGAACGAGAATCGGAAGTTTTACGAAAAGGTAAAAAGATCCTTCCAGGGTGGCAAACGCCGAACTCAAGCCTGTAAAGACCAGCAGGGAAACATATTTGTAGAGTGTGACTCGCTACTCAGGATCTGGAAAGATCACTTCTGCAGACTGCTTAACGGCGATGAGGATACAAATTCCGCTGTCAGGCAGATTGCCCCATTCAGCTTGGACGATCATTAAGAATGCCGTCCTCCCGGCCTAGAAGAAGTCAAGCTTGCCATATGCAATTTAAGTTAAATAAGACTTCAGGTGCAGATGGCCTTGATGCCGAACTTTTGAAGGCAACTGAAGACCAGTTGGAAAGGAGCATGGAACCTCAGTATCGTATTACGTATCCTTAAGAAGGTAGACCCTCACAATTGCACCAATTATAGAGGGATAAGCCTCCTTAACGTCGCTTATAAGATCTTGCCTGCTGTAATATGTGAACGTCTGAAACCCCACGTTCACAATGATATGTATGTAAGTTTAGAATATAGACCACGACACGACACGTCTTTTCAGTAAGAGCTTTATTCATCAAGTGCCCAACTTATATGCTTAACATAATCATACAGCTTCTATGTTCAATTATGTATTATTATAAAGAGAGGGAACTAATAAATACAGTATGTGTTGCAAGTATAGAATACAGTATGTGTTACAAGTATAGAATACAATATATAACATTACATCCCCTTTTAAATAAGAAATTAAATTTAATTAGGTATATGTTAATCTGTTTGGTGGACGGCGAACTCTTTCTGATCTACGATGTACGGTTTCTATTGGTTCATTATTTTCCGTAACTGGCTGTGATGTGTGTGGTTGTGCATCAAGTGCTGGATCTGGAGTACTTTTGGCAGGTTCAATTGTATTTCCTTCGGGTGGTGGTCTAGGATGCGATAACAAACTGTTTGAAGTGGTGGGTGATTGAGATGACGATACTAGTTTTTCCAAGCAAGGTCGCATTTGATGTTGATGAGCCACTCTGATGTTGTTTTCATGTTTTACCAGGTATCTGTTTCCGCTGATGCTTTGAAGTACTGTTGCTTTGTCCCAGGTTTTCATAAGTCGCAACCAAATTTTCTCTCCAACGGAATAAATATATTTTTGTTCTGGTCTTCTGTCCAAATTTAAAGTTGCAGGATTACTATTTTGTCCGAATGTTGGCTGAATTTGACGTAAGACAGTTCGTGGTGAAAATTTTAACATAAACTCTGCTGGACACATTCCGGTTGAAGGACATGGTGAGTTTCTGTATAAAAATAAAAATTCAGAAATATTAGATTCTATTTCATACTGTGAATACTGTTTTCCCTCAATGAATTTTTTCTTAAAAAACTTTTTAACAACTTGAACAAATCTTTCGGCTATGCCGTTTGCTTGAGGAAAATAAGGGGGGCTTTTCAAAACTTCAACTCCTTTGCTGTTTAAAAATTTACAAAAACGATCCGAGGTGAATGGAGGACCATTATCAGAAACTAATTGTTCGGGCAATCCAAAAATAGAAAACAATCGTTTCAGTTTAAGAATAACTGCATCTGCTGTAGTAGAGATCATATAAGATACGTCTATCCACTTAGAAGTAGCATCAACAACTAACAAAAACGTTTTTCCGATAAATGAAAAGAAATCTATGTGTAGCCGTATCCAGGGTTTCTCTAGTTTTGGCCATCCCAAAAACGACTTCTCTTGGCTGTTGTCTCCTCTTACCTTTTGACAAGGAACACACTCTGCACATATTTCTTCTATATCTTGATCTATTTTGGGCCACCAACAAATTGATCGCGCTAGAAGTTTCATCTTAACGATTCCAGGATGCTCTTCATGTAAGAGCTGGAGGACGTCTGAACGAAGAGATGTTGGAACAAGTACTCGTATTCCGTATATGACACAACCTTGTTCGATGGAAAGCGAATGTCTCCGATTGAAAAATGGTTTTAACGTGTCATCTTGAATATGATATGGCCAACCTTTTTTAACTAATTCCATGACTTTGCATAAAACCGCGTCTTTGCTTGTATGGTGTGCAATGTCTTCATAAGAAATAGGCATATGTTCATCATCTGTTAGGGCGTTCATAAGATGCTCAGTCATTTCATGGGTTCGGTTCTTTTTCAATGGTAGGCGTGACATAGCATCAGGACCAGACATTTCTTGACCTTTTTTATATTTGATCTCATAGTCGAATGCGGACAATAAAAGAGCCCACCGCTGAAGACGGCTGGCGGCAGTGACTGTTACTCCTTTTCTAACGTCAAAAATGACTTTCAATGGCTGATGATCTGTATATAGAGTAAATTTCTTCCCAATCAAATATTTGTAGAATTTACGTACGCCAAAAGTTATGGCAAGTGCCTCTTTTTCTACTTGCGAGTAGTTTCTCTCCGCTGAATTTAAGGTTGCAGAAGCAAAAATAACTGGACATTCTTTAGAATCTTTAATCTGACTTAAAACCGCTCCTACACCTTCCTTACTTGCATCGCAAGATAGTATCAAGGGTTCTGAAGAATTGTAATGTTGTAAAAGCGTTTCCTTACTTAATACTTCTTTACTTCGAGTGAAAGCATCTTGACAAGAAGAGTCCCAGACAAAAGTTGTTTTACTACAAGTTAGCTTATACAGTGGCGCTAATAAAGATGACTGCATTGGGACAAACTTCCTATAGTAATTGAGAAGACCTAGGTATGACTTTACCTGAGTTACATTTTCAGGGATAGGTGCGTTTTTTATGGCGTCTATTTTGCCTGGACTAGGCTTTATACCAGTACTCGTTATGATGTGCCCTAGGTACTCTACTTCAGTTTTAAAAAATTGACATTTTTCAATATTGACTTTCACATTATGCTTCTCGAATGCTGCTAAAACACGTTTCAAATTTTCGGCACAATCCTCAAATGACCTTCCCTTGATAAAAACATCATCTATATAACATAAGGCATTAGTACCACGCAAAATTTCGTCCATGGTTTTCTGAAATATGCATGGTGCACTTTTCAGCCCATAGGTAAGCCTTTTGTAGCGCATTAGTCCAAGATGTGTATTAACTGTGAAAAGTTCCTGTGACTCAGGTGATATTTCCAACTGCTGGAAGGCTCCAGTGAGGTCAAGAACGCAAAACACGGCGCCTCCTTCCAGAGAAGCTAACATGTCATCCACGTTTGGGATAGGATAGTGCTCCATATCAGTTACTTTGTTAAGTGAAACCTTAAAATCTGCGCAAAGCCTTATGTCACCGCTCTTTTTGACTACGACAACAAGGGGACCTACTGAATTTGACTGGACTAAGAATACCATTCTTTTGAAGACGATGAAGTTCGCATTCAACCTTTTCTCGAAGAGAATAAGCAACAGGGTATGCTTTGCAAAATATTGGCAATGCATCTGCCTTCAAAGCTACTGACGCTGTGTATCCAATTATAGACGTGGACTCCTTGGAAAAAACTGATGAATAGGTATTTTACAAAAAAAAAAAAAAACATAAATTTTAATTACAAAAAAAACCGAAAAAAAGTACAAAAATAAAAAAAAAATTATAAAACATAAAAATTCCAAAAAAAAAAAAAAATACGAAACATAAAACAAAAAAACCAACTGTGGCTGCTCTAGTTTAAGTAGTCTAAAAAAGATTTAAGTAGTTTTAAGAAAAATCAAAAAAAAATGTGATCCAGCAAACTAAGTTTTTTGTTTTTAAATTTTCTTAGTTTTTAACCATAGTTCTAGTTTGTAAATCCAAAAGTTATCTTTAGGCCGAAAGGCTTTAGAATTAAGATATTGAGAAATTTAGAGTATACCCACTTAGGGTCAGTAAGTTAGTTAAGTTAATATATAAGCTAGTTTTATACATTTTTGCTAGCTCCTAAGTAGATTTAAGAAAATGAAATAAAAATGAATTTAAAACTAAACTAAAATGTTTGTGCTATGGAGCTCAGGTGTTCGGATATACCTCTTGATGCTTTTGAGGCGATTCAAAGGCTTTTTTCAAACGTTTATTTCGATTGCCTAACTCAACTCCGAGCTATGCGATATATGTCAAGTCAGGAATACCGCCTGCTTACATTCAAACCCTCAAAGCAAATGCAGACTATATTTCTAAAGTTATGACCCGAGGTGATGAGAGTCTTCACAAGACTATTTTGATTCGACTTCTTCATACAAATGCTACGCCATTCAAAGATTGGAATGAGCTCGCGTTGTCGCATGATGCCGTTCTTTCGTTGAATGAGACGAATACGGATGCTGGGCAGAATAATTTCGCCGATGTGATCGCCAAAGTGGATGAAAAAATGTATATCCAATGTTTGGATAGAGCAGCTCCGTCTTTATCCAGAAGTGTATACAAGAACTTAAATCACCAGTTGAGGTCTGATGAAAAATACTTCAGAAGAGATTTTCCCGTCGAAGTCATCAGTGTTATTTTCCGAGCGAGAGTGGAAAGGACAGGAGAGACCTGCCTCAAATCTGCCACTTATGTAATAGAAGGTCTATGACTTCAATGCGATATGCCCTATTTTGCATAAGATTCGGTGACTTTATTTCCAACAAAATACTCGCACGTTACAACATCTATATGAGGTACTCAATGAGGCAGCAGGTTGGCTTAGTCTCTATCAGTATTTCCAGCACGCGCTCTCTTATCGCAAAAGTTTTCCTTAAACGAGTCAGTTATTGCAATTTAAATTAATTAATTTTCTTGTGTCAAATCACTAAAAATTGGTATTTTTTACGATGATAAAAAAGTTAAATTTAAATTTATAATAATATTATTGATAAGTTAAAATTTTGTAAGCTCTTACTTTTATATTTACTTGTTTATGTTTCAAATCATTAAAATTGTTATTTTACAATCCTTATACTTTTTACACAAAAATTTATCTAAGTCATCATGATACGTCATATCAGGCAGACGGCTAAATTGCCATGTCCTTAATCTTAAGTATTCTATTTGTAAACTCTTTGATGAAATAAAGAATTTATCTATCTATCTTCTATCTATCTAGACCAAGTTTTCACATTACGGCAGATCTTGGAAAGAACCCGAGAATATGGTATCGATATACAACATCTTTTTATCGATTTCAAGGCCACGTATGACAGTATTTACAGAGACGAGCTGTACAGAGCCATGTCTAGTTTCGGCATCCCTGCGAACCTCGTACGACTATGCAAGATGACTTTGGAGAATTCACGCAACTCCGTCAAGGTCGGTAGAGAACTCATCGAGTTGAATCATCATCATGTTGAAAAAGGCTTTAGGCAAGGCGAAAAACTGTCATGCGATTTCTTCTACATTATACTTGAACAGATTGTACAAAACTCAAACGTCAACACCAGAGGAACAATCTTTCTAAAGTCTGTACAATTACTCGCCTACGCAGACGATATTGACGTAATGGGAAGAAAAAGCGTGATGTCATAGGTGCGAAACGAAGTATATGTTGTGAGGGCAAAACGAAGTACATGTTGTCATCAAACAACAAACAAGGACACAGAACATCGACGAATTGGACAAAACGTCACAATAGACGGACATAACTTCGAGGTAGTACAGGACTTCGTCTACCTAGGATCCGCTGTAGACACGGACAACAACATCAGTGCGGAGATCAAACGGAGAATATCTCTTGCCAACCGTTGCTTCTTTGGGTTAAGAAGGCAATTGAGAAACAAAACCCTCTCCAGAAAGCCCAAGATAACCTTGTATAATTCCTTGAACATCCCAGTCATGCTCTACGGAGCGGAAGCATGGACCTTATCGAAAGCGGATGAGGAAACCCTTGGTCGTTTCGCAAGAAAAATACTCCGAATGATCTTTGGCCCCGTATTCGAAGACAATGTGTGGAGAAGAAGATACAACAACTAGCTGTATGATCTGAACCGCGACATAGGCATAGCCAGAAGAGTACGCATCGCGAGGCTACGATGGTTGGGTCATGTAGAGCGGATGGACCCAAACGCTCCGGCTCGTCGGTTTTTCGAAAGCACATTGCAGGGAAATCGCGGAAGGGGAAGACCTCGTCTTAGGTGGCGCAATCAAGTGGAGAGAGCTCGCCTGAAATCGAAGTCGTTACAGAAGGATGTTGGTTGAGGCCCAGGTTCACCCCGAACTGTAATGCCCACCTAAGTACAAAAGTAAGTATAATGCGTGAGTATGGCAGGTATTATATGAATGTGATGATTTCCATTCTCAATCAATTTACTTTCGATTTATATTTTGGCATTCCAAACCTCAATTTGGCATAAGCTGCTGGGGTTGGAACATATCAATCGAAGATTCACACCCTTCTCATTTTACACAAAATGTGCTTTTAGAAAAATTTTCGGCGTTAACCGGTTTACATCTTCTATCGCGTTATTTAAGTCTTTGAACATCTTATCTACCTGTCATTCCCTTTTGCAATTTTAAGAGTTCTAAAATATTCTTTCAGATACCAGGAACTTTATCCTAACAGACTATAAATTTCCTTCTCAAAATGTTTTTGGAAGTATGTACCTTTCGAAGGCTTCGAGAAACGCAAGACCTAACGCAGGAGCTGCATACATAAGAAGAGTAAGACAAGAGCTATCGAGAGCAAACATCCACAATGAAATCCAATAACAGTTTCTGGCGTGCATTCAAAACGAAGGAGGGCACTTTGAGCACTTGTTATGATTGTATTTGTATATAAAACACATAAGAAACTACTAAAAGTGCCCATATTTTTGTTTTATTAAAACAAATTACTGGGTTAAAACCTTCTGTTATTTTTTTTTTTAATTTCACCGGTTTTTATTTTTTCAAGTAACATAAAATGTATGGGTTTTTGAGTGCACTTATTCATAAGATTTTTCTTTATTATTGCTTTGTTCATCAAAAGTAAGGAAAATCTATGTTTAAAAGGCATTTTCTGAAAAAAATGACCTCAAAGTCAAAACTTTGCTTGGGGAAGAAAATTTGAACACCATTTAAAATTGAAAATCTGGCAACCCTAAACCTATGGAAGCTCAACTTAAATACTGTCTTAAAGGTTGCTATTTTAACAGAAAAATTAAGCCTAAAATTAGGTCTCTATCATCTGTATTGACAGAGATATCGAATTTGTGGTACCCGTGGCGTGATGGTTAGCACATCCACCTGCTAACCCATAGGTTCGAGTTTCGAATCCCAGCAGAGGAAAAAATTGTTTCTTAACGGGTATCGCCTTTCGCGAGGAATTATCAAGTCTTCCGTTAGTAAATTCATTGCCATGAAAAGCGCTTTCTCAATAAGCCGTTCGGAACCGGCAGAAAACTGTAGGTCCCTTCCATTCTCTCACAAGGCATGGTTGTGAGAAATTCGCTAGGCCCAGGGGCTCCTCGCTCTGTTGCGCCACCTTATTTATTATTTTGTTTATTTATCGAGTTTAGCACAGGTCCCTCGTATGTTCTACGAATTACGGAACACCCTTTATATAAAACGATTTAGTTCAAGTTTATTTTACTAATGGTTTCCGAGTAATAAAATTTTGAAGTCAAAAGTCTTAAGACAACATCATTTTTCAAATAAAATTCTTTCAAAGTTTTGCCTTATTTAGGGTCACTTGTTTTTTAAATAATATGTAAATGCTTTTATTAGTTTTGAGTCGATATCAGAAAACCGAATAGGGTAAACGCACTAGTACCCGGACACTTAACTTTTTTCTCAACTTTGACTTCAAACCATTCTGTTACCATAAATGCTACCACGGAAACTTTTATTGATTGTAAGAATATAGACATTTCTCAATAATATGGCGTTCAAGTAAATTGCAAAGAGATCATTGTTAAAATTAATAAAATAACAATTCAGAAAAGTTCCATTTGCGTTAGTACCCGTACATCAAAATCTAGTACCCGGATGCCTTTGTTTCAGTACCCGTACACAATCATTTTAAGAGACAAGCCATGTCTGCGTACTGAAAATATAAGACAAGCGCACATTTTTTGTATCCATACAGGGCTTGTCTCTTAAAATGATCAAATCTCTCAATGATTAAGTCTCTTAAAATGACTGATCTAGTATCCGAACGCTTTTGTTTCAGTATCCATACACAATTATTTTAAGAAACAACCTCTGTCCGGGTACTGAATATGCATGATAATCGCACTGTGTTAGTACCCGGACAGCATGTCTGGGTACTGAAAAACATATTCAATTTTGGTGTTAGTTCCCGGACACCACAAATAATGGCAAAGATTTTATTAAATTATGTTTTTTTTTGCAAATTGTTTTAGTTAGTCATATTTCCAACGAAACCAATGTCTTTCCATGACAATAAATTAATTATTACTTGTTCAATTGCTTTCTACTAAAAAGTGTTCGCACTATTTTTTTCTTACACAAATCGACAACGAGACCGCACCTTCAAACCTTAAACAATAAAATGATGCGTAGTTCCTAAAGTACGCATTTCGAGTACCTGAAACTTTGCATGCATGTATAAGACACATTGAAGGACCCATGTATGTTGTTGTTTGTGGATTTTTTTGAGTGATGTATCTATTAATCGCAAAAAAAGGTCAATGTGTCCGGCTACTAACACTGTCCGGCTACTAGTGCGTTTACCCTACATAGGTACCTACCAACCTGTTTTTTAATCGAAACCGTAAGTAACTGGATTAAGTTAGAAATAAGTGTCTCTCTCTTTAAAAATGTAATGGTATCAATCTGCATCAAATTCAGATCCGATAAGAAAAATGCCTATCTGTTTTTTGTCAGCCATTATTTCGAGCTCAAATGCAAAGCAATACCTATCCCTCAGTTTATTATTCCCGCAACTAAGCAGCTTTAGACTTATTTCACACCTCATCTATCAACCCAGATTTTTCAATCCCCATTCGGCACATTTAAAAATGCATATCACCGTTATGCAATCTGCAACATTCCACTCAAAATGCACCCCTGTTGCCCTGGAAACATCAAATAATCACAGGAATATGTGAAACCTTACAGCTCTGCGTTTGGCCAGAGGATATTATTTCCCTAAAAACCTCTACCAAACATCGTTTTACAGTTCAACTCCACACCACTACCACGGCGCGTCGTGTGAGGGCAGATCTTTATATAAAACTCACAACGAGACACAAATAAACAAAACGTTTCAAAATTCTAATATGCAGATCTATGGAAAAATCCGTGCTCTTGCTCCGGCATTACTTTTGTCCCTTAGGAACACCTATCCAATGAAATGTTTTTCTTTTTGCTTTTACTCCCTTTTTGTAGTGACTGTCGGGTTGGTGTAGTTCTACAGTAAATCATCAGCATTTATTTTGCAAAGCGAGTCAGAAAACACACAAAAAAGAAGTTGAAAACAAAAATAAAGCTGCGAGTGTGCACAAATAAAAACTCACACGGGATTTCTAAATGCAAATAGAAAAATATTTGGGTTTGGTAAATATTTTGCGGTTTATATGCAACCTCTACCAGCTCCACACGTGAATACCTACAATGTATATTTTGTAGTTAAAGCAAACGAAATCATATAAAAATGTAGTTTTGTGGACCATCTTTACATCGCAATGGTGCTTTCTGCTTTGCATTTTGGTATAATTTTTTAATGTAATCTAATTTGATTAGAGCAGCGATGGGCTGGGCAGTGGGTTGTTCAGAATGGTGTTAACATTTAAATGGAGTATTATATGAATGAGAGTTTCTCATCATCCAGAAAAAAAAGTAAATTTACAATAACAACATCAGAAGCTCAATGTATGAGAATACCTATACAATACCTATACATATCGGTAAATTTGTAAATAAATATGTGATTTGGGCCTATCTTAAAGTGCAGGGTTATTTATTTCGTGATTTCAAGCTGGTAGCGCTGGAAGCTCACAAATGTATGTCGAAATCAGTCGTCATTTGAAGTGTCTAATGTCGTTTTCCATTCCGGAAAAACTCTCCGATCCGGGATGCCAAAGAAACACTTTTATTTGTTTTGATGTTTCGTTGCTTGTATTGTGTATCGGTGTGAAACGTCGAGCGCTATTTTTTTTTTTTTTTTTCATTCACTTTTTTCACTTTTTTCATAATTCACTATTATGTCTTAAAATATTTTTAGAACTCATCTCACAAAATTAATTAATTAATACAGTGGAGGTCCAGTATAACGAATGCCGATATAACGAATGATCGATATTACGAACACTTGTTTCAAGTCCATTAGGTATTCTATATAACGAACAAAATAACGAATTTCAGACGAAATGGAAATTACGTACTCTATATAACGAACAAATAACGAATTTCAGAAAATGAAAAAAAAAATTACTGTAAGTGTATTAATGTGTCTACTTACATGTATGTTCGTGATAATATTGGAAGATACATACACACAATTGCACGTTTTATTTATTTTAAGATATGTATGGATTTGTATGACAAAAAGGTTTCGATATAACGAATTTTCGATATAACGAATTGACTCTGGACATTATATCATTCGTTATACTGGACCACCACTGTATTTGTTTTCAGGTCACTTTTTTTTTCAATTTTTAGAGGTGTCAAATAATATTTGCCAATTTTGACGTCAACAGTGTTTCAGTGTGTGAGTGCTTCTGGCTTCGCTTCCTTCTTCAAATCAAGAATCAAATTTCTCTTTTTTCGAGGAGAGGAACTGTCATTTGATGCCAATGGAACGGTTTGAGAAGCGTTCAGAAGGCTTCCGAACGACCAATGGAAAACGAAATAATATTGCCATAAGACTACGCCATTTTGTGGTTGCCCACAAAAGAAGACAGCTAGCTCGTACAATGCCAACAAAAAGGATGACAAAGGACGAAGCGATCGAAAACAACAGCCGATTACCTACTACGGAGGATGATGAAGAAGAAATCCCCACCAACTCTAAGATGTATTGAAATAACAACAAACCCAGGGTTGGACGTAGAAACCAGAAAAGGTTCTTTGGTAAATGCCTATGAGAAAGCAGCTGTAGTCTCGGAGTACTGGTGCACTCCTATATTTACTAAAGTAATTACAAGTAAGGCTATACTAGAGCCTATGAGTGTAAGAGATATATTTTAATCATTTACGATCTTAGAAATCCAAAGTAATATTCATCTGCCATTACTTTTTTTTACGATCACATGCATGCTAACATAAAAGCTTTCTGCTGTTCGTTTGTATTAATGTAATCACATTAATGTTTATATGTTTATCGGTAAAACATAACCGAAAGATCGTATGATCAGTTGAGACAGTTTTCTTATATAATAATTTACAGTATTGTAAAGCTTCTTGAAAAGCTCTTCCCAATTTTTAACATGATATCGATCAGCTTCAGTCTAATAAAAGCAGTCATACGTTGAAGATCGATGGTCTTGTTTTCTTTTTTCTTGCACGTTATCTTTTTGCATGTCAGTAGTTGTTTTTTTCATGTTAATAATTGAGATTTTGAATCGGGCGCTTACATGAGTAAGTACAACTTTAATTTAGAACATGTTAAATTTGTGTCAAAGAGCTTTGGTAAGCTCAAAAAAGTCGAGTTACATAGCTTCTTTATGAAAAACTTCAAAGAACTTAAAGTGGAAGCGATCTCGTTTACACCTAAACAATTTAAGAAGTACATACAACGCGTTCCCCGTAAGGTGCGTGGCGTGTCTGAAGAACCATGAAATTGGGGGATGTGACCTTGGTCCAAAGCCAGAAACATCAGTAGCCTCTTACGTTAATTGCCTATCCTCTGGTCAAACTGCGAGTTTCCGTCTCTGAAGTTTCAAAATCTAAAAATTTCCAAATGATAATATGCAATCTTTCTTAAGCTACTTACGACTTCTAAAATATGAAATTTCGTCAAAATCCTGTCAGCCATTAACGAGGAAGTCGGTTTTGAAAAAAAAACTGTACTATGGGTGTGCCGTTCTTAGACTTTACCAAAAAAATTACTTACATCCTGAGAAAGACCATTGTAAAATAATCCCTCACATAAAATTTTATCGAAATCGTTACAGCCGTTATCGAAAAAAATAAGTATTATCATATCGGTTGTATGGCAGGTACATGCATTGGCAAACCAGAATGGCAATCGACTTGCGCGTTGGTTTCAAGCTGTTCGTTTCCTGGAGCTGGATGACCTTGGTCCCACCCGCCCCAGTTCAGGTTCGCAAATCGATTTCTTCTTAATCTCTTCTAACCTCTTGCAACGGCGCGGCGACGCAACATTTACAGAAGTGAATGTACTGTTACATGAGACTATTTTTTTTTTTTTTTTTTTATTCGGACAGATGTCGAAAATTACAATAACAAATAAGATTTTTGTTATTGTTTTTTATTTTGGAGTTGAAAACTGAAATCAGAGATCCAGTGACCCTACTCCATGAAAAGTTTCTTGGCGTTTCGCCCAAGTAGGTACGACAGTGGGCTCATCAGTTAGATGCTGTCGTACCGTTCTAAGACGCAAATTTGTTTTGGTTTACACCAAAACACTTATAAAATTCTAATTTTATTATTTCTAAGTGAATGTGTTACAACATTCTGGTACTTAGAAAATTTTTGCCACGGTCTGGTTGGCTTGAATATAGAAAATTACAATAACAAAAAAAATTTTTGTTATTGTTTTTTTATTTTGGAGTTGAAAACTGAAATCAGGAACCTTACTCCATGAAACGCGAAACGCCAAAAAAAAATTTTCATGGAGTAAGGTCACTTTATCTATTGATCTTTTTCTGATTTTGGACAGTTATCGTTTGAACTTAATAGGTCTTTTGATAATCATGTCTATTCCATGGACCTATACCTACCTACCTACTCTTTTTTTTTTACACTCTAGTCACTCATCAACTCCAGTTGCTTATTCCATTCAAAGGACTAAATTATGGCAAACCAAACGCCTATTTGATCTTTCTTAAAATTCCGCTCTTCAAATCTTAAACAGGAAAGCGAAATGCATGCTCTACGATTATAACACATACAATCATTGTATATACCTACATATAATATATATAATATATGTATATACAACGATACAATGTCACTGTCACCAATGTCTGTGAAAAGGTTTTGGCCGTTTCAAAAATCATCCCAAATGTGCAACCAAGTATATAACTCACTTTCACGCTCCTTCAAGATGCTTACCACACACAAGTCATTAATCTCAATAAAACACTTAGGGTTACACGTACTAGAAGATACTCGTACAAAGATATATCTGAATAATAAATGTATTTAGCTCCGCAGTGACATTTATACGCCCTTAAAATGTGGGTGTACGTGGTGAAGGCAACTAATGTGTTCAACGTGGGATTCCTTGGAATTATAACTTTGCTTTTGCCTCTTGTTTCTATTTAACTTGAAAAAATGTGGTGTGATTACCTATACTCTAGTGCCCAACCTTGAACTTATCAAGCCAAAGAATGTTTCTTGTTTGAATTAGAGTCTCACAATGCACAGTGTTCATATCAAGGAAAAAGGGAACGAGTGGGTATAAGAAAAGAAATATTCGCGAAAAAAATCAGCACCTCAAAATTGCGCAGTGAATGGAAAGTATGTACACATTTTTTTAGAAAGGAGTGGATCGAATATTATTATAAGTGCGCATTTAATTTATTTAATTTATTTACTTTAAATCCGCGATGTGTGTAAGAGTTGGAAACGCAGGTGTGCTATTGTGTTCGTCGGTAACGTTTGCAATGATAAGAACAGCTTGCATAAAAAACTATTGAAGAAACTTTTCCGTGTTCGACATAAATTTTGATTTTCCACAAGCTGATTTTTTGCACATGTCTTGAGTAAATAGTTCACAACACAAATACAAATTACCATCGCCAACCGTTTTTCTGTTCCAAAAATTTCGGAATTGAAATTGCAAAGTCCCGGAATCAGGATTGGTTTGTTTAATATTTTAATTGATTATTTTTATCCACCTTTTTTTCAATGATAGAGTTACAATTACTTATTTATTTAGTTTAGTTTTATTCATCAAAAAGAGATATGAATTATTTTATAGACTAACGACAAGAGATGTTAAAATATAAAGAGAAAAAAAAATGAGTAAATAAAAATAAAAATATCTACATTATGGTATGTGAGCAAATGTTAAATGTAATAGAGTATAAGCAAGAAATTTACAAACTATCAATTAAAAAACAAACGATGACAATAGTTTCAATTATATGTTAAGAAATAAATTAATAATTGGTTTAAGAGTAAGATGAAAGTTAACAACAATATTAACTGAAATTTGATTAGTTTACCTGACACAGTGAGTTATTACTTCATTGAAACCATAGTTAGTTCTGTGCTACTCTTCGCGAAAAAGAAAGCGTTCCCTGAATTGACGGGAAGGAGCATATATAAATTTATATTATATATTAATTAAAGTCAATAGAAGTGGACAATTAATACGATAAAACAAAATATCATTTATAAACATTACAGAAAATACTTTACGACTTCAAGCGATTGGATGCCAATAAGCAGACACGGCATTTCAATGTTTCAACCAAACTTCTAAACAACAAATCTTGTGAAATTTCTTTGAATGCTTTCTAATATTATGTAATGCGAGTTGTAGTATGGATTCCAAACTACACTACAATATTATTCCAATACAGATCTGACGTAGGAAGTGTACAGAGATTTTAGAGTAGGTACAAGGATTAGTGAAATCAGTGGAAATACGTTTTATAAAACCCAACATTGAGTTAGCTTTGGCAACCACGTATTCAATGAATTAAATAAAAGTGAGCTTTGAGTTAAAAATTATGCCAAGATCCTTTTTTCCGTAAACTTTTTCAAGAATATTATTTCTTATGAAACAAATGTGCTTTTTCACAATCCCTAGCTTAATTTAATTTTTTAAATAAATAATTATAAAACTGTTGATTTAAATGGTTGGATGTTTACGGTGATTATGGGTGTACAATTCGGGAAGGCTTTGATTGGTGTCAACTTGGTGGCACCGGCGCGGCGGCCGGCGCTTTCTTGTATTTGTCATACGTGAATTGTGTTATAGCGACACTTTAAAGCGGTAACCACTGGGTGGGTACTGGTTTGATCCAACCGGAGGTGGTTTGCCAAAATAGTAAGTGTGAGTGTTGACAAAGGCACGAAGAAAAAAGAACGAAACTATTATGCTAACAACTCTACCAAAGCTTATTGGAAGCGTAGCAAGGGATGAATACGATTTACAAAACCAACTGTGAACCCCAGAAGAATCCCCTGAATGAGCTACTTAGTAATTTAGTATGTGTAGTCCTTTCTGGTCTTTCACAGACTTTTATATTAGGATAGAATAGCTTGAGATGGTGGCGGATAAGCTCCAGTGAACCTAAAGGACCTGCCCTTTCCAGGTTGGGTAAACTACGTAAGAGTTTCGAAACATTCAACAGCCTCGGATAACAATAATGTTTTCACCTATCGCACAAAGTATACCCTCCGGTCTCCGCATACCGAGTACTTGGAACGAATTATCAGTCAAAACTTTATCAATGGGCGTATTAAGACAATTCGTATCAGGGCTAAACTCGCAAAAATTACACTTAAGCTCGCCATATACATACATAAGCTTAAATAAAATAAAACTGGAGTTTCATATGGCCGCTTTTCAAAGCAGCGGGAGATCAATTGGCGAAGGGCATGCACCAGCTGATTTACATGATATGATTGGAAGAAAACATGAATGGAACCTCCGTAACATACATACGCTCGATACTGAAATGGGGACTTTCACATTTGCGCCAATTATAGAGGAATAAGCCCACTTATAAGATCTGCTGGAATATGTGACTGAAACAGTCAATAACAGTTGTATAGACTCTAATTACGGTTCTAGAGCAGCAAAGTGCACAATGACCAAATTTTCACACTACGACTGACCTTTTAAAAAACTAAAAACTATAAATACCTTTTATTCGATTTCATTACCATGTATAGTATAGTCTTGGCATCCCTGCACTACTTACACGACTATGGCTTTGGGTCCTTAAGGCCGTTAAGAAACTCAACAAGACCTTGGATATCGAATTCGGTAGAACGATGGTACATATCGAAAATGTATTCCATTATCTGCCGTACCGTAATGTGAAAATTTGGTCGGCTGTGGATTTTCATGGTCTAAAACTGCACTAATAAGAACTTATCAAACAAATGTCGTCTCAATGTTGGTCTCAGACATTCCGTATTACCAAGTCTTTGCGTGCCATTGGTTTGGCTGCCTTGGCTTGCCTTCATTCTTCATCAAACCATGGGCTTCGTTTTGAAGGCTTAGCGAAAACCAGAACACGAGAAGCTGCGGATCTGATGGATTCGTGTTGTTAGGATTAAACTATAGTTAGATTGACACTCGATTGGAAAAGGCATTGGCTACATCCTGCGATTGTATCCTTCCGACGTCATAGGTATCGTTCAACAGCGTTGGTTCGCGCGAGTCGTAAACACGATATCCTAATTCCAACCTTGACTACAACAAGTGGGAGACTATCTGGATGATTTTGGTGAATTAAGCCCTGATGAAAATTATCACAATTTGCTCGCTACCAGGATTTTGACTGAAACCCCGATCCTTGAATCTACCTCTTCTTCATGACGTACATAATCCATCACACTTCTTGGATGGCGGTTATGTCTGCTTTAGAGCAGTGTGAGGCTTCTGCTTATTCTATGCACGTAGTCAGTTAAGGGATCTTTCTTCCCACTTGCATATGAGAAGGCCTTCGTTATTGTTATAAAAAGGTGATTGGTTGCTTCGAAACCATGTAATTTTAACGTGGTTAGGTAGTTCGTTTTTGAAGTGGAAGCATACACGACTTTCAAAGATTTTGTTGTACTCATCATTAATTTTTGTTGAAGATGATGACGTGTTTTTGTGCCGCAGTGGAAAAAAATTGATTTACTCTTTATATCGTGTTGATGGAAACCGTGTTATGAATTCCACATGGATGATGGTTTCATATAAATAAAGCTCCTCCAAAGACAAAAGTTTTAGGCAAGGATAACGATGCTGGTACTTCAATCAATCTTTTTGTTGGGTTAACATAAGGTTCCCGATATGTAAATTTTACAAGTTGCTGCGAGGCCAAAAAAAGCTAAAAAAGATGAAAACTGTAAGAATTTTTCACAATTGAAGGCGAAGTTGGGTCCTATTTGATGTCTTGCTTTGTCATCATCGTATGAATTTTTTGACATCGACTAGCTATTCTGCTGAATTGTATAATAAAAGCAAATTCAGCCTTTTATGATATTTTCTATTAATACGAAAATTTGAAAAAATTTCGCTTCATACTAATATGATAGACGCTTTCGATGAAGAAAAAATGTCGATTGATCCAGAATTCACTGTAAGTATACATAAATGTATGGCGTCGTAAAATTTACTGGTATCAATAACGCCAGATATCAAATTTTTTTTAAGGATTGTGATTCAAATCTACTCTAACCGCATAAAACCCAGAGTTTTCAAAAAATATTTTTAAGACCTTGTAACAATAAAGGTGCCTTAATGGTAGAATTTTCTGGGACTTGAACAATTCAAAACTTGGTGGCGGACTGCATGCTTTTGCTTTATTAACTTTATTTTGTTTTCGGACTGATTACAAGTCAATGCTGATTGAACCAATTTCGCGATAGCACTAAATCATGATTACTTACTTACTTACTTACTTACTTACTTTAAAATCCAACACGTTAAATCATGATTAACATCTAAAAAAAGATTGAAACTATTTTTACTACCATACGAGAGTGCAGTATCATCAGCGAAAGCAGTAAGATTACCTTTAAATTTTTGAATAAAAAGTGAATTTACATAATTTTAATTTATGTCACAAGGACTGGTCCCAAAACAGACCCCTGTGGGACACAAAAATTAATAGGTTTACGGGAGCTTTAGTTGCTCTTAATTTTCTTAAATGCAGCAGATTTTCTCAATAAAAAACAAATTTGGTTTGTGTCTGAACTGAGCTCAAGTAAAATGTGTTAGTGCTGCTGTCGTGTTTGGTGTTTCGACGAGAGACAAAAGAAAAGAAGGTACGTTTCACTAAAATATTTCTTCATTTTCAAACTGTGTCAAATGTAAAATGTAAATTTTCCCGCAACAAAAACCTTTCTTACATTAAGTAATTTTGATTTCGATATCCCTCTCTTTTCCTCAAACCCTTCCCTATCATTTCTTCGTCCCATCATTTCTCCGTTGTTTGCTCTTAGCAATGTAATCGAAACATATCTTTGAGCAAATGACAAAATAGGTGCATGTCGTAATCAGCGGATGAGCTGAACTGATGTCGGCGTTTGGTGTATCGAGCCAGAAGCCTCTGGAGACTCGCACACCATTTACTTAATTGAATGTCATGTCATACTTCGTCACTCACAACACAAACAACATTATTCTCATTCATTGACATTCACACCTTATCATCATTTACACATGCTTACATTCATATACTTACCATCATTCACCCTTTATCATCATTACAACTATCATCTTTACACTCATCATCATGCACACACCTCATTACACACACTACACAATCAGGATATCACACACACAACACTATACACATACATACACATATCACAGAGGAAAACAATAGAAATGGCACGTGTGAACGCCATACTTCGTTATGAAACACACTGTGCAGCGTAGTGCTGCCAGTGTAAACATCATAAATTTGACTTTTATTTTTATAAAGCCAAATCATAGAATGAAACGTTAATAGTTTTCCCTTTTCCCCAAATCTGCACAAAGATCCATCATTTTATTCGCGATCGTCTTTTATCGCGCTACGCTACCTTTTTTTCTTTACGAACCCATCCCAGCTGAGCTTAGCCGTTGTTGGGGACCAATCTACCTTACCCATGAATTTACACTAGCCGCGTTTTATTGGGAATTTTCTATATTCAGTTATGTTCATTTAGAATAAAACGATTTTTTGGTTTATATTCATTTAGCACGTCACTTTCAATTTTCACTTTCAAAGTTGGTACCCTTTGCACTTGTTCTAAGGATAAGAACCATTAAAAATTTGCATTCAGAAGGATATAAATGCATACCTTTTATTTTCCATTTCTATTTTTCTCTATTTAATTCTCGATTCTCAATTTATTTGCCGCATTTCAACTTTTTACTTTCGATGTAAACAAAACAAATGTCACTTTAATTTTTTTTCGCAATGGCTGTGTTCAATTAGATTCATTTTGTGACTCAAGTTTTTGGTTGCCTTGGTTCTGATGTTCTTATGTGTTCTGTCTGATGTTCTTTTTTTCTGACCGATTGCGAAACTTTCCTTGTGTGTGCGTGTGTGTGTGTGTTAGTAACTGCGTGTCTATTTATGTCCCCACCAAGTCACCACCTGACTCTTCTATTAGCTATTAGGTGTGTTTCTTTACTGAAAATTCGCACGAAATGCACCGAAATTCGGCGAAAGTCAGTCTAATCCCGTTCCGATTTTTCGTAGCAGTGCACAAAAAAGAGAGTGCTCTCGAGAGAATAAAAAAATTTCCCCGTCCTGCGAATTTCCGCTACCAAAATTTCTGTGGACAGAAATCGTGCACAGCCAAAACAAATACCACAACTGTCAAACAGACGTTTTTCCAAGCGTTGCGTTGCTGCGAATGTTTTGTTCAAGGCGTTTCTTTACTTTTAAGACAAATACGCTCTTTCAGAGAGTTTCTGAAAAAATTTTACAACCATTCCTTAAAAAAAAAATTTCCGTGCACAAAAAGTAAAGAAACAGACTTATTCAATCTGTTGTCGAAAATCAGAAAATATGAACGAACACAACCCAAAGACTGCCAACCTCTGGGTGCCAAAAAAGAAATTTAACCAACCATCCCTGTTGTGCAGTTAGCTAACTGCGATATTTATGTTCATTTAGGCTATTGACATAAGGAGTTGTTGTTTTTCCATGAGCGATGTTTTACTGAAATGAACATAACTTCACATAGAATTTCAATAAAACGCGCCTACTACCGTAAAAATAAATTCCACTTGCCACCAAGGCAACAAAAAAATTACGAGTTTACGAACTCCAGTCGTACAGAATTCCGTAGGTAATTTATCTGCTCCACAGCTGATCAAATGTCAAGTTAAACTCAACGAAACTAAATCCATTTCCTCCTTTGCAAGAAGTTGTGAATGGACACGACTATTCTTGGCAAATACCTACTCGATCTTTCTTTCTGATTTTGACTCTTGCCGGTGGTAGACCTCTCCAACAGAATTTAACCTCGTGTTCCAATAACTAAGAACCTGGTACTTTGTAAAGTATTTATAACAAAAAAAAAAATTAATAGAAAAAAAGAGGCAGTCTTGAGTCTAACATTAATTAAATTACAGTCATCTTTTACCAATCGAGCTATTTCTCGACACGTAGTGCCATCGAACATTCCTTTAATCAGGTAAAGAAGAGAGAAGACAACGCCGATCCATTCAGCCATTCCAGCTGTAATCCTTCAATTACGAAGGGAATAGCTTCACCACCGGCAAGATTGCCTAACTTAAGTCTCCAGAAATCCAACCAAGATTGCATAAATCAAGTTTCCAGAAATTAAAGCAAAATTCAATATACATAAAATTCAACCACACGTGAAACAATTGCGCCAAGATCTTAGCTCCAAGCTATCACATGCACTTGGCATTACATGTGCTTGGCAGAAAAGCGATAACCGTGGACATTGTGCATAATTTCAACACTCCTTCATCTAAACCTACATACCTATTAATATTCATTGAATATTGTGAAGTTGCGATCGCCTTACATGACGTCAGCTCTTAAAATTTCAACACCTATAATTACTTCATACAATTGGTGCAAGGCTACACGAAATCCAAGTCTGGCACTTTCACTTGGCCGTCACGAAGTCGACGCACACGCATATATGTTATATACGCCCAACAGTGTGATTACAAGTAAAAATCTACGTCATCCTCATCTTTATACAATAGAACTGCAATAGCCCTTATCATATATCCACTGTCATAAACAACTCATCATCCAACCTACAAACTTACATTACCTACAAAAAAAAAAAACCATCCAAATTTCAATAAACCGAATACCTGAAACCTGATCATCATCACCATCAACAGCAGCAATAGCCTCAGCATTTACCTACAGTCAACACACGATCGTTATCAAAGCGAAATCTGTGCATTTTTTTTTTGTTAATTCCTTTCACCTTTTTTTTCTCTTTACTTGCTAATACTATCAGTACTCCGAATTCCGAATTCCGAAAGTTAAGTACTCTTTCCAATTTATTTGTTTTTGTTAAGCTCGTTCATTTGTTTTTAACTCTTTCTCTTTGATTCCTTAATCCCATTTAGCTTGAGCGTCGGCGATCCAATCTGCTGTGCACAACAAATTGAGACACCACTGATGCTGCGCGAATGAATTAATAGACGGTAGTTTTTTTTATTTTGTTTTGATCATAATTTGGTTTTTGGTAAGTCTTCTTTTTCATTATCCCTCTACATATAATAATAACATTTGAGCGAACTATAATTGATACCTTTATATATATATATATATTTGCATTGCTTTTAATTCAAATTTTCGTGAATTCAGTAATCAAAAGTAAACTGAAAATTTAATAATAATTTAATGAGAAAACTTAATGAAACTCTCTTAAAGTTTTCGGAATGAATAAAGTTTATCTATTTACTTAAGTTAAGAATTTAGAAAAATGAAACAAATCCTTCTTTTTATTTGAGATAGCTTTGCTCTCTTAAGATGAGTATCTAGTTCTTGTTTGTGTAAGTGTGGGACAGTGAAGCAGTGTGTGAGTGTAGTGATGAGAGAGTGATCCAGTAAAGGTTCACTTATTACTTTAGGGGCTTTTGCAAAAATAATCGAGTGGAGAAAAAGCCAAGGATTATCCAATATTATTTTGATATATGGATAGTGGGAGGGCAACACGCAAGGGAACCGTTACCATCTGTTAGTTTCCTTTGGTTTGGTGTTAAGTTTTTTTGATATTATTTTGTTTGGATTAGGAGAACTAAATGACTCTTTTTATTTAGACATGTAAATTAGGTACGGACGTTCAGCAGCCTGCGCAAGATCCCACCCCACCGACGAGCTAGTTTTTCGTGCATTACGCAAGCGCATAGCTAGTTGAACAACCTGTCACACTACCCATAGGTCCCTGCAGGGATTCCTGTGTTCCTGGGTATCTTTGGGATTGCTGAATATCGCTTTTGGTGTGATAGGGCCAACTTCCGTTACACTGTGATGTCAGCAGCCTACCTGCGGAGTGTTGCACTTTAGTTTATCATTATCAGAGCGTTTGACATTTCGGTTGTTTTGTTTACTTCGCGGCACACCGGTTGTGCACTTGTGCAGTTCTTTTAATCGTTCTAAATTTCGTTTATTTTATAAATATTTTATTTTATTAATTATATTCTGAAAATCCAATCGCGTTTAGTAGTTTCGTATTCACCCAAAAGTTAATTTTCGCGTTAATAAAAGTGTAACATTGTGTTTGTCTTATAGTGCACTGAGTAGGGATTTTTTTTATTATACAGGGTGTCCCGTACTTCGTGTTTTATCTTTTGGGGTTTTGTTATGCAGTAAAGTCCGTTTCTCAACTTTGACATCACTTTTTGACAATATAAAAAAAGGCTAACTTTGGTGTACCCTGACTTGTGGGTGCTAAATTCGATATCTCTGTCAATACTGGTGATAAAGACCTAATTTTAGACTTAATTTTTTGTAGAAATAACAACCTTTAGGACTGTATAAAAGTTGAGCTCCTATAGGCTTAGAGTTACCAGATTTTCAATTTTAAGTGATGTTCAAATTTTCTTGCCCAAACAAAGTTTGGGTAAACATAGAGTTTTCTTATTTTTTACAGATGAACAAATCAATAATAAAGAAAAAACTTCTTAATAAGTGCACTCAAAAACCCATACATTTTATGATACTTGAAAAAATACAAAATGGGTAAAGTTTACAAAAAAAAAAAAAAAATGTTTACCTTTGAGGTTAATTTGAATAAAACAATAATATGGGCACTTTTAGTAGTTTTTTTTATGTATTTTATACAAATACAATTATAACAAGCGTTCAAAGTGCCCTCCTTCGTTTTGAATGCATGCCAGAGCCCGTTTTTGGATTTCATTGTGGCTCATCATCCGAACTTAAAAGAAAACTCTTAAAAAGTGATTTGTTGAAACTATTCACTATAAATAATGATTTTGTGATCGAAGGCGATTTTAACTGTCGTCATAGGGATTGGGGCCAGTGCTTGGGGTAATATATACTCTTTGATCTCCTACTTACATCACCTGTTTCACTTATGTTTCCTCCTAGTCCCACTTATTTCCCCGCTGGTTCTCGTGGTATTCCGTTCGTCCTTGATTTATTTATTACCAATGTAGTTTGTCAGTTTACGTCACCTATATCTGTTAATGCTCTTTGTTCCGACCATAACCCCGTGCTTTGTAACCTCCTTTCTTCAGGGGAACGTAGAGTGCAATACATACATGATGTAAAAAATACAAATTGGCCACGCTTTCAAAACAAAGTGAAAATAAAACTGCAAAATTATTGCACAAACCTAAATAATATTAACAACAAAGCCGATATTGACTCCATTGTTTAAAAATTTTCAGGACTGTATTACAAGCTCCATAGAAGATTCCGTCCCTAAAATAGAGATTAAAAATACGTTCTATAAAACATCACCACAAATCAAGGAATTAATTAAACTGAGAAACATTCATAGGAGGAATTGGCAACGTTATCGACAACCTTAATAATATGATATCCAAATTCCTATCTGAACAAAGAAATGAAGAATGGAATAGGAAATTAAGTGTTCTTGACAAAAATGCAAGGCCCTTTTGGAATATAGTCAGAATTATAAAAAACAAAAATAGAAGTATCCTTTTCTTAAAAACTTCTTCAAAAACATTCTTCACAGACATCGAAAAAGCAACTGAACTCAGTAGCGTTTTAAAAAAAAATCACGAAATTTCAGTTCACTTGAACGATAACATAACAAACAGTAAGGTGAACCAATCCATAACTGAATTTGATTGTCTTAGAACTTACACCAGTTAATGAATTCGTTAAAGAGAAAGACATTAAAAACATTATAAATAGTCTACAAGTCAAGAAAACAGGAGGACAAAACAAAATAAAGAATGTTTATTTGAAGAACCTTGAAAACTGGAATCATTTTCATAACGTTTTCAATTAACGCTTGCCTTAAAATACAATATTTTCCAGATGTTTGGAAAGAAGCAAAAATTATTCCGATACTCAAAGCTGGTAAGCCCCCTGAAAGTACTAGTAGTTACAGACCTATCAGCTTACTGAGCAACGTAAGTAAAATATACGAAAAGGTTTTGAAGGAGAAAATCTCTAAAATATTAATCCTAAAATCCGTTCTGCCGAACGAGCAATTTGGTTTTAGGCAATTTCACAGAACTTCGCACCAAGTTCAAAGATTGTGTATTACTATTCAGCAAAATCGGGATCAAGGAAGATGGTTCTTCTTGACATCGAAAAGGCTTTTGATTCCGTTTGGTATAATGGTCTTATTCATAAAATGATACAATTTCTATTTCCGTTGTATTTATGTAAAATAGTCCAAAGTTTCCTGACCGGTCGTTGTTTTAAAGTGCACGTAAATAGTGAATGTTCGAGTATTTTTTAGTTTTGGTGTTCCGCAAGGGTCAGTCTTGGGAACACATTTGTATAATATATAGGTACACTTCAGACTTTCCTAGTCTTCCAGGCTGTGAGTCAGCCATCTTTGCTGACGATTAAGCAATAATATCGTCGCATAAAATCGCTCTCAACATTGAGAGGAACCTTAAAAATGCTTTAGATTCTTGGTCTCGAATACTGCCAAGTGTCTTTGAAGATATTCTCCTGGCAAAAAAAAAAAAAAAAAAAAAACATGACGCTATTTTTAGCGTCCTTAAGTTTTTTTTTCTTTTCAAGGAAGAAAACAGGGCACTTTTGTAAATCTTTGAGAATTTTAATCACAATTATCTTAGTTCTATAATCTTCTGTTCTCAAGGACGGCTTAATTTTTGAAGAAATATGGATCACTAATTGCCTCTGCCCATAGAGCATACAAAAACAGGGCCTTTTTGGGGATATAACGGCGTGGCGTCTCGACAATGGCTTGTTGGTTATCATGACTTTAAATGCAAAAGTTGTGTTTATTAACGTAACGTACCCTTTCAACCAAAAGTGAGCTTCATCGCTGAATAAAATTTTCTTGTGAAAATTGTGCGAAGCGGTTGATGGTGTTCGACAGCTTCAATTCTTGCACGAGTTGGATCTTATTTATATTTGATATTTTGTTATTGTATTTAATTTCTGTTCTTATTTATGTATAGTTTTTGTTCAATAATGTTTGCTCTATTTATTAATGTACTTTTTTTTGTTGAAAATTGTAATGTCTTTTGTTATTTTCCTCGTATACGTTCTCTTTGTGCTTGTGTTGGCGTTATTTACTAACCACTAACACTTACATTCATGATGACGAGCGTAGATAAGTGTGTACAAATGAGCTTGCTCTAAGTTCAGTATCGCTTAAGTCTCTGAGATAAAAAAGAAAAAAAAAAAAAAAAAAAAAAAAAAGCAACAAAGGAAGAATATTCTAAAAAATCTTCTATCGAGTAGATGGACTCAGGTCCAATTTTTGCGCACGGCGGCGGATGGACTCATTCGGGTTCTCTTCGATATCTACGCTTCTCCACAACAGCAATAACGCAGTCGTGGTGCGTAACCGATCCTTGGTTGCTCGAACTACGGTCTCTGTTGGGCTTTGTTTGCTTTCTAAAATGTTGCATTCTCTCCATTCTAGCTTTCGGAAAACTGTTATTTGGACCATTGATGATTTTGATTAATGTCTTAAGTGTGCATAATGTGTGCATAACAGTTCGACGATTTTGTATTGGGTTTTTAGTCTAGTCCTTCCATAGTTTTGTTTGTCTTCAGATACCTTCTGGCACTCCATACTTACTTCATTTATTCAGCTCATCCGCTGAATTAGGGTACCCAAATTTATCATTTGAGTAAAGATAATGGCGAGGTCGTTCAAATAATGGATGGGCCCCAGTGGAAAAAAGGCATAGCCAAAAGTGAAAATAGGCGGTTGAACCAAGTATTAAAATCCATTAAAATAAAACACAAACATAGAAAATCTCTTATAATTATTATTTTTATATTTTATTCACCACATCTCCATTCGATTTCAATTTTTATTTACTTAAGACTAAACTTAAAAGCTATTTACATAACAAAAGTAAAATTTTTCTAAATAGTTACCATATTTTTTTTTACGAAGAAACAACTATTAGTTATACATATTTTTATTGTTTTTATCATTTTATTAAATAAAATTTTTAACATTACTTAGACACCAATGAAAGTGGCAATTATTATCTTTTTCTTCTATTCACACTTAATGCAATGTAAAAAAAGATTGCAATAGGTACCATTCATAAAATGGCGTCCTGATGATACAAGAAAACCGTATTCATCGACGTAAATAGTTTTTTTTTTTTTGATAAATTCAATGGTTTTCAACTAGGGTCTAGTTTTTTTGCTTTAGTTTTTGAGTAAATAATTTAAGTTTTAATTTATAACAATACTTTTTTTTGTTTTGATATTCGTTTGATATGATCTATTTACAGAAATTCTTCTTTTTTATATATAAATATTACAATACAAAATTAATGGTAACCTACGCTCAACATCTTAGTTTCGATTAAAATTGATCTTAAATTTTGTATATAATTCTCTTGTTTTATTATTGAAATCTAGTTTTATTCTTAAAGTCTTTTCCTTGTAGTGAAAATTACAATCTACTGAATGAGATGATTCAACATTATGATTTATTGTTACCAGCATTTTTTTTCTTTTAGTTTTTACTTTTTAATGTCTTTTTGGTGGTTATATGGCCTCTTCAGTTTTGAAAACTATATATTTCGAAATTATTCGCAATGGATTAAATGTATCGTTCCTAGTCACCAATTCTAGTACAGTAGTAGCATAGCTACTGCAATGCGCTCAGAGTCCGTACGAACTAAAAAAAAGTGCCTATTTGTACCTTCGTGTAGTTTCGTGTACACGAAAGTTGTAGTTTTTCGTGTTCCGTTCTATATATTTATAGGTATAATAATCTAATCTGCTTAAAAAGAAGAACTGAAAAATGCATTGTGATTTCATGCACCATTTTGGGAAAAAAAGAAAGAAAACAAACGTGAAAACAAACACCCAAAAAATCATAATATTTTCTGCTTGACAATCCTTAAGCTGACAATCCTTAAGCCGGTCAGAATTGGCATAAAATTGTAGGTCCTGGAAATGCGTAAAGCTCCTAGAACTCCCTAGCTTTGTTGCGAAACCCAATTTTTTTTTTATTTACTTATGGGACAAGAGAAAGTTCTCATTAGAAGATTTAAGATTTTTATTTTAAACCATTTATTATAAATTAGAAATTGTCAAACTCAACCCTGTACAAAATTCCAGTCTGATTTCAAATAAAGCCTTGAGAGCACCATCATCAATCTGCACAGTTAACTGTGTGAATTGCCCAAGCATTTTCCTTGCTGTATGTATTCATTTCAAAAGTTTAAACTGACCGAGACTTCAATGAGTGGAAGTATATCAGAAATAGTAATAGATACTTTTTTTAAGAAGATTTTTAAAAGGACTTTATTACTATTATAAGTATTATTTTTTGCACTGGAAGAGACTTAAAATGATGTTGTTCGTGGTAACAGTGATTTCTGCCTATCTATAATATAAGAGTTTTAGGTTCAAGTCCCACAAACATGCATGTTTTCCACAGGTATCGCCTTTCGCAAGTAATTGGAAACTCTCCGAAAATAATTACGCTGCCATGTTTTCACACAGGTATCGCCATATCTCTGTACTCAAGCCATTAGAGCGAGGAAAGAAATGAATCGAACGTAATTTTCTTAACACAGTGACAGCTGAGCTGGTCTCGACTTTCTCCGTTGCTACTCAAACCAATAACCTAGATACCAAAAATCAGCCCCCTCCCCTTTCATCTTCCAACCGAAAAGCATAGCATGATTGTGTTTATATACGCTCGCCCTGTAGTCTGTTCATGCCTACTAATGTTATGCCTTAACGATTAGTTTAGACAACTTGGTATCTCTTTCCATACTATTTACGTGTTTGAAGCTGGAGATATGTGGTAAATCGCAAACATCAGTAAAATTACACACTGTAGGCAAACAACGCTAGAAAGTGTAAAGTTTACTTGTTAAACAAATTTCATACTCAGTCACAGAATAATTCAGCATCTTTGAGGTCTCCTCAGAGTACCTATATAATTTTGATTTACGGCAGCCTACTTATTTCTTGCCACTCCAGATTCGCGGTGGCTGGACCACGAAAGACAGAAAAGTTATTAACTTTCCTGGAGACTTCAGGAAAGTTAATAACTTCTCCAACTTCAAAAGTATTTTGAGTTTAAAATAAAACTTCTCAAAACGTCTTAAGATCCTTGGATCTACTTTCTCAATATGTACTTTAATTTTAAACAAGTTCAAAAATGCGCACTTGGTTAAGGATATGTTCAACAAGCACAAGTTTATTGGATTTGAATCAAAGAAAAGCTATGAGAGCATACTTTTTTCCCTAACACTGCCTGGCCTGTCGGCCTGCCTGCCAATTCATCAAACACCTTTGAGCCTCTCCTTCTGAGTTTCAAATAAAAAAATCAAAAAAACCAATCTTATTCCAAAACACATCTATCTACATTTACTAAAAGTATTTAATCATAACAAAAAAAACATGCAATACTCATTCGTCTACGACGGCAATATGGCACTAAGCTACTTTCAAAATCCACTTTAGTTCAGTACTATGTATACAACCGAAGAGAGGAGATTAAAATTTTAGCAAAATGCACATATCACCCGTTAGTGCAGCTTCGCATCGGATTGCCACACCACAAGCTACTCAGACACAGCTTTCCGGAACTCGTTGTGTCATCAGACAGTCCTTAATCGCATTTATATTGATGTTATCCTCCAGATCACTAGACGAACTGCATCCGCTCACAATTCCACTACTGCTGCTAACCACTCCAGGCGTTGGCATGGTGGCCATCTTTGACGCTAAAGGCGGTCCCCCTGATGCCAACGACGACAACTGATGAAACTGTGGCTGCAGATTACTATTGCGACCTAAACTGTGATGATGATGGTGCTGTTGTTGCTGTTGTTGTTGTTGGTGAAGCATTGCTCGACTTAGACTATTCGTGTTTGAAAGGAAACTACCACCAACACCACTGCCGGATGATGGGAGTGTACCCCCAATTATTGAGGGCAGTGTATTTCCACCACCAACGCCGCTGCCGCCACCACCCGGACTACAAGTAGCTGCAAGGACATTTGGCATAACATTCGTTAAGCTCGTACTAGTCGCAGGCAATGTTGCTGTTGACGCTGCGGAAGAAGTCGGTGATGCTATTATCATTCCAAGACCATTGGGCGATACACCTGTAAGCATACCAGGAACTGGGCTATTTGTTCCAATATTACTACCACCCCCAATTCCAACAATGGCGGTTGGTGATATCACTGATGAGGACATCAGATGAGAGCGTGAGTTTATTTGATTATACGTGACCGGGACACCTGGTCCGTTCGCTATGGTTGATGTTGATGATGCTGTTGTGGTTCCCTGGTGCAGAAGTGTGTCATAGGGACGATGCTATACAGAGTAAATAGAAAAGGAGAAAAGAAACAACAGATAACTTTTATTAAATCGATGTGAAGTAAAAATAGAACGATTTCGTAATATCACAGTAAAACAGGGAGAACATCGAAAAAATAGGGTTGCCGTAGTGAGGGCATTAAGAACTTTTCTTTCTTATACAAAAAACAAAAAAATCCACTTTACACTTATTCTACCCACTCTGTATCTAATAATGTCAAGTGTTAAAAATAAGCGAAAATGGAAAGCCCATACCAAAAAGTTTAACCCAAACCAAAGCAATTTTGTAGTTGTGGTAGCGGCAAATTTAGCTATCGAACTATGTTTACACAGTAATATATGAGCAATGAGAGTCGTTATTACTGTGTCAGTGTGGGTAGTTACTGACACAGCAGATCGCATTTTGATACATTTGCAAATGTCACGACAACGAAAACCCTAAAACCCTCAACATCATTAAACGATTTAATGATAGTAGGTAGTAGAAACCTCAGCCTAAAAAAAAAAAAATCTTGAAACCATAACTTTTAGAAATAAGAAAGGTGTATGATTAGGAACCCTTGAAAAGTCGCTTTGACTTGAAGAGAATGAAGATTTCTGCAGTGGGTATCGTATGAGTAAAAAAAAAGACTAACTACTTCTGATCCATCAGACAATGGAACTATGCCTCAAAAGTGAATCCTTGGGATCTTTTGCCAATGGTATGTGCGTTTTTGTACTGTCCTATTTCCTATGGCCAGCTAAGCAACGCACTTTACCACAGCTCTGATTTGGTTTTGTGTCAGTGTTAAAAACCATTGTTAAGTTGACGCTTTCTGAGATAAATGGAATAGCTGTGATCCATTCGAGATCACGATGCTACTCCGAGAAAGAAAAAAAGAATAGAGGTTGCAGTGAGATTTCAAAATGCAGATGACATTAGAAAGATTAAATTAGAAGATTAAATTTCAACATTGTGATTTCGTTGTTTTGAAGCGTTTAAATAAGAATTTAGAAATTCCAGCTCGTAAGGTTATTCAACTTTCACCCGGATACTGGGCCAATAGCTCCAATTCGAGGGAAGGATAAGATTTGATGACCGGGTGGTTCCTTAACATCAAAAGAATAAGTCTCATGTCATGAAATAGAGAGAAAACTAAAATCTGAGCGCCATAATTCTGCCAATCGGTTTTCAGCTTTGCCGCTTTTTACGCTGACAGTCACGAAAAACATAAAGGTGTTTTTTAATTTTGAGAAGTTTGGGGTCAGCACGTACGCTGAGTGTTGTAATTATTAACCATCAATCTGACCGAAAGCCTGATTGCGTTCTTAGGGCTGCATTAGAGCGCCTTAAACAAACTTGAGGGGCTGTGCCAATGTAACACTTTCAAAAAATTCTTACAAAAATTATTTTTTTTAAGAATTACGCTATTTTGCTCATTTTTGATATTTTTCAAAAATCGCAGATCATTGTATAGAAAGAACCATTAATTCTATTAAACCTTTTGAAGATTTTAGTTTCAGCAACTCATTTGGTCGAAATTATGTAAGCAGTTGGGGAACTTTTTTTTAGACCCCCGAAAACAGCACATACCTAGTTCCGTTATTTTTTAATTTTAGCTGAAAATATACTTCATTGTGTCCAAAGACCTTATTATATCTTAATACGTTCAAAGCATTTTATCCAGTACTTTCTTTAAACAAAATACCCAAATATCTCCCAGTTTTTTAAGAGTTACACTTGTACAGCTCATTCAATAGTACTTTTTTCTCTCATTTTACGGTGGTGCCCATGGCGTAATGGTAAGCATGTCTGCCTTTTATGCCAGAGGTTGGTGTTTCGAATCCCAACAGAAAACAAAAATGTTTTTCCATACGGGTATCGCGTTTCGCGAGGAAATTCGTCCGAAAAATTCATTGCCATGAAAAGCGCTTTCTCGATTAGCCGTTCGAAATCGGCAGAAAATTGTAGACCTCTATATTCCCTCACAAGGCATGGTTGTGAGAAATGCACTAGACCACGGGGTTGTCCATTCTGTTGAGAAACCCTGTTTACTCCTACCCTAAAAAAACCTTTAAAGAAAGATGAAGTTTGAAGTGTTTTCTCTTCGGTCTTCCTTTTTGGTGTTAAAAGCATCATGATCTCTAAGTTAGACATCCAGCTGCGAATAGCAAATTGATAAAGATCTTTTTTTAGATGAAATGCAATCAAGCAATAAGTATGGTAACCCTATTCCTCTCACAAGCCATCACCTCCACCATCTGTTCTCGTTCAGTTCTTGTAAAATAGTTAAACTGTGATGTTTGCACGTTTCTGGGTGAACTCCAGAGCATTTGTGTTCCTAGGAGTTCGTTTTAACTATGTAATTTGGTTCTTCCCTTTTTTCATGTTATTGTACGCCAGATGCCCTCTCCCATTTGAAAGCGAGCAAATCACATTTTAACGTACATTTTATCAGTACAGCTGATCCGCAATGTCATTGGCAAAATTGAATTTGATGATGAAATTAACTTCCAAATTGTTATCTGGGGTTGTTTTTTTTATATGTGTGGCAAGGTAATGTAATTGGGAAGTGATTGCAGTCAAGTAGGAGGATGATCCGTATTTGATTCAAAATAATAAAGTCGTTAGATGAAATAAGTTGGAGTTGTACACTCTCTAAATTTTCAGATTTCCGGATTCAGATGTCTTAAAGTGGATTCAGACCAAAGAAAACATTTTAAGGGAGCTCTCGTTTAAGAAAAAAATAAAAAGCAATTTTTAGTTTTTCAGATGTTTTCATAATCGTCGTTCAAATAGTTTGGAAATATTTCATTTGGTCTGTACGAACTTTTAGATGATTTCTCAATGTTGCAAATGTAATGGATCATGAACACATATGAAAAATTTCATGAACAAAAAATTAAGGCGAAAATAGATTTTACTTCGACGAATGTCGACTTTATAAGCAAAATAGCTACCCTTCCATGACTTTATTTTAGTGGAATTCAAAACGAATTTCAACCAACAATCGAGTGGTCTATGTTGAAAATCACATTTAAAAAAATTTATCAAAACTAACTTTCACGGCTTGAATGTAAAGTTTAAGAACTGTAGTTGATGCAAATAAAAAAAAATGGGCACGACTGGGTCGCACGAACTTGCGATTGTGTGCACAATACCAATACCAAAAAATTAAGGCTGAGTAAAAGGTTTTAGTATTCGCTCTAAATATTTTTGGTGGGCTCAGGGTTGCCAACTACTTTTTAATAATGAAAATTGAATTAAATCACGCAAAATATTGAAAAAAATTAAAATTAAATATTCCAAAAGTTTCAATCGAAAATCCAAAAACGCCATTCTTTTGTAATTGCTAGTACTTATAAACGTTGAATATTTAACCAAAATCGTTAGAGCAGTTTTTTAAAAAATCGGTTTTTTATTTTTCATTTTTTAATAAAAAAAGTTTTTTAAGATCTAGGTATGCAAGTCTTAAGATCTTGCCAGAAGATGTTTTGACAAGAAAATTGAAATAAATCAGCAATACCGTTTTGAAAATATTCAAAAAAACAAAATTATTTTAAAAAAATTAATAAAAATTTCAAAATTTAGAATTTTCCAAATGTTAATATGCAATATTTTTAATGTCATCTACGACTTCTTAAATATGAAATTTCATCAAAATCGTGTGAGCCATTAACGAGGAAGTCGGTTTTGAAAAAAACGGTACTATGGGGGGTACCGTTTTTAGACTTTTCCCAAAAAAAATTTTTGCATCATAAGAAATACAATTGAAAAATAATCCTTCAAATAAAATTTTATCAAAATCGTTAGAGCCGTTTTCGAGAAACTAAGTATTATCATATAGGTTGTATGGCAGGTACCGTTATTTCAAGACCTAGAGACCCAATTCCAAAAACCCCTCTGTAGGCTACCTTACAGAGCTTAACTACAAATTTTTAAAAAAATCGGTCAAGCGGTTCTGGCTGTAGATCCATATACACACAGACGGACATACAGACAGACAGACATACAGACATACAGACAGACAGACAGAATTGTAAGACCCACTTTTTTCGTATTCTCTATCATCGTAATGTCATGTTTAGTAGTTATCTCAAAATTTTTTTTCTGCACGATTGCAAGACTTGCCTTATAGTACCTATAATCGCAAGTAATAAAGGCTTACTTAGGTCTTGACATGTGACAAACTTAAAGTTACTAGGTACTCACATTAGCGCTAGGTGACCATTTTGACATCGGTGGAGTTGTAAAGTGCAAATCTGTCAGTCCATTTGATCCACTGCCTCCTCCTCCTCCGCTTCCAACTGTTAACAAACCAACAAAACAGAGAGAATAGCAAAGAAGGACCAATGTGCTTTTATCTTGTTGGCATATTTTATGATTTTAAATAAACAATATTTATATTTTGTATCTTTGTACATAAAGCGCCCTTACCAAACTGCGAGGGAATGACATCTGGATCCCGTTCGTCCTCAATCAAATCATCTGAAGAGGACTTAGTCTTTATGTCCGTATGTTGCCACCGTGGTTTTTCCAGATTGCCACCCTTCTGCAAGCACAAGCAACGAAGAGTAGTGACAGAAATGAATATATTAATCACTTTGTTGTATATGGAAAGGACACACACGAAATGGATTACCTTATATCCGTCACCCGATTGAGCACCTCCGACTGCTGAGCTTTTTGTTCCATGCTGTCGATTCCTTCGCAGATTGTTCAAAAATGTCATCAGAAATATTCGCATGGCAATAGCCAGACTGATGACAATAAAGGTAAGCACACAACCAACAATTACCGGTGACATTGAAAAGGATATATCATCTTCTATTATGTAATACGAATATCCATGTTCAACGATTCATAAATCATGAGGAGTAAGTAGATCGTTGGTGTAATCAAGCGTAAAAGAGAATGGATGTGTAATTTTGATCAGAGGTATTAAATTTGATAGAGCAAAGATGGTGTTTCTGTGTAAATAATCATATCCTCTTTCAAAACCTCTTGTATATTGAATAAACTCGAGGAAGGAAGAGGATTGATTAAATCATTTATTTACGTCGATGTGTATGTGTGTGTTGTTTGTGATATTGTTTTGCTTCCGTGGAAGGATGTGAAATTATGGAAACGTCACCTGATTGAATTATACAACTCACCTGATTTATGTCCCGCTGATCCAATTACAAAATCAGATAGGTAGTAGGCAGGACTACGTCCTTTCTGATTAAAGGAATAGATACGAATTTTCATTGAATTGTTTTCAGTTGTCATCATTGTAGTGAGAGTGTCAAGGCTTTCCAATATAAATTGCGGCTCCTCTGGATTGGTGAGGTTGAGTCTGGGAACATAGAAATAATTTTCTATTACTTCGACTTAAAAAAAAAAACGAAATTACGAGTATTTTGGCGGAAATGGCGATTCAAATTTTTTTTGAAGTTCATACACCTTCAATTAATGTTATATAAAGATGGGGTGCGATTATGTCACAGGCAGGGCCTGGTGTTGCAAGTGAACACGTCACGTAATACACGGGTAATACTTTCTATGTAAGAGATTGTCTGTATATGAGCCAAGTCGAATTTTACATGGTTAGGTTAGGTTAGGTTATAGGTAGAATGGGCTGACGGTTGATCTTAATTCCGCCACACTTAGATATATGTAGATCCATTATGATACCCTGGAGTATTGTAACGTCCTAGAAACCTATGAGTTTATATGTTTGGTCAGTTTTTAACCATTTTGTGGCCTTAATGAATTTCAACAGGCTGTTTCTTGGGTTGACTGATAAATTCTTTTATTTCATTGAAAAAGTAATTGTCTAAAAATTTTTTCCTGGTGTGGCAGATTGCTGGGCAGTGACAAAGGAAGTGAGTGGTATCCTCATGTTCATTTTCGTAATTGCATCCTCTGCACAGGTCATCGCATCGGTGCAAAGACCCATTCTCAGTTTGTGGTAACCTAGTAGGTTGTGTCCAGTTATGTTACTGATAAGCGATCGTAATGAAGGCCTATTCAATGATAGAAGCTTTTTAGATCCGTTCTTATCATATTTCGGCCATAGTTTCCTGGAAGTAATACAAGTGTGAGAGCCTAATAAAAACACGAGCCCAAAAACTCAATTACATAAAATCGTGAGCCTTTTGCATACATGTACTTCGTATTGAATCCAGGGGGGCGATATCTGTTTCATTTACACTTAGATCTAGTCCTAAAAAAGCATTTGAGCTCCTATAAAAAGTATTTTGCTCTCATAACGAAACTCTGATACTTGACCTTTAACAAACTCTGCTCTCTTAATAGTCTTAAGGAGTAAAGATATCTAAGCTGTCATATAGATGTAAATGGAAGATCTAAAGCCAAGACACAATGGCGCGTCGGCGGCGCGTCGACCTCATTTGACAGAATCAAAAAAAAAAGTCAAAATCAAAATCAAAAGTTCACCCATAGGATATCTGTAGAGTCTCACACAATCACGCTTTGTCCTCAAACGCGTCGTTTGACAGACGTAAGCAAACGTAACAAAGCGACCAACCTTCAAAAAAAGTTCAGCTATGTTGAACTTTATGGTCATTGGTTCATGTCTTGGAATTTTCATCAATCTCCAAATTTAAATATTTCCCGCTCAAAAATTACAAAAACAAATTTTAAAAATTTTTTTTTTTAAATTTTTTTTTTCGTTATTGGAGTCTTAACTGATTCTTAAGTGAAAAAAAGTAAAGAGAAAATTCATCCTTTATTTCGTAAATTCACTTAAGAATCCAAAAACGAGAAAAAAAAATAAAAAAAAAAAAAAATTTTAAAAGTCGTTTTTGTAATTTTTGGTTTTCTCAAAAACTACAGGTTATTTTGGCATCCGGTTTTTTATGTTTAAATAAATAAATGAAATGAAATGAAAAATGAAAATCAAAAATAAATAAGAGCATTGAAAATAAGCCAGAAAAATACTACTTAATTACGTAAAATTTTGAAAAAAAAAAATGGTTTGAAAGAAAAAAATTATGTTTTTTTTACCAAATTTTGACTTTGAAAATTAATATTTCAAAAACTATTCATTTGAACAACTAATTTTTGAATTTAAATTAATGTATAAATTTTTGGCTGTTCAAAATGCAATAGCACGACTATGTAGGTATTACCGTTATTTTTAAATAATTTTTTTCCATTTTTAGTGATTTTTTTCTTAAATTGCCCCTCCCGCCTAAACGGGGGAAAATGGACCCCCCCCCCCCTCCAATACGATTTTTTGCTTGACTAGGTCCAACCTACACACCCTATCTTTTTGTCACACCTTATGCAAATCACCCTGTATGTTCAAATGTCAGTGCCGTGAATGTCAGTACCATGGTAAATATTTTAATTAATTAATATAAATATTAAACCATATGAAAATAGTATATAATATAATATTAAACTATATAAAAATTGTATTACTGTTTTTTGAATTTTAGTTTGTTAAAAACTTCAATTTATTTCAATATTTAACTAATATTTAACTTTGTTTCATTCTAAGACTATTATAAAAATTGTTATTTTAATTCTACAGCTAATAAGTTTTAAAGATTGTTATAATCAAGAAAGAAAATATCGTAAATGTCTTATTATTATTACATATTATATTATTTTAAGAAATTTTGCCAAATATTCTGAATATTTCATTGTGAAATTTTGTTCTAGCTCCTTTTCTATTGCAGTTGTAGTAGAGCTAAGTTACAGTCTTAATTTTGAGCACAAAAAGAGACCTATAGCACTCAGACCACAAGCTTTAAGCATTTTTGATTTTAAAAAAATTTTGAATTGTAAAAATCACAGTTATATGAGAATCACCCAAATATGTTTCGATAGTGAAGCAACTTGTGTCGAGTAAGCATATGGAAAAAGTAGAGAGAAAACTCCGCCATCTAGTGACGATGTTCAAAGGAGAGATCCATAGAACTTAGTCACAAAGTCAATAACATAAAGAAAGAGCAAAGGGAGTGAATATTGATACAGACAAATGACACGATATTTGCATTTGGCTTATCGCAGGAAAAATCCGAAACCGCCAGAATTTCCGACGCTTTCTGATGTCAACGCAGTAGCTATATCTACGGGTGAATCAAGAATGTGAAGTAGAGTAGTAGTGGGAGAATTGTGATCGTTTCAAGATCGTGATGCTCGTGACAACGAAAAGGAAGAAGTAGGTAAGGAACTTACCCTGAGTTAGGTACATTTCATTTTAACATCTTTTTAACCTATTTCCATATGATCCGTATTCGGTTAAAATAAGGTTTAGCGAAAAATATCTACAAAATATTTTAACCACAAACCAAAGAAAAAACAAAATTGATATTCTTTCAATGATAATCTTCAATTCATTTTATGCTGCTTACTCGTAAAAATCCATTTCAACTTCAAATGGGCCATCCTACTTTCCCTCCTTGAAAACTCCCAAAGAAAAACTCTCTCTTTTCAAATAAAAAAAAAAATAATAATAATCAAAGCTAATTTGAAAGTCAACTTGAAGCTTTTTATTTTCTATCCGAAGTCAGTCGATTACTGTAGTAAAATATGCGGTTTCCATATTTTATTGCAATTTTCATTCCCATTTTTCTTAGATAAATCGTTTTCGCCCTTAGAGCAATACTACAACTGACGATGACAACAATGGTGATGAGAACATTTCGATTTGCATAAATCTAACCTAGAAAATCCCATCAACTACGAATTTGTATGTTAAAGATTTTCCATCACGATGTGGAGGAAATAAAATATTCAATGGACTTCTATTGGGAGCTTTAGAGATTTCATTCCCTTACACAAAAAGTTGAAATTTAGAAAAAGCAAAAAAAAAAAGAAGAATGAGAAAATCACAAACATTTACTGTTTGCTTGATTGCATTGAAATGCATTATTGCCTCCATTGAGCCAAGGAGGAGTGAGGCTAAATAAGAATTCACCTTAATCGTTTGGAGATATTTGCATTTTAACACCCCCGCCGTGCCGCTGCCCCGATTCGTCGTCCTCCCACATTTTTGATATTATGCCCATTCAAGTCATTCCTGTGCAACTGCATTGCTGATCTTTGGCCAAATAGCACACACTGACATGACCGGACCACACACTGACACTGACTGCTGGACCTACATAGATAACAATTTTCAGCCACAACTGAATTGTATCACCACGACGACGGACGGGAATGACCAAGAGCTGTGACTGGACTGGGCTGTCTTTCTTGCGACCAATTTCTCGATTGTACTATTTTCATAGGTTAAGTGCTGCACATGGCACATGTGGTTGGCAATCTAAATGGACACTGGACTGAAAATCAGCATATTTACCTTGTGCCTCCTGTTCGACTGGAGAACATTTCCAGCACAAATATTTGCGGTAGACCACCATCATAGCCGGGCAAGCATTGAATGTCCACACTGAGTTCAGTCCGATTGTATACAGTACAGTTGCTAACGGCACTTGGTAAACCTTTGGGCGTTTTGTCGGTAAATGCGGATAAAGTGCAAATAAAAACGAAATAGCAATAAAACGGAATAATTATCATTTATTTGCGGAATTTAGTCATAAATTAAGCTCACCTGCTAAAACGACTTGAAACAAACAAGGCTGATGCTGAGTTCCAACCTCATTGGCTGCCCAGCATGAGAGGGTTCCGTAGTCCTTCAGGTTTAGATGGTAGTTGTTAAATGAGGTATTAGGAAAATTAAACGACTTGATTTTGATTTACCTGGTCTGTAACTGGTGTGTACTTGAGGATGCTTCGACTTCCATTGACACTAAAACGTTCACTGCCAACATCGAGGGTTTCACCCGAGTTGTTAAACTTCCAACGAAATGATCTGCAACAGAAAATTTTTATGCATGAAGTTGAGAGTATTTAAAGGCTTTATGCGGATTTGAAGGCGTGTTCATAAAAATAATCTAATCATTTTAGACCTTCAACTCTGATGTTACTTTGAAAAGACAACAAAAAAAGACAGTAAAGGAGGCTATAAGACATAGACATATAAAACGAAACAAAGACATATAAAACAAATACTTATATTTAAAATACGAAAGCGGACGAAACAAGCCAAAACAGTTGAAGGCTCTACCAAAAATTGCAGTGTTAGGTTGACCAATAATAGGTCCATTGCATAACCAGCTAAGCATTAGAGGAACTACCGCACTATTCAAACCATTTTCATCTTTCTATTAAAGAGATCAGACTGTGGATATTTATGTTCCTAGAATCACATGTATTGTTGAAAAAGAGAGAGGGCATGATAGGTACAGAGAAGATTTGGGACTCTTTTGCATTCAGCTCCCGCAGAGGTTGTTGGACGGGACATTGGGTCTTGCGGCATGTCTACCAGTGAAGCAGCGTCCGTTTACTACATCGATTGGTGTAATATGCCTAAGGATAACGAACATATTGTACGTTTTGGGTCCAGGTTTGGCCGGATTTTTTGTGGTAGACAGACTGGATGCTTTCCCATTCCATTCAGGCAAGTTCATCGGTTTTATAGTTACTCGGAATGCTGTTCTGCTGTCCTCTCCAGAAGAGACGATCGGAAGTTGGCTGCACACTGAGGGAAAAACTCTGTCCGATATTTGAATGGGAAGGCATTAAAATTGCAAGTGCTGGCGTTTTTAAAGCAACGCATTTAAATTAAATTGGAAGCTGTTTGTTTCAATTACAAAGTGCTTTTGCGAAAGCACATAAGTAACTTTGGCTTTTGAATTGAGTAGTTCACTTCATTGATTCGAAATCTAACATTTGCAAATTTAGATCAAAGGAAAACGTATTAAAAATAAACGAGAATACGTTTCAATTTTTGAAAACTACTCGTAGCTTTATTTGCATTTTCGTTATTAAAATACGTTAAAATTAAAGTAAAAACACATTTGAAGCAAACGAAAACTTTTCTATTCCAACAGTTGAACTTCATAGGGTTTTTCTTTGTTGAAATCTGTATAGCGGCATTCGCGTATGAGTAATAAAAGAGTCAAGTTCTGTAAACGAGTGAAGTGAATTGAAATTTTTGGTTAGTATTGTTCCTTTTTATTACTTTTACCACAATATCTTTGTACCTAACTGTTGCAATTTACTTTTTTAATATTTTTTTAGAAAACTTAATCAGGAACACCATATACTTTACGTGAAACTACATGGAGCAACCCTTAAGGCAAAAAATAATTTTTTGGTGCACTATCTATCCTATAGCAATAAAAAGATGTGGACCCTTAAAACATGATTGGGTAATGTGCTTTGATGCACAAGGATTGTAAGTCTGACTTCTATACCATCACGTCAAGACTAAACCCACCTCAGTCTCTTGCAATTAAAGTTTCTTTACAATTTTCTTATTTTCTAACTTGTTGTTAAAATGGAATCAAACCATGGTTCGATGTCAGTCAGTTCAAAAGCGATAATATTTCTAGTAAAGATTATTTTCAACAAAACGATTTTGAAATTTCAGAACGGCCAAGTATTAAATCAGCGAGTTATGTGATCTACAAGTGAATTTTATGCAAAACTTACTTTTACTTAGCCGATTTTCATTCTAAATTTCAGTTATATAAAATAGTTGATATAATTTATAAAAATAATTTAATATTTAGCGTTTGCTACCAATTGAAAATAAAGCAGTACAATAAACATTTCCAAGCTTTTGAAGTTGGGGACATATTAAACAAAATCATTCTAAGGGATAATGACATCTTTACACGGTTAAAAATTTTGATGTAATTTTTAATACAGCCCTTGTATTACAGCTGTATGCAATACAGTCAAAATTAGTTTTTAATATTTCCCAAATATTAACTTTGTGTTTTAATTATTTTGAATTACATTTTAATATTTCTTTATTAGGCTTACAATTTGTAATACAAATCCGATTAAAATGTAATCAACAGGATTAAAAAACAATATTTTAATATTCAAATCTAATTATTCAGACCTTTTTTAAGATTGTTGGCCAATTTGCAATTTAAATTTAATACCATAATTCTTAGCTTTCAACTTCTTCTTTATTACAATTCAATAATCAGAGGTTATTTTATTCCATTTGCTATGTCAATGTACTGATATCCAGTATTACATTGGACTCAAACGTTTGGTGGTACCCTCGTGGTGTGATGGTTAGCATGTCCGCCTGTCAATCCAGAGGTTCGCGGTTCGAATCCCAGCAGATGCAAAAATGTTTTTCAACGAGTATCGCTTTCGGTGCGCAATAGGCAGTTGGTTAGTAAATTCATTGCCAGCGTTGCCGAAGTGGCACAATTGTGCCATTTTGGCACCCTTCAGCCTCGATTGGCACCTTGGCACCTTTGGGCTCTCATTTGGCACCTTAAGAGCTTGATACATTTTAATGAAGAAAACTTAATAAGTCATAAAAAAAAGACTGAAAGGAATTTTTTTTTCAAATAGTGAAACATACATATCGTGTGTGTGTGTGTGTACTAATTCATGCCCAGATAATCGTAATGAATCTTTATGGGAAAATATTTGTTTTTTTTGTTTTTAAATATCTCTCTACCTTTGAAGGGCTGGTGGCACCCAGTTGGCACCTTTGGCTACCGAAAATGGCACCTTAAAAAATTTTACTGCGGCAACGCTGTTCATTGCCATGGCAATTGGAGAGTGCAGTTATTAAAAGATAGAGTATAATATTAAAAGAGAGAGCAAATATTGAAAGAGAGCAGTTAGTATAACAAATATTAAAATGTAATAATGCTAAGATATTAAAAAGTAACGCGTACTTTTTCATTGCCATGCGCTCTTACTTTTGAATATTTTTACTATTACATTTTAATATTTGTTTTATTAACTGCTCTCTTTTAATATTTGCAGTTTATTAAATTCTAATAAATTTTTGGTGTTGTCATATATGCAACCCAAAAAATATTAAAATCAACACCGAAATTTTTAACCGTGTAATAGTCCACCCCTCCATCTTAATCAGCAAAATAACGGCAAAAAATTTGTTGGAAAGAAGTATTTTTAAGTTTAATGAATAATTTATATGCCTTATAAATAACAATTATTAGAAATAAATAAAATATTTAACATTAATTGAACAAATTTGTTTTTTTTATTTAAATTTTTCCAATTAGTCTAGTTTGGTAATGCTCGTGCATACGTGCGATTACTAATTGAAAACATATTTGATTCAAATCGAATACGACCCTTACTTAATTGAAATTGGTAAAGTACAGGGTGCGCCAGAGAAACTTACTTATTTGAAAAAACTCCCGCGCGGTGAGTAGGTGGGTAGAGGGGCAAGAGGGGGCGCATCTGGAGGGGGAAGTTCCCAAGTTTGTTTCTCCCTCCAGTCAGTTGCCATCATGCTCTGGTCTAAAGAGCAGCTTCGCAGTTGAGAGCTTCTTTTCTAACGGTCGCTCAATTGTTGCTACGCAACGTGCCTTCCGCGCTCGCTTTGAAATTCCTCCTCACAGACTCGTTCCTGGCGTGGTGTAAATCCGCGTGAGCTTCACCAGAAGCCACTTAATTGTGAGCGATTTACTGTCTGATGTGCGATGTCGCGGTAATGGGAATAATTGGTCCTTATTTTTTTGAAGAAAACGAACGCGCAGTTACCGTGAATGGAGCTCGTTACAGGAACATGATCGAGGAATTTTTTCTTCCAAGACTCGAAGAAATGAACGTTAGGAACGTGTGGTTTCAGCAAGATGGAGCCACAGCACACACAGCACGAGACTTAATGAATTTGTTGCGACAACATTTCCCCGACCGCCTCATCTCTCTCAGAGGCGATCTCCAATGGCCGGCACGCTCTCCAGATTTGACTCCATGAGATTTCTTTTTATTCGATGGGGTTTTTTGAAATCCCTGCTTTATGTCGATCGACAACGGATCATAGCACACCTCAAGAACAACATTCGCGACGCCATTGCAAACATACCGGTTAATATGCTGCGAAGAGTGGATACGAATTTCAAAAATCGACTTCATCAGTGTATGCGCAATGGGGGTCGCCATTTATCCGATGTCATTTTTAAGACTACACAAAAAAAAAAAAATGGGATATTGTATTCCCAAATAAAAAAAAATTTAAAACAATAACTGAAGTGCTTTTTTTTTATTGACCTTTCAAATAAGTAAGTTTCTCTGGCGCACCCTGTATTTGAAGCAAAAGGTGTCTCGTTTTGAATCAAATGAATGTATACTTAAACTAAAGCAGCGAGCGCAAAAGGTTGAATCAAATTTTTTATTTTAGAGTATTTCGATTGAAATTTAAGGAATAATTTCATTTAGAAATAATGCACATTGTCTTTAGCTTGTGGTCAGTAAGCATTTAAAAGAAAAACCATCAATAATTAAATCAGAGCGAAAAGTTTTTTTAAATTATACAGGTCTTCTGTAGTTTAAATCATTGTCAAATGGAATTTTTATTCAATTTTTATTCGAAATCGTTGCATCTTAGACTCTAAGAAAAACGTTTCCGGACCCAAATTGTTGCCTTTTTTTTTTTTTTTTTTGATTCAAAGCCTTTTTATTTGTTGATTTGGCGATGTTTTTTGGTTCAGTGCAGTTACAGAGTTAGTGTAAAGACTGCGGATTTCAGGGCTTTGTGAAAAGATGCAGATGTTTGACGACAATATCTCGTTTTCTCTGAGTCACAATGTGCTCCCTAATCTGGCAACAACAGCAAGCTTCCACGTCAGTCCTCAGTCCTTAAAGAACGCATTCTATCAAACGCTCGAATGTTGCGGGACGTTGCATAGCCTAAACGGCATAACTTTGATCTGTTGTATCTACTCTTCAAATCCAACGTTGAGAACTTCTGGGCCTCATCCATTGCATCCAAAGTATCGCTGATTCTCGGCAGGGGATAGATATCCTTCTTATGGTGGATTTACATGCATCATTTTTTTTTTTTTTTTTTTTTTTTTTTTTTTTTTTTTTTTTTTTAATAAGCGCGCACTTCAAGGGGTTATGACTACCCTTATAATGTTATAAACACAGTGCGAGCATTTAGGAAAATAGGAGAGGATTTGAAAGGAGACATCGATGCACGTTGCTTTTGAACCTTTGTGAATCGTAGTGCAGGGGAAATACAGAGCCAGGTAGAGCATTCCACATTCGGGTGGTGCGACTAAAATATGAATCTCTATACTTGACTGTACGACCGAAGTTGGGCTCAAGGTAGAACTGATGAGCATTCCTGGCGAGGCGGGTGTTGCGGTTAAAATGTTTCAGGGTAGGAATACAAGTGAGTGCAGATGAAAAACGGAAGCAGACACAAGATGTAAAATTCATACTTGTCTGATAGAGACAGAAGACATCAAGTGTTATAGGATGTGGATGAAAAATTACCTATAATTTTTCATCTGCAGCCATAATTCTGTTCGTTTCTCTTTTTAACTTTTGTGCTTTTTAATCTTCTTCTGTCCCGCTTTACTTTTCTGCACTCGGCAGTAGCAGATGCATGTAAATCCAGCATTAGTCACACCATTTAGCCTTCGATAAACCACATAAAATCAAGTGCTTCCATATTTCTTATTCAATAGTATCACTGGTGACTCCCAAATACTTTTGGAGTTGTCAATAACAACGTCTTTCTTCATTGACGTTATCATCTACTCAACCGCAAATTCTTTGGCCAGTGGAAGATGTCTTGCAGGTTGACGAATCGGTCCTTCGATCTCCTGTGTTGATGCGATGCTGGACCAACTGTGTATTGCCGTTTGGCAATGAAAAGATGTCTAATCGAGTAAGCACTTTTTTATTTGCTGAAAATATCGAGTGGTATGAGTTAAATGAGTATATTTCGAGCGAATAGTTCCGCTGACACATATACTTGGTTATCTTTAGACTTCACATAGCTTGTTACGATAGGTCATTTTTCCAAGGCTGTCCATCATATTGCCACCCAGTATGTTAGTGTCTGTCTAATATGCTTTTGTAGAAACAGTGGGTAACCTGTGAAGATATTTTCCAGTGCTTTTTTTCAGGAAATGAGAGGCGCTGCGGCTTTTCTAGCTCTTTCTTGTGTTTTTAATTTCGTGTTAAGCTTTCTTTCTAGGATGAGACCTAGATATTTCGTTTCGTTTAGCGCAGACCCATTAATTAATGAAATATTTGTCTTGTATTTCCTTGCGAAAAGGACGAGTTTTGTTTAGTGGAGATTTATATCCAGTCCACATTTTTTTATTCACCTTAGCAGTTTGCTGAGAATGATTTCCATGCCAAGTTTCACCATCTTCCTCATTTTTAGATATGAGTCTTTAGTTGAAAAATGACAATTCTCTTAATTATATAAAAGCGAAAGGACGATTTTGACAATTCAACATAATTGATATTGTGTGTGTATTCCCGAAAGTGATTACAACCACCCGTATAACCAATGTCTTACCTTTACAACAAGGCACACGGGTGATCTCTAGTTGTATAAGCCCTCGGATCTGCATGCACACTTGTGGGAAAGTTTTAGGAGTTACAAATAAGACTGCCAAGTTTTGAAAAATTTGTTTCACTTTAAGCAGCAATACTATTTGAAAATCATAAAAGCAAAATAAAACACGCTACTTGCAGTTTTTCCATCATCTTTATAAAAAAAAACACTGCTTACGTATAATGGTTAGGTAAGAATGGCTGTCAGGAAAACAACTGACACACTTAGACCAACACTAGATCCATTGTGATATCATATGCATCTTTCTCTCTCAATCAAGTAAACCATTTGGAGATTTGAATAAACCGATGGAGTTGAATTGTATCTGTAGGGTATTTGTGTATACCAGATCATCGACGAAGTAGTTCCCTAAACACTGTTTGTCTTTTGAGGGACAGTACAGGACATGAACAGAACAGGAGTGGGATTGTCTCTTCTTCCTCTTCGTTTAAGTACCTTCTGCAGAAGTCGTTTGATGGAACGCCTAGTCTTATATGGCGTGTCTACCTGTGAGGCAATGTCCGGTAATAACACATATTACGGAGCCAACGGATAGCAGGTGTCTTGTGCGTTTTAGATTTAATTTTCACCATATCTGTTTAGTTGCACACAAGTAGTGATGTTACTCCACCTGTTGTCTCTTTTGTCCAGGCATCTTGCTTTAGCATGAGTTTGTATGTATCGATTGGTAAACCAATGTTCGACCTGCTGATTGAGATCGATCGGCTGTTCAGCCATTTCCTTGAAAGAAAGGCGAGAATTGAGGGTGGTTACTGAGTTCGTGGACAGAGCGCCGATTAATTTTAAGGATGCCTGGCTGTCTAAGAAGATAAAGGGTATTTGTACTGAGGATATCACGTTTTCTTTTACAAAGATAGGACCTGTTTGTTGGTCAGAATTTCCTCTTAGAACACGCTAGTCTTAGGTCTTAGGTTTTTGTATCGTCTTTATAGAAATGAATTGAATCATGTCTTAAAAATTGTTCGTCTTCCCAAGTTGATCTTGATGGGAAAGATACTAGGAACTTGTTTCCAAAGACCAATTGGGGGATGGTGTAGTCCGAGTGACTTATGATTGATCCGTACGAGTTCAGGATTGTTAAGTGACCAATGTTTTTATTGGTCCATTGGGAGATAGCTGTGATGGCTAGGCTGGCGGCCTTCTGTCTGCTGAAAATATCTAGGGGTATGATTTTAAGGACAGCTGGGGGTGCCGATCGCAGAGCTCTGTTTATCACATACTTACATGCAATTTTATACGTTGTAATAACTTTTACTTAAAACGAAAAAAAGAATAACAAAACCAAACTTACACAGTTACTACGAAACATTACAAAAAAACAACTCTAAATTTGGGTGCTTTTAGTTTAGGTATAAAGCGCTGGCTTCAGCCAAATTCTTAACCGTCTGTCGTCGGCGTCGCTGCACATCTGCCATTTCAATCACCGTTAAAAGAATTTTGCTAAGGCTTTTCATTTAGTGTCGCAGTTTCGTATCTTAAGAGTTGTCTGGTGTTTATTTGGGCTCTCTAATGACAGTGCGTTTTTGTCAATTCAGAAATTTGAGCTATATAAGAAATGTTTTTTCAAGAGTATCTGCCATGAATCTCACTTATTCATTACAAATTGGTAAAAAATATATAGGTTCTCTTCATTTCACAAAAGGTACCACTGAAAAAAATGCGCTTGGCCTCGAGGCTACTCGTGATATCCTCGTGCTACTGCCTTTGTGTACTTGTTCCCAGCGTCGCGTCGGGTCCAACCGATTTACACAAAATTGCAGAAAACTAAAATAATTTTCAGGAACACCCGCTGGGATAGGCCGAAGAAAGTCTAAAAGTTTTTGGTATCCCGTTCCCGGTCCCATGAGAATATGGGATGAAATTTTATTCAATTTTCTAAGTGATTAATCGGTCTATAGTTCCGTTACCGTGGGAATCATATATGTTCTTAACACTTATTCTGGTTTTCCTAACGGAAACAAATTTAACAAATTCAAAACCATGAGAATCGGTCCGGTTGTTCTCGAGTTGTAAGTTTTCGAACAAACCCGACTTTAACACTCACTTTTTTAATTGTAGGTCAAGAACATCATTCAGTTCTTAAGTCTGTTGAATTATAAAATCCGGATGGTTTTGCTTAGTAAAGCACGGATCACACAGAGCTGCTTGCCATGTTCAACTTTGCCAGCCGCTACTAAATACTCGCCGGATGGCCGCGAGTGTGGTGCATTTCGTGGTTACCTAAAGCTGATCAGCAGCTGGCAGTAGCGACTACTCGTTTCGACGCTGGCAAGCAGCCGTGTGTGACCCGTGCTTAAGCAATACTAAGTAATAAAATGCAGCCCGTAAATAGACGGTTAGGCAGACGGACAGACACACAGAAAGGCATCTGAGAACGAAAACTTATGTTCAAAGATGTTTCTTCACTTTCAAAGGGATAGTCCTTCCAGCTTCATAACGTAAAGATTTCTTTAAATAAGACCGAGAGTGACTGATAGATGATAGACTAAGGACGACTTCCTTTGAATAGTTTTTCCTTTATCTAAAATTTGCATGAACTTATTTGTGTCTAACCCATCTCACTTCCTTTGTGTTTCAAGAATTCATTCCGAATTCTTTTATGGTTGAAGCCATAAGTGGAATTTTGAGGAAATGTTTCCAAAACGCAACGAAGACATCACAAATAATGGAAAGAGACTTAAATCTAAATTAAAAATATATCCTGATTTAATGAACTTCAAGTTCAATATTCTAACCATCCTTTACGGATGGGAAAATGTTCAAAAGTTCATAGGATTTCGTAAAATAGCATTTGTCTCAATTACAGAGTTCACACACTTTAAGGGTGTATAAATGTGGCCAAAGACCAAAAAGGACAGAGAACTTGCCAATTTCATTTAAGTTAAATTAATGCAAACTGTTTCCTTTAATTTAACAAAGTGCACTCAGAACCTGTGAAGGTATACGCAAATATGCAAGAGAGTCCAATGGGCAAAGGAAAAGGAGACCTCTAAATCGGTATACATGATCTCAAGTGTTAATACTATTATAACAACCTTCCATACAAACATCGGTATAGTTTCGAAAAGGATGTGTAGATACTGACTCTGTGAGCTTTCAATTGAATGGGAATTTATATTACTTACCTACCGCATATCGAGTTATTTGGGTGTGCTTTTGAAGAAGGTCGGATTTAACAACTGAAGCACGATGTTTAGATGGGTGCTTATTGGCACTTATCAAAGTGCACTCAAGTTTGGGGGTGTCCTGGGTCGATTGCAGAGAGAGCCCCAACCCAAAAAAGATTTTGAGCATAAAAAATCGGTTCTGAGCCGTACGAGATTCCGTATATCTTTGCTTTAAAATTAAATGGTTCTAGAACTTAAGTGAGCCAAAAATAAATTTTCATACGTAAGAACTGAACAGTATGAGTGAGCTCTTTGTTGTTTCAAATATAATAAACTTCAATCACATTGCAAGTGATTGCGCAATGGAGACAAAATATTGGGAGTAATATCTTACCTGGGTGGTGGGTCTGCTTGGATTTCACATATGACTTCAACTGTTTCGTCTTTCGAAGCACCAATTAGAACTACGCGATCTAAATGTTTGCAGATTGGTGTATCTGAAAAGAGAATCAAAACAAAAAATTATTGCGGTGTTTTCGGAATATACGGAAATCACTGCAGTTTAATTTTGGCGTCGCATATCACCAAATCTAAAGTCACATCTATGGGTGGATGTATTTTTGAATTAACTAAAAAAAAAAAACATCCAAACTGAAAAAAATTATTTCTTAGAAACCAAGCACGGACAGAAAGAAATCACTAACTAGTTTGTACTTAATTTGAGATTCGGCGTTGGCACAAACCTCAGTCGCACGAACATGCGATTGTGTGCTAAATACGATATCAAAATCTTAAGGCTGAGTAAAAGGTTTTGGTATTCGCTCTTCATAATATATTTGGTGGTACAGGGTTGCAAACTACACATTACTTATGAAAACTGAATTAAATCACACAAACAAATGAAAATTTAAAATACGGTTTTTTAAAAGTCTAGTATGCAAATATTTAGATTTTGCTAGAAGTTATTTTGACAAAAAAATTTAAAAAAAATCGAAGATTTAGTTTTAAATTTATTTCAAAAAATCAATTTTTTTTTTTAAATCTACAAAAACTTCCAAAATCAAGATTTTTCAAATACTGTTATGCAATCTTTCTAAAACAACATACGACTTCTAAAATACTAAATTTCGACAAAATCGTGTAAGCCATTAACGAGAAAGTCGGTTTTTTTAAAAAAAAAACGGTACTGTGGGAGGTACCGTTCTTAGACTTTTTGCAAAAAATTGATTTTCATCATAAGAAAGACAATTTAGAATGAATCCTTTATTACAAATTTTATTGAAATCGTTGGAGCCCTTTTCGAGAAAAATGAGTATGATCATATTGGTTTTTTTTTTTTTTATAATTAACGCGCACATCAAGGGGTTATGACTACCCTTATAATGTTGTAAAACACAGTGCGAGCATTTAGGAAAACAGGAGAGAATTTGAAAGGACATCGATGCACGTTGCTTTTGAATTTTTGTGAATCGTAATGTAGGGGAAAAACAGGGCCAGGTAGAGTATTCCACATTCGGGTGGTGCGACTAAAATATGAATCTCTATACTTGAATGTACGCCCGAAGTTGGGCTCAAGGTAAAACTTATGAGCATTCCTAGCGAGGTGGGTGTTGCGGCTAAATTGTTTCAGGGGAGGAATGCAACTTGCTATTTCACTAGAGCACTGTTTGTGAAAAAGCGATAGAATATGGTGAGATAAGTAACGTTTCGACGATGTTTAAGAGAATCAATCGATTCTTCGATTGAACTATCACCTATCAATTTTAACGATCTATTTTGTACCCTATCAAGTAGTCGCAAAGATATTTGGGGAGCACCTGACCAGATATGGTAATTATACTCCAGTTTTGGGCGGATGACGGCCATATAAATTGTAGAAAGGTCAAAATAGGTGAAGAACTTCCTGCATCGTCTCAAGAAGCCTAAGCATTTAGCAGCGTTTTTGGCTACTTCAAATATGTGGTCATTCCAACGAAGATCATCGTTTACACACATACCAAGTACTGACAGCTTTTCGGTTTCTTGGATGCAGGTACCATTCATGGATAATGGCAATGGGGAAATGTTAAGCTTCAACGACAAGAGACAGCATTGAGTTTTTGAAGCATTGAATTCTACCCGGTTTTTATGACCCCATGTAACAATGCTGTGGAGGTAAGAATTCAATAAGCTTATCATACGCAGCCGTTTCAGTTCCACATCCAAAGAGCAGGGAATTTGGAAACGAATATGAAAAGCTGCGGGTTGAGTCGTCAGCAAAACAGTTGAGAGGATTAGAAGTTTCATTTATGAAAATGCGGAAGATAGTCGGAGACAAAACGGAGCACTGGGGTACACCAGCATCTATGAAAAGGGTATCAAACTTGAAGCCATCCAATACAACTTGTATTGAACGTTCGGAAAGGTAATTTCTAATCCAACGAAGAAGAGACTCATCGATACCAAAAGCACGCATTTTCGATAAAAGAGCCTGATGCCAAACTCTATCAAATGCTTTAGAAATAATTGAGCTGCCAGAAAACTAGCTTTATCGATGGAGCTGACGTACGGAGAGCCATTGTAGGTTGTATGGCAGGTACTATACTGCAAACTTTGAAGAAAATCGGTGCATCGGTTCAGGCTGAAGATCCATGTACAGGCAGACAGACAGACACATAGACAGACAGACAGAATTGCAGGACCCACTTTTTTCGTATTCTCTATCATCGTAATGTCATGTTAAACTATCATCTAAAAATTTTTTTTCATTACGATCGCAAAACTTGCCTTGTACCTATAATCGCAAGTAAAAATGGATACGACTGAATCGCACGAACTTGCGATTGTGTGCAACACTCTAGTATCTCCTCTTTATATTATATTTTCTGATACAGGGTTGCCAACTACATATTAATTATGAAAATCGAATAAAATCGCATTAAATATTGAAGAAAATTTTTGTTAAATATTCCAAAGGCTTTCAGTGGAAATCTAATCCATTTTTCTGCAGCCAGCTGTCAGATTTCCTTTCTCTGGTAAATGGTGTACCTCAGGGATCGATTTAAAGACGCTTTTAATTTTACTTTATGTAAATGACTTAGCAGATATAATTTCAAATTCATCGAAACACTTTTACGCTGATGATATTCAAATTTATAAGAGCAGCCCTCTTGGCTTAATAGAAAACTGTGCCCATGACATAAACGAAGATCTTAAACGAATATCAGAATGGTCGATGAATAATGGTTTGTCAGAGTTGTCACTCAGTCCTAGCAAATGTAAATGTTTAGTCATTTAAAAAAAAAAGCTAGAGCTTTCTTATTTTCCAACAATAAGGCTTGGAGATTTTCCAAATGAATTTGTTGAAAATTCCAGAAATTAAGGTCTGTTATTTAACAGAACGTTAACTTGGGATAGTCACATAAATCAAACTGTTGGCAAAACATATTCAGTTTTACGAAATCTATGGACTGCTCAAAAATTCACACCTTTACCCACGAGAATCTTCCTAGTTAAGACTCTAGTTATTCCAGTGCTCTTATATGGCTGCGAAATATATAATAATTGTGATAGTCTAGTAAAAGAAAGCTCCAAGTAGCATTTAACAGTACCTTCCGTTATATTTATAACCCTAGGAGATTTGATCACATATCTCAACTGGAAACCTAATTGTTAGATGTATCTTTCTCGAATTATACAAAGTTTCGTTCTTTGTTTCTTTTATTTAGGATAGTAAAGACAAGGAAACCAACATATCTCTATGACAAGATCAGGTTTTCTTCATCAAATAGGTCAGTTAGTTTGATTCTACCACAGTTCACCTGCCAAACATCTGAAAGACAGTTTTTCATATCTGCTATCCGCCTATGGAATGCACTACCGCGCAATATAAGAGAACTAATTGACCTAAAAAATCTCAAATCTTTTCTATTTCTTCTTTCATCAAGCAAAATCAAAACCCTAATTTTTTTTTCTTTTCCCATGTAAATGTCTTTTGCAAATATTTTTGAAACATAATTGATATATTGTAATATTTTCATACTTAGCTTCTTCTTTACAAATATGTGCTCTTTTTTTTGCATTATATAATATTCATTTGAACTTTCACAAACTTAAAAGCTTGTTCTTGCTGTGAATTGTTATACTGTTAAAGTAATAAATTAAACTAAAACCAAAAGCTGATAGAAACTGCTGCCATGGTGTTTTTTCACTCGAGTGGGCTATTTGCGATCCAATAATTGAAATTATTCCTCTGCCTTGCATCGACTGAGACGACATTTTCATTTAAATGAAATAAGTCAAATATATCATAATTTATACGCGGCCGATAACTTTTTTTTTGCTATCCAAATATTATCGCTTTGGCTGCTATCGCTGCTGCTAGGCCTTCGTCGCAAAGGCATTTTGTTATGAGAGTAAGGAATAACAAATTTGTAACAAAAATTACACGTCAACCTTAACTTGTAGAATATTCTTACAAATTGAACAAATTTAGTAAATCTATTTTCTTTGGTGGAATCAAAATTCACAAAATAGTGATATATTAACAAGTTTGTTACTTGTAAAGTACAACTTTAACTTTGTGTTGGAGAAACCGATTTCCACAAATTTCCTTTTGTATAATACAACTGCAATTTTATAATTAACAACGATTGGTGAAACAACATTTTAACAAAAACTCACAAACTTTTTTTAAAAATGCTTGTAATTACAAAATTGTGAGTTGGTGAAATAGGCCAAAGGGGCCGGTAACACAAAGATACAAATCAGCAAGTCAAAAATTACTTGTATCTTGTAGGACTTTGTTAATCAGATAAGTGTAGATTAATTCTGTGATACAAAACATAAGTTTACAATTGTAGAAAACAAAAATTTCCCTTTCACTTGAAGGTATACTCTGATTACGAATGCTTATTCAGGGAGAAACAAGCCATAAGCGTTGAGAAAAAAACTGCTGGCTTGGTGATTAATAATAACAAAAGAAAAAAAATTGGAAAATTGGATGGAGTTTAACTATGTAGCGCAAAGCAATCAATATTTATTCTCTAACGCTAAAAGCTTTGTTTCTGTTCGGTGGCGATTGTAACTTATGTGAAAGCTTTTCTTTTCAAAAAAAATAAACAGGGTGGCGCAACAGAGCAAGGAGCCGCAGGGTCTAGCACATTTCTCACAACCATGCCTTGTGAGGGAATGGAGGGGAGCTACAATTTTTCTGCTATGGCTAATCGAGAAAACGCTTTTCATGGATCATGGCAATGGATTTACAAACGGAAGACTTGCCAATTACTCCCGGAAGGCGATGCCCGTGGAAAAACATTTTTGCCTCTGTTGGGATTCGAACTACGAACCTCTGGGTTAACAGGCAGACATGCTAACCATCACGCCACACGGGTACCAAACCAATCCAATTCGGGGCATAAAAAGTTTGTTATCTTCTCACGATAGCGAGCAGCTGTCACAGTAACTGCCTGGCCGGCCTCTTTTCACTGCCCATAAATCGCAGCCCCGGATCTTCAATTTTTTAAAGGCGGGGCAAATACTGAAAATGCCGCCCCCACCAATTTATATTTGCTTTTACCTTTATAATCTTTATTATTTCAGCTATCATATCTTCACTAATTGACTGACAACTGGACACAAGCCTTTCAGAAAAAAATACTTAAACCGCTGTTTTTTCTGTTTTAATCCTATTTATTTACAGATATGAAAGGACTTAAAATAAAAATGCTTATAATAAAGACAAAATCAAATTTACTAATGTATTTATCATTTGCAATTACAATTTTACTCTTCCAGCTTTTTGCTCAGCAAATAAATCTATGACCTTATCATAATTTAATTCGTGTGCGATTCGATTTTCTATCGCTAAGATTGCTAGACTGGATAAGCGTTCCTGGCTCATAGATGATCGCAAATAATTCTTAATTTGTTTTAGTTTGCTAAAACTTCGCTCACAGCTTGCGGATGTAGTGTGAAGCGTAGAGTAAATTCGCAAGGCAACACAAATATTTGGAAAAGCATCCTGCAAATCATGCGCATAGATCTGTTGCAAGAGATAGAAACTGTAAGCTTTTTCAATGTCTCCAAATAAAAGCGGAGCTTGCTCTTTAAAAACGTAGAGTTTCTGACAGAATTCAACGGTGCTCACATCTCGCTAATTTTTAATTTTTTTTTAGCCAGATCCGCTCCATACTTTTGCAGTTCTTCAATTGACATTTTCAAAATATTGGAGCCATTAAGAAAAGCGAAGTTCATATTCAGCATGGTGGCACAATCAAATCTCTTTTTAATTACTGATATGATTCGATCAAATACCATCATTATTTCCTTAGAAAAGAGTTGAACAGGTTTGAGTGTTCTTCACATATCTCATCGAATAATTTTTTATGTTTCGGAATTCGTTTATTTTGGAAGATAGGGTCAACACCACTTTTTTCAGCCACTTCTCTAGCCTCACTTATCCAATACTCCATTGGATTTTCTCTCATTTTTTGTAAAGTTTTGAGCAGACCATCCATTAGTGCGACGGAACGGGAAGGATAACGGCGAGAAAACGTGAATTTTATGGAAAAATCCGGTTTAGTGGCCCGTACCACCTGGCCGGTATGAGTAACGACTTTGCCAAAAAGAACATTTTTGTAGAGCGTTCAATTTTGAGAAAAAACCATCTTTGGTTGAAGCGATCCCATTAAATGCCGCTGAGCTATAGAAATTTAAAAATAAAAAATCAGAGTTTCCGTGTAGATCGAGCACTTAAAATTAATATTAAGGGCTCAAACTTTCAGGGGTTTTTTTTTTGTATTTTCAACATAATTTCAAATCAAAATTTGTAAATACATAATATGTGTAAAATGTAAATACATATTTTTTTTATAGCATTCAGTAATAAAAAATAGAAGCAACAAATAATTGTTACTTTCAAATTGTCAGACTAAGAGTACGCCCCATATAATTGTCAGATTATCATCCTGGAGGACGAAGACATCAAGTTGATCACTCTGTATAAAAATCTGACGAGCTCATGTATTTCAAGGTCACGTGTTTTTTTACATTTTTAAAAATCAGCCTTGACTTATGGCCCCACTCAAATTGTCAGATTATTGAAACATACACTTTTTTGAGTACACTTAACATTCACTTTAAAAATCTGAAAGAAAAGTTGTCCACTTCTCGGTCGCAGCAACCGATGCTGCTTTGAAACCGAAAGGTAGAAAAATTGTATACTTCTCGATCGCAACTAGCGTTTTGGAACCGAAAAGTAGCTAATTTGTTTTTGCGCTTGCAACCCTCGTTACCTGCACAAGATATGCTGGGTCTGGTAATGAATATGTAGTGTGAAATGGTTTTGATGCTCTTCTTGTGTGATTTTTGTTTTAGGGAGCAATGATTTATTGTAGCAGACACAAGTGCTGCAGCGTTCTGTGATTCCTGTGGGCGAGCGGGAGCAAATTTCGAACTTGTTTTTGCCGCCCGGGGCATGTGCCCCGGTCTGCCCCCCCCCCCCCCCCCCCCTAGATCCGGGGCTGATAAATCGCACCAAACAGTCTTTGTGGGTGCACTGGTTTTTCGACAATCACTCTTGGATTATCATTCGCCCAAATGCAATTCTGCATATTGACAATCCACTGAGGTGAAAATGTGCCTCATCACTGAAGATGATCTTCTTCGAAACACTGGTCAACAAAATCTTGTGACAAGAAAAGTACTTGCTAATTTTTAATAACCTATCTAACCTCATTTTATTCCCATATTTATATTGATTCTATCTGGTCTAGTTTTCGTGCTACAGCCACTACCCTCAAAACAAAAAATTTATCGTTTTCGTTTCCATCAGGTTCAGATTTCGTGTTACAGCCATCGGATTTGAATTTGGCACATCAAGAACCTTCAAGAATGTTCTATTTGACTCAAATATACTTTCAAGACTCAAGACTCATTGACCGTGCATTTACAACTTTTGAAGTTGAATATCTCAGTAATTTGATGTAATACACCCATTTTGAAACTAGATCTGCATTTAGCGCACGAAAAACCATAGGAAAAGCATTGGTTTGTTTTTGGGTTGACATTTTTTTCAAGTTAAAATATTGGTTGAAAGATAGCAATATCTCGAAAAGGGCACGTAGCAAGTCAATTCTGAGGCCAGATTTTGATTCAGCAAGGCAAAAACCTTTAGAAAAGCATGTTCTCCTTTATGTTACGAAAAAAAAAATCAAATTTTGTAGACCACTGAAATTGATCATCCACTGTTGCCATTTCTTGGCACCATTCTAACCATTGACGACACTTGAAATGGTCATGAGTCAATTGCACCTTGTAAGCTTGTAAATGCAAGTCTTAATGCATAATGTTCATCAAAGAAGAAAGTGAGAGGCGCGATTGTTGGGCACGACTACGAGTTGAGGTGGGCGCCTCTTATACCCATAGACAGTAGCCATAACCATTCAAAATGATCTACAATCTAGTCATTTAGAACTTCTAATGAGAAATAAAAAGGACTGACTCATGTCGGCTTCCTCTTCAACTTCGTTACGCAGACATAAATATATTATGTGCTTTACATATCTGTACCCCAAAGAATAACTCCACAGTCAAGCTTCTATTAAAATTTTTACTAAATTTCGAAAGAAATCTCAATAAAATGACATGCAAACAAACTTGACATAGCCAAGACACACGATGCAGTCTTGATAATCAGAAACACAAGTTGTCTGCACTTTCAATCTCGAATCTCCCAGCCATTTTGATTTAAAATCACTTAACAAAACTTCTACCTTTACTTCAAAACTGATATGTCTTTGCAGTCCTTTCCAAAACACTCAGAATTATACAAAATGTAAGATACGAGTATATTGTGGGATGGAATTGTCTCATACATTTTAAATTTCATTACCAAATTTCGTTTCTGCAGATGGAAGGTGGTAAGTACCTTAATTGTTTTTTTGTGTTCTCGGTATTCTGGCTTACCAGAAAATAATCTAATCAGAATGTTCTAAACTACCTTCTTATAAAGTATAAACTGAAGAGATCTCCTGTTTCGGATAACTGGATAACATAAGTTCAGATTGCAATGAAATTAATAAACCGAGTCTCTGTTCTGACAAATGGTAATTTAAATTTCAGGCGTAGTGATTATTTGCTTTGTGGTTTTGATTTGAAGTGTGTTACACAAGGGAAATTATACTGTTAACTTGAATTTCTCCCTTGGGCAATTGAAATTGCTTCAAATTTTTCAAAATATTTGTAATTTCATGAAAGAAGGACTTAGCAAGGGAAAGAGAATTTAAAAAATAAAAAAAATTGTGGTGTGCTTTTAAATAACAGAAAACCTTTTCATTTGGTCCCACTGAGCTCTTTACAAATAGGTATAGGAATGAAACATATCTGATATGAGATCAAATATTGGACAGGAATGGTATTTAGGTAAATTTTTTTTTAATGTGAAGCATTTAGTCTAATTTATAATAATTTAAAAACTCCGTATATTTTCATTGGAAGACTTAATTTAAATACTCACATTTCACTCTCAGAGGTAGGTGATTACTGACTGTTTCGCCTTCATCATTAATAGCACTGCATGCATAGTTTCCTGCGTAGTGCTTGGTGATTTTTTGTAGAACAAGACTTTGATTTGAACGTATGACTCGAGCTGATGTGTTATGTTCCAGATGAACTCCCTTTAAAAAAGAAAAGAAGACAAATTAAGTACTGTGACAAACAATTGGAAGGGCTGTTAAGTATATGTAACTTTTATCATAGCCAAGTTGATCTTGAGGTCACCTAACAGTCCCATCTTATCCACTGAACCGCCAATATATCAAAGACCATACGCAACCCTTTGTCTGCAGTCACAGTACACAGTCGCAGTCACATACCAGTGGAAAAAAAATGGGAACGACGCGACGAACTTGCGATTGTATGCAGAGTACAATTCCAAAATCTTAAGGCAGAGTACAAGGTTTTAGTGTTCGGTCTTCATAACACACTTGGGGGTATATGGTTGCCAACTACACATTAATTACGAAATTGAGTAAAATCACATTAAATATTGGAAAAAATTAAATTAAATGTTCGGAAAGCTTTTTGGGAAAATAAAAAACGTCAATTTTTGCAGTTGCTAAGGGGCCGCCCATAAAATACGTCAAAAATTATTTTTTGACCCCTCCCTCCACAACATTGCTTTTTCTTGACCTTGAGCCTGCTCAAAGACAACTTTATAACATTCAAAAGGTCGCGTAACAAATTCCACAATTTTATAAGACTTGTGTAACCGAAACTTTGAAAATATATAAAATAAGATGTTAGGCTATACGCCTTTAAGTATATTCCAGCGAAGAGAACATTCACGAGAGAAAGAGCAGGCGGACTGGCGGAGGTTGTTTTTTTTTTATTAAAAAAATGTCTAAAAACTTTGAAATATGAGGTTCTTCCCATCACAAAGTTACTACAATTAAAAATCAATAGCATTTGCCTACGGTTACTATACCCTTTTACATGAACTGCAACAACTGGGAGAGTGATTTTGAAAAATTGAACTAGTCTTTAAGCTTAAAACCCACTTCACAGGTTCAATTGTTTGCAAATTTTAATGCAAGAGTTGGTTAAGAGGTAGGAATAATAAATTCAATCAGGGGAATCGTAAGCCAATCAACTGCAATACGAGGAAGGAAACTGAAAGCAAAAGGAAGCCTTGGTACGACGAACAACGCCAACGTGTGTGTAAGTCATCTTTCAAATGGCTGAAGATTTTTCGCAACTCCTCGGAAGGCTTATTCAGGAAAAACTATACATTGAGGACAAAATAAAATACAAAAATTACAAGCGATTAATTTGGCAAAGTGCAAAGATTTAGCAGAATTTTGGAAGTTTGGGTGGAAACTTAGCGGCAAGCAATTTACGGGTACCACAAAGCTCTGCTAAAATGTACGTCACGATGATTTCTTATTTACTTAATCCACTAACAAGTGCATTAAAGTGGCGATTTGCAATAATTAGGTATGGTATACCAGTCGAATTTTATAAATATCGGTCCCATATAAGCTCCGAGAAATGCTGGTTAAACTATTAGATAAAGTAATGGAGGATGCGGTTATTTACATTAACATGAAACCTACTCCACACATAAATCTGTGGAGAAGGGGGGGGAGGGTTGCAGCCGGGCGGTTATATTCACAATGCACAAGAAAGGTTGTTTATTCGATCCAGTAAACTATAGAGGAATATACTTCCTGAATAGAACATACAAAATATTTACATCGGCCTTACAAAAACGACTTACAGCGTGGATAAAGGCAAGGAGCCTGTTGGATGAGTCTCGAGCTGGCTAAGAGCAAGGTATTCAAAAGTGGACAGTATTTTTATTCTGAGGAATGTAGGTTAGAGTTTTTTTTTACAAAGCAGAAAACTTTATGTATTTTTTATTGATTCCAAGGCAGCTTTTGATACCATTGATCGAGGAGTCTTGTACTGAACTTTCCGAGTGGTTCGAAACCAAATTAGATGAGTCCCACCTCGACCCATTGATAACCTGATTGTTTATCTACCTAGCGGAGTGATGTTGCTGCTACGCATTTTAAGGCCTTTGTTGTGGATGATATAGTCACTTTTCTCATATTCTCCAGAACCGCATGATAAACAGAGTGTGTGAATATTCTCAGTTATAGAACTTAACACAAAAGTTTAAGGCAATGAGGTGGCGGACAAAGAGCAGCGAATGAAAAATGGTTTTTTGATGCAGAAAGTATGGAGTGTGTCAAAAAATACAAATATTTATCTTGGTGTATGTTTTTCAAAAACCTTTATATGGACTCCATTTTCAAGGAAAAGCTGCAAAAGGCACTAAAGCAGTTTCTACTGGTTTGGGGATGCAAAAAAAATTCAACGCAGTTGAGAACCTTTTAAGGCATGATCTTAAGCATCACCATCGAAGATTTAAAAGCACTAAAAGACACCTGTACGGAATAATCGGAAGAGGGAAGAGTAGATGAGCAATGTAGATCAGATTCTATCGCTGAAGCAACTGGGTCATTGTTTAGATCAAATTCTAGCCATCTTAACCAAAATCTAGCATAAAAAGAACTACTTCAGCGATACACATACGGCCAATTTTTTCACACAGTAATTACGATTGATCCGGTTTTTGTTCACACAAAAAAAAAAAAAATTTGTTCAGCGAAGTTAAATCCTAGTACTATTTAGGCTCTTCAAAAACAAACAAAAATATTGTATTTTACCAGTCCTTAGTATCAACTCATTTCCAATTTTCTGCGGCTCATGGAGTCGCAAAGGGAAACAAATTATATTTGTGGTTTTCCTAATGAGCAGCTCGTTTAATACAAGCCGAACTTAAAACTGATTCGAATTGTAATCTATCCGCCAAATATACATCTCGGACCGTTCGGTACTTTATGAATACATTGACAGTCGACTTTACAGTTTGGGCTTGTCTTTTTGGAATAATCTGAAGGAGCAACACCAAGCATACATAATGTTCATCTCCCAAAAGAACTACTACAACATTTGCTATAGCTGGGCAGGACAGCGTGCGTAGCAGGTAAACTTAGTGTTTATTCAACAGTGGAATCAGCTATTTGATAGATTCTATCCATTGAATATGGGTGGCATATGTAGTTGACCAGATTTGACAAGCGAACTAAAAGCAATCTCGTACGAGTCCAACATAAAGAGACTTCATAGCAAAAGGGTCGTTAAGCTCTTTCGACCAACGGCTAATCATTCCCAGTCTTAATTTTGTTGTGTACTATGTAGTCAATGTGGCTAAGCTTTCGATCAAAGAGCACTCCGAGGTCATTCAAATTTTGGCATCATTCTAGAAAGTGTCTGTTTAATGCAAAATGCACTTGGTGATCGACAGACCTCCGATAGAAAGTCATAATTTTGCACTTTAACATGTTCAGTTATAATTTATTAATCGCAGTCCATTTCAGAAGAACATCAAAATCGTTTTGTATAAGAAGAAAAAAAGTATCTTGGCATCGTCGCAGAGGAGAATCTTTGAGTGATGAAGCACATGAGGCAAGTCATAGGTGTATAGGAAATGGTACCCGTGGTATGATGGTTAGCATGTCTGCCTTTTAATTCAGAGGTTCGTGGTTCGAATCCAAACAGAGACAAAATTGTTTTTCCACGGGTGTCGCCTTTCGCGAGGAATTGGCACTTTCTTCGATAATTAATTCATTGCCATCAAAAGCGCTTTCTCGATTAGCCGTGCGAAACCGGCAGAAAATCGTAGGTCCCCTTGATTCCCCACAAGGCATGGTTGTGAGAAATGCGTTAGGCCCTACGGTTCCTCGCTCTGTTGCGCCACCCTATTTATTTAATTCAATTATTTAAATAGAGAAGTTCTAAATGGCTTCCTTGTGGTACTCCAGATGAAACATCTATCGGTGTTGAAAGACAAATTTTGAATTTCACGTATTGGGTTCGACCATTTCAAGTATGAAAGAAACCATTTTTGAAGAGAACTACTATCACAGCCATGTTGATTCAACTTTTTTCAGATACGATGGTTTAGTTGGTCAATTTGCCAATATGTCATCAATTTGTTGGCCAATCGCAAATCATGCTCAGACTCAGATGTGTGATGTAAGCTTCATTAAATATGAAACAATGGATCGTCCATGGAAAAACCCATGTTGCTGTGGTGAAATATACATATACCTGGTTTCAATTTAAAAAACATAAATTTTACCACCAGTGATTCAAATAACTTCGGAATACAGCTCAGTTTTGCGATGACCCTGTAGTTGGAAGCAATAGCACGTTATCCAGATTTGTAAAGGGGTGAAATACATGAACTCGTTGAAAAGATAGCACAAGACTCCACACAAAAATTTGGAGCAACTTCGGATTATGCATTCAGGAATTTCATCATAAATTTTGATTTTCCAGCCAACATCTCTCACTCTCAGTAAAAGACTGAGGTTCAGTGCTGCCGTTCGATGAATTGACAAAAACAGGAGATTTCCTGTTCAACGGGTTGAAAAAACAGGAGATTTAATTTTTTTCGAATAGAACGTCCAACTGGACTCGAATGTGTTAGTGAACCTCGCTTACGTCGGTATTTATCAATAACGTGCTGGCATCACCTTAAATCAAATAAAGACTTAGCAATGTTTCTTCTAAATTGTATAAGAATGCTATGCAGAGAGTTGAAAACTCGATACATCAACCTTGTGATGAAAAAAATTCTAAGGTTTCTGTTTGGTCTCACCAAACTAAACTGGAAATTCATTTATTTATTTTTTATTTATTTTTTCAAAACAAAACTTAATTACTATTCAAAGCAAACAAAATATATAACTTATAAAATTATCCAAAAACTAAACAAAAAAATTTCATGTTCACAATTACATATTTTTAAATGTATGACTTACTAATCAAAAAAGAATTAAAAACTAAAATAAAATAGGACAATGGGTGATATGCATAAAACGGCAGTATTTACTGAAAGTAAATGCTAAGAGTATGTACTTTTATTTTAAGTAAAAGGTTGATTTTACAGTATTTACTTCATTTCGTATGCATAAAAAAAAGTTCCTACTTAAGGCATATACTTTCAGTATTTACTAAATTCATCCAAGTAATTACTAGAATTCATCTAAAATTGATAGTAAATACTTTTATTTTCTTGTTTCCTTCATAATTCTTTTGAATGAAATTGTTGTTTTGGTAGCTTTACCGCTACCGCTATGACTATTGAAATCAACTGTTTATTTTATTCTTGTTTTGTTTACATCTGTGTCTGGTCTCTGGTATTTTGTAAGTCGCAAATTGAAAGTCAACTTATTAGTCATGACTAGCACAGGCTTTTCAATTAGCCAAATGCACTTAGCTTTTGTTCGCATTTTGAAAAAACATAGAGCTTTTCGTCTCAAAACGATATAACTGTTTAAAATTAGCCCCAAAATCCGACCTTCGATCTTTATATACTTTATTAGAATTAATACGCACAAATGCTGCCATTTTAGTAAATATTATTAGCTGCAACAAAATTTAATTATAAACAACACTCTGATTTATTCGAAATTTGACGCAACACTGATATTTTTTCGCTTCCCACCTACCTAATATATGGTTTGAATCAAAAAAGTATGTACTATGAAATTTCCAACTTGCTATTTAGCAAACTTAAAAAAACCAAGTATTTGCTACAGAAAAATAGTACCTACTAGTTCTTATGCATACGGATTGAAGTATGTACTAAAAAAGTTCATCCAAAAAAGTAAAAACTATTCTCGAAAGCAAATACTTAATTTTCAGCATTTGCCGCATTTTTATGCATACCAAAAATAGTATATACTTAGAAATTCTCAAGTAAAAGCATTTACTATGTTTTATGCATACCACCCAATATATCAGTCTTTTAGTTGAAATTATTATTTAAAATATAATCACATGTTTTCTCATTGATTTTTCACTAAATTCAAATGTGTTTCCGTAATTTGGAATGCCGTACAATTCAAATCATCTTCTTTTAAGTGCGATCTTATGACAGCAATAGCATTGAGAGTCTTATTCCCTAAACAGTTTCGTTTTTTTGTTTTTGCATCGGTAACAATGCTGAAAATTCGCTCACATTCTGCATTTGAGTGTGGCAAACTTAAAACAATCTCAGCCAATTTAAAGATATTTTTAAAAATTAGTTCATCGTTGTAATCTTTGATACCTGCAATCATGTTCCAAAATTCTTCAATACCTGCGTCTTTTACTTTTTGTCTTTCTTCTTCTTTAAAGTACGTAGGCAAACTATGCCACTCGTTTAAAAGATCAACTGTATTTATCAATTTTGAAAAATGATTACAAAGTCTTTGCAAACAATTAAAGTTTTGTGTTCTGTTTAAATTAAGAGCTATACAAGGATCTACAAATTGAAACTGTTGAAAAAGTAAACTATCTATTGGAAAACGTTTTTTTATTTCACTGCATCCTTAATGTTCCCGAATATTTTCAACATCTTCAATCAAAAAAACTGATTTTCTTAAAAATTCCTCACATTCGGCCCCCAAATAAATCTGAGACAAGTTTTTTATAATTATCAGCATCTGAAATACCAACAGAAATATTTAATTTATCTGGCAAAATGAAATTATTAGAACTCGAGGTAGAACTTGAACAGGTATGTTCTTTTATAATATCTTTTCTTGAAGATGAAGAATATTGTGGTACGAGGATAAAAAAAATTATTATGAACTTATGATAAATATTTGTAAAAAGTAATAAAATGTTTGACTACTGAGTTACTCAATGTAATAGTTAGAAAAGTCAGAAAAACAGTAGAATTTTGAAAAATTTGCCTTGGTAACAGGAGACAGGAGATTGGACTTTTTTAGAGTGAAAAAACAGTAGTCTACTGTCATGACAGTAGAAACGGCAGCACTGCTGAGGTTGTAAATTATTTGTGTTGATTGTTGTCAAGGAAATATTTTCATCATCATCCTCACTAGATTTGTGAACTGTTTTAAAATATTCTGCAAAGGAGCAAGTCTCAGAGTCACAAATTTTTGTTTCTATAAGGGAGGGAAGGGGGATCTGGTGTCTGTTTCCATTTCTTTCAATAAAACTCCAGAACAATGAGGGATACGTTTTCAAATTTGATTGGCCGTCAAGATGTATCTATCGATGTTTTTTAGCCAACTCTTTAATGTCGAATGAATAGTAAAACTATTGTAAGTGTTTGTTTATACAAAATCTCCTTTTCAATTTTTTGTAGAGACAGGTCTTATGGTTTTTTAACTTACAATTCAGCTCTGAACCACTGGCTGAAGGAGTTACTAATCGGTCTAATCCGCTTTTGTTGAATGTGTAAAGCAAAACACTCAAACAAGGCGTTGAAGTCTATATTTTGGAACTTAACGTTCCAATCTATGTCGAAAAGAGTATTGTTTAACCCAGTATAATCAGCTGATTTGAAATTGAATTTTAGTATAAGGTATAATATTAGTTTTCGTTCAATCGTACTCAGGAGTTGATGTTTCCAACTAAAACTTAAGGGGTGGATGGTATTGAACTTTATATAGAACTGGATCAGCTCGGCGGCCAAGAAGTGCGTTTGAATCATCACATAAAATAAGATCCTGATTTATCTAAAGTTCGTTCTGAATCCCATTAAATTGGAAATGAAGGGTTGTACTTTGTCCATAAAGTCGACATAGATTAGAATCAACGAAGTTGGTGAAAAGTATCGGACACTACATTCCCAATATGACTCCACCAACCAATTAGAGCCAAATAGTGTAGCCTTTGGCCAATATTGAATATAGTTCTAGTATACCAAAGAGAACCTTGGTGACTAATTTAAACATTTTCAAGTCTGGGTAAAAATTTCATAAGAATCATGAAGAGACTAGGATTTCTGTTTTTTCTTAAACACCCTCGACTACTCTACCAACACCCTCGAGGTATTTTATTTGAATTAACAAGAAACAATATCACGTAGGTATTTAAGAAATAGAAATCCAACAGTAATTGTCTGTCTTCCGGAACCCCAAACGCCACGACGCACCGACCCAATCCCCCCTGAGTTAATTATTAAAGTTGTACAAATGGAAATATATGCAAAAGCTCCACACACTAACTTTTAGTGACAAGTACCTTTGGGCATGTAAGATAAAAAAAAATGCTTTCTGTACGTCATAGTCACTGAATAGCAAAGCCCACAACCCTACACATATGTAGGTACATAATATATTCGTTCGTGTGTCGGAAGGATATATTCCACGAGAGAAGTGTTGTCTCATAAAAATGTACATTTTTATTCTTTGGTATTTTTATGATTAACACTCAGCAATGCGGATGTGCTTTGAATGAATGTAACATGAGCAGAGCATGTAAACGCAACGGGTAACAGTTTTGCTGTGCGGTTACGAGTTATTTACATAAATATAGGTGGCTATGGCTATGCTTCCCTACTTCTAGATAAACCTATGCGGGTTATGGTAATTTTGAGGGACTTTATTAAGGAAACTCCTACTTACTCAACTCATTTGTGGGAATTTGATTCTTTTTTTTTTAAGTTTAGGAAGTGTTGTATTGTGTTTATTTAAAGGCGGTGGTGCAGGTATCAAAAAAAACAAAAGGAGCAGAAAGCTCGCCGTAAATAGGTCTTCAGGAATTCAGAAAAGTCGAAAGGTAAGAAACGTTCACTTAACATGTATCTTCGAATAAGACTCGCATTATTTCTTTTGTAAGGTAGTTTTAAGTGACCATTGAATTTTGAAAGCAAATTGAATTTAATTCACTGAATCTACCCATGATTTACTTCTGGCAGGGGCGAACGCAGGGGGGGGTTTTGGGGGTTGAAACCCCCCCCGAAATTTGTGAAATAAAAAAATAACCACTAGTTTTTTAAAACAAAAACCAAAATATAAAACATGGAAACATAAAATTCATCTGAAAATTTCATTCTGTCAACGAAAAAATTCCTTCAAATGCGGAAGCTATTTCTATCGATAAGTTAATTTGCAGGTATTTCATATGTTTTGGAATGACTTTGGTTTTGGTATGTTTTTAGCATGATCACCCTTTTCTAGTGTAAGTAAATTTGATATGTTGATGTGGAGGTAGTATTGGGTCGTATACAACGGGACCTGCGATAGAAATATATGAAAATTCACTTTCCTACTTACTTGCAAACACTTCGCATTGGTCGCTTCAAAACTAACGGCAGGTGCGACCGAGACACATCGTATCGGTCACTCCAAAACTAACGGCAGTCGCGACCGACATCTACGAAAATTAAAATTTTCATCACACATACTAAAAGCCAGTCGCTCTGGCTCTGTATAAGAATGGGATCGACAACGGCAACTAGGAAAGGGTGTACTTATGTATGAATAAGCATTTGCATACCCATGAACATTGCTTGAGTATGCCAAACGAAAAACGGCCCAACAACTTTATAGACACCTTAAATGTTTGCGATTCGTCCCTATATAAAACAGTTAATCTTTTTATGCAGATCAGCGCGACACTTCCGGTATCCGTGGCTTCAAGCGAGCGATCTTTTTCATGTCTGCGCAGATTAAAAACTTATCTGCGAGGAAGAACCAGCGAGGAGCGACTAAACGGTTTGATGTTGCTGAACATCTATAGGAGTATTGAGGTTGACTATGAGGACGTTATAAATATAAAAATGGCAAAAGTTCCAAGGCGAATTGGTTTTAATTTATAAAATACTAGCTGTGCCCGCGACTTCGTCCGCGTGGAATAGTGACTTTCGGCAGCATTTTTAATTTTTCAGTAACCTATTGTTATATAATTTTACTTAAGTACATTTTTGCACACGATGTTCTTACTTTTTTCATCTTTTGCCAAATAAAATTTATTTGCCGTAAGTACTTCCGTTCACATGGATATAATGGAACAAAGAAAAAAACCAAATAGACATATTTAATTTTGGAATTTTTGTAATATTAGTAACGACTCCCGTTCCCGTGGGAATATGGTGATAGTTCTCATAGGAATATGGGAATGAGTTAAAGTTTATGTTACTCGCTCGGGAATAGTGTAGCATTGTAACGGTGGAAGAAGTTTTGAAATCGGTGCAGTAGTTTCTAAGTTCTCGTTTACGTTCCCGTTCCCTTGGGAATTGGGATAAAACATCAAGTCTTTGTCTTTCCTCAGGTCTTATACTACCTCTGTACAAAATTTCATTTGAATTGGTTCAGTTGTTTGGGCGGGAGACGGTAACATAGAAAGACGAACAGACAGAGCTACTTTTGCATTTATAATATTAGTAAGGACCGGTTCCCGTGGAAGTATTCGGATGAAATGTAGCCTATGTCCTTCTTCAGGTTCTAGATCATCTCTGTATAAAATTTTACTTAAATCGATACAGTGGTTTGGGCGGGAGATGGTAACATAGAAAGAAGGACAGACAGAGCTTCTTTCGTACTTATTATAGTAGTCAGGACTCCCGTTCCTGTAGGAAAATGGGGATGAGTTAAAGTTAATGTTACTTGAAGATATTGAGGCATTCTAACGGTGGAAGAATTTTTAAAATCGGTGCTGTAGTTTCTAGGTTCCTGTATACGTTCCCGTTCTCATTAGAATATAGGGATAAAATGCATAGCCTATGTCCTCCCTCATGTTATAGACTATATCTGTACCAAATTTCATTCAAATCGGTTTAGTAGTTTGGGCGGGAGACGGTTACATAGAAAGCTGGACAGACAGAGTTACTTTCACATTTATAATATTAGTTAGGATTGTTCCTAGCAATGTATTTAAATAAATCAATACAGAGTATAAAAAAGCATAAAAATATTAAAAACAAATTGTTCGTTCATATTTAATATATTTTTTCAAAACCCCCCCCGAAAAATTTTTCTGCGTTCGCCCCTGACTTCTGCAGTCTTAACTTCGGTCAAAAACCGACGCACACCCTACTGTAAGTTGAAGACCGATATATACCACACTTCTTCAAAACTGAAAAGTTTTTTGTCCAGCTTTCGTGACTCAAAGAACTAAAACAAATTTTTTTTCTCAAAACTAAATCTGTATTAGATCCGCAAAAAAGTAATCGCGATTTTCCTCATTCTATGGATCTCAATTCTTCTTCTTTCCATTTCCGGCGTTACGAGTAGTGATCTTGAAGCGATCACAACTCTCCCACTTTTCTGCTTCACACTAGTGATCCGCCTGTGGGGTACGCCGCGTTGACCTCAGAAAGCGTCGGCAAGCCTCCCGGTTTTGGATTGTTCCATGTCTGAGGCCAACCAAATGCTGCTGTTTCTGCATTTGCTTGTACCAGGAGTGTTATGGCCTGCCTTTTCTTTTTCGTCGCGAATTTGTTGAAACGTTGTACGATATTGCCTTTTGGACGGGGTTCTGCGGATCTCTACTTTGAACATGACAATACCAACTGAGCCAGTCGTGCTGAATTTTGTCCAAGATGGTGCTTTTGACATGAAGGCTTCCACGGATCTTAGTACTTCTATTCTATGGATCTCAATAAAATTTATTACTAGCAACATACCCTTATCCAGCTTAAGAGCATTTTTTTTTTAAATATAGCAATGGTTTAAATCAAGGGGTTATCATTTATCAATACCCCAATAATGTTAAAAGACATCTCGAGCAGAGTTTCGTAAATCATTCCACGTACGTGTTGTGCGATTAAAATATGAATCTCTATACTTAATGTTACTTTCGATGAATTCGGGCTCAAGGTGAAACTGATGAGCATTTAAAGCAAGGCGAATATTGCGGTTAATGATGATGAGCTCCTGTTTTTTTGTGGATATACGATTTATTACTTGTAGTCAGATTAGGACTGAAGAATTTTCTCCATCGTTTTTAGAAACCTAAGCATTCCACAAAGCTTTTGATGACTTCAAATTTGTTGTCAAGCGAAACAGTTAGTATAATAAGTAGCTTTTGACAAGAGATTGTTAACGAAAATAAGGAAGAGAGTCAGAGCAAAAACGGAGCCCTGGGGCACACCAGCATTTATAAAGTGGGTATCAGACTCAAAAGCAATAATCTTACTTTCTCTAAAACAGTGAAGAGATAGCTTCTCGGTGAGATATCCCATCAAATATCCATTGGACATTAAGCCGTATACTGACGGCTCATGAGTTGACGGTTAATCAACGTTTCCATGACCATGAGAAGCAGGCATTTTAGTGCAGTTGGACGGTAATTGGGAAAGGAGAAAGATTCGGGACGGGATGGACAAATGTAGTTTTCCAGTTGCTCGAGAGGACCCCAAAAGAATAGGAAAGATAAAAAAGCTAACAACGTCGAGACGTTATTAGGGAATATCATTTATTAACGTTTTGGTAAAAAAATTTTGCGGTATTCTACTAAACAGAATAGAAAAGTGGGTTGAAATTAACCACATTTTAACGGACTTCCAAGTGGGTTTTTGGAAAAACTATTGTACTGTGGAGGAGATATTTCTGTTAACATCAATTGTCAAGGCATTCCAAGCCAGGAAAAAGAAGGTTTACACTTTCCTTATTGGTTTTAAGGCAGTGCACTTATGTAAACTCTCCCAACTCGGAATCTCAACGAATCTTTTGAAAATATTAAGAAATATGTATGCTGGTACAGAAGCAGCGGTATGGGATGGATCTAAGTTCTCACAATGGTTTGATACTAACATTGGTGTTAAACAAGGATGTCCCCTGAGTGCTTTGCTATTTACATTGTATATTAACGATATTAGCACATAGGTTAGGTTAGGTTAGGTTGAATGGGGGGTGCAGCCACAAGTGGCAACACCTCACTCGGATCTCGAGGATCCATTGTGCTCCCCGCGAAATCAGAGGATGAGGAAATGGGAGGATTGGAGAGGTGGATGGTTATTGTGGTAGGGAACTCCCACTGAACCGTTTGGAGCCCTGAGTAAATTTCAGGACGTTGCTCAGTGGGAGGTTAGAGATGTCGCCCAGTTCGTCGAAGAAGTATTCTCCGAGGATTTTTTTCCGAGTGTGGGCTAAGCTAGGACACTCACAGAGGAAGTGGAAAGATCCCTCCTCTGCCTCCTCATCTTGGCATCCTATGTAGTCGGATGTGCTAATGCCCATTCTCATCATGTGGGTACCCAACGAGTTGTGACCCGTGAGAATTCCAATCAACAGAGAGAGCCGAGGTCTGCTTAGCTGGTAGAGAAATTCTGTTTTTTTCTTGGAAATATCTGGCCAAAGGTTTCTAGAGACTCGGCATTTTTCTAAAGATGACCACCTGTCATTGGCGATTTTTAGAAAATTGTGTTTGATTCTGCTTTTTTCTTGCTCTAGTGGCTTTAGAACTGAAGTGTTCGCTTCGCTGGATTCGAGTGCTGACCCGATTTTTGCCAGCTTATCCGCCATTTCATTACCGATAATGTCACGATGTCCAGGAACCCAAGTTAAACTAACTGTGTTTGTCTCACTGAGCAGTCTAAGGTTACTGCGACAGCTGTCTACTAGCCTGGATTTTGTGATAATGGATGAGATAGCTTTAATGGCCGCCTGACTGTCTACAAAAAAGTCAATATTTTTGTTGATCAAGTTTTGCGTAGCAAGGTGCTTCGCGGCTTCGCACACTGCGAGTACTTCTGCTTGAAAGACACTGCAGAAGTCGGGAAGCTTTGTTGATCTATTCATGTTAGGGTAGTCTGAGAAGATACCTGATCCTAACCCTTCGTCTGTTTTGGAACCATCTGTGAAGACGGAAATGTGATTTTCTTTTATAACCCTGTTTTCCTCCCAGCTTTCTCTAGTCGGAAAGACTGTTAGGGCCACTGGATTGAAATCAATATGCGGGGGGGTATAGTCTGTTTGGATGTCTATATCTGTATGGTTCATGATGGTTCTATGGCCTGATATGCCTGTTTTCCAATTGTTGCATTGTTTGAGTCGCAGTGCGCTTTTGGCCGCCATCTCCTTAGTAAAGAGATCTAGGGGGGCTAGCGATAGGAAGGCTTCCAGAGCTGCAGTTGGTGTTGTTCTCATGGCACTAGTTGAACCAATGCATGCAAGCCTTTGGATTTTGGTCATGGTCTTAAGGTTTGAAGCCTTCTCTAATGATGGCCACCAGACTAGACAGGCATATGTGAGGATTGGTCTTATTATGGATGTATACATCCAGTGAATGGTTTTGTGACCAGGTCCCCATTTTTTACCAAAAATTCTACTACAAGTGTAGAAAGCGATTTGAGCTTTCCTTTCTCTTTCTTTTAAATTTTCTTTCCAGTTAAGTTTACGATCAAGGACAATTCCGAGATATTTTGCCGTACCAGATAAGTTTATTGGTATTCCATTAATGGAGGGAGGAAGTATATCTGGAATGTTACGTTTTCTCGTAAACAGAACAAGTTCTGTTTTTGTAGGGTTGACGTTTAGCCCACATATATATCTATTTGGTGGAATTCGGATGGCGGACATTACAATTAATGTTCTTTTATATGCGGACGATCTAGTGATCCGTTCAGAGTCACCAGAAAACTTGCAGCTCATGATAAATCGGTTATCAACAAACTGCAACACATGGGGTCTAACAATAAATTTTAAATTCAGATTTAGATTTATTTCAAAAACAGTGGCTTTCTACAGTAAGATGAATCTTATAACGTACAATTTTCTTAAAGTTTGTAGATAACAATAACACATTAACAATTTAATTTCAAAGTTTTATAATGCTTAATATATCAATTAAGTAAATTTGAGAACTTTTATTTGAAAAGATATATTCAAAAACTGACCCATAAAAGCAAATGGGAAAAGGAAATAGAACAGGAAAAAAGAAATATAAAAAAAAGAGTAAGTATAGGAATAGAGACAAAAAGAGAAAAGAAAGAATATTAAAAACAAGAAAAATAGCTTTTTAAAAGATTGCTGAAGTCTTTGTCTAACAATAAATGCTGAAAAATCCAAAGTCATGGTATTCGCAGGTTCTTCTTATAATCTGGTTAAAGAAAGTAGGTTCTTCAGTGGCCATTGTCTTGAAATCACTAAAGATTACAATTATTTAGGCGTCAAGTTGAACAAAACAAATACAAAATATTCGAATGTGTTGTAAAAACATCTCTTCGCTATGCGGCACAAGTTTCCGGAACGGATGAGTTTGAAAATCGTAGAAAAGATCTAATGAAATTTTATAAAAAAACTTTTTAATTTACCAAATGGAACACCTAACTACTCAATTTATTTGGAAACAGGACTTGCTAAAGCTGTGGAGAAGTTATCTAATTTGACTTGAATAACTTAGTTCAACTAAAAGAGCAGCTTAACAACTTAATTCAAAAACACGAGGACAAGGTGCGAGAAAAACTAGTAGCAGAAGCTAAGCAGTCTGAGAGCAGAATGATTTACTCACAACTCAATCATAACCTGCTGAACAATAATAATTTTCAAGAATTCAATTATAAAGAAATATCGCTAATATTCAAATTCAGATATGAACTCTTAGCCTTAAATGGCAGCCCATACAACGGAAGTTTACAGCAATTCTGTACTCTCTGCAACATTAAAGCAAAAGAAGTAAGCAAGACTGCTTTCATTTTATAAGTATCTGTCCAGTACTTTAACCTTAAAGACGAATACAATGAAAGAAACATTAGTTTTATTAAATAGTGAGAATTGGAAAGTATTGTACTGTTTTTTAAATTCAATTTATAAGTACCGATATAAATTAATGACTGAATTCATTTAAATCAATTCATCTAAATTTAATTATATAAATGTACAGTACATATATACTTTGCCAACTGAGCTGACGGCTACGCCAAAGCTTTAAATCGTTGTGTTTATTCAAACCGTATTGAAATATTGTTAAATAAAATGAATTACTTACTTACCTACTTACTTACTTAGAAAAGCTTACGCAATAGTTAAGTAAGGGGCCAGTTATAGCGATCAGGAAAACGAATCCGGAAAAATGTTTGAAAGGAATAATCACTATGTTTTCGTTACAATTGAATAACAAATGTAATGTAGCTATACAGCGGGGAATAGACGATACAATTATCGTACCGATAATCATACATCGCATGGTATGAATGTATAGGGTGTATGCAAAAAATTTCGATTGCTTCGACATCGCAATGTCGAATGCCTTGAACTGAGAACCAAATTCGGTAGTATGCGATCTAAGCCACATACGACGATTGCATCGTGTATTCCCCGCTTAAGAATACGCTTCTCGAGGCTACGACGGCGACGGCGACGACCGGGCCAGGTAGAGTGGATGGACATCAACGCTCCGATTCGACGGGTTTTCGAAAGCACATTGCAGGGAAATAGTGTTTCTTAAACATCGATAGGCTATCGATAGTAAAAAACTATCGATAGCTGTTTTTAATATCGTCTTTTTATGAAAATTCACCAAATTTATTCACCCCAAGAGCTTTAATACCCAATAGAAACTGGTTTTCAGCACACCCGAAATCACTGGAAAACCACTGGAGACTGAAGGTTGTTGCTTACGACATTGTATATGAAATCTATAGTATTATCGATTAACAATAGCTATGCCAGAAAGCCATCTACATATCCGCTACCGCGCTAGAAACTACAGGTAAATGTTAATACGCTGGCTTATATAAAGATGGCTTTCTGGCACTGTTTAATAATGTTATGCTTAAATATTTGATTCACTTGGATCTTGTTCTCTGTTCAACCAGTTGGTTGAGTTTTCTTGTGTTTTATTTGAAGGTAAAGTTACCGTAAGTTCTTATTTTGGATTTTGTTATTTTATTCCTTAACAAATTTGTATCTATTATTTCTTTTCTTAAAAAGTGGTGAGTATATTAATTGCATAAGACTTTTTGCCATGCATAAGGGCGTTAAAATCGCTTTGTAGATACTTCATCGAGTCTAATTTTGTGATTGATATGATTGCTTTATATCAAGTAAAAACTATCGATAGTATCGATAGTATCTATAGTTTTTCTTAAAAACTATCGATACTATCGAAACCGCCGCCTATCGATGTTTTAGGAACACTGAGGGAAATCGTGCAGAGACAACCCCCCGTTTTAGGTGGCACAATAAAATGGAAGAAGACCTCAACCGAATAAGAGTGCAAACAGTGTTGTTCCTCTACGCGTCGACTTTGATTGTCTACCTTTCTACGTAGACAATTGTGTCAACAATGTAGACAATGTAGACAATGAAGTCGACAATGTAGACAATGACGATATTTCATTCTCATCTGTCATTCTCGATTGTTCAATTAAATATCGAAAAATTGAGTTCTTTGATAATAAAATTATGTCTGGTCGACGCAAAAATAAAGCATTTGATGAATTGGGTTTCCTCTGAATGAAATCCAACAACAAATATATAGCATATTGCACAGTGTGCAATAAAAATTTACATAACACTGCAGAAAGCCGTCTGCGCAGCCACAGGTAAATATAGAAACGTATTAGATAAACCATAAAATCATATTATTTATTGACCATTGACCATATGCTTTAACATTCTATTTGGAAAGGAATGCCTGCAAACCATCCCAATCACCTGAGGCATCTGAATCCGGTGATGTTTCTATGATTGTTTTTATTGATGACAATGATCTAAGCTCGAGCTCCGGCATTCAAAACTCTGAGACGGTAGTAAAAAATTGTGTTTTTGAATAAAATTTGAAACTCAAAATGTTAATTGTTAGATGTCTATCTCTCTTACAAACGATGTTGACAACAATAGTGCGTATGTTTTAAATAGCTGTGTAAGTATATTTATTTTACTAAAATCAATCAAATTGAATCTGACACATTCTCTGTAGGAAGCAGCTGACAAAACCGACCCATTGAACAGTTGTTCAACTCATGATCCAACAACTGTTACCTATACTGATTCAAGCGAAATCCAATCTCAAGTTGCGACAACAAGCTTATCATTTTCATTGAGTTCCAACAGTTGCAGTTCCTCATCATTGTCGTTGGGCCCACCCCCACCTGTAACAACTTTCAATAAGAACATACAACGATCGAAACGTTGTCCAACCCCATCAAACTCTGTTTCTAAATTTATGGACCGATTGACGGAAAGAGAGGAAGACGAGTTGAATGAAGCCTTGGGTGAACTGGTGTTTGGATGCAACATTCCGTTAAGAATTGTTGATTCAAATCATTTTATAAAAATTTAATAAAAAAAATTCGACCTACGTATGCAGATAAGGTTCCAGGTCGAAAAAAACTTTCAACAACGCTGTTGGATTAGGCTTATAATAAATGTGTTTCTTCAATTAAAGCATCTATCAGTTCGGATTCTGTTTTGCTGATTGACGGCTGCAAGACTGTCGTCTCAATGCTACATAATGCTGAAGGCGAACAAGCATTTCTTCAGGCCTGGGACCTATCTGGAGAATCAGAGACTGCGGAAAAGCTAACAAACATACTTTCAGAATCTGTAGATATTGCAAAAGAAATTTACTCCACTCAAGTTTACGCTGTTGTATCTGACAACGCCAGCACTATGAAGAGAATGGGAAAAAATGCAGAGCATTTTTTATGCATAGCACTTGTCGTAGTCATATTAGAAATCTTTTAGCCAAAGACTTAATCGACAAAAATATTAATGCCAAGGCTGCTTTGATTTTAAAACAGTTCAAACAAGTAGATTTTGATAAAATGGTAGTAAATCGTGGAGGCTCCAGAACTATACTGTCCTGTGAAACCAGATGGTGTTCATACCGTGATTCATATAAATGCTTGGTAAAAAATTATGATAAAAATTGTAGCAGCAGAATCAACTACCAAAAAAATAAAGCAGACTGTAGCTTTGTTGATGTTTGATGAAAACTTTATTGATGATGTTAAGAATTACATCGAGCTTCTTGATCCAGTCTGCACTTTAATAGACAGGTGTCAAGCGGTTTATTGTTCTGCTGGAGAAGCAGTTCATCTTTGGTTGAGTTTAAAACTCCCAGATAGATTTAAGGCGCAACACGAAACATCTTTGAAATCGCGCGTGGATATGGCTCTCAACAAATATGCTCTCTCGGCTTATTATTTACATCCTCATTTTGACAATGGAAAGCTGACGGTAAGTCAAAATGAAATCGTGTGCCAGATTTTGTTTAAGCATCTGAATAGTGATGGAATTGAAGATTGGGACTATTTTAATAGAAAAATCAACTTTTTTAAGATTCTTTATGAAAACGATATTAAAAAACCAATTGTTTTTTGGAATATGGCCTCTATAAAACATCCAAATCTGGCAAATTAGGCAAAAAAAACTTATTCTTATTCCAGCCTCTTCCGCTCAAATTGAAAGAGTTTTTTGAAGTTGGTCGCATGTTCATTCCATGTCGAGAAACCGCTTGACTTTTAAACGATCGAAGAAACTCCTTCATCTTTATTATTCAGAGATGAGAATCGAGGATAAACAATATAATTGTTTTGATGAAGACGTCCAAGACGAAAATGAATAATTTTGTATTTACGAGTATGCACATAAGAATTTACGATTTTTTATTTTTGTTATTTTTGTTGAAATAAATAAAAATGCATAGTGAAAATTTGTTTTGTTTATATGATTAAGAAGACAAAAAAAAGTTAAAAAATTGAAATAAAATTGATTGTCTACATTGACATGTAGACAATGATGAATTGTCTACGTTGAATTGTCTACACGTAGACAATCGTGTAGTCTACATTTTTTGTCTACATGGAACAACACTGTGCAAAACTGGAAAGAGAGACGTATGAAAAAAAAACGTTCACAAATTTGACTTATAAATTAAGAAAAAGAAAATCCTTTGTGGATTTTTGACAGACTAGTTAAGGGGTAATTTTTGAGTAGTAAGACTCCCACAGTTCTCGATATCGACTACTACTAAGCGTCTTTAAAAACTTTCCATCGGGTATTTAAAAAACTGAACGTAAAATAAAATTTATCTTTGTATGTTATTACACGGAATTTAGTTGCTGCTTTCCCTTTATTGATACCTGCCACAAATAATTTTTCAAAAAAAAAAAAATTTATTACAGCTCCCTACTTACTTTTCACATTAACATAAAGAGACTCCTGCTTAGGCTTTAAGTCCACACAATCAGGTCATTGATCTGATGAAATATTCGTTTACGACAACACATAAATAACAATACTTACGTTATGCAGCCACAGCAATTTCCTCCATTGCGGGTTTGATTGGACGTGACACTCAAAGTACACATCGTCTCCCTCTTTAATATCATCTGACGAAAGTGTCGAACCTAAACGCAATGTAACCAATGGTGGATCTGTAAGGAAAAAAGAGAAAAATTATAAACTGTTGTACAATTTGGCTGTAAGCAAAATCCATTACAGTATCTAACATCACTAGCGTCATTAAAATTCCAATGCAGTAGGTTGGTTGGGTATTTTTTGACGTAGTTAGTCAACTAACTACAGAGGCTATGCCAGTGGTGGTGTTATAGTCATACACCGCGGCGTATTCGATGACCTAAAACTATCCATCGGCTCTATTGGAGAGACTACTCAACCAATGCTTTCGTCATTAAACAAATTTAGCCCAAGGATTTCGGCCAAGTACACACGAGGACCTTTATGGTCAAGTTATCCGCAAGGCATATAAAGAAATATTGTTTGACCCATCAGAACCTCAGAATGCCAGAAGTTTAACAGAACGAATCAACTTCACGATATACATTGCCCTCAAACCGTAGACTACAGCCAGTCCGTTTGGCTAATTTGATTCGATTTGAAAGGCAATCGTGGTTGTCAGACTTTCGGAGGCAGCGATTAAGCTTCATGAGGTTGATATCCCACAACCACAGTTATATGGTGGCAGTATCTACCAACAAATACAGCGTTCATCACGAGAAGGTATTTGATCTAGAATTTCTCCAGGAATATAGTGCCCAGTGATTTAGTTATTAATCTGCTCTCAAACAAGATGTAGTGAAACTTATCCACTTGTGAAATTCGGAAATTATAAACTGTGATGGAAGATGACTTCTATCCGGGTATTATGCTGTGAAGCGTATTCACTGAGATAAGATTGATGGTGACGGCAGCGGGCGAGCATTGTTTTGCACAAATCATGTAGAAGTGGCAGTATTTTTTGAGTCCTTTGTGATGGGGATTCTGTGTTCTCCGGAAGTACGTGAAAGGATTAAATTTCATTTAATTTGAAATCGAACCGAATGGAACTCTTGAAAAACTCAGGTCTATGGGCAAACTACGTTGAATCACGTCAACTCATCTGTTGACCCATAAATTGACATCCCACCTAATACCATAAATGTTTTGAGTAGTCTTTTCCAAATATTGCGATGACGGTAATGAGACTTTTAGGAGTAATACCTAGATGAGATGTGGGATTTTAATCTTATCAGATTTCTTGGATCTGCACCTGGTGCTTGCCGAAAACTGTTAGGTTGAGACGTTGAGAGACAAAATGAGGAAAGGTTTGTAGCATAATCTTGGAAAGTTGTGTTTACCCAAAATATGATTTGAATCATTGCTAGGTTGGTACACGTGATTTCTACTGAACTGTATGGGTGGTATATGTAAAAAAAATTTTTGTTTTGATATCACGACAGCGAACTTTGTAGGTTGGAGAACACCATACTTTTCGAATACTACTTACCCTTTCTTTTTTCAACTCGAGTTCTCCACCTACAGCGCCATCTTTTAGGCCTTAATTCAGTGAAGGTAGGTACGTGCTCACAAATATCACGTTAGATACAAGAGAATGCTAGGAAAATTATAAGCTAAAGCGAGGTACTTGAATTTATTCTTTGAAACCAGAAAATGTCTCAGAATCATACCGAAAAAATTAGAAATGGTTCTAATTCTACTTCTGAATATTAGGCCATTGAGGATTTTAGTTTAAGTTTATTTAATGAATAGTTTTTGAGCTACTTGATTGCCAAATTTTGAAAAAAAAAGTCAAATTTTTTTTTTTTTCAATAAATTTTTTACAATCTTTCCACTTATGTATTAAGGGTCACTTTTTTTTAAATAATTAATGCTCGAATTAGTTTTAAATTAAACACAAACGACTAGAAAAAAAGAATCGAAAGGTACTTTGTCCAGAAAGCTTCACTTCTGCTCAGAGAATAAAGTTCAATTAGTATGGCCCCTTTAGCAGCAGAAGTGGATATTACAAAACCTTACGTGGGAAATATTGCATATATTGCGATATTGAGCTGAGGAGAGGTTTGGGTACAGTCTATTATGGGCACACAAGGACTGCAAAGACAAAGGATTTTTTTATTTTCGAATTTTGCTGTTGCCAAAAGTTCAAGTTTGTCTTAAATATGTACATTGCTTTAATACAATCTAGTCTGGGCCACATTTGACATCAGGTGACCCATATTAGCCATAAACAAAAAAAAAAAAAATAATAAATATGAAATTCCTTAAATTTTTGTTAGGTATTATCTTTTTGTTATGTCAGGTAGTTAATTCTAGCTGACCCGCCGACGGCGATGCCGGCGTAACTCGGGTCCTATGTTGATTTGTTGTTGCTTGAAATATTTTGATGAAATAAGATCTGTTACTGAGAAATATTGAACTATTTAAATGTTAAAAGAATTTTGCAAATCTGTTCAGTAGTTCTTAAGTTCCACTTAAATTTCCCGTTCTCATGATAGTATGGGGATTAGATATGATTTCATGATTTGTATCCTTTGGGGACAACACTGCAATGTAATATAAAAAAAAGATTTCAATCGATTTATTGATTTTTCGAACTCCCGTTTTAGGAATCGGGATTAATGTCGCACTATAACGGTGAAAGAGTTTTTGAAACCGGTCTAGTATTTTCTATGTTCCCGGTTATGTTCCCGTTCCTGAACCATTATGGCGATGAAATATAGCCCATTCATTTCTCTGGCCGTAGACATCTCTGTTCCAAATAACGTTCAAATCCGCTCAGTACTTTAAGTAGTTTTGGATCCTATTCAACCCTAACACTAAGCTTTCGTTTACGTTTCCGTTTCTGTTCCCAAAATAATATGTAGAAGAAATACAGCCTATGCTATTTCCTAAGCTACACTAGGGTGCTTTTTTTGGTAAAAAAATTTTTTTTTCACTCCCAACCCGAAATTTTGTGGAAAATACCTACAAAAAAATTCCCTAAAAATTTGAGCCCTTAATATTAACATTTAGTACTTGCCCAAGGCATGCAAAGACTTCCCATATAAAATACACATAAACTTAAACTTTTTTTCTTAAAAATTCTACAGTTCAGAAGCATTTTATGGTATAGTCTAGGTTCTAGGACATTAGTAGTTTTTCTTTAGAATTAAATGCTCTACAAAAGTGCCCATTGCGGTGAAGTCGTAACGTAACTCACACCGGCGAAGTAGTACGGGTCACCATATAATAATAATAAAATGTCATACTTCCTCAAATTAAAAGCTCAGTATCTCAATAAATGTCGATGTGAGCATATTGATCCTTAGAATTTTTCTGTAGAAAATTAAATTTCCTACAAGTTTGTCAAAAACATTTCTTTTGTAGCTATTATCATTTACGATATAGGGACAAAAAACAAGAATTGAACGAAAGAATTGGGTTTGGTGACCCGTACTACTCCGGTGTGAGTTACGACTTCACCGCAATGAGCACTTTTGTAGAGCATTCAATTCTAAAGAAAATCCACTAATGTCTTAGACTATACCATAAAATGCCTCTGAACTGTAGAATTTTTAAGAAAAAAAGTTTAAGTTTACGTGTATTTTATATTGTAAATCTTTGTATGCCTTGGGCGAGTACTAAATGTTAATATTAAGGGCTCAAATTTTTAGGTATTTTCCACAAAATTTCGGGATGGGAGTGAAAAAGAAAAAAATTGTGAAAAAAAGCACCTACACTCTACACCTTTGGAGAATATTCAACAGAAATAATAAAAATACAAAAAATTGTTCCTCTTTAATTGTGTAAAGAAAAACGTTTAAGAAAAAAAATAAATGTTATATATGCAATGTAAATTTTTATTAAAAAAAAATTATTTAAGAAAAATCGCATTGGAACGGGGGATGGGGAGGTTTTGGGGGTCACATTCCTTCCATTTAGGTGAGATGGGTAGTTTCATAAAAAAACTGATTTTAATTTTTTTGTTTAAATATTTAAAATCGGTTAAGTCACTAAGTACCACCTTAATGGTGTGTTTTTTAGACGTGTGTTTTTCAAGACGATATAAAACGCATATAAGTTAATGTTATGGTCAAGATTTTAGACCTACTATAAAGATAGGGTTTTGCCATTATGTTTTAAAAATAATTTCGGCCAAGTGGCCGAGAATCCCAATTTCCGACCAGTTTTTGGAGCATACAGCAATATTGCCCCGAATATTCTCTTTCAAGGCGTCAATCGTCTCTGGCTACGTAAAGAAGTGACTTCAAATATACCCACAAAGAATAGTCCAGCGGTGATAAATCGTTCGATATTGAAGTAAGCTCACAGGTCGAATTTATGTTAAAGTCGGACGATTGGCGCGTCGTCAACAGCGATTTCATTTATAGACCATTTACCGTACGTGCGCAGTACACACGGGGTAGTGCGGCTTTAATCCTTCCACGATAATATGGAAAACCAAACTGAGCATAAATAAGTGAAACCAGTCAAAAAGACTGCCTCCAAAAAAGTATAGTTTGCATGTCTTCCTGTTGGGTGGGAATTTCGTCGTTGGAATCCCAGATACGTCAGAAAAAATGTATCGCCTTCTACGAAGAATTGACAAAGTTTCCCGAGAGTAATAACATGAACAGCGCTTTCGCTTCAAATCAACTTCAGAACAAAGTTTACATTTGTAATATATACTAATTGTTTCACTGTTCACTAACAGCTCTATGGGGTTCAATTTTTCTCGCTTGCCTTTGTAAACTGCAAAGCGGGGAAAATTGTCAAACGGCATACGTGTATTCGTATTGAACTAAATTCTATTGCTTTGTGCTATCAAAGAATTTGGGTAGCGTCAAATAATTCCTTGTCATGCACAATTTTACGGTCCGATAGGAAGTCTATACCTATACAGTAGACCATGAGCTGTTTATACCGACTTCCATTACCAACGATATTCCAGGAAGCACATCACAATGGATGAGGGAACATTTCAAAAAACAAAACCTACTGTCGAGGATGTTTATTATTTATAGAATCCCCTGCCTCACTCTCTTTTGATCTAAAAGCAAAAAGGGAAATCTTGAATTACAAGCGACAGATTCCCTGCCATCAAAGCTAACAGCCAACCAACCAACCAAACAACAAAACCGACAAACGCCAGGATTCTACGGAGATGAAGAGTTACGTTTACGTGCATAGAGAAGCAGTCAGCCAGTGCATTGTTCTTATTGCACAAGGCCAGTTGGGAGGTAAAGACTAAAGCTGTGTGCAAATGACAGCGGAATTGCTGCTGCTGCCTGGTAACAGCCTCTGCCTCTTTGATTTTGTGTACCTATTTTAGGAGAGACCCTTCAGCGTATTCTATTGTGGCTGTTAATTTAATGGATTTCATCACTGGAATGACGTCATTGTTGTTGGGTACCTTTAGAAAACAGGGAAAGGATTTAACTGAGCAGATTTTAATGGTACTGAAATATTTAAGTTCTGCCCAAGTAGTCTGTAGGACGGAGCATTTTGTCTCTATACAACGATGGTTATCTTCTATTGTTCTTCAAGCTGACTTCTGAGGTTGCTCTACGGGAGTTGCACATTTACTAGGAAGCTTTTTGTACATACTTTGAAGTAAAATATGGATGGGACTATGTAGTCCCGTAATTTATAATTCATTTTGAATATTACTCCTGTGGTTCTATGTTGGCATCAGAAATTAAAATAATAAGAATATTCGGACTCTGAAAGGGACTGTATAGGGTAAGTTATTGTAAGGAAGTTAACCAATGACGGTTGTTTTTTTAAGTCTCTGAAATAGTATTTTGGTGTAAAAAAACGAATTTTTCTCTTTCGACAGGGGAATAACACCAGCTCCTAAAGTATTCTATTGTTGTTATCAATGTAGCAATTTCAAAAAGTTTCTGATCGATGATGAGATGAGTTGATTGACAATGTAAGTCGACAGATTGTATCTAGCACTTTGATCAAATTATGTCAGAAATTCTATGTTCTTTGTAGTGGCGAAAAAACTGTGCAATCTTTTGCGAAAAAAAAAATGCCCTCTAAGCTGAAGGGAAAACTCTTCAAAGGCAGCGTTGTATGTCCAACCATCAAAGTCATGAGAGTAAGCTGATAGCAGCTGATATAAAGGTGGTCCGTATAAGAGCTTTCTGAAACCTACCGACGGACGTGGCGTACCCCCGGGTCGATTCCTAGTGTGAAGAAGATAAGAAGCAGAGCTGTGATCCCTGCGATATCACGATACTCACAACACCGACAAAAAGAAGGAAGGAAGGCGCAATTACTCTTGTTCGGTTGCGTGAGTCCTGGAGTTCTTCTATGCTAGCGAAACAACTGTATTAGCTTTTTTATCAATTCTTCTCTTCTGAGCTCTTTCCGAACAAAGGTAAAACTGCATTTATCATGCCCGTCCAATTGCATCAACGTCTCTTAGTCGTGGAATCGTGGATTAACGGTCTACTCATGACAAATATTGGAGATATTGATATCAGGCTCTCTTATCGAAAATGTGTGCTTCTGATATAGATAGGTCTTTTCTTTATTGGATCATAGACTAATTTTGAAATAGCTTAATACAATAAATGTTGGACGATTTCAAGTCTGAAAATTTCAAAAAAATGCTGGAGTAACCCGGGCTCCGTTCTGTCAGTACTTGGTATGTGTGTAAACGATGATCGATGACCTTCGTTGAACTGAACACATAGTTGAAGTCAATAAAAATGCTTTAAAACTCCTAGCATTCCTAAGACTACCTAGCATTCTAAAGCTTACATTCGTCCAAACCTAGAGTATGTTTAACTCTCATGTTTGGTCATGAGAGTAAGCATCATCTAGCGTGCTTGGGTTCAAATCACAGCTTTATCTGTCTCATTATCTTTTATCGCTTTTTTCAGAAATAGTGCTATAGTGAAATAGCTAGCTGCATTCCTCCCCTTTACAATTTAGTCGCAACGCCAACTCCCCACGAATACTCATCTCATCAGTTTTATTTTGAGCCTAATTTCGGACCTTCAGTAAACCAAACGGATCTATATTCTAATTACAGAACTCGAATGATTTACCTAACTCTGTTTTTTTCTTTACACTACGATCCATTTGATCAATTTTTTTTCCCTTAAACAGAGTCAATTTGATTTGAACACATAACCTAACGGATGAGTCTTAAGGCCCAATTATAATAAACATGAGGTCACTTTCCCAGCGGCTGGCTGCACAAAACAAGATCAAAATCTGGTAAGCCATCAGAGTAATCAGATTCCTTCTCGTGTCTTTAATAGTCCAGTCATTCTAGTCGAAATTAATCAAGAATCTCGGAATATGAGATACCCAGCTGTAAATTTGTATAAGCTTCTGTTTTGACATCCTATAAAAGTTGTCTCAAAACCCACATACTGTAGGGTGTCAGCGTCTATTAAAACCAAAGGTCAAAGTTGCAAAAGCTTTCAATGGCATCAAGCCTTCTACCATCTGAGACACTTGCTAGGAGTCGAACATCATTTATAGACTACTGGCCCATGCTGTAAAAATTATGGGTCATTTGAACAACCAGGTGACCTATCTAGAACGATATAAGAGCATAAAATAATAAGATTCAGCACTATGCCGTCACTTGTAAGCTGTTCAACTGAGTGCAGGTGAGAATTCGAAAGTACAGGTAGAGTGAGTACATTTTGGTCACATATTTTTGTACGGCATTCTTACCACCGATAGGTCCATGAAAAATAATAAGAAAACGCACAGTGCCGTAAAAAAATGGTGAGCCACAAAGTCGGATTTTTTTTTTATTTTCCGACAATCACCAGGGTAAATTTGGTCATTTGATTTTATACGGCATCTATGTCATACTATTTCAATACTGCTTCTAATCCATTATTCCGCAACGCCGTACAAAAATCATGCGACAAGGGTAACAAATCGAGGGTTGCCACCCCCTCTCTTTCCGTGGTCCAGGGGGTGATTTGACACAACATGAAATAAATTTATTTTGAAAGTATTTTATGCATAGATAATATTTTTTCATATGCCGTACATTTTCGTTGGTCCAAAGGGAAAAAAAAACTGAGAAAAAAAAAATCAAAAAAAAAAAAAATTCATAAAACGAAATGTAAGGTGAAATTTTTTTTATACGGCATTTAAATAGTTTATTTGTACTAATTTTCATAGTCTTTTCGTGATTCTAGGTTCCTAGTTACAAACTATTTTAAATATGGGTTTGTATACATCGATTTATACCAAAATGTAGTTGTGTTGTCACTGATAATTCCAAAATACACAATATTTTTGAGAAGTACTCATGACACTGAAGTTAGCAGACACCTGTAAAATTTGAGCTTTTATTTCAGAAATGAATAAGTGGAAAAAAAAATATTTTAAGAATTTGTGCTTACAGTTTTTTGAATTATGTAGATGTGTGTTTGAAATCTACCTTTTCATTTACTTGATTACAATAAACCGTGGTGGGGCATAATACGTTTGTTGCAGATCCACTACTCATGGAACAAACTTTTAATGTTCTGCAAGAATATGTATGCGTTTTATACAACGTAAAAGCAAGAAAAACTGTAAACGAAGCAAGGTGTATCATATTTGAAAGGATTTATACGCCGAAAAGTAGTAATGAAGCTTTCAAAAAGACAGCTATGAGATTGGAAGCAACATCGTTTCCCCCTTGTTTCCGGGAGTTGGAGCAACATCTGAAGAGAAGTACCTACATAGCACAGATTTGGTGTAATGCCTACAAACAAGTACCGTCGATCTTGTTTCCAATAAACTATAGTTGGGTTGTTAATGATGGTCGGTACGATTTCGATTGGTTTCACGGCGAGGAATGCCCCCAAAAAGTCTGTGACATAACGGAACCGGATGAGGAATCAGGCGAAGAAGATGATGACGTCATAGGTAAATAAATCTTAGCATCATTAATTTGTACGTAAGACTTTGATTTTGACAAATACATATTTATGTTTCAGAAAATAATAGAGAAGATAATTCGGACGTCGATGAAGACGTTGATTCCGATGACAACTCAGCAACTGATTCCGACACTGAATAAATTTATCGAATTTTTCTAAAAAATGAATTTTTTTTTATTATTATCATTAAATATATAGAATTTTTCTAAAAAATGATTGTTTTATTTACTCACATCATTACCATTAAACAAATCAATTATATGTATGTATCAATAATGTTTGAAGTATATATTAAACCAAAAAGTATATAAAACTGTTGATACTGGGATTGACAGTTTCAATTCTTGGACATAATATACACACCGTTTCAGTTCAGTTAGACGTCATAGTGATTTTATCATATTATCAATTATTTTCTTCAAAAATATGTTGATGCCGTACTGTATCAGATGGCCATAAGGTACTTAAAATTGTAGCGTCACTTTCATCAGCCTAAAAGATATGGTCTGCATAAAAATGTACGGCATCATTTTTTCCTAATTTATCTATGTTAATACTATTTAAAACAAGGGATAAGACGTAAAAAACTGCTATATTTCATTAATCTATGATATTTAAACTTTTACAATAATTTGCAAAATTTCAGTTTTTGTATTTCTCTATAATTCTTTTTAGAACGGTTTCTTTTAAACGGCAATACTATGTAACAATTGTATTTTCCAATATCATGTTAAAAAAAAAGTTTCCGTACAGGATCAAATGATTTTACAGCTATAAAAATCAAGGATGCGATGAAATGAAGATAGTTATTGATATACATTCAAATGAACAATCATTTTTTGACGGCATTATTTTTAATAGTACTTTTGAGTGCTAGATAATGTTTTGGAACCTAAGCCGTACTTTTTCAAATCACCCCCTGGACCACGGAAAGAGAGGGGGTGGCAACCCTCGATTTGTTACCCTTGTCGCATGATTTTTGTACGGCGTTGCGGAATAATGGATTAGAAGCAGTATTGGAATAGTATGACATAGATGCCGTATAAAATCAAATGACCAAATTTACCCTGGTGATTGTCGGAAAATAAAAAAAAAATCCGACTTTGTGGCTCACCATTTTTTTACGGCACTGTGCGTTTTCTTATTATTTTTCATGGACCTATCGGTGGTAAGAATGCCGTACAAAAATATGTGACCAAAATGTACTCACTCTACCTGTACTTTCGAATTCTCACCTGCACTCAGTTGAACAGCTTACAAGTGACGGCATAGTGCTGAATCTTATTATTTTATGCTCTTATATCGTTCTAGATAGGTCACCTGGTGGTTCAAATGACCCATAATTTTTACAGCATGGGCCAGTAGTCTATTAAGCAGATTGGAAAATGTTATTCCTGTAACGCTGTGCTGCTATTGCAGATTTTTTGAATCGTTGTTTTTGATATAATTTAGGTGCTATTTGAATTTTGTTATTATAAATCATCAGAGCCGTAGCGAGCCTCTCCGGCGCCCGAGGCGAATCCAAAAATTTGCGCCCCCCCCCCCCTCGAGTTTCACAAAACTCTATTGCAAAATAAATTATAATGTCGTTTTCATAAGCATGTATTTTTTCATTGCAGAATCTACAGATGTATATTTTATAAGAACACTTGTGTCGAAAAAGCATAATTGCGTATAAAACTGATTTTTCATAATTATAATTGGATTTTGCGAGATTTTATCGCTGCAAATTCATCGATGACATCATCAAAATTAATTTTACTTGCAACTTCATACTCGATCGATAAAATTGCTAAATTAGTCAATCTTTCCTGACTCATTGTCGAACTCAGATAGTTTTTGACGAGTTTAAGATTGCTAAACCTTCGTTCATACGTAGCTATAGTTACAGGCATTGTCAAAAAAATTAGGAATGCAATATCAACGTTCGGGTACGATTCTCTCAAATTATAATCACGGATCAATTGAAGTAATTTCAACACCGTCGTGGATTTGACGTCATGCGAGTAAATTGACAAAACTATATGCTTAAAATCGCAAATCTCATCGACGAATTCAACCTCGTTAATGTCTTTTTATACTTCAATGCCAAATCAGTTGCTGCTTTTCTCAATTCAGTAGTGGTCATTCTTTGCAAGGACTCACCAGACAAACTCATCAGAAACCACCATCATTTTCTCATACCTAGAGCTGATTTCAGTAACCATAAAATCGACGGAGTTGTTGAGATTGATGCGGAGTTTTTGCATTGACATTGACAAATTTGGCCCATCGTCTTCTTTTTCATACAGCTTTTTTTTCTTGATCGTTCGCCCACACTTTTCAATACAAGAGTATCAGCCAGTGTTGATGCGCATGAAATTCTCTTCAAATCCCGTATCACGAAGTTCTTGCAGTGAATTCTTCAGTCCAGAAATCAAGTGAGCAGCTTTTTCCAAGAATAAACTTTTCGCTTGCAAAGCTGCAGTGACGCGGTCGATTTGACCTAGAATCTGAGAATTCAAAGGCTTTATGCATTAGCCTTCGAAGACCATCTAACATCGCAGTGCCCTTTCAGTGAAATTTTCAATGCCCTCATGAGGATATTCCATCGACTTGTAGAACGCGAAAAAAAACTTGAAAATGCTTTCAAGTGTTTCGGAAAATTTCTTAATTTCCGCATTCGATGATGCAGAATGTACTCCTGCTAGATTTAAGCAATGGCTTGCACACGGTATGTAAACTACGAAGTCATTTTTCTCCTGGATGTGTGCTTGTTCTCCTTTATATCTTCCCGACATATTGGCTCCGTTATCGTATCCTTGGCCCCTTGCATCTTGGATATCAAGTTCATCTTTTTCTAATTTCTTAGGTTATGTCGGAAGATAATCCCTCCTCAGTTTTTTCTTCAGTACAAATAAAGTCGATGAAACTTTCTTAAATATATACTTTTCCATCATCAATCTGAACATAACGAATGATTGATCCATATCCATCGAATGGAAAGCTGATAACTTGTGTAGAATGGGTGCAAATGCATTGCTGAGTATGTACCTGGAAGTACTTGTTGGTTTGTGATAAATGGCAAGGTCAATCTCCTTTTGATTATTTCTGATTAATTTCAAATCTAAGAAATTCAACGTGTGGTCTTTTTCCAATTCATAAGTAAATTTGATGCTATTGATTTGATTATTTAGGATGGTTAGTAAGTCACTTACTCTATTTTTTTTTTACGATTGTAAGGATGTCGTCAACATAGCGGAGCCAGATTTGTGGAAGGTGTCCTTTTCTCTTTTATTCCATCTCAAAATCTGTCATGAATGTCTCAGCAATAAACGGTGAAAGTGGGTTGCCCATACTAGTTCCAAAATTGATTTTAAAGAAACGTCCTCGGAATTGAAAAAAGTTCGTATTCATGCACATTTCGGCTGTTAATTTTCGGTATGTTAATTTTCAGAAAATTATTTTTGAAAATTGTTAGTGCTTTTGGTATTGATGGAAATAAGGAAGTGACGTCGAAAGAAACCATTACCTCGTCGTCTGTTAATTTTATTTTTCTTATTTTGTCGGCAAATTCAATTGAGTTTTTAATTGATAAGCTTCCACAAAGTTGATATTGTTTCATTTCTTTGTACTAGCCAACGTAAGATGTATGTACATGGTGCGCTAAGGAGTGCCACGATTGGCCTTATTGAATCGCCTGGCTTATGGGTCTTTGGTAAACATTAAAGTCTTGGATTTGACACCAATAGTTTCCATTTCATCTTATCACCAAAAACTTTACATGGTGTCTTTTCTAATTTCATTAGCAGCTCTGACCAAAAATCGGACAATTTTTTTTATTTTTTAAGGTGATTTTTTCATGAATACTCGTAACATGTTTTAGTGATTTTGTAATGAATACATTTATAGGTAATGTTTTTAGATGAAATTGTTGCACCGACCAAAAATAGATGTTTTCGTGATATAGTATTTACAAAAATTCAATTGAACGCAGGCTAGTAAGTTTTTATTGCCAAAAGTAAAAAAGTAATTTTTGAATTCCATTTACGCCTAGGTACATAGTAAAAAAAATTAATGCAAGAGAGAAAGAGAAAGTAGCATATGCAAATACATACATGAGCTTTCATAAGAGCGTCAGCCTTAAGCTCAATGCGGCACGTGTTAATGTGGTCGTAAAAAAAGGGTATTGTTTTTTTTTTTTTAAGTCGAGGAACAAAAAAAGGTTGCTCATTAATAAAAAAAAACAACTTTTGAAAATAACGACCACCCTAATACATATCTATATAAATTCTTAATTAATAATGTTTTTATGATAAAATATCATTTTATACATCAATGTTGTTTGAAATTAAAAAAAAAAATTTTAAAAATAATATTAAAACTTCAATTACCTTTTTCTTCTTCTTCATCATCGTCGTCTTTTTTTATGACCTTTGACCTTTGGTTTTAATAGACGCTGACACCCTACAGTATGTACATAGGTTTTAAAACAAGTTTTAGGATGCCAAAATAAAAGTTTATACAAATTTACAGCTGGCTATCTCACATTCTGAGGTGAACTTATAATAATGACTGGACCATTGTATATGAAACCCTATAGTAACACCTACTAACGATATTTGTAATGCCTTCGCTAACCATTTTCGAAGCTCTTTCTGTGATACCCCCGTAGTAATAGATGAAAACTACTTTACGTATTTACGTAACTGCTCTCAAGCTAATTTTAATAATATCCCAATTCATAGTGACAACATTTTAAAATATTTATCACTTCTGCAAGATGACTTTTCGTCCGGTCCGGATGGAATCCCGCCTATTCTTTTAAAGAAATGCCGTTCCATAATAATGTTCCCACTTCAATATCTTTTTCAGCTTTCAATCAAAACAGGCGTTTTCCCAAACCTTTGGAAAAAGTCCTTTATCACTCCGGTTTTTAAAAAGGGTGATAAGACAGAAATAAAAACTACAGGCCTATATCCAAACTTTCTTGCATCCCCAAACTCTTTGAGCAAGTTGTTTGTGACAGCCTCTCATTTTTTACAAAAAATATTATTTGCAGACAGCAGCATGGCTTTATGCAAAAAAGATCGACGGTAACAAACCTTCTCTCTTTTCTTCACAAATGTTCCAATACCCTCGAAAATGGGTCTGAGCTCGATTGTATTTACACTGATTTTTCCAAAGCATTCGACCAACTCTCTCATGATGTTATATTACATAAGCTCAAGGCTTTTGGATTTCCTGCAATATTTATTGCATGGATTTGCTCTTATCTCGAAAATAGAACGTACCAAGTAAAATTTCGTAACAGCTTTTCGAATCCCTTCAATGCTCTGTCGGGTGTACCACAACCCACAAGGCAGTCACCTTGGGCCTTTGCTTTTCATTGTTGCCATCAATGACGTTGTTTCGTGCATTTCGTATAGTGAAATTCGAGTCAAGGATTCGGACTGCTTTCTGTTTTTGCTTAGGTATACCTACTTCCGCTGCTAAGCAATTTCATTCAATGGATATCGTATGAGTCTTAATCCATATTCGTCTTTAAGAATTCAATGATGTTAAACATTAATACTGAAAGTAGGCTTCCAAATATTTACAGGCCTGATTTGCTAAGTTTGAGTCGAAAAAATTTGTTATTTTTTTTACTGAAAAAAAAAACTTTTTAAAGCGAACAATTTCCCTGCCACACATTCCGTTCATTGGCTGCCAAAGTGTACCTACCAAAGGACACAACACACAATGTAGGTACTATCAAACGGAACGACGGAAAAAAAGAAAAATCTCATCAGTAATTCCAATCACATGATAAAGCAAATGCAAGCACATGATGTTGACAGGGACATGTTCCATATTTGTTGCAGAGTACTGTACACACATTTTAATGCTGTTAATGCCATCTATATTAAAAATACAAGTACAAAGGACATCATTACATGCAGCACGACACGACACACGAATAAGACAGAATGACAGGCACAGTGCAGTACATTATATGATTTTTTGTATTTGATCGAATATGCTACGAATTCGCGTCTTTTATGGCATTTTGTGGGTGTGTCTCCAACGTCATATTAAGGCATTGCTGGGGTATACAAATGAAGGAATGTATCTGTTTGGATCTTCAAAAGAACAACCAATGCATAAGTCGTGAGTACAATTCGAAATTGGCAATTTTGTACTCCTCCAGCAGAGGATTAACCATTTACGAACACTATCAGAGAAATGATGTTGACAGCAGAGCGTTCATCATTGTTTTTTCAGCAATTATAATTATCTTTTATCGAAAATCTCATTCCTGAGATTGAATTGGACACATAGATAATAATTATGTACTCTCATATGAAATAATTTACGAATTGGCTCTCAGGTCACAGCGACTGGTCCAATTTAAACGTTTCAGGTGTTCTTAACAAACCATGGCTACGTTAAAAAATAACTATAAATAATAATATTTTAAAATCCAAAGAGAAAAGAAAAACCGCAAAAACTTTTTCAATTAAATTTACACCCTCGGGTATAAAAACCCATTTGCAGCCAGCTGAATCCACATCTCTACTACACCAGAGAAACCTTTTAAATAAATTTCCTAGTTTTTTAAGACGGATTTGGTTTAACAATTTTTATAGGTAGGTACCCAATATCAACCGATGGATCTTTTATTTTTAGTTCAGTTCTATGAAACCAATTTTTGAAGCCGGTCGATCATAGAAAATATTATAAAAAAAATTTTCACTATGAGCTGAAAACACTTACATACGACATTAAGCTTCCATAGTGTTTCGAGGAATAATCCATTTACGTTGGGATTCTCGGAACGACACGTTATTGATTTTCCATCATCATCGGTTGTTGGTACAAAACTCAGTTCGGAGTGTGTAATATTGTTGAGGACTTCATCCTGTTGGAAAAATTAGAAATATTAATTAAGTAGTGTTGAAAACTATTTTCATTCGTTCGTTTGAATTTTGAAAAATAAGATTATACTCGTATAGATGTGTAAATCTGTAAATTCGCTGAATTAATACATATGTATCTACATTTATGTCAGAGGCCACGCAGTGGCGTGGCGTGGATATTTTCAAATGGTAAGTCGAGAAAAATGAATCACCTACGAGCCATTCCATATGAAAACGGTCAATCCGAAATGTTGCTATAACTCCGATTTTGCAAAAAAATTGTAGAAATGTTCCTTTGCTATCGAAATACGAAATCGTCAAAGGATTTTTTTTTGCAATTTTCCTCTCCCCTCCAGCCATACTCAAAGAACCGAACATAGCGATTTTATGGGCTTCAGACTTTGCACTCTTAAATTGTCTGTATTCAAGCGATTAGGACGATTAAGGTGTCATTTTAAAGCTGATAAAGCATTCTTTTCAAATCAATCAAAAGGTTTAAGATATTTGAGTTGCTTTAGAAACCTGATCCTTTTGAAATCAACACATTTTATATACATTTTTGCCATTTTTGAAGTAGTCCTGTGCCTAAAATATCAATAGTAAGTCCCCAAAAACTTCCCTGATTAAAAAAAAGCTTATTCTTTTAATAAAACACAATTCTTAGTTTCAAAGACTATTTTTAATATCGTTCTATCCAAAAAATTTTAAAATTTTTTTTGTAAGCTTGTTTTTAATCAGCTGTAGCTTCAGTGTACATGCGAATAACAAAATGAAATTTTGAAGACTTAAGACTTTTTTAAGACTTAAAGTTGAAGAATAGACCTTTAAATCCTGCCCACTCCCGTATTGATATCTGGCAGTCAACATTCCCAAAAATGTGCCCAAAGATTGGCTTTTTCCATAGCTTAGAAATAAGCTTGTTTTTAATCATCTGTAACTTCAGTGTGCATGCGAATAACAAAATGAAATTTTCAGGACTTATAGTTGAAGAATAGGCCTTTAAATTCTACCTACTTTCATTTTGATATCTGGTAGTCAACATTCACAAAAATGCTCCCAAAGATTGGCTTTTTTTCAAAAGCTCAAAGTTTGAAAGGGATGTTTGTAAAGCACATAAAAAAATTTGTTTTTTGATCAACTTTGGATTTTTTATTTTGTAATTATTGTAAGGTTTAATTAGGGAAATTTTTAGGGACTTACTATTGATATTTTAGGCACAGGACTACTTCAAAAATGGCAAAAATGTATATAAAATGTGTTGATTTCAAAGGGATCAGGTTTCTAAAGCAACTCAAATATCTTAAACCTTTTGATTGATTTGAAAAGAATGCTTTATCAGCTCTAAAATGACACCTTAATCGTCCTAATCGCTTGAATACAGACAATTTAAGAGTGCAAAGTCTGAAGCCCATAAAATCGCTATGTTCGGTTCTTTTCGATTCGTATTTCGATAGCAAAGGAACATTTCTACAAAGTTTGAGCAAAATCGGAGGTATAGCAACATTTCGGATTGACCGTTTTCATATGGAATGGCTCCTACACAAATTAATAAGGAATAAACAGAAGGTACCTTAAATTCCAAACGTGGATTAATCGAAGCCAATTTTTCTATACTTTAAGTCATTTAGGTTGAAATTCACTTTAAACTTGCAAATAATTCAAAACAATGATCAGTAGAACAAAAAAAAAACAGCACAACAAAACCGAATTTGCCGTACATTATTACTCTAAGGCGAAAAATGTATTATTTTCTCCAAGCAGAAATTGCAGTAAGACGAAAATTATCGTCTTACTTTTTTCAATAAGAGAACGTGTATTGAAAAGGGAGGCACCGGGGTGGAAGTATATCGTAGGAAAGACAGGGACAAACACAGAATATGTTCTGCGCGGCGATTTTCAATGCTTTGTGTTTTGTGTATGCTTTGTGTATTGTGTGTGTATCTCGCAAATTTAAAAGTGGATGAAGAACATTGTATGTATGGGCAAAGATAGGCTGTTGACTGCTTTGTAGACTTGTTGTAGACTTATGTTGCTGGTTTTTTCTACGAACAAGGGACACATTTTAAAAGGTAAGACGATAGGAATCGTGTTATATGGACGCCACGCCACTGGAGGCCAGACTAAGTAAGGGATTTTGCAACGAAGCAGTAACTAATAATCAGGCCAATTTAAAACTAAAAACAGTGTTCAAATAATAAAAATCGGGTATACTATATTACGTCAAAAATGTTTTGACAAAAATCGTTTCGCGGTGTATCATTTCGCAATTTTTGTTTTGCAAATCACTATTTGGCATATTGTTGATTAGCATCTTACATTTCAGCAGAGCACGTTTTGCATTTTATTGTTTGGTCAAATAATTGCTTAGCAATTTTTATTTGGCACTTTTGTTTAGCAATTGGTCGATAAGGCTATTTTTGATTAGCAATTTTTTATTTGGCATTTCATTATTCGCCTTTTTTATTTGGCATTCGATTTTTTCGCTATTTTTTTTCTACTTGCATTAAATAACAAGCTTTAAAATTTTAAGTCAAAAAAATGGGCACGAATGGGTCGCACGAACTTGCGATTGTGTGCTAAGTACTTAAGGCTGAGTAAAAGGTTTTAGTATTCGCTGTTAATAGATTTGGTGGTACAGGGTTGCCAACTACACATTGATTATGAAAATTGAATTAAATCACTCAAAATATTGAAAAAAAAAATAAAATTAAATTAAATATTCCAAAGGTTTCAAGCGAAAATCTAACAACGCCATTTTTTTGCAGTTTCTAATACATTATAAGAATTTATTCAAAATCGTTGGAGCCGTTTTTTAAAAAACCGGTTTCTTATTTTTAATTTTTTTAAACAATGAAGTTTTGAAATTTCAAGTATACACATTTTAAGATCTTGTTATTTAAAAAAAAATCAAAGATACAATTTTGAAAATACTCGAAAAAACTATTTTTTTTTTTTAAATTAATGAAAATTCGAAAAAAATTAATTTTTCAAATATTGATATGTAATCCTTCTTAAGCAACTTAGAACTTCTAAAACATGGAATTTCGTCAAAATCATGCAAGCCATTAGCGAGAAAGTTGGTTTTGAAAAAAACGGTACTATGGGGGGTACCGTTTTGAGAATTTTTTCAAAAAAAAAAATTTACGTCATAAGAATAGAAATTTATAAATAATTTTTCACGTAAAATTTTATCAAAATCGTTGGAGCCGTTTTCGAGAAAAATAAGTATTATCATATCGGTTGTCTGGCAGGTACCGTTATTTCAAGACCTAGAGACTCAGTTCCAAAAACTCCTCTGTAGGCTGCCCCACAGACCCTAACTGCAAGTTTTGAAAAAAATCGGTCATGGGGTTCAGGCTGTAGATCCATATACAGACAGACAGACAGACATAGACAGAATTTTTTTTCTGCACGATTGCAAGACTTGCCTTATAGTACTTATAATCGCAATAAAAATAGCGAAAAAATCTAATGCAAATAAAAAAAATTTGCAACACATACATACTGAACAAATCGTTACTTGGTAGTACGTAGCTTTTTTAACAACCAGTGAGATGCCTTATTTTATGCAAGAAAAGTATTTTCCTAGAACTCTTTGAGGATATTAAACGCTTTTCGATAAATACTGAAACCATAATCAAAGAATGTAAAAAAAAACAAATTTCGAAAGTAGCAACTTCAAATGTGGTTTTATTTACTTTAAAGAAATAACTGGAAACAGATTTAAGAATGTACTTTTTGATGTTAACAAGTTCATGGATAGCTAGGTACGGCGAAAAAATCGATTCGCGGAACAATGAAACGGCAAAACGATCATTTGCGAAATAAACACTTGACCAAGTAACTTGAAACGAAGTAAGTGAAGGACATTCAACAATTTGCCAAATGATATTTGCGTATTCTCCCAAAATCATTTCAAACTGACCCGAAAGAACGAATGAATGCGAAATAATATTTGCGTAATAATAAGAAGACAAAATGAGAGAATACAAAGTGTTATATGTTATTTGCCAAACAAGGTTTGCAAAACAAAAAAAGTCGAAACGACCGCGACGAAACAAAGAAATGGCAAACGTCTTCTGCCGAAATATAGGTGACCCATAAAAATTTTCTGTGTGCTAGCAGAGATATTCGAGTCTAGATTTAAAAGTTTTTGGATATAGACCTTAAAATTTCTCTACAAAAATGGTCATCATGATTTTTTTTCCCTATCCTGTTGCTACACGATCAAGGTACGGAAAGCCATCTACTCACATATACAATCTATCAAATTTCTGTTCGTGTTTCCTCGGGTAGCCACGGGATTAAATTTATTATTCCTGGGATATCGCTATTCTAAGAGTCAAATTAAACATACATAATAATATGCATGACCCTCATAATTGCGCAAATATAGAATAATAAGCCTCCCTAACGTTACGTCGCAACGTCTGAAACCAATCGTGAAAAGTCGTTTAAATGTGGCATTAGACCAGAGTTACGAGTCCAGCCAACTTGAAAAATACAGTATTGAGATAAACGCGTTTTTAGTAGTAGAATAATTTTAGAATATCTTTAATCTGCGATGCTTGAAAGAGACGTTCGACAAGTCTAACTCGTCTAGACTAGTCAGGAAATAAATATTTTCAACAACAACTGCCGTATACATGCTCTACTCCCCTAAAGTGCCTTCCACCTTGCGCTCACAAAAGAGCTCACTGCAGACCAGGCAGCATTGTACTAAAATTCGAAACCGAGTACCTAAAGGCTTTTCCCGTCCATAATCTTCTGGAACATCATTTTCGAGGTCTTAAGGGACCATTTCGAATTAAAAAAATTCTAGGGTGGCCTAACCCCTTAAAGGTTATTCTATTGTGACGGGTGGGACATTTATACTGTTTTTTTTTCTACAAAATGAATATGACATTATCACATACTTGAATAGTCATATTGCATACTGTACCATCGAAAAAAGTTTGAAAATATCATCATTGCTATGAGAAATTGATGGTATAAAAAGAATGACGGGTGTGACATCAAATTACCTCTCCTTATTGCAAGTAGACTTACACCATTCGCAATTGATATGAAACTTTCGTCAAACAACCTAATTTTATATAGTTCCTGATATTGTACAGATTAGGTATTTGTATAACTTACGCAAATAATTCTTAAAGCAAAAATAATTTGCTTTTTTAATGCTAGTGACGGGTGGGATCTGTAATATTTGGGCATACAAATGTATAAGAAATATAAGCAGTTCCTTTATTTACTTTAAATGAGCGCTTTATTCAATTAGTTACTATTACTTAAGCAAGCATTTCATTTCATAAGAATGTATAATATTCTATTCTCTAGATGGAAATATGGATTTAAGTATAAATGAGGATGTTTTTTTATGTGTATGGTGTCGGTTTCGCTGGAATGAACCTTAAGTTAAATAAAAAAAGATCCGACTATGTTTGCAAAAGTAGAATAGCTCTCAATCAACATTTCCACCTGCTCGTGATATTGGATATGCGAGCAAAGTTCGCCTACGCAAATTTCTACCTACATATTATTGGTTTCCTACAGCCAAAGGCGTTGTACTTTATTTACTTCTCTCAAAGATTGGTCATTATGAGAAACGGTACCTAAAGTTTCATTCCATAACTCTCCGTCACTCCATTCGTGTTAATTGAAAAGTCAATTATCCTCATACCTATCACATTAAAAATGCCAACCTTTGCAACGCAACCTCGCTTTACATGTTAATTGATAGAGTTATAGATCAAACCCTTAAATTAAAAGGTCATCTGTAACCATTTGTTCGAATAACACCAACCTGCCACTCATAACTAAATGAGCCACACGAAAGTCGGAATCCATCGAAAGGCATCGCGTGTAACTAATTTACCCGGATCTAGATTCTTTTTTTTCACTTTTTGACCACTTTATTTGACACCAAATCAAAAACAAGCGACAGAGAGAACACACACTACACCAATTACATAATCCGGTCATCAAGTTATGGGGAGGTGTATGTTTCAAAAAACCAATAAATTCGACTTCTTATGGGCAAATATTGTTCCTAAATTGCTCTGCTTAGAGTTACAAAATTAAACCAGCTCACCTTAGTCCTTCTCAACTGGCGTTTTCCCTTGTACCATGTTATAATTGCATTCGGTCTGGAACCAGTACTTTCACACATAACCTCATAACGTCTGTCTGCGACCATCGAGCTTGGGGGATCTACAATTTTCACCGTCATGGGTTTCACTGTGAACAAAGACAGAGAAACAAAAACAAGAAATAACCGATTCAATTACTTTCAAGTTTCAACCCTTTTTAAAGGCTTTTATACTTACAATGCATATCGAGTAGGAAACTCTTCTCCTTTGGCTTATCCAATTGTGTATTTAATGCTTGACATGTAAATACTGAATTTAAATCTGTCCTCTGAACTGATGGCCATAGAAGTCGGTTTTCTATTACATCACCCGAATTGTGTTCGTATTGATTGTCTACCAGCAGGCCATTCACCAGCCAACGAACTTGGGGTTGAGGTCGACCTGTAAAATAGAGATGTTGTTGTTATACATGTGCAAAAAGGACATTATTATACAAGCGTTGTATAGGGAACCAAGGAAGGTACATATTATATTTTCCAATAAAATCCAAAGATATAAACGGATTAGCCTTGCGCTTTTCTTCTGGGCTAAAGCAATTGTGCCTTTAGGGCTATTGTCTCTCAAAGACCTACAACCAAACGGCCAATAGAAAACAATACTTGTGTCCTCAGAATATCCTTGCGCAAACATTATCATAACCAAAGAAGGATAATTTCATAATAAATGTCACCCAACAGCAACTATAGGTACACCAGTCGGAACAATAGAAGCACGATGGAGTATACGGTATACCCAACTGGAGAGAGAGAGAGATATAGGTAAAGGGGCGAAGGATATAAATACAATATACACAAAGTAGCCTTATAAGAATGGCTTTTTTATTTTTGTTTGTTTAGAAAGAGGATTTTACGTTTCGTGTCTAAAGAACAAGAAAAGGGATAAGAAGAAGGATCTTTAATATGCCCAAAGAATAACACACAATATGGACGAAAGCAAATTTTATAAGGCGAAGCCTCGTATGTAAAACAAGAATCGATGTTTGGGTAGGTATATCCTTTTTACATTATAATTTCTACATGATTTCATTTTTAATAATATGCATGAGCGGAACTCACTACTTTGCTGTGCAATGTTCGAAAAAGGATCTAATTTTTGATTTAAAAAGGGATGCCAAAGAAAAAGAGTTTTTTTCCTGTATATGTTTGACCTATTTGGGTGTAGGAGAACCTACAATCTAAATAAAAAAAACAATTTGCTTATCACCCACCCCTCCCACATAAGTACTTGATACAAAAAAAAATTTAAGCTTGAATCGTAGCTAAGGAAAGGAAAAAGTAGGAAAGGAAAAAGTATTGACGTAGGAATAACCTAGGCTAGAATCTATCGGGAAAGTCATGTTTTGTTAGCCATCAAATTCATATGGAAAAAATTGGCAGTACCCTCTGCAAAGACTGTCTCCGTTCAGCGGCCAACGATTTGGTATTCCAAAAAAAAAAAATTGCTTGCTTTTGCCTCTGCTGAATTTAGATTTGGAAGCGTGATTTAGATGGCCCACGTATAGCGTATAGCCAGACAAGGTTATCAAGCAACTTGGACTTTTTATCTTATACCAACTTGAAAAAAGCAACTGCCGCAAACCATGCAAAATTTGGAAATACTTTAGGTGAAACTTTTTGTAGTAAATTGAGTTTCTCAAACGCTGTTTTTTCTTTTTCTTTTAACATTCAAACGTTTTTTATGTGCCCACAAATGCTGTCCCTGATTTAAACACGCTTACAGTTATAAAAAATGGTGTAAGTAAACTGATCTACATACACATTAATCTGTAGCGTTCCCCATTGACTGTAACGTATGAGAGCGGCTTCATTTTTGAAGAAATGCAGACTAATGATTCCCTCTGCTCATACAAAACACCAAACTGTGGCTTTTAGAGGATGTACCGACTTCTCAACAATTGCTTGTGGATTATCATGGCATCAAATGCGCAATTTTTAGTTAACGTACTTCATCGTTGACCACAATTTTCTTGTGACAATCGAACCGGTGTGGTGCGGGGGCTGCATTTTGGGCTCATTCACCGAACGTGTGAAGCACTTGACTGGCGTTCGCCTTGAACGCGACGGCAACATACAAAATTCTCGTCTGTTTTACCTACCCAAGATGGTCTCACATAGCTCAAAAGAACCTACATATCTCTCAAACTCTAAATAATGTTAATTTGAGTTTTAATTGCTTCGCCCTCAATCTCAGTACACTCTGCTTAAGACTCTATCTTCTAAAATCTAAATCATTCTTCTTAGTTTTTCAGTTGCTGTTGGTAGCATAATAAATGCCTCATCAAAATTAGAAATTCCTGCGGTATGATTAATAGAAATTCCTTACGTTCGATGGTTAGAATCCTTTGTAAGCAAAAATGCGGTCTCCGGGTTTGTCATTTCAATGCTCAAAGCTTGCTTCCGAAAATAGACGAATTTCGAGACATTTCTGTAAACTCAGATGTTGATGTAATCTACATTACTGAAACTTGGCTGAAGGATGAGTTAAGTGACGAGATTTGTAAATTAGAAGGTTATCAGATTTTTAGTCTGATTAGAATGAATCGCGTTGGGGGTGGTGTGGCTATCTATGTAAGAGATATCATCTGAGGCGGACAGTAGCATCGAGTATCACTTCGTTGAGCTGGAAGGCAATGACGGTAATATGCTTTTAGGTGCAATTTATAGGCCAAACAGTAATATAGATATTACTATTCACCACTGTTCAATATTTTAGAGGAACTTTCACTCAATTCTCCCAACATCATCTTATGTGGAGACCTCAATTGCAATATCTTGTAACCCAATGTTCTTACACATATGTTTACATTTAATCTAAGGCCTGTTAACACTGTGACACCTACTTATTATTCTGGTGGGGATGCTACACTTTTAGACTTGTTTCTCGTTAGTGACATAGAGAACGTAGTACGTAGCTCTATATGATCAGCTTTCTGGTCCTGCTTTTTCTAGGCATGACTTAATCTTCTTAACTTATACTTTAAGCTTTGATTACACTCCTTCTCAGCGAATATCATACCGAAATTTTCACCATTCACGTTTAGAAGAGCATGCATGTAGGATTAATAGGTACCAAATTTTTTACTTGCAGTCCTCAAATGAGCAGTTAGAATTCTTGACTCAGAATATAAATAACTTTTTTGATACTCATGTCCTAATTAAGACCCTGAGGCAAAACTTCAAACCTTTGGTTTACTCGCAATATAAGGCTCTTAATACAACAACGAGACACTGCTTACAAGTTACAACGTCTGGAAGCGTTACCGGTTGCCAGAAATGCGACGAACTTTTTGTTCACTGCGCAATAGAGTAGTAGCAGAAATACTCAAAGAAAAATCGAAGCTCCAATCTCCTCAGCTCAGTACTTTCCTCAGTACTTCCCAATTGTGGAAAAACTTACGTAGAGTTGGTATTGGCAAGTCCAACATTTGTATTTAATACTATCTTGTCAGGAGTTTATCCGACCCTGTGGAAGATTGCCAAAACCATTCCATTTCCCAAAAACGTCAAAGGTGTGGAATTTCGTCCTATCTCTGTTCCCATTCTGTCGAAAGTCTTTGAACGAATCCTTCAAAACCAAATCAATATCTAACAACTAGCTCGATGCTAACGCCGAAGCAGTCTGGTTTTCGGAAAAACACAGTTGTATTACAGCATTAGGTATGCATTAGATAAAGATGAGATAACGTTCTTGGTTCTGCTCGATTAAAGGCTTACGACTCTGAACCATGATATCCTATGTAATAAGCTTATGCAGAACTTCAATTTTTCTCCAAGTGTGGCAAAACTGATTTATTCATATTTGACAGAAAAGAAACAAGCACTGCAAGTCGGTGATAACTTGTCCAACTTTCTCCCAAATGTTAACGGTGTTCCTCGAGGTTCTGTACTTGGAACTTTAATGTTTTCTATTTACGTTAACGAGCATCTGTCTCTATTTGAAAATTGTACTTCTCATTTAAATGCTGACGATGTTCAATTCTACTCTAGCTGCCCTTTTGGGCTCACGGAGTCTTTTGTGTCAACAAAGACCTTGAAACAATCTCAAAATGGTCAATATTAAACTGCCTTATCTTAAATCCAAAGAAATCAAAATGTTTAGTTATATCGAGGAAAACCCCAAATCTTGATTATTTTTCTCTGATTATGTTGAAAGATGCCCAAATCGAATTTGTTGATACTGCAAAAAGTCTCGGAGTAATTTTTAACCGCTCTTTGACCAGGGACAACCACATTAATATTATTGCTGGCAAAGTGTATGGGGTCTTACGTACTTTATGAGTAACTAAGAGCTTCACACCATTTAAAACTCGTTTTCTTCTTGCTAAGACTCTGATAACTCCCATTCTGATATTCATATACTGCGGCGAAATATTTTGTAATTGCAGTTTTGCTAGCATGCGTAAACTCAATGTCGCCTTCAATAGTGCATTACGTTATGTCTATGGTTTGAGTAGGTATGATAGATTAGCTGGTTTTTCCCAACACTTGCTGGGTTTGACCTTTGAAAAGTTTCTTGAACTTAGGTGACTAGTTTTGCTCTCTGACGTTATGATGAATTACATTCGCGGTCTCGACAAGGTCTCGTCAATTGATTCATCCTCGCTGTTCGTGTTTAACATCTCAGCGTCAATTTTTCGTGAATTCCGTCCGTCTTTGGACCTCATTACCACGACATAGGTATTAAGGAAGTCCAAAACGCAACAAGAATTAAAACGGTATTAATAATCGAACTAATACAAAAGTAAATAACTAAAAAATTTCTTGATATGATCTTTGTTAAGAATATAAACAAACAGTCGTTCTTCATTATGCGTCCGTCAGTGCAACGAATGACTCTATGCCAATGCGGTTCAAGCTTTTCCGAATTTCAACAGAAAAGTGAATTGAAATTATATACAGATATCGGCAAGTGAAAAAAAAAAATATACAACACTCCTTCCCTCCTAAAACGAACCTGAGCTTGCAAAGTCATTCTCATTACCTTCTACGGATGTATAAAATAAAATAAAAACGAAAATCCTTTCGATAAAGAAAAGGTAAAACAAAACAACTTACCTCCGACAACACGGCACGTTATAACAATATCGTCACCCTCCTGCTTAGGCCCCAGCTGAGTACCATTCAATTGCCGACCCCATCGATCAAGGATTATTGGTTGTTCGGGAAGAACTAAAAAAAAATAAACATTTTTTTTTAAGTTCACCCATTACAGAAAATCTCGTCAAAGCACTCCATAGCTCTGTTCCCAATTGACTGAGGTTACCATTCAACTAAAAAGGATGGAGCAAACATAAAATAGAACAGAAAGTGCGGATGTAAAAGGATCTCTGTAGCACGTGTAGGTATGTTAAATGGAATAAAACAAGAAAACTTCGTATATCCTTGGCGACAGAAAGGAATTATACAAACATACATACATTTTTTTTTTTTTAACTTTTATAGGACGAATTTTAGTGCAGAAAGAGGAAATCTAGAACCTCATTTGGTAGAGATGAGATGACATACTTTAACGGTAATTTCAGTAATGAACGTTCGTTATTGCCTAAGGAGAGAAATTCCATGTTACACAGATACTTACTTATAACGGATAAATTAAATCGGAAGCTCTGTGTTTGACTTGTTCGAAAATCAATGCGACATCTATAAATTCCTTGATCATGGCGTTTGATGTCCTTTTATATAAAAAAAAGAGAAAAGAAAATGGTTTATATTTGATTTTATTAAAATAAAAAATAATCATTTCAGAGAGAAAATGTTTTTTATAAAGTACTTGTAAAGGTCTTATGTTTTCTGTATTCATTATTTCTAAGCAGATGCTGTGTACATATACATACATACACATACTTTTGTTGATTTAAATTGGAAATAAGCTTCAAGGTGGAATGCAGATTAAACTGAATTCCCTGGAAAAAATTATTCAACATAATACTTTTTCTCAGGAAGCTGTTGAACAACGATTATTTGTTTTATAATGCTTGTAAAGCTTTCCTACTTTAAAGTAAAATGTCAACATTGTGAGATGATTTAACCATTACCCGCTCTCAAGTTAGCTTTTCCTGCTGTGTTCTATTAGTTCCACTCAAAATTGAAGTACCAATGGGAAATTGCTTAAAGCACGTAGTTATAAATACATGACATGGAGCTTAAACGAAACAATCAAGGGGGAAAAACGCATGGTGCGGTTCGTGTCGGTGTGATCAACACAATTGAAAAGGCCAAAAAGATTTTCTTTTAGCACTTCATTCGCGAGGATTTGGCAAGCCCTCCAATCATAAATTCATTACAATGGCAAGCGCATTCACATTTAACCGTTCGGAATCGGCAGAAAAATTGTAGGTCCCTTCCATTCAATCACAAGTCACAAAGGTAGGCTGTGAGAAATGCCCCATGCCCCGGGGTCGCCACTCTGTTGTACCAACCTAAATATTTATGCACTTTTAAACACTTTATACAGAGGGAATTTCTATGTCACCACAAGCTGTGGACTAGACAAAGTCTTCGCGCCTAATGAGGTTGCTAAAGTAACAACGCTTATCAAAGAAAACGACTAGAGCTCCTCATAAGTCATAAGTACACTTTTCAGCATCTATTACTATAGACTCGCTTACCTTTAAAACTACCATCCTTAAGTTAATAGCTCTGATTAACGACCAGACAAATTTGTAACACCAATAACGTCAAATAGACAATCTCTTCGCATTAAGCCCTTGGAAAAGATGGTGTCTTACCGGCCTTATCAAAGGGACTGAGTCTGATCCTGTTTGGCGGCCTTCTAGCTTATGGTTATAAACGAAAGCTGGGGTAGCCTAACTCTAACATATTTGCAAAAGAAGATGTCTGAACTAATTAGGCTAATGTTATTTCTCACATTTCTCCTCCAATATATTGTGAAGGGTATTGACAGATATATTCGGGATAGGTCTAATCCACTGTCTACAGCACAATATGTATATCTACCAGGGGCCTATTTCACAGATCATACATCACATAAAATGTATGATTTTAAAATTTATTTTAAAAAATACTGTTTCACAGAATGTTGTATGACTGCTGTCATTAATTGATTGATTCAACTATAATGTCATACATTATGTGCCTAATCTACAATCTATATATACATGTGGGTGTTTGCTGTCGATAACTCTTGTCTTACTTGTAGTTTTGTAATCTTTAAAAATGAATTTAAATTTGACTCCTATAGGCTTAGGTTTGCCAGATTTTCAGTTAGGAAAAAGTTCCTGGTATCTTTGTTGTGCTTTTCTTGAATTTCCATTGCAAAACTCATATAGGAAAAAAAATGTCTGCGTATTCTTCTTTCGTAAATGAAGGCATTTCAAAAAACTCTCTGATCAAACTGCAATCGTGATTTATATTGATAAACTGATGAACAAATTTATTTTCTTATTCTTTTATACGACTTATTTACCTATTGAACATTCATACCCCAAATTTAAAGCAAACATCCACAATGAAATCCAAAAACGGGCTCTGGCATGGATTCAAAACGAAGGAGGGCGCTTTGAGCACTTGTTATAATTGTATTTGTATGAAATACATAAAAAAATTACTAAAACAGACCATATTATTGCTTTATTCAAACAAACCTCAAAGCTAAAAATTTTTTAAATTTTACCCATTTTGTATTTTTTCAAGTATCATAAAATGTAATATTGTTTTGTTAATCTGCAAAAAATAAAAATACTCTATGTTTACCAGGCATTTTCTCCAAAAAAATGACCTCAAAGTCAAAACTTTGTTTTGGGAAGAAAATTTGAACACCACTTAAAATTGAAATTCTGGCAACCCTAAACCGATAGAAGCTCAACTTAACAACAGTCTTAAAGGTTGTTATTTATACAAAAAATTAAGTCTCAGATTAGGTCTCTATCGCTAGTATTGACAGAGATATCGAATTTAACATAGGTCAGGGTACACCAAAGTTAGCCTTTTTTTAAATTGTCTAAAAGTGATGTCAAAGTTGAGAAATGAGCTTCACTGTATAACAATTTTTTTAGAATTTTTCTTAGAATATGACCAAAAATCACACCCCAAAGGATAATACACGAAGTACGGAACACCCTGTATATAAAAATGATTTGCTCTTCATTAGTCTGGCTAGAACTCCGAGAACGGCTGAACGGATTTATCTTATATTGATCTTGAAATGTTCGTGTAGGTCTAGGGAAGGTTTAAAAGCTTTTATTTCATCCCTATAATCACACGGGAATAGAAACAGGAATGTGAACAGGAACTAGGCGTATATTTCATCCCTATAATCCCACGGGAACAGAAACAGGAACGAGAACGGGAACCTCAAAGTTACTTGACAGATTTCAAAAACTCTTTCAACTCTAGGATGTTACATTATTACTCAGTGACATGGACTCATATTTCATTCACATATTTCCACGGGAACGGAAGATACCCTCAGGAACGGAGTTGAAAATAGAAACTACTGGACAGATTTCAAAAAAAATTTCATCACTGGGATGTCACATAATCCTTCAGTAACTTAGCGTAGATTTCATCTCTATAATCCTACGGGAACAGAAACAGGAACGAGAACGGGAACCTTAAAGTTACTTGACAGATTTTATTTTTATTTCGTTCACATATTTCCACGGGAACGGAAGATTCCCTCAGGACAGATTTCTAAAATTCTTTCGGCATTTAGAGTGCTACATTATCCTCCCCCATCAGTAACCTAGACTATATTTCATCCCTATAATCCTACGGGAACAGAAACGGGAACCTTAAAATTACTTGACCAAATCAAAAATCTTTCAACTCTAGGATGTTACATTATCCTTAAGTGACATGGACTTATAAATGGTTCCTGTCAAGGTTTGTTCCCCATATTCCCACAGGAACAGAATTTGAAAAATTGCGCGGATATTCCGACAGGAACGGGTTTGAGAATGGAAACTTAGAAACTACTGGACAGATTTCTATAACCCTTCCTGCATTAGGATTGCTACATTATCCCCCTCAATTAGTAATTTAGATTATATTTCATCTTAATAATCGCACGAGAATAAAAACAGGAATGTGGACGGGGAATTTTAAGTCACTTGACCGATTTCAAAACTTCTTTCAAGTCTAGGATGTTACATTATCCCTTAGTGACATCCTACTAATATTATAAACGTGAAAGTTTGTATATGTGGATGTATGTTTGTTACTCTTTCACGTAAAAACTACTGAATGGTTTTTACTTAAACTTTCCAATAATATAGCTTATACATCAGAATAACACATAGGCTACAATTTATCCCTAAATTCCCACGGGAACGGTAACATATACGGGAACTTAGAAACTACAACACCGATTTCAAAAATTTTTCCACTGTTAGAATGCTTCATTATCCCCGAGTAACATAAAAACTAATTCATCCCCATATTCCTACGGTTCCCTATATTCCCACGGGAGCAGGAACGTATACGGGAACTTTGACACTACAACACCGATTTCAAAAATTCTTTCACCGTTAGAATGCTACACCATCCCCGAGTAACATAAAAAGTAATTCATCCCCATATTCCTACGTGAGCAGGAACGTATACGAGAACTTTAACACTACAGCACCGATTTCAAAAATTCTTTCACTGTTAGAATGCTACACTATCCCCGAGTAACATAAAAACAAATTCATCCCCATATTCCTACGGCTCCCTATATACAACACCGATTTCAAAAATTCTTCCACCGTTAGAATGCTACACTATCCCTGTGTAACGTTAACTTTAATTCATCCACATATTCCTACGGGAACGGGAGTCCTTACTAATATAATAAGTGTGAAAGGAGCTCTGTCTGTCCGTCGTTCTATGTTACCATCTCCCGCCCAAACTAATAAACCGATTTAAATGAAATTTTAAACAAAGATTGTTCAGAACCTGAGGAAAGACATATACCATATATTTTTTCCCTATATTCCCACGGGAGCAGGAACGTATACGGGAACTTTTACACTACAGCACCGATTTCAAAAATTCTTCCACCGTTGGAATGCACCATAATCCCGGAGTAACATTAACTTTAACTTATCCACATATTCCTACGAAAACGGTCACCATATTCCCACGGGAACGGGAGTCTTCACTAATATTGAAAATGCGAATGTAGCTATGTCGGTATGTTTTTCGTATGTCTCCCGTTCAAACTGCTAAACAGATTTTATTAAATTAGCTACAGAGATGGTCTAGAACATGCGGAAGGATAAAGACTATACATATATCTATCCTTATATTCCCACGGGAACAGAAATGGGAATTTAGAAACTACGGTCTCAAAAGTATTTTTAACAGGGCTACAAGGTGTTGAATTAATGTTTTTTTTTGGAAATACCGCCATTTTGAAGGCTAGAAGTTTTATTTCCTAAAATGTTAAAAATGCTGCTGAAAGTCACTATTCCACACGGACGAAGTCGCGGGCACAGCTAGTAGACTTATATTTCACATATTTCCACGGCAACGGAAGATTCCCACAGGAACGGGGCTGGGAACGGAAACCTAGAAACTACTGGACAGATTTCAAAAATTCTTTCGTCATTGGGATGCTACATAATCCCAAAGTAAAAACGATTATTTTTCATCCCCAAGTACCCATTTAAGCGGAGCTAGTAATTTTATAAAATTTGAATTTTTGCAAAATCGAGTTTTGATTTATTTCAATAATTTTCGATCTCAAATCATACTCCAAAAATGGACATCATACAATCTTTCTAATGAAATCTTTGAAAAAGTGAATTGTATGTGATGTATGATTTTTAAATGTTTGTGTATGTTGTATGAAATATAGTGTTGTATGATCTGTGAAACAGGCCCCAGGAATATCAACTAAAACTTTATTGAATGATCTAAGGCCTTTTTCACAGATTATACATCACATACAATGAATGACCTTAAAATTTATTTTACAAAATACTGTTTCACAGAAATGTTGTATGACTGCTGTCATTGATTGATTGATTCGACTAGAATATTTCCAGTAAAAATTCTGTTTCACACAATCTTGTCATACATTAGTTGTCTACAATGTATGATAAATACATTTGATACAGCAAACAACATTGATGTATCAAATGTTGCTTTTTCCTTAAAGGCATCCAAACTATAAGTCTTTGGAAAGCTTAACCCGTTAACCATACACTTCCGAAAAATCACGTAAATCATGAAATCACTGAGCATGACAAAATGTCAACAGAACTTTGATTTTTCCATGAAATGATCTCAAAATTTTTTAACATAGGTACAGTTCAAACATTATCAAAGAGAGCAGCTCTAAGAAAATCGTTAAAAAAAATTAAGAAAATTGGATTTTATTTATTTCAACTTAAAATTTTAACAAAAAGCGTATTAAATGCTATATTTTACGATAAAAATACTTTTATAAAGGTTCGCTAAAAAGGCGAACTCGAAAAAAAAATTGTTGCTCAGATAGACGCCTGGCTGCTACTATACTAAGCGTTTTGGCGGGATGCGTAAACTATAGAAGCCTATTCTAGTACCCTTAGACTACAACAGGCGGCGCTGAGATTAGCATTTGAATGTGATGGGTGTACGGTACATCCATTCAAAGTCGGACCGGGTCCACTGGACCCAGTGTGTGTTAGGTTAACCGAGCTGCCGAAAAAAATTGGTAATTTAATTTCCATTGACTTATGTGAGTACGGTATCTTTGAGGCCAGATATTGCCATTGCATTGATAAAACGTTTGAAAGCGGTTTGAAAAAACTCAAATCTTGCCTAAGGAACAAAGAGCATTTAGTAGTCAAAATTTGGTTGAGACTCACGTTTTATGGAAAAAGCTTTTTTCCCCTTTTTTTTCTGCTGCATGAATTTTGGCTATAATAAAAACCGTTGGAGTCTGTGGAAAATGCCAATCCTTTCGATTCGCAATCCTTTTCTTGTCTCAATTCAAATTTGAAAAACGTTGCCTTGTCTAAGGACTAGTAAAAATAAATAAATAGGGTGGCGCTACAGAGCTAGGAGCCCCTGGGCCTAGCGCATTTCTCACAACCATCCCTTGTGAGGGAATGGAGGGGACCTATAATTTTCTGCAGGTTCCGAACGGCCAATCGAGAAAGCGCTTTTCATGGCAATGAATACTAACGGAGGACTTGCCAATTCCTCGCGAAAGGCGATACCCGTAGAAAAAACATTTTTGTCTCTGGTGGGATTCGAACTCGAACCTCTGGATTAACAGGCGGACATGCTATCCATCACACCACGGGTACCACATGGTATAAGGACTAGTATCAACCTATATTTATCCCAAAAGAGGTTCCAGAAGGAATAAGCCTGGTTTCTAAAACCCGGCTACAAGCTTTTGAAGACAAAACGAGACATCCAAAATATTGCACGTTATGGTGGCAGTTCTCTGAACAACGATTTCGACGAATGCAGCGTCTTGTCAAATTAAAAAAGGAAATGATATATTATCATTATAGTGATTTATAAGTCAATAATATTAAGTAAGAGCTAAAGTAGAGGTTGAACTGTCATTTTATTAAAAATGCAAATGCATATATAACTAATATGCATCTTTCGTTTAGTATTTATCAACTATCCGATGGAAGACATTCAACGTTCAGATTGATTAGGTCCATTCGAGCTTAAACCAATCATTTTAACGTCTCGAGAAAATTTGAACCCCACCCTATTTCCATTAAGCTACTAGCAGTCTATTGAAGACTGATTTTTATCATAGAGATTGTAACTTTTGCTGGATATTAGAAGTAGACGCATTGATAAGATATAATTTGATTCTATAAAATTTGACTTTTACAAAATATAGTTTTGTTTTATTCAATAGTTTTTGTTGTCATATCATACAACAAAAATTAACATCACAATCTTTCCAATGAAATCGGTGAAACAGAAAATTGTATGTGATGTATGGTTTTTAAATTGTTGTATGTTGTATGAAATGTAGTGTTATATGATCTGTGAAACATGCCTCTGGGGGTCGATTCTGTAGCTGTGAAGCTGTGAAGCGATAAAAAAATATCACATCTTCACAGCGAATTCGATTCCCGTTCTGTGAAAAAATGAAAACAAAAGTCAAAAATTCTTCATTTGATAAATTATTTATCACAAAAGAATTTTTCGGTGAAGTTCAAATTTGAAAATGGAAATTCAAAAAAAGAGGGCAAATGGCTTCAACAGCCCAAAAACAGTTTTTAATTGATTTTTTGTAGCAAAGGCACGATTTGGCAAATGACAAGTAAGTTCATACTCGTATATAAGATAATTTAAAATAATCCTTATCTACGATGCAAAACAATTCCATTTGCGGACTTAAATATATAACTGTTGACGGCTCATACATTTTCGTTCAAACGAGTGGACGCTGGATGGTGTTCAGTTGAACAGCTTACAGGGAGCCATAAAAGATGGACCGAAATGGAGGAAGTATTGGAAAGTTCTTGTGTAAGTTTTATAAGTAAAAACATTATTGCAAACATGAAATCACTAACAGCCTTATTCATAATCGCATTTTAAAGATAATCAGATGATAAAACAGAAATTCTTATTCATAATAGATAATCAGCCTGATAATATGGCAAATATGGAAAAAGCATTATGAATAGGAAGCTGATTAAAAAGATAGTCAGTGTGTATCTAGTCAGCCGATCATCAGTGTATTATCTTTTTATTATGAATAAGGCTGTAAATGTTTTCCTTTACGCACAGAATAAGTGTTCTTTCAAGTCCAAACATAAAGGTTTCGGGAAACGATAGAGTTGAATGAAGTGCTCCTCTGTTGTATTTTCAAATGGGTTTTGCCCATCTCGGAGTGACAGCCGCAACATCCTCATTTTCTTCCTGGGCAAACAATTACATACATGTATACAAAATAGTTTCTTCAAAAGAAAAGACATTTTCGTAATGAAATTACCTTTGTTCAATACGGCGCCTATTGTTAAATATCAACTGAATAATTATGCCTGACATGTTTTGAAATATTTTTTTGCAAATAAAAATTAAAATTGATGGAAAAATGACAACATTTATCATTTAGTACTTTTTAGTACATACTGTCAGAGTGATTTATCATCATGAGTTCGGGAATCGCATCAGATTTTTTTGTGAAGTGATAAAATAAAAAAGCTAAGTGAGGACTGAAATGATATAATATTTATCACTTCACAGCTTCACAGTTACAGAATCGACCCCCGTTTGTAATACTCTTTTTAAATGAAACATTTTACTTCTTCTTCGTTCGAAAGCTTTATTACAACTGAACTCTTATCTCTTACTTAACTCTAATCGATCATTCTTATAAACATGTTGCATAGCAAGGAGCAAGGTGAGAGACAAAATACTGCTAGAACATCTGTTATGCACATAAAGAGGAATTGATAATATGTCTTAGAAAGTGGACGTATGATACAGTGAGTCTAATCTACTCTTGATATGAGTTTTGAGAAATCTCTTACAACTGGGCTATCCTGACTCTAAATCGACCCCGATTTACATTTCAACTACTTAATGTGCATAACATATGCTTACATAGTTCTGGAAGGCTTTCATACTTTATAACGATAAATATGATTTACATATTATAAAACGCTCTCATACATATAAAGACAAGTTTGATTTACTACTTATTGTAAAACGACAAATAATGCTGACATCTTTTATTAATCAATTCTTTAAACGATAAATTGAAACATTAATGAAAAATTAATTTTACACTTGCTTGTTTTGAAAATTAAAAATTTGAGACAATACTTTCATTTTTTTGTTTTTGTTTTGTTTAGTCAAGGAAATATAAAAAAGGATATACATATGTAAATAAACTGAAATGTATGAATTACACAGATGAAGGTAATGGGCCATAATGGTCAATATGAAGTGTATCGAATGGTTCATTACCTTTGGGAATGGTATGCAAAATTCCTTCGCGCTTTCCTGCAGGTACCGAAAAATGAATGCACTTAAGGCAACTTTCAATATAGGTATGCTTTTATTTTAGATTTCATAAGCGGAAACCAATAAGTTTTACGCAAGAATTCGAAACATTTTTCTGCGCCTGCATGACACAAGGCATCATGATGTGTTTGTATGACGTTTCTTTCCATATTGGATGGAACATAAAAGAAAACCTTATTTTTAAGTTTGGGGTAAACAAGTCCATTGATTATCTCATAAGAAGGACTTTCTCTTTTTTCCAGAGTTGATATCAACTATTTCATGAAAGGATCTTTTTGCTGAGATGCAGCAAGAACAAATTCAAAAGATTCTGGCTCTACAACAAGAATGTTGTGGCATCTACTTAGAGCATCCACGTGATTCATTCGCTCGCTCCTTCTATGTTCGATTATATAATCGAAATCCTGGAGCTCCAGTGCCCAACGAGAAATTCTTGGGTTGAGTAACTTTTTATTCAATGTCAGAGTAAGTGATCTACAATCGGTGACTATCTTGAATTTTAAACCCGTTAGATATATCCTGAACCTTCTAAGAGCATAAATTATGGCTAATGTTTCCAATTCGTATGAATGGTATTTGCACTCTTGAGCGGTTGCCCGCTTTGAGAAGGAAAACACCGGGTGAAACAACTTGTCTTCCTGACGTTGCAACAATACGGCACCGAAACCGAAACTGCTTGCATCGCAATGAAGTTCTGTTTCCGCAGTTGGGTTGTATAATGTATATACTCAGTAAGGGAGCATTTAATAGTTTCTTTTTCAAAATCTCAAATACCGATAATTGTTTTTCTCCAAACACGAAAACAGCATCTTTCTTCAAAAGATCATATAAAGGTTTCGATACTAACGAAAAATCTTTTATAAATTTACGAAAGTACGAACATAATCCTAAAAATGAATGCAAATGTTTCACGTTTGTAGGTGGTGTAAAATTCGCTACTGCCTGCAAGCCTTCTTTATTTGGACCTATTCCTTCTCCCGAAACTTCATACCCTAAATATGTAATTCGCTCAAACATGAAAAGGCATTTATCATACCGCAATTGCAGTGCGTTCTCGCATACTACCTTCATAACTTCTGCCAGAATTGAAAAATGCTCATCCTTAGTCTCAGTGGCAATAAGTAGGTCGTCAATATAAATCAATAACTTTCCTGCCTTTATTAGTGATTCGAAAATTGTATTAATATACCTTTGGAAAACTGCTGGGGCGTTTTTCAGCCCAAAAGGCATGCGGAGATATTCGAATTGACCTAACGGTGTCACAAAAGAAGTGTATTTAAAGGATTCTTCTGACATTTTATCGTGATGGAACCCGCTTTTCAAATCTAATAATGAGAAGAACTTCTTACCGTGTAGTTTGTCTAAATGATCTTCAATGAGGGGAATAGGAAAATTGTCCTTGAAAGTAATTTTATTGAGCTCTCTATAATCAACACATAAACGTAACTCTCCCTATTTCTTTGAAGTAAGCACTATTGGAGACGCGCACGGAGAATTGCTTTCGCGCATGATATTTGCTTTTAATAAATCATCTAGGATAGTGCGTAACTGCAACACGTGAACATACGGTAATCTTCTCGGAGCGCAATTGAAAACATATTTCGAATCTGTCAATTTAATGTTTATTTCATAGTTATTTGAATTTAGAAAACTGTTACAAGATAAACTCCCATTCACTAGGTTCTGCATCTTTGTTTTTTCAACATAATCTAAGCTTTCGTTAATTTTAAAGTCCTTATAATCATAATCATTGCATGCATCAATTTTTAAAATCTCACTAACACATTGTTCTAAATCATTTTTGTTCTCATAATAGGGTATATCATTATTAAAAAATAATTTTATGCCTGCTTTAGTCAAAAAGTCTCGTCCTAATAAAAAAACATCTTTCATTGTACCGTTTTTTACAGCAAACAGAAATAATTTAAGGTTTTTATCATTTCTTCTAATCATGCAACTAACTTTACCTTGTATTATCAACCTACTGTTATTAATACCTACAAAACTTTCTCCTGCTGGTGCTGGTTCCATGAGGTAAGGTGGATTATACTGTTCCTGGATGAGGCTGATCGGGCTTCCGGTGCAATCATCGTTTTTGCACTCAAAGTTGATACTACAGTTGTTTGGACCTGGAGTTTGAAAGTAAGGTGGAAAACACTTTCAAAATCGTGCAAGAACGGTGGCTGAACGTCCTTAACAGGTTCATCATCGTGCAAAATCATAACTGAGGTGGACTGCGGGCAATCTTTCACCAGATGCCCCTGACCACAACGGAAACATGACCCTCTTTCCCTTTGCGGCTTTGGACAGGTCGTGACAATGTGTCCAACCTCATTGCAGTTGTAGCATCTCAATGGTGGCTTCGCTCGAACTGTTGGTCTTAAAGGTAGTGTATTTTTGACATAACCTGCAGGGCCAGGCAGAATTTCAGATTTCATCGAAACGTACTTTCGGAGCGCAGCTTTCAATTCGGTGATAGAGTTTGCTGTAAATAAAATTTGCTTATTTATAGCGGAGTCAGGAATACCTCTGATTATGTAGTCGATTATGTCTTGTTCCTCAATAACGGTAGAAGAGGCAATTTCCAACATAGAAAACATACTGCTGCATGCTTTCATCCTTCTGTTTCTTACGGTTTCTTAAACTGTTATGGACATCAGTAGCTGTTAAACGGTGATCAAATTCCGTTAGCAAAGCAGATTTGAGATCATTCCATGAACGACATGTGGTACACCGTAAGAATAGTTTTGCGGTACCTTTTAGTAACCTCTGAGCATAGATAAATTGCTAAGACTGATCCAACCTATAAAGCTCTACTGCATCCTCAAATGCCTTGATCCATTTGGAAACGGGGTAGTTGTCATCCCCAGAGAAAACTGGAAGCGAATCCTCAACCTCGTTGAAAGAATTATGTTGTTGCGATGCTTCGAATGGCATGCTTAACTCGGCTAGCTTTCTTTCGAGAGAACGCAATTCTTCCTTATTAGCGATGATTTCACGCAATCGGTCCACCTGTTGCGTAATATCTCTACTTTGCTCCTCCAACAAAGAAACATTCCCCATCTCGGATACTTCGTAGGACATGTTCAACGGGAAATACTGAGCTAACTGATCAGCGTCAAAAAATTCTACTGCACTTCGCAATCTCTCCCTTAACACACATTTGGTTCCGTTACCCAATGTCCTAATTGGCAGCCATCGCGCGACCGAACAACGAGCGACGGGCGCTGCATCGGACGATCGAAATATCAAACAACAATAACCCTATTGTGTGTCCTTATTAACACAGGAAAGCGATCGCGCGATGGGGTAGCACGGTTGCAAATGTTTGTTTCATGATCGTTCAAGCTTTATCATTAAAGCTTTTCATATTCAAAGTGTATACTCGTGCGACTGACACTACGAAAAGTAGTCTGGTTGCTTCAAATCAACCAATTTGATTTTCGTCGCGTTGCTCTTAGCAAATAGCAAGTAAAAATGGAATTCGAAGACCATTTAACTAGTGAAATTTATGTGAATCACATTTTATGTATGTTATGTGTATTGCTAAAAATATCTTGTTGGCTTCGCAACTCTGTGTACAAGTCGTGGAACTTGTCACCATTCGGCTTTTATACATATATTTTATTTGACGTTTTTGTTTTTTTTTTTTTTGTAATAATTGGTCGCGCGATCTTATGAGCATCTTGCGACTGGTATTAGGACACTCATTGTGATAGCACTACCAACAAGCAACGCGACCGACCGAAGTTAATCGTTCAACCGCGCGATGAAACTCCAAATAGGACATAGCCTTAGTGGGCAAATTACATTCTGCCAATTTATCTTTTAATTGTTTGAGAGTGGCACTGTCCAAAAAGCTTTCAGCACACGCACTCATCTTCTTTGAATTTAAATTACTTTATACGGTAAAACTTTTCTTGCAAACAATAAGATCATAAAACCCTTTCATAAGTACGTTATACATAAAAACGTGATCCCACTTCTGAGAAAGTTGTAATACTCTTTTTAAATAAAACAATTTACTTCTTCTTCGTTCGAAAGCTTTATTACAACTGAACTCTTATCTCTTACTTAGCTCTAATCGATCATTCTTATAAACATGTTGCCTAGCAAAGTGCGAGATAAAATACTGCTAGAACATCTGTTATGCACATAAAGAGGAACTGATAATATGTCTTAGAAAGTGGACGTATGATACAGTGAGTCTAATCTACTCTTGATATGAGTTTTGAGAAATCGCTTACACGTTACAAAAATTTAATACTATATCGATATAAGGAAAATATGCATAGTCATAGTCACTTACGAGGGGAAAAGAAGAGATGAACACCGAATTCTCAAAAAGAAAACGAACAAGAATAAGAAGCGCTTGTTTGAAAAAATTGAAAAATGTCATGGTATGAATGATATCTACCATAAAGCTATAAAGCAATAACAAAAGATGAAAAGATAATGCCAGGGTGCCAGACCTCGAACTAAAGCCTCTTAGAACCAGGAAGGAGGCATAGAGTTAGAATCCGAGTTGTTACTGAGATTCTGGAAATACCACCTCTGCAGACTGCCTTACGGCGATAAAGACACAAATTAAACGATTATCGAAAATAAAGCCCTGCCGATTGTTGACTAACTCAATCCTCCCCTATTCATCACCTTCTGATTGAATTGTTTGGTTTCTGTTCATGTGTATTCAGCTTAAGCAACAAATCTTTAATTGTACCTACTAGATTTAAGTTACGTATATTTTATGTAAGAGGTCGCCTTGATGGGGGAAGTTCCTCCATTTATGGTATGGGTTCTCCTCTGATAGAGTTGAAATAAAAGCTTCTGATTTTACTAACCTCCAAGGAGATCGGATCTTTTTTCTGGTTGTTGCTCGGTTCTATAACAGAAAGTGTGAGTATCCGCACAAGATTCTCAAGTCTATACGGAAAAGGGGACTTTTCAAAAGCGCTGAATGTGAAAGTAACAAACAGTGAATAAATTTCATATTCGTAAAAAAAATGCAATGTATATTTGTTCAAGTCTTAATATTTGGTAACAATTATTTAACTTGGAAAATTACATAAAAGTAAAATCTTCAGTAACACTATGTCAATTTCATATTCACACCCTGTTTAATTCAATGAAAAATAAGGCTTCTTTGTACTACTTTGTAGCTTTTCGACAATTACAGGTCACAATCGTCTTGGTATTTTTTTAGTGGTCTCAAGTGGCATGTGCGTCCCCTCATACAGACTGGACTATCTGGCCCAGATTTTCGCATGCATTTTCTAGAGGTTTAATATCAGCAGGAGATTCATCCCGGTTCGATTAGACAAATAACCATACTTTCAAGAGAAGCTTGAGAGAACGACACTCTTTTAGATAATGAAGCATTACACCTCTACACTGACGGAATTTTCTCGAAAGAGCTGAATTTAAGCCTTTTTTCCGGCTACCTGGCTACTGGAGTGTGTTCCAAGCAAAAATTCTGGCGATAAAAGAAGTCCTCTCCTGGCTCAGAGAAAACGTTGCACCCTCAACGGATATTCGTATCTTCTCGGACAGTCAGGCTGTTCTTGCCTCTGCCTCTACAAAATCTACTGTCGCACGAGAGAATCGGGTAAACAGTATCGATATACACCATATTTAAATAGATTAAAGAAAATTATCCAGTGTTAAGTTCTAACTGTTACTTTCTTGCTTTTGCTTTATAAGCGCAGCTCGCTTCAAATTGATGGCTAGAGAGCCGCAGTTTGATAATGAATTCACAGTGTAAGGAATGGAATTGATTTTATTTACATTTTCTTACAGCTATTTATACCTAAATTATATTACACATCTATTTGGGATATCCCCTCTTATGAACTATATTACAAATAAGAATGCATCAGCATTCTGCTTCTCATAAGTTACTAATTGGGGCAGTCGTCTCATTTCTAATGTTGACAAACTTGCATTCGGGAGTAGTGTAACAAAATACATTCAGTGCCACTCACAAAGCAACGTAGTCAAAACGATGTCTTTGAACTTAGCTTTTGTTGGCCAAAGGGGACAACAAAATTGTGTACATCGTTTTACTATGATATTAAGTATCAATGAAAACGTGCTTTTTGTTTGTATCTCGTATTTTGGTTGTGGCTCTTTTCGAATGAATGTTATTACACTACACCAGATTTGGCAACACTGTAAAACATAACTCGTACGACTATATAGAATGGCTTCGGAGAACTCACGCTGATCCGTCGGTTCAGAGCTCACCGAAACCTTTTAAATATTGTTCAAATCTCAAACGTCAACGCAAGAGGCAAAAGCTTTCAAAAGCCCTTACAGCAACTCACTTACGCAGACGATATTAAGTTGTGGAAAGAGATAAGCTTGATGTCATAGGTGATTTTGGGAACATTGAAACAGAAGCGGTAAAATGTGGTATAATGGATAATGAGTAAAAAATATGTTTAAACTAAGAACAGAGAGAATTGGCCAAAACGACACAATTGACAGACATAACTACGTACTACGAGGTTGTGCAGGACCTCGCCCAGGTAGGATCCCCTTTTCTTGCATGTAGACCAAACGGAGAATTACTTTTGGTAATCCCTGCCACTTTGGTTTGAGAATGCAATTGAGAAATAAAACCGTCCTTAGTTAAATAAACGTAACATTTTGAAGGTCCTTGACTACCACAATCCTCCTATAAAGAACGGAGTCATGGACCTCATCTAAATCGAACAAGGAAACCCTTGGTTGTCGAAAAATAATCCGAGTTTTCTTGAGTGCGTAATTTTCGTTAAGACGATGTATGGCGTAGATTCAACAACTAAGTGTATGAGTTTAATGGCGAGATAAGCAGGCTAGAAGAAAACGCAAAACGGTACCTAAAACATATATTATATACAGTGTATGTAGATCCTGCTCCACGGCTTTTCGATGGCACACTGCATGGGAATGGAAAATCGGGTCTTTGGTTGCGCAACCAAATAAAATCGTATCTCAATTGACTCATATGCCAATTCCAGCCCTGGTTTAAACTGAACACGTCGATAAAGTTTTGCTTGTGCTATTACCTACTATCCGTATTCCTCTATACAAATGTTTATTTAGGCATCGTGGGTTTGGTTTGCATTTTCCACAAGCACAACTTCTAAGGAACTTAATTTATCTCTTTTATTGGTTTTGTGTTTGCGTCAAGGCAATACCAGCAATAGTTGGAAAAATGAGAAAGGTGGATGCTTATAGAAAGAGTAAAAGAGGTAAGACATTAATCGATAGCGACCCTTGAGAGGATTTAAATTGAGTGCAAAAGTTTACGGAAAGGCAGATTCGAATCTTAGAAGATGTCTTGTTTTGTGTGATTGGATTATGTCGATGAAATTGGAGTAGGCCAAATGACACTAGAGTGGTTGGTGAGAGATTGTGTTTGAGGAAGATTAGCTAAAACTTTTTTTGTGGGATCCAGTCCAAAGTGGTTTTTGTGTTCTTACCTTTAAAATTAAATATTCACGATAGGCAACGTATACAAGTGACAACTTCATGGTATCTTAAGACTCTTAGCTTTATTGACTTTAATTCTATCATGAACTGCTGGTACCAAAAATTCAAAACTTATGATCTGAATGCAGTTACATCAGTCAGCGCTCGCTATGATAAGGTTTTTTTTTTTTTTTTAAAAAATCACCTGATACTTGAATAACCTTGTATGATATGGGTTGAAAATTTAAGAGGCATTTGTAGACACTGCCGACATGTAAATGTAAGCAGTGTCATCAACTGTGCAACCATGTTGGTAGATAGAGCTGGCATAGCACCAATGTGAGCGTGTAGCAGTTTTGGCACATCACTCGAGCTGAAGTGAGAACATGCTACCGCGTCATTCTCCCACCTCCACCTGCAGTTTTCGAAAACGGGCATCAGTCAGGAGAGTCACCATGCGAGACCTTTGAAATTGCGGCACTGATTGATACATCTCAAAATACCACCGTCCTGGAAGAAGTTACTCGATTCTCGATAAATAAAGAACTAACCTCAAAGTTAAATGCTTTTCACATTATAAATTTCTTTTTATTGCCGTATGAGTCGGTGAAAAAAATTCAATGATGAGAAATGGCAGCAAAACTCAAGCGCGGAACGAGCCTCCGAGGTTCAAAAAGCATTTTTAATGGAGAACGTTTCAATATACTGAACCTATTTCCAAAAAAGAAATAAAGTCTAATTACTCACAAGAAATTGAAAAATAAAACTGGAAAATGACATTTAGAACGTTTTAGTACTTTTAAGAACACAGTTTGAGAACTACTTTTCATTTTGAGATCGGGAATCGCTTGGAATGGGTTCTTGAAGTGATAAAATGGAAAACTGTGTGAAAACTTAAATGATATTTTTTTTTTTTCACTTCACAGCTTCACAGATCGGGAATTGACCCACTGCAGTATGATTCAAAAACTCAACCTTTGCATTGTCTCAGACAACAGAAAATTCAGTTCGATAGTTGCATCTTTGGATCCCAAGGTGCTGACGGGTTTCAGACCTCGTCCAAAAGCCGCCAACGAGTGAGAAATACTTAGCTTCAAAAACGCAAGTAATTTCAAGGTACCCTGAGTGCAAGGAGAAGCAAATTTATTTATTTATTTATTTCATTTCATCAATTGATTTCAAGATCTGCTGATTACAAAAATTCCAAAAAAAAATAGATTTATCATAAGTTTGGGTAAGATACAAAATATACATACATAACATGATAAGCAAGTTTAAGATAAATTAATCAAGTACAAAAGAACAAAAGAAATCAATTAGGTACATAGATTAAGTATTATTTTCTTTAAAAAATCCCTCTTCATGCTAAGGTCGATATCATTGAATACTCCGTTAAAAAGTTTTAAAGAACGTGTTAGCAGCTTATTTAATCCGTAGTTAGTCATATGAGGAGCTATATGGAATAATTCAATTCTGTTTCGAAGCGTTCGTGAAGGAGCATGAAAAGGAATCAAGGAAAGCAATTCCAAAGAAGATATTCGATTTTCCAATACATTGCACTTGTCTACGACATTTGAGAGTTTTCAAATCTATGAGAGAGCATCTTGACTTATAGTTCGGTAAAGACCCATTCCAATTAAATTTTCTATGGGCATAATTAGTAAATCTTTTTTGAATCCTTTCTATTCTCATACTACTATTTTCATAGAATGGTGACCAAACAACTCAACAATACTATAAAACTGGTAAAACCAAAGACATAAACAAGGTTTTAAGCGTATACGCATCCTTAAAATCAGTTGAATTTCGTTTTTAAAATCTTAACAAAGAATTACCTATAGACACCACATAATCAATGTGAGTGCTAAAGTCCAACTTTGAATCAAAATGGACTCCCAGGTCTTTTATAGTACTGACTCTTAAAAGGCTAAAATCATGTAATTTGTACTCAAAATTTATAAGATAAAGATAAAGATCTTGAAAGACTAAATATTTTACATTTTGAATAGTTCAGTTCCAAGCGAATGTAACTACACCAATTTAAAAAAATTGTTACGTCCAACTGCAGAAATAGACAATCTGCAAGTGAAGACGTTGAAATAAAAATTTTCACATCATCTGCAAACATCAAAATTTTACAATACCGTATTACAGCAGATAGGTCATTGGTGAAAATAATGAATAGCAGAGGGCCCAAATGGCTTCCTTGTTGAAGACCCGATAAAACTTCCATAATGTTTGAGGTGCAATCATCTATCTTTACAATCTGCTTTCTATTCGATAGATATGATTTTAACCATTTAGTGAAATCTTTATCAAAACCCAACCTTGTTAATTTTTGTAATAGAAAACCATGATGAACCCGGTCAAATGCTTTAACAAAGTCGGTATACCTAGATGACATCAACTTGCATACCATTTTCTATTTGATTGCTACAATAATTTGTAAAAAGGCTTAAATTTGTGCAAGTCGATCTTCCTTTCGAAAATCCATGCTGAAACGAGGATAATGATTCCTTAACAGAAAAGTGGAGCCTTTGAGTAATCATTTTTTCAAAAAGCTTTAGTACCGTAGAAAGTTTAGAAATAGGTCTATAATTTTTTACTGGATGTTTAAGGCCACTTTTGTATATGGGATCAAGATAGAAATTTTCCATTCGTCCAGGAAAATACCAGTAGAAAGAGATGTATTAAAAACACGATATAGAACATAACATAAAGAAGTGGAACATTTTGATAATAAGATAGGAGGAATCAAATCAAAACCCGCTTTTTTTGTCGTATCAATATCAGTTAAGCTTTCCAAAACATCCTGTTCGGAGAAGCATACTAATGTAAAATCAGTTAAAGGACTTATATTTGGATATAGCTCACTAGTATCCGCGATTAGGTCACTATTATATGAAGTTTGAAAGAATTGTGCAAAGAGATTTATGACTTTCATATTCCATATTCTGGGGAAACGATGAAACTTTTCTCTAGAGTTTAAAAATACCCAAATGATTTGGAATTTGTTTTTATATTTGATTCAGTATTATTTATATATTGCCTGTGCAGAAATTTGTTTAAAAAATCAAATACTTTCCGTAACTGAAAAAATCTAACACGGTCTTTGAAAATATTTGTTGATTTATAACGCTTAAATGCCTTATTCTTGGCATTTTCAAATTTTTAATCCTTGAGTTAAAACAAGGGAGTTTAAATGTCTTTTTTTTTTACTGAGGTAGGAACAAAACGTTCTATTCCTTCAAACACAATACTTTTAAAAAGAGTATACATATCTTCTAAGGATTTACCTTCCAAAGAATACTTCCAATTAACAGTATTGAAGAAACTATTATGCGCAATTAAATCTGCCCTTGCATATTTATAAATTTTAAGTTCATTTACAGGTAAAACAGAAGGATAATTATAATATTCGAACAGCTTTATGATTAATAGAATTGTTTAGAAGATTGAAATTCGAAGCTTCTAAGTAGTATTTGAAATCATCACTACATAGTATAAAGCAAAGTCACTTTCTCTGTCTCTATGTCCCTATGTATGCTTAGATTTTTAAAACTACGCAACGGATTTTGATGCGAATTTTTTTAATGAATAGAGTGATTCAAGAGGAAGCTTTATATGTATAATACATGTATATTATAGTAAAGAAAAGCCTAGAAATTTAAAGATTTGTAATTTAATGTCGTAACAAACATATTTTTCTGCGCTTACATTGCAAACGCTGGCTAAACCTTACGATATATCAAACTTATGTACTACGGAATTGTATATCTTATAAAGACTAATAAAAAAGTCCGCGAAAAGTTTAGCTCCTAAGGATATCCCACAGAAGCCATTTTTATCTTTTACATATTACAAAAAAAATAAGGGTTATTTACCTAGCTATTACGATACAGTATCATTTCTTATCCGATTAAATACATTAGATACGTTGTGCATTTCATGTAGATCAAAATTGCCTGCATGTGATTTAAATGAATATTTTCGAAGATATTACAGATTTAAAAATTGCGGGACGTAGCGTTTGCAGCGGTACCAGCCGTGAGTGACATAGGCTATATATTTTATACCCGTGCGAAGCCATAACTGGCCGCTGTGTTTATATAACGCTCACAGTTTTTCTGTAGTGTATTTATTATCAGCATTGTACCCGTGCGAAGCCGGGGCGGGTCGCTAGTTGTTTATAAACAAACACTAGGTCTAAAATTCTTCCGAAGTTGTTTTTTACATTCTCTATATCACTCTTCGCATTAAAAGGGATCAAAATTTGATCATCTTCCATGTTGCACCAATCGATGTCTCCAACGTTAAAATCGCCAAGTATACTAGTGCAGTCATTGAAGCATTATTGCTCCGAATTTTTTTACTGAGAACCGATTTGCATGAAATTTTGGAATTAGGCTCATCTTACCCTTAACTTCAAAAGTGAAAATAATTTGAACTCCGCAACCACCCTGGGGGTGGTTGCCACCCCTTCTCGGGGGTTAATTATCAAACTCTTCATAATAAAGTTATTTCTAGGCTGAATACGATTAATTTTAATTTTGGTGGAAATGGCACCAATGAAACCCATTGATTTAAAAAAAAAAAACAATAAATGCTCCCCTTATTTGCACTACAGCTCACTTATTTTACGTGCAAAAGACTTTTAATAATGCTCATTTTAAAGCTTATTTCAAGCACTACAAAACAATTTTGTATTAGAATGCATAAAATGCATCTGCTCGCAGCTAGATGGCATTGACCACATCGATTAAATTTCAGACAAAATAAAAAATGGCTTTGATCTTTAACCCTAATTTACAAACTGGGGTCCGTTTGGACCCCAGAGCATGTTTGAACACTCATAACTTTTTTGTTTTTCATTTTTTTTAAATGGGATTTTTACTCAGTGAACAAAATTCAATTTTTTATTCATTTCTTAAGTTGAAACGATTATCAGATGTTTACAGATTTTTCTGCGATTTTTTTGTGAAAAGAACCCGTCCACCCGAACTGGGGTCCATTTGGACCCCAGTACTGAAATTCTATGAAAAATCATATTTTTTCTAGTAAATAATTATTTTATTTTAAAAGCAGCCTAGTTTATGTTTAGAAGAATTTAACTTGAAGTTGTGGGCAGTTTCGGGAGACATTTAACACATAAGGTTCTAGTGTGGCAAGGGCAACAACATCTGCCACATCCATCGCAGGTGGTTCTGGTTTTCTTGTCATCTGCTCTTGGGCAAAGGTGACATCTGCTTCTTTTACAAAAGAATCTTTCAGGGACTGTTGGTTGTTTTTCCTGAACTCTGCCCAAAATACAGAGAGCATCCAATGCAGATTTTCCAATGCCAGATTGTGTTGCAGGTTGCGAACGGTTATTCAATTCTGACTCAACCAGTTCCTCCGCTAGTTCGATGAGTTTATCACTTCTGTACAAAGTTTTGTTTCTTCTAGGTGGATTGAATTGTCGAAAAATGATAACAGTTGCTAGGGCTGCTACTTCCAGTAAGTTGTAGAATACAACCATCGGCCAGCGATTTGTTTTGCGTGTACATGAATAAATTGAGACCATTTGGTCGAATACATCGACTCCACCTTTGGTGCGGTTATAATCCAGTATCATTGCAGGCTTACTTTGATGACCAGAAGCGGCTTTCTCACAGTTATGTTGTGTTGATAGCAATACCACTTGTTTGTTTGGCTTCGGAACATAACTCACCAACGCCATTTTTCCAGAAAATCCAAAAATGGATGAGTGGGCTGGACGATACTGCTTTTTGTTATTGACTTTTACAGGCTCATTCTGCTCATCAAGAACCTCCTTCGCTACAAAAGGTTTAGGCAAATCTCTTTTGTTTTTCCGAATCGTGCCAAGAATAGTGATCTTCTTATCCAGCAACTTCAATGCCAAATCCACCGACGTAAAGAAATTATCAATAGTGAGGTTGCGTCCAGAATTGAAATATGATGGCATCAACGACATCACCACATCATATCCACGACCAAGTCCTGTACTTTGGTCAGAGCTACCAGTGTAGATAGAAAACTTCAGTGGATAGCCCTTTGAGCTTTCATTCAGCCACCAAAACTTCCAGCCGTATTTGGCAGGCTTGATTGGCATGTATTGGGGAAATTCAATCCTTTTCAGGTCATAAAATTATTTGATGACCTGACCAAACTGAACTAATGACTATTTTTTTTGAGATAGGCATACCTGCCAGGAACAATTGATGTGGATGAATTTTACAATCAGTAATTACGTAAAAAAGACATATTGAAAAGGATAAGCGGGTATCCCAGATTTGCGAAATTAGGCAATTTTCATCGTTTTTGAAATTGAAAAATTTTATTGCTGACCTCCTAAATACCTGCATAATGACATCTCTGCTTAAATTTCTTTATCCCTGCTATATATAATACTTAGAAACAATTCATACAATAGCCAGATATATATTTATATATATATAACTGAACAATATAAGTCAGAAATCAAAAAACTTTCGAAGAAAAATCGTGGGGTCCATTTGGACCCCTGTTCGGGTGGACACGACTATTGCCGGTTTGTAAACGAGGGTTAATATCTAGCTTAATATTGCACTTAGAATTATAAAAAATCAAATTGTTCATTGTTTTACCTGCTACAATTTTGTTCTTTATAAAATTTAGTTTTGTATAACTATAGTTTAGGAGATATTTGTAAAAAACAGATGAAAACGTGAAAAAATTGCGAATTTTCAATTGCCAATAACTTGAAAAGTATTGGATTTTTTGAAAAATTTTATAAATGATTTTTTGCTTTAAATTAAGCCTTCTATCGACATCCGAGGTTATTTTGAAAAAAAAAACCCGGGAAGGGGTGGCAACCACCCCCAGGGTGGTTGTGGATTTCAAATCATTTTCACTTTTATTTATTTATTTATTTATTTATTTATTCATTTATTCATCTATCGAGTTTCCTCTTACAGATATCATAAGCTATAATAACAATAGTTTATAATGTTCAATTACTTCATTCTTAAACAATTTTCTTTCCTTTGTAAAATCAATTTTATCACAAAGAGAATTAAATAACTTCATACATCTAGTAAATGGTTCATTAAGAGCATAATTACATCTATGATGAGGAATATAAGAAATATTTCTGGGCCGAATACTCCTTTCCGGAACATAAATATTCAAATGACTTAAAACAACGGGACATTTTATGTGATAAGACAATATATCATAAATAAACATAATGCAATTTACACCGCGACGGCTTTCTAAACTGTCAAGACTAATTAGAGCACATCTAGTGGAGTAAGAAGGCATCTCTGGTAAATTCCACCGGAGTTGTCTAACTAAGAACCTTGTAAAGGATTTTTGTACTTTTTCAACACGATTTTTTGAAACAATGTAATGAGGATCCCAAACTACTGAAGCATATTCCAAATAGGGTCGTACAAGTGACGTATAGATCGCTTTTATTGCATAGGGGTTCGAAAACTCAGAGCAGTTTCTTTTTAGAAAACCAAGCATTGAATTTGCTTTCGCAACAACGAAGTCAACATGCAGAGTAAAATTTAATTTCGGGTCAAATAACACACCAAGATCTTTTACCTCAGACGACCTGTTCAAAGTAATATTTGAAATTGAATAATCATATAATATAGAGGTTGTAGATCTACTAAAAGATAAAATATTACATTTCGAAACGTTAAGAGAAAGATAATTGTCATCACTCCACTTTACTATTGCATTTAAGTCTTTCTGTATTTCGTAACAATCACCAATGCTTTTAACTGATGCGAACAGTTTGAAATCATCCGCAAATAACAATCCACTTGAGAATCTTAGTAGCGAAGGCAGTTCATTAATATATACCAGAAACAGTAAAGGGCCAAGATGGCTTCCTTGGGGAACTCCTGAAGAAACATTCATAATTCCCGACTCGGAATCAAAGATTTTGACAATTTGCTTTCTGTTTGTCAAATAGCTACAAATCCACTGAAGGAGAGTTGAGTGAATACCGAAAACCTTTAACTTTTTTATCAAAACCTGGATGCATAAGCTATCAAAAGCTTTTTGAAAGTCTGTATAAATGACATCAACTTGTTGTCCAGACTCAAGAGAATTAGCAACATAATTTGTAAACAACGATAAGTTTGTTGTTGTGCACCTGCCGTTAATAAATCCATGTTGAAATGGGGAAATATGTTCCTTTATATGAAAAAACAACTTGTTCTTAACAATAAGCTCAAATAATTTAGGTATTGCTGAAAGCTTAGAAATACCACGATAATTTTCAACCTTATGCTTATGTCCAGCTTTCAGTATAGGTGTAATGAATGAAAATTTCCATTCATTGAGAAAAACACCAGCAGAAAGAGAAGCGTTGAAAATTATTTGAAGAGGTTCATGTAATGATTCACTGCACTGCTTTAATAAAAAAGAAGGAATACCATCTGGACCTGCATTCAAGCTCATGTTGAGCATTAAGATTCCTTCAGAAACATCCTCAACAGTTATAAAAAGATGACCCAAATTAACATTAGGGTCCAACACACTATCAGTTAGAGAGACGTCAATAGCTGTATGATTCTTATACACCGTTTCAAAAAATTTAGCAAATAAATTACAAGTAGAAGCATAGTCAGAAGAGGTTTCATTCCCATACTCCATGTTTGTGAAAACACCACTATTTTTCTTTTTACTATTAATAAAAGTCCAAAAAGCCTTCGGATTTGATGTTAATTGAGACTGAATATTGACAATATATTGCTTGTATAGAAATTGATTCAAAAAATCGTACTCACGTCGCAGTTGACAATAACGTTTTTTGTCTACTTCAGCTTTAGTTTTCCTGAAAGTCTTAAATGCTTTGTTTTTTACATTTTTTAAATTTCTCAACCTATAATTATCCCACGGTAATTTTGTAATTTTTTTTGTTTGCATTTTGGGAATAAATCTTAAAAATCCACCAAACATTGCATTACGAAAAGACGTATAAATTTCATTTAAATCTGTTCCAGTAAGAACTTCCGCCCAGTTCAGAGAATTAAAATAATCATTTAAATAAACATAGTTTCCTTTAGCAAAAGCAAAATGGTTATCAATTTGATCATTCACAGTATTTGGTGAAGAATAAACATTGAAAAGTTTAAATTTAATTGAAATTGCATTATGAAATAATGTATTATTTAATAAAGGAAATATAGGTTCATTAACTTCATAGGCCAAACTATTACATATAAAAACAAGATCTAGGAACCTATAGAATGAATTATAAAATGAATTTATCTGAATTACATTAAGTGATAATAGTAAATCAATGAATAATACTTCACATTCGTTTCTTACATTATACGGAACCAAACATTTTTCTTCATCACAGTAATTCCAATTGATACCACCAAGATTATAATCACCCAAAATACAAGGAATTTGACTATCATTAAGGTTTTCAATTACATTTTCAATATTTCTGGCATGCATTTCATAAATATCCACGGGGCTCTTTGGTGGTATATAGCTTACAACAAATACAATTTCTTGATTCGATAAACTTACTCTAACACCAAGCTGGTCAATGTTTTCATTGTCGATTTGAAGCTCCATCAGCTGACTTTGAAATTTAGAGAGAACTGCTACAAGAACTCCTCCACCACGATCAGTTGAATTTAGATAACGATCACAACGGTAAACTGTGTAGCAATCGTCAAACAGCTCTTTTGAGTTGATGTGTGTATGAAGCCAAGTTTCGGTAAACACGATGACATCATATTCATGCAATGATGCGGCGAGAAAAAGTTTTTTTATTTTTGTTCTAATGCCACCTGTGTTTTGGTAGTAAACAGAGAGCGAGTTGAATGCAGAGCGTTGAGAAGAAGGGATTAAAGAAGATGAGGAAGCAATAACATTATCGGACGAATGATGTACACAATGATATGATGCAGTTTGCGTGTGGCTACCATTATCATTTATGTATTGGCTATTCTGTTCTCTTTTTTTGGAAAAAAACGGAAATTTTTTACATGAACATCTTGCGGCCAGTTTTCTCCCTTTAATGCATTATCTAAGCAGTCCGATGGTAGACCAAGACGAAAGTTTATGTGCTTCAGCGACGTCATATCAGTGTTACGTTTACACAAGGGGAAGCAGGAAAGTCTATTCTCTGGGACACCCAATTTAATTGCAGCATATGATATGATAGCTTCTGGTTTGGTTGTTGGCGAAAAACGAGAGAGATGCAACCATTTCAAAGTTGGGAGAACTTCCATCAGAGTAAAAGATGAAGAGGTGTCACTGCCGATGACTTTTGTAGGCTGTTTGTTCTTGGTTGTGGGTTGCGAACTAAGGAGAGGTTGGAGAGGTTCCATATTCCGTTCAGTCAATTTATTATTTTGACTATTGCACGGATCATTGACCTCCGAAGACACCGTTTTGAGTTTGGTGCGAAAATCAGTGGAATTCTTTGCGTCATCACATGATTGAATGTTTACATTTTGTTTTTTAATTTTAGGTTTATTAGACTGTGCACTTATGTTTAAACTATTCACTCGATTTAAGTTGCTTTCTAATTGGGTTACCACTTTATTCAAATCATTAATTTTAGAAATCAATGCAAGAGCAGAATTACTAGAGCATGAATTGCATTTCCATGAAAGATTAATGCTTGATTTAACGATTTTAAGGAATTTTTCTGGCACTAAAGTACATTTGTCGTGAAATTTCTGACAACATATTCCACCACATATTACGAAGTCTTTATTGACTATTTCTTCGCACTTCGGACACTTTTCGGCCATGATAAATGAATAATTAAAGAACTTTAAGAGAGCAAGAAAAAACACGTCTGTACTGCACAGAGAGATGATTGAAGACAAGGGTAAGATGAGCCTAATTCCAAAATTTCATGCAAATCGGTTCACAGTAAAAAAATTCGGATTTAAAACCGCATTTTTCGCTTCAATGACTGCACTAACCTGGAGATTTGTTCGTCGTTAATTCATTCCCTATTGCTTGAGCATTAGAAATGTGATTCGAATATAGCTCTATTTCACTCAAAGGTTAGATGTAACTAACAATAAAAAATAAATCTTTAATTTCAGCAGAATCTTTAGAACTTACACAAACACATAGTTGATCAATTTCATCTGCATCATTCAATAAATTACGTTGAGAACTGTTAAAAGTTGAACGGACGGCAATCATCACACCGCCTCCACGTTTCCATCCTGTATTTATTGAACGATCCTTATGATATACATTGAACGATGAATCAAATAACTCAGAAGATATGAAATTTGAGTATAGCCATGTCTCAGTTATGATGATAACATCATACTCATGCAGAGAAGAAGACAAGAAGAGCTAGTGCCAGCATTATGAAAAAATACTCTTATTTCTGATAATTTTCTTTTTTGCTTTGGGATGATTACCTTATCTTGCTGTTGTCTTCCTTCTTCGGAAAATTTACAAATTTATTAGTTTGTAAATGTTAAGGCCATATCGATGCATCCAAAGCAGCATCAAAATGGCTTGCAGGTATCCCCAACTTGAAATTTACAAAGCGTAGTGAAGAAGAATCAGTTTCTTTTTTAATCAGCTTAGAACAGCGCATAGCACTCTTCGAAATATTCAATTTAATTGAAGCATAATAAATAACATTCTCCTCTGATACATTACTGTCTAAACGGGAAATATGTAGAAACCGTAGACGAGGCACAGATTGTAATGTGATTTCACCCTCTACCGCACCGGCAGTCCCAAACAATACCTTGTTGGAGCAATAAGCACCCTTCCGTAATGTAGTACCAGCAGAAACATTGGCAACACCTTGAGTAAGAGGAGCATTTTTCTCAGCTTCACCATCATCAACATCACCAACTACATCAGTATGAGCAACGCAACGTTTTCACCACCAACAAAAACAAACACAACTTCATTTCCAGCTACAGCTGCATCATTTCGGTTAATCAAATCAGTTGTTATGAGTGTTAAGCTTTAGTCATCATTAGCTCTGTCGTCAGAACCAGCGGACAGAAAAGATGAACTGGTAGCAATTGCTGTATTATTCGTAGATGTCGAGGTTTTCGCATTATAAGCAGCACTAGCAAGTTCGTCACTCTGTGTTAAAGAGTTTGGCTTGTTAATTTTGCGTTTTGCTTACATAATGGAACTGGTTTTTTATTTTTCATTACAAGTTTCTTATCACTACTCTTAAGCACAGGAGATGAAGATGGTGCACTTTTATTTAGAAGGCGAGTTAAGAAAGCGAGGAGTAAAAGAATTGGTAATTGGATTACATTGGAACTGTAATTGTTTATTGTTGTTGGTTTGTTCAATAACCACCGGTGTCTTAGTTTGAGAGTGTGTAAGGCGCGGCGGTTTCACAAGTTTATCGAACTCCGATTTACTATCAACAAAGACACGATAAGGATCTTTGATTTTGGGTATACTTCGCAAAAGAGAAATGTCTTTGCATGAACTACACTTCCAAAAAATATTTTCATTTAATTGAAGCACAGCACGCATATTTTCATTTATTTTAGTGCATTTAAAATGAAAACCAGATTGACAAACTCCGCACAAAATCAAATCGTCTTTGGATGTTAGTAAATTACAATTAGAACATTGGGTATCCATATTGAAAATTGAAACTGTTGGAAATAATGTGAATGGAACCGTCTGTAAAGAGAACGAGAGCAGAAATGAATCGGCTTATGACCTCTTTAGAGGAGAGCAAAGCGACAAACGATTATCTAGTCTGCTCAAGGAAATGCGGAGAATGACCGATGAAAGTGTCTCAGACGAGATGCTTCCAACGATCTGGATGTCCAGGATGTTTAACAAAGTGCGTGGAATTCTCTCCGCTAGCCAAGATGTCGTGTCCGCACTAGCGGACATCACGTACTAGATCAGTGACAACACTACATCATCCTCAGCACCTATTAAAAGTGCTTGAGGATCGAGTACAGTCCACGAACTTTAATACGATGCTGCTCACCTTTGAAGATATGGCAAAGAGGCTCGCAATGGTAAGGTATGCTGCAAGTTTAAAAAAAATATGCTCTCACCCCCATAAATGTTAAATTATATTATGTTATTTAACAATATAATCGTATAATTTATTTATACTTGTGATGTGATCCAAGGAACGAATTTTTTCTAATTTAAGAACAAAAAAGTAATCTCAATTTAATGATTTTTTAATTTACATACATACATATATCAGTATTGTGATTCATGTTTGAGAGACTACGCGATAATTCCTTAAAAACGAATTGAAAGCTTAAAAACTGAGTTTGACGTTCTTAAGAAAAAACATTAGACTGTGCGAAACCGCACTGATTTTTTTTCGAAATATGATGAGTTGCCATGTTCGAAATATGATAAGTTGCCACCTACCGACAAATGCACAAAAATATGTTTGGGAAAGAAGTCTGCAGGGCTGCCGTTATAGTATTAAGGTGAAATTGGGTATACGAGCAGCGAAGAGAGTTTTTTATATAATGAGAAGGCATGCGTCTCTATAGCCGAGTTCACACTATACAATTAGTTGGACTGACTTCGCTTGACAGATGTTTGATAGTCGGATGTAGTTTGCGTTCAGACTTATCAAACTTGTAGTCCAACCTTATGTCATATACTACTCGACTCCCTTCAACTTCTAAATTTTCAAAATTATATGAAAACCATCCAACAAGTTGGTCAAGCGATCGTCTGAGGGTTCACATTATCCAACATTGGTCGTTCCAGCCAAAGTTTGTCCAACCAAATGTACAGTGTGAACTCTGCTTATATCATAGTGTGTATGTACTGTGTATGTTCAATATTCGACACCTAGATCGTACTGGGGGTCAATTCCCGATCTGTGAAGCTGTGAAGTTATGAAAAAAATATCATTTCAGTTTTCACACAGTTTTTTTCATTTTATCACTTTACGAACCCAGTCTAAGCGATCCTCGATCTCAAAATGAAAAGCAGTTCTCAAACTGTGTTCTAAAAGTACTAAAACGTTCTAAATGATAAATTCCGACAGAGTTGTCTGTCATTTTCCAGTTTTATTTTGTGTTGTTGATTGGTTTTTTAAATTTTTTGCGAGTAATGTCCGGAATTATATTTCAAATAATTGTAAATAATGGATAACGTTCTGAAAAGAGGTATCATTTAATGATTTATTTGGATACTGTGCTGTAATTACACTTTATTTTTTTCTAAGAAATTTATTCGGGATATTGAGACGTTCTCTATCAAAAACGCTTTTTGAACCTCGGAGGCCCGCTGCGCGCTACAATTTGCTGCGATTTTTCATAATTGAAATTTTTTACCGACTCATACGGCAATGAAAAGAAATTTACCTTATGAAAAAAAAATTTACATTTGAGGTTTGGTTTTCATTCATCGAGAATGATAAAATTTTTCACTTCACAGATTCACAGATCGAGAATTAGCCCCCTGGTATGCCAAAAGTATCACAAAGGTGCCTGTTGCTGGTCATAAAATTTTCGTTCGTTTAGTTAAGTTCGTTGATGCATAAGTTTAATCTTTAGGCCGAAAAGCAATAGCATTGAGATATTGATTAATTAAGAGAACCCGCTTAGTGTCAATAAGTTAGTTAAGTTATTACATATACAAGCTAGCGCGTGGTTGACGAAATATCTTCACTGACCGTTCCTCAGGCTGATGCAACAAATCCATCAAAGCTATCAGTGGTTCAGAACCATATATCTGTCTCATTAGTCAATTTCTTTCGACCAACAACCACAAGTCGAAGATTTTAAAACAGAAGCCAACGCCGGCCGTTAAACTCTGCATCGTCACATCATCAGCTCAACCAGTTACAGAACGGACTTTCTGGTGATAACAGCTGAAGTAGGCCAAGACAAACTTCGAGGACTTAAGCAAAAAATATGGGCTTTTAATGTGGCAGTGGCGTGAACGTAGCCCCAAACACACCGTTCACCGTTGTTCGATTCAATACGTCACAGATGTTGGCGTTTCAAAAATTGTATACCATCAACTCTAGTGCTGTTTTAGCAATCCAAAACTTTTCTCGAGAAATGTAGTTATATGCTTTCCTTGTAGCTTTATAAGAAAAAATACACTACCACTCGGATACACTATTACATAACAATGAAAGGGATACGTTATTCTCCTCGAAGATTCACTTTCAACACAGGGAAAGCCTTTTGGGAAATGTAGAAGCTTAGTGTTAGTGTGCCACCACGCATACTAATGTCCTTTTTTCGCTAGTTTCAATTGGAAGTCTTTATACGTGTGCGGTTATCTAATCAGGTAAGTTCATTCTCTGATTTCTTTTGTTCAATTTTCATCTTCGTCTCTCGTGGTCTCTCTCTATCTCAAACCCAATTAAGTGTTCATCCATAAATTAGATACTTAATAAAGTTTTCGCGTGCCAAAGAACTTTATCAGAGATATCCGATTTCCTATTGAGAAAAGGGATAGTGACGCAGCAAAATTATCCCAGATACCTGGCCTTGATTTTTATTTTTGTATTTTTTTTTTTTTTTTTTTGTATTTCAATTTGGCTTGTTCATCGTTATCCCCCATTAAAGAGACACCGGAAAAGGGATAGCTTTCTTTTAATTTGTTCTTTTCTTTTAACACACTTTTGGAACAACACACAAACGAAAGCTGGAGGAAATCACATTTAGAAAAGGGACTTACCTTTATTTCCAATGATGCTGGCGAAGTATCAAAATGAAATTTGGCACGAGATCCGAATACCTCGGGCGCTGACCAATGCCGTGGCTGTTCGGTGTTGAGTTTATCGCGAACATCAAAACTGTAAAAAGGAAACAACCGAAACAAAAGGTATAATTTGTTTTTTTTTTTTTTTTTGCTAAGCTTGAGTTTTATTGTAAGAAAAATGTATCCCTAATAACGACTGAACATGGTGGAACAGAAGGATGTTAAAGAGTAGGCGTGGGACGCAGTTTATGGGGAAACGAGCAAAATGGTTTTATCTGCAGCGCATCGAGGTGGAAATGTAAGATTGATTTTTTGTCTTTTTTTATTTCAATTTACACAAAGAAAGAAGGACGCTTTGACTGTAGTCATCGGACGAATAAATTTTAAATCGACAAAGGTAAGTGGTATGGTTTAGAATTATGGTCGAGTTGAATGTTCCAATTGAAGAGAATAATGAGTATAAACTATGCACATTGTACTAAATATTCTGGGCTTTCATCGTTATGAAGGTCCACTGCTTTATTTGAGATTTACCTCAGGTCCGATGTTAACTGCACACAATCACGAGCTTTAACAAAATACACGGAACTAGCCATCTTCACATTCACAGGCTCGTATTGATGAGTACATAATAATCAATATGATGGACATTTCTTTATCACTGGTTGAACAAAATGTAGAATGTATGCGATTGTTGACCATTCTACGAAGAAGCCCAACATCGCTGGGAATGTTCTTCGGTATTTTGTACTTCCTCATACAGCAGTTATCCAAGGACTGTCTTAGAGAGCTTAAGAATCAAGACACTTTACCTTACTAGCCGCAGTCGCTATTGAGGATATGCAAAGGTCACACACAAACTCCTATGTTAGGCAGAGTATGGGTGGGGGGGGGGGGGGGGGGTGGGGGAGGGGTTTGGACATTGATCTATTACGCCAGTTCCACAAAGAAAAATCTCACTGAGCGCTCAATGTCACTTTGACGGAGCGCAAACAGTTTTGTGGAACATAATTCTCAGCTCAACTGTGTCCTTGTTTTCAAACTTTTACTCATCATCATCAGAATGTAAAACGAAAATTCGCTGATGCTGAAAAAATAGCCGAGTCTATAGGAAATAAAATTGAAGTTTCCAGGATTGTGCATCGTCAAAAACACCGACAAAATTACCAAAGCAGCTCAGCAGAAGATTATTACCGTATATCAATATTCATACTTTTCTTGGACCACTTCATATCATCCATATCTGACAGATTTGCGAAACACAAAAATTTTTTGTCAATAATCGGAAATACCATCCCTGAAAAATTGGTCAGGAAAGACGTTGAGAATATTGATGAAACCGTGGAAGTAAAAATGAATCAATGGCCAACAGCGACTGAGGCAGCTGCTTCAACCGTAATAAATGAAGTGTAACGTTGGGTTGGGCCAGAAACTAGTGCTTCAGTTCATATCCGGATCTTCAAACTATCCGGATATCCGGATATCCAAACAGGAATGTTTTGAGACAGCTGGTATCCGGATATCCGGATAGTTTCGGATATCCGGATATCCAGATAGTTTGATATCCGGATAGTTGGATATCCGGATAATTCGGATATCCTGATATCCGGACCCAAACTGAAAAGTTATTTTCTTGTAGCATTTGAATACATCTTTGTTATTCACACTGACCTATACATTAAAAAATCCACACGTCGTCTTTAAGTCTCTAAACAGACGGGTTTCAAAGACTTTTGGGGCTGACAAAGAAAAAATTTTAATGGCGCAGCTAAAAATCGTATCAAATATCACTATAACTTTTGCAAACTACATAAAAGGTATAGAAGACTGTACATGTATCGATTTATTTTGAGATATGGATATCCGGATACCGAGAAGTATTCGGATATCCGACATCATACGGATATCCGACAATATCCGGATATAATATACTATCCGAATAGGTCGGATAACGGATCCTGGATACGGATCTGTTTCGGATATCCGGATATCCGAAATATCCGGATACTTTGAAGCACTACCAGAAACTCAACCAAAGACATTTGTAGAATCATTAAATCTTTGTAACTATGCACTTTTTCCAAACATTTTCAAGTTTCTGAAAATAGGTGCAACATTGGCTGCGACCATTGCTAGCAGCGAGCGTATAGTTTTTCCACGTTGAGGTATCTAAAATATTGGATTAGGAATTCTACAGGCGAAGATAGGCTGAATGGGCTTGCTCTTATGAGCATTAACAGGCACATTGACATTAAGGTGAAAGAAGTTATCGAATGATTCGCGCAAAGCAGAGAAGAACTGATTTATAATTTCGTGTATTTTCATATCTTCTTATTTTCTGCACTTTATTATTGTATATCAATAAATTGGGACAATGGTCAAGAATGCTGTTCTGCTAAAATAGAAGAAATTAAACATTTCAATACACAAACATAAATCATTTAAACTGTAAGTGCAGATGGCCTTGACGCAGAGGTTTTCAATGCAGCTGGAGATCAGTTGGAAAGAAGCATGCATCAGCTTATCTTCATACGGTCGGAAGAAAATATGCCCAACGAATGGATCCTAAGAAAGAGAGACCGTCACAATTGCGCCAAATAAAAGGAAATAAGTCTCCTTAGCGTTTGTTGTAATATGTGAACGTCTGAAACCTCACGTCAACAATTTTATTAAGTAAACATGAAAAGGCCACAATTATTTACCAAGTTACAAACCACCCAGAGAGATCAACATACGTAGACACCATTTTACTTGCGTTTATAGGTACTACAAATAAGGCAAGTTGTGCAATCGCGCAAAGAAAAAAATTTTGAGATAAAAATTTCATATAAAAAAAAGTGGGTCCTGCGATTCAGTCTGTCTGTCTGTCTGTATATGGATCTACAGCCTTAACCGCTGGACTGATTTTCTTCAAAATTTGCAGTTAAGGCCCCGACCCATAGAATCAGTTGCGTCCGTTCGCTGCCGGATTCACCTGACAGCTGTGAGTTTTGCCGGACACAACGGATTGGGGTGACCCATAGAATCCGTTGCGGTGTCTCAACTCAACAAGACCACTCATGTTAGCAGAAGAGAAAATTTCAAATTGGTTCTTACTGCGCATTTCATCAGAGAGAAAATTTCAAATTGGTTCTTACTGCGCATGTCTCTCTTCTGCCGGACGCAAAAAGTTAAAAGTTGGGTCACCTCTCATAAGATCGTGTGTATTTAATCGAGCTGTCAGGTGAATCCGAGAGCGGACGGACGCAACGGATTCTATGGGTTGAGGCCTTTCTTTAATGTCTGTGAGGCAGCCTACAGAGGGGTTTTTGGTACTGAGTCTCTCGGTCTTGAAATAACGGTACCTGGTTTATGAAGGATATGATAATAAATACATATCTACCTACTTATTTTTCTCGAAAACGACTCCAACGATTTCGATAGTTTGGGGTGAGGGATAAGGTTTAGGTTGTCTTTCTTATGGTGTACAAATTTTTTTTTTAAAGGTCGAGAAACCTCCCATAGTGCTGTTTTTATCAAAATAGACTTTTTCGTTAATGGCTGAAACGATGTTGACGAAAATTTGTATTTCAGATAGGCTTTTTTAAAAAGATTGCATATAAGCAATTGAAACATTTAAATTTTTGAAATTTTTATTGGTTTTTTTAAAAAAATTTTGATTTATTGAAATAACTTCAAAACTATACACTTGTTTTTTAAAATTTTTTCAAACTATTTTTTTTTTTTCAAAACAACTGTTAACAAGATCTTAGATTTCGCATACCAACTTGACTTTTGAAAAACTCGTTTTTAAGCAAACTGGAAAACAAAATACACTGGTCCAACGAGTTTGACTAAATTATCATCGTTTATATGTATTAGCAGCAACTGCCAAAAAATGCCGTTTTTAGATTTTCGATTGAAACCTTTGGAATATTTAATAAATTTGTTTTCAATATTTTGTGTGATTTAATTCATTTTTCATAATTAATGTGTAGCTGGAAATCATGTACCATCAAATATATTATGAAGAGCGAATACTTAAACTTTTAAATCAGTATAAAGATTTTGATATCATATTTAGCAAAAAATCGCAAGTTCATGCGACCCAGTCGTGGCCCTTTTTTTATCGAAGGCCACGTTAGAAAGTTTTTATTGAGACGATCCTTAAGGATCCATATCTAGCTTGGGCACCCCAGCGTATATAGTTTGTTTGTGTAGCAAAACTTTCGTAGGTATAAATCCAAAATCTTTGAAAGCATTTTCCAGGAAATTTTGAGTTTTCATTGCAGTCATAAGAACCGTATAGAATTCAATGCTTCGAAATCAATGCTGTCTCTTTTCTTTGGAGCTTTATATTCCCCATATTCCATGAATGGTAACTGCATCTAAGAAACCGAAAAGCTGTCAGTACTTGGTATCTGTGTAAACAATGATCTTCGTTGGAATGATGACATATTTGAAGTTGCAAAAATTCTGCAAAATGATTAGGTTTCTTAAGGCGATGCAGAAAATTCTTTACCCTCTCTGATCTGGCTATAATTTATAAAGCTTACATCCGCCCAAAAATAGAGTACAATTCCCATATCTGGTAAGGTGCCTCTCAAACATCTCTGCTCCTACTTGATAGGCTGCAAGACAGAGCTTTGAGATTGGTAGGTGACAGTTCAATCGTAGAGTCGATTGATTATCTCTTAAACATCGTTGAAACGTTGCCTGGCTCACTTTTTTATCGCTTTTTCACAAACAGTGCTCTTGGGTTGCATTTCTCCCCTGAAACAATTTAACCGCAACAACAGCTTTGCCAGGAATGCTCATCAGTTCTACCTCGTGCCCAACTTCTATCCTACAGTCAAGTAAAGAGATTAAATTTTTAGTCGCACCACCCGCATGTGGAATGGTCTACCCAACTCTTTTTTCCCCTACATAACGATTCACAAAGGTTTAAAAGTAACGTGAATCGGTGTCTTCTTTCTCCTTTTAAATTATCTCCTTTTTTCCTTAATACGAGGGTGGATAGATAAGTTTCCGGCCTGACCAAGAGATGGCGCCACTAGGCCTACCTTGAGGTGGCGTTCTATAGTACCATCCTTAGATAGCTTGTAGCTATAGTTTCAGCCCGATTGCCATGTTAGTTTAGGTTTGAGAGCTCACTGAACAAGACGCCTCTGTGTTTTTTTTTTAAATGGAAAAGTTGGAAAATCGTGCTGTCATCAAATACTTCTATTTGAAGGGGTTAAAGCCGAAGGAAGTCAAAGAAGAGATGGACTCAACACTGGGGACATCCTCCCCATCATATTCAACCATTAAGCAGTGGGTTTCCGAGTTTAAAAAGGGTCGTGTGAGCACCTCTGTTGAGCCTCGCTCAGGACGCCCTCTTGAGGTCACAACTGCAGATATGATCGAAAAAATCCATCAAATAGTGCTGGAAGACCGCAGATTAAAAGTGCGTGAGATAGCTGAGACTTGTAAGATGTCATATGAACTTGTGGAAAATATTTTACACCAACATTTGCATATGGAAAAGCTCTGTGCAAGATGGGTGCCGCGTTTGCTAACAGTCGACCAAAAAATTATTCGAAAAAACATTCCTACCGCCAATTTAGCGTTGTATAAGCGTAATCCAAGCGAATTTTTGAGTCGATTCGTAACCGTTGACGAAACTTGGGTCCACCACTACACTCCTGAAACCAAAGAACAGTCAAAACAGTGGATTGAACCAGGGGAACCAACTCCAAAGAAAGCAAACACAGTTTTTTCGGCGAACAAGGTTATGGCTACTGTTTTTTGGGATGCAAGAGGAATTATATACATCGATTACCTTGGAAAGGGTAAAACTATCACTGGTCAATACTTTTTTTTCTGTCGATTTGGAGTGTTTATATGTAGTAGTGTGGTGATACGACGAGATTCTCCGAACAAAATGTCAACGTTCTTGAATAACTTTTTCCCAGCAGGTAAATTCGCATTGCATTTGCTTTTGTTTTGGTTTAATTTTTGATTATTTCACTCTTTTTCCTTATCAAAAAGTTTTTTTTTTAATAATTAAAATGATTCCTACCTACCTTTTGTTGTGAGAACGCAGAAAGAGTTTTTTTTGCACACTTGTTTCATTACGATAACAAGTCAATCACTGCGATGGCTAAAATCAACGATCTGAAGTTTGAATTGATGCCGCACCCTCCCTACTCTCCAGATCTAGCCCCGAGTGACTATTATCTGTTTCCTATTCTCAAAAAATGACTTGGCGGTAAGAGATTTGCGGACAATAAAGAAGTAATCGAAGCTGTAAATGCGTATTCAAAGGAGCTTGACGAATCAGTCTATAGAGATGGCATTATTAGACTAGAACACCGCTATGAGAAATGTATCAGCCTTGGAGGAGATTATGTTGAGAAATAAAAAAAAAAAATCTAAAAAACGTTGTTTTTCTTGGTCAGGCCGGAAACTTATAAATCCACCCTCGTATTAGCACTACGTTTTGTAAAAATAGAAGGGTATTCATAACGTCTTGATGCGCGCGTTAATTAAAAAATTGTCTACCAAGATGGCTGGCACAATCACTTGTTTGTTATGGTTTCTCTTCCAATTTACACTGGAGGACATCTAAGCAATGACACTTGACAGCTTTAAAACTAATCAGCCGCCAATTAGATTCTCGAAACTTCGACTTACCTACTTATGCTCATTCGTACCTGGGCTACAAAAAGTTTGTAGTCAAATCAAAGTTAGGTCTTGGGAAAGATCGGGTATCAATTACTCTGCAAGTCAGTCATCGATCACAACATATGGCCGACTTGTTTCACGGTTGATTGACCTGGCAATCGCCATGCACTTTATGAATGTTGAGATGATGAAAGCGTGTCTTTGAAACTATCATCTTTCTCTTCTTTCTCAGACTAATGTTGGATAACATTAGTCTTAAGTGATTGAGTACATAAGTAGTCACGCATAACCCTCAAAGTGGAGGGCCAGGTCCCTTTGATATAATGTTGGACATAAAGGGTCGGGTAACGGATAGTATGGTCTCATCATCCTGATGGCTTTAGAGTTGCCGTTGGCTAGCCAGAAGCTCGTCCCCCACAATTTCTATTTCAAAACCCTGAAAAGTTTTCAAAACAAAAATGTCAGGGTATCTCTTTCAAGCGTTCTTCTTTCTGACTGTTAAAATCAACCGTTGAATTATAAGTCAATATCATCCGCTGTGTTATTCCAGATCTGGCAGACCAAAAAATTGAGGCAGTCATGAAAATTCGGTATAGGAATAACGAAACTAGTTACATACGTGAGCAATTTTCTTAGAGAATTTGTTTTTCGGTATAGGGAGCAAATACCTACCTACCAATTTTCTCAATGCATGCTGAATTGTCTAGTGTTGAATATTTAAGTTGTAGACCATTTAAATTATTCTCCTTATTCAAAATTTTGATTTTTGAAACATAATGAGCTTGCTGGCTTTAAAAGCAAAAACCATTGAATAAACGAAGCAAAGCACATAGTCATAGAAACATTTAGAACTGCAAAGTGTGTCAAGCGTGGTGTATCTACAACGAAAGTAGTTTAATGCATATTTGTATTCTTCTTGACACGTTCTTGTAGCATGATTACGTTACTACATGAATGCAAGTTAAACTATGTTAATGACTATGCGTAGGTTGTTGCATTTGCTTCTTTTCTTAATTCATTCCCCTTTTGCTAGGACTATGATAGGGTATGAAAAAAAAATCAAATACCGAGTGCATGACGATAACGACGATGAAATAATTTTTTATGAATAAAAACATATTCAACAGATTACAGCAACAATTTGCTTACAACTTTCTAATGAAAAGCGTACTTCAATATTCCATTAAAAAAGTTTGAGTTATTGAGATGGGATTTGAAATGCTTTCAAGTTAAGAACAAGTTCTTGTTTTCTAAGAGGATTTGTGAAGTTTGAAGAATATTTGAAAAGTCTTTAGCTAACAGAATGCAAGAAGAACTGTATCTGCAGAGCTTTCTATGCGGTTTTTTGATCATATAAGCGGTACGTACAACGTACATACCAAATTTGCGGCTTTAGCAGCGATCAGATTTTGGCTGGACATTCCGATTTATAAATAAAGTTAAGTGCTCCGTGCTCCGAGGTCCACGACTTTCAAGTTCATCGGTGATCTCCTTTAAAGTTATGGCGTGATGGCCTGGAACCAAAAAAAGGCTCAAAGAATTTAGTCATTGCTCTCCACAAAGGCATCAGCGCCAGATCCATCATGGGTTTTGGAAATATATGTGAAAACTCGATAGCAATCCTTTCCTGGCTCAGATTCTAGAGTGGCCCAGTCCTGAACCAAAGGAAAGTTGACTGTTTATTTTTGACATAGTTTGAGCCTTGGGATCATCGTTGTCGGACAACATATACATTAGACGAGAGTCAAAAGATTGCTAGTTCCTCAAAGCTCCAGTGCGAATTGTACCAGAGACCACATCTCTTTAAATGAGGAATGGTCTTGAGAGTATACCCCATGATGTAGGTATCAAGGGAAGGAAGATTCAGCAGTCCTTTGAGAGTAGCACGCGGAGTGCTGAAGAAGGCCCCAGAACAGCCAAGACATACCGTGCCGAGAAGTAGAGTCGTGCGTAATAAGGTCGAAGGAGCTTTATTACCATTTGGAATTGGAAATAACGACGAATTGCAATAATTTTCTAATTTTTTTTTATTTCGCCAAAAAAATTTGGCAAGTGGAAATATGTAATGTCAATCTCTGGAATTGTGTCAGTGAAAGTCAGATGTGTCAAAATGTAACATAAACTCTTAGCAATCGGTATTAGGTAAAATAAAAGAGTCTTTTTAATTTAACTGATTGAAGAAGTCAGTTAATGAAATGCGATGCTCAAACAAGTTTTGGTTCATACACAAGAACGCAGCCGTCTACCGATCTCAAAAAATCACTGCATTTGCTGAAGTACACATCCAAAAACCTGAAAAAATTACCTCGCCTAGGAAGCTTCCTTGAAAGCATGCTATTGAATCCCTCCAATGAGCTGGTAGCCCTATGCAAAGCATTATGGGACGATATTTTTTCGGGTCCTTCCTATATTTCTAGAGAGCAATGGTTTTTGGAATTAAATTATAATGCATTTAAAGAATTACTAAGTATGAGGGAGAGATGGTGCACGACTGCACGCAGTGCATAGGGGATGGTGCGGTGCGGGGCTGCGCGTGTTGTGATGCCACCGCTTTTTTTCAAATTCCACTTTATTTCCCTTTTTTCGACATTATTGCCAATTCGCTAGAGAAATAAGGTCGACCCTTGTAAATGATGCAATTTGATATTATTACCACATAGACGTGGAAATAGAGTTGTTCCGACCTTATTTCGCACGACTTTATTTCACGCCACCGACAGACCCCATGTTTTGCTAAAAAAAATTTTTACATTGACAGAAGCCTGACGAGCTGAAGCAGTCCTTGACTCGACCTGTTTAAACCAAGGAAGATTGTTATCTATAGGATTACTCTAAGATGTTTGACTTCGTTTGAAGAGGGGATGTTGACGCCTTTAAGTGTAAGATAAGAGAATAACCTCAGTTTTAAGCTAGGCACTCACGAAATGTCAAACAGACTTAGCGCAGCCTGTGCTCTGAAACAGACCTCTTGGAGTCAGGAACCAACAGAGAGCATGGCGTTCTTAAATTTTTCACTGGTTCTTCAACAGTGGTGTTGTGTATTTTTGCGAAATATAGGTTCAGCTTCAGTGAAGTGCCCTCGAAACTGTTCATTCCAAAGGCAATCGCAATGAAAGGCTAGAGTTCAAAACTTTGGCCAGTCATACTTATAAGGTTTGCTTTCTTTTCCTCAATGTTTTGGTCTCTATTGTCCCGCAGATAAATAAACGGTTTTCCAACGAGAGGTGTTATTTTATTATTCAAAACATTATTTAATTTTTCGAGATAAGTGATTGGATGTTTATTTCAATGTAGGTATGGAAGGTATGCCATTAATAATGGGGACATGTTCATATCTATATGCATATGCACCCACGGTGTAGGTGGCTAGGTCGGTGTAGCAACGCATTTCTAAGAAATCTCTCAAAATTAACCAAATACTTTTTTAGCTTTGCACCGAATTTTGAGGAATATGAGAGAAAAAATATCGTGTATGCTGGTGTTGGTTCATTTAACACCGCCTTATTGCAGTTGAAAATCTCAGTTTAAGGTTTATTAGTTTTGTCATTGAAATGAAAAGCTAAAGTAATTTCATTTTTCAATCTCACAATGGCTTAAAATTTGCACGCGCGTATTTAAATAAATTATTTTTCTAACTGCAAGTTCTTCCGTTGCCATGGCCAACTGTGATTACATCTTCGAGAGATAACGTGGTCCGAAAACTTTTCCCCCCAAAAGATCGATGGGATCGTTGCTTGTGGGGCACGTAGCGCCACGGCGCGACGGCGACGCTTTGTTGAAAGCAAACGTTAGGCAGATCAACACTTTCCAACTTCGACCATAAAAATCACTAATCAACTCTCGATAGCGCATTTAATTCACCGTAACTGTCTCTCAAGTCTCATTTTGGCCAAAAAAAGGTTCATAAACTGTACCAAACAGTTACACGTTGAGGATACAGAGGCTTTTCAACGATAAATCTTTGGTCTTATGAGCTCCAGATGGGACATATTTGCTTGTTGACGTAGCTACTGAGATGGTATAATGGAATGTCGAAAGCTTAAACTTCTAAATTAGAAGTTGTTAGAAGTTCATAATTTGTTTGGTGTGGAATCCGAGGCAAGCTTAGCAAATTAAATGCTCAGATTCATCAAAAAAACTGTTACAAATATTCAATTATTAGATAATTTGTATACAAATTTCGCCTCGCATTTAAAATTTACTGATTTTGAATTCCATTCATCTGTTTAAATAACTTCAAGTTCTGCATACCTACCAAGGATGCTATTAATATCTTCAGTATGTTGGCAAAAGATTCAAAAATAACATACTATAAATAATCTCTACTGCCATTTTGCTTCAAGATTACTCATGTGCAGCACAAGGTTAGAAAAAAAAAAAATAAAGGGCTCCTTATGTAAGGGAACTCGTTTCGTTAATGATGAGAAAAAATCTATGTACGTAGACTCACCTGTATAATGGTATACCAGCATTGTCCCGGAACCACAAAACCATGTAAACATCCTGCAATGCTGCCGCTATGGGGCACGGAAGCGTCACTGATTTACCTTCAACAGCTTCAATGTCCTTTGTCTTGACTGTGTTGTTGTTTGGTTTTTTTTTAATTTACCATTTTAAAATTGCAGTTTGGTAAAAACATGGAAAGAAAGGAAAAAAAAAAATTAAATTAGTACAAAGGAACACTAAGAAACAAACGAAAAAAAGTATAATAATTTTAAGTCTGTCCCATAACCTCCAGCTGAGAACAACTTTTAAGCTAGCGTTAAAGTTTGTAATTAAGGACCATACAGCGGTATGGGTTTTTTCAAGTGACTAATGAGAATTTTTTCTCACTTTATTTTGGGCATATACACACATACAACGTACAAACATAGAGCCGGCTATTTTAGTTCTACTCTAATGGAAGTTTGACGACAGTTGTTTTTATTTTTGTGACGTTAATGAATTTTAGATTTTTTTTTTTTTGAATTTTTCGAAGTGGGGTCAGTAAATACTTATAAATCGGAATGATATCTCTTGAAACATTTCCCTTAAAGATGAAAGTTTTGTGAAACTAATTAAGGGCTTTGCTTATGGGTTTTGTTATTGATCGATGGCCTTTGAGTTTATTTCGATTGTCTCATTATTAGATTATTTATGATACGATTATGGGATGTGATGATGTACAATCCGTTTGGGGAATAGTCATAAAATTTAAAAGGTAATTAGAACGTATTGCCTTTAAGAAGGAACATTATGATTAGAATAGATTGTGATAAAATGTTGAGTTATAAATGGGTCCAGATTAAGTGAAAGAAAGATGAAAGGACCTGAGGGAGAAATACAGTGGTTGGAACACATACGGCCTTATGTCGCAATAATTCTTGGGATATTGATCATTATTATTGGTGTTAATGAGCGGTAGGCATATAAATTTTGTTGACATTTTAAGTGCCTATATTGCTAAGGATTTTTTTTGGTTGGTGGTTTGTTTGCTTATCGTTGTGAAAGCCACACGGCACAAAAGAGAAGTCACTGAAATAAAAATTATTATAACTTTTTGGTTTGCCAATGAACACTGCATGCGTTCGGTAAATTGTTTCGCTGTTGACGCCGATTGCTTACATAATTTCGAGTTAAGTAATTTATCTTCAAGATCAGGCGATTTGAAGCCGATGGACCATTTCGTGGGGTTATGTGAAGTCGCTTGTTTATAATTTTAATTCAAGTTTATATTTCGACGTCTTTATTGATGCGGGTAGATTTCACTCCTCTTCGGGTGAAGTTTCACTTGGGGTTCGGCTGGGATTTGGTCTAGTCCGGGATTCACGACCAGATTCTTGGATTGGTCCTTATGTCAGTCGGATGAAGATTTCCTGTAATGGGCTGGTCTTGGGACACTTGGATTATGGTTTCCTATCTGGGGTTTATGTGCTTCCAGCTATTGGGCTCGGATTTGGAGTAGCGCTGGGTTTCTTGGTATCTCTCTCTTGGTAAAGTAGATTCTGTAGGGATACTAGGAAGAGGGGGTTAATGGTTGTTCTGAGATAGCAGGAGCCACTATAGGTTCACAACGAGATAGCGTTGGACACTATAAATTCACAACGAGATAGCGTTGGACACTATGGATTCACAAAGAGATAGCGTTGGACACTATAAATTCACAACGAGATAGCATCGGACACTATAAATTCACAACGAGATAGCGTTGGACACTATGGATTCACAACGAGATAGCGTTGGACACTATGGATTCACAACAAGATAGCGTTGGACACAATAAATTCACAACGAGATAGCGTTGGACACTATGGATTCACAACGAGATAGTGTTGAACACTATGGATTCACAACGAGATAGCGTTGGACACTATAAATCCACAACGAGATAGCGTTGGACACTATTTACTCACCCAGTCTTGGTTTCTGAACTTTAATCCTGCGCTGCGGAATGAATTTTCATGTATTTCACTGGTTACCTTATACACCTTTTGGTAGTAAGTGGATGTGAGCTGTTCCATTCAGTGAAATGTCACTCCTGTGGTGTTGTTGCTGTTGGTTATCGTCACCATTATCATCGCCTGTGTTGGTATATGCACTCTTCCATTGGCATTGGTGTTGTTGCTGGTTTATTTTGCTGGTGTTTTTTTTTTTTTTTTTTGAGGAGTGAATATGTAATGGGTCATTGCACTACGCAGAAAAGTTCGAGACGATTGGTGCATTGAAAGAGAATTTTCGGCGCGTAATTACTGACATACGTGACCAAATGCTGCAATAACTGGTCGAACATTAGACTTCTCAGCTAGACTTTATTCGATCGAGCCAGCCGCAGCGGCCTCTTTGCCCGAAATCATTTTTGAAAGATAATGGCAGTCCTTTATCTCTATAAAAGAAGTTAAAATCTTGACCAAAACATAAGCGTTTTATTTCTTCTTGTCAGCCACATGTCTAATCGGCTTGATACTAGTGTTCCGCCCAAAAGGAACCCACGCCATTTTGGTAAAAATGAAAAAAAAAAATTTTTGAAAAAAAAGATACCTATGTAGTTAAATAAATAAATCATATCAAATTGTAATATTTAAAAGAAAATCAGTATAGATCATTGTACACTCCCTTAGTTTACTAGCAATTGGCAACCTTCTACTTAAAAATTAATCATTAAAAAAATTTGTATATCTACCAGTGGCGTGGCGTCCATATAACACGATTCCTACCTATCGTCTTACCTTTTAAAATGTGTCCCTTGTTCATAGAAAAAACCAGCAACATAAGTCTACAACTAAGCAGTCAACAGCCTATCTTTGCCCATACATACAATGTTCTTCAAGCACTTTTAAATTTGCGAGATACACACACAATACACAAAGCATACACAAAACACAAAGCATTGAAAATCGCCCGCCGCGCAGAACATATTCTGTGTTTGTCCCTGTCTTTCCTACGATATACTTCCACCCCGGTGCCTCCCTTTTCAATACACGTTCTCTTATTGAAAAAAGTAAGACGATAATTTTCGTCTTACTGCAATTTCTGCTTGGAAAAAATAATACAGTTTTCGCCTTAGAGTAATGTGCGTCGAATTCGGTTTTGTTGTGCTGTTTTTTTTTGTTCTACTGATCATTGTTTTGAATTATTTGCAAGTTTAAAGTGAATTTCAACCTAAATGACTTAAAGTATAGAAAAATTGGCTTCGATTAATCCACGTTTGGAATTTAAGGTACCTTCTATTTATTCCTTATTAATTTGTGTAGGAGCCATTCCATATGAAAACGGTCAATCCGAAATGTTGCTATACCTCCGATTTTGCTCAAACTTTGTAGAAATGTTTCTTTGCTATCGAAATACGAAATAGTCAAAGGATTTTTTTTTGTAATTTTCCTCTCCCCTCCAGCCATACTTAAAGAACCGAACATAGTGATTTTATGGGCTTCAGACTTTGCACTCTTAAATTGTCTGTATTCAAGCGATTAGGACGATTAAGGTGTCATTTTAAAGCTGATAAAATTCTTTTCAGATCAATCAAAAGGTTTAAGATATTTGAGTTGCTTTAGAAACCTGATCCTTTTGAAATCAACACATTTTATATACATTTTTGCCATTTTTGAAGTAGTCCTGTGCCAAAAATATCAATAGTAAGTCCCTAAAAATTTCCCTGATTAAAAAAAAGCTTATTCTTTTAATAAAACACAATTCTTAGTTTCAAAGACTTTTTTATCGTTCTATCCAAAAAATTTTTTAATTTTTTTTGTAAGCTTGTTTTTAATCAGCTGTAGCTTCAGTGTATATTCGAATAACAAAATGAAATTTTGAAGACTTAAGACTTTTTTAAGACTTAAAGTTGAAGAATATACCTTTAAATCCTGCCAATCCCGTATTGATATCTGGCAGTCAACATCCCAAAAAATGTGCCCAAAGATTGGCTTTTTCCATAGCTTAGAAATAAGCTTGTTTTTAATCATCTGTAACTTCAGTGTGCATGCAAATAACAAAATGAAATTTTCAGGACTTATAGTTGAAGAATAGACCTTTAAATTCTACCTACTTTTATTATGATATCTGGTAGCCAACATTCACGAAAATGCTCCCAAAGATTGGCTTTTTTTCAAAAGCTCAAAGTTTGAAAGGGATGTTTGTAAAGCACATAAAAAAATTTGTTTTTTGATCAACTTTGGATTTTTTATTTTGTAATTATTGTAAGGTTTAATTAGGGAAATTTTTAGGGACTTACTATTGATATTTTAGGCACAGGACTACTTCAAAAATGGCAAAAATGTATATAAAATGTGTTGATTTCAAAAGGATCAGGTTTCTAAAGCAACTCAAATATCTTAAGCCTTTTGATTGATTTTGATTTGAAAAGAATGCTTTATCAGCTTTAAAATGACACCTTAATCGTCCTAATCGCTTGAATACAGACAATTTAAGATTGCAAAGTCTGAAGCCCATAAAATCACTATGTTCGGTTCTTTGAGTATGGCTGGAGGGGAGAGAAAAAAATCCTTTGACTATTTCGTATTTCGATAGCAAAGAAACATTTCTACAAAGTTTGAGCAAAATCGGAGGTATAGCAACATTTCGGATTGACCGTTTTCATATGGAATGGCTCGTAGGTGATTCATTTTTCTCGACTTACCATTTGAAAATATCCACGCCACGCCACTGATATCTACATGTGAAATTGCATATAATTTTGTTTTCAGCTTATGCGAGTAAGTTCGTGCGACCCATTCGTATGCATATTTTAATGCTCACTTCATGCCTTTCTTAATCAGCTTAATCCAAATTCATACCAATCTCAAATCTGACATTTAACCAAACGACCTGCCAAATGTCACTCTTACTTCCACATTGCTCCTCAAGTAGATAGTCAATAAAAAATACAATTGTAATAAGAGCATTTACTTTTTCTTCTATTTTTTTTTTTTTTTTTTTTTTGTATTCATTTGGCTCAGTATCTAATTTACTCACTGCTGCTCCATTATTTGTTAGAAGATTCTGTAACAAAGTGTACTTACTGTGGTCATCTTTTGAGTTCGCACGAAGGACATTCAAGCTATAACTTCAAATGGTCTCTGGACTCTGGTTGGTTTTTATTTTGGCAACCATGTCGACTTTCGACAATGGCCCTCATGCTTTTGTGGCATTTACTGCCACTGAAGTTAACCGTCACCATGAAGGACACGTATCTTCTTCGGTTTTATTTTTTTCTCCACGACTCGGTATATTGGTTAGGATGTATGTAGGACTGTATATTGTGTCAACGTAGACTACAGAAGAAAAGAACATCGTTGTGGTCAGGTGTAACTATATTGTTCCTTGAAATAAAAAGAAATAAAACTCTTTCATAGCAAACTCTCAAGAATTTATTGTTGAATTTGCTGTGCACATCTCGCTTTCTCAATATTTCTAGCGAATAGGGAGAAAAAATAGCAATCAAGATGAAAGCATCATCTTAAGGAACAATAACACGAAAAAAGCTATGTTTTGTCTTTGTATTTATCTTATTCTCTGAGAGGTGTATTATTTTGACATGAAACGTATCTGCAAGAAAACACTTCAACAGAATAATTTGCTAGTTTTTTTTTTTTCTCATAAACGACAGTCGGGCTGTAAAAGTAGAAGTAAAAGTACATTTACTTTACTTAAGGCAACGAAAACAAATAAAATTTATCTCCCAGCTCTTTTTTTTTAATTTGAAATAAATTTCGATAACTTTCGCATTCTGTGGTGCCGGTGGCGTAGTGGTTAGCATGTCTGCCTGTTACGTGAGAGTTCGGTCGAGTCCCAGAAACACCCACTTGCTTATTTACGAGTATCGCCTTTCACGAGGAATTATGGTAAGCCCTTTATTAGTTGTTATTATCAACACACTGACATAAAAAACGCTTCTTATGTTAGCTTTTAGTAATCGGCACAAAATTGTAGGTCCTAGAAATTAATAAGACCCCGAGGTTTCCACACACTGGATAGTTCTTTTGACTACCACGGCAACGTCACCTCCTCTACTCTGTTTCCCGTCCAATCTATAGCACACATACTCTGTATTTGATAATCTGCCATCAAAGCTAGGCCATGTCTTAAGATATAAGACCTACATCTACTTTGTGCTTGCCTGGAAGCTAGAAAAGCAAAGCATTCAGTTGATACCTAATGTTCTGAAAACCGATGCTGTTTCCTGTTTTATTGTTTTGGTTTAACCAAAAATGATACCGATTGCAGGCGCTCGGGAGTGTTCTATCTGGGAAGGTTCTGATTGCTATCAACTTAGTGGTACAAGACACTCTTCCAATGTTATTGATTTCTGAACTTTCCATTTTGAACAATCAACTTTGAATTGCGCCACTACCTTGTGTAGCCAAAGTATGTATGAAGAAGAACATATAACATATTAACGACGTGAACTTTCGCTGTAGAATGGAATGATGTGGGAAACCTTTTTAATTGATTTTAATTTATAACTAATTTAGAAGAAAAGAAAAACATTTAGTGTGACTTGTTTTAAAACTAAAACTGTCTACGCTTGCAGAAAAACTAACTTCCAAACAATGGTCTTCAAATATAATAAAAAAAAATTCCATCTGAACTTTGAAAATCGATTTCCCAACATTTTGAAAAGTTAACATTGAACAAGATAGAACTCAGCCGACGAAATGTTGATGCAAAGGAGAACAAGACCTACTTTTGATCAGCACAACAAGTTTTACAAGGGAAAAAGAATGGAAGAACACCGATTTGTCAAAAGCGATCGTCTGAGAAAATCGTGAGATGTCATACAAAGTTGGCAAAAATTTAACTAAGGTTTTCAAAGACTAGTAGGAAAACTTATGAAAAGAATCGCAATCGCTACTCATGGAAATACCACTTCTGCAGAAAGAGTCTGCAGTGAGCACAGACAGGATTCCTACGACCTAAAAGAAATTAAGCTAGTCATATGTAAGGAAAAATCAAATCCCACTCCTAACCGATTTTTTAATTAAAAGTGCACCAAAGAAATAACGAACGGGTTTTAATTTTCATAAAATATCTAAATAAAAACGCATATAACTTCCTTCTTTCAGGTGTACTGAGACACCTTCTGATTGCTTTCTCTTGGCCAGAGACTTAGTTAAATGCACAAACATTTAATTTATTTTCTTATTCTTAACTAGTTAAATAAATTACGCATAAAATTTGCCACAAGAATCGTAAAAAAGACAACTTATGAAAATGTAAGGCTTGCACTAATGTAAAACGAAATCCGTTGTTAAATCTTTTAAAGGTTTCTCAAAAGCAAAATAAAAATCATCTGTCCCTGAAACGGACCCGACTTACCAAAAAAAAGTGTACATAAATAAGTTGAATGAGATCTTAAGAAATTGGAGCTTTGCAATCTCCATTTGTATACTTGAGTTGTCTTCTTTTCATTTTAAGACTACCCATTGGTCAAAGTCATTTGATAAGGGAAACATTTCTATAAAAGGATCAGCTTTACCTCCAGTCACTCATTTTTATATTCTCTTTTGATTTACATCACAGAGACACAATGAAAGCACGCTACTATACCAACCACCTGAGCTCCTTTATATTCAGGTCAAGTAAGTTCATCCCTTGACACACTCAAAATTGTTATCTTCGAAACAGGGATACACGACTGAATAATTGAGTCAAACAAAAAGAACAGTAATTGACAAAGAACTGAGAGTCCTTCGTTGTGAAAGTGAATAGGATACAAGAGTACCTACTGCTGTGTAAGGCAACACAGCAATGTCAACACCTCTTCAGGGGTTAAAATTGGAATAGGGAAATAAAGAACAGGAAAAAAGGTCATAGACATAACATGATTGGAGTGCGTATAATAAACACAAAAACGACACCATGGTGGAGCAGAATTTCAAGGCCATTTTCGGAAAAATGCATTACTAGGTTTTAAATTGCAAAGCACCTGTTTTTTTTTTTTTGGTTCTTGAACGAGTCAAAATTACTCACTTGCCTGACAAGAAAATTAATGACTTGGTGCTACATCGGAAAGGAAACTACACAGCGCAGTGTGGGTAAACGGATGACCAACCGTGGGTTGAGTGATTCAATAAATCGCACAAAAAACGATTGCACTGCATATGAATTGGTAATTCAACATTTACGAGCTTTCCTTTTTGATTGAATTTTTACCCTTAAATTAAAAGCGTATTTCATTTTATTTATTGAAAGTGGTTTTAAATGGGCCAAGGGCCTTATAATAATCGACATGAAAAAACTCGACTCGAAGTGGGTAACAGAAGCTGACAATAAAAAAGAACACAGAAGGTATGTGTCGGTAGCTGGAATTAATTTCTGCCACTGCTGCTGATGCGAGCCAAGGTATTCAAGAAGTTCGATAAAACAATTCGAATAAAAGCCAAGCTGTAACGAGATTGCTATTGATACAGAGTTTCACATAATTTCCCAATATTCAACTGTGAGTTAGCATCCAAGAACTTTCGATTTAACACAACATATTTTTTGTGTGGTACACATATATGAGAAGTGGTTTGTTTACACTAATCAACCGAAGCCTTTTGATGTTTAGAAAAACACGCAATTGCAATTTTTTGTCAAGTACAATATCAACATTTTAATGCTGAATGCAAGGTTTTTGTTTTTTTAAGTATCAGTTTTAAATTGACTGTTGATACTTCTTTTGTTGCATGGGCTGATACTTCGGCTCTACTTTCAATTATTCCAACATGAGTTGAAACATGACTTTTTCTTAGGGTAGCGGGTGGTCTCAATAGTACAGCTTTAAAATTTTGCAGTGAATAAACACCGGTGAATTGATTTAAAAATGTTTTAGTTTTCCATTCCCCCCCCCCTATAAAGTTACCCCTTGAAGTATGCAATATTTAAAAAAAATGATGGAAATACGTACGAATTTATAATAATGTTAGGAAATGAAATAATGAAAGCATTGAATAACTATATAAAGAAGCTGACACCCGAATTAAACAACTTTCTCAAACTCGGCACAAGAAGATTGTTACCTAGCAATAGTCACACTATTTATTATTGTTTATGTTTTTGTCTCTGCTTTGCTTATTTCATACACAAACTATTTTGAAATAAGAGTAATTTGGCAGTTTAGGTTTTAAAATATGTCCCTTAAGGGATTTATTTCTGAAAATGGTATTGAGAAGCGACAACAATCTCTCAATTATATGTACATAATCTGTGATAGTAAAAAACTGTGTCAAGGTAGTTTTTGTTGACTTAATTATTATTATTAATAAATAATTGAACATTTATGACCTTTTTAATGAGAACTTTCAAACTGAGGGAACCGTATTTACATGAAGTACCCCATATATATAAACTACATAATTACATATCTACCAATCTACCCAACAAATTACTTATTACTAGTTGGATATGACGGTATACAACTTAACATCACCGGAAAAAAGAAATAATCTACTTAACTAGATACTTCTTATATACAAATTCATAAACTCAGTCATTGAATAATTGCATTTATTCAATGTAATTATTCAATGACTCAGTTCTTATCATCACTTTAAAACCATTTTTAATCTTAACAACCTCATCGGTAACCAAAGAAACAGTAATAAACAATAATAAAAAATATCCTTTGGGACTAAATTTGCAAAAAGGTTGGTGAATTAACTAGCTCCGACTCCGACGACACTAGCGACATAAGAACTCCTTGTGGCGATTTTCTCCGGTGTCACTTCTATATATAGTTATTCAACGATGAAAGTATAAAAATTCATCAGGTGCTTATGTGCGATTGATTTCCGTATGCACCAACTTTCCATATGGCCCACTTCGCGGGGGCTCATTGTTTTAACTCTTTTCCGCTAAATACGAAAACAGCAATTGTTTTTCTAACTGCAAGTTATTTGATTGAATCAAATTCAATCAAATTACTTCGCGTGCGCGAGTTTGAATCCATTATTTTTCGTTTTGTATTCATTTTCTATACTTCAAGATAATTTTTCAGTATACCTACTCGTAAAGGCGTGAAACATTCATTTCATTTAGTTGCATAAGAACTTGATCCTCCGATAACAGTAGTTTTGGCTATGGTTTGGGGAGCATACGTTTGGTCTGTCTGCATCCAATGCCATCTACGGTTGTGCTCTTCACAGATCCAATAGTTGATTGAAGCCCTCACTGAGGACGCTGGCAGACCTAGCGATGGTTCAGGTCCTGAGAAAGCTGTCTGAGATACTTGCCTAGCAAGTTCATCGGCGATTTTGTTCTCAGTTATACCGTGATGGCCCGGAACCCAAAAGAGACTCAAGGAATTTAATCTTTCGATCGCATTCAAAGAGCTCTTGCATTCCTGGATCACTTTCGAAGTGGTTAGAGGGTTGAGAAGGGCCTTCAGCCTGTCGCTACAAACACAAATACTTCTCCCCGTCCATCCATTGCTCGTAACGTTGCCATTAGGATAGCATACGCCTCCGCTTGGAAAACGGATGCGTATGATCCTAAAGAGGTATGCAGTCGTACGTTGTAGTTCTCCACAAAGGCACCAGCACCAGAACCCTCGTCGGTTTTGGAGCCATCTGTGAAGATTCGATAACAGTTCTTTCCAGGCTCAGATTCTGTAGCGAATCAGTCCTGAACCGAAGGAAAGTTGACTGAGTAATTTTGATGCAGTTTGAGCCTTTGGATCATCGTGTCTAACGGTATATCTATTAGATGTGAGTCAAAAGATATGCTGCTTGAGAGTTCCTCAAAGCTCCAGTGCGAATTGTGCCAGAGATCACATCTCTTTAAACGAGAAATGGTCTTGAGAGTACAGGTACACCCTATGATGTAGGTATCAAGGGGAGGAAGATTTAGCAGTGCGTCGAGAGCAGCTCCCGGTTTGCTGGGGAAGACCCCAGTAACACCCAGACAAATTGTTCTTTGAAGTTTGGCAAACGAGGCAATAACGTATTTACGCGAGAGCTTATTCCAACAACAACTGACCAAACAACTGATGATTGGTCTTATCATAGCCGTATAGATCCAAAGGACCCGTTTCGGTGAAAGACCCCATGGCTTGCCAAAGGCTCCTTTGCATTGCCTGAAGACTGACAGTGCTTTAGTAGTTTTAGACTCGACATGTTTAAACCAAAGAAGCTTGTTATCTAGGACTACTCCGAGATGTTTGACTTCATTTGAAAAGGGGATGTTGAGGACGTTAAGCGTAAGTTGGGTCAGACTAGTCAATTTTCTACGTCTCGTGAAGAGGATCGACGGAGAGACCGTTTCTAACACCCTAGGTGTCAATCATAAAAAGCGCAGCCTGTGTTCGGGAACAGACAGCTTTGAGGCTGGAGCCAACCGAGAGCACGGCGACGCGACGTCGCGTCGCCGTCGTCTGCATATGATTGGGCGTGAACGTTACATCCATTGAGCATTACAAGTAGAGAGTCGATCTACATGCACCACAGAAGAGCAGATAAAACGCCACAGCCCTTATTCACTCCGGTTGTAACATATTGTATACACCCTTCTTCAACTATCACTTTTCTATTCACTAGTATTGCTATAATTCACAACACTAATGACTCGTCCACACCATGTTTAATCTTACTGTGTATAAGTATCTATTATTATAATAAAATGTCTAAATGTCTTTTTGGGGCTTAGAAGTCCATTGTGAAAAAAGGCCTCTCTAGTATTATGAGACCTGGATCATCGCAGTCCTGCTATACGATGTGGAAGCATAGAACTTATCTAAACTTTTGGATATGAAGAAAGAAAAATCAACTTCAAATGAATTATGATCTCGTATGCGAATACAATGCGTGGAGGAGAAGAGTCCACAGTGAATTTTATGAGCTGTAGCCCCGCATATGGGCATAGCTAGAAGAATACGCATTACGAGACTTCGATAGCTGGGATATGTAGAGCGGATGGACATCAACGTACCGAATCAACAGGTTATCGAAAGCACACTGCTGGGAAATCATGTAACTAGAAGACCTCGTCTTAGGTGGCTCAATCAAGTGGAAGAAAACCTCAATCGACTTAGATTTCGGTTTGGGACCAGGTTCAACCCGAACTATACTGCTCACCTGAGTTAATACGTAAGCTTACTAATTCAAAAGTCATCTTTAGGCGGCTAGTCATTAATATTAGGTCACAGACTAATTAAGTGTACTCGGTAATTGTCAGCAAGTTAATTAAGTCATTATCTAAACTATTTCCTTATATTTTCTTGTAGCTTGTTCGCGAATTTAAGAAAATAGATTGAAAAATTAATTTAGAATGCAAAATAACTAGTCTATTGTCTAACTTAAAGAGATTAAAACAACAAACAATTTCCATTTCGGTTCGAGTTCACCTTATGTCACGTGTCAAATTACAATAGAGCTTCATTAATTTTGCCCTTTAAATATCTTCGTTAGTATTCCGCCTGATTTGAGAATCTTTTACCCCATCCAGAATCTCTTCCTTAATTCACAAATCGTTTGCCAATTAAATTGGAAAAGAAAAACCTCCGTCTTGCATCACTTACAACCAAATGAATCCATTCCTCATTCTTCGCAACAAAGAAGACACGTTCTTCTCTTTTACCAGATTTCAACCGTGAAACGAAAAACTTGAATTTTTTTATTTGTTTTCGATCAATTATTCTCTCGACGTGGATTTTTCTTTTCTAGTTTGATTTTTTTTCTTCTACTCGTACTATCCATCCATTTCGGTTCAATTAAATGAATGATCTGCTATTACATAAATCCCCACTCGTATAATTACGAGGGAAAAACATAACAAAACAAAAAAAAATTATCCTCACTCCTTGCGAACGTTTGTGAACTTGTTCTTCTCTTCATTTTTGGGAAAATAGCTATAGCTATGTAGCTGTTTTATAGATAGAATTTGCCGGTGTTTTTTCAAAGATAAATGGCACAGATATCGATAGCTATTTCTATTCTCTCCATCGCATCGATAGCATTTTCTTTTGTCGTTTTAAACAACAGAAGTGGAAAAACATTTTGTGTGGAAGTAATTCAAAGGATGTGGATCGATAAATTAAATTAAATAAGATCTAATTAAGATAAGCCAGTGCGGAAAATATATAGAAAAGAATTGGGAGAAAACAAGACTAAGGAGATTGTATTTCTTGATTTCCAGTAAATTTGTCACATCGCAATCCTCGAGCGAAACAAATTGAAAGAAATTAAAATTCTTTAGGACTCCTCTTCTAAACTTTCGCCCTCTTATTTTTGTTCCATACGGATCTTTGACAGTAAAGTGGTTTTTATGTATGCTCTGCATGGATGATTGCGAAAGAATTGTTTTGACAAACTCGTTCGTGTGTGTTTTCTTATTCGTCTTCATTTTCAATTCCTTGGAAGCCAGTAGTTTTAATATCAAGATAAAAAAGGAGGTGAAAAGTTGAAGAGAGTGGTTTGAGGACTGCTGTTTTTTTGAAGTCGGTAATCAGAAAAGAAAAAACCGCTTAAACATTTAAATCGTTTAGTTTGTGTCTGGTGTCATTCGTTAGTTCGTCATAGTCACACACTTAGAATAGGTTATTTATCGACAAGAGACATTGATGGTGGAGTGGTTAAATGAATTGCATTCAACTGGGCTGAGCCAATACAGTGCTACCTAGTATGTACAATGTACATATTTTAAAATTATATCTTCAGACTGGGGTTAAAAAAATTTTTTTTGAGTAAAAAGAGAATAGGTATAATGTTTATATCATTTACTATCCATTTACAAACACTTACTGACGTAGTTGGTTAAGAAACCGATAAAAGACACATTTCTTTATAAATACGGGTGTTTGTGTGCAGGAGGCGAGTTAACATAAATCTGTGTTTAAATACGAAATGAAAGAACACAAGATTGGGGGACATAGGATTTAGATGGGTCATGATTCTCATCTCCAAGCTTGAAGGAAGTGATTGTTTTTCCTTTAAATGTAAAGGAAAAGTAACCTTTTATCAATATAACCAGACCAGGAATTCCAAGTCATAGTATAGATGTACACCAATTATATTTCTTTATAATTTCTTTTTTATTACAGTCCCTGACTATACCAGCTCAAAGATAAAGTACAGAACGCCAAAATACAATAACTACTCTTTGCTGACGATGGGGCCAATATTAGTGATGATCCTACATCCCTTCAAGAAGCAATTAACATTTGGATAAAAGTTTGAGAAAGTGATGGGTACCGTATCAGTCCAAAAAAAACTGAACGTTTGCGTTGCCCGCTTTTTATCACGACATACTCATTTCAGACATTTATTTGAATGCATGTGTGCTACCCTAAAGTGAAAATTGTTAATATCTGGGATCTTTGATTAATAAATAAATGATGACGATATCAATAATACAAATTAGAGTAGGGTGGATGAAGTGGCGAGATAACTGCTCCACCTTCTGTAACAGAAAAAGGTCCTCCTAAGCTGTACACCGCAGTTGTGGGTTCAGGACTAACATATCTACTGTTCACAGTTTGGGACAATGTAATCGTAAAAACAGTACGAGAGTAAGTTAACAGCAGCTGAGACGAAGGCACTCCGAATGACAGGAGGAGCAACAAAATCTGATTGTATTAGACGTAGCAGGGTTCGTGGAAGTCTTCCCGTCATAAATACATATACATACATATACAGGGTGTCCCGTACTTCGTGTATTATCCTTTGGGGTGTGATTCTTGGTCATATTCTAAGAAAAAAATTGCTTTACAGTAAAGCTCGTTTTTCAACTTTGACACCACTTTTTGACAATTTAAAAAAAGGCTAACTTTGGTGTACCCTGACCTCTGTTAAATTCGATAGGTATCTCTGTCAATACTAATGACAGAGACCTAATCTGAGATTTAATTTTTTGTAGGAATAACAACCTTTAAGATTGTATTTAAGTTGAGCTTCCATAGGTTTAGGGTTGCCAGATATTCCATTTTAAGTGGTGTTCAAATTTTCTTCCCGAAACAAAGTTTTGACTTTGAGGTAAATTTTTGCAGAAAATGTCTGATAAACATAGTTTCTTTATTTTTGACAGATGGACAAAACAATAATAAAAAAAAACTCATAAATAAGTGCACTCAAAAACCCATACATTTTATGATATTTAAAAAAATACAAAATGGGTAAAATAAAAAAAAAAAGATTTTTAAATTTGAGGTTTGTTTGAATACGGGTACTTTTTTAATTATTGTTTTGTTCATCTGTAAAAAATAAAGAAACTCTATGTTTATCAGGTATTTTCTGCAAAAAAATTACCTCAAAGTCGAAACTTTGTTTCGGGAAAAAAATTTGAACACCACTTTAAATTTAAAATCTGGTAACCCTAAACCTATGGAAGCTAAACTTATATACAGTCTTAAAGGCTATTATTTAAATTAAGACTAAGATTAGTCCCTCTCATTAGTATTGACAGAGATATCTAATTTAACATAGGTCAGGGTACACCAAAAATAGCCTCTTTTTAAATTGTCAAAAAGTGATGCCAAAGTTGAGAAACGAGCTTAACTGTATGTATAACAATTTTTTTCTTAGAATATGACCAAGAATCACACCCCAAAGGATAATACACGAAGTACGGGACACCCTGTGTATAGGGTGGTGGAATAGATCAGGAAGCCCCGGGGCCTAGCGCATTTCTCACAACCATGCCTTGTAAGGGAATGGAGGGGACCTATAATTTTCTACCGGTTCCGAACGTCTAAACGAGAAAGTGCTTTCCATGGCAAGGAATTAACTATCGGAGGCCTTACAAGTTCCTCGTGAATCTAAGTGGAAAAACATTTTCTGTTTCCGTTGGGACTCGAACCGCGAACCTCTTGCGTTACAGGCACACATGCTATTCATTACGGGCACGATGTCAGAAATACCATCTTGGGATGAATATAGCACGAAGGACTCAGTTGATATTGTCATATTCAAATGAGAGATCCAGAAAATTCCGTAAGAAAGGCAATATCATACAATTTTAAGACCATGAAACAATTTTATATCTGATCAGTAGTGTGAAACACATAAATGGGAAATCACGTTGCAAGACTGCGGTGATTCATTCTCTCCCGAAAAAGGGGAAGAATAATTCCAATCCGGCGAATCTTCGGTCGATTAGTCTTCTCCCGAGCACAGCAAGGTGCTAGAGAAGGTAGTCGAGGAAAAAATTATTATTATACGTTTTTGACATGAAATTTATGCTGCGTGTAAGCTTTTCTCTGATTTTCAGTGGAAAAAAGCTTAAGACCAATGCATAGGAGCATGTCAGATTGATTTGGAGAAGGCTTTTGGCAATGCATGGCTTGGTAGTCTTTTTGTCAACTTGATTAGGCTTGAGCTTAGCCAAATGCAAAAGATTCGGTTGTTTGAGAGACAGTGCCCAAATAAAGCTCTGTACAACAGGGCCACCATAAACCTAGTTGAAATTGTTTTATAATCAAGCTGACTCAGGTTCACGTTGTTGTAAGAGCAGTAACTTCGACTGACGGTCTGATATTTGGGGATTTTTTCCCCAATAATTTGTATTACGAAAGAACGCTTCATCCCACTAGATGCTTTTATATATTTATAGATACTGCATTGCTTCTGATCTACCACGCAAGCCGCAGGGCTGTGGAGTGGTGGCTTCTTTACGATCACAGGGAGGAACAGTGCTTTTGGGCTTCATTGTCTTCCACTTCCTGTCAGTAAAAAGGAAAATCATCAAGACTTAAACCAAAGCTAAAAGTGTTTTAACTTTGAACTTATTAATAATTTGCATTTGAATAATAGTTGTGTTTTTTTACACAACATCGAGTTGGAGGAATTATTTCGATAAACACCCACATCAACTATAAAATTAAATAGGGTGAGACAACAGAGCGAAGAGACCCGGGGGGCCTAGCACATTTCTGGCAACTATTACCTTGTGGAAGAGTGTAGGGGACCTTCAATTTTCTGCCGAACGGCTAATGGAGAAAGCACTTTTCATGCCAAAGAATTTACTATCGAAGGACCTTCCTCCTCGCGAAAGGCGATACCCGTGGAAAAAACATTTCTGCTTCTGCGGAGATTCGAACCATACGAACAAGGAAGGCATGCTAACCATCACGCCACTGACTGGTACCACAACTACTAAGGTAAGGATTTTTGTGAAATTGTATTAAATGAAAAACCATTTTTTCTTTGCTTTCCAGAAGTTGCTTTGAAATCTTTAACATAATTGTATGTCTAGTTTATTTGTCTAGACCGTATTGTGGAACCATGATGAGGAATTGAGATTTATTACTTATCAAACTCCAAAGTGACTTTCTCTCAAGTTAAAAGATTTCAAACGATCATTGATGAGTGGAAAGTTTTATGACAAAATATAGAAAATTTCCTTTTAGCTTTCATCTGAGGAAGCGCTTTATGAAAACTGTAATCAAAATATTTTCTTTTAAGCTTGCCTGTGCATTAATATCGCCAAGAAATTACACTCCCTTCTATAGAAGCTTAACGAACAGAAATGCTTCACGTCGCGGAAGTAATACCGGCAGTTGTAGTAGCAGTCGTATTTTTTTTTTTTTTTTTTGTTAAAGCACATATTTAAAGTCATTTCCAAGTGACGACGTGGTGTTGTATACCATTATAAACCATCATGCCCATGTGCTCCTTTCGCGCACACTCTTCTATGGGAAAACATTAACCAAAGAAAACTAAAACCAAAAGCCTGATGTTTAAATGTTAAGCACGTGCTTGAGGAAGCATGCGGTGCACACATTATGTAAGATGGTGTATAGGTTGGTATACAATATCTGGTACAGACATTTTGCACTGCAGTTTTTCTTAACTTCGTTAGGATGTGTAACATGTCGTAGAATTTTGAAAGAAATCGGTAAGAGGGTGTGTGGGGGTTTGTATGAGTGCACTTGCTCTTATGTCATATACACATCTGGTGCACTCATTTAAGCTGTGAACAACATAAAAGCAGCACCGTATTGAACAGGGAAAAGAAATTCATACACCGGAAATAAGTTAATGAGAAGAGTGGATTTCATATTAAACTTTATTTTGTAGATTTGTGATCTCTGTATGAATTATAGCTGAAATAAATAACATAAAACTAGTCTCTAAAACACGTCAGCCAGCTTCTGCTTCCACAGATATGGTATTTAGCATGGACCTAAATTAACCTGTAAAAGGGATACTATATCCCCAAGGTTGTGACTTTACTGCAATTGCAGTAGATCTTCTGCACTTTTTTCCTGAAAATATTATACTGCAATAGAAAATAATCTATACTGAACTTTTGGTTTTACGAACAAAAACTAAGCTTAAGCAATGCATTACTCATGAATGAATTTTCAATTCATGCATTGAATGCAACCATTTTCCAAACGCATCCGTATTATATGTATACTCAGTAGGGTGTTCCTTATTTCACTTTTTCGCAAAAATAAAGTGCGACGCCCCCTAAATCGATTCTAAAAAATGAAAAAAAATTCCCTAATTTTTTCATATTTTTATCTCTAACCCTTCCTGGCCCTATTTTCCTGTCATTTTTGAACTGATCAACGGAAAGTCAAATTAGGCTCAAATGAAGCGTCTCTGAACACTCTACAGCCACGTGTATTTTTGATAAAATTTAGATTATTTGTTTATACTCCATTGTCAATAAACAAAAAGGCTGATTTCTTATTTTGCTCAATCCGCCAAAAGTAAGCAACATTTTGACACGGATTATTTTTTCAAAGATATCTACGGCAATTTTAATGACCTAACATTATATTAGATTTTTTTTATTTATCACTTCATTTGTTATTAACAAAACTCGATATAATATTTTTTTATAACAGCAGCTGTTTTTGAACGGATGATCGAAAAAACAAAAACTTCCTGACCCTATTTCTTAATGAAATAGGGTCAGGAAGGGCTAGGAATAAAAATTTGAAAAAAAAAATTTTTTTCCTGATTTAGAACCATTCTGGGGGGCGGCGGCGTCCCCAATTTTTTTTACCTAAGGACCACCCGAATACTCAGGTGTCGGCTTGAGATTATTATGAATTATTTTTTTATAATTTGAAAAGACCATATTGTATATATCTAGGGTGATTGAGGGATAGATGCCGCGGTTTTTCAAAAACGCGTTTAATTTGTATATTAAAGTGAGATAAGCTTTATTTGTTTATAAAAACTTAAAATTGGATTTATTTCCTACCATAGAAAAGAACTTAGGTCAAAGAAGATTACAATTTTCATTTAAAATAACACAAAACAAAAAACTACTACATCAGCTATCTCTCTCTGCATGTGTGGGAGAGATGCCGCATAGCAAATTTATTGACTTTAAAGTATTAAAGATGCCTTTTCCTTTCCTGATCCCGTCCACAGTCCGTACACAGAGTGGAATCAGTCATTTTGTACCGTGTACAATTTTCATGTAGCCATTTTTGACAAATGGAACATTGGATTCAGTCTTCTTTTTTTGTGGTTTCGAAATAGTTCTCCCAACATTGAGCACACACATTGGGATCGACCGTGGTCTCAACCTTTATTTTCGTAAATTTTCTTTCTTTTTTTTCGTTTCGGTGGCTCCAAGTTTTTTTTACAATTAAAATAGGAGAAGTTAATACCTCTTCCAATAGCCTTTGATTAGAAAAAAAAATTGATTGCAGTAGTTTTGATGGGGTTAGTTTGTTGAAACATGATGAGGTGTGCGTTTCATTTTCGGAATGCCTGCGTGATGTACCTATTACAGGTAGTTGGAATTACTGGTCCCAATATTGTTCCAGAACATGAAACGGCCGTTTCGGAAAAAATAGCTGTTGGTTCTTGAAATTCTGGCAGGTGCTCAAACAGTTTCTCGCTTTTCGGAGAGACATTCTTTTGTCAATGTTTTCTCGGGCTTCTTTCAGCGCCTCTTATGTTCAACTAGCCGCGGTCCATGTACAAATGTATTTTAGGGGCATACTGAAGCTTAATATTCTATTAAAAGAAAATACTAAAGCCAATTCAGTATGCGGCATCTTCTCCAAACGTAAGTGCGGCATCTCTACGAAAACGAAGGAGAGATGCCGCACCCCATTAAAAAACGCAGGAAAAAAGAAAAGCAAAAAAAAAACACACAGGCGTATTCTTTAAAACTTATTGACTGCGTACAAAACACTTACTCTGAACAAAACACGCGAAAACTTCTTTCCAAATCGATTATTTGTAACGAACTAAAAAAGGTGCAAAAAACAAAACAAACTGCAAAAAATCCCGTTACATGTCGGATGTTTCTAATTTTTTGTTTAACGTTTTAAGTTGAATACCTAAGGAACAAATGCAAAAATCAAATATTGAATGCGGCATCTCTCCCGACGCTTCGTCTCTCCCGCAACTACCCTATGTTTCATTTATTTTTATGTTTCTAGAAAAATCTACTGCATAAAATTGGAATATACTGCACTTTTCTGTAAATCTACTCCGGAAATTTTTTCAAGCAGTGGCAATGCTTCCCACATGTTCAGTTACAAGATTTGCAAATTTTAAAATTTTTTTTTTTATTTCTTACAGATATCTACTACAAAATTTTTTTTCACCCTAACTTTTCTGGATTTCAATAAGCTATCACATGGCTCTGACACATGTTGCCGTAGTAAGCATTTTCAATTGCCGTAATTCTTTCTCAAATGTCGACTGGGCTGCCAACTGTTTGTTATGATTTCGTGAGTATAAAAGTAAAAAAAATTAATGATACCTATATATAAAACTTACTCATAGACAAAAAAATTAACTACTACTGCTATATTTGCTTTAAAGTTTTTACTAGGCTTTCCACAGCTCATTCAGTGAAGAAATCGATTTCCCACGGCTAAGTCACCTATTCGACGTGTTGGACACTTACTTAATTAGGTGGGCATTACAGTTCGGGGTGAACCTGAGCCTCAACCAACATCCTTCTATAACGGCTTCGATTTCGGGCGAGCTCCTCCAGTTTCGCACTCCAAGTCGGTTGAGGTCTTCCTCCTCTTGATTGCGCCACCTAAGACGTGGTCTTCCCCTTCCGCGATTTCCCTGCAATGTGCTTTCGAAGACCCGTCGAGCCGGAGCGGTTGGGTCCATCCGCTCTATATGACCCAACCATCGTAGCCTCGCGATGCGTACTCTTCTGGCTGTGCCCATATCGCGGTACAGCTCTTACAGCTCGTTGTATGAGGGAGCTGTACGTGTTGGACACACCGATATGAAATGTTAAAAGCATGGACCATGTCAGAGCTGATGAGGAAATATTTTAGTCGTTTCGAAAGAAAAATACTAGGTACGAGTTATCTTTCGTTCAGATCATGAAGACGTTAAGAGTGGGAGAGAACCTCTCTACCTACGTCTTTCAGGCTTCTTTAAAACAATTTTTAAAATACTGAAATGTTTGTTGATATGCCACACAGTGGAGTTATTTGTATTGGAGAGCGGAGAAAACTCCACAGAAACCGAGCCACCGAACCGACTTGGACAAAATTTTCAGAAACGCATTGGAAAAAAATTTGCGTTATGAATTTTCACTCACTGCCACACCCACAAAAAAAAAACCTTGAAACTGGTAAATCTATACATACGGTGACCATATTTTCCAAAACAAAATAATGAACAGTAAGAAAAAAAACAAATTTTTACCAATTCTTTTCTATTTATTAAAAATTTTATAAACAGAAAAAAATAACTCAACTTAAATAAAACTCCATCTGTGCATTGGGGGAATTCGGTCTTTAAATTACAGGAATTTAGTCTTACATGGATTTAAAATGAAAAAGAGGGTAATAAAAACAAAAACTTATGAACAAAAATGAAAAAAAAAAATTACATGAAACTGTTTCTTGTTACTTACGACTATGCAGGATGACTTTCTTTCAAAAGTCTGTACAATTACTCGCCTATGCAGACGATATTGACGTAATGGTAAGAAATAAGCGTGATGTCATAGGTGCTTCTGCGAGTATTGAAACAGAAGCGGCAAAAATGGGTTTGATGGTTAATGAGGGCAAAACGAAGTACATATATGTTGTCATCAAAGAAGGACACAGAACATCGACGAACTGGACAAAACGTCACAATAGACAGAAAGAACTTCGAGGTAGTACAGGACTTCGTCTACCTACGATCCGCTGTAGACACGGACAACAACATTAGATCAAACAGAGAATAACTCTTGCCAACCGTTGCTTCTTTGGGTTAAGAAGGCTATTGAGAAACAAAACCCTCTCAAGAAAAATCAAGGTAACCTTGTATAAGACCTTCATCATCCCGGTCCTGCTTTGCGGCGCGGAAGCATGAACCTTATGGAAAGCGGATGAGGAAACCCTTGGTCGTTTCGAAAGAAAAACTCTCCGAATGATCGAAACTGAAGAGAGCTCGCCCGAAATCGTAGTCGTTATAGAAGGATGTTGGTTGAAGCCCAGGTTCACCCCGAACTGTAATGCCCGCCTAAGTAAGTAAGTAAGTAACTTACTGGCCCTAATCGGGTACTCTAAATGTGTGTACAATTTGCCTTTGCCTATGCAAATGACAAATGATGTAGAAACAGATAGAGTGCGTTCAGAAAACAATACATTTGTACAAGATGATTTACATGTTCCTCGTTCAGCAGGTTAGATCACGTAAGTATTATCGTTTGTTCACTGAATTCTTGACACACTCAATGTTTACATTTTGATTTTAGGAATTGATATGAAATACAGAACAAATAATGAACAACTTTTAAAATACAGAACATTTCTGTGTTTTTGTATCCAGCAAAATTCATAATGAACATCTTCTTCAAATACAGAACTGTTCATTATTATAATGAACGGATGGTCACCGTATCTATACATAGGTTGTACTGTAAGTAAACATTAAAGATTGTGCTTTTTGAACAAAGTCATACACAAAAATATTTGATTACTACAAAAAAAAAAAAAAAACTCATAACAATCAATCAAAAGCCTCGAATTTTATTTTCGGGACTTATAAGTCCCTGACTTATGACTTCGGAACCACTTTCCCAGTGCCACCATGATTTAACACTCACACGAAAGACGGGTGAATTCAAATAATTTAGGTATTTGTAGCTTGATTTGGTTTTAATGTTAGCTTTGATGTGTCTACTTCAAGAAAATACCTACTTCAGACCGCTGCTGCTTGTAGCTCCTTTTAAAAGTCTACGAATTTCCTCAACTGCGAACGATAATTTTTCGGTCTCCTGTTGTCTTGAGGACGAAGAATTTTTTTTATCGTCCAACATACGTAGTATAAAGCAGTTATACTTGCCCTTTCCAAGAAATCGTTGATTTTATACTGACCTATTTAGGTGTTCAAATATTTCCTCTTGGCTCCAAAATCATTCAAAACAACCCACTTTCCACACATTCGATTCGATTCACACAAACAAAGAATGTGGCCATAAGCAAAACAACCCACTTTCAATTTCAGGTCAATGTATAGGTGCAGCTTTTAAGCAACTACCGAAGCCAAAAAAAATAAGTGGATTTTTGTGCTGATTCATTAAATCGGGTGTATAGTTTTGAAACTTCTTTGCCAATCATAAATACAAATCCCTCCAGAAATATGAGGATTGTAAAAGGAACGATCGGATCTAGTAGTGCTTAAAAATTTAATGAATAGCCTGCGGAGAAGTAAGGTCATCAAAACCCCATGGTAACTTAAAAAAGAAACATAACTTTGTTTTATATCCAAACGATGTGAGTTCGGGGAGTGTTTCTGCGGGTTCCAACACCTCGTTCAACTTACCCATATTCAGTTCAAATCAAAGGGATAACGATGCTATAGCTTTTGGGTCTTATCCTTTATTTATGTCCACAGGCTAGACATGGAACTTTTGTTACGCTGACACAACCAAAGTATTCACATTTCGATTTTATTACTGGAACATAAAAACATATCACATCGCCTCCCACTTCCATTGAGAGAGACAAAAAAATAGAAAAAAAAAATATCCCGCCAGAGGGAATATACAAATATTAAACCCCTGTAGGAATCGGTCGGGCCTCATACACCAGTCATTCATATTTTTCTGCTCTTTCATCGAAATCAGCAACGGCAGTATCAGTCAATTTCAAATACTTATAACATATGCTTCATGACATTATTAAAGGACTTTTGTTCTACTATCGCATCGTCAGCCTCCCAGCACTGTAGATACTTTATTATCTGTTCGATGCGACAAACATGCTCATTTATGAATGCAGAAAAAAAACATAAAAACACCACCAACAAAACTATCAAACGAGGGTTGGAAATTCGTTTTTATTATTATTATTATTTGTCACATAAGGGATAGATCTTTCTCCAAACCATGTGACGGGGAAAAAAATAAAAATTACACAATGATGGCCATGTTGAGTTTTTCTAAAAAAAAAAACTAAATTGGGACACACACTCTTGAATGAAATTTCGACAAAAAGAAGGATCCATCACCTTTGTAACCCAGTGTTGTAAATATTAATGCATTGTCCTTTTTCGCCTCGTGTTTTTTCTCTTGTTTGAGTTCAACCATTTCTGTCTTGAAATGTAAACGAGGATGTGATGTGACAGTCAAAGTGTGTAAACGAAAGATATGTGAATATTTATTTAAGCTTTGTTCTGGTTACCTTTTTTTGTTTGCGGTACTCCCTGATGGGATGTAAGTGTTTTAGACGATGTGTGTTATTTTATTACCTACCGCTATTGGGTTTTCTTCTTCGCAATCGCAAGTGTTTGGTTTTTCCTTTTTGAAAAATTATCTATCCATGACAGAAATGAATGTTCTCTTAGTTTTTAAATTATGATACTCATAGCTTTTTGTTTTCCTTGCCAGAGCAGGAACTCTTAAAGGATCAAAACTAATGAGGCTTTAGCTTTCCATCTATCACTGTCCCGGATTTAGAAAGGTTAAGCTCACAATTGCTGCTTTCCTAAGCCTTAAAGCTTCTTTTTTTTGCAAAGCATGATGGATGGAGTTCAAAGACTCAGATAAAGAGTATTTTCAAAAATCCTCATTCTTAAAGTGGAAAATAAGTTGTTTACAACTCATATAAGAAATCAAAGAGGTGTCGTATGACACCTGTGAGGAACGAAGTTCCTTACTCCAACTCGACTAGAGGTTGTTTCAACTCTTTGATCCCCTAGATAGGAACCATCAGAGAGTGATCAACCTTCTGGTCTCCGTGGTATCACAATGGACCCTCTGTGGTCTAAGTGTGTCGGTGTCCGTATACCGGCAGCCACATATAACCTAATCTTACCTAACCTACTCCAACTCAGCGTTCACACCATCGATCAAAACAAAATTTGTACCACTTTTGAAAAAAAATAAAATCTACTCCGACTCTTTGATTTTCTGGAGATTTACTCCACTTTATCCAAATAGAAAATTTTGGATTCCTTTTTTCCAGACAACCGTGGACTGTAACGCTTGAAACTGGGATTATAAATGAACAATCGAAAAAAGGAATAGGAGGTAGGTACAACAAAACTCGGAAAGCCTCGGGAACTAGCCCATTTCAAGAACCTTTAATATTGCCGAATTTGAAAGTCATAGTAAAATAGATGGTGCTATTCATGGCAGTGCTATTCTCTTGCTCTGTCAGTTCCTCGTGCAAGCCGATACGTGCTTGTATGGTTTCCAAATAGTTGCTATCGAATGATACTTTCAGGTGGGAACTGAAGAGACCAGCGGTTTAAGAAACCAATATTATTTAGTGAAAAATTATGATTTGGTTCAGATAATATTTTTTAAATGAGATGATGACACAGCGTAACCCCCACAAAAAATTGCAGCTCGGAGGCGGCTAATCGACACCGCCAAAGATGGCTGATAGATAACACTATTGTGCAATTTAGAGAGTAAAAAAATTAAAAGGAGGTATTGTAAGACCATGTCATCAAACTCATTAAAAAAAAAGTAGGTTACCATCTTTAGTGCCGTAGTAGTGTAATATTGGGGGGATATTTTGAAACGTAAACATTTTGAAATATCTCTTCTCTCTTTCGTTGTGTTAAAGGATTTTACTTTTACTGTAAAGATACAAAATATGAGTCAACAGATTTTTTAAGGCGTTCTTTTAGAAAATATATGACATATAGGGAATTTTGTTCCAATAAGTGCTAACTTAGTCATTAGTCAAAAGCTATTGGCATGAGTTTCATTATCGAACGAGTTTTCTAGAAAAAATGAAATGCAAAGTTTACGCTTTTTATGTCTGTGAGAACAAAAATAAAATACTATTAAAAACACTACAAAAAAAATGGCAGAAAATATTCCGATGAGGAATTTTATACCGTCAAACAATATCGAACATTGAAGAATACACGAAAAGAAAATTCTTAGAGGTAAAAACACATCGTTGAATTACCGTCAGATGACAGTGACAGATAATAGGGATTCTCATTCCCAATCTCTCACGGGAACGTGAACGATGAAACAAAAAAGTTTCAGGAGATTTTCAGCCCAGCGGGTATTTATGACATTCAAATCTTTAAATAAGTTGGTTGAATTCGATTAAAGCCGAGCGGGTCAGCTAATCCTTACTAATATTATAAGTCGGAAAGTAACTCTGTCTGTCCGTCTTTCTATCTAACCATCTCCCACCTACACTGCTGAACCAATTTAAATAAAATTAAGTACAGACCTAAGGAAGGAAAAAGGCTATATATTTCAGAAATCCTTCTACCGCTAAAATGCTACACTATCCCCGAGTAACATTAAATTTAACTCATACCCATATTCTTATGGGAACGGTCACCATTTATTCAAACAGAAACGGGAGTCTTCTTTGATTAAGTGTGAGTTTCAATCATTCGCAAAATTTTTGCTATTAGGGAACTCGACGAAAGAAAGTTTAATGAATGTCGGTAAAATAACCTGCGCTACCAACGTTTCTGTTCAACTTATTTGGTATTAGTGAATTCGCAAACCATTTGCACTCCATATAATTTTTTCCATTTCACATTCGCGCCATTTTTGTAGCGAATCAATATTCGGAAGACAAAAACTTACTTGAAAACAACAAACAAAACATAGAAAGTGCAAATGTGTTAGTTAAAATTTATGATAAGGAACGTTCAAGTATTTATTTTACTTCTTTTTAAGTAAGCGGGCCACAAAAAGGGAATAATTTCGTAAAATAATTGAGCTGATGAAAATTGAGCCTGATGTTGCAAAAAACTTAACAAACAAATATTCGGAGCAGCAACAATTTTGGAAAATATATAAAACTAGCCGAAAGTACCCGGTGTTGGCCGGGTTCCTTTTTGCCAAGATTTCTTACCTACAAAGCTGTTATCTATTCATTTTTGCATCGCAGTGTAATAAATACCCAAGGGCTATTGGGCTATTAGATTATAGTAAGTGGAAAAACACATATAGGTGACGCTACGGCACAGCAAAATGAACAATACTCTTACTTCTGGTACCAACAGAACATTTTTGACTCACCACTCTATATGTTTATTCGCCATGAATCCCAGTCATTGCAATAAAATAACAATGGAATAGATAGAAGTAGTTAATTGACGGTATGAAAAGGAGTAAGACTCACCAAAAAGTTACTTCAAAAATTGGCAATTGCGAGAGACTCAACAGAGTTTGTGCGACTTTAACAGTTCGTTGATATTCCGTTGCCGTGTTCTATAACCTTAAAAATATGAAAGACAGAATGAAAAATTTTAACTCACCATTCAATGTTTACTAACCATGAGTCTCAGATAGGAACAACAGAAGAAAAAATTTAGACTCACCATTTAATGTTTACTCACCACGAATGACTGTCATTGCAATAAAACGGCAATTGTACAGAAAACAAGTAAGTAAGTAAGTTTTTTTACGGTAAGCAAAAGACGCAGACTAACAAAAAAAGACAATCACAAACAAAAGTTATCGTTTGCAATTTCATTGATGTTAAAAAGGCTCTATAAGCAAAAGCAATAAACTTTTATTTATAAAAGAATTTGTTAAAAGGAATAAAACATCGAACATTTAAAACACTTTACTGTTATCAGTAAAATAGGAATTTTGTATATTGCTATCAAGCAAATCAATTTAATTATTTTTCTAACAAAAAATAAATATTCTTAGCAAGAGGATCGTTTGTTCAAATAAATATTCTTTTATAAATAAAACTTTATTGCTTTTGCTTATAGAGCCTATTTAACAGGTTATGGGCCCAGGCTCGTGACAACTGCATTGAAAGTATTAAGAAAAAGAATATATAAAAGAATCAAGAAGAATGTCCGATATCAAGATATCTGTCGATAAATTGGAAAGTCCTTGCGAGTGGCCAAAATGGAAATGGCAAATGGGTATGCTTTTTCGTCAACATGATTTAAAAGAGTTTATCTCTGGTGAGAGTGAATGTCCGAAAATCATCGAAGGTTCTTCTCCTGAAGACAAGAAAAGAGAAAAGGATTGGTTGAAAGAAGATGCTAAAGCCTCTAGCTTGATAGCAGCATCCTTAAGCTCACCAATTGCTGAACTGGTATTGACCTGCGAGACGTCGAAAGAAATTTGGGATAAACTATGTTCCCGTTTCGAAAGAAGCAGCATTCAGAGGCTTAACATGCTGATAGATAGTTTTTTCCAAGCAAGAAAAAATGAAAAAGAAGATATGAGTGCACATATTGCAAAGCTACAAAAGCTATTTGTAGATCTGAATGCTGAACTGACGAAACACAAAGAAAACACACTCTCTCAACGGATTCTAAACGGTCGAATTATTTCAACTCTAGGTAAGGAGTTTGATAATTTTAGAGATTTGTGGGATACAATTCCTGCAGATAAGCAAACACTCAACTTACTGATAAAAAAGTTATGCGCAATTGAAGGAAGAGAAATTGAACAGAGTTCATCAAGTTCGTGTGCTAACACAGCTTTAGTTGCAAATAATATAAAGCATAAGCAGTTTAACAATGAAAATAAATCAAAGCTTGATCGTGCAAAAATGAAATTTCCATGCCACAAGTGTAGGCAACTCGGACATTGGGCTGCTGAATGTCCCCAAAATATTAGCAAAGAAAATGATTTCAAGAGACCCAATTACAGAAAATCAAAGGCTCTGACTGCATACTCTTTAAATGCGACGAATGAAAATCAATTGAGTACAGAACAATAGTATTGTGACAGCGGTGCTTCAAGACATATTACACCAAACAAATCTCAATTTAAATCGTATGTACCATTTGATGTTCCAGAAATAATTTGTCTAGGCAAACAAGATGTCACAATGAAAGCGTATGGAAAAGGCGATATTCGTGTTGAAACAAAAGTTGAGGGTATATGGAAAGAAGTTACATTGAAGGAAGTATGGTATGTTCCTGAAGCAAGTGCCCAATTGTTTTCCGTGAAGGCTGCTGCGCGAAATGGTTATATTACTATATTTAATGACAGAACAGTAATAATCAAGGACAGAGAAGGTGAAGTTACAATTTTTGGAAATCTTCAAAACGAGCTTTATGTTTTAAAAATTCAAGCTATAAAACCAAAAATACAGGCTTTGGTTTCAAAATTTGCAGAGACTCTTCAAGTTTACCATGAAAGATTTGCTCATCAGAATAAACAGCATGTGAAGAAGATTCTTGCGAAATTAAATATCAGTGTGCCTCAAGGTGAAGATGAATTTTGTGATGGATGTGTTGTTGGTAAAATGCACCGACTACCATTTAAGTCTAGAAGTGACAGACCTTCTAAGGTTGGAGAAAACATCCATGCAGATGTTTTTGGACCCGTAGAAACAACGTCGCTGGGAGGCTCGCGATACTATGTCGGTTTTAAGGATGATTTCAGCAAATTTCGCAAATTATTTTTTCTGAAATATAAAAGTGAAGTAAGTAAATGTCTTGAAACTTTTCTTAATGAAGCCAAATCGAATGGACACGTAGTCAATATTTTGAGATGTGATGGTGGTAAGGAATTTAACAACAAAGATGTTAGTAACATTTTGTCAAAGTTTGGAGTTGAACAGTACATTGCTCCTCCATACACTCCACAACAGAATGGAATAGCCGAAAGAGAAAACCGAACCATAGTAGAAGCTGCTAGATGCATGAGAGTTTCCAGCAAACTCCCGAAATTTCTTTGGGCTGAAGCATGTAATACAGCTGCATATGTTCTGAATAGAACAGGGTCAACAGCTGTTGATGGAAAAGTTCCATATGAATTATGGTATAAGAAACAGCTTGGAAATTTATCTCGTTTAAAAATATTTGGTACTGGATGCAATGTTCACATACCAAAACAGCTCCGAAAGAAATTTGATGAGAAAGCTGTGTTTGGAAGAATGGTTGGCTATGTCAATGAAAAAGATGGTTATCGAGTATGGATTCCAAAATTTAATAAAATAGAGTGTAGTCATGATGTTATATTCAAACAAGAAGTTGTTTGCAGTATTGATGGAATAAACACTGAAAAAGAGTTCGAAAACCGAAATGAAGAAGATGAAAAGTTCCATAAAGAAAAAGAAAAGGTTGAGTTTTCTGTCATTCAGGACAATAAAAAAACAGAAAAACAACGAATATGAAAATGAAAACGAAATTATTGAATAAAGTACATCCAAAGTAGTATCTGAAACTGAACAGAACGCAGTTGAAACATAAAATTTAGCTGAACAAGTGAATGCAAATGAAGAATCTACAAATAACACAAGACAAAGAAGAAAGCCAGCATGGATAACAGGAGGTTCGTTTCTGATGCTTGCAGAAGAAGAGGCAAGAAAGATTAATCAAGAACCAAATACCTACTATGAAGCTATGAAGTCAAGAAATAAGGAAGAACGGCTCTCAGCAATGAAAGAAGAATTATCATCGCTTAAAGAAAATAGTACTTGGGAATTGGTGAAAAGACCTTCAAAACAAGTTATAAAAAATCGATGGGTATTTCGAGTGAAGGATTCAATTCAAGGCGAGAAACCAAGATTCAAAGTTAGACTTGTAGCCAAGGGGTATGTTCAACAGAAGGGTATAGATTACGATGAAACTTTCAGTCCTGTTGCACGATATGACACAGTGCGAATGCTGTTAGCCTTAGCTACAACTCTCAAGCTAAAGATTGCACAATTTGATGTTAAAACGGCATTTTTGTATGGCACTCTTGAGGAGGAAGTTTACCTTGAGCAACCAGAAGGGTTTGAAGATGGTACTGGAAGAGTATGTCGTTTGAAAGGTAATTTATATGGACTTAAGCAAGCACCTCGTTGTTGGCACAAACGTTTTCTAAATTTTATGTCAAAGATTGGATTAAAAAATAGTGAGGCAGATCCATGTTTATTTTATCGAAATGAGAAAGGAAGAATTCTATATGTAGCCATATATGTAGATGATGGGCTAGTTTTTGGCAGCAATGAAGAAGAAGTTCAAAATTTTATGCAAAAACTTAAGAATGAATTCAAAATTACAATTGGAACTCTTGATAACTATCTTGGAATGAAGATAAAAATTTTGAACGATGGTTCAATTCATCTAAGTCAAGAAAAATACACTGAAAGAAAATTGGTATTGATTGATTAATGAGTATCTATTTAACTGCCCGATGTTTTGGAGGAAGTGTTAAAAGGAATAAAACATCGAACATTTAAAACACTTTACTCTTATCAGTAAAATAGGAATTTTGTATATTGCTATCAAGCAAATCAATTTAATTATTTTTCTAACAAAAATAAATATTCTTAGCAAGAGGATCGTTTGTTCAAATAAATATTCTTTTATAAATAAAACTTTATTGCTTTTGCTTATAGAGCCTATTTAACAATTGACAACACATTCTTCACGATGCCAAAAATAATGTGAACGATGAAGTTAATTTGCATTTGTCAGTTCATCCGTTCCCATTTGTCATGCAAATTTAATGCCATTCGAATGCCAGTGCTGACAGTCAGTCCAATGAGCGTACATTTTTGCAATTTGCCATTGACATTTTTTAGAATGACGTCAAATTAGCTCATTTGTCATTTAAAGCCAGTTTTTCAGTGCAGAGCAGCGTTGCCACTGTTTGAAGAAATTTCCGAAGTAGATTTACAAAAAAAGTGCAGTAGATTCCATTTCTATGCAGTAGTTTTTTTTTTCAAAGAAACTCTTTTATAAATACACAAATAAAATTACTGTTTTTTAACTGTCTGCATTTTAAAATGCTTCCTTTTAAAATGCTGAAAAGATTCAAGAAAATATACCATAATTGCACTGCAAAGGTTTAGAATGGCGCCAAAATGTTAGAAAGTTTCCCAACCACATCAGGATTGAAACAAGGATGCGTCTTAAGTACTCTTTTGTCAATCAACATAAATGATAGATACTCCTATAAAACTTCAAATGTTGATATATAAGTTAGATGAGTTTTGCAAACTGTGGAACCTTACAATAAGCTAAAGTAAGTCCCAAATAATGATTTTCGGTATATGAAAGGACAGAGGAATGGGAACTACATCCGGAAAGGGAAGTTGTGGAAGTAGTCGATAATTATAAATAGCTTGGTGTTATACTAACTCCACAAAATAATATGAAACCTCACTTAGCAGAAAAATTAAAAACTGCGAATATTGCTATAAACACAACCTGGTCAGCATGTATGAAGAATGAAAATATAGGACTCCGAGCGAAATACCAAATCTTCGATGCCACAGGAAGGTCGGATATGTTGAACGCAGCCCATGTTTGGGGATACTTGAGAGTGTGCTTAGATTCTTTCTGAAAAGAGTATTGCACCTTCCCTTGACCACGCCCACTTATATGTTACACATCGAAACAGGACTGCTGAAGCTCAATTTTGATTACGTCCTTAAAGTGTTTAGCATGGGAGAAGCTCGCTTACCTAAAATAGTATAGCAATGCATGCTCGTGTCAAGAAACAGCATACTTCGAAAAATGGAAGGATGTACTCTTTATCTTGCAGGAGTTAGTCTAAAACAAACCAAAGAAGAGCTTTATAATGTACTGCAGGCTCTTGATGAAAAAATGCATAAAGCCTTTATTGAGCAAGCACAATCAAACAATCATCAATATACAGAATATATTACTGAAAACTGGAGCGTGACCTTAGCATGATAAATTATTTCGAAGATAATGTGGATGCAGACTAAATCTCAACAATATTAAAGCTAGAGGCTATTAAATTACATTCGTCACCGCCCCGATATGCCCATAATCTGCAGCTTGTGCAGTTTGAAAGATCGTGAAGATATAAAGCATTTTATTGGAGTCTGTCCCATACTAACAGAACTTAGAAAACTACACTTGGGAAAATCGAACTACGAAACGGATGAAGTTCCTTAAATACTGAACGGTCGAGACTGGCCTAATCTTATCAATTTTATGAAAACTGCGCTACGATATCGAAACCAAATATTAAATAAAGCATTTTGATTTATAAAAATACGTAACCTAGTGCAGCGTTTCACTATTTTGTTTTATTTTAAACTTGCCGGCTTTTGCCATGTCGTTAAATATTTGTAAACTGAACTTGCAAACCATAAGCATTTGTAACAAGTCTCACTACTTACTTACTTACTTACAAATAAATACACCAATCTCTTTTTAAAACTTAAAAATTATTTATAAATAAATTAAAAAAAAACGAATTCTCTTTATAGCCATAAGTTGAGTGTACTTATAATACGGGTGCGTTTGGAAAATGGTTATATTCAGTATATGATGGTTGTATTCATTTATGAGTAATGTAAAAAATACTTAAGCTTAGTTTTTATTCGTAAAACCAAAAGCGCAGTATATATTTTTTTAAGGCAGTAGAATCATTTTAGGAAAAAAATGCAGTAGATCTACTGCAATTGCAGTAAAGTGGCAACATTGGTGCAGAGTTGTCCTGTGGTGAGAATTTTCAAGTTAGCCCATACGATTATGAGTTATCAGTTTACTACTCTTATCTCTCTGAGCAAGACGTGAATTTTCTTAACTTGTCACATCATAATGTCTAAAAGCTGTGCTAATTGCAACCTAATCATTAAACGATCCAAAAATACTGAATTCATTGAGTGCGGTTATTTTTGTGGTCGTCATTTCCACAAAGATTGTGTTGATTTAACCGACATTGACTTTAAATCAATAACTCATAAAAATCTGTATTGGAAATGTAATTCGTGCGCTAACTTATACTTTTCTTCTTTCTTTAAAAGTTTCTATGAACTCTCAAATAGTGTGACTGAAATGAAAAATGATCTTGCTACTCTTAAATCGGTGTTAAATACTAATTCTCCCCCAAGAAAAACTGCAAAAAAAAAATCGTAAAGATTCTGTTAGAGAAAGTGATTTAAGCTCCCCTCTCGTCAGCAACAAATCCAATTATAATGACTCTCATCCATTAATGAAGGTGAGTTCAGAAGAGATAGGTATCCCAGGAACATCTGCCACCATCATCAAAAACAATAAATCCTCCTGTGGTAAACGCAAATACTAATTCTAATAGAAACTCGTTAATCGGGAAGAACAAATCTAAACCTAGCCAGGTAATAGGAACGGATACTAATGCCAAGCTCTGTGCACTTCCTGATTACAAATGGCTTCATTTATCTAAGTTTCACATAAACACGAAATCAGAGGACATCATCAATCACATTTCATCCAAAACCAAAATTCCACCTGAACAGTTTAAATGTTTCATGCTGACTTGTCTTCTCTTAAATTTGTCACATTTAAACTTAGTGTTCCCTCTGATCTGTTATCGGCTGTAATGAACTCTTCTGCTTGGGGTTCCTTTCCTTTGTTTAAATAAAAAAATTCGCTCATCATGCTAAAAAAGAGAGTTCACCTTCAATTATTTCTCTCACACAAACACAACCTACAACCGTCCAGCCGCCAGCGCCGACACCACACACCACCATCATCATCTATGCAACCACAACAACCATCACATCGTTCATCTCTAATCAATCAGTGACTACCAAGTCTAAATCTAATTTCAACTAATGCCTCTCTATCACACACTAATAATAATAATAACTTGTTTCTGGGTTATTACCAAAATATTGGTGGCATGCGCACAAAAATGCAACAAATGCTACTGTCATCATCTTCTCAACTTTACGATTTTATTGCGCTCACTGAAACTTGGGTAAATGACCACCACAACAACGCTGAAATGTTTAACAATCAACTATACACAGTGTTTCGAAAAGATCGTTCGTCTCAAGCAACTGGACTTGATAAAGGAGGCGGTGTACTACTTGCAGATTGCAGTGCGCTCACATTTCTCATGTGTTCAAATGCTTTCACATTCTTCTTCCCACTCTGATTCTTATGATGTCGATCAACTGATCATTAAAATAACAATAGAACGTCGCTTTGAACTATTTGTCTTTTTAAGTTATATTCCACCTAGGAGTTCCTTTGAATTATATAAATTACATTTAGATAATTGTAAATTTTACTTAGACAAATTGAAAGATAATCAACATGTTATCATATTAGGGGATTTTAATTTACCATTTGTTGATTGGGTTTACGATTCGGACGAATGTCAACTTATTCCATTTATTGTCAAGAGCGACTGTGAAATTGAAGTAATAGACTCTCTTATGAGCTATGAGTTAAGTCAATATAATTCATTTAAAAATGATTTAAATCGTATACTTGATCTAGTTTTTGCCGATAAAGAGTTGAAAATATTAGTTCAAAGATCTTTATGCCCCATCGATGGCAATAAAATTCATCATAAAGCATTGTGTATTGGTTTTGACTATTATAAATATTTCAATTCAAAGTGTGAGATTAACTTTAAATATGATTTCAACAAAATTGACTATGAAGGCATAGCGGGTTATCTGTCGAAAATTTCCTGGCGTTTAAACTCAAGCCACAGTGATTTTACAAAATTTTATAATTTTTTTATGGATACTTTGAAGGAGGCAATTAATAAATATGTGCCTAAATCATTTATAAACAAAAATTCAAAACCTCCTTGGTTTAATAAAAGACTTTCTAATCTAAGCAATAAAAAAATCAAAGCTTATAAAAAGCTTCATAAATGCTCAAATAATTTGGAATTAAAACAAAATTATATAAGACTAGAAAGGGAATTCAATTTTCTTAACAAGTTTCTCTACAAAAACTACATAATCTCTGTTAAATCCAACTTAAAGACAAACAGTAAATCTTTTGGGCCTTCATCAAAGACAAAAAAAAAATCCAGTGGTATTCCAAGCAGTATGACTTACTTGGATACTAATTTAACTGATCTAACATCTATCTGTGATGCTTTTGCTGAATTTTTTAGATCTAATTATTCAACTTCTACTCATCAACAAACATTTGACTTTCATTGTACAGACGCTCAGATTAATATTGGGCGGTTATATATAAGTGTTTCCGAAGTTGAAAATGCACTTAATAAACTTAACTGACAAAAACCCTGAGCCTGATGGAATTCCGTCAATTATTCTTAAAAAAATGTGCTGCAGTTCTTTCCGAGCCTCTTGCTCTTATATTTAATAACTCCCTTTCTAGGGGTGAATTTCTTTCTGAATGGAAAGAGTCATTCATTATTCCTATTCATAAATCTGGCTCCAAACTGGCATATGTAACTATCGACCTATTTGCAAATTATCTACAATTCCTAAACTTTTTGAAAAAATTGTTTATGAAAGATTGGCATTTAAGCTCAAAGAGGTTATATCACCATTTCAACATGAATTTGTAGCTGGTAGGTCCACAACAACCAACCTTGCTTTATTCTCCAACTTCGTTCTTAATAAACTTGAGCAGGGTTATCAAGTAGATGTGATATACACGGACTTCGCGAAGGCTTTCGACAGAGTTAATCACTTTATATTGATAGGCAAATTAAAAAAATTAGGTTTTCATTCCAGCATTCTTAAATGGCTGATTTCATATTTAACAGGAAGAATTCAATCTGTGCAAATAGACAATTTTAGATCTAAATCTTTCTTTGTGTCATCTGGAGTTCCCCAAGGAAGCCATCTGGGACCACTTTTATTCATTGTCTTTATTAATGACTTACCTGATGTTCTTTTGAATTCACATCGCTTATTGTTTGCGGACGATCTAAAATTCTTTAGATGTATTAAATCTGCAGAAGATTGTATTCTTTTACAACAAGACCTTGATAGATTGTCAAATTGGTGCTTAAACAATGACTTATCTTTGAATGTATCGAAATGTCAATGTTTTTCTTTTATTCGAAATTTCTCACCTATCTCCTTCGAATATAAAATAAGAAATATTATTCTTGAAAAAGTTTATGAAAAAAAGGATCTTGGCATAATCTTTGACTCAAAACTTAATTTTATTAAACACATTGAATACGTGGTTGCTAAAGCTAACTCAATGTTGGGTTTTATTAAACGTAATTCGACTGATTTCACTGATCCTTATACTCTAAAATCTCTTTACACTTCCTACGTCAGATCTGTATTGGAATATTGTAGTGTAGTTTGGAATCCTTACTACAACTCGCATTCCAGAAGACTTGAAAGCATCCAAAGAAATTTCACAAGATTTGTTGTTTGGAAGCTTGGTTGGAACATTGAAATGCCGTGTTATAAAACAAGATGTCTGCTTATTGGCATCCAAACGCTTGAAAGTCGTCGTAAAGTATTTTCTGTAATGTTTATAAATGATATTTTGTCTTATCGTATTAATTGTCCACTTCTATTGACGTTAATCAATATAAATGCTCCTTCTCGTCATCTCAGGGAACGCTTTCTTTTTCGTGAAGAGGAGCACAGAACTAACTATGGTTTCAATGAGGTCACAACTCGCTGTGTCAGGATAACTAATCAAATCTCAGTTATTATTGATGTTAACTTTCATATAACTAGAGAATCTCTCAAAAACCAATTACTAACTTATTTCTTAAATTTTAATTGAAACTATTATCACCCGTTTGTTAAATTGATAATTAATTTGTTAATTTTATTGCTTTTACAATGTTATATACTGGCTTTGCTCATATATGAATCATATGTATTCCATTTTTTTTTTTATTTTTTATTTACTCATTTTTTTTTTCTATATATGTATATATATTTACATTTGTTACCGTAGTCTATAAGATAATTTATATCTGATTGATGAATAAACTAAACTAAACTAAACTTCTGTATGTCAGAGTTAACTCCTCACCATAGGATAACTCTTCACTGAAAAACTGGCCCTTAGGAAATGGCAAAAGGAAACCCTTCATTACACTTACTTTCGGCGCTGGTTGAAAAATTAATACTCACCCCTCTATATGTGCACTCCCCACAACTCTGTCATTGCGAAAAAATTTCTCTGTCGATTTCCACTGGAACTTTCTCATTTGATTCTTAAACTGATTTCTTTCCTAATCGAAATCGACCTATGGAAAAATTCAAAATGGCCGCGTTCGGTGACCGATGGATAGGCTATCTAGGATTCCTTTGTATCCGTATTACGCATGGTCTCGACAGAGCATATCAGCTGGCCAACATCTGAACACAACCCAGTTAACCATCCAGTTCTTTTTAGCTGGGTAAATTTTGCTATGTCGTTTTACTTCTTCTTCGATCGCTCCTACATAACAAAACCATTTGTGAAGCGCCAAATCCATGCCCGAGTTTCAACACCACTTAAAAAATTAATTTCACCGACATGTCATTTGAAGGACATGGAATTTTTGGTCTCCGTCAGACTTTCGGCAGATATGATGTTGGCTGAGACCACATGTGAGTTTTCCAACGACTAAAAGTAGATATCTGTCAAATCATAAACAGCTGAAAAAACGGAACCAAAACAAACCAAAAGAAAATATCATTCCACATAATCTTCTGTGAACAATTTTTTATTTTTTTTTTTCAAACCCTATGTATTTTATTTCCAACAAAAACCCCCCATAAAACTACAACGCAGAATGCAAAACAAAATGAGTCCAAGTCAGTTGTTCTTTCATTTCAAAATTTGTTAGTTTGGTAAACCACAATTTTTGGGATACCTTTGGATGGCTTTCCACTCAAAAGATGTTTTGCACTCTTCTGTTCTTTAACATGGAATTTCACAAACAACAAAAAATGCCACAAAAGGGATCTATATCCCTTAGATACTTTCTTGAACGCAACCATTTTTCTTTTCACTGATTATTCCTGTTTCCATGGACTTGGCAAAGTCAACCTTGGTTCAACCAACCATGAAAACAGCCTATAACCAAACCATGGTTATAGGCTACCATAACGGATAATTTTCGGGCCAATTACCCAGGTAAGTTTAATGTTTTGCTCTTTCCAAGGAATTTTGTCACAAACAAACAAAAAAGCTCCTTTATATATTAGTAAAGATAAAATTATGATTTGCATGCAATCTAATGAGTTTTTTATTTGTGATCCGAAATACTGAATTCGCGACGAAAATGAAAAGGCAGGCCAAAACACTCCTGGTACAAGCAAATGCAAAAACAGCAGCATTTGGTTGGCCTCAGACATGGAACAATCCAAAACCGGGAGGCTTGCCGACGCTTTCTGAGGTCAACGCGGCGTACCCCACAGGCGGATCACTAGTGTGAAGCAGAAAAGTGGGAGAGTTGTGATCGCTTCAAGATCACTACTCGAAACGCCGGAAATGGAAAGAAGAAGATCCGAAACACCCAAAACACTCTTATTTTGGTAGGGTAATTCTATTCGAGTATATCTCGATGAGTTTTCTCTTACATCAAAATAATATGCAGTTGAATCCACTATAAATATCAATTTTAACTTATTTGTATACTTAAAACCGAACTTGCTTTATTTTAATTTCAAATTTGTTTGCATATCAAATTAAATTAACTTTTTCGTTTTGTCGACATAAAAACGACAGCAGCAGGGAAAAAAGGTAGTTCTGGTATTGATAATACAGCTCATTCGTCGAACTCAGTATAATAGCAAATAAGGAGAATATGAATTTACCACGAATCCTGTCAACTCTCCGGGAGTAAAATCCTGCGAATTCCATAATAAGCATGATTATATATTCATATGAATTTTGGTACAGAGATAGCCTTGAACCTGAGGATGGACTAGGGATGTTCATAGGAAACAAACATCGATGTAATAGATACATCGTAACCTTACATCGATGTTTGTCGATGCATCGCATAGAAACATCTATGTTTCCGATGTACCTATCGATGTTTTTTGAGCAACCCTAGGATGGCCATAGGTAAAATATGTTATCCCTATACTACCACGGGAACGGGAACGTAAAAGTCAATATTGCACGCAGACGAGGTCGCGGGCACAGCTAGTTTTATATTGAAGTGCCCTAGGTCGTTAAATATTTGTTGTTCTTTTGTTTTCTGTTTCTTTAGCTAAGCTCAATTTTAGAATTTGTACATGTTAATGGTCCCAGTTAAAACTAATAAAAAAAATATAATTTTTTACTCTCTAAAGGTGATGAAAATGACTTTGACAGCGAGTTGACTATAATAGTAGGCCAAATCTCGCAAGTTAGAGTTTTATCATGAATATATCGATCGAAATCTTTGCGAGAATCTGCCTGTGGCCATTTGTACTTTTAATTTATTTCATTCACCTGCCGCAAGCACCGCGTTCTTGTACCTAAACATTTTTCAGTTCTCTCAAAATTCTATACTCTTTATAAAATGTTCTTCACATCAAACGTTTACTCTTTACTGTTATTCCAACCCTCGGAGTTGTCTCTTTCCGCATGTTTACAAAAAATTCAAATTGAATTCAATAATCTTAACTGCACCTGAGATAACCTATTTAACCCAAGATCGATGAGACATCACGAAAACAAAATACTCACCATCAGGCATCAAACCACCGATGTAAGCTTTTTCCATCAAAGTTTTAACATTGAAAAAATACGAAACCCCATAAACCGAAAACCCGACCCAGCTCATGCCAACTGTAAAAGTGAAATAAGTTAGTGAACTTATGGCCCTTCGTCCAACAACTTGTGTGTTTGCATTAAAATTAATGAAAAATTTCTCTCATTCTACATCGTAAGCGAACGTTAAGAATCCTTCACGAGAATGTGTAAACTATTTGTAGAAAGAAAAAATCTACAGCGCAAAGTTTACATAAAACCTTGCTATCATCTGGAACTATACCAACTGCAAGACGACGACAGCAAACTTCTTCTATCTCTGCGTTTTAGCTTAGAAAAGTTAGTTAAGTTTCTTGTCGATCTCCTGGGTATACATACATATATATCCCTTGAAGTGAAACTTGAAAATGTCAGTCTGAATGATTTATTGCTTTCTATCGACTGCACTCAAGAATCGAAAGTCAATTTTAGTTTCTTTTCTTTAGGTTTTGTGTCAGTGTGTATTTACTTTAGGGGAAGTTTTTTCATTCGTGTTTCCAGTTGTGTTCGTGCTTTTTTTGTGTGTTTATTTAAATTCAGGTACCTACTTGATGATAAAAAAAAAAAAATAGGGTGGCGCAACAGAGCGAGGAGCCCCTGGGCCTAGCGCATTTCTCACAACCATGCCTTATAAGGGAATGGAGGGGACCTATAATTTTCTGTCGGTTCCAAACGGCTAATTGAGAAACCGCTTTTCATGGCAATGAATTTACTACAAAGGACTTGCCAATTCCTCGCGAAAGGCGATACACTCGAAAAAATTTTTTTGCCTCTGCTGGGATTCGAACATCGAACCTCTGGGTCAGCAGGTGGACATGCTACTTGAAGATACCTAATTACCTACAGTTTATGACACTCAAATAGAGCAATTTCACCAAACAGAAGAAATATTTATTAGAATTTGAACTATCAAGTAAAGAGGTAGCTTTTTTTTTTTCGTTGGAGGTTTTTTTAAAATACCAGCTGGAGCACTCAGACCTAAATACCGGTCCATTGTACTACCAGATAGCAACCTTCTATTTGTTATAGCTTTCCAGATGTTCGGAGAAAAGCCAAAAGACGCTGCCATGATAAGGAGCTTAATTTACCAGCTCTCACCATGTCTGCGCCGAGTATCTGTAACCTCATGCGAGAAAAAGCAGGACATTCACAGAGGAAGTGCTCTGCGGTGTCCTCATCTTCTCCACAAGATTCACAGAGTGTGGTATCACATAAGCCTAACACGTTTAAATGCTTTGCAAAAGAGAAGTGCCCGCTGGCAACGCCAATAAGCTTTCTACAGTCTTTTCTGCTACGAGCTAGCAAAAATGTTGCAGTCTTCTTACTAACGTTGGGGAGCATATACGCTTGGTCTGTCTGCATCCAATGGAGGCTTGCCATCTACGGTTGTGCTCTTCACAGATCCAATCGTTGATTAAAGCCCTCACTGAGGACGCTGGCAGACCTAGCGACGGTTCAGGTCCTGAGAAAGCTGTCTGAGATCCCTGCCTAGCGAGTTCATCGGCGATCTCATTTCCAGTTATGCCGTGATGGCCTGGAACCCAAATGAGACTCAAGGAATTTAATCTTCCGATCGCATTCAGAAAGCTCTTGCATTCCTGGATCACTTTCGAAGTGGTTAGAGGGTTGAGAAGGGCCTTAAGCACAGCTTGGCTGTCGCTGCAAACAAAGATACTTCTTCCCGTCCATCCATTGTTCGTTACGTGGCTCAAGGCCAAAGGAGAAGGAAAGTTGACTGAGTAATTTTGACGCAGTTTGAGCCTTGGGATCATCGTGTCAGACGGCATATCCATTAGACGTGAGTCAAAAGATATGCTGCTTGCGAGTTCCTCAAAGCTCCAGTGCGAATTGTGCCAGAGACCACATCGCTTTAAACGAGAAATGGTCTTGAGAGTACACCCCATGATGTAGGTATCAAGGGGAGGAAGATTCAACAGTGCGTCGAGAGCAGCTCCCGGTGTGCTGGGGAAGGCCCCCGTAACACCCAGACAAATTGTTCTTTGAAGTTTGGCAAACGAGGCAATAACGTATTTACGCGAGAGCTTATTCCACCAAACAACTGACGCATAGGAGATGATTGGTCTTATCATAGCCGTATAGATCCAAAGGACCCTTTTCGGTGAAAGACCCCATGTCTTGCCAAAGGCTCCTTTACATTGCCAGAAAACTGACAGTGCTTTAGTAGTTTTAGACTCGAAATGTTTCGACCAAAGAAGTTTGTTATCCAGGATTACTCCAAGATGCATGACTTCATTTGAAAAGGGGATGTTGACGCCTTTAAGCGTAAGTTGGGTCAGACCAGTCAATTTTCTACGTCTCGTGAAGAGGACAACCTCGGTTTTAAGAGGATTGACGGAGAGACCGTTTCTAACACACCAGGTGTCAATCATACAAAGCGCAGCCTGTGCTCGGGAACAGACAGCTTGGAGGCTGGAACCACCCGAGAGCACGACGACGTCGTCTGCATATGCTTGGGCATGAACGTTAGAACCATTGAGCATTACAAGTAGAGAGTCGATCAACATGCACCACAGAAGAGGAGATAAAACGCCACCTTGTGGACAGCCCTTATTTACTCCCGTTGCAACATATTGTCCACAGAGGTAGCTTACAAAACAGCCTATGTGAGTTTGACATAATTCTGAGTAAAATGCTTTTAAAAAAGGCTCGTAAACCTACTCCTACGAAGAAATTGATAGTGGATATTCACTTCCCAACTCTCTAATCATACTCAGTTCGGATCCAATTGAGTAGATCAACAAAACATTAAACTAATTCATAAATTGTGCTTTTACAAGAAGCTTTGAGCTGGACTGTCCATGTGGACTAATGCCTAGTAGATCTACAATTCCGTGATGGAACGTTGAAGTACAGAAACTCTACAGAGAAGACATAATTATGTCTTCTGAATAGAACTCTCAAGACCAAATTAGAGGTCCACTGGAATATGTAAAGACTAAAACTGAAAGACTTTAAAAGGTTTATTAAAACATTAAGGAACGACTCTTAAAAAGGATTCTATTAAAGTAACGAAGGACTTCATGGAACAAGCCCTCATAAGGAGTAGGATAAACGAACTGGAAACACTCAGCAAGTCAAAAGCATTGAGTCCATGTGCTTGAAACCCATTTTCCAGGAAACCAGGTATCAATTGGCTTATAACAATCAATTGCTGCCAGGTATGATACCCCCGAATCATATACCCGACGCATTTGGTACATATCTCATCGTGAGTTTCTGCAGACGAGGCCAACAAATATGCTGTAAAATGTTTTGACAGCTTCTAGTCAGCTGGCACTAAGTATGTTTATCAATCAGGAAAGCATAAACATTTTGCTACCTACTTTCAAAAACATTTTCGTTGTCAGTTTAGCTGGGGCGTACATTCCAACTCTGTGGCAGAGTGTAATGCGGCATATACACTGTTTAAATGCTTGAGAGTGTATTAGTAAATACAATTTGACTTTGGATATACACCTTTCAAGATGGAGTTTTCAATCATTGTTGTTGTTGTTGTTGTTTTCCCCAGTAAACTTCGCGCTCGATGACGACGAATGTTCGCTTTACGGTGTCTTTACAAAATGAATGATGGATGAAGCAAAATTCAATCTCAAATATACATACACTCCTCAATGATTGAAGCCAATCAGGCTTCAATCATTGAGGAGAACGAAAATGAAAACGATTTGATTTTGCTTTAAGCATACATACAAGGATACAATGCATACTTGAGTTATTTTCACTAATAAACTCTTACATGCTTGATAAGCATTTGAACAGTGTATATGCCACATAAGAATCACTTTCATACCAAAAACTGGAAAGCAAGACTATTCACTGTTAATCCTGTGCAGAAGATGACGACTTTGCACTTCCTGCATTTTCTCGCATCTGGTTATAGATATTCGGCGCAGACTTGGTGAGAGCTGGTAACCTAGGCTCCTTATCACGGCAGCGTCTTTTGGGATTTTCTCTAAACATCTGGAACGTTATAACAAAAGAAGGTTGTTATCTGGAAGAACAATAGATCGATATTTGGGTCTTAATCCTACAGTTAGTATTTTAAAAACAGAAAGAAAACCTCAAACTTATCCCCCTTGGAGAAGGAAAGAAAAGAAAAGTTCGACAAAGTAAGAGACAGTCTAATCTTCAAAGCTCAATTCGAAAAGTAATCTCTTACGTTATGATGCGTCCTTTTGTTATATCTGTCGAAAGCTCAATAAATTTTTTTGGGTATCCTTGAATTCAAAACAAATTCTTTGAGTCTGTGAACCTTATCGAACATCCCATCAAGAGTGTCATTTCGTCAAGAACTTAAATTTTCAATTTAAATTGAAAAGAACGGCTTCCCTCAACCAAGAACAGATGGGCAGTCAGTGAATAAATTCAACACCCTCTTAAAAAATTAAATCCGATTTCATTAAAGCAAGGTATTTATCCTTGTCAATCAGTTTCAGTTTTAATCAGGACACTATTAAAACAAATTTCCCTTTACTAAAGACATACCTTAATGAAAAAAGGAGCACAACAAGATATTTAAAGACCCTTGTAGTCCCATCAATGTACGCCTTGTATTATATATCTGTGAGCAATCTTTATTCCTCCTAAAGCCCATTGTTAGCATTTGTATATCCTCACAAAACTAATGCACTCCCTTCGCCAACCCTGAAGTAGATTCAGGCCAGGATCAAACGAACTAAGACATAATTGCCTGCAACGTTTTACTTACCTTTAAAAAAGAAATAATAATACTGTTGCCTTTCAATTGTATTGGGAGACCTTTATTACCTTTTTTCCATTCTTCGTTTTTTAATGGCACAAGTCACGAGGACTTACTTTTTTCTATTCATTTTGCTTTTTTGAATACGAAAAAAAGGAAAGTCATTAGGTCAAAGGATAATCCACCGTTATTAAGGCTTCATTATATATTTTATGATAAATTGCCTATCCTGAAGATTAGAACAGAACAAATTGATTTCATTTTTCTCCCCTACAAATTTCCATCTCGGTTTCAAAGAGAAAAATTTGCAAGCGTGTCAAAAGCAGTTCACTTTCTTTTATTCTTTTTGTTTATTTCTTAGAAAGACTTTCAACACACTAACCACTGAAGCCAGTAATCTTTGAGAAAATTAATTTTTCGTTATGATTCGGGCGAATGAATAAGAAGTAAAACTGCTTTCAAAGGAAAATTTAAAAACCGGAAAAGTTTTTGAAGTGAAACTTCTTTAGAATGGTTTGTGATTTTTAACTTGATGAATCGAAAACGTGTCACGATAAAGATACGAATGTAGTTTCTCCACTATCGTCTACTGAGCATTGTTCTTGTGTAGTGGAATAGTCGGTATATTCATACCTACAGTCGAGCCTCGTTAGAAAACTATTATTTTCTTTCTCAATCTATCACAACGCCATTTTTCATAAAAAAAAGATAACAAATTGTTATGTTTGCGCCTGTACCTACATCAAAAAGTTTTAGTATAAATCAATCATGTTGTATTTTGCAGTGCAACTTCTTTAGCACCATGAGTGTTTAAGATTTGGAAGATTTTAAAATGAAAAAGCGACACTAAAAAACAAAGGCATCAAAAAATAGGATTTAGTCTGGAAGAGAATGAGGTAGAATACAAGTACTTCACATAAACTTAGTTTTCTCTTTGCTTGGGCTTTCGTAGTCGCCATGTCTTTTCTGAGGTGTCAGCAGTGTTTGAACTGCGTGCACTGGTGCACACCTCTTATTTGTCTGCAGTTGTCCATTTTTGGTTCAAAGCGAATTTTTATGTTGTTCATTTTGCTCAAGCTATGCCATGAAAAGCGCTTTCTCGTTCGGAACCGGCAGAAAATTGAAGGTCCCCTCCATCCCCTCACATGGTATGGTTGTGAGAAATGCGCTAGGCCTAGGGGCTCTTCGCTCTGTTGCGACCCTATTTTTTTTTTTTATAATGGCCAGTGCCGGATTAGCCACTTAGTAAGAGTAGCCGATGAAACTGGCCCAGCAAATTGTGGGTCCCGGCGCTCAAACGCGAGACTGACCGCAATCAAAAAAATTCTAAATTTAGATAGAAGCGTAGAATATCTTCTATATAAGTGAATATAATTGAGACTGAGTAAAAGCATTGGTGGCTTCTCTTAAAACGAATCACTGCAGTAATTACGTTTTTAACGCAACGTTTCGGGGTATGACGATTTTTGGTTCACATCACAATTAAAATTATTTAGGCTTGTAAGAACTAATAGACAGTGGCATCGACATTAAAATTTGAAGTGGGAAGAGCTACTTGAGTATTTACTTCGACATAATAATACATGACAAGTTCCATAATTTTGGTTGTAATTTCCAGAAGAAACAACTCTGTTGTGAAAAATTTGAAATATATATAATAAAACTGTTTGCGCTGAATAAATATTCACCGTTAATCAACATTTGAAGACATCCAGGCATTTGGAACTCTTGCAAATGATTTATGTTGCGAATTAATTGCAGCGGAATAGCATAAAATTCGCAATGAAAACTTAAAATAATTTTTGAAAAATACAAATGATTTATGTTGCGAATTAATTGCAGCGGGATAGCACAAAATTCGCAATGAAAACTTAAAATAATTTTTGAAAAATACACAGAAAATAATATTCGTTCTGAGTGTAATGTACACCCAACATTCAAGTCAAAACGTTCAACCGAAACCACAAAGTGGCATCACTATAATGTACATCTAATGGAAAGCGTTGTTTGTAAGTGGAGTGTGTGTGTGTGGATGTGTATATAAATATGCCAGGAGGGGAATGCTTTACAGCAAACTACTGGAAAGCTCTCGATATCCGAAATTACTGGAAAGCTTTCGATGTGACATGGTTTACTATAAAGAGAGGTTGCTGATGCGAGCAGAGGCCAAGGCCAGAGGGTCAGTTTTGATTATAAAGTGATTGTGTCATAGAGGGATCCACGGGGGGGATCCCCCAATCGGGAAAATGAAAGATGTTATTTGTAACACTTATCGGCTCCTTATAATGTTCAAATTTCGTTACGGGACGGAAAAATATAGCCAGAGCAAGACAAAAAAGTAAAGGAGAAGTAATATTATTATTTTAAAAATTTAAGAACTTTATTGATTATAAAAATATAATCGACATTCTTGAACGACTTGCTATTGATAACTTGAAAAATATCGTCAGATTGATGTCTGGATATGTGACTCGATCGGATAAAAGGGACTTACTAGACAAAAAATCGGTTGTTGGATCATTATTGATTACACAAGTTCTTTTACTGAATATTCATGAAGCGCAATCAGAAATTGTAACATCGCTATTATTTCACAAAATATAAATTCAGAGAAGCGATTTTTACATGGGTTTGAATGGTACATCCGGGTTGGTAACGTTTGCCCCAAAACACAAGCCCCACACAAAATCCCCAAACGCAAAATCCCCAAACGCAAAATCCCCAAACGAAAATCCGCAACTCCCAAAATTCCCAAAGAGAGAATCTACAAACCCAATATCCCTAAAACAAATATATTCAAGTAGTGAATCATGCGATCAAATCGCGCGCGCGATTTTTGTTTTGGGATATTAGGTTTATGTATTACAGCAAATGTAGTCCAAAAAATTAAAATTATAATGCTTGTAACGTTTATTACAATAAAAATACATTTTCGAAATCATTAACAAAATAAATATTCATATACTGATAACGTGAGAGTAATGGTAACAAAATGAAATTTCTTTGAAAGTCTTTAATGAAACAAACACAAAAAAAAAATGAAAAAAAGTTTTTAAAATTGTCAATGCAAAAAAATGGTATCTACCTTTTTACAGTTATATATTATAATTTCGTTATCATTTATTAATTACAAAAACAACGAAAGAGAGATATTTTTCTGAAAACTAAATGCACATAATTTATATGTACACAGACTCTGGGGATTTGGAGATTTCGTAGGGATTTTGACAAAAAAGATTGTTTAGGTGTGGATTTCATCAATGTGCATTATCTCAATGGGGATATTAGCTATGTGGATAAAAATTTTTGGGGATTTTGATCGATGGGGATTTTTTTTTTTTTTTTGAGATTCTGTACGACACCCTACATCAGCGCCTTTCAGAGCGTGCTGTGTAAGCTTTCACTTTTGCCTAAAAGGTGCCTTTTCTCGGATCGCATCACATATAAACTTTTTTACATGTAAATTTTTGCTCTTAAGATACTAACCAGTAAAGCATCAAGCGCATTTTGGATGCTCTGGCCGTGGATTCGTTGTCTCCACATCTTGACTTCTGACAGAACATTTTCTTTCGAACAATCCGATATATCTTCGTAAAACGGGTAGAGGTCAGCGCTTTTCTTTTCGTTCGATTCTTGTTTAAAAAACAGTTGCCCGAAACTTTGGAAAACGGATTTGTGTTTCGAGAACTGACTTTTGAGTTGAGAAGTGAACGTATCAAGAAACGGAATGTAGAAAGAAATTCTGTATTAGTCTTCAATACTTTGTGCTTGAACGTTGCAACGATTTTTTTGTTGATTGCAACGGCGCGGCGGCGGCGTGGCAATTTCAATGTGATTTCGTATTCAGAACAAATTCTAGCAACTGTTCATAAATAACGTGGAAAGTAGAATCTGCGTTTTCGCGTTTGTACTAAAATTCAAAACGTGATCTACCAGCCTAGTAGCCTCACCCAGATCTTGGTTTTTAGACTGCAATTCCCGACTCAATGGCAAAACAATCGAATTAACTGATTCCATAATGTGACAGCCGATTTGGAATTCAACCGTCGAAATCGCTGTCAAAAGATGCAATGCATTTTGCGAAGTATCTCGATCTTTCCACGTTTTGATTTCTTCCAAAGATTCAATAACAGTCGGTTGCAATTCAACGTACGTTTCCAACTACTTCATGAGACTGAGCCCACTTCGTAGGACAAACAGACTTCAACTTTTGTTTTTTTTTTTTCTCACTTTTGTTTGTCATTTTTGAAATTTCTTGGTGTAGAACGTCTTGTCTTTTAGGCCAGTGAAAAAATGCTTCAATCGCTCCGATAGTTCCTAACGCACTTTTGATTCCTGACACTTCGCATACAGCACTGACTGCCAAACTAAAGCTATGTGCAGCCAGGGGGAATACGATCTCAAATGAGCATGTGCACCAATAAATTGGACACTCATTGCCGGAGCTCCGTCGAATCCTTGGCCATACATAATGAGCAATCGACGCCAACATCATGTAAATAATTTCTGATTGAATCTGCTAAGCCTCGTATATAAAAATAAAATTTTGAGTAATGGGGGGTCTACCCCATGCCCAAACCCTGGATCCGCCACTGGATTGTGTAAAGACTGAACTAGTGTGATTATTAATCGAATTATAAATTGAATAAAAGTGGATAGAATAAAAGTAGTTTAATTAAAGTGAAAGGAGGAGGAGTTTTATTATTTCGAAATAAGCGCACTTTACATGAGATAACTCAGCGGTGAAGACACGTAGACCGATTGTATGAGGAAACCATTACAAAAATAAGAACGAAAGTGCAAAACAGTGATTGCTACAGACTAAAAACGAATGCAGCAAACAGGTACTCGTTGGAAATAAATGGATAGTAGCAGTTACATACTTTGCAGAAAATTATGAAAAAATTGTAAATATTTTTCATCAGTTGGACGAAGAGGATTCTGCTGCTGTCAAAATTTCCAAAGAATTACTTGAAAGAGGATAGGTAAATACTGGAAAGTCTTTTTTTCCAAATCTATTAAAAAATTTGACAAGAATGGCCTAGGACTTGCTGCATTTATGTCGAAACAGTCAAAGATGCAGAAATCACTGTTAGCACCTCTGACTACGAAATAGGAGGAAAAATAAGACCTTGATGTCAAATGTTTTGAAAAAACCGTGGACTTCAGATTTTAAAAGATATATCCAGTTATATGTCCGAAGAAAATTTAACAGTGAATGAGAACACAGTTGCATAGAAAATGGCATTCAAATTTGCGACTATAACACCAGTTGAGATTGAAAGAAGTTTTTCTATGTACGAGAGTCTCTTTAGAGCGAATAGGCGAAGCTATCTCTTTGACAATTTAAGCAAACAATGTGCATTTATTTGAAAAAAAAAAAAAAACTTAAGTACGCTGAGATCGAAGAACATTTTGAGTCGTTTCTTATTGAGTTTTATTACCTCAAATGAAATATATTTAAAACATAATTTTTACCTGATTTCTCTTAATCTTCTCATTTTTCAAAAGTTTTTAGAGCATATTCTAAGAGCATATTATGATGACTTTTTTAGAGCATGTTTATAGCGCTACAAACCGTTTTTTGTCTGACTTAACTAAACACAAGAAAGCATATCATAGAATTAGTATTGTTTATGAAGTATTTCGACAGCTGTTGACGTAGGTATGTCAAACAAAAGAATTGACAATGCCTAGGAGTTCCAAAAATGGCAGTTTATTTCTTCATTAGCTTAACTAAATTTTCCTAGATATAATAAATGTATATTTATTAATACGCAGGTAGCGACAGTATTATTAATTACTTTTAGTTGAGTATTTTGCTTTCTTGGCTCCTGCTGCTTACGTGGACGTTTTTTCTCCCGGAAACATCGTCATAGCGCATTGAATTGAGTAAACGTCACTGTCAGACAGATTAGTGATGCCAATATGTTTGCCTTTGACCGTGAAGCCAATTTGCCCGGATTTTGCTGTGCTGATAGGTGCGGTAACAACAGCTAAAACCTCAGAAAAGTTTTTGGAAAAATCCATACATAAAGTCATGACCTGTTCAAAAGGATTATTTTTATTAGAAAAGCTTAGGCGGCGATTTAGTGTAGTTTGCAGAGTCGGAGTTCATGAAAACAGAAGTGGCTACTGGTTTTAAAAGGAAGAAACAGCCAATTTTATAAACTTTCAGTAAGTATTTCCCAAGAAACTGCTTCGTGCATTTAATTATCACTTATGATCACTGTAACTTCAGTGGCGATCGTTCTTTTTCAACATTAAAACGTATTAAAAATGAATTAAGGAGAACGATGGGACAAGAACGTCTTAATCACCTCGCACTTTGTTGAATATAGAGCATGATTTGCTTAAAGAGGTCGATATTGATAGTCTTAGATCTAAGTTTGCTCATATTAAATCCAGAAACGTTAATTTGTAACAATTTTATTTTAATCAATTCTCTAAACTTGAGAACCTTAAGAAAACCAAGGGCTTCTTGACAGAATTTCCTACAGGCGGCACACTGGCCAATCCGACCAGCGTTGTCAATGCCCTGAAGTAAAAGCTTTCTTTGATATAAGACAACAAACTTCAAAACTTAATTGTTTTAAGAAGCCATCTAAAAAAATCAACATTGGGGGCCTAGGCTTCTTGAAATTAGGTTCCCTGAACACATGAGCCATTGCAATATTAGTTCTTCTGCTAAAAAAACTTCATATTACATCTAGACCGCGTAAGGATTTATTCAATTTTAAGAACTTACGAGAATTATCATAATGCAAAGTTCGGTTGTTGAGAACTATGCCCAAAAATTGTGGGCCTAAAAACATACGATGAAAAAGTCTGCTCACGGGGAAGTTTTTAAAGTAAAAAAGAAGGCGGTCATTTTAAGACAGCCATGGGTTGCGCCATCGACAGATATTTGTGAAGAAAGAATCATAAGCGTTCCCGAAATATAAAATAGACTAGCTGTGCCCGCGACTTCGTCCGCGTGGAATAGTGACTTTCGGCAGCACTTTTAATTTTTTAGGCAACTTATTTTCTTGCACACGACGTTCTTACTTTTTCCATCTTTTGTCAAATAAAAAGGTTTTGCGAGTTTGATACACTCTTTTAAACTAAAATGACAAATCAGTGAGAATTAAAGAAATACGGGGAATCAATAGTTTTCTCCTTTCGCTGTTCCAGTAATTATTAAAAGTTTTATAATGACGCAGCCCATATGTGTAATTTGTAGCTGTGTACAATTCTAGATTACTCATTATTGGCACTGGAACAACAACTTGCAGCCACTCCTGATAGCAGATAATTCTAAGGAATTGAGAAACTCTATGATGAGGGTATGATGTGACTTTTTTTTTTTTTTTAATTAATTAAATAGGGTGAAGGTGAAAAATTACCTTTACAAGCACGTCGACCTGAAAGATCTTTTGTGCTGTTCCCTTAGGTTTAAAAACACGTAGTGTATAGGTTTGTTCATTCGAAGCTAAGGTCATGTAAGAACCTAAGAATCTTCGAGGAAGAGGTATTTCTGATATCAAGGGGACAGGGGAACCCTTTATTGAATATTTTAAGCCTGGATCTAGCTAAGGCAGGGCATTCGCATAAGATGTGTTCAGCTGTTTCTATGTCTTCAAGTCTTCAAGATAGAGACGACAGGTGTCATCTTCGCTGATGCCCATGTTTTTAAGATGATACTTGAGAGAGCAGTGTCCAGTGAAGAAGTCCGTAAGTAACTTTGCGTCACGTTTGCTCATGTCAAGAATTTCTTTCATACGTTTGTGGGATAAGTCAATGAATAGTTTTGACTGACGATGCCCATTTGAGTTGTTCCAGGTGCTGATCATGTTCTGTCGTTCCCAGGTAGTTAATTCGTTTTTAAGGCTACTGATTGGGAGACCACAGTAGGGTTCAGGGCCTTCGAATTGTGACTGAGAGCCAAGACTAGCAAGGCGGTCAGCCTCTTCGTTACCCGGTACACCTTCATGACCAGGCACCCATGAAAGAGTTATTTTATTGTGAGTAGCTAATTGAAATAAACATGTCAGGCAGTTCCAAACTAGTTTGGATTCGATTTTTGTAGAGGACAGAGCCTTTAGTGCTGCCTGACTGTCAGAGCAGATTAGTATGCTTGATCTTCGGAGGTTTCTTCTAATGCATTCCCTAATACAGAATTCTATAGCCATTACCTCTGCCTGAAAGATAGTAGTTGTGTTACCAAGGGATGTAGTATGTAGATGATTTAAAGTTGGGACCATAAATCCCTGCACCTACACCGTTGTTTGTTTTTGAACCGACAGTATACCAGATGTATTGGAAGTTATTAGTAAGAGTTACAGGGTTCTTCCATGCTGAGCGGTTTGGAAAGATTACTTCAAAGGAGTGGTGTAACAGTATGCGTTTAGGCATAAAGTCCGAGGAGTGGGCTGCAGGCGATTCCAGTATTGGGAGCACCTGCAGAATACTCATATGTCCTTGTAAGTATTCCTTTCTCGAGTGGTTAGTGAGAAGAAGCTTTAGTCCGCTTAGTGCAGCAGTCTTCTTTACTCTTTGATGTAGCGGAGGAAAATTTAGTAAACTTTCTAACGCTAAAGTTGGGCAGGTGCGCATTGCGCCTGTGATACCTACACAGGTTAGTCTTTGTAACTTTTGCAAAGATTTGCGGGCATAAACTTGCTCTGTTTTTTGCCACCAGATCAGCGAAGCATAGGTTATGATGGGTGTGATAATAGTGAGATAAGTCCAGTAAATCATTTTTGGCCTAAGTCCCCACTTTTTACCAAAGAGTCTAGAACAGGCCCAGAAAGCATTTGTTGCTTTTGCTATGGTTTTGTCTAGATGTGGTTTCCAAGTGAGTTTATTATCCAGGGTTACTCCTAGATATTTGACCTCTTTGGAAAAATTAATTTGAACATTATTTAGAGATAGTGTTTGGAGATCGATTTTACGTCTCCTGGTGAATGGAATGATGACTGTTTTGGTGGGGTTGACCTTAAGCCCTTCTTAATTGCACCAGTCATTAACTTTGTTCAGGGCACTTTGCATACGGTTTGTGACCTGTGCTTCTTGATTGCCTTGAAATGATGTGACTTGCTCAGTGTACATAATAAGACGTATTGGGGGATGTTGTCGAATATCTATCAGAAGACAATATGATGTGACTTGCTCAGTGTACATAATATTGTCTTCTGATAGATATTCGACAACATCCCCCAATACGTCTAACATAATTTATTAGTTGATATGGTTAACTATCTCATTAGTCGGCGCCGAAATCGACTTTTCACATAGTCATTACCGATTGTCAATATTATATCAAGATCAAGATAGACATTTCTTCTCAGGTCAACTGTGTAATCGACAATTTGACTGAAATCACCTCACGGTGAAAGAACTTTTGAAATCGGTCCAGTAGCTTCAAGGTACCCGTTTACGTTGCAGTTCCCGCACGAATATTGGGATAACAAATACAGCCCATGTCTTTCTTCAGGCTCAAGACTATCTCTGCAACGAAATTCATACAAATAGGTTCAATAGTTTGGGAGGTAGATGGTAACAAAGAAAAAAGACAGACGGAGTTGATTTCGGATCTATTATATTAGTAAGTACTTCCGTTCCCATGCCACCCATGGGAATATGGGGATAAATTAAAGTTAATGTTACTTTGAGATAGTGTAGCATTCCAACGGGGAAATAATTCTTGACATCAGTTCAGTAGTTTATAGGTTCCAGTTTACGTTTGCGTTCTTGTGGGAATACAGTGATAACATAATATATAGCCTATGTCCATCTTCAGGCTCAAGACTATCTCTGTACCCAAATTCATATAAATAGGTTTAATAGTTTGGGCGGTTTTTGATAACAAATAAAAATAGACAGACAGATTTCATTTCGGACTTATGATATTAATAAAGACTCCCATTCTCGTGGGCATATGGTGACCATTCCCTTAGGAATATGGGGATGACTTACAGTTTATGTTACTCAGGGAGAGTTTAGCATTCTAACGGTGTAAGAATTTTTGAAATTGGTGCTATAATGTCAAAGTTCCCGTATGCGTTCTCGTTCCCGTGGGAATATAGGGATAAAATATATAGCCTATGTCCTTTCTTGAAATTTAGACTATCTCTATACAACATTTCGTTTAAATCTGTTCATTAGTTTGGGCGGGAGATGGTAACATTGAAAGGCGAACAGACAGCGCTACTTTTGCATTTATAACATTAGTGAGGACCGGTTCCCGTGGGAATATTCGAATAAAATGTATCCTTTGTCTTTCTTCAGGTTCTTTGTAATCTCTGTATAAAACTTCATTTAAATCTGTTCTGTTGCTAGGCGGGAGATGGTAACAGAGATAGTCTAGAACCTGAGGAGGGACATAGGCTATATATTTTATCCCTAAATTCCCACGGGAATGGGAACGTATACGTAAATATACAAAATTTTATTTAAATCTGTTCGTTAGTTTGGGCTGGAGATGGTAACATTGAAAGGCGAAGAGACAGAGCTACTTTCACATTTATAATATTAGTGGAGACCGGTTCCCGTGGGAATATTCGAATGAAATGTTACCTATGTCCTTCTTCAGGTTTTTGATCATCTCTGTATAAAATTTCATTTAAATCGGTTCTGTAGCTTGGGCGATAGATGGTAACATAGAAAGACGAACAGACAGAGCTACTTTCGCACTTATTATATTAGTAGGGACTCCCGTTCCCGTAGGAATATGGGGATGAACTAAAGTTTATATTACTCGGGGATAGTGTAGCATTCTAACGGTGGAAGAATTTTTGAAATCGGTACTGTAGATCTAAGTTCCCGTATACGTTCCCGTTCCCGTGGGAATTTAGGGATAAAATATATAGCCTATGTCCCTCCTCAGGTTCTAGACTATCTCTGTACAAAATTTCATATCAATCAGTTCAGTAATTTGGGCGGGAGACGGTAACATAGAAAGTCGGACAGACAGAGTGACTTTCACATTTATAATATTAGTTAGGATTATCTCTTCAATAAGTGAACCAAAAACACAGTTTCCTTGAAATCAAAGTTCAAAAGCGACTTTTTGAAGCAAACAAAAATAAAAAGTAACCTACGAGTAATTTACGAGCCGTAACCGGAAGCCGAAACGTCACAAACAACAACAAAGTAAATAACATACTAAGAATAAACAGCCAAAACGCAACTCAAGTAGATTCGGCACGCAACACAATGAACCATGAATTGGTGTCGATAATAATAAATGGCGCGTTCCTTTTGTGTATACAACATTCCGTGTTTTCTTTGGTTTAGTAGCAAATTTATGAACACCCCCAGCAAAAACTTTTGCATTACAAATCACAATATTGGAACTTAAGTTCGAAACAATTGTGTCGCTTGCACCCTTTTTGAGAAGAAGTTCACACAAATCGATTGACAAAAATCACATCTGCTTTACACAATTTATCCAATACTCCATTACTGAGATTACATTTCATTTTAGATGTGACTTTGTCGACTCTTTGTTTGTTTGTGGTGACTATCATTGCAAATGGTCTAACAATCGAATTGATTGTCTTTTGGTTTCGGCACCCTCCAAGGATCCACATTTTCGCTTCCAACTGGCCACCCAGCCTCCCAGTACCACGTTACCATCTTTACGATGGAAATCATTGGTTTTTTTTTTTTGTCTTTTATGTTTCGGGTTTTCTTTGCTTTTGTGTGTAGAGACTTCGAGTAAGGAGCGACCACCATAATCGATTCCAAATTGAATCTTTACACTTTGCACCAGGAAGTTGTCTCAAGGATTATTACCCATTCCATTGTTCAATCTTTTGGTTATTTATAGCTTCTGCCCTACGAAAGAGCCCATGTCCCACAAGGAAAGTGTTCTACGTCGTAAAATATATTGAGGGTTGGTTGCGTCTTGAAAAATACTTTTGTCGATTTTATTTTAGAACTATGACGATTCAATGACGGTCGTGGAAACACAAAAAATATCTCAATAGGTACAATGAAAATAGAAGAATTGAGTTAGGTCGATTCCTTTGAGGATTAGTTGTGGGGTGTGGAGGGTTTTTGTTTTAATTTCACACATTCATTACATTTGACCGTTGTTCGGTTGGTGACTATTTTCTGGGGACTTGATAACATCAATAAAAAAAAAACTAATAGTTCATGCTTCTCTGTACAAAATCAGACCAAAAAACAAGGTACATCGTTCACCAAAAGTTTCCTTAGCAACAGTCATAGCTCGTGCTTTACATTGAAACTAAAATAATTTACCGTAGCGTCTAACCACTTGACATGAGAGGATTCTAAAGGGGGAAAATTACTCCTAGACAAATAACATCAAAGTGAATCTAAATACATCCTAAACGACTTTTTTATAAGTGTGCATGCAGATCCTAGGGACTACACCTAACGAGATCACCAGTGTAGTCAAAGAGAGATCAAGTTTAAAAACGTAGCATGAACGTTCGAAAATTTTAAATTACGTTTCACGAAATTTCGGAAAATTTCGAGCATAATGGAAATAGTCGCTGATAACAATGACTTAACCCCGTCAGGAACTAACACCGCTACGCGCAGTACCTAATGATTATATGAACCGAGTAAAAATGCTCTGGTAAGAGCTACACGGATCCCGAGATTTTGTGTGCCCAAGAAACGAAAAGGTGGAGCATTGGAAACAGGACCCTTTTTTGGACATAAGGACAAAAGCTTACAAAATGTTTAAAAGCTGTTGGTGGAGATTTGAGCAAACAAACGAAGGCTTTGAGGACTGCTATGTCAGTATGGTATACGATATCAGAAAGTAGGAACCCACCAGGTGAAAATATTCTATTTCTATTTTCTATATTCTGGTAAAGTCAAATTTATGAAACTTATGGTGAAAGACTGCAAAGTGATACTGGGTGAAGCTGCTGCCCAGCAACACCGCCTTTCTTATGGAGGTGGTGAAGGAAATCCAACGAAGAAAGGCCTCACTTAGTGTATGTCAGGTAAGTGTCGACTGTGATGTCGGATTATTCTGTTAAGTAACGTTCAGCTTCTGGAAAATTCTTTTGAGAAAACTATCAATAGGCCATCACATTTCTGGTACTGGTGCAGAAGTTTTTAGTCATCCACCATTAGCCGTTTTTGAGCATTGTTATTGAACTTCGACTAATAAATCTCCTGAGCATTTTTCCTTCCTTGAGTGGGGGGCGGGACGCTGGTCTAGAGCGTGAAAAAATGGGCATAATTTATGAAGTTTTTGTAACTCAACAAAAAGATCAATCCAAAATCTGTGAAAGAGGTTTTAGATTAGATTAGATTAGATCAAGTGATTTTTATTCAATATTTTATAAAACAATTAATAGTATACCATATCAGATATAGCATAGCATTGCCGTCTGACAAATAATTATAAAAGTTTGGTTACATAAAACAGATTCAAAATTGCAAGTAGTAAAGCAAATATAAATCTAAATTGATCACATAATAAGTAATACAACAACAAACAAAAAGCAAAAGGATGATAAAACCTGAGTGTCTTAAAACATTTCATTAATTAGCCTTTCACTGTAAGCCAGCGCCACCTTACAGTAGTTGAAGAGCTTTGGGACTTCCATTTCATTTAAGAATGATAGCATCATCTCATCTTCGTTTAAGACATTGCAGCCATAATAAAATCTTCTTGTTTCTTTCAACACTGGACATATTCCAAGAAAGTGGAACACATCCTCTCTTTCTCTTTGATTACACAAATTACATAATACCGGAAGGTCATCTCTATGGGGAACAAAGTTGAGACCTAACAGTTCTTCACTGTACTCATCTCGAAAATAGTTTTTAGGGCCCATGTTGTGACATAATCTATTGTATATCGATCTATGCACTGAACTAGTAGCTTCTTCTAATTATCTTACGCGATATTTTACGTCCACAGTCTCAATTAGTTTGTTGAGAGGGCTTTTCCATTCACTGATATTTTCTAAGTTCAAATTTAGTTGAATACCACACTACTGCGCCAGCTCCAACCACTCCGCATACCAACTACTTCTTCGATCAATGGCTTGTAGCGCCGCTGTTCTTGGTAATCTTTCTTTAGACATGTTCAAAACCTTGATTGTATGTATAGTCTATGTGCAGCTTAAGTGTGTGAATGAAGAGCGGGGAGAGTCCTGTTTCCAACATAACAATGTAGTTGCGTGTATTCGAAGGAAGATGAAATATCCTTTTCACATAAAACCTCAAAATGGCTTCAACAGTTTCATATTTTTTGTATCCCCATAGGGTAGGGTCGCCTAAACACTCCCAGCTGTTGAACACTTTTTGATAAACATCGCTCAAACTGCATTATTTCTCATTTTTTAAATTTCTTTTAATGCAAAATTTTAAAGTGTGTTATACCCCTTAACCCTCAGAAACAACCAACAAGTACAACCAATGTAAATGTTTAAAAAATAGTAGTTTGTGATTAGCTTTTAGGGCAATTGTGGGTTTCCATATAAGAAGGAGACTGTTGCGAGTGTCGTGAGAAACTGCCATTTTAAGGGGCAATTCAAGCTAAATATTTATGTTGTAAGGTTTTTTCGTTATATAATGCTTATTTAAGTTCATTTACGTTAACATGTTATCATAAAAGTTCATAGTTTTATTTGATTTTTGTTGTTCGATTAAAGGAAACTAAATTCGTGTGAGTTTCCTGTTCGAACACTAGTGTTCGAATATAGGCAACTTCATCAAAATAATTTTTTTAAGCTCAGGACTTACATGTTATAATAAACAAAATAATTTTTACGTCTTTCTATCAATAAAAATATCAAAACCTTTGGGGCCAGTATTCGAACACCATTTTTCAGTGTTCGAATCAAGGAAACTCTGTATAATTTTTGGTTTCCTTTGTTCGAACAGTTAACAACTTCAATTATGACGGAGCTGTCTCATAACTTCTTGCCGAAGAAGGTGGCTTAAGAAATATAGGTTGTCACCATTTGGCGTAACCATTTAGCGTACACCCAACTTTATGTTCAAAATAAAGACTGCGTACAACTCTTCAAATCTTATCTGACTTATGTGTTTCAATAAAATTGAGAAAATATAAATATAAAAATAAATATAAAAATAAATATAAACTTATATAAAATATAAGAAATAATGTTTGGATAATTTAAAATAGAAAAAACTTTAAAAATGTCTGTTTTATGTAGTAATTAAATGATAGTCTTAACACAAAACACAGTGTTCGAAATAAGGAAACATAATGTTCGTCTTTAAGAAACAAGTGTTCGATTACTGGGGAATTAGACTGTTATCCTTATATATATAAAATTTCAATGTCACAATGTTAGTTACCTTACTTCTCCGAAACGGCTTTACCGATTTTTAACAAATCTTATATGCGTATTCAATAGGTCTGAGAATCGGCTACTAATTATTTTCCATTCCCCTAAGTGATAAGGGCCATCTACCCTTAACATTATTTCTTTAATTTACACTGTGAAATGAGAATTTTATATATTAGATTTTACAGTCTCAGTGTAAGTAAATGTCATATCAAATATATTCTCAAGAAAATTTATTATTAATTTTCTGGACAAAAATTATTTATTCCTATTTTATTAAGTGCAGTTTGCATGATTTGTTAATTAAGTGATTAATTACAAAACCTCAAAAGTACTCAACACGTTGCACTAGCTCCTGCAAACAACGGCTAAGTATTGTGTTGTAAGTACCTATAAATTATTCTTAATCTTTAAATTCTGTTTCCTTCTAACGCCCGTAACTATCAACAGATTCTAATGGATCTTATTTTACTACGAGAATTGGTTACTATCTATTTTTCATACCCGTAAAAGTCGGCTCAGCAGATGGCGTTGCAGTCTGCATCTACGTTATTTTACGAAATGGCTTCACCGATTTCGATGAAATTTTTTTGTGCGGCTCCGAGAACAGATTTACAACTTTTTTTCATACCAAGTTTCCCACAGGAACGGGGATAGGAAAGGGAACCGGAACAGGAACGAAAACTCGAAAAATTCTGAGCCGATATTAAAAATTCTTTTGATATTAGGATGTTACATTATCCCTTAAATAGACTTTGTTTCATGAACATATTCCCACGGAAACTAGAAACTTTCCGGCTATTTTCAGCTTAGCCCAGCGGGTGTTCCTAACAATTTTTCAAATAATTTAGATCCGAGCAACGCTGGGCGGGTCAGCTAGTTATTTTATAAAACAACAGTTAAAGTTACAGGAAAATATTAAGTTTATTAAATAAAGTTTGAGTTTAAGAATCTAATTAATTCAACTTCGTGTATTGAATATTGAAGGTTCTCTTGCAGTGAGCGATTACTCTATTGCAAGTCACTAAGTGTTCGACAATTGGGGACATGACCCTACTTGAGATTGAAAGAGGTTTTATAATTTAGGTTTTAGTTTACAAATACAAATTTTTTCGTGTCAATTAAATTCAAAATGGCAGCTGTCCAGCATTTCTTGGGAGGCGCCTCATTTTTTAGACGGGTCCATGGCCGAAGATATAACCTGCTTAATTTTGGTCCAGGAACAAAATCTCGAAAAAAGTTTCTATATAACAACAGCAAGAGCCGTACGTAGGATTTTTTCGATATTTTGTTTTTCGCGAAATGGTGCACGTTTGAACAAAAAATTTAAATTTTCAATATAAAAAAAAAAAACCAAATTGTGTTGATTAAAAAAAACTATGCAGGCAATATAAAAAAATCCTACGTACGTCTCTGGAGAAAGGTATTTCGAATGTACTGTCGAAAATTTTTCGTATAGATCGGTGAAGAATTGCTCGAGTTATGTCTTCTGCCAGTTCAAAAAAAGTGATTTCGAGAAAAACGCATTTAAAGTTAAGTACCTATACTATAAAATTATATTAAATGCGTATTGTAAGCCTTTATTCGTGGCTTCCACTGTAACATTTAAATGACCACACTTGTTTATAATAGATTTATATACTGGGTGCGACAAAAGTATGGAAACCCCCGGAAATATGGCAGAATCTGCGTTAAAAAAAAATCAAAGACCTTATGTCCGACGTATTTTTCGACGAGGAATCCGATGGTGACCTTGAATTTGACCTTGGACGTAACCTTGAAGCAACAGCGACCCAAAAATCAAATTCAAATGGAAACCCCCATTTTTTATTGCAGATATGGAAAGAGCGCAAAATTTTACGAAAAAACATGAATTTTTTTTATTTTTTTTAATGATATTATTAGAGGTAAAATACGACCAAAATGATGTGAAATGAATGGGCTTCAAGGTAACGTCCAAGGTCAAATTCAAGGTCACCATCTGATTCCTCGTCGAAAAATACGTCGGATATAGGGTCTTTGATTTTTATTTAACTCATATTCTGCCAATGGTTTGCGTACTTTTGTCGCAGCCGGTATATACAGGGTGATTTGCATAAGGTGTTACAAAAAGATAGGGTGTTTGGGTTGAACCTAGACAAGCAAAAAATCGTATGGGAGGGGGGGGGTACATTTTCCCCCGTTTAGGCGTTAGGGGCAATTTAAGAAAAAAATCACTAAAAATGGAAAAAACAATTATTTAAAAATAACGGTAATACCTACAGAGTCGTGCAATAACATTTTGAACAGCCAAAAACCTATACATCAATTATAATTTAAAAATAAGTTGTTCAAATGAATAGTTTTTGAAATATTAATTAAAAAACATATTTTTTTTCTTTCAAACCATTTTTTTTCAAAATTTTACGTATTTAAGTAGTTTTTGAGAATATTAAAAATTACATAAACGACTTTTTGAAATTTTTTTTTCGTTATTGGATTCTTAAGTGAATTTACGAAATAAGGGATGAATTTTCTCTTTACTTTTTTTCACTTAAGAATCCAATAACGAAAAAAAAAACTTAAAAAAAAAAAAATTTAAAAAGTCGTTTATGTAATTTTTGGTTTTCTCAAAAACTACAGGTTATTTTGGCATCCGGTTTTTTGTGTTTGATCAAAAATAAATAAGAGCATTGAAAATAAGCCAGAAAAATACTACTTAATTACGTAAAATTTTGAAAAAAAAAATTGTTTGAAGAAAAAAAATAAGTTTTTTTTTTCAAAATTTTGACTTTGAAAATTAATATTTCAAAAACTATTTATATGAACAACTTATTTTTAAATTTTGTTTAATGAATAGGTTTTTGGCTATTCAAAATGCTATAGCACTACTCTGTAAGTATTACCGTTATTTTTAAATATTTTTTTTCCATTTTTAGTGACTTTTTTCTTAAATTGCGCCTCCATCCTTTGGTATGTTATTTTTAAGACCCTAAAGCACCTTTTAAGACAAAAAAAAAATTCGCTTTCTTCAAAATTCTAAGGGGAAGAATCCAAAAACGAAAAAAAAACTTTTTAAAAAAAAATGTAAAAAAGTCGTTTTCGTAATTTTTGGTTTTCTCAAAAACAACTGGTTATTTTGACATCCGGTTTTTTTGTGTTTGATCAAAAATAATAATAAAATAATAATAATAACAATAAGAGCATTGAAAATAAGCCAGAAAAATACTACTTATATACGTAAAATTTAAAAAAAAAAGTTTTGAAAAAAAAAATTATGTTTTTTTTCAAAATTTTGACCTTGAAAATTTATATTTCCAAAACTATTCATTTGAACAACTTATTTTTAAATTTAAATTAATGTATAAATTTTTGGCTTCTCAAAATGCTATAGCACGACTCTGTAGGTATTACCGTTATTTTTAAATAATTTTTTCCCGTTTTTAGTAATTTTTTTCTTAAATTGGCCCTCCCGCCTAAACGGGGGAAAATGGACCCCCGCCCCCCCCCCCCTCCCATACGATTTTTTGCTGGTCTAGGTCCAACCTACACACCCTATCTTTTTGTCACACATTATGCAAATCACCCTGTATATCGATATTTTTTCGACATACTTACTTCCTGCATTTAGAATTGGGCTTAAGTTGCTACATAGACACCTTTTCGTGTTCTAAATTAATATGCCGTTATATTAGCAAGTACTTCCGGTATGCTCGATATCTTTCGTAGTTTTGGAAAACGGTGTTTTAGATTTTTTGACAAGTACATGCTCCGGTTTTTTTTATTTAATTTCTCTACAACTACACCGATGATGTGCAGTCATCAAAGCCCTGGAATTTTCATGAACACATTTTGGGATAAGAGCTTTTATGTGTTGCGAGAGCCTCTGGAATTACTTTGATCATAATTGCCTGGATGTGATTTTTTCCTCAGTTGCCTTTTACGTCAAGCGGGAAGACATTTTAGTGCCTTAGCCATCACAGTCTAAGAAGTTAAGTACATTTAAGGCTTATTCAGAATTTGTTTCCAGTAGGTACTGCTGTCTGTATTTTTAAGAAAGTAAGTGAAAGTTAAAGTGATTTGAATAAAAATGACATTCGATAGATGAATTTCAATGAATTTCAGATTTCTTTAAATAACAGAGCTACTTTAGCTTGGAAATACATTGGTCCCCATCACAAAGTCCGTCGTAATAATTTCGGACTACGAAAGTCAAAAAGTAAGCATCATATAAGCTAGTGAATGTGTTGCTACTAAACCGCTGATAAAATTAGTAACAAGTTATAAATATCTACTAAAAAACTTTCGTTACGAAGATGTTTTTAGTATTTCCTGTTTAGCATTAGTTGTTTGAAAATGTAACTACCCGCTTTGTGATAGGGGTGATTATATTATACATGATTCACTTTGATGGTTGAAGAGTATGGCTCACATGCAGATCCTTTTAACCATGTGCAGAGACAAGATTGCAGATAACCAAATTGGAAAAAAAAAACTAAAAATGTTCATTCATTAGCTGTGGTTAATTTAAAATAATAAAATCACTTAAAATGTTGATAGCATTTCGAAATGTATTTTCCTGAAGATTGACATCTAAAATTCAAGACAACATTAGAAAAAAATCTTTTGCCGTATATCACACTCTAAAGTCTAAATCTAAATCATCAACTCAAAGGGGGAACTTTTCTTTGCTCCAATATTAGGCAAATTGCACTCAGTGACTAAAACAAGAAAAAACACAAAAGCTTGACTTCTTCAAACTTTAATGAGATAAGGCTAAAAGACAAAAGCAGGCAAGCAAAAGTAGACAGTGGAAAATTGAATAACAAGTGGAATGCCATGTCCTTTCTTTGTTCGATTTACTTATTCTACAAAAATGAGGAAAGGGATTAGGGGGATTCCTTCTTTCACTTGTGTTTCTTTAGTTTTTTTTTTGTCTTCATTTTACAGGCAATGGGCCCGCGTCAGAGGGTAATTTGCCTAGGAAACCTTTAATAGGAGCGACTTTTTATTGCTTGGAGGACTACTTGCCGGGCTTTCTTATTTAATTTTCTCCTCAAGTTACAAAATGACTTTTATTACGTTTGGCTTGGTGTTCTTGAGGTAGAGTTTTTCTGTTCTTGTTTTAATTTTTTTTATGTATTCTTTCTTGCAATGCTTTTGTGCAGTTGGGCTCCCAGAAACAAGGCAGCAGAGAGAGAGAGAGTGCGAGATAGAGAAACAGAGAAGCAGTGGCCCTAACTAAGACGACGGCAACGCTGAGGTTGCATTGCGCGGTTGAACGACACTAATTGCTGTAAAGACTTTTATATCCACTGGGTGGTTTGGCTTCTCCTTCTTTTGAAATTTAATTCACTTGCCGACCTCACAAAAAAAGAGAAAATTGAACCGGGCGTTGTGAACTAAAAGAATGTCTTGAAAGTTTTTGTATAAAACTGGTAGCGGCAGATTGTTGGACAGATTTAACTTAATATCTACGACCGAGCTTTTCCCGATGGTGCATAATGAATATAAAAAAAATTAAATCGAATCTTCGTGGAACTTATGTAGTAAAGTTGTGGAGCATTTTAACGAAGGTCATTAACTAGTTAGAGGCTTCTATACTCGTTAAGGGTCGGGAATAATTGAGAAAGGAATATACCTACATGATACAGGAGACAGGACTATCTACCTCTTTTGCTTTTCTGTTCCTCGGAAGCTTTTTTTGAAAGTGTACCAACTGGAATACTATAAGAACAAGTGTACAAGCAAGAAACAACCTTCTTTTGTCAAAGTTTTCGAAGTTTTCGAAAAAAGCCATCAGAAGCTGCATCGATATAAACCCTTAGATATTACTTCTGTGCTGAGTGTCTGTCACCTGATTCGAGACAATACGAAACATTTGAAGATGAAGTGCTGCCCAGTGTCACAATTTTACGGCGTAGTATCGCATAAGCCTTATAGTACCTTTATATGCTTGGCAAAAAGAATTATACCCTGTCGCTATGTCAACAAGCCACTTTTTTACTTGCGATTATAAATACTCCAAGGAAAGTTTAGCAATCTTTCGCTTTACAAATTTTGGAATAGGGATGATAGAGACTCCTGCAAGCCTATCTGTCTGTCAGGTGTCAGTCCATTTACAAATCTGCAGCCTGAACTGTTTGACCGGTTTTCTTCAAAATTTGCAGTTAGCGTCTGTAGGGAAGCCTTCAGATTTGAGTCTATATGTCTTGAAATAACGGTACCGTATTTTACTCAAAAACGAAATTTGAAAAAAGTAAAATTTTTGAAGTTTGCATCAATTCTGAAATGATATTAAACTGTCCATATTTGATTTTTGAAAAAAAAAACTTCATATTCTCGCTTAAAACTTTTGGAGTATTTCATTTAATTTTTGCAAATATTTTATGTGACTTTATTGAATTTTTACAGTTGGCAAACCTGTACTGCCAAATGTATTTTGAATAGCGAATACTAAAGTATTCTCAATATATTTCAAAGTTTACAAATAATAAGTAGTTCGGTAATTTTTTAAAAATGATAATTGGAAAAACATGAAACCATTTTGAAAGTCTTAAGATTCGCATATTGTAATTGGCACACAATCGCAAGTTCGTGCGACCTAGCACCTGTAACAAAAACCACAAGTACTTGTGATACAAGTGGATTATGACTAGTGCAAAAAAATTCTGCAGCAAAAAGCTACAAGTTTGTTCGATCTTCTTGCAAGTGTAATGGACACAAGGAGCATGTAACACAAGGCTACAAGTCACCAAGTCAGAAGCGACTCGTAGCTCATCACACTTGTAGAAGAGCAGGCTAGCTTAAAGTCTTTTGTTAAAGAAATTTCCAAAACTCGTCATAATCCACTTGTATTACAAGTACTTGTGAGTCTTACGGTTTGGTGTGGTTTATAGGCCGATGGGGTCATTGGCCCGTACTTCTTTCGTGATGATCAAGACCGGCACGTTACTGTGAATGGGGATCGCTACCGTTTAATGATAACCGAATATTTTTCTCCAAAATTGGATGTATGGACTTGGAGGACATGTGTTTCCAACAGGACGACCGGCGCCACAAGCCACACAGCGAATGTCACAATCAATTTATTGGAAACCAAGTTTGGAGAACGTGTTATCTAACGAAATGGTACAATCGCTTGGTCGTTCGATTTGACGCCGTTAGACTATTTCCTGTGGGGCTACGTCAAGTCTATGGTCCATGCCAACAAGCCAGCGACGATTGATGAACTTCGTACGAATATCGAACGTGAAATTGCAGCAGTATCGGCCGATTTATGCTTGAAAACCGTGGAAAATAGGTTTCAGCGTCTGGACTTCTGCAAGCGTGCCTGTGGTAGCCATGCAAAATAAATCGAGTTCCATACGTAATGGCATCAAACGGACGTTCACAGAAATAAAGAACTTTATATACTCGTATATCCAAAATCGTTTCTGTTTTATTTAAAAAAAAAAAAAAAACGATTTTACTTTCGAAGAAACTTTTCGTTTAAGAAATCATATGAATAATATGTCACTACGGTGCAGAATTTCTTCATGGTGCCCTTGAACATCTTTAAGGAACTTCAGCGAACGAGCATTTCCCTACTTTGAAGATGCTTTTTTCAGAAATTTCTCCCAGGTCATGAAAATCCGTACTCTAATTAGGATATCTGCACAGAGATGATTCCTGGTACCGTATTCCATACCTCCCTTATCGTGTGAATATCATTTCAAAAAAGTGTGCGTAAGTATTCCCACCATTTACTATTTGTGTATGAATTTAAATTCAGTAGTGGTATAGTCTCAATGACATAGCCGCACTATGCTAAAATAAACCTTATCTTTCTAGAAAAATTTTTCTTGAAAAACAGAACAGTGACACTGATTAAACCACGATTCTCCTCTGTGTTACCAAACTCAACACCGTTTTCCTTAATGTAAGATTTCTGGTTCAACACACATTCGCACAAAGATTGACCAGGATTATAAATAATTACAACACCAAGTGTTCTACACAGGGTATTTTCGGTGAATGTGCTTTATATGAGAGAAGTGTCATCTCTACATTCTGGCTATGGGTTGATTCTTCTTCGGCATTTTCAGAAACTCATTACAATCAGACAACGAATGTCAATGCCGGACAAGCTGCTTTTCATTTGATCAAATTACTTTACTTTGCGGAAGTTCAGCTCAAAAGAGTTGACCAAAATTCATTTCGTATTTCTTTGTGTCTTTTTAGCTTCATATTACGTTGTAGACGGGAAGAGCTTTCGGACGTTCAACAGAATATTTAATTTCATCACATTCATCTATTTGTTAGCTAAATTGTGTTTACTGTTTGTTGTGAAGGGGAGTTAAATCCTTTTTGACTTCAATTTCAAGTGAATTGTAGAGGCTGTGAGTTTCTAACCACATGTTTCATTCAGGTGTTATTGTTTCATTGATATTGAACTTTTAGTTTGCCAAAAATAGGCAGATTGTATTTAATTATTTAGCATACTACAAGCGATTAGAACATAAATTTAATCTTAAAAATATAAACAAATAAATATATGTACAAATATACAATGCTGAATTCTAAGTTGAAGTGCAAGGGTTAGAAGTTGAAAGGAGAAGAGGAATATAGATTTTTTCTGAGGGAAGAGGAACTTAGGGAAAAGTCAAAGGTATTTCCTGCTGCATTCGCTGAACGTATAGCATTCTGCAAATGGGGTTGAAAAAAGCATAATTTGTGCGGAGAGTAGGGAGGCGGAAGAAGGGGACAGAACGTAGGTTACGTGGACTAGTGTTCACGTAAATCAGCTCAAGTAATTCCGGCGAGTCTATGGTACCGGTCATGATCTAATGGACGAAAATTATGTCAGCGATACGACGACGTTTAGAAAGGGTGAACATGTCAATTAATCACAAACGGTTTTCATATGGAGGTAAAATGAACAGATCAGAACAAGGCAATCTACGCAAAGCGAATCCATGAAAACTTCGTTGCGCGGCTTCAATTCTACGAAATTGAGTTGTTTGGTAGGGAGGCCAAACCTGACTATCATCTTCAAGGATTCGCCTAACATAAGTGTTGAATAATGATTTAGTGACGTAGGGGTCGGAAAATTCCAAGAGAGGAGTTTGCTCTTGCAATAATTTAGTTAATGTGAGAGTACGCCCCCAAGATAACGAATTGACGAGACTCTGGGGATAGGCACGTTACTGAAGTAGTACTTTCGGATACTAAAAGGTAAGCGTTTACGCGAGAAAGTCATAGATTGACATTTATCAACGTTTAGCTCAAGAAAGTTCTTACTACACCAAGTAAGAAAAGCATTTAGGTCTTTTTGAAGAAGAGAGGAATCATGAGAAGAGGATCTGACTTTTATAATGTTAATGTCATCTGCATAAATAGACAGATTAGAGAAAGAAATAATACTAGCTACGTCATTTATTGCAATCACAAACAGGAGCGGACCTAGATGGCTACCTTCGGGAACGCCAGCAGAGGCAAATATTGGGTTAGAAACTGCTTTTCTAAAAACTACTCTATACACACGGGTCTCTAGGTATCATTTGACCCATTCGATAATTGAAGGTGGGAAGCCAAAGGCTTTGAGTTTTAGATAGATAATTTGATGGTTAGTTTTGTATAATGCTTTACTAAAGGCAGTAGTAATTACATCGATCTCTTTCCATGGCCAAGAGAGTCTTTGATACGAATTGGGTAAGGTTAGTCTTAGTAGACCTTCCTTTAAGGAGGTGAAGAAACAATTGGTTTACAATGAAAATACAGAGAGTCGTACTATCGGTGGATAGTTCGAGATTTGGTTTGTACAACCCTTTTTAAAATTGGAAAGATAAAAGATTCTTTCCAAAGACAGGGGAAAACTGTCTGGAAAGAAAAAGTTGAAAAATATTAGCAAGGGGTTAATAGAGCACTGCTGCGCACTTTTTAAAGAAAATTGCCGGAATGCCGTCTGGACCAGGTGAGAAATCATTATCCAGTAACCTTAATTTATCACAAACAGTCTGGGGACTAACATTAAGAAAGACAAGATATGTTTGAAGGCTATTAATCAGAAACCTGTGATAACCAAGGTCAGGATCATTCATATCATTGGTATATGATTGGCTGAAAAAGGTAGCAAAGAGATTAACAATTACTTTGGGGTCATCAGAAGATTTGTCAAGGAAATTAAGCGTTGACGGAAGACCGATTTTCTATTGACGTTAACAAATTAATAAGAACTCTTTGGTTCAGAGACTAGAGAGAATTGCATTTTATCAAGACAGGTTAAGTATACAGATTGGCATAAAGTTGAGAAGTTAGAGGAGGCATGTTGGTAGTAATAGTAGTAGGAAGGGGTCTGGGATTTTAAGTATGTTTTCCATAGCCTGTTTCTAATGTTACGGATATTTTTTAACTCTGTTGTATACCAGGAAAGAGATGATACACAGGTTTTTTTTAAATGTATAGGGAACACATTGTATGAAGTATGCAAAAATTTAAGAATAGGAAAAGGAAAGAGCTATATCAGTGGGTGTAGAGAGTTAATAAAGAGATTAAAGTCGATTCTGCTTAGAAGATGATTAAGTATATTGAAATCGTAAATAAAAAGTGAAATAGAAGTGTTCTCAGACTCCATAGTTGGAGTGCTAAGATGAAGACAATAATTGAAAGATAGGGGAGGATTAAAATGATTAAGGGTGGATAAAAGATGCGAGCTTTTGAGGACGTCGGGCGGCGTTGAAAGGATCAGAGGAGAAAGCAAGGTTAAGATGTCTCCCAAGATTGTTCGAGATGCTACTCATTTGAAAAAGGCCTGACTCAAGAAATCTGTCAGTGAATATGAATTCTTTATCAGAAGACGGATTAGAAGGAACAAAACAGGATTCGTCCTCAGAAGGAATCCATTTCAAATCGGGCAAGTTAAAGTCCCAAGTACTACAAAGTCATCATTGGAGTCTCTACTCTCAATTAAAGGTCTTATTGAATCAACAAATTGTTGATAGACAAGACAGGATTGTGAAGGGCAAATACAACAACAAAGAAGGTAAAAACAGCGTAAGGGGAAAGACAATTTAATACACACAAATTCAAATAAATTAGATTTAGATGTTTCGACTAGACATACGCATTGAAACGAATGTGTACGGCAAAAAGAACACCACGTCCAGTAGGAGCTATGTCACTTATTTGACCATCCGCACAAAAAACAGCAAAATCAGTTGTAAATAATTCCCTATATAGAAAGTCAGAGCACAAATTTGTTTAAGTGAGTGCTAAAATGTCATATGGGAGAAATTGAGAGTTCATGTACAACGCAGGCTATCGAAACGGACTACACGAAAATGCTTTTTAGTGCACTTTTCATTACGAAATTAAAATCCAAAGCTTAAGCAAAACAAATTTTAAAAAAAATCGAAACTTGTACAACATTTATTACTTTGACCAAAGTAGTCAAAGTCAAACCAATTTCAATTAGTTAAAATGTTAACTTCGCTTTCATCATTACATGTACCACATTCAACATATTACCTTCACCTACACGAAAAAAGCAAGTAATGAAAGTTCAATTCAAACACATGCAAAAATGTTCAATTAACTTTAGCAGGCCAACAAAATAATAAAAAACGATAAAAAAAAAGTGTTAATAAAACATTATGAGCTTGAAATTTGGTTTTTCAATATGCACATTGCACATCCTCCATCGGAATTCATTCAACCAAGATATTACCATCCGCTGTTTGAGTACCAATGCGCCAGAAAAAAAGCATACACACGGTATGTATAGAACATAATGCCAATGCAGTATCGTTTGAACTTTCATCATGCAACAACACTCTGGGAATATTATAATGCATATGGCAAACTGTGATATTTGCGATGTGTGCTTGCTGGAGTGTGAAATGTGAATGAAATTTTAAAAACTGCTGTTGTGGGAATAATCAGTTGAGGATATCTATAGACATGAACTCCTTTGTATTAAAGCGCTTATAATACGCAAAAAAGGATTTTTGGACTAGTATTGAATCTGGTAATCTGGATCAATTGTGGTCTGATGTTATGTTGCTTGTGATGAAGCACGCAAGGGATTGCTGTTGTATTGTTGATATAGCTGTACTTCAAATGGGTAGGAGGATTTTTTTTTTTTTTTGATAAAGAGTGTTAATTAAATGCCAAAGGTTCAAGCTATTGACGCAGATCATATACCTCTACATTTGAGAGGCATAGTTGCACAAAAAAAATTAAAGACTACTGCTGATTTGTAGTTTCCTTTGGCCAACTATTTTCTCTTATTTTTCATTATTAAATGGTACCCGTGGTGCGATGGTTAGCATGTCCACCTGCTAACCCAGAGGTTCGAGGTTCGAATCCCAGTAGAGGCGCAAAAATGTTTTTTCCCGGGTATCGCCTTTCGCGAGGAATTGGCAAGTCCTCCGTTAGTAAATTCATGCCATGAAAAGCGCTTTCTCAATTAGCCGTTCGGATCCGGCATAAAATTGTAGGTCCCCTCCATTCCCTCACAAGGCATGGTTGTGAGAAATGCGCTAGGCCCAGGGGCTCCTCGCTCTGTAGCGCCACCCTATTTATTTATTATTTCATTATTAAAAAATGAATCTCTATACTTCACTGTACTATTGAAGTTGGGGAAGAAACTTATGAGCATTCCTAACGAGACATGCAACTGGCTATTTCACAAAAGCACTGTTTGTGTAAAAAGCGATAAAAGACAGTGATACAGAGGTAACTTTTTGACGATGTTCAAGATTCTACGATTGAAATATTACCTATCAATCTCAACGCTCTTTTTTTGTACCCTATCAAGTTAGCGCAAGAATTTTGAGGAGCACCTGACCAAATGTGGGAGTTATGTTCTAGTTTTGGACGGGTGTAGCCAGATCACAAAGGGTGAAGAATTTCCGGCACCGTCTTGAGAAACTATATGCATTTGCAGATTTTTTGGCGAATTCAAATATTTGGTCGTTCCAACGAACATCAACTTTAACACACATACCAAGTATCAGACTTGAAACCATTCAATACAATTGTATTGAACAATCAGAAAGGTAGATTCAATACAACGAAGAAGGGACTCATCGATACAAAAAGCACACATATTCAATAAAAGAGCCTGATGCCAAACTCCATCAAATGCCTTAGAAATATCGAGGGCAGTAGTCTTACTTTCTCCGAAGCAGTCCTTTGGATCTATAGGGCTATGATAAGACCAATCATCTCCTATGCGTAAGTTGTTTGGTGGAATAAGTTCTCGTATAAACACGTTATTGACTGGTTAGCCAAATTTCAAAGAACAGTATGTCTTGGCTGTACTGGAGCACTCCGGGTGCTGCTCTCAACGCACTACTGCGAATCTTCCTTATCTTGATACGTACATCCCCAACGTTAATGAGAATACTGCAACCAGCAACCTTTTGTTATATCTCGTTGCAGAAAAGACTGTAGAAAGCTTTTTGACGATGCCACGTGAATCCCGTGGAGAAAATGATGACACTGCAGAGCACTTCCTTTGTGAATGTGCTATATTTTCTCGTATCTGGTTACAGATACTCAGCGGAGACAGTATTTGTAATCTGGTGTCTCCGAACATCTGGAAAGCTATAATAAAAGAATCTATTTGATAGTACAATGGACCAGTACTTAGGTCTGAGTGCTCCAGTTAGTACTTTAGAGCCCTATCACAGAAAAAAAATGGTGGAGTGGCAGAGAAAATATTTTATAAAACATTTTTCTACTTTTTTGCACTTAAGTGATTAAGGAAGAATCCGCAGAAAATTAAAGATGCACAAGTCAACACGTGGGATGGTGGATGGGCGTGTACTATTCGGGAAGGCTCTGACTGGTGTCAACTTGGCGGCGCCCAGATGTTGAAACTTATAGTACAAGTCAATTGTCCTTACTATACCTCCACGCGGTATCAACTGGGCACTGGGATGCTTCGTCCAGAGCTGACCTGCTAAACTAGTAAGTGCGAGTGTTGACAAAGGAATGTGGAAGAAAAGAATTGTGATCAACACTAACTATAATGACTGACTGTCCGAATTTCAGTGGTCTAGCAGAGCTTTTCGGAAATGTCCCAGCGAATGAATTCGAATGACAGAATCAACGGTGGACTTCAGCGGTCATAAAAGCAGAAACCCCTAAAGGAACTACTCCAACATATTTGGCTTGAAGGTCTTTCAGGGTCTTTCAATACTAGGACAGGGTATTGAAGTAGAGATGGTGGCGGATGAGCTCCTGGTGAGCCAACAGCAGCACTCACACCCCTGCAGCAGGGTACTGACACTGCATATTATAGCCCTTTATGTCCGAAGGGATCCCAAAAGGTCCTGGCCCTACAGGTTGGGGGTTGTGCGTGTTGTTAACTACCCAACCACGTAAAAAACATTTGGTCCCGAAGCAGCCAGCAGCCTCGGATAACAATAATGATTTCCAAGTTGACGGGAGGGATCGACGAAGGGATCCAAAAGGTCCTGGCCCTTCAGGTTGGGGGTTGTGCGTGGGGTTAACTACCCAACCACGTAAAACACACATGGTTCGGATAACAATAATGTTTTCCAAGTTGACGATCCAAATAAACGAAAAATGGACAAAGACCTCCGGATCTGCACGTGGAACGTAAGATCTCTTAATGGATTACGTGCAGCTGAAGAATTAGCGGACGCCCTGGAATGATGCAAAGTAGACATAACCACCATCCTAGAAGTGCGATGGAGTGGACCGGGCATAAGGAAGATGAAAAACTGTAACATCTACTATGGCGATTGCAACAGACAACAGAAACAACGCTTATTTGGATGCGGATTTGTCGTTAGAGGAAGACTCAGGAATAAGGCGATTAGCCAAATTCCAGTCAATGAGCGTTTAATGCCATCCGCATCAGGGCTAAATTCACCAACATTAGCCTAATATGCGCCCACGCCCCCACAGAAGAGAAAAACGACAATTCCAAAGACTATTTCAACGAGCAATTTTAACGCAAGCTAGGGAAGGAGGACATCTTTGGAAATACAATCGGTAAGCACAGCCTCCATTACAAAACCTAGGAAAACGGACTGAGGCTAATCGATTTTGTTGGGGGGCTAAATCTTGTTGTATTAAGTAGTACACGCTTCCCGCATCTCTAAATTCATAAAGCTACATGGTGATCCCCAGATCAATCAACCGTCAACCAAATTGACTATGTTGCGATCGACGCCAGGCACTCTTCCGATGTCCGAACTTTCCGAGGGGCCAACTTTGACTATAACCAGTACCCTGTTGTATCCAAGGTACGAATGAGGAAATCTTGTTCACGACCTGTACGAACTAACGCTGTGAAGAGATGTGACTTCGGAAAGCTACAATCGCAAACGAGTGTCCCTTCAATTAGACTTGAATCCTATGCCGCCAGCATTAAACATTGAAGACCAGTGGCAGCAATGCCAAGAAGCCATCAGAACCGCTACCTCTGAGGTTCTGGGTTTCACTCCGCCCCCAAAGCGAAACCCATGGTTCGATGAAGAATGCAGGCAGGCAAATGCAGCCAAACAAAAAGCACGACAAATGCTTATGCAAAAACGAACAAGGGCGGCTTACGATCAGTAAAACGAGATTTACAAGGAGAAAAGAAGAGAAGAACATCGAATCCTAAAAAAGAAAAAGAAGCAGCATGAGACGCGCTCGTTTAAGGAAATTGAGAGCTGTCATGACAGGAACGAGATTCGGAAGTTTTACCAAAAGATAAAAAGATCCTGCCAGGGTGGCAAACCCCGAACTCAAGTTTGTAAATATACTAGCAGGGAAACACATTATTAGAGTCACAGTCACTATTGAGGATCTGGAAAGAGCACTTCTGCAGACTGCTTAACGGCGATGAGGACACAAATTCCCCTGTCAGGAAGATTGCCTCATTCAGCTTGGACGAGGATCAAGAATGCCGTTCTCCCGACCTAGAAGAAGTTAAGCTTGCCATATGCAAACTTAAATCAAATATGACTTCAGGTGCAGATGGCCTTGATGCCGAACTCTTCAAGGTAGCTGGAGACCAGTTGGAAAAGAGCATGCACCAGCTGATCTGCATGATATGGTCGGAAGAAAGCATGCCCGATGAATGGAACCTCAGTATCGTATGCCCGATCCTAAAGAAAGGAGACCCTCACAATTGCGCCAATTACAGAGGGATAAGCGTCCTTAACGTCGCTTATAAGATCTTGTCTGCTGTAATATGTGAACGTCTGAAACCACACGTCAACAACTTGATAGGTCCTTATCAATGTGGTTTTAGACCAGAGAAGTCTACAATAGACCAAATCTTCACATTACGGCAGATCTTGGAAAAAACCCGAGAACATAATATCGATATTCACCATCTTTTTATCGATTTCAAGGCCGCGTATGGCAGTATTTACAAAGACGAGCTGTACAGAGCCATGTCTAGTTTCGACATCCCTGCAAAATTCGTACCACTATGCAGGATGACTTTGGAGAATTCACGCTGCTCCGTCAAGGTCGGAAAAGAACTCACCGAGACCTTTGATGTCGAAAACGGCTTTAGGCAAGGCGACAAACTGTCATGCGATTTCTTCAACATCATACTTGAACAGATTGTAAGAAACTCAAACGTCAACACCAGAGGAACAATCTTTCAAAAGTCTGTACAATTACTCGCCTACGCAGACGATATTGACGTAATGGGAAGAAAAAAGCGTGATGTCATAGGTGCTTTTGCGAGTATTGAAACAGAAGCGGCAAAAATGGGTTTGATGGTTAATGAGGGCAAAACGAAGTATATGCTGTCATCAAACAGGGACACAGAACATCGACGAATTGGACAAAACGTCACAATAGACAGACATAACTTCGAGGTAGTACAGGACTTCGTCTACCTAGGATCCGCTGTAGACACGGACAACAACATCAGTGCGGAGATCGAACGGAGAATAACTCTTGCCAACCGTTGCTTCTTTGGGTTAAGAAGGCAATTGAGAAACAAAACCCTCTCCAGAAAAACCAAGGTAACCTTGTTTAAGACCTTAATCATCCCAGTCCTGCTGTACGGCGCGGAAGCATGGACCTTATCGAAAGCGGATGAGGAAACTCTTGGTCGTTTCGAAAGAAAAATTCTCCGAATGATCTTTGGTCCCGTATGCGAAGACAATGTGTGGAGAAGAAGATAAAACAACGAGCTGTATGAGCTGTACCGTGACATGGGCATAGCCAGAAGAGTACGCATCGTGAGACTACGAGGGTTGGACCATGTAGAGCTGATGGACCCAAACGCTCCAACTCGACGGGTTTTCGAAAGCACATTGCAGGGAAGTCACGGAAGGGGAAGACCTCGTCTTAGGTGGCGCAATCAAGTGGATGAAGACCTCAACCGACTAAGAGAGTAAAACTGGAGAGAGCTCGACCGAATTCGAAGTCGTTATAGCAGGATGATGGTTGAGGCCCAGGTTCACCCCGAACTGTTATGCCCACATAAGTAAGTAAGTAAGTCAACACGTAGAAACTGGGTTCGAATGACTGAATCAGTGATCGAGTAAGTGATAGTAATCATTTTGTGAATCAAGTAGTATCCACTCAAAAAGCCCTTACTTAAATGAACAAAAGAAGATTTTCCTAAAACAATATTTTTTTTATAAGTCACTTGTAATTTTCACTTACACAAGGACAACACGATGAACAACACACAAGGACAACACGATGAGAAACAATTATTGGGTGTTTATTTGAATTTTTAAGTGAATGCTCACTCCCCAAGTGAAGACAGTTGGACAAGGCTACGATTCAGATTCTACGTTAGTAAAAGAAATCCATAGGAGCTGATGTGAAGCTTAAAAGACGAAAGCGCCGTTTTTTTTGAAAACTCCAAGGGTTAGCAAGGAGACCTGAGTTAACTCTGGACAAAGTTAAACGAACGAAGCTGTTATCATAAAAGTACAGAGTAGAATATCAATTTTAATAGCGATCCATAAATTGATTGCTTTTATTCAGTTTGCTTTGCGAAGTCTATATTTTCCCGTTTGAGATCAAACGGTTTCTTAAATAGCCAATTTTAAGTGCATCAGAAGTACAGAATAGCATTCCATCACAACACACACACCACCACTATAGTGAAAAAGAATATTAACTTAACTTCAAAAGTGTGTTGCCATACATGAAATAAAAAAGGAATATGAAAGGGAAAAAAACGCCACAAAGAAGTTGCGAGGGTAAGGAACCTACACAAACTAGCCTCAAAGGATGTGGTACAGTGTATAGCAGCACAGATTCTTTTTTCTCCATTTTCTGCATTTATAATAGTGTATCTCATCATGCTCCATTTTCATTCAACTTATTTGTGAGAGTTTTTTTTTGTGTGTATTGGTATGAGTTTTTATAGGTTCAAAAGATGGGTAAAAAAATCCTTGATGAAAACATTTTAATGTTGTATCTTTTTCCGCAATCCAACTTTGCCTCTTCTCCCCAACACATAATATGTGCATAGGAAGGATAACATGACATAATTTGGTTAAGAGGAGCACATTTTCGTTTGTGGTAAGCAGTGATGGTATAGGTATGTAGGTATTCAGTGCGAGAACTCAATTAGCTTTTCATGTTTTGGGGCGATTTTGACTGCACAAAATGGATATAGTTCACTAAGGGTAAACAAAATATAAAAAAATGAAAAAAAAAAAAAAAAAAAAAAAACAAACATCCAATGGAAGAGTGTGTTCTAGGAAAGCCACAAAGAGTGATACCTACGCTCATTTATAACGAAAGGCGCGCGCAAATGTTTAAATTTTAAAAGATCGTATCTTTTTAATGGCGTGTCGGAATTTTTATTTTTGCTTTGGAGGATGTTTCTTTTCGCTCTCAGTGGTGTTAATAGTTAAACATAAAAGCAGTGGCTTACGACGGGCGACGGATATGTATGACGACTGCTACTCTTTGATGAAAGCTCTTTGAAGACTTAGTGTGGGACCGAACGAATAATCGATTTTGATTAGAAGTTTGTCTTCGTAGTAACTGTAGTAAGTCAATGAACTTTAGAGGCGTCCTTCAATCAAATAAATCTTTTATTCTAAAAGCAAGTCTGTTATTTCAGGTACTGAGAAGAGTGAGGGGGTGATTGTTGGTGATTGGGTTATTTTTAATATCACATAAGTATTCGAAACCCTGAGTGAACTGTAGAATGCTGATCTGTAGAAGTTTAGAAATTGTCACCCAGTTCATCGAAGAATTATTTTGTGAGGGTTCGGTAGGTTAGTTCGGCCACTCACAGAGGAAGTGAAGTGATCCTTGTTCAGCTTCTTTATCGTGGTATCCTCTACCAAGAGAGGCTATTAAATCATCACAAATCAGTGGCGTAGATAGCTTTTCGCTATAGGGGGGATAGATCTAGTTGCTAATTTTTTTTTTTAATATTAATAATTAAAAAAAAAAAAAAACAGATAACATGACTTCATTGAATTCATTATGTATGCCAGAAAAACCTATATTTTTTAAAGATAATATGAACTAAAACAAAAAACAAAACAAAAAAAACAAAAACAGATTTAAAAAATAAATCACAAAATAAAATCCAGTTTTTTATTCCATTTGGATAAAAGACTTATAACCTCGTCTGCTGTTATATGTAATTCGCGATGAATAGCAAGAGCAACCAAACCATTCAAACGATCCTGCATACAAGTAAACAACTAAAGCTAATCACACTGTTATTAAAACAGACATATTTTTAAGAATCTCGCTTCGTTGGACATGCTTTTTGTATTGTTTTTATTATCTTTAAACTGGAGAATGTTCTTTCGGGAGTTGACGTTGATACCGGCAGTGTAGCTATAACCAAATATATGTATTGAGAAAGCTTTCTCCGGAGCAGCTATCGAGCGCTTCCAATGAATTGTTAGAGGAAGTATTATTTCTTCGGATCAAATATCTCTCCCAAGTTTTTAATTCTTCTAACGAAGAATCCTTGAAAAAAACCGAAAACCTAGTATGTTTTCCTAGTATGTTTTCATGGTTTGTAAATTTTTCTCCAAGGTCCATTGTTTTCAATCTTTCTCTCTATTTCTATGTGAAAAAGATTCAAAACAGTAACACGAAAAAATTCTTCAGTACTTTGAACCAAAGAGTTCGAACGATTCTTTTGTTATTTCAATTCCCTCTTATGTTTAACGTCAAAGTCAAGGACTTCAGCTATTTTTTTCGCATCTTCAAACACTTTCAAAAATGAGTAACCTCCTACCCTTTTAATTTTTAGTTGATCCCTTAAATCTTTAGCGAGATCCATAGCTTGGACCAAATCTAAATTCACTCCTTGAAGCTCACGACTTAATGACAACGAGAGTTGCTAAATCATACTCAGAACCTTTAAGCTAATAAAAAACTCGAAATACATAGCGTTTTTGAAGTTCCTTGCGCCACTTTCCAATGTTTTTAATTGGTCAAGAGTCTCGAACACAAATGTAAAAAACTCCTCAAAATCTTCAACTGCTTGATATTTTGAGATCTATCGCGTCAGATTCAGCCGCTTTCGCTTATTGTTTTTTGCAGCATATCTTTTCTTTTCGGTGTATTGAAATTATTGTAAACTGCTTCAATTGTGGTAAGGCAATCTCTAATAGCTGGTATTTTGCTGGAAACAGATATAACAAGGTTCAAAGAACGTGCTGTACAATGGACGTACAGAGCATGCGGAACAAGTTTTTGGCAAATAATTTCCTATAAACACCATTCTATCGACCAGACATATTGCTTGCTCCGTCGCGTCGTACCCTTGGTCGATCAAAAAGAAAATGTCCAGATCATAATTTAGATGATTTCCCACTATAAGCTTCGCAAGAGCATCACCTGGACTAATAATACAGTAATGTTTGGTAAACTGCTGTTATAGAGGTTTTAAGAGAAAAGATTTCATTCATACCAGTCGAGGAAAATCAGTATAAAAAAAGAAATTTAAAAGATTAGGTGATTTGCCGAAATAATAATTTCTTTCAGATGAAATTGACTTTGTATTTTCCCCGAAGAATGAAAATATAGAATGTACAATCCTGTGAGTACTAATAAGACTTAATTCACGTAGGAAGTAATTTCACAGTGTATTTCTTTAACTTTTTTGGTTCATGACTGGTTATATTGAACAATAATGGACCCCAATAGGGGGGATATATCCCCCTGATCCCTCCCCTATCTACGCCACTGTCACAAATCATCTTTTTTGTTTGCAAGTGTCCTTTTTTGCATGAAATATGCTTACACAATTCACTCAATAATTCTCCTACTCACCACGCAACGCAAACATGATCCCAATAAGGTTTTGCTGAACTGAGGGAAGCAATTAATAACAGCCCTATTGCCATAATTTAAAGTAATAAAAAGTCATATTCTCAATATTTGTAAAGATTCGTAAAAGTAAAATAGTATGCAGAGCTAAAAAGAAACCAAGCTAGGGTTGTTTAATAAGACGTTCTGTGCAATCCTGAATATTAGACTGGGCCATTTATGTCAAGTCTAATATTCCCACACAAGGCATGGTTCTGGAGAAATGCTCTAGGCCCAGGGGCTCCTCGCTCTGTTGCGCCACCCTATTTATTTATTTAACTTTTATTTATGTTTTTCCTTGCTAATTATGTCAAATAATTTTGTCACGAAGGATTAACAGCATATTTAAAAAAATAAAATGTATGATGTCCCCGCTGTAGATTATTGACATAGCTGCATTTGGAGGTAGGGAGCTTAAGTAAAAGGGTTTTTGTATCACACCAATATGTTATCAAGGCCATAAACAAAATCCGAACATGTAAATGAGCGTTTAATGACAACAAGTACAGGGCTAAAATTTCACAACAATAGCTTGATAGCAGTGCTCTAATAATGACCTCAAAATCGTTCTTGGTGATTTTAACGCAAAACTAGTGAATAAGGACATCTTTAGATTATAGAAATGCAATGCGTAAGCATAACACGCAAGAAAAAACCTAGTTGTCCGAACTTTCCGAAAAGCTAACTTTGACTCGAACCACTACCTTGTTGTAGCCAATTAAATGCTGCAAGAATTATAAGCATTGAAGGCCAGTGGCATCAGTGCCAATAAGCCACCAGAGCCGCATCATCTGAGGTTTTGGGCTTAACTTGGCCCCCAAAAAAATTCACAAAAGGTTCGATTCAGAATGCAGTCCGCCAAACAAAAAAGAACAAGGGCTGCTTTTGACCAGTAAAACGACATTTACAGCAAGCAAATAATGGCAGAACACCGAGAGAAAAAAAAGCAGCACGAGAAGTGCTCGTTTAAGGACATTGAGAGATGCCATGATAGGAACGAGATAAGGAAGTATTTTCTAAAGTAGAAAGCTCATATCATGTAGGGTGGCAACCTTAAAACTAATTCTACTAAACACCTGGGGATCGATTCCCGAACTGTGAAGTTGTAAGTCAAGCTAAATATCAGATGATGATCTATCATAATTAAATGGTTCTAAGATAAGACATGTATTTGTTTCTACAGCAAGTCTTCAGGATGCTGATATATTCAATACTGTTTTTGTGAACTACAACAATTTAATGTTTCTAATGCTGACATTCGTCACGGAAAAATTCATTACACTAAAATTGCAAGTTCTTAGATTCAGATTTCAGACCTTTCCACAATTTCAATGTAAAAGATAAAAATTCAAGAAACGCTAGTTTATAACAGTCCGGCGAGTCGAGTATCTGCTAATGCCAGCCGCTGATCAGCTTTGTGTGACCACGAAATTCACCACACTCGCTGGCAGCCGGGGAGTAATTAGCAACGGCTGGGAAAATAAAAAAATACTTATACACATTCTATTTAGTAAATTGTTAATTCGAAATTTGTGTCAAATATCATAAATGAATGAATGAATGAATTATTTATTGAGACTTTTCTTTTTAACATTGGTTTTTTTTTTTATGACTAAGAAAATTTAATTGCTGACCTAGAATTAGTCTTGCTCTTACATAATGGTGTATATTTATAACGTACAATGACTTACTAACAATATTTTCATAAACTTACTTAGTAGGAACAATATTTTTATAAGTGATGCTCAAAGACACTTTTCATGAAGTTTATTTGGTATTACTTAAAGACTAACTTACAAACTAAATAAAAATGAAAAAGAAAGTGTAGACTAGATTCGACGGTGGGTGAATCATAATGATTCATCCATCGTCGATTCCCGTCTACATGAAACCTTCCAAATGGAGGTATTTTTGAAATTAAGGACTTACAAAGTATCTTATTATTGTACTAAATAGTTAAATCAGGGTGTTTAATTTTTTTGAACTTGTTAAATAAATGTGGTGACATGAATCATATTATTGTTATTTTTTATTTTTTTCTTATTTCATATTTTTGTCAATAAAGAATAACTTAAAATTTGGTAGAGTCGGTTCAGCCTCGATAAGTGTTTGGGTTGCTACTCCTATAGAAGTCAGAGAGAAAATTATTTTCATCAATTTCGAAAAGTCTTGTTGTTGAGTCAAATATCATCAATAGATTTAAAAATTAGAAATATAGTTCAAAAGAAAATTTTTGTATGGTTTTCTGAAGCTGTTTGCTGAGAGAAGCTGGTGAGTAGCAGCCGATAGTGTGACCGGTTTGCCAGCCGCTGCCTGCTTCTGCTACTGCCAGCCGCTGGTAAGAAGCCGCTGACAAGTAGCCGTGTGTGACCTGCGGTTTAGAGCGCTTTAGTACTCTTTAGTTCTCACTTTGAAAGCTGTTTATCATTTTGAGTTCGAGAGTCACTTAAGGAGAGTTTATGAAATGATAAAATGAAAAACCTCTGTGAAAACTGAAATGATTTTTTTTTATCACTTCACAGCATTACAGATCGGGAATTGATCCCCTGCAAGGAGAAATAGTAAAAGAGCTGCAGTCGCTACTAGCGCGAGCTAAAAAGACGATGAAAGCATAAAATCTGCTGTCGGCCAAAATGCATCATTCAACTTAAACAATGTTCAGGGAGGCCGTCCTCCCGACCGAGAAGAAGTTAAACTTGCCATTATACAAACTTAAATCAAATCAAACCACAGTTTGCAGATGGCCTTGGATGCCGAGCTCTTTAAAACAGTTGGATAGGAGCATGCTTCAGATGATTTGCATGATATGGTCAGAAGAAAGTATGCCGATAAATCGAATCTCAATATCGTATACCCGATCCTTAAAGAGAGATGCCCCTTCACAAGTGCGCAAATTATAGAGAAATAAGCTTTTAAAGACGGGTAGAAGATCTTGTCTGCAATATATAAAGGTCTGAAACCTTGCCTCAATAATTTGATATCATTGTGGTTTAAGACCTGGAGCTGGAACACCGTTTGGGAAGATTGTGCTCGTCGTATCCAGGTAATGTTACTGAACTTGGTATCGTCAACCTAATTCTCTCCAGTTGATTCAACAATTGAGTGGGAGACAGCAGTAAAGCGTTTATTCTTCCTTGATGAGTATCGGACACAGATTCCAGAATTGCTATTTGAGTTCGTTGAAAGCTGTCCATTATTTGAGTAACAAAAATTGTAATGTAGTTCAGAATTTCGGTTCTTTGCATGGTTTTATTCAAATTCTCTATTGAATCGTCAATGTTTGTCAAATGTAGTTTGATGACCGTGAATTGTTCGTTTATAGAAGTCAATGATTTGTTGAGGATATTTGTGGTAGATTCAATAATGGAGGTTTGATTTTTGTTCAGTTCAAGAAAATGCTTCTCGTTTATTCGGGCCATTTGAATGTTGTCTTCTATGTACTGCGCGTATTCTTGGTCGAGAACTCCGAATAACTTATTTGCGACCGTGCCAACAAAGTCGAATGGTGATCTTCTTTTTCTTATTGCCATTCCGTTTCTGTACTTAAGTATTTTATCTAAGTTTTCTGATTCCTGAAGGCGCAATTCTAGATGGTCAATGATGGGTTTGCAAAGATTGTTTGGATTTAAGATCAATTGTGCCTCACATCTAGCTCTTAGTTGATTGATGCTCTTTTGGATTCCTTGGAACTCTTGCCAATAACTGGTCATATTGAAATAGATGAAGAGCCCAATGTCTTCGAAGCATAATCCAGGGTTGGACTCGTGCCTATTAGCAATAGGCAAACCAATAGTGTGTTCATTGGACTCAGTTTGATTTTCTTCTTTGGTACTGGATCGTCGTTAGAATTCCGGAATGATTGCGGCAAGTTTGATGAACCATCTGAGGAATTATCTTGAGTTGGAACTGGAAGTGGAGCCAATCGATGTATGGCACGACGGAATATCCCAGTTGATGTCCGAACATCGGCTTCCCGAATGTCTGACCTGTTGTCAAATGTTGAAACTGATGCTGAAGTGGTTGTGGTTGCAGAAGCTGAACCGGTAGCTGTTGCTGTGGCTGATCCTGTAGCGATTGCGGTACCTGATGCTGAAGCTGTGGCGGTTGCTGTTGCTGAAGCTGAAACGATTGCGGCAGCTGTTGCTGTTGCTGTTGCGTTTGCTGTTGCTTTTGCTGTTGCTGTTGCTTTAGCTGTTGCTGTTGCTGAGTGTTATGATAGCTGTTGCATTTGGTGCAATGCCTTGCTCGACATGATGGAGCTTGGTGACCAAAATGCAAGCAGTTTATGCATCGATTGTTTGAAATTGCAGTTTTGTGCCTCTCTTGGGGTGAGAGTTTTAGAAACTTTGGACAAAGGTGTATGGCATGATTTGTATGTCCACAAATCTGACATTTGTTAGTTTCGATTGTGGAAGCGAGAGTTATTCTGCTCCGTTTGATTGGAACCTTTTTTTTACCGGATTTCTGAACCTTTTAGTAGAGTAGAGCTTTCGAAAGGTCCGAAGTCTCTGGAATCTCGTTTCTGGAACTTTGTAGTCACCTCTGGAACTCGTCTTTGGATCTCGCCCTTGGAGCTCACCTTTTGGAGCTCGCCTTTGTAGCTTGCCTTTGGAGCTCGCCTTTGGAGCTCGCCTTTGGAGCTCGTCTTTGGAGCACTAGAACTTTGTGGTGCAGGAACGCAGGAACTCCAGCAGGCAGGAACTCTGGAGCTGAGTAACTATGGAGCGCAGGAACTTTGTGTTAGTCCAAATGTTGAAGCCCTTGGAACGCTTGATAGCGCCTATGTGCAGGAACGCAGCAACTCAGTTACTCTGGCCTTTGTGGGGCTTGTGTAAGACCAAGTGTTAAAGCCCTTAGAACGCTTGTGACCAACTTATGACCAACAGGTTGTACGTGTTCAATCACGTCGGGGTCACCAATGTTAAAGTCGGCACTAATTTGCACCGACTGGCTGGACAGGGTGCAAAACCTTGACCAGACCGAAGAGGGCAATACAAAAGGTTCTTGTACCTTTGTATGCTGGAGTAGATTCGTAGTTGTGATCTATTAATACTTCATTACCACTGGTGGGGTGAAGTAATAATAACAAATGAACACAACAACCTGTTGACCGTAAATGATAATCTTTATTGGCTTACAATACTATTTATACAAAAGAAATGCTTACGATAACTTATTTACAAATGTATGCTAAAGGTATGCTTATGCTGAATGTACACAAAATTTGTATTGATTGAGTTCAAAGGAATTATGTTACAAAAGTGAATTCGGCATTAGTGCTGATTCATTGATAAATGCATGAGAATGCATATGGCAAGCAAGTTAGTTAGTATTAATTCAATTATTTACAGTATGTCAAGAAAGAAAGAAAAAGTATGATATGATTTTATTTGAAAGAAGTAACATTAAGTTATGCAGTGAAGCTGCCTAGTAATTGCGAAATTATACAACCACAAAAGTGGATATTGGAAAAATCTCGAAAGCATAATATCGATACGTCATCTCTTCATAGTTTTCAAGGCGCGTATGACCGTATTTGCAGAGAAGAGCTGTAAGGTGCCATGCCAAGTTTTGGCATCCCTGAAAAACATCGAGACCTTTGATGTCGGAAAAGGCTTTCGGCAAGGCGGCTAGATGTTATGTGTTTTCTTTAACATCAGACAATGTACAAAACTCAAATGTCAACAACAGAGAAATAATCTTTTAGCTATGAGCTTATGCCGAGGATATTGATGTAATGGGAAGAAGCAAGCGTGTTGTTAAAGATATTTTTACGAATCAGTAAAGCAAACATTGACGAATGGGACAAAACGTCACAGTAGAAAGACATAACTTTGAGGTAGTACAGAACATCGTCTAACTATAGGATCCACTATAGACACGGAAAGCCACATCAGTGCGGAAAACGAACGGAGAATAATTCATCCCAACCACTGCTATTTGGGCTCAAAAGGCAATTGAGAAACAAACCCTCTCTAGAAAAACCAAAAACCCTTAATTATTATTATTATTATTATTAAAGAATCTTTATTTTTTTCCATAATAAGTACAATTTTGATTAAGATTTACATTTATATAACGTATAAGTAATTTCCAACCACTCTCTCCATTAAGAACGCTTAAGCATTCCTCCGACGATAGGGAACTTTTATTGAAATATAGACGTCGGATTTCTTGCAGCACTGGACATACGGCCAGGAGGTGGAAAATGTTTTCTGGTTCGTTTAGGTTGCATAGAGTACAGTTCGGGTTAAGATCAGATCTATGTGGCCTGTAGTTTAACTGTAACATTTCCGTACGGGCCTTAAATATAAGACTCATCTCCGTTACAGAAAATTCATTCCGAAAATAGTTGGTTTCTCCTAAACTGTGATTCAATCTTTTGTATATTGATCGTGAAACAGACTCTCCAGCCCGATCAAGAAATGACCGGTACACGTTTTCATCAATGCAAGAAATGCAGTCATAAAAAACAGACCTCCATGAATTTAAGTTATCCACGGAGAGGTTAAAAGAAAAGTCGTGTGCCGACGCTAGTTCATACCAGTCTTTAATAGGCGTATAACGACACCTCAAAGACACTGACATAATTCTTTTCTGTAAATTGTCGTCAGATCTTTGCATGACTTTTAGAATGTAGTCTGCATTAGCTTTTAAATTTCTTACAAATATTGTAGGTAACCCCGATTCGACGTGTATGGCATAGTTAGGCGTGTTTGCCGGTAAGCGAAAAATGCGTTTGAAAAAATATCTTTGTATACTTTCGATTTCATCTATTTCCTTGTATCCATAGACATCATTCGCGTAACAAAAACAGGTTTTGATTGTTGCATCGAAAACTTTAAACTTAGACGCTGGATCTATATATTTATTCTTAAAAAAATTTGACCACATGCAATTGATTGCAGCTTTTGCGCTCGCTAATTTCTCTCTTATGTGAACTTTAAAATTTAGATTATGAGTTATTTTGAAGCCTAAGTATTTGAATTCCTTCACTACCTCAAGATTGGAACCATCAAGTGTCCAAGTGCGGTCATTTGCTGTGCTGCGACTTTGGGTTCTAAAGACCAAAATTTTTGATTTTGCTGTGTTGATTTTAAGATCCCACAGATCACAAAATTGTTTTAACTTGTTTATCTGAAGCTGCAGTGTCACTGGATTATCCGTCAAAACTACAACGTCATCAGCGTACAACAAGACTTTGACATTTAAATCACCAAAAGTAACACCCCCTGGTAAATGATCTTCAACATCATTTATAAAAAGTGAAAACATTAAAGTACTCAAAATACATCCCTGGGGAACACCCGTATCAGAGCGAAACTCTTTAGATTTGCTACTGCCATTTGAAACAACAGCAGTCATATTTGAGAGAAGCTGCTCGTATATTCTTATGAATTTGGTTGATAGGCCGATAGCTGCCAGTTTAAACAAAAGCGATCTTCTGTTAATGGTATCAAAAGCGGATTTAAAATCCACGAAGAATGCATAAAGATTAACTTTTTTATCCAAATAACGCCTAGCAATACTTGTGAGGGCAAAGATTTGGTCAGCTGTCGAAAGGTTAGCCCGGAAGCCAGCCTGAAAGCAGCTTATTTTCTTATTTCGCTCAACCCATGAAACCAGTCTGAAATAGAGAATTTGCGTGAATAATTTTCTAAAGGAGCTAAGTACAGAAATACCTCTATAGTTTTCGGGTAAGTTAGGATCACCTTTTTTGAAAATTGCTGAGATCGACGAAGTACGAAAGCACTTCGGAAAATTTTCCTCGTGAAACATTTTGTTGAAAAGCACCAAAACGTGTTCTAAAAAAAAAGAGCTGGCATTTTTGAAGAATTCAGCTGAGATGCCATCTGAGCCTGCTGCCTTATTATTTTTAATTTTTTTAGAGCAGCGAGCAGCTCTAGCATTGAAAAAGGAGAGTCCAATTCTCCAACATATACATAAGGAAGTGCAAATTTTATAGACAATTGGTTTGGATCTGGCAACAAAAGTTTTTCGAAGTGTGATGCCAGAATATCAAGCTCTAGAGGAGACGAAACTGAATTATTCCGCCCACCTAAAATACGCACATTTTTCCAGAAAGATTTTGAATCACGGCTTTGCATAAGATCCAAAGCTGATTTTCTAAAAAAAAGTTCTTTTTTTCGTTTGCATAAATCCTTAAAAGCATTGTTGAATTGTATATAAAGCGCTTTCATAGCTACATTATTGGAGCTTCTAAAAAGTTTTAAGAACTTGAACGATCTGTCTCTACTCTTCCTACACTCTTCGTCATACCAATCCGATTTGAAAGACCTTCTAGTATTATTTGATGCAAATGGTGCTGACTGTCTTACTATTTGAAAAACTAGATTTGTTGCTTCATCTACCGAGCTCGAAATGTGATGTGGCAGATTGACTGAATGCTGGGTAAGATTTCTTCTGTATAAATTCTGTTTGGTTCCATTTTCTGTTTGGGATCAAACTGATTTATCTTGGCTATCAAACTCACAAGTAACAACGATACACAATCACTTCTGGAGATCCCATTCAAAATCAAAAATCCAAAGTCTTCTACCAAATTTATAAGACGGTTACCGTTTGAATTCATACTAGCGTCTAAAGAATTTCTCTCAGATAAAAATTGTCCATCGTTTAAAAATGGAGGGTTCTGAAAATTACCTATACGACCGTTTAAGTCCCCAACTATTAAAATATTGTCACAATCTTTGCTAACAAGGAAGTCATGAAGTTGTTCCAAATCAGTATTCCATGCGTTATAGTTAAGATAAATTGGGACAATTTAAAAATGTTTAAAATTAATAGTAAGATCTATTACGATTTTGTTCCCACTATTTTTAAAAGCAATATTTTTGTTTGATATATTGTTTTTAATGCCACACAGTATGCCACCGCTGGCTCTCCCAAGTCTATTATTTCTAATAGCTGGCATCCATTTCAAATTAAAACTTTTAAAATACTTTGAAAATTGCAATTCTTTGCCCTCTTCCACGAATGTTTCTAATAATATAAAAATGTCATACTTTGAAATATAATTAAAAAAATCTGGCATTAAAAGTTTGTTTTTAAGCCCTGTAACATTATAAGAACAGATATTAAAAATTAAATTAGTTTTATGGCAGACGGCAGCTCTATCCTATGATGAATGATGGTGTGCGTTGTAGCTGGGACCCGAACCATTTTGCTTCCATGAAAACTGGGTCATTGGGGGCGCTCTTGACATCAAAGGGATTTTCTGGACTCCACTGATGTTGGAGATGTCAAACAAACACATTGCTTCCTCGCCAAAAGTTGTTTTGACAAATAACAGCTCGTCGCTTGTTTTGATTCTCAGTCCTCGAAGTGAATCGTGTGAAAATAAAAAGTCTGATATTTTTATTTTTGATCCCTTGATCAGAATTTTCACATTTGAGTTCTTAACCCTTAACAAGGCTTTGATCGTCCCAGTCCTGCTACACGGCGCGAAAGCATGGACCTGTGGCATCACCGGAACAAATATAAATAGTGGTATCACGGAAAACCACTGACAGGTGACAGTTCATCCGACGTGAAAATAGTCTTTCTATGACAGTCCATTCGACGTGAGAGAAATCTCTCTAGGTCATTCCACCGACACAATTAGCCACACGCACACCACTCTTTCTAATTCCATTTAATTTAATTTAAGTTCATTTCAATAATAAACCTTTATTTCTTATTGTTAATGGAAGCCTTTTATTTAGTTGGAAAACTACGTCGATTATTCCACAAACCATATCTTAATCTCTGCTATCACCAAAATAAATTCTCCGAATAATATTTGTTCCCATACTTGAAGAATATGTGTGTAGATGAAGATACAACAACGATTTGAATGAGTTCACCGGAGCAGAGAACGCATCCCGCGACTACGACAGCTGTGACATGTAAAGCTGATTGACAGACATCAACGCTACGGCTCAATGGGTATACGATGAGAGCTCATTGTAGAGAAATCACGGAAAGGGATTGAAGACCTTGTTATTCAGGTGGCGCAATCAAATGGAAAAAGACTTCAACTGACTTATACAGACTTCAACAGAATTGGAGAAAGCTCACCCGAAATCCAAATTTTTGGCGAGATTGTTGGCTGAGGAACAGGCTCACCCCGAAATCTTATTTTTCATTAAAGTAAGTAAGTTTTTTGAGCGACAGAATATTTGAACAGTTTTGTGCTACTTATGACGAAGAGTAAAATCCCTTACCTACACCGAAGTGAAGACAACGACTAAAATTTGGACAGATTTCCTATATCTAAAAGTGATATCGCCACTTAAAGAAACTTCTTGACATAAGTATCCTTAAACTTCTATCACAAAAAACAAAAAAAAAAATATATATAAATCTGCAGAGGCAGACGCAGTTTCACTTTCCATTATTTCATTATATTTGTTTATCGATTGTATCCCTTAAAAATTTCGACTTACACGCTTAGAAATTGGAAATACATACTTAACTTGGTGCTAGATCTTTTTCCACACAACAGTGTCATCCAGGGTTGCAAAGGCTTAAATCACTTTTAGCTTAACTCTTGACTTTAATTCATAAGCTAGTCCATGACTTATATTTTATTTAATTCATAAGTCAATTGCTAGCTTACGAATTAATTTTTTTAAATTCATAAGTCTAACTTATGACTTAATGATTTTTTAATTCACAAACTCGTAACCCTGGTGTCATCCCAACTTCACGAACCTAGAACTAATTTGTAGAACTAAGAGCGAACAACAAAAAATTAATCAAGTTCAAAACCGGCACCCTTGATTTTTGGCTACAAAAATCAAAGCCAAACATTCCCATCACCATGTCTATGAATTTAGGTCTGTGGCCAACGTTGGTTAGCTTAACGGAAAAATTATTATTTCGACGGTTTGAGAAACTTTGGTATAAACGAACTTGCACACGATTTGAAGTTTTTTTACGCTTATGAAATTCGCGATGTTGACACATACATTTATCATAATTATCCGGGCAATGTGCTCCAATTTGACTTATTGTCGAAGAAACAAAAAAGTTATAAATTTTTGAATAATGCTGCCATTTAGGGTAAAGGTGTAGATAATGAATGTAAGCTCGGGGGTGGTAGGGGGTGCCCCCCACAACAACCTCCAAGTGCAAACAGGTGGCGGTCACGCCCCCAAAAAAAGTTACACCCCACCATTTCATGAAATTTGATGAATTTGATGAATTTTATAAATTTTACAGGAGTTCTTTCGGCGTGGAGAAAAGTAGGTGAGGGTAGGGGATGTCCCCCACAATAGCCTTATAGTGCAAATACGTTGTATTTACCCACCCCCTTCAAAAAAGAAACATGGTGGTGTTGGAGGGTACCCCCCAACAACTTCAAAGTGCAAACAGGTGGCGCTCAACTCCTTAAACATTTTTTTATTTTAATAATAATAGCCGAAAATTATCGCGAATTTTTGGCTATTATTATTAAAATAAAAAATTTTTGAAGGGGTTGAGTGCACTTGGAGGTTGTTGTGGGGGGCACCCCCTACCCTCCTGCATACACTCCCTCCGGGGGTGGGGTCACCTTCACCTTTACCCCATACCTGCTTATGATTATGGACCCTGCTTATTAAAATATTTATTTATATTTTATATTTTTCTTATTAAAATATTTATGTGTATTTTGTTTAATTTTAAAGTTTTTCTACTTACCATTCAGTGTTGTTTAAGCTTCCAAAAAAGCTGTTAGTTTGCTAATGGGATAGTTAAGATAAGTATTTCTTCATTGCTTTTGTAAACCACTGCCTTATCTACACAAAAAAATTTTCAATTCATAGAGTTGAAAAAAATTTAACCATCAAAGCCTTAACCCTTAACCCATTGGGTACAGTTAACCTTGCCTAACCACTTCATCGGCACAAATCCCAATAGGAAAAATAAGTAGTCCCCTTTTAATACTTTGAAGTTGTTTCAACAAAAAAAGAAGTGTCAAAGAAAGAACTTTCGCTATAAGAATCATCCTCATCATTATCTTGACTGCCATCGCGCTTATCATAACTGTCAGGTGAGAAAAAGGTGACTTTTCCTCGCATTTTTATTGCCTCTGTCCCTTTCCCGACTTCTTTCCAACAACTGAAGATAAGCATGCGGATGTGTATACGACCGACTACATCAAAGAATTTTTCATTTCAGGCATCACAATGAAGGAACAATAATGTAAAAATAAAAAAAGGAACGAAACACCTCAACCTCCACCCAAACAAAAGCAAAATCAATGTTATCCTGTCATCTGCCCTAGGGGGAGAAAATGTCAAGAGAAGAAATTGTGTATCGTTGTTTTTTCTTCTTTTTTTTTTTAAATCCTATAACGTACGTAAGAACAAGAAAAAAATAAAGGTACACATACGAATTCACTTTACACACAAGCAAAAAAAAAACACACACACAGCGGCTTCTATTAAAATTCTCCTAGAAATTCTATTTCAAGTGTAAACACAAAAAGGATATCAAAATAAATTGCTTCACTTCACATGAATCTATACAAAAGCAAGCACCACCCTGTGCGGGATCTCAATGCTCGTCACATCAATACACACCCACAATTCCCACCTCAAATTGCTTAAATTTATGTAGATAGAAAGGATGTAAAGTCCTCCATATCGCATTTGAATTGGAAAATTCAATAAAATAAAAAAAGGACGACCTACACCGCAACACGCGGCAGTGGTGGCACTTTGGGGATAACAAAAACGTTGAAGAGGAAGCTGCTTGCAAACTTGTATACTGGATATTTGCATTTTTTTCATTTTCTTCAACTCTCAAAGATCATCGTTTATTTCTTTGTTGTAGCCAATTTTTCTCCATCAATTGTGAAGGACATTTTTAAGTTCTTTTGCTCCCTTTTCAACTCGGGCATCTTCAGAAATCGCAGTCAATAAAAGAATTTCTTTCTGTTTCCTAACAAGGAGTAAGGGCCACTTGACAATATCACAATTCAAACGACTTCCATGCACATACATACACACATTGTGTGTAGGTATGCCTGCGTGAGAGCGTGTTAAGAATTTCTCGGGCAATTTGATGTCCCTTTCGAATTTATCTAATTGAACGTAATTTATGTGATTGACTTGCAGTATAAGCAATTATAACGTCTATAATTCAATGTCATTTGTTATGTTAACAAGGCAAAGGAAAAGCAGGCGGTGAACAGAGGCACTACTTAACTGATGAGGCATGAGGGTCTTTTAAGTGAACAAAATGCCTTTTGCTGGCAGAAAGGGGAAAAAAATTTATCAAAAGGATTGAAGTGAAGTATTGTGTTTTAATACAATAAAGAGTAGATCTCCATGTATACACGTTGTCAAACCAAGCCGGAGGAGGAGTTGAGCTCGGAAATAACTACACTGACATGACATGGCTGGCGGTCAAGTATAATTTCAGGGAGGTTTTGCTGTGCTGTCGTCAAATTGTCAACATCATTTACCTTATACACGTGTTTGTCTTATTACTCTGCGAATGGTTAGTATTTTGAGTGTGAACATTATTTAATGGAGTGGTGAAATATTTTTTCAAATTAATTAAAGGCCAGACGTGTGATTTTCCACCAAAACGACATAACAATTGAAACCACAACTACAAGTTTTTTTTTATATTAACATCTGTAGATAGATAGATACAGATTTTATTAAATTAACAATTAGATTTTTTTTTTACAATTCCTAAGTGTTTTTACAAATTCATTATGACATGGCACTTTTTGCCGTCTGCCAGATTGACATAAAAGTTATATCTTGGAATATTTAGCTGGGTAATCACAGTTTGATTTGATTAAAAAGAAAAATATAGGTACGGGTACATGTATACAAATAAAAATTAAGGAAAAAAAAAAATTTGTTTTCAGAAGTCATCATTAATTTTTTCATTCTCTGTACCTTAGCGCGATTTTGCAATATTTATACAATTTGCCTACATTCATCTCATTTAGTTCTGTAAGAACTTCTTCTTCTTCAGACAAAAAGTCACTTCCAAAGATGCTTCTTCTGGATTCTCTTAGAGTTGGACACTTCCCTACGAAATAAAAAATGTCTTCCCTTTCCCTTAAGTTTCAGATACTGCACTCCAATGGTAAATCTGGTCTGTGTGGTATGAAGTTAAGGTTGAATAATTCACTGCGAAGTCTGGTCATTGTCGAGATTGCGCTTATACTATTCTCGTCACGGAAATAGTTTCTGTCTTCCAGATTATAGTTTAGCCTGCTAAATGAAAAGATTAGTAAAGTTTTTAACAGTTAAAACACTTATTTTATTTCCTCAGATGTACATTTCAGAAGCAATGCTTCCGTCGTCAGTGAGATTTATAAAATTAAATTAAATTAAATTATTTGTCAAAAAACTAATAATAAACAAAAATGTTTCTAAACAAAATTACAGTTGAGTTGAGTTGAATCTATTAAAAAATTTTTTGAATATTGAATCTTTGATTGGTCCATCATCACTATTCATTAGATTATTTTTGTTTTTAAATATGTAAAATGATTCAAAAGCATCTAATTCATAATTGCTATTTACATTCCTTATTAGTTTTAAATTTTGCAAACTAAAGCTATGACTATTTTCTAGCATATGTTCTGCAACACTTGACTTTTCTTTTTCATTATATTTAAGATGTGCAAAATGTTCTTTAAATATTTTTAGAATAGGTCTTCTTGTCTGTCCTATATATTCTTTTGCACAATCATTACATCCGATAGAATAAATTCCTGACTTTTGAAGTTGTTCAATTTTATCCTTAGATCCTCCAATCAGATTTTTTATTTTTATTTCGCTGCACTCACTCATACGGACATTATATTTATTAAAGATTGGTTTTATCTTTGATGTTATTTCTGGATAGAAATAAAATTTTGAATATTTCTTTTCGTCATTTCCTTCATTCCTTATTAGATCTAAAGTTGTATAATTTCTCAATTCTTGTTTTCTTCTATGTGCAATTGTTAAATCTTCAATCAATTCTTCAGTATATCCATTAATTTTGGCTATGTCTTTAATTTTTTGGAATTCTTTTATTTTTGTTTCTATAGTCATTGGAATATTTAGAGCTCTAAAAATCATTGAGTGAAAAGCTGACATCTTATGTTCAAAGGAATGGAACGAGTCTGATGTAATGTATCTCAGAGTATTCGTTGGTTTTCTGTATATATCCAATTCGAAATTGTCTCCATTCCGAGTTATACTTAAATCCAGAAAATTTAGTTTCCCTTCAATTTCTTCTTCATATGTAAATTTTATTGATGGGTATTTAGTTCTATTTAATTTGTTAATGAGCTGACGGAGTTCATGTTTTTTGATTATCGCCCATATATCATCTACATATCTTAACCAAATTCTTGGGAAATTTACTTGATTTTTCATTTCAGTTTCTATATGCGACATAAATAAATTTGCTTAAAACGGGCTCATATGTGATCCCATACTGCAACCAAATTTTTGTCTGTAAAACTTTTCATTAAACTGGAACTAATTTTCATCAATGCACAGTTTAGTAAGTTTTACAAATTCATTTATTTCTTCTGGTTTAAGTGTATTTCTTTCTAGCCATTTTCTCAGAAAAACTAAAGTTTCATCAATTGGAACATTTGGATATAATGAAACAACATCGAATGAAACTTGAATCTCATTGCTAGCTATTTTTAAGTTCTTTACTTTTTCTGCAAATTCAATTCCATTTTTTATAGCTGCTGTTTCAAATTTGATTGGGAGATTATTTAGTTTTTCTAATAACCAACATTCAAGTTTTGATAATATTGATCCAGTTGTTGATGTAATTGGTCTTATTTGTTTTCCTGGTTTATGTAATTTTAACTGAGAATATAATCTTGGTAAAATTGGATTTGAGACATTTAATTTCCTTGATAAATTAGGATCATTAAAAACTTTAACTGCTTGTTTGATAGCTTCTTTAGTTCTCCTTATCATTCCCGGTATCAATATTATCAAAACTTGAATGTTGGTTATTAGAAAAACTAAATAATCTCCCAATCAAATTTGAAACAGCAGCTATAAAAAATGGAATTGAATTTGCAGAAAAAGTAAAGAACTTAAAAATAGCTAGCAATGAGATTCAAGTTTCATTCGATGTTGTTTCATTATATCCAAATGTTCCAATTGATGAAACTTTAGTTTTTCTGAGAAAATGGCTAGAAAGAAATACACTTAAACCAGAAGAAATAAATGAATTTGTAAAACTTACTAAACTGTGCATTGATGAAAATTAGTTCCAGTTTAATGAAAAGTTTTACAGACAAAAATTTGGTTGCAGTATGGGATCACATATGAGCCCGTTTTTAGCAAATTTATTTATGTCGCATATAGAAACTGAAATGAAAAATCAAGTAAATTTCCCAAGAATTTGGTTAAGATATGTAGATGATATATGGGCGATAATCAAAAAACATGAACTCCGTCAGCTCATTAACAAATTAAATAGAACTAAATACCCATCAATAAAATTTACATATGAAGAAGAAATTGAAGGGAAACTAAATTTTCTGGATTTAAGTATAACTCGGAATGGAGACAATTTCGAATTGGATATATACAGAAAACCAACGAATACTCTGAGATACATTACATCAGACTCGTTCCATTCCTTTGAACATAAGATGTCAGCTTTTCACTCAATGATTTTTAGAGCTCTAAATATTCCAATGACTATAGAAACAAAAATAAAAGAATTCCAAAAAATTAAAGACATAGCCAAAATTAATGGATATACTGAAGAATTGATTGAAGATTTAACAATTGCACATAGAAGAAAACAAGAATTGAGAAATTATACAACTTTAGATCTAATAAGGAATGAAGGAAATGACGAAAAGAAATATTCAAAATTTTATTTCTATCCAGAAATAACATCTAAGATAAAACCAATCTTTAATAAATATAATATCCGTATGAGTGAGTGCAGCGAAATAAAAATAAAAAATCTGATTGGAGGATCTAAGGATAAAATTGAACAACTTCAAAAGTCAGGAATTTATTCTATCGGATGTAATGATTGTGCAAAAGAATATATAGGACAGACAAGAAGACCTATTCTAAAAAGATTTAAAGAACATTTTGCACATCTTAAATATAATGAAAAAGAAAAGTCAAGTGTTGCAGAACATATGCTAGAAAATAGTCATAGCTTTAGTTTGCAAAATTTAAAACTAATAAGGAATGTAAATAGCAATTATGAATTAGATGCTTTTGAATCATTTTACATATTTAAAAACAAAAATAATCTAATGAATAGTGATGATGGACCAATCAAAGATTCAATATTCAAAAAATTTTTTAATAGATTCAACTCAACTCAACTGTAATTTTGTTTAGAAACATTTTTGTTTATTATTAGTTTTTTGACAAATAATTTAATTTAATTTAATTTTATAAATCTCACTGACGATGGAAGCATTGCTTCTGAAATGTACATCTGAGGAAATAAAATAAGTGTTTTAACTGTTAAAAACTTTACTAATCTTTTCATTTATTAGATTAAAAAACACGTGGAATATCTCAACTAAAAAACTCATCAATTTAGCCTGCTGTATATTCGTCTATATATGTAGGGAATTTGAAGCTTCTTGCACATATTCGGCTCATAACTTCTCGTCCATCTTCGATATTACTTCATACAGAATGGATTTATAATTCGATATGTTTAAAGTAAAATTGAGATTACAACTTTCCGCTAATCTTGACCCCTCTCTGCAAAAGCTTTTATTCTCCTGAATAGCTTTAAGAACCACCATCCTAACCAAACGAGACTTAAGCATATTGATGACATTCAGAAGATAGTCAGCTTGCAGTTTCATGTTTTGATGAAAAGAGGAGATAGTCCTGTTTCTAACATGAGAACGTAATTCGGCGTATTCGAAGGTAGGCGAAATATTTTCTTAACATAGTGTGTTAAGAGTTTTTCTACAGTGTTATACTTTTGCCTCATTTAAAGAGTTCTCGATTTCGTAGCTTAAGACGCCTATCGTCTAAATCTAGGTACTTGAAGAATCTGAAAAAGTTGCCAAAATATAATATAATAGTTGTATCTTTTAACCTTGACGATAAAATCGGCGATAGACGAATGAACGATAATTTTTTTTTTTTTTTTTTTTTTTATATTTAGGTGGGCATTACAGTTCGGGGTGAACCTGGGCCTCAACCAACATCCTTCTATAACGATTTCGATTTCGGGCGAGCTCTCTCCAGTTTCGCACTCCAAGTCGGTTGAGGTCTTCATCCACTTGATTGCGCCACCTAAGACGAGGTCTTTCCCTTCCGCGATTTCCCTGCAATGTGCTTTCGAACACCCGTCGAGCCGGAGCGTTTGGGTCCATCCGCTCTACATGGCCCAACCATCGTAGCCTCGCGATGCGTACTCTTCTGGCTATGCCCGGTACAGCTCATACAGCTCGTTGTTGTATCTTCTTCTCCACACATTGTCTTCGCATACGGGACCAAAGATCATTCGGAGAATTTTTCTTTCGAAACGACCAAGAGTTTCCTCATCCGCTTTCGATAAGGTCAGTGCTCCCGCGCCGTACAGCAGGACTGGGATGATTAAGGTCTTATACAAGGTTACCTTGGTTTTTCTGGAGAGGGTTTTGTTTCTCAATTGCCTTCTTAACCCAAAGAAGCAACGGTTGGCAAGAGTTATTCTCCGTTTGATCTCCGCACTGATGATGTTGTCCGTGTCTACAGCGGATCCTAGGTAGATGAAGTCCTGTACTACATCGAAGTTATGTCTGTCTATTGTGACGTTTTGTCCAATTCGTCGATGTTCTGTGTCCTTGTTTGATGACAGCATATATGTATTTCGTTTTGCCCTCATTAACCATCAAACCCATTGTTGCCGCTTCTGTTTCAATACTCGCAAAAGCACCTATGACATCACGCTTTTTTCTTCCCATTACGTCAATATCGTCTGCATAGGCGAGTAATTGCACAGACTTTTGAAAGATTGTTCCTCTGGTGTTGACGTTTGAGTTTCTTACAATCTGTTCAAGTATGATGTTGAAGAAATCGCATGACAGTTTGTCACCTTGTCTAAAGCCTTTGTCGACATCAAAGGTCTCGGTGAGTTCTTTACCGACCTTGACGGAGCAGCGTGAATTTTCCAAAGTCATCCTGCATAGTCGTACGAGCTTTGCAGGGATGCCGAAACTAGACATGGCTCTGTACAGCTCGTCTCTGTAGATACTGTCATACGCGGCCTTGAAATCGATAAAAAGATGGTGAATATCGATATTATGTTCTCGGGTTTTTTCCAAGATCTGACGTAATGTGAAGATTTGGTCTATTGTAGACTTCTATGGTCTAAAACCACATTGATAAGGACCTATCAAGTTGTTGACGTGGGGTTTCAGACGTTCACATATTACAGCAGACAAGATCTTATAAGCGACGTTAAGGAGGCTTATCCCTCTGTAATTGGCGCAGTTGTGAGTGTCTCCCTTCTATAGGATCGGGCATACGATACTGAGGTTCCATTCATCGGGCATGCTTTCTTCCGACCATATCATGCAGATCAGCTGGTGCATGCTCCTTTCCAACTGATCTCCAGCTGCCTTGAAAAGTTCGGCATCAAGGCCATCTGCACCTGCAGTCTTATTTGATTTAAGTTTGCATATGGCAAGCTGAACCTCTTCTAGGTCGGGAGGACGGCATTCTTGATCATCGTCCAAGCTGAATGGGGCAATCTGCCTGACAGCGGAATTTGTGTCTTCATCGCCGTTAAGCAGTCTGCAGAAATGATCTTTCCAGATCCTCAGTAGCGACTGTGACTCTATAACTATGTTTCCCTGCTGGTCTTTACAGGCTTGAGTTCGAGGGTTGCCACCCTGGCAGGATCTTTTTACCTTTTGGAAAAACTTCCGAATCTCGTTCCTGTCATAGCACCTCTCTATTTCCTCAAAAGAGCGCTTCTCATGCTGCTTCTTTTTCTTTTTGAGAAGTCGGTGTTCTTCCCTTCTTCTCTCCTTGTAAATCTCGTTATACTGATCGTAAGCAGCCCTCGTTCGTATTTGCATAAGCATTTGTCGTGCTTTTTGTTTGGCTGCATTTGCCTGCCTGCATTCTTCATCGAACCATGGGTTTCGTTTTGGTGGCCGAGTGAAACCCAGAACCTCAGAGGCAGCGGTTCTGATGGCTTCTTGGCATTGCTGCCACTGGTCTTCAATGTTTAATGCTGGCGGCATGGGATTCAAGGATAATTGAAGGGACAATCGATTGGACGTCTTTCCGACGTCATATCTCTTCACAGCGTTAGTTCGTGCAGGTCGTGAACAAGATATCCTCATTCGTACCTTGGCTACAACAAGGTAGTGGTCCGAGTCAAAGTTGGCCCCTCGGAAAGTTCGGACATCTAACACACTGGAAGAGTGCCTTGCGTCGATCGCAACATGGTCAATTTGGTTGACGATTAATTGATCTGGGGATCGCCATGTACCTTTATGAATTTTGAGATGCGGGAAGCGTGTACTACTTACAACAAGATTTAGCCCCGCAGCAAAATCGATCAGCCTCAGTCCGTTTTCCGAGGATTTGTCGTGGAGGCTATGCTTACCGATTGTATTTCCAAAGATGTCCTCCTTCCGTAGTTTTGCGTTAAAATCACCAAGAACGATTTTCACGTCGTGTCTAGGGCACTGCTCATATGTTTCTTCGAGGAGCTCGTAGAAACATTCTTTGGAATTGTCGTCTTTCTCTTCTGTGGGGGCATGGGCGCATATTAGGCTAATGTTGGCGAATTAAGCCCTGATGCGGATGGTCACTCTACGCTCATTAACTGGATTTTGGCTAATCACCTTATCCCTGAGTCTTCCTCTAACGACAAATCCGCAACCAAATAGGCGTTATTTCTGTTGTCTGTAGCAGTCGTCATAGTAGATGTCACAGTTTTTCATCTTCTTTATGCCCGGTCCACTACCTTGCACTTCTTGGATGGCGGTTATTTCGCTTTGCAGCAGTCCAGGGCGTCCGCTAATTCTCCAGCTGCACGCAGTCCGTTAAGAGATCTTACGTTCCGAGGCTGTTGGCTGCTTCGGGACCAAATGTTTTTTACGTGGTTGGGTAGTTAACAACACGCACAACCCCCAACCTGTAGGGCCAGGACCTTTTGGGATCCTTTCGGACATAAAGGGCTATAATATGCGGTGTCAGTACCCTGCTGCAGGGGTGTGAGTGCTGCTGTTGGCTCACCAGGAGCTCATCCGCCACCATCTCTACTTCAATACCCTGTCCTAGTATTGAAAGACCCTGAAAGACCTTCAAGCCAAATATGTTGGAGTTGTTCCTTTAGGGGTTTCTGCTTTTTTGACCGCTGAAGTCCACCGTTGATTCTGTCATTCGAATTCATTCGCTGGGACATTTCCGAAAAGCTCTGCTAGACCACTGAAATTCGGACAGTCAGTCATTATAGTTAGTGCTGATCACAATTCTTTTCTTCCACATTCCTTTGTCAACACTCGCACTTACTAGTTTAGCAGGTCAGCTCTGGACGGAGCATCCCAGGTCCCAGTGGATACCGCTTGGAGGTATAGTAAGCACAATTGACGTGTACTATAAGTTACAGCATCTGGGCGCCGCCAAGTTGGCACCAGTCAGAGCCTACCCGAATAGTACAGCGCCCATCGAATGAACGATAAGCGTTTAAGAAATTGCGGTATAAGAAGCCTGGACAATATATCCCCAAACAGTCCCAGAAAAAAAAACACACACACACAGGTTAAAAGTTTGGAGCTTTCGAGTCTTTTTGCAATCACGTCACGGATAAGAACTTTGCCTCACAGCGGAATATCCGGCCCTCCAAAAGGACCGACCCTGCACTTTGGGGGTTGTGCGATTTTTGAAATTCTCAACAATGTGCAAACTGTACAGCTCCGAAACAACCAACAACTTCGACTAACAATGCGACTTCATTTTTGATGCCGCATGCAAACCAAAATAGGAAAAAGACCCCCCGGATCTTCTTTCTAAACGTAAGATTCATTAACGGAGTGTGTGCATCCTGGGAATCAGCACAAACCCCAGACTACGGTACGATACTACTAAAAGAACACAAACAACGGCTGTTGAGTCCGATTGAACACTCAGAAAAGGGTTAGACCAGAAAAGTCCACAATCGACCAAATTTTCACATTACGGCAGATCTTGTAAAAAACCTGAGATATATTATACATACTCCATATCCATATATCACTCCAGAGAAAAACTGTACAGATCAATGTTTAGTTTCGGCTTCCCTGCAAAATTGGTATACTACAATGCCCGATGACTTTGGAGAATTCACGCTGCTCCCTCAAGGTTGATAAGGAACACCGAGATTTTTGATGTCGAAAAAGACCTTATGCAAAGCGACAAACTGTACGATTTCCTTAACATCATACTTGAAAATATTGTTCAAAACTAAAATGTCAACACCAGAGCAACCATCTTACGTTAGAAGTTATTGGGAAGAAGCAAGCGTGATATCATAGATGCCAGCATTGAAACAGAAGCGACAAAAAATGGGTTTGATGATTAATGAGGGCAAAATGAAGTTGATATATGTTGTCATCGAACAAGGACACCGAGCACCGACGATTTGGACAAAACGTCACAATAGACAGACATAACTTCGAGATAGTACAGGACTTCGTCAACCTATAGGATCCGCTATAGACACGGAAAAAGATGACGTCTTTTCCCGTGTCTATAGCGGAGGAGATTGAATGGAAAATAACTCTTGCCAAATGTTGCGTCCTTAGGTCAAGAAAGCAATTGAGGAACAAAGCCCTCTCTAGGTAATCTAAGAAACCTTCTATATAAGGCCATGATAGTCCCAGTTCTGCTTTTCGGCGTCGAAGCGTGGACCTTATTGAAAATGGAGGAGGAAAAACTTGCGCGTTTCAAAAGAAGAGTACGCATCACGAGACTACGATTGGTGGGACATGTTGAGAGGATGAATGTCAACGCTCCTGCTCAACGAGTATACGATTTTCGAAAGCACATTGCAGGGAAACCACGAAAGACCTTGTATCAGGTGGTGCAATCAAATGGAAGAAGACTTCAACCGACTTAGAGTGCAAAACTGGAGAAAGCTCGCCCGAAGTCGAAGTCGTTTTCGAAGGATGTTGGTTGATTCTGTAATGACCAACTATAAGTTAGTAAGTCTCACAACCAGGCTTTATGAAGGAATGGAGAGGACCTACAATTTTCTGCCGATTCACAACGGCTTATCCAAAAAGCGCTTTTCATGGCAATGAATTTAGTATCGAAGCACTTGCCAATTGCCCGTGAAAGGCGACACAAATGCAAAAACATTTTGGCTTTTGTTGGGATTCGAACCACGAACCTTCCGCGAAACAAGCAGACATGCTAGCTATTCCGCCACGACCACCAATATCCATCCATGTACAGATTAATGCAACGACAACTGAAATTGGTTGGCCTCAGAAATGGATCCGTCCAAACCCGGTAGGCTTGCCGACGAATCCTGATTTCTGAAGTTAAAGCATGCAGAAGAAGAAAAAAACATAGAAAGCTGAACAAACTAGTTACTCAAAGCAATTAAAGTTATGATCTGGCATCATTACCAATCACTTAGGAATTGGTTATTCTTTTTTTTTTTTTTGCGTGAACAGCAGAAAATCAAGACTCTATTGCTTTCTCACAATTTATGACCTTTGCATCGACTTACTGTGAATTCACATTGAAACAACGAGATTTTAACATCATGGCGAACAAAAACGATTTAATCAAATCACTGAGTGTAAAGTGAGTTTTCCGATTTATTCGGCTAGGAAGACTTGTAAGCTGGCATTTGGGTATGAACAGCTATTTGTAGGCCAACAACAACAACTTTTAAATTCTTATAAATTTTAATGCCCTCGTGTGCTCTTGACGTTATAAACATTAGCTTGATAACACTGTTAAAATAAAGGGAAACAAAGGCCTCATCATGTTGGAGATTCGGGGAAGAATGTGAACAGAGAAACGGAACATCCCTTCATGACGATAAGTATGAAGTACCTACATCACCATTCATTCGTAAGCGTACGGAAGGACATGTAAACTGGCCTCATCTTCCACACTTCAACTTGTTCGAATGATTCGTTGTAGTGGAAATTGTGATCGGAAATAATTTCCTCTTCGAGACATAAGAGGCTTTGATTTCATAGCAACAGTATCCTAACGTACTGTGTTCAAAATTTTCTCTTTTTACAAATGTTGAAACTGTTCTAGTTGCCGCAATCGTTTCTGCCAGGCAAACAACCCTTAATCACTTTTCTATCATCCAATATACTTCCCTGAAAATCAAAGCCAGCCCATGGTTTCGAATTTCTATTTACAAAAGCCTGCCAGTATAGGTACAACAAAATGAATACTGTTCTGTCGATTTTAATGAGGCAACATTACCCACTCTCATTTACAACACCAGCTCCAGCACTTTTGAACTTTCAATGTTATTTGACTAGCAACACAACAAAGTTTTTAGAAATAAGGAATTAATAACTTATCAACACGCACCATGGCATAACCTCATATCATCCCACTTTTCTGTTCTAATTTATTCTAAATCAAGTTGGAACTTTCGTACGTGTACGACACCGACGCGACGCAACGCCGAACGTATAGGTAGAAGGTTCAGTTAAAACAAAATGCGCAGAGAGTGAGGGAAAGTCTTTTAAAAAGCATACCCTTTCACAAAATGAATAATGTATAAAACGCGTGTTAATGAGCGGCAGTAAGTAATGCGAGATTTGTTTAACAAATAATTATACCCTTGCGGAATATTCAAGGAACTATGGCATTCATCATGACACCACTGAATGAACTATTTGCCACTCCTCTGATGCAAACTTTTTCTTAGTTTTAACCTATTAGGCATTATAAGCTCCATAGAAAGACATAGAATTAAATTTTGGTCGGATGGGGCGGAATTTCTCAAAATCGAGTGAATGGTTGGTTGTGAACATTTTTAGACAAATAATTAGGTATACCTATACCTACAGACGCAACATAATTAGACATTAACTTTTTTTTGAGAATCGATTACATTTTCGGTCGTAACTAAAAATAGTCGAAATTCAAAATTCTTTATACTCATATTAAACCATTCGAGAATGTAAGGATACATTTGAGAAAGACTTTGTGCTAAAGAGCTTTACTAATGAACACAATTAAATTAAGTCAGCGCTGACACTTTGCATTGATTAATTTTGAATTTTTGATAAACGCGGAGGAAAATAATGTTGGTTATGTCGATTAGTGTTCATGTAAGTCATTTCAAGAAAATAAAATAAAGTCAATTAATAAATTAATAGTGTGGCAAAACAGAGCGGGAGCCCCACTGCCTAACGCATTTCTCACAGCCATGCCTTGGGAGGGAATGGAAGGGACCTACAATTTTCTGCAGGTTCCGAACGGCTAATCGAGAAAGCGCTTTTCTTGGCAATGAATCTACTAACGGAGGACTTGCCAATTCATCGCGAAAGGCTTTACCAGTTGAAAAACATTTTTAAATCTCTTAAGATCCGAACTACGAACCTCTGGGTTAACAGCCCATCACTCCACGTTTACCTTAAGTAGTGCCAAGGAATCTGTGGTACCAGTCATAACCTAATAAAAATTTTATCAGCTATACGCCGACGTTTAAAGAGTGTAAACCAGTTATGTAGTTGCAAACTCGTCGCCCGAGAATTGGTTTGTCGTAAGCGCCAAAATGGGTTTTTTAAACCAGTCCGGTTTCGACAGTATCAGACCATGGTAATTATGAAAAGCGTATCTAAGAAGCCTGTAAAGTGTACAATACAGCTTCAATTTTACTAGATGCAGTAATTTAATAGGATGACTTAAGCTAAAAACCATATTCAAGGATGTGCCTGATAAATAAGTTGAATAAGTTTTTAGTAGCGTGAGGGTTGGAAAATTCTGTTCTGTTGACCAGAGTTCGATAGACCCAAGGTAAGAATTTGCTTTTACAATTATGTATATGGTTGATGTGATAGTGGAAGTTTAGTTCTTTATTATAAACTATCCCAAGACTTTAATAGACAAAACTATGTGTAGGGACAAGCACGTTGTAGAAGTAATAGATTCGAAAACCTGGAGGTAATCACTTAAGCGAGAAAGTATTGAATTGTCATTTTTGTTAGTATTAAGCTTTCGAAGATTTTTTTTTTGTATAAAAAGAGGAGGCTTATACTAATCTGGAGCACTCGGATCTAATTACCGGTCCTTTGTACTACCGGTCCATTACTACCATTGTACTACGAACGCCAATCTTCCAACGATCCAAAAACAATCGCAAATTGTTTTGCTAGTTACTTCAAAATGTCTTTTGCTCAAAAAACCCCAGATCTAGACCAGACTTACTTTTCCTATTTTCGACATTTCTCTACAGGGCCTTATAATCTAAGCTTTAATCAGACAACTGTTCTTGATGGTCTCCTCAAACTCAAAGACGAGTATAATCCAGGTCCAAATGGCATTCCTGCCATTTTGCTTAAAAGATTTTGTTCCAGCTTAGCCCTTCACATCACTAACCTTTTCAAACTATCTCTTTCAAGTGGAGTTTTTCCGGAATTATGGAAAATATCCGTTATTTCACCTATCCATAAAAAAGGGCCCAAAAACCAAATATTTAACTATAGACCCATAGCAAAGCTCTCTCATATCCCTAAGCTTTTCGAAAGCATTCTGTATGAAATACTTTCTTTCCAGTGCAAATCAATGATATCCTCCAAGTTTCTGCAAGGGAAGTTCTACAATCACTAATCTAGTTGAGTTTGTTTCCTTCCCTCTTTCTGCGATGGAAAAAGGAAACGAAGTAGACGTCATCACCACAGATTTCAGCAAAGCTTTCCACAAAATCTTTCACACTTTAATCCTCTTTAAACTTTTCTTCCTCGGATTCAGCCCTATCCTACTCAAATGGATATGCTCATATTTGGATAACCGCCAATATAGAGTTCGTTTCCGTTCAACTCTTTCAGTTCCTATTGTGGCAACTTCCGGCGTACCCAAAGGCAGCCATCTTGGAACCCTATTTTTCATCCTTGCCATTAATGATGTCGAAAAGATTATCCAATATTCTTCTATCTCACTTTACGTGGATGACCTTAAAATTTTCAAAGTCATCACATCCGATCGAGATTATCTCCTGCTTCAAAATGACCTCGATTCATTCGTCTTTTGGTGTTCTAAAAACTTCCTTGAGTTAAACATTGACAAATGCGAAGCAATAACTTTTTCTCGCAAAAGTAATAAACATCCCCCCAGATCCTATCATCTTCAGAACATCTCTATAATCCGTGTGCAGCTTATCCGAGATTTAGGAGTTCTCTGCGACGGCGAATTAAATTTTCGGTCTCATGTTGACGAAGTAATATCAAGTGCTAATTCCGCCCTTGGTTTTATCAAGAGATGGTCCAAAGAGTTCCGCAACCCCCTTGTAACAAAATCCCTCTATATTGCCAATGTTCGCCCTCTCCTTGAGTATGCATCGCAAGTGTGGGCTGCATATCATGCGGTTCATGTCTCAAGAATCGAAATTGTGCAACGTCGTTTTCTGCTCTTTGCCCTTCGGGATCTCTACGACGTTAGAAACTTTCTCACCCTGCCTCCTTACTGCGAACGCCTTACAATCATTAATCTCCACTCCCTAGAAAACAGAAGGAATGTCTTTGACATCATATTCATTCACAGACTTCTTACTGGTAACACTGACTGCTCACCCCTTTTAGACCTTATAAGGTCTTCAAAATAGAATTACCAAAATAATAAGCAAAATAAAAAATTATATGTTTCGTTTTAGCTAAACTAAAAGTCATTCATTAAACAAAAAGCTGTAATCATAAAGCTCTTGTAATTCCTTTTTATTCTGTACCCAAAATACACTTATTTGTTCTGTTTTAACTAAATTAAAAGTCAAAAAAGGAAAAAAATTCGTTTTAACTAAACTAAAAGTCATTATAAAAATCAAATAAGTTTTATTTATACTAAAATATTTAAAAGTACTGGATTTAAATTTAAACATTTCCACAAATTTTAATATGTATAAAACAACAATTATTATGACTTATCATGAAAGAAAACAAACAGTAATAAGTCCAAAAATTAGAGAACAGTCACTCGGGCAGACGGCAGTAATGCCATGCTCTAAGTTATTCAATTTAATAAAGCGCAAATGTAATTGTAAGTTTTTTTAAGGAATGAATAAAACAATCTATCTATCTATCATTCTTATAAAATTAAAATTAATCTTCTGGCCTTCTGCGCTGCAAATATGTCCAAGACTTCTTCAGTTACAATCTTAGTTTGTAGATGAATTGACTTCGGGTAGCTTGCTGCTTTTTGCTTATTGCTCTTGCGAGAGAATAGAAACGCATGGAATAAACCGAGTAAAATGTGGCAACTAATTGGAGTGGAATGACGAAGTTCAAAACTAGTGCCTACAAGGACACCATTTGTTTATTTGGAAGTAAAATAAAAATACACTATACAATACAAATTGTTTCATATAGGTACATAACAATCTATTAGGTACCTACACTAAATTTACTTGAGTTGTTTAGAAATAATTTACATACATACACATCATGTGGTATCGAGCTTAAGTTAACTGGCAGCCTGGGACTGTATTTCGTTTGGGGTTGTATCTAAAAATTGTCAGAGCTACCTTACTAAATTCATCGATAATTATGTCGTACCACTTCGGCTAAAACCAAAATAAGAAATTATGAAAATAAACTGTGCTACAAATTGAAAAACATTGCAATTACTTTTGATGTGACTTAGTTTAGATAATTGGTGTGGTTGAATACATCATATATTAACGCACTATACCAATAGTTTTCAACATTTGATGTTCCTACTCAACCACACCAACCAAGTCGCTTCAAAAGTTATTTTTCGCTATAGCACATAGTGTGAGTACAAATTTCATACTGATGCGGAAAATGTATGGTTTACAGAAGAATTCTGAAAAAAATTGGGGGAGGGGAGGGGGTTGGTTAAACCCCTGTAACCCCCCCCCCCCCCTGGCTACGGCCTTGTTATTTATTGCTATGGCTTGCTGTTGCTTGAAATTTTTTTTAAATCTTTCTCAATAAATTTATAAAAAACTGCTCACAGTTTTCATCAAAGGGGAATTGAGAATCAAATTAGTTTATTTTCTGAAGGAACGCTTTCGCGTCTTTCTAAACAAGACACAATTTTGGTGCAACCAGGAAAAACAGTGGATCATGGATACAGTGTCAAGTCTTTATATGATGTGGTGGAAGAGCGTGTTATAAACGAAAAGTATCAGATCTGGAAGACTCCAATTCTCTATGACTTGGTTATGACGCAAGCTCTAGAGTGGCCTTCATTGCTATCGCAATGGCTTACCGAAATTACCAAACAAGAAGACAAAGACCATTCGGTGCATCGATTAATTTTAGGAACTCATACATCAGGTGAACAGAATCACTAGCTCATGGCAAGCGTTCAATTGCCAGGTGAAGACGCTCAATTCGACAACGAGGGAGAATTCGATGGTTTCGTATCACTTTGCGTAAGATTGAAATTGAAATTAAAATCAACCACGTGAACCGGGGTCGGTAAATGCCTGTGTGATAGCAACTTAAACTCCACCACCGAAATTGCTGTTCATCCACTGTGGTCAAACTGCCAAGATCTCCGACTTCCTATGGCGCTGCAACGAGCTGTGGATTATTTATTCCGTGTCCGAGGACAACATCATGCAAGCAAAGCATGGCAAATGCCTGAGAGGGAGCATGAACATGATTGATCCTCTGATGCAATAAATTATAAATTGGGCAACAAAAAGTCACCAACAAAGTCCTCGTTGGATTTTGAACTCTCCATAAATGAAAAAATGGGTCAGCAAATTGTCAATAGACATGATGATAATAGGTGAATATAGCAACATACATACCAACATAGGGTGGGGCAACTGAGCGAGTAGCCTCGGGTCCTAGCGTGTTTTGCCCAAGCATACCATAAGAAGGAAAGAAGGCGACCTTAAATTTTCAGTCGATTTCAAACATCTAATCGAGAAAGCGCTTTTCATTGCAATGAATCCACCTCGCGAAAGGCGATACCCGTGGAAAAACATTTTTGACAAATTATAGGTTAAGACTGGCTTTGGTATTGTGACAAGGGAAAGGTAAACTTTTTATATTACGATGGGAAGTATATGTGGACTGGTCCTTTGAAACTGCACAAGAGGAAATATTTAGGAACTCATGGAAGCGAATATACACATACTTTCTAAATAGCACCTAAATCAGCTGGAAAGCCTTCTTTTAGTATTGATACTAGAAATACGCTTTGGTCTTGGCGTTAACACAAACTGGCTGTAAATTTCCAACTTGTAACTCTTTTACCGCCTTAATTATAGCCAAATTTGTTGCAAACAACACTTTGTAATTGCTGTTTCTGCACCGATACAAAAATTTCAAGAAATTTATGTAATTCTATAGGTCGAACCATCAGCGAATTACCTATACCACATTTCAAATATTTATTTGTTTCACCACAACAACGTGCTGCTCCACTCGCCGTATTTGAACTTACACTAAATCACCGGTTGAAACAGTAACCTAACAATCCCATATCCGTTCATATTTTATGAACAAGACAATCGGCAACGACATACGAACTGAGTCAATGCAACATTTTTACTATTCAACATCGACCTTTCTTATCGATTCCTGTCACATACTTAAATTTTGAAGAACTTTCTTTGACGAGCAAACCAAAAAGGAAAACACATTATCCACAAGAATAAAAGTCAAGAGAAATTGTCTTTCCCTTTAACTTCGTACATCTATCTATATACGTGCTGTCAAGTGAAAAGAACTCCAAGTGTTCATAATATCCTTTCTTTATCGAGATACAAATTTTTATCTTATTGTATCAAATTTACTGTCACATTCAGGTCCAATTTTTTTTTTTGTTTTTTGTCTGTTTTGGAAGAGTAGAATTTTCCAATTTCACGCGACCTCATCCCTATACTGACAGAAGTTTTTTCTATTCCCGAATCCAATAGGATGTGGATGAAAGCTTAAACAGGATATTATACAATTTTTTGTCTTCGATTTGTCTTTTCCTCACTTTCTTTGGTTGAGCCTTCTTAGCAAATCAGTTTTCGGAATTTTTATTTATACGCATCGCTGGTACGTGTGAAGAAAGACAAAAAAGGCTACTTCAATCACTTTTGTTTTAATTTTCTGTACACGTTTGTGTTTCCTATGGGAATAGAGAAATGGTTGGGGGTGGATGGTCATGGCGTGTTAGAGTCTTAAGATGAATGAAGGACTATACCAGACAAAGTTGTGAACAGAACAGTGTCTAAGTTATGATGTAACTCAACTTAAGGACGACACAAGAAATAACGTTTTGTGGTAACAATAAATGAATATATAGTCCTTTAGAAAGAGGACACTTGATCTCCTCACTGAAGTGGTGGATATAGCTAGCTACTTTTTGGTATAGCTACTGGTTTTTGTGGTGTGGCCATGAAAACATCTGGCGAAGAGATATTCTAAGACCAAAAAAAAAAATCTTACGATAAAATTAAATACATATCTGAGTTTGGCGGAAATTGCTTTTAAGTCAAATGACTGTCAGGCGTTGGTGTCCCTGTTGTAATAAAAAAGTAGAACCATGGACAATGAATAACTTGACTGTGCCCTAGGGTATGGGAAAAACGAGAACCAATCAATTTAAGACATAATAAATTGCAGGACTTTTTTTTATCAATTTTCGGAACAGACTTTACAATCTTTAAATAAACATTGGTCGGATTGTGTAACAGTTAGTTTAATTGGAGGGGTCGTAGACTGTTAAGACTGGCTGTTGTATAAAATTTTAAACTTTCACTTCCATTGAATTTGTATTGGTCTGCGGAGTCAAACCTGTTGAAAACTTTTTATAGAATATAGGTATGTAGTACCTACTTAAAAAGCATTCCTACTAGTTCATTCCTAGAACCGGACTATTAACCGCCCGCTGTTTTCTATAAAGAAACATTTTCACCAAATGAGGTTGACACCAGAATCCATCTTCAGAATTTTTTGAAGAAACATCTCTGCACAATATTATTTTTTTCGGACTGTCCAGCACTTTTTCGTCTAATAGGGCCCATACACTACGCAAACACGTTTGTGCAAACGTGTGTTTTTGCAAACATAGTTTCGCCACACACTTCACAAATTGCGAATTTTGTGCAAAAACGGAAAGTTCAAATTTTTTTGAATTTCTTCAAACTGTTTGTCAACACTCAACATCGCTACACACAACTCAAACAATTTCCACAAACATTTTTACAAAAACCAAATACAATTGTTTACAAAAACGGATTGCGAAGTGTATGGCCCCTATAAGAAAGCAAATACTTGACTATAAGACCAAGCTTGAGAAATTCAAACTTATTCACTCACAGACAACATCTGGCTCAGTTTAGGAAAGTTTAAAAAACTGCTCTGAAACTTCAAATGGATTGGGACAACAGGTTTCGTTCAAACAGCGCAGTGCCTGGTCAACTGTTTATCTATTTTTATTGAACAGGTATATATACAATTGGTTCTTGATTCTAAAATTACATTACATTTAGATATATATTTGTTTTGTTGGCACAGAAGGGGTCTAACTTTAAATAATGTTTTGTTTGCTAAAATAATGATAATTAATAATTATGAGAAGAGAAAAAAAATAATATTTATGAGGTTGATTTAAAAAATCTCGGATTGTTCAGATCCGGTTGTCTTTATGTTGAAGGGGGTGTGTGGGTCTAGCCACTGTTGTAAGCTGAGGCTGCTATCTCGTAAAAGGGTATTGCCTCTTCGTCATTGATTGAAATTATTTCTTCGTCCAGTAGTGCCATCATGTCTAAATATCGCGTGTTTGAGGTGGAAGGCCTTTTTAAGAACTGCTGTTGCACTGTTGCTGTTACTGTTGAAGCGTAATCTTTCCTCGAAGTTTATGCCAAGGTAGGTACTTGATGCTTTTTTTTGTCTTCAGCGGTGTTCCATCTGGTAGTTTGATGGTTGCTTTGTGACAGTTTGCGATTGATCTTGTGTTTCGACGTCTTGTGGGTCTCCTGAAGTAGGCTAATTCAGATTTGGACGAATTAACTTTGATGCCCCATTTGGTGTAGTATTCCCAGAGACGTCTAACGTGATCCACGACTCTTCGGGCCGCAATTGCTGGCGACAAAAAGTAAGGCAAGAAATACTGTTGTATCCAAAAGGAAGCATAAATTGTTGATCTTTTGTTAAGAACGTTAAGAACTCGACCACGTCATCGGTCCCTTGCTTGTTTTCAATGATTCTCCGTATGTCAGCTCCATCGATAAAGCCAATTTGCTGCCAACTCGAAACTTCCTGATAGCATATTAACTCCACCTGAGCTCGAGTCTACAAATTCTGTGATGAAGCAGATATTTTTTCGAGCTCGCTCGGTTGCGAGAGATCTCAATATACATAAATCCGCTGATCCAGATGGTATCCCCGACGTTATTCTGAAGAGGTGTTCTTCTACGCTGGCAAAATCACTGTGTAAACTTTTCCATCTTTCCTATTCTGCTGGGATTTTTCCAAGCAGATGGAAAACTGCTTTTGTCCAGCCCGTCCCTAAAAAAGGCGAATCTTCCTCCCCTTCCAATTACCGTCCAATTGCACTAACGTCCCTTCTCTCCAAGGTAGCAGTACGGCTATCGTAGCAAAAGGTCTACTGGTGATTTGATAACATATCTCACCGAAAAGCGGAACCAATCTCTACATTGTTTTGGAGAAAGTAAGATTATTGATATTTCTATATTTCTATTTTCTAAAGCATTTGATAGAGTTTGGCATCAGGCTCTTTTATCTGCGACTCTCTTCCTCATTTTCATTAATGATCTCTTGTCTGAAACTTCTAATCCTCTCAACTGTTTTGCTGACGACTCGACCCTCAGCTTTTCATATTCGTTTCCAAATTCACGTCCCTGCTCTTCGGATGTGGAACTGGAACGATTGCGTATGTCGTATGATAAGCTCATTGAATTCTGACCTTGACAGCATTGTTACATGGGGTCATAAGAACCGAGTAGAATTCAATGCTTCGAAAACTCAATGCTGTCTTTTGTCGTTGAAGCTTAACATTCCCCCATTGCCATTATCCATGAATGGTACCTGCATCGAAGAAACCGAAAAGCTGACAGTACTTGGTATGTGTGTAAACGATGATCTTCGATGGCATGACCACATATTTGAAGTCGACAAAAACGCTGCTAAATGCTTAGGCTTCTTGAGACAAAGCAGGAAGTTCTTCACCCCTTCTGATCTGGCTACAATTTATAAGGCCTTCATTCGCCCAAAACTGGAGTAAAACTCCCATATCTGGTCAGGCGCTCCTCAAACATCTTTGCGCCTACTTGATAGGGTACAAAACAGAGCGTTAAAATTGATAGGTGATAGTTCAATCGTAGAATCGATTGATTCTCTTGTACATCGTCGAAATGTTACCTGTCTCACTCTCTTTTATCGCTTTTTTCACAAACAGTGCTCTAGTGAAATAGCCAGTTGCATTCCTCCCCTGAAACAATTTATCCGCAACACCCGCCTTGCTAGGAATGCTCATCAGTTTTACCTTGAGCCCAACTTCGGACGTACAGTCAAGTATAGAGATTCGTATTTCAGTCGCACCACCCGAATGTGGAATGCTTTACCTGGCTCTGTGTTTCCCCTGCATTACGATTCACAAAAATTCAAAAGCAACGTTCATCGGTGTCTCCTTTCAAAACCTCTCCTATTTTCCTAAATGCTCGCACTGTGTTTCATAACATTAAAAGGGTAGTCATAACCCCTTGATCAAAAAAACATCGAGGTTGCATAAGTGAGGGAATCGTCTGCATAGAGCAGGTTCTTGGCTTTGTTTGGCTGAGGCTGATCTGAGGTAAAGATGTTGTAGAGATAAGGCCCGAGCTTTGATCCTTGAGCTACTCCTGCTCTGATACATTTGGTTGCTGATTGGCTGTTTTCAATTTGGACGAAGGAAAATTAAGAAGAGTTAGTTTGTGAATTAGCCCTTAGAACCAGATGCTATCAAATGCTTTCTCGATATCAAGGAAGCATCCCACAGCAACCTGGTAGCTGCTAAGAGTCCTTACGACGTTCTTTTGAAACCTCAAGATCAGATGAAGGGTGGAGTGGTTCTCCCGGAACCCGAACTGCATATTTGGGATGATGTTGTTGTGATTGCAGAATGCATTTACTCTCCGGAGAGTTATTACCTACAGGATTTTGTTTGTGTTGTTCAAAAGTTAGATAGGACGATATCTAGAGACAGTACTTTTATCAACTTTCTTGGGGATTGGCACGATTGCTGTCTTCCAACTCTTTGTTAAATAGCAGTTGTTGATGCAGTTGTTGAATATGATTGCCAAGAATAGCATCAGGACTTGGCCAAACTCAACCCACTATAAAATGTATTGAATTAGCTGCACTAAGTGTATGTTTGTTCTAAAAATATCATCATCATGAATTTAGGACGGCTGCTGTTGCTGCTGGGTATTGTTGTTGCTTGACTGGTACATATATGGTTTGGGTAAAGGTTTTGTAATTTTGTAACAAAATAAATGGGCTAAGAAGAAGTATTTCTGTGTTTAAGTTACTCGACCCCTACTCACAGTCGAAAAATGTATATGTGTATGGATAGCATTTAAATTTTAAGCAAAAAGCCTTCCGTTTTAAAGTTCCACTGTTTGGAAAATTCGATTATAAATCCGGCAGTGAAAGTAAAAAGAAGTAAGTTTCCAAACCTTAAGATTTCGTTCAGTATTAAGTCCTAACTTCTGAAATAATAAATACGATTTAAAACCATATCGACATACAGCCACGGCCAAAGTATGACGCAAACCTAAAAACTGATAAAATTTCAAAAAGGAGGTAAGATGAAAAGAAACGAAGTGTGTAGAAAAATAAGAAACTAATTTTTATATAAGAAAAATAAATTTTTTCTTGTTGCTATCATTTTTTTCTAAGACTTTTGCTATTTTTAGACACTGGTCCAACCAGTTTCAGTTCAAACAAACTTCTGTCCAATTTGTTTAAAGATATTTGATCATCTCTTTGGATGTTGCAGGGTGCTTTTGGGTCTTACGTCTTAAAATTCTCGAATGCTGCTGTACTTCTTAACTGCTTGCTGTACTACTTAACTTCGGAGAATAGAAACAAAATTTTCAAGTGCCTAATACTTTTGGACAAGGCTGAAAATATATTAATCTTGAACCACTGAAATCAAAATTTGATTTCAAGTTTGCCTTCTCACGAATTTTTTCATTCCACTAGCAAAATAAATTCGCTGCATTCTATTTTATCAAAAAGAACCTAACTTGTCCCATATATTCAACAAATCTACACTTCCGAAGATATTTTTGCTTTAGATTAATAATTAAAGGCGTCTGAAATATCCTGTTTCACAGTCTGGCAAAATAAAAACCACACAACTGAATGAACGAACTCGAACTTGCGTGCAAATGACATAGAAAAAAACCTTATAGCCATAAGGGAAAGTGAAAGTCAACCATTAACGCTTAGATTTAGCTCATTTGCTTACATTGTAACTGTGAGGGACTCAGAGTATAGCGAAAGCATAGGTAATTGACTTCACCTCAAGTCGCGGAGAGAAAGAGAGAGGGAGGGTGCTAAAAGGATTAAGTGTTTCATTTTCTTAGCCATTATCGATAGAATGTGTTACTATCGTAAGACAGATATTCATGCTAGTGTCAACAAAACAAATACATACCACTCACACATTATTAGAAGTATATTATGTAAATGTTGTTGTTGACACTTGGGAAAGAAAATGTGGTGAACAAAAAATGAACTGTGATGCAGACTCAGGAAGAACATTTTCATTTATTGTTGTTTTTTTTTATTTTTGGTATTTCATACTCTCATGTTCTCATATATAAATTATCCTTTTTCCAGAATGAATAGAAAACTCATTTCCTTTGGCTTTCGTTATTACGGGTAGTTTTAATCCACTTCAAGGCCAACTACAATCTACAACCATATTTGCTTCTCAATCATAGCTCAAGTATCTATCCACACAAGAATCCTGAAACTTCATCATTTTTCATTTTAAAGTACCAAACTGGCAAAAGATAGGTACCTATCCGTCCACGTTGTAGGAAGCATTTATGCGAACCCAAAACATGAGCACTATGGCACCCTACTTGATCTTAAAAAGCTTCTTTTTTGTGTTATTGTTAGTGTGCCGAGAAGTAGAGTACATAAATCGAGACTTATTTTCATCTAGAGCCAAAAAATAAGGAAAGAATTATAATATCCTATTCATTTTGTATAACAGTGTTTCTCAAGGGATCTATTTAATCTACTCAGATGGTGTGAGAGTGAGTGTTTGTGTTTGTGTTTAGGACACCGACATTGGCTACATAAAGTATATCTACTTGCTCTGTATGAAGGAAAACCAAAGATGAAATTTAAACCATGAACATGACATCCTTCGAGACACGATAACACACTTTGTGCTGGACGACCGAAAAACTATTTATTGTTGAACTTCCGGTGGGTGTTGTTGTTGGATTATGGATTCCCCGTTCTAGATTTTTTTTTGTCTTTTCGTGTTTGAGACCATTTAAAACTTCGTTTTTTGTTTTGGACTAGTTAGAGTGGTGAAAACCACATTGTTTTGTCACGAGCACGAGCATACTTTTAAAGTCCATGTATCATGTCTTTTGGACAGCCGGAAGTTGGAAATAATAAACTCCACTCTTAGTTTAGATGGCTGAGTGTGAAAACAGAGTTTATGCTGCTAATTTTGATGATGTCTGATATACGAAACAAAAAACTAAGAAAACGAAATTGTGGAGTGTATTTCCTAGGAAGGACGTCTAACAGGGAAAGTCGAAGTATATGAAATGAACTTGGTTTGAATCAGAGAACTTAGTCCAAATGGTTTTTTTTTTTTTTTTGCATCTCAGAGACTAAGTCGCACGAAGCTTAGAGCAAGCTCATTTGTACGTACTTATCTACGCTCTTCATCATAAATGCAAGTGTTAGAGGTTAGAAAACAGCAACACCAGCACAAAACGAACGTATAGAAAATATATATATGAGAAAAAAAAAATAAATACAAATAGTGACATACAATATAGAACACCTAACATGAAAAACAATAATAATTAATTAAACAAAACTACTAAAAATAAAACAAAGTATAAACTACGAATATTTTGAAAAACAATAAACTAAGAAACATTGAACAAAAATCATGCATGTGGAGCACTGGTTTTAAATTTTTGTTTTAAACTAGATTTATTAATGTTGAAATCTAAAAGTAGGGAGTTAGAATTATATAATCTACTCATGCGTGATAGCGGCTCATTCATGCCGTAATTGGTTCTATGATGGGGGCAATGAATCAACTCCAAATTACGCAAGTGGTGAGATCCTCCGCGGTAGTTAAAACCTATGGACGAGAGCAAGTAAGGAGCATCTATAAAGCCAGTCAAAAGCTGATGGAAAAATACTAGGTCGTTGTTGATACGTCTTTGACTAAGGGTTTGCAATTGCAAAAGTTTGATTCGATGTTCATAAGGAGGTAGATTGAATGGATCTTCCCAAGGAAGACCCTTCAAAGCAAAACGTATAAATTTATGTTGCACAGCCTCGATACGATGTTTATGAATTTCATATAGGGGAGACCAAACTTGTGAGGCGTACTCGAGATGAGGACGAACATAACAGTTATACAAAGATAATGTTACATAAGGATCATCAAATTCTTTTGACCACCTTTTTATGAAACCTAGCATAGAATTTGCTTTCCTTACTATTGAGCTTATATGCTCATTAAATTCAAGGTTAATATTGAAGTAAACACCTAGGTCACGAAAACTTGAGACATTACATAATGAATGACCAGACATTAAGTATATAGCATTGCTAGGTTCACGTTTTTTCGAGAATGTCATTGTTTGGCACTTCGAAGGGTTAAGACTAAGACCATTCTTTTCACACCATGTTCCAAAGCTATCGATATCTTTTTGAAGAAGTACGCGATCAGTAGTATTTTGAATGGATTTAAAAATTTTCATATCATCTGCGAAAATCAGAATTTCACTATACGAAATGCATGAAACAACGTCATTGATTGCGATAATGAAAAGCAAAGGCCCAAGGTGACTGCCTTGGGGTACACCCGACAGAGCATTGAAGGGACTGGAAAAGCTGTTACGAAATTTTACTTGGTACGTTCTATTTTCGAGATAAGAGCAAATCCATGCAATAAATATTTTTGGAAATCCAAAAGCTTTGAGCTTATATAATATTACATCATGAGAAAGTTGATCGAATGCTTTGGAAAAATCAGTGTAAATACAGTCGAGCTCATACCCATTTTCAAGGGCATTAGAACATATGTGAAGAAAAGAAAGAAGGTTTGTTACCGTTGATCTTTTCTGCATAAAGCCATGCTGCTGTCTGCAAATAATATTTTTTGTAAAAAATGAGAGGCTGTCACAAACAACCTGTTCAAAGAGTTTGGGGATGCAAGATAGTTGTTGTGCTATGTAGGAAAATTGATCTATCACTTGAAGATTTTGAAATATGAATGAAGCTATGTAAGTGCTCTTGGCTTCTGAAAGTAGTCACGAGCCTGGATCAATTCTTTGCCCCGAATTGAAATCACCACATCAAACCTATCAAAAATGTGTTGCCTTATTTAAAATCTTTAGAAAAAGATTATCTACATGGACCTGAAAATGGTGGGAAGGGCACGTTATGTTGGAAGTGGGAGATAACGGGTAAGAGGGAAGGGGGGAGGAGATTATTGGTAACTGGGTGATTGGATTAGAGGAACCTCACTGAAGGACTTGAAGCCCCAAATGTAGGCTTTTGGATGCTGTTCAGCGGCTCATTTGATATGTCGTCCAGTTCATCGAAAAACTATCCTCAGAAGCATTTTTTCTTAATGTTGGCCAAGCTTGGGCACCCACTGAGGAGGTAGTATGATCCTTTCTCTGCTTCTTCGTCTTGGCATCTTCTATATAAGTCGGATAAACTAATATGTTCATTCTCCAACTAGCAATTTATAGAACACGTCAATTGTGTTTGCTATACCTCCTCCAATCTCAGATGTCAATAATAAATTCGATTTACAGAACCAACAGAGGACTTCAGCAGTCAAAATGCAAAAACTCCTAAATGAACTTCTCCAAACTATTTAAGGTCGTTCAGGTTCAGTGGGGTAGGTTATTGAAATAGAGATGATGGCGGATGAGATTCAGTCAATCAGCCAACTCTCTCTCAAAACCCTGCAGCAGTTTACTGACACCTGATTTGACGGCCCTTTATGCCCAGGGGAATTGCAAAAGGACCGGGCCCAGCAGGGTGGCACAACAGAGCGAGGAGTAACGAGGATGAGTGTAGATTTCAAAACCATGAGTTGGGAGGGATGGAGGGGAACTAGATTTTTCAGCCGATTCCGAACGGCTTATCGAGAAAGCGCTTTTCATTGCAATGAATCTACTAACAAAGGACTTGCCAATTACCCACGAAAGGTGATACCCGTGGAAAAGCATTTTTTAGTTTCTGTTAGGATTCGAACAACGGCCCTCCCGCACAACGGGCAGAGCTAACCACTACGCCGCACCGCCGTGGGCACCAAATAGTAATAACCCTAGCAAACTAAGAAGATCTGCACGCTACGTCATTTTAACGATTTTTAGCTATATACTCTAAGACTGTTGCAAGGCATATAACCTGCACCTAAGTCCGATGGAGTGGTCATAAATAACATAAAATATGGCGACATCTACAATGGCGACTGCTACAAACAACAGAAACATCATTAATTTTAGTGCGGATTTGTCATTAGACGAAGATCCAGGGATAAGGTTATCTGCTAGAATTCAAACAAAGTGTGCCTTATGCCAATCCGCATAAGGCTCAATTCACGAGAAGAAGACTGTTCCTACGAGCTCCTCGAAAAATATATGTGTGCAATGCCACAGACATGGCTGACTTTGACGCAAAACAAGGGAATGGGGACGTCCTTGGAACCACAATCGGCACGTATGACAAAACTTGTAAGACTCAGCATAATTTATTTTCTCCATTGATCAGCAACACACGTTTCCCTTACCTCAAAATATATAAACTCCTTCCAGACTCGCAGATGAAACCAACGTCCAACAAATTAAGCTTGAACTCAGGCCTGCAAGGCCCAGCAAGGAAATATTGCGATAGAATCGTGGTCTACTGAGGAGCTGGAAACATCACTATACTGCAGACTGCTTAGAAGCGATAAGAAGTGACGTTTTCCGCTGTCAGACGGAGTGCTGCATTCAACTTCGACGTTGAACAGGAATACCGTTCTCCCGACCCAAGAAGTTAAGCTTACCATATGATATACAAAATACATATAAGTAAAAATCAAATAGAACTTTAGGTGCAGGTATAGCCATCGACGACGAGCTTTTCAAGGCAACTGGAGATCAGTTCGAAAGAAGCATGAACCAGCTGATCTGCATGATATGATCGGAAGAAAGCATGCCCGATGAATGGTGCCGATCCTAACAAAGGGAGACCCTCACAATTGCACTCCAATTTTAGATATCTCTCTAACATCTACGTAGAAGATCTTGACTGCTGTATAATATGTGAACATCTGAAATGTGTTTTAGACCAGAAAATTTCAAATTCCCATTTTACGTCAGGTCTGAGAACAAAAAAAACCGTTAAGACAATATCGGTATACACCATCTTCAAATATATTTCAAGGACGCCTTTAACATCAATTACAGAGACGAACTGTACAGAGCTTTGTCTGGTTCTGGCATCCTTGCAAAACTCGATCGACCAATTTAGGATCATTTAGGAGAACTCACGCTGCTCCCTCAAGTTCGGTACAGAACTCACAGAAACCTTTGAAATCGGAAGGCTTTGGATAAGGCGACAGCCATTCACATGATTTCCTCAACATCATACTAAAAATATTGTACAAAACTCAGACAGTAAGAAGTACCCGTGGTGTCATGGATACTTTCGTGAGTATTGAAAAAAAGAACGAAAAAATGTATTGGTTAATAAGGGAAAAATGAGGTATGTACGTCATCAAACAAGAACACAAGGACCGTGAACATCGACTTATTCAATAAAAGTCACAATACGTCGTGGAAGCGTGGAATTTATAGAAAGCGAACGAGGAAACCCTTTGACAATTCGAAAGAAAAGTACCCCGAATTTTCTTCGGTGGAAAAGAAAATTCAACAACGAATTGTGCGAGCTGTGCACCGACATGGGCATAACTAGAAAAGTACCCATCGCGAAAAAAAAGTAATTACATATTGTGGGTAGTTGACAGTTGTCATGCGTTCATTTTATTGAGTAAAGGACATAGCTACACTTAGTTATTTAAGATTTATTTTCATTAACAAAAGATCCACTCTGATATTCAAGTTCTCTTTCAGTTATTGCGAAAAGTCATGCAGAACAATGGTTATCCATTAAATCAATCCACAAGTTCAATCCACTCAAATTCCATTACGAATTCGAGGCCTTTTTCAATCAGTTCTTTCAACGTAAATCCCCCATTGTTCGTGAACACATTCCGCATGCCACATTCTCAAATAATGGAAAAGCCAAACAAACACCCCATAATAATAATCAACCAAGTTAACTGCAATCTGGAAATTGATAATAAAGCTCCCTCCAAGTACACACAGAACACAAAACGTTAACGCAACAATTCACAGCATTTTCAGGCGTGTTCCTTTTATCATCCCCAACCCAAACGACCCAGATTTTTTTTTTTTTTTTTGAAAAAAGACAAGAACACAAATATCTGTACTGATCTTGACAACGGGCGTAATATATTTTCTCAATCTTTAGAGCAAACGATTCAAGCAGGGGATCTAATACTTATTGTTTGTTTGCTTTTTTTTTCTTTTTTTTCCTGCAATGGTACAATTTACCTTTCAGATAAAAAGCAAGAAAAGAGAACACAAATGCCTTTCATTTGGAAATCCACCATAGAAACCACTCGCCCACCCACACTCTCCTGGTTCTTGGCTTTGGCTGTAGGCTTAACGAAAAACGAGAAGGAGGGTAAGGGAGGCATTTAATTTTTCTTTTCAAGGGCAACAGCAGAAAAAAAGAGTGTGTGCCTATCAAGAAAGGTTACCATTCCTTCAAAGAAAATAAAAATGAAAGAAGAAAAGAATTTTGCAAAAAGAACAAGTGGCATGTTGAAGGAGATACAAATGGTGGTACCAAAAGGAAGTAAAAAGAGTCTCCAGGGAACATTTAAATGAGAGAAGTATGAGAAGTAAGGGTGATTACTAAAATTGACACAGACGACGCGGCTTTTTCTTTCGTATGTACTTTCAGTCTCAGTCTTCGTCTTGTATTTGGGATCATTGTTATAGCTTTTATGGGACTTTTTTTATAACTTTCCCAGAGGCAGAAATGCCAGTTCAAAAAGTTGAAGACTTAAGAAGTCTGTCTCTGTGTGAAATAAGTGGATAATTGTTTGCATAAGCCTTAGTTCTCCTTAAACACCTGTGAAAATAGTATTCAAAAGTGATTTTGCACTTAAATGTTTCTACATATGTACGAAACACTCGTCTCTCTTTTAAAGCTCAAGAAGAATACTTAACGCAAAACTTTGTAGACTCCTACAAAGTTTTGCGTAAATTACTCATTTTGAGATGTTTTATGTTTTAGTTTTTTTGCACTAATTTTTGCACTTGATATAAATGTTGTACCCACCACAATACTACACTGTTTAGTGTCAATACGCAGCTTAGTGAAAAGACACTAAGCACTATGTCCAGAAAAAGGTATATCTGTACTGTAGTAATTCAGTAGTCACTCATGATTGATGAATGATTTTTACAAAATTATTCAAGCCTAGTCTATTTACAAACATGGCCAACTAGCTTCTCACCCTAGAGAATGTAATCATAATCACGCAATATTGAGCTATTTGTTGACGCTGGTTTATAATTTACAGTGCACTTCACTTGATTAGACGCATAATTTTTTTTTTACATAAACCTAATTTTTTTGTAAGTGTGAGTATTAATTTATCAAACAATTGCATTTATTTGAAGCTTATTAAATTCTTAACAAAATAACACTAACAAGTCGAAGGCGAGTGGAAGTAAACGGATATTTTTTCTCTCTTTTGTCTATGCACCAAGAAAAAGTACACTTGTTTTTTTTGTTCACATGGTTAAACGCACCTGTAAAACTAGTTAGTTGGTCGTTGATCGCGACTCGCGATCTGTTACGTGGATTAGAGTTAGCTGCAAAGTTTAAGCAATAAAAAAGTGTTTGCCACAGATTTCAGACCAAAATGTTGGATAAAAGGTTTTTAACTGCAGAAGAAAAAGGGAAAATTGACGTGTTGCAATCTGAAGAGTTTTCAATGAGAAGTATTGCAAAAAAAGCCAAAGTGACATAGTAGTGAGGAATTTTATTAAAAACAGTGATTCATACGATAAAAACTGAAAAGGAAGGACAAAAACGGCTTTAACTCCTCAGGATAAGAGAAAATTTTCAAAAACTACATCAAATTTAGCTCTCTCCACCAGCAAAATAAAAGAAAAAGCGGGGTAACAGCCAGCACATTAACTGTCATCAACAATTAAAAAAAGCAAAAACAAAAAAGCTTCCACTAAACGCCATAAGGCTATGTCCTAATTGGAGTTGCATCGCCCGATTGAACGATGAACCACAATGAGTGTCCTAATACCAGTCGCAAGATGCTCGTAAGATCGCGCGACCAATTATAAAAAAAAAACAGAAACGTCAAATAAAATATAATTAAAGCCGGTTGAGATTTGGCAAGTTCCACCACTTGTATACACAGATCTGCGAAGCCAACAAGATATTTTTACCAATACACATTACATACACAAAATGGGATTCACATAAATTTCACTACTTAAATTGTCTTCGAATTCCATTTTCCCTTGCTATTAATTTGCTAAGAGCAACGCGACGAAAATCAAATTGGCTGATTTGAAGCAACCAGACTACTTTTCGCAGCGGCCGGCGCGGCGGTCGCATGAGTATAAAAAAAAAATGAATATGAAAAGCTGCAATGATAAAGCTTGAACGATCATGAAACAAACATTTGCGAACGTGATACCCCATCGCGGGATCGCTTTCCTGTGTTAATAAGGACACACAATAGGGTTATTGCTGTTTGATATTTTGATCGTTCGATGCAGCGCCTGTCGTTCGTTGTTCGGTCGCGCGATGTCTGCCATTGCCATTAGGACATTGGGTAAGTGCCTGTCCAGACGGGTTATGCTGTTAACCTTATGCTGTTAACACCTAGTGTCCAGACGTTGTTATAATTCCTCACACAAATTCTCCATTTTGTGTTGGAAATTGTATTGAAAAAAGCATAACGTTATGAGCATAACCCGTCTGGACACGCCAAGTGTACTGCTTAGGCAGATAAATCAAATTTCATTTTGCGCATCCAGCTTCTTTCTTCCTCACCCCTTTTGCCCAGAAACGACCGATATAACGTTATTGGAATAACACGTGTGGACAGGGACTAAGAGAGAACAGTGGTTGGAGTGTGCACGCGTTCTCATGACCTGGGATACCAACTTTGAAAATGAGCTAAATTGGTAAAATGTGATTTTTTTTGTGCAGTACGCTGCTGCTGTGCGAATTTTTTAAATTCTCCACACTTTTTCGTCCATCATTTTTCTTCCGGGACAATAAATTTGTGAATTCGTTTTATTTTAAGAATAGCTAGTTTAAATTGTAAAGAAAATACATAGTTACATAGATGTTTTTCCGTTTTCAAATGATGAATTTTTATATTTCAAAGCTGTTTGCGGTAGCAATCTGGCTTCCGATATTCGATAGGTTCTCGAAGGCCAATGGACTTCTACAGATTTAAAAAATAAGTACATAATTTGTATAATATATGCATACTGCAATGAGCAAATTATTGTGGAAAAATGTAAATCTTCTCCATAATTCATTTTCTGATGAAAATATATTTATTTCTGTATTCTCTATTGCTTCTGGTGTCTCCTATTCTTACTTGATATTGAGCGCATTCATAAAAAATGCTATTCCCTTTCCACATAATATGACTTTTCTCGGCTTCTGATTGAAAAAACGTTAGGTTTTTCAATTGACAATCATCTGCTGCTAGCAGATCAGCAACTCAGTTTTTCAGTCAAGAAAAGTTGGCTGAAAAATTTAATTTAGTTTTTTGAGCTGTCATATCAGAGTAAATATAGCCTACATGACAATTGAACTTTGCTTGGTATTTTGTCGAACCATTTATTAGCGAGCTGTGGCATTAAATTTAACTCTTAGTTATTTATCGGTAATTTGTTGTACCAGCAGAAGTTATAAATAAAAAACCTGACAATAGAAGTATTTTTTAAAGAAAATTGTATGTTAAGTTTTTTTCTTAATTTTTTCTTATTATGGTTATTTGCATATTGCTAAACACAAAAATTGAAAAATAAAGCGTTAGACTCTAGTTAGTTGAATTTTGAGCCAAGTTGAAGAAATTTTTTAAATCTCATCTACTTACACTAGATCTCTCCTCGCAGAATTTAAAGGTGATAACCAATACCATTTAAATCTGACATTAAATTTACATGAACATTCAACGCAAAACTGAATAAGATTTTTAGTTAATCTTACAGTTACTTTGCCCAAAACGTCGTCAAATTCTCCGACTTGCAGACTGATGACTCCGCTAACGAGGTTTCGCTCAGCGAGGATGACCTTCTTAGGCCAAACTCTGAGAGCGAAACAGACGACGACCTCAACCAGACCGTGGTGGAGGTTAGTCTACTTAGTTGTTCCCAAGATGGTGCAGCTAACTCAGATTAACCTCCAACACTCCAAGCAGGCTTCGGCCTCCCTTCTTCTCCGTCTAAACAAGAGGGGGGAAGATATTGTCCTTATCCAAGAGCCTTGGATCATCAAGTCCATCGTTCGAGGACTAAGGACTCCTGGATATACTCTACTGTATATGAAGGACAAAGGTGAACCCAGATCCTGCATATTGGTAAGAAGTAGCACTAATGTATTTTTACTCCCTCATTACAGCAATCGTGATGTAACCACAATAAGATACCAGACCAGTGACAACATCTACTGGCTGGTATCAGCTTACCTCGGCCATGACCATCCTGGCCCTCATCCATGCGACTTATTTAAAAGGATTGTCGCTGCAGCAAAACGGCAGAAGATCTGCCTCATCATTGGATGCGATGCTAATGCGCATCCCACAGTATGGGGTAGTACTGACATAAATGAAAGGGGTGAGTCACTTTTTGATTTTATTTTAAGTACTAACCTTATAGTAAGTAATATTGGCAATGAACCAATATTCATTACCAAAAACAGACAAGAAGTTCTAGATATCACTCTTGTCTCCGACTCGGTTCATCATAGGATTACTAATTGGAAAGTATCTACTGAACACTCCTTTGCTGATCATAGATACATTCAATTTGATCTAAATGAGGAACCTCTCAAGCAACCAGTCTTCCGAAACTATCGGAAAACTGACTGGCAAAAATATCGGGTAATTTTGAAAAAGTTTATTAAACCTGAACTTTTACAAAACCCTACAAACAAACATGATCTAGACAAAAAAATACAATGATCTTACCACTGCCCTTAACCATTCACTTCACAAATCCTGTCCTCTTATAAAAATAAGAGGAAAACGGAAGCCACTGTGGTGGAACTCGGGGCTAGAACCGCTCAGGAAGGAATGTAGAAAACTTTTCAACCGAGCTAAACAATCTAAAACTTTAATAGACTGGGACTCCTACAAGGAATCCCTCAAAACTTATAAATATCAACTGGGGAAAAATAAGAGAACTTCCTGGAGAAACTTCTGTGGAAAATAGAAGATACTTCAGAAGCTTCTAGACTAAGAAAAATCCTCTCAAAGAGTCCGACCATGCCTAGCAGTTTGAAAACCGCTGACGGCTGGACAGAATCCTGCGAAGAAACGCTCAATTTGCTTCTGGACACTCACTTTCCAGGAAGCTCTAAGAACTTATGCAACTATGATTCCACAGAACCAGGTAGCATAATAACAAACAACCACGATCTGATTACAAGGGAAAAATTAGTTTGGGCCATTAACAGCTTTGACCCATACAAATCCCCTGGACCTGATGGTATAATTCCAGCCGAACTTCAAAAGGCCGCGGACATTATTATCCCTGTCCTTGAAGTAATTCTCATCGGCTGTACCACCTTGAACTATATCCCCACTCAGTGGAGAGAAGTCAAGGTTGTGTTTATACCTAAGGCTGGGAAATCATCCCACGTAAACCCAAAAGATCTCCAATAAGTCTATCATCTTTCCTTCTTAAAACTTTAGAACGACTGATTGATATCCACCTGCGTACAGCTATAGCTCCAAAATTGATATCTACAGCACAACACGCTTACTGCAAGGGAAAATCTGTAGAAACGGCCCTACACACCCTGGTACGTACTATAGAATATTCCCTCCATCACAAAGAATTCACTCTGGCCGCCTTCCTCGACATAGAGGGCGCCTTCAACAACGTCAGCAACTCTGCAATTACAAAGGCACTGACGAAGCTCAAAGTAGATGATTCCATAGTGGAGTTGATAAATCTAATGCTAAAAAGCAGGAGAATCAACTCTACTCTAGGAAACTTCTCTGCAAAGAGATCTGTCAGTAGAGGAACACCGCAAGGCGGAGTCCTATCCCCTCTTCTATGGAATATAGTAGTCAATAAACTTCTAGTTGACTTAGAAGCTGAGGGATTCAAAGTGATTGCATATGCAGATGACTTCTCCATTAAGGTGTCCGGCAAACATGCTCCTTACGGACCTGATGCAGACCGCTCTAAATAAACTTGTAAAATGGGCGGGAAGATGTGATCTAGGGGTCAACCCTCAGAAAACTGAACTCGTTCTCTTCACCAGGAAATATAAAATTCCTCAACTAATAACTCCATCAATAAATGGAATCTCACTTGTACTTTCAAACGAAGCCAAATATCTAGGTATAATCCTAGACAAAAAGCTAAATTGGAAAGCCAATATACAGGAAAGAATCAGGAAATCCACCGTGGCCTTATTTTCCTGCAAAAAAGCCATTGGTAACAAATGGGGTTTCTCCCCCCAAATCACCCACTGGCTCTACACCGCGGTCATCAGACCAATACTCACATACGGAGTAGTGGTATGGTGGACCGCTCTTGATAAAAGTACCTACTGCGACAATTTAAGCAAGGTCCAACGAACAGCCTGTCTGTGTATAAGCGGAGCACTGAGATCAACACCCTCAGCTGCACTAAATACACTCCTCAACCTCACACCACTAGATATCTTCAGCAAACAAATGGCCGCCAGTGCAGCCACTCGTATGAGAGCTATCTCCCAATGGACCGATAACAACATCGGTCACGTTGCAATCCTGAATTTATTCGGATCAATCCCCTGTCACTCCGACTACACCATCCTCCAATTGGTTTTTGATAATAAGTTCCAAGTCTCAATCCCACCGAGAACGACCTGGGACGACGAAGAATTTTTGAGAGATGATTCAATTCATTTCTATACAGATGGTTCAAAAACCGAAGAAGGGGTAGGCTGTGGTGTGTACTCAAACCGACTTAAAGTAAGTCTCTCGTTCCGCCTTCCAAACCATTGTAGCGTGTTCCAAGCGGAAATTCTGGCGATCAAAGAGGTCCTATCATGGCTAAGAGAAAACGTGATATCCTCAACGAATATCCGGATTTTCTCAGATAGTCAAGCAGCCCTCAAATCGCTCGGCGCTGTTTCTACGAACTCAGTAACCGCCCTTAACTGTCGCCTATCTCTTAGGGAGATGGCTGAACAGTTCAATATTCACCTTATTTGGGTGCCAGGGCACAGAGATATCGTGGGTAACTGCACAGCCGATGAACTCGCCAGAGAAGGAACCGTTCTACCGATCTCAACCAGCAGGTTGAATATTGGTATACCAATCGCTACATGTAAACTTATGCTAAAGCAAGAGGCAATGGATAGAACAAATCATAGGTGGTACAATATCACCACGTGCGTGGCCAAAACGCACAAGACATTTGTTATCAATTGCCAGATTGCAAGTTAGCTCCGTAATAAATGTCATCACCGGACATTGTCTGATAGGAAGACACGCCATAAGACTTGGCGTTCCCTCAAATGACTTCTGCAGAAGTGTCTTAGATGAGGAGGAGGAGGAGACAATCCCACACCTCCTCTGCTCATGTCCTGCACTCTCTTTTAAAAGAAAGCGGTATCTAGGAAAATATTTTCTTGATGATCCAAGCGATCTGGCACACACAGATCCCCTGCATATCCTTCGCTTTATTAAAAGCTCCAAATGGTTTTGTTAAGTGAGGTACTCCCTCGCATAATACCTATGGTATCACAATGGACCTAATATTGGTCTAAGTGTGTCAGTTTGTTTTCCTGACAGCCATTTAAACCTAACCTAACCTAACCTACAGTTACTTTTCCTAAACAGCTGATAACACTCTGCATAGATATTTTTCGATGTGTGTTCTTTCACGATTTCGACGTGGTTGTGGAGGCAAACGGAAAGTTCTATTTCGCATCAGCAGCGTACTGGGCTTAAATTGATATACGAGTATGTTGGGTGTTTTCGTTTACCCCTTTTTGGATGTCAATTCGGTTTTACGTAATAACTACATATATGAAAAACCAACCTTATCAGTCGTTCTCGTCAGGAACACCCATATAAAAATAAAAGTCTTGTTAGTTCAGGTCATCTAAAATTATTTTAACTTCAAATAAGAAAGCATTTGCAAAATTCTGCGAAGGATTTTGGTAATTCCGTTTACCTCTTTTAAAGTGACCAACTCGGTTTTACGTAATTACTGAATGAAAAACACTTTCAGACCTGCCTCATGACTGATTAATTATTTAACTGATCAAACCTTTCTCAATGAAAGACACACCCGTGAAAAAGTTAGGAATGATACAGCCATTAAAATACCAAGTGAGGCATTCAATGAGGGACTGTCAACAAGACATCGTTCACCATCCGGAAAAGACAAAAGGTTGATCATTTGCTATAATAGGAAGCTCAACAGGATTTGTAAACGATGGACTTATATGCTACGTTTCTAAAAAAGTAAAAAAGCGAAGACTGAATGCCGAAGTTCTTGACAAGTGGTTTTCAAACATTTTAACACGACTGGAACCAGCAGCAGCGACTGCTCGTGTGAGTGATAAGTTTTTTTTTTTTAATTCAATTTATCTAATTTTTTGTGTCTGTAAATTAATTTTATACTTAATTGCCCTTCCACTCATTTTATGTATTTTTTTACTTTCTCAATCCTGAAATCATAAATATTTATTGGCAACCCAGCCGACATTAGAAAGAGACCTATGCCACCACGGCAACTATGTGAGAGCTTTTGAATGGAGATAGCTCATTGAAATCCATAATAGTGAGAGTGAAAGGCAAATATCCTATCTTTTCTGTATTAAACATTCAAATTGAACAGAGTAAAGGAGTCTCTTAGGGTGAAAACACACCGAATCAAGCAAAAAGTTTATTAAACTACGTCTTTTATTTAAACACTCACCAAGCTAAGTAAAACAGAAATAAAACTTCAAGAAGAAAATAAAAATAACGGAATCTAAATTTTGTTTGCAAGACAAAACAGAGCAGGTAGGTATGTATCTACAACGAAACATATTTTTCTGTTTGTTTCGGTTTTCATGTTTTGTTTTGGTGTGTATTGTGCCATAAGGAAATAGGGAACTATAGTCAACAAACCTGAAGCCAATTTAGCTCACACACTATGGAGTGATACGTGACTGAATTACGTCAGTACGACACAATCACTCACGTTATCGATCAGTCTAGCAACATAATTTGATAATCTCTCATCAGCAATTGAACGGAATTAGATTTGTTACATGAACAACCGACTGAAATTGTGTAATTTAGAGCCAATTCGACGAGAAAAGTGTCCCTCATTCGATGACTGATGCCGTAATTCGGCCCCTGGTTCCAAACAGTTTTGTTGCATTTGATGTGTGTTCCTCCTATACAATGGCATATATTTCAGAAAACCACCACCGAAAAACTTCAAAACAAAAACGTTCTTTGTCTCATAAGTAACAATGGTACCTACCTACATATCTTTTTTTGCGAAAAATTATATTATCTGGTTTTGCTCGTTGGATTAGCCTTTTTTTCTTTCTGAAGAAAAAATACAGAACTTAAGAGTGGAAGTTTTTACATAAAATTTGAACTCATAATTTAGGCAGCACCTGAGTATCCCATGAAGTTTAGTTTGTTCATATGACTATTAAAGAAGGAATTGTTTGTCAATAGACAATCCACTGCTCCGAGCATCTTTATTGTTGTTGTGAGGGTTGACTGGTAGTGACTCATGGCACAGTCGTAGTTCAGTACTGTATAAATACTTCGGATGTACATTGTAGTATGAAAAGTACCCAGTACCAATAAGGTACTAAAAGTAATAGGTAGCATGAATGCTTCGCTACAAATATCGAAGAAATCCATCGGATAGTTTCAGAAAAAGTAGAAAATAAGAAAAAATTAATCGAATAAGCTCTAAAAAGCCTACAAACTCGTCAAAATATATCTACTTGAGTTACTTCAAAAAATCACACCACACACCTACGTTTGGCACTCAATTCCAACTTTATTACAAAGCCATTAACCTTCCATAACATAATTTCAGACAAAATCTAGTTATGTTTTTCTATACCCCAAACCGCGCTGGGGGCGCCCATGCGTTATACAATCATCACTTTATTTCTTCTCAAACTAAATTATTCTACCCTCTCCACCCATTCCTTATTCCAATTTAGGGTAAAAACACATCTTTCTTCTTTTCCTCACATTATTATTCACACTATTTTTCCTCCTAACATTACTCGTATAACAACAACATCAAGAGCGACGACAAAAAATAGAAAGAAAAAGAAAAAACAACAAAATGTACGTATTTACATAAGGCAACAAATATTTGCTTCAACAAAAATTTCCATAAATTCAATTCCGCTCAGGCAAATTAGATTTCAGAAAGAGCCTGAAAGCCTCAAGCCCGAAAGTCTTTCATCATCATTTGCTCCACCCTCGAATTTAAACAGTGCTTCCTTAGGCTGCAAAATTAATAGACAAAACTCCTAATAAACTTAATTCAACTTTTCATTGTATGATGGGTATGGCGCGGCGGTATGGGTAAGAACGCTTTTGTAGCTCTTGTTGGTTGGTGCCACCCAGAGGTGCGTGTTGCGTGTGAGCCTAGTTTTTTTGTTTTTGTTTTATCGTTTCGAAAAGGTTCTTGGATCCCTGCACAGGTTCATATTCATTGTGATGTGTAGTATTTTTGGATTTATAATAATTTTGTACGTGAATCTACTTGGGTACCTTTTGTAGATGAGATTTGCCATAAAATGGAAACTATGTGCGAAGCATTTCACACACGCACCTGACTCTTACGATCAATAAAGTTGGCTTAATGAAGGGAAAATATTACAGATGAGAGTTGCTTTTCAGGAGGATGAGATATGACTGACAGACAGTACATTGTATCAAAGTGAACTTATTTTTTTACATACTGTGAGACATATTATGGTAATTTCTAAGCCAGGTAGAAAATAGTAATTTAAGTGAAAATAGAAGAAAGGGTGGGTGTTGATTAGAACATTTCAAAAATTATTAAAAAGTCTCAAAAATGAAAGCACATTAGCTATTTGTAAGTTTAAGAAAAATATGTATAAATAGGAGCTTACACATTGAGGGCAGTTTGTTCTTTTTTATTAAAATGTTTTTAATAAAAATGTTTTTATCTTTATTTTGAAGTTTTCATGCGTTGATGAATAAAGGCATAGATCTTTGATCAATCAATCGTCGGATATATATGTAAACAGCGTGGGTTTTTGGGAGCATTTACCAAGGCCAACAGGGGCTAAGATGCACCACTTTCATCGATCTAAAAAAAGACAAATTCTGTGTGCTGAATAGTAACTTTTACAGAATTACGTTGTGGTTCTAAAAAAATTGGTTCATTGGCAAGTTTTTCGAGAGCCTGAAAAATTGATCTCAAAGTATGATTGAGGTTGAGAGAAGTGTGCTAGCTCTGAATCTTACTAAGTTCGGTGCTGGTCTTTTTGACAGCTGTCTTTAAGGTTAGGTTAGGTTAAAATGGCTGTCAGGAAAACAACTGACACACTTAGACCAATATTAGGTCCACTGTGATACCATAAGAATTTATGCGAGGGAGTACCTTACTTAACAACACCATTTGGAGCTTTTGATAAACCGAAAGAGATGCAGGGTATCTGTGTTCACCATCACTCTATTATCATCAAGGAAATATTTTCCTAGATGCCGTTTTCCTTTAAAAGAGAGTGCAGGACATGAGCAGAGGAGGTGTTAAATTGTCTCCTCCTCCTCCTCATCTTAAGCAACTTCTGCAGAAGTCCTTAGAGGAAACGTCTTATGGAGTGTCTTCCTATCAGACAATGTCCGGTGATGACATTGATTACGGAGCTAAAGTGCAATCTGGTTATGGATAGCAAATGTCTTATGCGTTTTGGATCTAGTCCTGGCCACATCCGTTTTGTTGCCCCACACGTGGTGATATTGTTCCACCTCCACCATTGCCTCTCGCTTTAGCATAAGTATGTAGCGATTGGTATACCAATATTCAACCTGCTGGTTGAGATCGGTAGAACGGTTCCTTTTCTGGGGAGTTCATCGGCTTTGCAGTTACCCACGATATTTCTGTGGCCCGGCACCCAAATAAGGTGAATATTTAACTGTTCAGCCATCTCCATAATAGATAGGCGACAGTTAAGGGCGGTTACTGAGTTCGTGGAAACAACGCCGAGTGATTTGAGGGCTGCTTGACTATCTGAGAAAATCCGGATATTCACTGAGGAATCACGTTTTCTTTTAGCCATGATAGGACCTCTTTGATCGCCAGAATTTCCGCTTGGAGCACGCTACAATGGTTTGAAAGGCGGAATGAGAGACTTACGTTAAGTCGGTTTGAGTGCACCCCGCTGCCTACCCCTTCTTCGGTTTTTGAAACATCTGTATAGAAATGAATTGAATCTTCTCTCAAGAATTCTTCGTCTTCCCAGGTATAGTTATCGGTGGGATTGCGACTTGGAACTTATTATCAAAAACCAATTTGGGGATGGTGTGGTCGGAGTTGTAAGGGATATATCCGAATAAATTCAGGATTGTAGCGTGACCGATGTTTTTATTGGTCCATTGGGAGATAGCTCTGATACGAATGGCTGTACTGGCGGCCATTTGTTTGCTGAAGATATCTAGTGGTGTGAGGCTAAGGAGTATGTTTAGGGCAGCCGAGGGTGTTGATCTTAGTGCTCCGCTTATAAGTACACAAACAGGCTGTTCGTTGGATCTTGCTTGGATTATCGCATTAGGAACTTTTATCAAGAGCGGTCCACCATACCACTACTCCGTATGTGAGTATTGGTCTGATGACCGCGGTGTAGAGCCAGTGGGTGATTTGGCTGTCTCTTGATTTATGCTCATTTTGGTTAGCCATTGCATTCGCACAGTGAAACATGTCCCATCCTTAATATCAAATTTTGTCGAGATCGTTAGAACCGTTTTCGAGAAAAATAAGTACTATCATAAAGGTTGTATGGCAGGTACCGTTGTTTCAAGACCTAGAGACTCAATTCGGCTGGTAACCCTATCGTACCATTAAGTCGGAAAGTCAAAGACTTTCTCATGTAATACTCCTCTGTTTGCGTCTAAAGTCGTGTAATATATTCATGAACTGCTTACGCACCGCAAAACATTAGAAGTGTACTGGATTTTTGTTCTAGTGTGCTGATTTCAATAATATCTACAACTTGTACCAAAGTAAAAATTAAATATATCTCACCAGAACCCTTTTCTTTATATATTTCTGGTGCAATTATTCTTTCAAAGATCCAAGATTTTATTGTGCCAATTTGCACTGTACATCGTAAGATCAATTTAAAGCTGAAAAAAGTGGTTAGTTAACTGTGTTACTTATTATATCCAAAGTTATTGTAATTTAAAGAAAATGTATAGCACTTGCATTGTTGATAGCTCAAGGCAAAGGGCTGCTATTGCATCTTCTGACAAAATTCATAAACCAAAAATGAATTGCGATTTTGTGGTTTTTTTGAATTTAACTTTTTTAAAAAATTAGTTTTGTAAAAACCTGAAAGTCAAGTATGTATGTTTTGAGACCTAGCTAAAAGATGTTTCGACAAGAAATTTGAACAAAATTATAGACACAGTTTTAAAATTATTAAAAAAAAATTAAATTTTTTTTCAAACTAGTCAAAATTTCAAAAATTATATTTTTCAAATGTTGATTCGCATTTTTCTTAAAAGCACCTAGGACTTCTTTAATGTAACATTTAGTCCGAATCGTCCAATCCATTAACGAGAAAGTCGGTTCTAAAAAACGGTACTATTGGAGTACCTAACATAGCAAGATTTTTGCATCATAAGAAAGACCTTTTAGAAATAATCCTCCACATACAGTTTTATAGAAATCTTTAGAGCTGTTTTCGAGAAAAATGGGTATTGCTTATCGGTTGTATGGCAGGTTCCGTTATTTCAAGACCTAGAGACTAAATTCCTCTCTGTATGCTGCCCCACAGACACTCACTGCAAAATTTGAAGACAATCGGTCAAGCGGTTCAGGCTGTAGATCCATATACGGACAGACAGACATACAGACATACAATTCATCTGTTAATAAAGTAGTTTTTATACATTCCCTACATACTCCTAAAGCAATATGCAAGTATAATACGAGTATGTCGTAAGATTCCTTTAAAAAATTATTCAGGTGGCTCGAAAGTGTCTCACTGTTCCGACCTTTCTTGTTTGTCTGGCTTCGACATTCAGACCAAACAACACCCTAAAAAAGGGATGTTGAGATTTTCGTGATTTGAAACATTTGAACCAGCTTATTCGTGACCACAAGAGTTCCATGCGGTCAACAATCTATACCAATTTCTCACTCTCTTCACAAAAAATAAATACAGGGTAAAAGAATCATCTCCTCTGGGCAAACAAGACCATCAGACAAAGTCCTTAAGGCCTAAGCGAACTGTGTGGCAATAAAGGAACCGAATTGGGATGGCCCATGGCCTAAACATGAACAATGACTTTCTCGGAGGAAACGTTAACGCATCAGATGATATGATATCTGACGTAACACTCGACACCGACGGTATAAGAAAATCATCATCCCCAAAGAGAATTCGTAGTTCGATTCGAGCTGAAAAAGAGCGATTTCCAACGCTTGCTGATTTTAGATTTTAAACTATTTTTATTTTTATCGCGGGATTGAGACATTGTAAATAAGACACTTAACGAACTTCCCACGGTAAATTTTTTAATAAAAAATAAATGCCACTCATCAAGTTTTACAATTGACAAATGGACCAATTGGGAACAGAGTTCTGTGAGCAGTTTACTTCACGTTTTGGGCGGTAGGCTGGTCGCCTAGATCGTGCGATCTTACAACTTTGGACAATTCTTATGGAGCTATATTATGACCTAGCCACAAGCCCGCTTCAATTGACGCACTGGTAGCTAATAATGCTAGAAGGGTACCTATGCCAAAATTGGACTAGGCGGATGGACCATATGAGGCGCATAGCCCAGTCAAATTAGGGTTTCACCTCGGAATGAAAGATAATAAGCTGAAAATTGGCATAGACCTTTGTTTTGTCGTTCTTAATGTTGTCTCAAAAGTCACAAGTTCAATCGTGTCCGCGTCTTAAGATATTGAAGGTCAAAGGTCACAAAAATCAGTTTTTCGTAAATATATCGATTTCTATTACTTGAATGAGATTTGCACCTGAATAAAAGTTGTAGAATATAAAATTCCCTACAATTTTTGTCTTTACTGTTTTTTCATACGATCAACCGTTTTTGCGGTAGACCGCAAAGAGTGCGCCGCGTACAGTTATATATGGCCTAATTCAAGGTCAAGCGTGAGTTACGGTTATCAGTACGTTGTATAAAGTTGATTGTTTACAAAAAAATTATAATTATCAAACAATGACCATTATTTATGTACTAATTATTAATTGTTGATATTTTATTAAAATCAGTAACTTAATTATTTATATTTAACTATTCAACTATAGTATATTATTAATTCTGGAATATATATTTTTATTGGTTTGAATTATAATAAAATTGTGAATAGAAGCTAGTTATCTTCATCTTCTTCGTCGTCTTCTTCTTGTTGTCGCTCGAAAACGTTCAATTCATTGTCATCATCCTCATTATCGGTCATATTCATCTCCAAACCCTCCAGAATTTCAGGATCGTATGCGTTTTCTTCATCGGGATTACTTGTATATTGTGCAGCGTTCAGGCAAGCTTGTCCATTGCAGTGGCCACAAGCTAAAGAACATAGTAGCCCTGATTTTCGGCATCCACAGCGGAAACCACAACCATTTTTGCAATTGCAAAATATTATATTTAGTAGCTCGGTTGGTGCTGGAGGTAATAACGTTCTTATGGGCTCCAGGATTCCATTTTCAAGCATGCAGCCCCATTCTTGAGGTTCTAAGTCATTCCCTAACCACGTTTGAATCTGGTAGTAGTCGCGATTTATATGTTGATGAGCTGCTTCACTTGTTGGTGGAAGTGTTGACAATTGTACAGGTTTATTTAGTTTCGTTAATTTAATGAATTGCGTGTAGCGAAAATGATCAATGTTGTCCTCAGATTTTGGAGCATTATATAATGCCAACAAGATGCGCACTCCATTTTCAAATAATGTTTGTACCGGGCAGTTTTCTTGTTGAAATACTTCCACCAGTTTATCGAAATTGGGAACTTTCTCCAATGATCTAGTAACAGTTTTTTTCCTTTTTTAAATAGCCCAGAAGTCGTGTCACAGCCACTTAATGCGTGTAAAAATAGAATGTGATTTTTAGTACGCGGATATTGATCAAAACTTTTGGAAGAGTATGTTTGCGTCTTAACATTGCCTCTACCAACTTTTTTAAAGAAAATTTCCTGTTGATGTGATTGAGTACGCCCAATTAAAATAACGAGCAAATCAATATCTTCTCCAATGATGACGGCAGTCTTTTGATGTTCTGATAATGCAATAGCTGTCTCGATGATGAGAACATCAGCATCATCTCTGGCTTGTTTTGTTGTGATATTAATAGTTTTTAATTTTTCGACAAGCATGTAGATAAATTTTGTTTTATTAGACCGATTTGATAAAAATTTTTCTTGGCTGATTGGCACAATCATTGTTTCGTCAAAACAAACTTCATACGATTTAGAAAGTGCAGCAGTTCTTCTTTGTTGTTCCATTGCTTTAATATTTTTACTATTGTCCGAATATCCGTCAAATACAACAACAATTTCTGAACCATAATGTGTTCGTAAATATTGAATGTATTTATCTAAAATAATGGAGAAAGTATCGTCTTTGCTCCATACGACGCGATGCAGAAGAAATCCACCGTCGATGATGTATGTTACATTATTTTCATCAAGCTCGATATCGACAGGTATCATATTGTCATATAACTTCGCTTTCGTGGTTTTTCTCATGCCATTACTATCAAATAAAGATGTCGGATACGGGCTTAGTTCATATTGAAGATATTTTTGTAGATTACTTTCAAATTTTTTGCTTACAGTTATTCTCTAGCTTACTAGTTATTATTAGTACATAAATAATGGTCATTGTTTGATAATTATAATTTTTTTGTAAACAATCAACTTTATACAACGTACTGATAACCGTAACTCACGCTTGACCTTGAATTAGGCCATATATGACTGTACGCGGCGCACTCTTTGCGGTCTACCGCAAAAACGGTTGATCGTATGAAAAAACAGTAAAGACAAAAATTGTAGGGAATTTTATATTCTACAACTTTTATTCAGGTGCAAATCTCATTCAAGTAATAGAAATCGATATATTTACGAAAACCCGATTTTTGTGACCTCAATATCTTAAGACGCGGACACGATTGAACTTGTGACTTTTGAGACAACATTAAGAACGACAAAACAAAGGTCTATGCCAATTTTCAGCTTATTATCTTTCATTCCGAGGTTGACCCCTATTTTTACCTAATTTGACTGGGGTAGCACCCACTGCCAACATTAACATGAAATAATCTTCAAGCATTAAATTATATCGGCCATGGACCTATAACGCAAAACTACAACTAATTGTAATAGAAGTGAACTATGACATGTGTAAGATATTTCTGTATCACAAAGCTTCAAGTTTGCTTGGTATACAATTGTAAGGGACAGCTTTGTGTTACAGGTCCCATACTATGGATTCAAATAAAGCTATTGCGCAGTTTTTAGTTTTTGTTTAAACCTCCGATCACTCTTTATTTCAAAAATTCTTTCAATATTAGGATGCTACACATTTCTCAGTAGGGCAAGTGGGAACAAGAAACAAGAAACTGTCAGACAATCTTCAGCTTATCGTACCGGGTATTAATATTCCTTGTTTTTTTTTTGACGCAAGGACGTAAGAATCCAGGAAGATGATATACCACGGAACGGATCAAGGTTAAAATGAAATTGGTATAGTCCTTACACGGAAAAGCTTCCTATTGGTAACGTGATGACCACTTCAATGTCTTGCAACTCAAAGCAGAGGTGAATAAAACCAAAGTTCACTACCATTTGGTAGCCAAATATATGGAGCTATCAAATATATATTATGGGGGAAATAAAATTGACGAGAGCTGAGAAGAGAATCAAACCCTACATTTGGGACCAGAGAAAAAGCGAGGAATTTAAATCAATATTCAAAGTTATCTGCGAACCACAATCAACAAAGTCCAAAATGCGGGGAGCACAGCAACATGTCACTATCCAGGCAATTTGCCTGGATAGTGACAAATCATTGCTATATCAAAGGCTAAAGTGTCAGGAACGATGAAACTTAAGAAGTGATAGTTAAGAAGAAAGCACGGTGAAAATGTCTCTCAGATAAAAGAGTTGAAGAATTTGCCATCGGAAAGGAAAACAGAAGTTTTAAGAAAGGAGCAAAGAAGAAGTGCCCCAACTGCGAAAAAGAAGCACCGAGGACATGTTTCGGAACTATGGATGAAAATTCTGACCCAACTGATGACGCAAACCGAGCTATGAAAAAAAAAAACACAAAATATCCTTGAATAAGTCGACATCCTTCTTCAAAATAGCAACTTAAAGGTGAAAAAATGCTCTTAAAATTCGATCGCCAAATTTAATTAACGATGCTCCTGGACACCTTCTTTCAAATTACTACAAAATCTTTGCATAGATGGCGGAATTCTTCTATACGTACAACGAACCCTTTCCATTCGCTGAAGGGAGCCAAAAGAAAATACTTGACATCATATTTGAAAAAGCTAATGATTAGCTTTAAAAATCCAAAATTGCAAAAATGTTTTTCGGAAGAAAATGGGAGACAACGAGCTTATATTGCTCACGATTTTCATCTCCGTTCGATCAAGTAGATGTCCCTCATTTTGAAGATCGTTGAATTGGCTTTAAGGATTTAGATTCTGAAAATCTTCGCCAAAATGTTCCACCATCTGAAATAGCAACTAAAAAACTATCCAGAATTTCAAACCGATTTCCCATCTTAAAATTAAAAAAAAAAATTAAATTAAACTACTCCGAACAAGTCAAAGATCTATTCCGAATTCCAATGGAAATAAGAAGAACAAAGGTCTTTTCGACAAGGAATACACTGGATAAGGAAAGAAAACCCTTGCAAGAAATAACAGTAAGCTACAAGATTTTTATCAGATTGTCGGCCTTCCAGCACACTTTTGCTTAACAGTAGCAAATGAAACTGACCCCAGACCAGAACTTCCCAATACAGCAGAGTGCCCAGCCGCCTGCTGCTGTTCTTTTTTGTTTTCACTCAAAAGAATCGAAAAACAATTACGCTAAAGGATGAAATACTTACCATACCAAACTTATCTGGTATTTGAAATCTCACTCGCTTCCTTTCAAAGATATGCTCCCTCGAACAGTTGCTGGGATCAACCACAAAAAGATGCACATCGCCCTTACAAAAACTGAAAATATAGTTTGTCCATGAAGTTCGGTGCTATGATGTTTTCATACATGTATAATTGCTCGATTTTTTTTAATTCACTATTCACAGCAAGTTTGCTGCTATTACAAGAAACTGCTAAGTTCTCCTTCTATAGTGTTTTTAAAGATGCCTTTTGTGATTGAACTTGGTTTTTGTCGATGTTGTCCCTTTTTTGCCAGAGACTTTAATGAGGCCCTAAGATAGCACCAGCTAGAAACTTCATTGAATACAAACTCCAGGCTAGAAAAAACTTCTTTAAACATTCTGTAATGCATCCTTTTTATTTTCTTATCTCAATTTCCATCCTCAAGGATAACAAGAAGGAACTGTGAGAGGAAAACATCCTCAATAATGCAAAAACCAACAACAAGAAGAAGAAAAAAAACAGCTGCCAAGTTTAATGCATGGAAAAGTATCTATCCTACTTGCGAAACTATTTCGACACCGGCCAACGACCGACATCGCCGACGACGCCGACGCCTTTTCGCCAGTCAAAAAGGACACCAGCTTTTGTGAGATAGAAAAATAAGGACAGAACTACGCGGATGGGTATTTCAGTGAACACCGAAAATGTATGTCGAAGCATCTTTTCAGAGGAGAATAAGAAGAGATAGTGGATATATTTTAGTCTTTAGTCTTTTTTTCTCGACACTTGAAGGATTTTCATCGAGATATTTGCTGTAAGAGGGTATGTATGGTATGGAGCATGGAAGTGATACAAAAAGGACAAAATCTAGGGCAAAAATTATGAAAAGGTTTTTCTCTTGGACGATGGCATAAATTTACCATTTCTTTTTTCGACACTGCGCGATGTTGTAAAACTAAATGAAGTTTCTGCTACAGTGGCAGAAAAAATGAGGTTTGAGGGAAGTTTTGTAGAAGTTTTACTATGAGCGCGACATGATTCCAAAGCTGATGGCGTTCAATAAAAAAATCTTGTCATAAAATTGCTAAAGTAGCAACAAGCTGATGCATCCTTCTTACGCTTCCTTGCAATTTATCTGTGATTTTTTTTTTTTCATTTTTGATTGGCAAACAGGAAGGGGTGCTGTTCCTTGTTTAAATGATGAATTGCTCCCAAATGGCAGGCATCGCAATTTCCTTCTAAGTGATGGATATCATGTCTAACATTGGTGTGGGTATATACTTTAATCTTTTACAATATCAACTCTTTTTCCTTATTCATAGTAAAAAAAACTTACGAAAATAATTAAAGGGAAGTAAAATCACTTACCGTGCACATCTTTGCCACCAACCGTGCCTCCATGGACCAAGGATGATGAATGCTGGCGTCCAAGCGATGGAACAACGAACAGCGCCAAGAAGATTTCCCACATGGCGAAGATGATGAATTGCATTTTATCGCACTGCATTTTTAAACGTGAGACAATTTATTATTTCTCCACGCGGTGTTAGACTTTTAAATGGAATACAGGGATTTGATATGATTTGAATTTCTTTTCTTTTTTCTTCTTCTTCTTCTAAGAACAGAAAAGACAACACTTTTACTCAAGAAAACACTGAACACAAATTTATATAAATTTTGTTGATATGGTTAGTTTCCTGTTTGATATGCCTATTAATTGCAAAACTGTGTCATATTTTTCTTTCGGCTTATGTAATTTTATTTTTTATTCTATTGCGTGTCTATATTACGGATCGGTTTGCTTGTTGGTGAGAATCTAAAAGAGAAAATAGAAAAATAGTGTTAAGTTGTGATTGATTTCGAAACAGACATTAAACAATTACTTCAGTTGATTTAATAGCTGCCGTACGAGATTGTAGTAGTGCAATCATAAAATTATATTAATTTAGAAGAATGAAAGTTATTAAGAAAAGATATGTTTAAAACTTGAGTTTCATCCAGAAATGACGCCAAAACAGAAACACTGATCCGAAGAGGTGAAGAATATCCTGGATCGTCTTAAGAAACCTAAGCATTTTGCAACATTTTTGACGACCTCGAATATGTGGTCATTCCAACGAAGATCATCGTTCACATACGTACCAAGTACTGTAAGCTTTTCGGTTTCTTGGATGCATAGAGCACAGGTACCATTCATGGATAATGGCAATAAGGGAATGTTAAGCTTTTGCGGCATTTAGTTTTTGAAGCGTTGAATTCTGTGAAGGTCTCAATGAGCAAGCATTCCAGTTCCCAAATGCGAAAAGCAGGGACGTGAAATTGGAAATGAGGGTTGAGCGAGTCGTCAGCAAAACAATTGAGAGGATTAGTAGTTTGAGGCAAGAGATCAATTATGGGAATAAGGAAGAGAGTCGGAGACAAAACGGAGCCCTGGGGCTCACACCAGCATTTACAAAGTGGATATCAGATTTGAAGCCATCCAACACAACTTGAAATGAACAGTGAGAAAGAGTAATTTCTAATCCAACAAAGAAGAGAGTTATCGATACCATAAGAGCGCTTGATGCCAACCTCTATCAAATGCTTTAGAAAAATCAAAGCGCAATAATCATACTTTCTCCAAAACAGTGAAAAGATTGGTTCCACTTTTTGGTGAGATAAGCTATCAAATCACCCGTAGACATTTTGCTACGAAAGCCGTACTGGCGGGCATTGAGAAGCTTATGTTCTTCAAGATATTTCACGAATTGACGGTTTATCAACGCTTCATTGACTTTGAAAAGAAGGAACGTTAGTGCAATTGGACGGTATTTGGAAGAGGATGAAGATACTCCTTTTTAGGGACGGGCTAAACAAATGCTTTAGAAAAATCAAAGCGCAATAATCATACTTTCTCCAAAACAGTGAAAAGATTGGTTCCACTTTTTAGTGAAATAAGCTATCAAATCACCCGTAGACATTTTGCTACGAAAGCCGTACTGGCGGGCATTGAGAAGCTTATGTTCTTCAAGATATTTCACGAATTGACGGTTTATCAACGCTTCATTGACTTTGAAAAGAAGGAACGTTAGTGCAATTGGACGGTATTTGGAAGAGGATGAAGATACTCCTTTTTAGGGACGGGCTAAACAAATGCTTTAGAAAAATCAAAGCGCAATAATCATACTTTCTCCAAAACAGTTAAAAGATTGGTTCCACTTTTTGGTGAAATAAGCTATCAAATCACCCGTAGACATTTTGCTACGAAAGCCGTACTGGCGGGCATTGAGAAGCTTATGTTCTTCAAGATATTTCACGAATTGACGGTTTATCAACGCTTCATTGACTTTGAAAAGAAGGAACGTTAGTGCAATTGGACGGTATTTGGAAGAGGATGAAGATACTCCAAAAGAATAGGAAAGATAGAAAGGTTTACGCAGATATTTTGTCAGCGCAGAAGAACACATCTTTAGAATAACGGCGGGGATTGAGCTACCGAATTATTAGCCCATTCTTACTGTCCATGATTCCAATCTATGCTCCAATGAGAGTATTAAGAGATAGATTTTTTCTATTCCAAACAGCGCATAGAACAAACAATGGCTGTAATGAACAGATTGTAAGATCAATTAAATCTTTTAATGAATTTTATCAATTTATAGATTTTCATATTTCAAGGGGTCAGTTAAAAATCATATTGGTTAATATCTTTGATAATAATAGATAATTAATAGCTCACATCACTAAAATATACAAATATTTTTAGTTGGAAGAAATTTTTGTTTTTAATGTAATCTGTAAGCTAAGCTTGTTGATGAAATAAAGAAATTAAGAAATTAATAAAGAGATGGTGGCGGATGAGCTCCTGGTGAGCCAACTGGTACTGATACCAGGTTATTCGCCTTTTTTTGTTCAAAAAGGATCTGGCCGCCAGTTCAGAGGTTGTGCGTAGTGTTCGCTAGACTACGTAACAAGACAGACGTAGCTTCGAAGTGGTTAAGGACTAGGAGACGCTTTAGGCAAGGCAAATAAAATCAATTGAGATCAAACGCGGAATCACTCTTGCAATCGTAATCGTAACTGTGGGTTAAATAGGCAAATGGTAATCAAACTATCTGTAGAAAAATCAAAGTAACCCTTTATAAGACCTAGATCAAACTTAAGCGGATTAGGATACCCTTGGTCGTTTCGAAAGAAAAATACTCCGATGTCTGCTGTTAACACAGAGGTTTGTTGTTCGAATCCCAACAGAGGCAAAAATGTTTTTCTACGGGTATCACCTTTCGCGAGGATTTGGCAAGTCTTCTGTTAGTAAAATCATTGCCATGAAAAGGACTTTTTCAATTAGCCGTTCGGAACCAGCATACAAATTTTGGTCCCCACCATTCCCTCACAAGGCATGGTTGTGAGAAATGCCACCCTATTTATTTATTTTATTTGAATGAAGTTTTTTGTTGTAAAAGAATTTGCTTTATCCAACAGCATATTCCAACTGTGGCATTATCATGGTGGAAAAAAGCTCGAGGATAAGAACTAAATATTCGGGCTTTTATGTCTTTGTTAATGCCTACTATATTTTTCTGTTCAATGAGAAGTAATAAGAGTAACAATACTGTTTCAACTTTCACAAACATGGTTAACCTAGTCAAAGCAATGTTTAATATTTTCTCATTACGCTCGCCACACTTAAAAGTTTGTCATGTAAATGTTCGAAGTGTTTTGTCGAAAATCGATCGGTCAAGAGTAATGTTTCACTCAAAGCAACTGGTGTAATTTGTTTATCGAGACATGGCTTATTACTGATTCTTTAAGAAAAGTTGAAGATTGCTAATTGAAAATTGAAGGCTATCGTTTAGCTATTAAGGTGTAGTAGTGATACTTGATACTCCAGGTCGACTTCCATTTGATGAATTTTAATCATTTCTATCAAGACATTGTGTGCGTGACTAAAATAGTATTTTATGTTTCGACTTGAATGTTAATGTAAAGCTACTAACTAAAAAGAATTTGTTATTGTTTTTATTTTTGACTAGAAGTTATTTTGAAATGGCTCAAAGAAATAATAAAAAAAAAAGAAATCCTTTTCGTACACAACACTGCATTTTGTGCAAATGTGAGCGATGTAGCTGGAGCAGCAAAAAGAAAGCCAAGTATCTAAATTTTCATTGCTAGATTGCACTTCCGATAAACAAATAAGAATAAACCACCCAACATCTCACAAAAGGGTGCACCTTCCGCTACTCAATGCATTCATTGACCGTACTTTATATACCACTTTCATTTGGAACAACAGTTTGTGTTCAACCATCTCATCTCGGTCAATCATCTGCCACCGTCGTCTGTCTGTCTAAATAGAGACAGCAAAATAACAGGAAGCCAAAAAAGGAGGATATCCCTCTCACAAACAAAACAACAGTTAGACTGGGTTGGAAAAAAGTTAAATTGCAACTAGCCGCAAACGACTCACAACAGAATTATTCTCTATTTCATGGCAAAAATAAATTCCAATTTAACCTTGGCCTAGACTCATTTATATTTATAAAGTCCTAATGGACCCAGCTGACAGAGGATCTCCTTTCATTTTTTATTCAACCTCCAGGAACCAACAAAAAAAAAAAACAAAAACAAAACAAAATTATATAGAAGAAGCTCTCTTTTTTAAACGAGAAAAAGGATTCCTCTTTTTATTATTTGCGGAGCTTGTTCAGCAAAACAATGAAGCAGCACATCAAAAAGAAAACAAACTGAATAAAATATCTTCTTTCAAAAGAAATATTTTTTTTTTACATCATTCACTTCAAAAACAATATCCCTGTCTACCGTCAAGAGCCTTATTAACTTTCCAATGCCGTTTTTTACTTGCAACTATAGAAGCTTTATGGCAAGTTTTGTAATATTGCAAAGAAATGTTTTCAAAAAGCAACATGACATTACAATGATAGATACAATGAAAAAAGTGGGCCCTGGAATTCTGTCTGTTCATCCCTTTAAGAATCTACAGCCAGAAACGGTTGTCGGATATCATGAAATTTGATGTTAAGGTCTGTAGGCCTTTGGGTCTAGGTTTTCAAATATCTGTACATGTCCATTGAAATTTTCATGAGAGATTTATTTTAGGTGGTTTTTCTTATCATGTTTAAAAAATTTAGATGCAGTCTAAGAACGGTTCCTACCAAAAGATGAGAAATCTTCATTTTAGTTTTGTGGGACCACTTTTTCCGTTGCGTCTCGTCGGTTGCATCCGATCCTCATGGGTCACCGCTCATGAGAATATGTGTATTTAATTGAGCTGTCAGTTGAATCCGACAGCGAACGGACGCAACGGATTCTATTGGTTGGGGCCTTTATACTTTTTAAAAGCTTTACCGCCAGTTTGAAGTCAGTGCGCTTTTAAGAGAAAGCACCTGCTCTATGTAACCTCACTCTAACTTTAAAATGAGATCATTAAACAAAAACGATTTATAATCACCACACTAACTAGTGAGTGACAAAGGCGCTTTTGAACAACCTCATTTGATTCGCGGATTGATCGGCTGTAACCGATTCCCAATTTAAGGAATTGTAATAATTATTTGGGGACATGAAGGTCGATTCTTATAATGGAAAATAATAACTATTGTTATTTAAACTTAAACTTCGAAAAATGCAAGATTCCAAAATAACAAAAATTGGTATGATGAGTTTTAGTATAGGAGAATTCGCTTCGAAAGCTTTATATTTAATATCAACGAAAACGAAAACAGTCAGCCCTATCACAGATTCCATCGTAATCGATGGAATCTGTGTTTACGTGTCTAAGTTACCTGATGTAACAATCATATAATCTATTTGGAGTGGAACGAATTTCGAAATTCATAGATTTGGAATCATCAAATCCGAGTGGAATGTAAATTTGTAGTCTTAATATACGAAAGAAGTTGTTTTTGCAGAAAAATGTGAATGATCTTGCACATTTGACGTAAAACAGCTGATTTCGAAAACCAGCATGGCGGTATTAAGTGTGGCAACTGGCAATGCTTTCTTTGATTCCATTCGGATTTCGGGAACACAAATTTTAGTAGTTCGTAACTTAGTTTTCCGTGTGGAAGTTTTCTACCATTGAATCTGTGATAGGGCTGAATATCAAGAAGTCTTTTTAAGCTATTTTGAAAAAATCGAAATTTTTGTATACTCGTAGAAATAGTATAGAATTAATCCCGAAGGTCAGCAAGACCGAGAAGCAGATTTAAAAGAGTGCGCTCGAGCTTTCGGATTTTTCTCCGAACCACGTTTTTTAGCATGGTAGTATGACATTCTCATTTCAAAACTATTGCACTTATCGATATGAACCAAACGGCATTTTACTCTTAAGATGTCTGGCTATGGCTTCAATGCAGAACCAGAAATATTCATTATTATTTAAAAAAGTTATAAGCAACTAATTAAAAGTGAATAAAGTTGTAAAAAAAATTTCAAAGTCTGCCATTTGTTTTTTTTTTTTTATTGAAAATGTTTCATTCTACTTGGCAGCAAATAAAGATTCTTCCGAAAAATCTTCCATAAAGTGGATGGGACTCTTTCGGGTCTTCTTCGATACTCTTCTCCACAGCAGTAATAGCGCCTTCAGTGCGCACTGTACTCTGTACGGCGTTAGCTTGGCGTCTCTAAGGATGCGTGGTGCGAAACCTATTCATGGTTCCTCTAATTAGATACCAACACTATACTGGGTGATTATTTCGACCAAATATTAGACGCACTGCGAGACTCATCGCTCGACCCGAATCATTATTTCGGTAGTAAATTTACACGATTTGCAAGCGTTCTTCTGGAGTAATTCTATTTTAAAACGGCAAACCAAACTGAGCATAAATCAAGTGACAATCTTGTCAAAAAGACCAACTCCGAAAAAAGGATCGCACGTCTAAAAAAACATCCTCTTCACAGTAGAGGATCGGATACTAAAACTTCTTGATACCTATATTGAAAAATTAAAACGATACTTAGAAAAACGAAAACCATGTATTCACAGCCTGAAGATTTTGATATTGTGTCTACTTAGCACACAATCGCAAGTTCGTGCGACTAAGTCGTGCCCTTTTTTCAACTTTTTTTAACTTACTTCAACAAAAGTAATAGATATATATCGTTTGACCCCTGAATTGATAGGCTTATTATGTGCAAACTCATGTGCTATAGTATCTTTTGAACATCAGAATTATAACCTGACATTTGGTAATTTACTCGAAAGAAAAAAAAATCGTATATGTATTCGCTCTTCAACGATTTACTGATGGATTATTGGATGAATTGTGAAACATGAGCGGAGGCTCAACATATTTTGTCTCAGAAGGATTCATTGGTAAGACAATTTTTATGTTTCCTTACAATGAAATGATATTTCTGACTGGAAATACGATTTTTCATTTGTAATGGCAAACAGTTTGAGTTGTTTATGGTTGGCTGAAAGAAGACAAAAACCGTGGAATGGAATATGTACTACCATTACTCTTTTGGTTTTGTTCAGTGAAATATGAGAATGGTTGTAGATGAATAGTAAAATTCCAAAGGCTTTGATATACATATTTTATTGGCAGTTTGTTGTTATGAAGGTGGGCGTTAACATGGAATATTGGGCTGGCTGCAGATGTACGTATATATTATGTGCGCAAAGAGGATTACAAACACTGGTGTGATAACTTGCTATGGATTAGAGGAGTGCTGCTTGTGCATGAGTTTTATTGTGTTGTATTCACGATGAAAGACTGTTGTATTATTGTTTATTTTCTTAGTCACGTAAATTTTATCATATAGACTAAATAATCATTTATAAAGGACATAAACACGTCTAAGGGTAAGCTGCGAAGGTATCAAACAACATATTTTATTCATATTTATGAGCCTTGAAACTGGCTGTGCTTTGCTTTAAATTTTGTTAGCCCAAGGAGTGATATAAATCAAATGTATACTACAGGGCCACAGAGTCCTACCTATATTATTTATTAATGAAATATGAGTAGATTGGCTAGTTACCTACATGCCCGAAAAAATTACAATTTTATTATGACAAAGTCTTTTGAAGAAACAATTGGGAGTGATCGAAGATTTTTATATAAAACAAACGTACCCGACAGATCTTCATAATATTTCAAGCGATTGGGATAGTAAGCAAAGTATGAAATCAAAGACAAATAATACAAAAATTTCATTATTCTTTACTTTGAAACAACATTATTTTATTTATTTTTCTAAAATCAATTCGTGCCCGTGGCGTAATGGTTAGAATGTCTGCCTGTTACGCGTATCATCTTTCGCGAGCATTTGGCAGGTCCTCCTCCTTCATTGCCATGAAAAGCGCTTCTTCATTTAGCCATTCGGAACTGGCAGAAAATTGTAGACCCACTCCATTCCCTCACAAAGCATGGGGCTAGGCCCCAGGGCTCCCCGCTCTGTTTCGCCACCCCATATACCAATATGTAATTCGTCATAATCAACAATAAATGTGTTTTTCTGGCAAGGCTGTCCTCTATGTTTGAGGGTTTGCATAAGGCCCTTTCAAGGGAAAAGTCACACACTACCATGGCCTTGAAATACGCTGACGGCAGCTTCACAGAAAATGAAGTGCAAAGATCTCTTCTCCTGCTTAACACTCACTTCTCTGGAAGCATACTAACAACAGGACACGAAAGACCTACACCTGTGCAAAGTACTGATAAGCAAGACTGGAAGATGGTAACGATAGTTTGCTCGAAGAAAAGGCTAGAATGGGCATTAAGTACCTTTTAATCCTTCAAATCTCCAGGTGTAGATGGGATCTTTCCAGCATTATTACAAATGGAGAAAGAAGTGATCCTACTACACTTGCTTAAAATTATCAGAAGCAGCCTGGCTCTAGGCCAGGGTACTTACCCAGTCCATGGATGCGAGCAAAAATTATCTTTATACCAAAAACGAACTTTAAACCAAAAATTGATAATACCTCGCATGAGGCAGTAAACGAAGCACTTCAGAAGGACACTCCGATTACAATAATAAAGTGGGTTAGTGCAATGCTTAGTACAAGAACGGCAGAAACACACTCTAGCCAATAGATTCAGAGAATCATCACTACAAGAGGTTGCCCGCACAAGGAGGGGTCTTATCACCTTTACTTTGGAGCCTAGTAGTAGATGAACTATTAGAAAAACTAACCATGCAAGGCATAAGATACATTGGCTATGCTGATGACATCACATTATAAGCCTGTGGGAAATATGATGAAACCCTACGCGATATAATACAGAGGGGCTTTGTAATCACGAAAAAGTGGTGTACATCTGTAGAACTGAACATCAACCCCACAAAAACTACAATTATATCATTCACCAGAAGAAGATTTCTACCACTTATGAAAGACATAACGCTGGATGGAGTAACAATAGAACCCACAACAGAGGTTAAGTATCAAGGCGTGATTCTAGATAGTAAACTGTGGAAAAACCAAGTAGAATGTAGAAGCAGCAACTAAAAAAGGCTAAGAAAACCCTAATGACATGTAAGAGCATAGCAGGAAGATCATGGGGCTATAAGCCGAGCATTATTCGGTGGATGTACCTAATGATGGTAAGACCTACCCCTACCTATGGAGTGGTAGTCTGGAATAAGAGAACTGACAAGGTGACCACCAGGAAAGCATTATAGAAAAAGTACAAAGACTTGTGTGCATATGCATATCAGGAGCAATGAGAAGCGGCTTTGGAGTTTTTGCTAAGCCTCACACCTATGCACCTGATAATAAGAAGCATCACAAATGCAACGATAGCTAGATTTGCCAAAGAGACTGATTGTGTCCTGTAATCTAGCAAAAAGAGTATAATATCGAACGAGTTAAAACTCATTGACTTCCATCGGAATAGCAAGACCAAGGAATTCAAATTCGATAAGATCTTCAACGTTGCGCTAAGTAACAAAAAGGCATTGCAAAGTGAGGAGGAGACCTACTCAATTAAGACCCCTGCAATAAAATGGTATACAGATGGCTCAAAAACAACGGAGGGAACTGGAGCAGGAATGTCAGTACCTATGGGAAGAATGTCAAGCATATTCCAAGCAAAAGTCTTTGCAATACGCAAATGCGCGGAATTAAACATTGACAGGAAATACAAAGCAAATAAATAAAAGACGGACAGTCAAGCTGCAATTAAGGCCTTAAGATCCTTCACAATGTCTTCAAATCGGAATGATGCATTGACAAACTGAACAAACTGGGCAGTAATAACAAGGTTACAATCTACTGGGTACCAGGACATGTAGGAATCATAGACAATGAACAAGCAGACGAACTGGCAAAGACAGGAGCCGGATCGCCACTCATAGGACCGGAACCTTTTTGTGGAGTAACAGAAAGCCACACTTTTAACACAAAACGTTACAAAGACGCAATAAAACTAAGTAGAAACAATGTAAGAATGCTAGCCGGGTTCTTAACCCGACACTGCACTACTGGAGACTAAGAAAACACCTAAAAGTACTAGGCATAGAGAGCAACGACCAATGCAGATACTGCAACGAACAGGAAGAGTCTCCTGAACACCTATTAGGTGACTGCGAAGCTCTATTACACCAGAGGAAGAAGTGCCTGGCATCTTCTACGTAGATGAGAGGAAGCTAAAACTCCTAAGCGTAACCCTGATACTAAGTTTTATCAGAGGAACTAATCTGGGTGAAGTACTTTAAAATTAAGGAATAATACTTAAGAAGTAGGGGGTGCAATAGATCTATAAGGGCGAGGTGCAATACAAGCCCCAATTTTTCTTCAAGTGGTTCCTAGATTAAAGAAAGCAAAGTGTGCCAATTTCCAGTGAGGTCCTTAAACAAAGGCGTGCTCATTGCATGAAGAAATTAAGGAGAGACCAGGATCTTTCAATGCGAGCAATGGTTAGGAAACAAATTTAAAAAAAGACACGGAACTTGCCTGTTAAAAATGTGGGGAGAATAAGTTTCAAACAAACCGCAGCTTCGTAACGCCAATGAATCTGACTTCTGCCTAACAAAACCCTTGTAAGTACATATTAAAGAGACGTCAAGCTAATGGCCAAAAAGCAAGCAAAGAAAGAATTGCATTAAACCTATTTGTAGTGTAGTAAATTTTATTTCAAATCAGTCCGATAACTTACGACTGTTCCTGTGCATAAGCATACTATTTACTTAATAAATGCTCACTCCAGTACATAGATTAAGCTAATCCATTGCTTATCTTTTGCCATTGGACCGAATGATCGAATGATCCATTCGCTATTGTACTTCCGTATATTTGCAACGTTTCTCTAAATCAAATGATAAAATTGTTAGACATTCAATAAAGAACCACCAACGTGAACAAGTCGTCTTTTCCTCTACAAATATATAGCCTACAGTAGGTTATTGGTTTACTCATATTCTCTTTTAATATCGAATTGAACCTATATGAAAAGTGCTTATTCGGTTAGTGCAACAGCCCCGGTCATAGCAACTACCCTTGTTTTAATTAGTTGCGTTAATCGAGAACGTACTGTAGTTGGAAAAATGTCAACACTCACATGTGAGAAGAATTATGCAAAAGATCTTGCTAATCGTTTAACAGACCTTTTTTCACTTCTAATACATTATGTTATAACTACTATATTTATAAATCTACAAATGAAATCATCGAGATCAAAAAAATTCCACAAATCACAAATCGTAAGCAACAACATCCCTGCATGTAAAAGGGGGTGTGACGTATGAGGTATGTATACTGTAATGTATTTCTTAACGTAAGTAAAAGACTTCAATAATTCTAAGTATATATGTTTTTCAATTAGGTTAAGAAAAACTAGGTTAGGCAAGTGTGATGGCTGAATACGGAATGATGTCATCCATGTGATGTGTATTTGACAGCTTCACTTGAAGTTGGATGCTCTTTTATCCGAGCATTGCCAGATACATTGTAAATATTTAACACCTTCCCCCTCGTCCAGAAAAAGTAGTATAGTGAAGCCTTTCTGGAAGTTTCGTATTTCTTGTTGAACGTCTTAACACGACTTCTGCGGAGCCTGATGTTGAAGCGGATCCCGGTATGACAGAGCTAGGACTTGGACCCTCTGATTCGTCGTTCAGTGTTTGTTCGATTATATCGCTCGGAGTAGAATTCTTGGGTCGCTGGGTATCGGGTATGTCTTGAGCACTCGGCACAGTTGGTAAGTTAGTCGCGTTTAGTACAATGTCAGGTCGGTCATGTCGAGTAATATCTTTTTCCTCTGCTTCATCATCATAAATTGGTTGTTCATTAGTCGGCTGGCATTTTGTTCGGCGAATTTGGTCAATGTGTCGAATATACTTCTCGTTATCAATCATGATTTCGTAGTGAAGACTTCCCTTCTTGGACCAGATAACACCAATTTTCAATTTGCACGCCTTGTTAGAATATACTCGAGCTTGAACTAAATCTCCAATATTAAATTGTTCTATTTTCGCGCATACATCGGTTTTTTGAGTTTTGATAAGCGATTCTCTTTTAACCAGATCAATTTTGGTTCTAATTTTAGTGCTGTTTGGCAACTTCCTCTGCTGCATTAAAAACTTGCATAATTTCTCTTGCAAGCTTCCAGACTCATTGTCCATAGCACGCAGGCCTTGTTTTATTGTATAAACAAATCTCTCAGCTTGCCCGTTAGTCGCCGGATGGTATGGAGCTGAGAAGTGCTGCACGATTCCGTTCAGTTTAAAAAATTTCCCGTAAGGTATCAATTGTAGTAATAGCAGTTGTACTGTTTTGTGGTATTACCTCCACCAACTTGGAATATGCATCAACCACAATTAGAAATGATTTATTCATAAATGGGCCTGCATAATCCAAATGCAAACGCTCCCATGGTCCTTTTGGGTAATCCCAAGGATGAGGTTGGACCTTTTTTGGATTTGGTTTGATTTTAGCACAGTTTATGCAACTCTTGCACATGTTTTCAATATCTGTGTCTATGTTTCTCCACCAGACAAAACTTCTTGCAAGCGCCTTCATGCGCACTATTCCAGTATGTGCAGTGTGTAACTCTTCAAAACTCTTCTTTGTAACATTTTTGGAATCATAATTCTTATGTTTTTGAAAATACATCCGTTTTGTAAAGAAAATTCTCCTACATTTTCTCCGTTGGGTAGAGCATTCCCCGATTGTAAAGCAGTGTAATATTGGACGCATTCAGAATCCTTTAAAGTTTCCTTTCTGATTTCACTTCTAGTTACTGGCAAGATTGCAATGTGATTCATCAGGAACGTTGAACTAGTATCCAAATCATCATCAACTGGAGGGTTTTCGTAGGGAAAACGAGAAAGAAAATCAGCATTCGCATGCAGCTTTGTATTCCAGTATTTTATTTCATAGTTGAATCCAGACATGAAGTTAGCGTAGTGTAAAAGACGTAATGCAGAGATAGCAGGTAAATCCTTGTGCGGGTGCAAGATTTTCGTAAGCGGTTGGTGGTCTGTTACCAGTGTAATTTTCCTGCCGTAACAATATTGGAAGAATTTCTTTAAGCCCCAATAGATAGCTGTTGCCTCTTTGTCCAGCTGGGAGTAATTCTTTTCAGACTTTGTTAACGATCTTGAGGCAAATGCTATTGGGCTTTCTTGATCATTCGGCATAACATGCGATATAACAGCACCAAGTCCAGTAGGTGAAGCATCGGTTGCTAAAACTAATGGCAAGTCTGGATTGTATTTCGTAAGTACCTTTGGGCTTGTTATTTCGTCTTTCAACTTGATAAAAATATCTTGACATTTCTAACTCCAAATGAAAGGTTTATCTTTTTGTAAAAGTTCATTCAATGGGAAAAGCTTTGAGGATAAATCTGGAATGAACTTCTGATAATAATTAATAAGCCCCAAAAATGTTCGCAACTCAGATAAGTTGTTTGGCTTTTTACAATCAACTATTGCTTTTATTTTTTCAGGTATTGGTTTGATACCATCTTGATCAATGATATGACCAAGATACGATACCGATTTTAATAGGAATTGACACTTTGCTCTGTTAACATGCAAATCCTTCTCCCGCAAGATTTGAAAAACTGTTCTCAAATTACAAATTATTTCTCTAAGTGTGTGACCTCGTATAAGGATATCATCAAAAAAAACATGTAACATTCGCTATATTTCCAAAAATCATATCCATGAACTTTTGCCAAGCATTTGGGCTAATCTTTACCCCAAACATAAGACGGTTAACCTTAAAGCACCCTTTATGTGTGCTTAGAGCTTGTAACGTTGCTGTAAAATCATCAACTGGCATGTGAAGATAAGCTTGGTGTAGATCCAAAACACAATAATATTTACCACCTCCAACTTCTGCAAATATATCCTCAATTCGAGGTATAGGGTAATTGTCGTCTTTAATGATTTTATTGATAGTTGACTTATAATCTGCACATAATCTTAAATCTCCGTTTTTCTTGACGACTGGAACTATTGGAGTACCCCATTGGCAATTCGTAACTGTTTCTATAATTTTGGCTCTTAGTTAGAAAACCTCTCAATCTCCATCTCAATTTTTTCGCGAAGAGCGTAGGGAATGGGTCTAGATTTCCTAAAAATTGGCACCGTTTTATCATCCTGTAATTCCACTGAGCACTTGTAATACGGAATTCTACCTATCCCTTCCGTAAAAATATCCATGAACTCTTCTAGTAGTCCATTTATTTGTTGTTTACATTCAGCTTCTGATATATCCGTCTCGTTTATTTTTGTAATTGAGTTTATCTCCATATTCAAACTTCGAATCCACCCACGGCCTAAAATTGGTTCTACCTCATGTGCTAAAACGTATAAATCCCCAACAGCCTCCTTATCATTGTAAGATAATTTCATTTTGCATACTCCTACTGGGTCAATTATTTCACCTGTATATGTTTTTAATTTAATTGACGTAGACTGCAAATTTTTCTTTGGCCAATATTTCTTTAAGCTAGACAGTGAAACTGTTGACACTGCAGCTCCAGTGTCATACTCCATTGTGCACTCAACATCATCAAGCAATAACTTTTTCAAAATCTTACTGTCATCAATATTTCTAGAACTGCATCCGAAACGATTTATAAAGTAGTATTCATCATTACTCTCGTTTGACTCGACCAGTTCGATTGATTTCTGTTCAAAAGATCTCGGCTTTAAACAAACTGCTTGTATATGTCCCACTTTGCCACAATTTTTACATTTCAAATTTTTTTCTTTGCATGCGTTTGCATTGTGACTTGTTTTCCCACACTTAAAACATTTTCCCTGAAGCTTCTTTACAGCTTCTGATTTCGCTCCACTGCTCTTAAATTTACTATTGCTCTTCTCAAATTTTCCTACGGATTTGTCCCAAACCTTTCCTATAGAGTGTAGTGATTGTTGGGTTTGACCAGCGTTACCGTTGGATATTTTGGAAAAGTGGCAAAAAAAGTGGCACTCGAGAAAAAAAGGTGGCACTTGAAATTAAACAACGAAACAACACCATATAATGTTTGAAAAAATTTCATACATCTCAACGAATTCATAGGAGTTGAAGAAAACATATAAACTTCACAATCATTTTAAGGTTTATTGCAACGTAAGATAAAAACTAATTTTTTATTGATACTCAACACAACAATAAATAAAAGTTTGAATAAATAATAAAAAAAGAGATAAATAATAATTTATTAAAAAGAATTCGTATTACACTTTACTTTCTTGTAATGGTTGTTTCCCTATATTTTTTTATAAGAAGCTCATCAGGACTCCATTCAGCTCTGTCACATTTGCTTACTAAATTTAAGGAATGCAACATATTTTCGCAAATTTCAGTTTTTAATCAGTTGGTGTGTTTACTTTTCATCAAAGTTATCTTGGAAAAAACTTTCTCAGCGCAAGCACTGCTATGAGGCAAGGTTCATATTTTTGCAAACAAATTCATATAAGTCGGAAAATAGGTATTCATTCAAACTATTTTTAATGTTACCCATTTCACACAAAAAAAAATTATATTGTTCGATTACCTTTTCGGGACTTATGGTAGAATTACTAAGAACGAAAACTAGTTTAAAATAAGTGAACTCTTATTTCGACTTGATTACTTTGGGGTCTTAATGCCTTCAAATAGAAAGTTTTTCATTTTTGATGTCATATCGATTAAATATTTCATCCCAAAGTATTTTATAATAGCTTAGAATATATTTCTTAATTTCAACAAGTTCACTTTCCGTTAATCTTTCACTTACAACACAATTTTCAGCTTCAGAACCAAAGTATCTATATATACGAGGTCTTCCCCTTCCGCGATTTCCCTGCAATAATCTTTCGAAAACCCGTCGAGCCGGAGCGTTTGGGTCCATCCGCTATACATGGGCCAACCATCGTAGCCTCACGATGCGTACTCTTCTGACTATGCCCATGTCGCGGTACAGCTCATACAGCTCGTTGTTGTATCTTCTTCTCCACACATTGTCTTCGCATACGGGACCAAAGATCATTCGCAGAATTTTTCTTTCAAAACTACCAAGGGCTTACGGCTTTACGGCGTAAACCGCGTGGACCGCTTTCGATAAGGTCCATGCTTCCGCGTAGTAAAGCAGGACTGGGATGATTAAGGTCTTATACAGGGTTACCTTGATTTTTCTGGAGAGGGTTTTGTTTCTCAATTGTCTTCTTAACCCAAAGAAGCAACGGTTGGCAAGAGTTATTTGATCTCCGCACTGATATTGTTTTCCGTGTCTATAGCGGATCCTAGGTAGACGAAGTCCTGTACTACCTCGAAGTTATGTCTGTCTGTTGTGACGTTCTGTCCAATTCGTCGATGTTCTGTGTCTTTGTTTGATGACAACATAAACTTCGTTTTGCCCTCATTGACCATCAAACCCATTTTTGCCGCTTCTGTTTCAATACTCGCATCTATGACATTACGCTTTTTTTTCACATAACGCCAATATCGTCTGCGTAGGCGAGTAATTGTACAGACTTTTGAAAGATTGTTCCTCTGGTGTTGACGTTTGAGTTTCTTACAATCTTTTCAAGTATGATGTTGAAGAAATCGCATTGCAGTTTGCCACCTTGCTTAAAACCTTCAGAAAAACTTCGACGAAATTCCTCTATATTTCGCGGCAAAACCTCGGCCGCTGATTCGTTGACTTAAGCTTAGGAGTGACTTACACAGCCTATGTGCCAAATATTCGGGGTTAGTTTTTTTAAATGAGTTTTGTTCAATGTGTGTTGAACTTTAAAACTTTGAGTACTTTGAGTAACTTTTGTACGCATGAAAGATATGAAAGGGTATGGTAAAATGGCATGGTGAATTGCTAACTTTAGTTTTACTTGTGGGGAATGCTAAAAAAGTGGCACAGACTGAAAGGTGGTGGCTCGGTGGCACAGCCTAAAAAAAAGTGGCAATCTGACACTAAAGTGGCACAGCGGCAACGCTGGGTTTGACACCTAATTTCTCTACTTTCTACCTTAGACGCTTCTATTGCTAATGCTTTTTTACAAATAGCTTCGAAGGTTACAGATGATTCTTGTTGCAACAGTCTCTCTCTTATCTCATTGTCCCGTATCCCCCTGATAAATTGCGATCTCAAATGCGTAGCAATTGTTGACTTTTTACAACTCTCACAGACAAAATTGCACTTCGAGGCAATTTTTTTTAGATCTGCTTGGAAATTAGAGATCGACTCGCCTTCATGCTGAGTGCGCAATGTAAACTTGTGCTGCTCAGCCACTTCACTGGGCTTTGGACACACATGCTCTTGTAACACTTTAACTAATTCCTTGTACTTTTTTGTTTTCGGCTCATCTGGTGCGGTGAGACAAGTCAATGTGTGGTAATATTTAGGTCCCAAACAGTTAATGAAAATTTGCACAAGCTTTTTTTCGTGTTCTGGTGTGTCTTCCTTTAACTCCTGAATTTCTAAATAATTCTCAACTCTTTGAAGGTAAGATTCAAATGTTTCATTAACCTCATCAAACGCAGCGAGTTGAAGCCCCCGACAATCACCTGCTTGAACATTTCGACGACCACTAAGTAAGTTGAGTTAGAACTTCTGAGATTTGTGCGATTGCGTTCCTTCTAGTGCCTTTGACTTTGTAGATAATTTTTTTGCTTTGGATTTCCAATTATGTAGTGTATTTTTATTGCTTTATTATGTTCCCAAGTAAGCAATGCTGTGTTCCGCTCCTTGTCCTCGTCGCCACTTTGTAATGTATTTCTTAACGTAAGTAAAAGACTTCAATAATGCTAAGTATATATATTTTTCAATTAGGTTAAGAAAAACTAGGTTAGGCAAGTGTGATGGCTGAATACGGAATGATGTCATCCATGTGATGTGTATTTGACAGCTTCACTTGAAGTTGGATGCTCTTTTATCCGAGCATTGCCAGATACATTGTAAATATTTAACATATACTGTATACAATATCTATTCTGTTTTACTACTTGTGCAGCTATTCGTTTGTATTCTGTCTGATTTCAAATTGCCTTGCTTAACGGAGTCATTTTTGGTGTTCAAAAATACTGATACTCAACTTCAACAGCTTAATAGGTCCTTAGTTTAGTTTAGTTTAGTTTATTCGTGAAAGCTTATAAACTGTAAGATACAATATCTTATAAAATAGTTTTAAGCTAATATATGAAAAAAAGAGCAAAAATATTTATAATAATAATAATAAAATGAAAAGAAAGTAAATTTACAAAAGAAATAAAATTGGAAAACATTTCATTGAAATATTATTTCTACCGCAAATTTGAATTTGTATTTGAAAAATGTTTCTTTATAGACTTCTTAATAATAGCCTTGTTTCGAATTTCTCTTATATGACGTGGTAAATTGTTCCAAAGAGGAACCGAATTGACAAAGAACTGACGTTCAGATGTAAGACATGAGTAACGAGGTTGAATTAAGTGATGAGAGCTTAAAGAGGTTGCAATTGTAATTTTATTAAAACAAAACAGTATTGTGGTTGGTGTGTTAATAATATATCAGAAAGCAGGCTTAAACTACGATATTTAATATAATCTTCAAAAGGCATTTCAAGAAGACGATTAGTGAACCCAGATAATCTACCATATCTTCGGAGGCCGAAAACATATCGTACATTACCATTACAAGAACAGTTATGAATAAAATCTGGAAGCTCATTGACGTAAATTGAAAACAAAAGAGGGCCGAGAATTGAACCCTGTGGAACACCGGTAACAGTAGGAAGAAAATCAGATAAGCGGTCTCCAACCTGAACTGCTTGCTTTCGATCAGTTAAATAAGAAAAAATTAACCTTGCAGCACCAGTTGAGAAGTTAAAATTTGAAACAAGTTTTTTACATAAGTTACCATGATTGACCGTATCGAAGGCCTTAGAGAAATCTAACAGCACCAGAAATGTTACCTCATCTCTATCAAGGGCTTGTCGTATATCGTCGGAAACACTAATCAGAGCTGTAATACAGCTGTGATTTTTGCGGAAACCAGACTGCTTCGAAGTAAGCATCGCATTAGACGTAAGATGAGTAGTGATCTGCTTCTGCAGAATTCTTTCAAACACTTTTGAGAGAAAGGGTAAAATTGAAATTGGTCTAAGGTCATCGACCCTCGCATTTTTGGGTATAGGTATAACCTTGGACAGTTTCCAAAGATCCGGAAATACACCAGACATCAGAATTGAATTAAACATAAAGGTTATGTATGGCAACAAAATAGGCAGAATCATTTTTAAAGAACTTGGGGTGAATATCATCCAGCCCCACAGCATTTGACTTAATGGACAGCAAACTTTCCACAACTTCAGTACTATCTACTCCACGGAAACTGAAACCACGATCTGAATGATTAAACAAAGAAAGTTCGCCTGTGCTGAACTGAGACGATTGTATAGTTGGTAAGGTCACAAATGTTTTGTTTAGGATGTTGACATCGACATTGCTTGCTATGCCATCGCTTAATTTACCGACACCAATATTACGTAAATTTTTGCACAACTGACGACCATTTAGAGAAGTACTCAGGCGGTGCAAGTACATCTCGGCTTTCACCTTACGTATTTCCGCAACAACTTTATTCCGAAGAAAGCGATACGAAAGCATGAATACATTTAGCCGATCGCATTTCCCGTTGTAGCATTAAATTACGTATTGAATCCGTAAACCAAGGTTTAATGCTGGATTTTATAAATTTTCTTTTTAGAGGGACATGAGTATCATACAGAGTTTTAATCTTTTCAGTAAAAAACTGCATCTGACTATTCGGAGAAGGTATGTAATAAATGCGATTCCAATTAAAACTTCTAATGTCCTGTTCTAAAATATCAACATTAATATTATTCCAATCTCGATATAAGATATCCTCACGAGTATAATTCAAGCTGAAATTGAACGTTAGAAAAACTAGATCATGTCTTGAGAAGACAGGAGCGGCAAGCTGGCTGTATAAGGCAACATCACGAATGTCACTAACGAAAAACAGATGTAATAGTGTTGAGTCACTGCTGGAAAAATAAGTCGGTGTGCAAGAGTTAACAGGGATTAAATTGAAAGAACGCATGTTGTGGGAGCAGAGATTAGGGTTATCAAGTAAATTGCAATTTAAATCTCCACACAAAACAATATTTGGAGAATCCAAAGTGACTTCCTCTAAGAGGGTTAATAAAGGTGAAATATCTATGTTTTTATTCGGTCTATAAACTGTACCAAACAGCAAGTTGCCTCCATTACCCAAAATGTCCAAAAACAAATACTCGATCACACTTCCCGGGTCAGATGATAGCTTATGCTTACATTTAATTGATGCTTTCACGTATATTGCCACACCACCCCCAACACGATCTTTTCTGTTAACCCGAAACGTACGATAACCATCTAAATTACACATCTCATCTCTAAATTCATCCCTTAGCCAAGTTTCTGTAACACAAATGACGTCAACATCTGAGTCTAGAAAAATGTCACGAAACTCATCAATTTTCAGAAGCAGGCTTTGAGCATTGATGTGACAAACCCGAAGACTACTTTGTTGCTTGCTAAGTATTCTAATCATTAAACGCAATGATGTACTGTTCACCGAATTCATTTCAAGACAAAACAACAAAAAGAAGACTATAAACAATTACAGGAGAAGAAAAGTGAGTGGGCAGGAGTAGAAAAATTTAAAAAAGTATATTAATAAATGAGAAAGAGAAAAAGAAGAAAATTTAAATATTAAAATGAATGTATTAAAAATATAATAAATAGCAAAAAAAGAACAAAATAAAGAAAAAATTAAAAATCAAAGTGAAAAAAAAAAAGAAAAATATTAAAATGAATAAAAACAACTTTCAAAATTATTATTTATGATGAGCAGCAACTGGTCTGGCAACGTCTTCAAGTCCCTCGATGCTGTCAACTAACACAGATGGTCCATCAGTTTGACATTTTACGTAAACAACTCCTCGTGCAGTATGGACCGACAAAATCTGTTTACTTTTTTTTAATTCGAGTGCACGTTGGAAAATGCACTTGTTATACTGCGATAAACTCTCACGAATGTAGATAGGAGAAGATGATGCGGATGATGAAAGGCTATCAACAGCGAAGTAAAGGTCATTCAAACAAAGTTGTTTATTGTGTTTTTTTCGGTAATTCGCGATTGAAGTTAACACATAATTTTTGCCATATGGTGAACCGAATTTAATCATTATCGACGAGTTATGAGAATTAGTTTTAGGGCGAGTGCGGTATATATTGTTGAGTGTTGGTGGCTCTATTGAAATGTAGCATTCTAATAAATTCATTTCATACTTACTACTAAGCCTTATGTCACTCAGACACTCAACTTGCCTAACGTCAAACAGTAATGTCATTATGTCATTCTTTTTGCTCACTCTCTTTCTTCATACCGTGCTGCGAACACGTCTTCTTTATAGATTATATTTCTTTCTAATAAAACGTGTAGATATAAATCTGTGTTTTTCTGCATAATCTTAACAGGTTATGGGCCCAGATAAACAATTTTAGTCGCAATATAAATAAATTAAAAGCTCCTTAATTAATTTTTTGTTTAATTTCAAAAGGTATCCAAAAAGACTATGGAAATGAAGGCGATGGTAGAAAATTCAATGCTGTCACATAGGTTAAGCAACACGAATTTTCGAGCTTGGAAGTTCCAGCTCAGCGCTATGCTTCGTAGCCAAGATCTACTGGATGTAGTAGATGGAACATTCCTGAAACCTAGTGATGATCAAGCAGCAGAAAAATCTAAATGGTTGCAGCGTGATGGAAAGGCAATGGCCATTCTTTTTGCATCAATAGATGCTGAACAATCGTCGTATGTTCTTGATTGCAAATCAGCTAAGCAACTTATGGATATGCTGGAGAGTATTCATCAAAAAAGGAGCGATGTAAGAGTGATGATGCTATACGAAGACTATTTCAGTCTGCAAATGGGTAGTGACGATTCAGTGACGTCACATGTGTCTAGGGTACGACAAATTGCTTCAGAACTAGAAGATCAAGGGGAAATATTGTCGGACAATTTAAAGATGTGCCGGATAATTAGTGGCTTGACACCAAAGTTCCAGAATTTTCGTACAGTTTGGTATAACATCAAGGAATGCCGAACTATGGAGACACTTTTGTCAAAACTGCAACTGGAAGAAGATCAAATGAAGAAGGCTGAACGGGATAGTTTGCATCGTGAAGAAACAACCAAAGCACAAGAGGTGGCATTTAGTGCCAAGTGCGCAGGCACTTTTAGGAAGAAAAAGAAAGGTAACAATCACAAAGAAAAATCGTCATGTCACACGTGTGGTCAAGTGGGCCACTGGAAGCGCGAGTGTCCGCAAAACAAAAGCAAAACCAGTTTTAATAACAACAACAAGGTAGTAAAACCCGTTGCTTATGCAATAACGGATGATGTTCTTGCGGCTGACTATGCTGATGTATGGTTAGCGGACTCGGCAGCAACACGACATACAACATTTCAACGTGATTGGTTTACGGTATTTTCTTCTGAAGGGTCACGTAAGGGTTTGAAAATAGCAAACGATGAAACGTTGGATATTGAAGGAATAGGAACCATTGAAATTGAAGCATATGTGAATGGAAGATGGGAAGCAAGGGTTATTGAGGATGTTTGCTATGTTCCAAAAGCTAAAGTGAATTTGTTCTCTATTGTTCAGTTGGCAAAGAAGGGGTTTGAGACCAAATTTAAGGACGGTGGGTGCACTGTGATCAACACAGTTGACAGGAGCGTATCTGCTACAGGGTATATTGACAGTAATAATTTGGTTAGAATGGCGTTCAAAAATGCAAAATTAGATCGGGCATGTTTTTCGTCAGTAGCGAAAACCTCAGCTGGCACTTTACAGCAGTGGCATCGACGCTTGAGACATGTTAACGTAGCAACTATTAAGTCAATGTGCACAAAAGGTCTGGTAAGTGGCATTGAATTCACTAATCAAGATGATTTCTTTTGTGAAGAGTGTCAGTTTGGGAAAATGCACCGAGTGTCACACCCATCAACCGAAAAAAGGTCTTTTGCTAAGGGAGAGTGTATTCACGTGGATTTGTGCGGGCCAATGGAAGTAGTAGGAGCTGGTGGTCTATTTTATGCTGATGAAAGACGAGGCAACAAGATTGAGGTTTGTTTATTTGTTGGAACAAAAATCCGAGGTAATCGAATATATGGAAGAGTTTCTGGAACAAACAGAGAACGCATGGAACTGTCGCGTAAAAAGAATTCGTTGCGATAACGGAACGGAGTTCATTAACAATAATGTCATGAATCTCTTTAGAAAGAAAGGTATCGTTTTAGAACGAATCGCACCATATACCCCTCAACAGAACGGGTTAATAGAGAGAGACAACAGAACCGTTCAAGAGTCGGCGAGGACTATGTTGATATCGAGTGGTTTAGCGAAGACACTTTGGCCGGAGGCAGTACGAACTGCCGTCTATATTCTCAATCGAACAACTGCACAAAATCCAAATAAAACACCATACGAGCAGTAGTTTGGTGAAAACCCAGAATTGAATCACGTGAGAGTTTTTGGCACAGTGGGCTTTTTACACATTCCAAAAACCCTAAATCGAAAAAAATGGGATGCCAAAGCAAAGAAAGTTTACCTGGTTGGTTACGAGTCCACTAAGAAGAATTTTCGACTTTACGAGCCTCTTTCAAAGAAAATCGTCGTTAGTTGTGATGTTAAGTTCAATGAAAATGTGGTTCGAACTGAATATATGACAATCGATGATGATAACAGTGCCAATGATATAGGTGATGAACCTTTGGGCGAAACTTGTGTGAAGCAAGAAACAACAAGTGGCGATAAAGATGAAAACTCAGGTATCGAAAGCATCGACCATCAACACAAAAGAAGATGTTTGCGCCCTAACCCTAAGACAGTCGTTCCATATGATGCTGAACGTGGTTACCTAGCCGCATTTATAGAACCATCCTCGTACAAGGAAGCTATGGAGTCAGAGCAGTCTACAGAATGGCAACATGCAGTTGAAGAGGAGCTAAGATCGTTGGATGAAAATCAGACTTGGGATGTCATCGATAAACCGAAATCTTGTAGGAACGTTGTTGGTTTCAAATGGGTTTTTAAAATCAAGACAATGCCTAACGAGGAGCCCAGATACAAGGCACGTCTTGTTGCAAAAGGCTATTCACAGAGTTCGGGAATCGATTATACAGAGACATTTTCTCCGGTTGTGCGGTATGATTCCGTCAGATGTGTTTTGGCGCTGGCAGCTATTTATGATATGGAGATAGTGCAGTTCGACGTGAAGACGGCGTTTTTGAATGGAAGCTTAGATGAAACAATTTTCATGAAAGTTCCAGATCAAGTGGATCATCAGAAAGGTCAAGTCTGTCGGTTGAAGAAAAGCCTCTATGGGCTTAAGCAGTCGTCACGGGCATGGAATTCTAAATTCGTGGCTTTCATAAAGGACTGCCACCTGGAGCAACTGCAGTCGGACCATTGTGTGTTCGTCGGAGAAATTGGTGGAGAAAAGGTAATTCTTTTGCTTTACGTTGATGATGGTTTAGTTTTATCATGTAGCAGACCTGCCATCGATACTCTAATCAAGAAGCTTCGCAACACATTTCAAATAACGCTAGGAGATGGAAATTTCTATGTTGGGATGGAAATTAAGCGCGATAGAAGCTCCAAAACGATACGAGTCAGTCAAGCAACGTACATTGATCGAATTGTTCGAAAATTCAACATGGAAAATTCGAGATCAGTTGCAACGCCAGCTGATGTTGGTACTTTTCTAACGAAGGAAAATGATAGTGCCAAGGAAACTGTTTTTCCATATCGACAGGCATGTGGGTCTCTCATGTTTGCTGCAGCGGTTTCGAGACCCGACATTTCATATGCAGTGGGAGAAATTTGTCGGTTCATGGAGAAACCAGATCAATTTCACGTCAAAGCCGTAAAACGTATTTTTCAGTACCTAAACCATACGAAGAACATCAGCCTAACATACGGATACGACTCATTGGACTGGGAGCTAGTTGGCTACACGGATGCTGACCATGCCAGAGATGTTGAAACAAGTCGGTCTATAACAGGATACGCTTTCTTGATTGGAAATGGTGTTGTTACGTGGAAAAGTCAACGGCAGTCGCACGTTACCTTGTCCACCACTGAATCGGAATATGCTGCATTGCGTGAAGGTACCAAAGAAGCAATATGGCTTCGAGAACTTCTTCAAGAGCTTGGGTTTGAACAAAGCAAGGGAACAACTATGTTCTGTGATAATCAAAGCGCCATTCGTTTGGTCAAGAACCCAGAATATCACCATCGGACTAAACACATCAACAAGGCAATGCATTTCACTCGTGAAAAACAACTGGATGGAGTCATCGAGGTCAAGTATATTAAAAGTGATGACCAATTAGCAGACGTTTTCACAAAACCATTGTCAGCTTTAAAATTTAAATCTTATATTCTACGTCTTGGATTGGACCTTGCAAATCCTGCTTAACTTGCATTTAAATTTTTTTGTAATTTTGATAAGAATTTGATATGAAAGAGAAATTCAAACAAATTTTGATAGTTTTGATAAAGTTTTGAATTATATAAGTTTAATGAAATAATTTTTTTTAATGAGTGGGAGTATTGAAATGTAGCATTCTAATAAATTCATTTCATACTTACTACTAAGCCTTATGTCACTCAGACACTCAACTTGCCTAACGTCAAACAGTAATGTCATTATGTCATTCTTTTTGCTCACTCTCTTTCTTCATACCGTGCTGCGAACACGTCTTCTTTATAGATTACTAGCTGACCCGCCCGGCGTTGCTCGGATCTAAGTTATTTAAAAAAATTGTCAGGAACACCCGCTGGACTAAGCTGAAAATAGCCGGAAAGTTTCTATATAATATATAAATGTTAATGGTAGATGGCCCTTATCACTAAGGGGTATGAAAAATAGATAGTAGCCTATTCTCAGACCTACTGAATATGCGTATAAAATTTGGTAAAAATCGGTCAAGCCGTTTCGGAGGAGTTCAAGTTCGAACACCGTGACACGAGAATTTTATATATATGATGATGATGATATTTCTTTCTAATAAAACGTGTAGATATAAATCTGTGTTTTTCTGCATAATCTTAACAGGCTCTTTACCAATTTTGTTGCATATTGAGTCAAAAATTGATTTAAGATTCTCGTTTGGCAGATATGGAATACCGAACATGAATGCATCTCGCGCAATAATACTATTCTCATAGGAGTTCATTGATGTTTAAGTTTATTTAATTCACCAGCAGTGTTATTTAATTTGTTGCTAATGCACGTGATTTGAGCAGTTTTATAAGCTAGAGAAGATTTATTGTTTGTGGATTCATTAGAAACATCAACAAGTGTCATTTTTAGATTGCTAACTTCAGTGACGAGAGAAGCTATTTCGGATTTGGTGTCGGAGTGCGATGATTCTAATTGAATAACTGAATAACCCGAATAATCCTTATCAATGTGGTTTTAAAACAGAAAAGTCTACGACCAAATTTTCACATTACGGCAAATCTTGCATGAAACCCGAGAGTATAAAATCAATATACACCATCTTTTTATCGATTTCAAAGCAGCGTATGATCGAATTTACAGAGACGAGTTGTACAGAGCCACGTCTTGTTTCGGCGTCCCTGCAAAACTAGTATGACTATGCAAGATGACTTTGGCGAATTCATGCTGCTCCGTTAGGGTCGGTAAAGAACTAACAGATACCTTTGATAATGATTAATGAAAAAGACTTTCGACAATGCGACAAACTGTCATGCGATTTTTTCAATATCATACTTGAAAAGATTGTACAAAACTCAAACGTCAACACCAGAGGAACAATCTTTCAAAAGTCTATGCAATTACTCGCCTACGCAGACGATATTGACGTAATGGGGAGAAAAGACATAATGTCATAAGTGCTTTTGCGAGTATTGAAACAGAAGCGACAAAAATGGGTCTGATGGTTAGTGAAGGTAAAATGAAGTATATATTGTCATCAAACAATCAATGATTTGGACAAAACGCCACAATAGAGAGACACAACTTCGAGGTAGTACAGGACATCGTCTTTCTGGGATCCGCTATAGACACCAACAACAACATCAGTGCGGTGATCAAACTGAGAATAGCTCTTGCCAACCGTTTCTACTTTGGGTTAAGAAGGCAATTGACAAACAAACCCCTCTCCAGAAAAACCAAGGTAACCTTGTATAAGACCTTGATCATCCCAGTCCTGATTTACGGCGCGGAAGAAGGTCCATGCTTCCGAAAGCGGATGAAGAAACCCCTGGTCGTTTCGAAAGAAAAATTCTCCGAATGATCTTCGGTCCCGTATGCGAAGACAGTGTGTGGAGAAGAAGATACAACAAAAAGCTATTTGAGCTGTACCGCGAAACGGGCAGAGGTAGAAGAGTGCGCATCGCGAGGCTACGATGGTTGGGCCATGTAGAGCAGATGGATTCAAATGCTCCGGCTCGACGGGTTATCGAAAGTGCATTACAGGGATATCGTGGAAGAGGAGGATCTCGTCGTCGGTGGTGCAATCAAGTGGAAGAAAACTTCAACCGAATTAGAGTGCAAAACTGAAGAGTGTTCGGCTGAAATCGAAATTGTTGGCGTAAGATGTTGGTTGAGGCTCAGGTTCAACTCAAACTGTAATGCCCACCTAAGTAAGTAACGGGTGTGTACCTCTATCTAGTCATTTGAGAAAAACACGACGGTACGCGGAATCGTAACAGCCAATCGAATGAAGAAAACCTAACGGTGGGACGAGTCTTTTTGCACCTACGAGCTTTTATGAATCACTTCAGGGTTAAAGTGGGATAGTGCGGTTCATTTAATACGACTTTTCTGAGTAATTTAAGATAAAAATACATCATCTGATTCGTGTTGGTTCGTTTAAAGCAGAATTATTTTTAGTTTCAAACGAACCGACATGCTTCTCGTGTCGATGTGTTTTTTCAGCGCCTAAAGAGTATCCAGCATTTCAAAAGGAGCAACAGGTGTAGTCAATTAATGTTCTTCTTAAGATCTCCGATTTGTCTGCGTCACACTAGTGATCCGCGTTCAGACCTATCTCGGCGCTTTTCGTCAAATTTATTCCATAACAAAATTATCAAATTTATTCGAAAACCATTCCGCAAGCCTAACTAAAAACATAGTGTGAATTATCCTAATGAAAAACAAATATCGGTTTCTCAAAAAGTCATTTTTCTCTAAACAAATGTAGAAACCCCAATACCAATATATAAGCAACTTACACCATAAATATTTCTTATTAAAACTTTGCCTCTGTCGAGTAGGACTTTTCTTGAAGCAAAGGAAAGACAGCCCTGCAGAAATTTTAAGATTACATTCGCTATGAACTTGAGCAACCATTAACACCAATTAGTCAAAGAATATTTGTTAATACCCGCAACTTCCTTGCTATAATCATCATTCAAACTTAAAACTTTTCCTTTACCACTTCCAGTGCTCAACAGAAGGAAATACGTGACAAGAAGAAGGATAATTTCAGCAAAGCCACATCTGCCACTCATCAAAGGACACTGGAAAAGGTGATTTTTTGTAAGAAAAAATAAAAGGGAAGCAAAGAGAGAAAAAAAGTTTATCAAAGAAGGGACAAAAGTAAATCTTCTTGAGAATATTTCAAACGCTCCTTCCTACACACAAGTTTTACGGATGCCTGGATGATGTTGTTCATCTAAATGCAAATAAATTTATCATTTTTAGTCACTTCTTGTCCTTAAGGCCAATTTCCCTATGTGCACACAAACCTGCCATCAGAGCCTGTAAAAATCTTCGTTTTTTTTTTCCTCGGTTGTGTTTGTTTGCTCAAGTTTTGTTTTTCTTTACTGGTTCTTGTTTTTTTTTTTCTTTCTAAAGAACTTGAATGAAACAATTTTGTAATTAAAATTGTTTTAAAAACTTTTAAATTCTTCCCTCTCACTTTGGACAGTATAAATTATATACGTACACATAGGTAGCGACATAGTTGTATATACACATATTTTTTCGTCGCTGCTGTTGTTTGAATGGAGGAAACAGAACGATGGCAGTGAATTATTTGGACTTGTCACTTCAAAGTCAATTTAAAATTTAAATTTAAAATTTTACTATATACACACACACGAATTGTTTGCTTCCAGTTTTTTTTAATTCGCATTTCAAAAGGTACAAGAAGTAAAGTGTTTTGTTTTTGTACACTGGTCGAAATTGAATCAAGGAAATGTTTTACAGCGATCAGTTTAATGGTGCGAAATGTTGTAGCCGCTTTAAGGAGTTACTTTACAATAAAATTCAAAAGTGTGGGCTTAAGTAATTATTGACAAAATTTGTCAGGCGGTCCTTTTACATCCCTTGCCTTTTGAATGTTCAGTGGCTTTCTTTGTCCGAAAAAATTTTCATTGTTGAATCAACAACGACATAGTCTTAGAAAAATATAAGAAATCCTTCAGTGTCAGCAGGTATCAAGCAAATTTAATAAGAAACAATTAAATAGGGTGACACATCAAAAAAAACTTTTATAAACCTGCAGTCGTCGCGCGGATTACTATTGCAATCCACTAAGGTAAAATTTAGTATTCCGGAATAAATAGGAGTAGTGTTTTTTTGTTTTTTTTGTATAAAGGTATTATCTATTTTTTTAAATTAAAATAAAACATTATTGCATTATTGAATTTTTAAATGGATTATGTACATATGCAATCAGCAGACGACTGGCGTAACTTTTTGGTACGCGACGACTAGTCGAGTGCAGAGTTAAACACATATTTTCAGGGGTTACCCAACTAAAGGCTCATTCATTTTTACATCGAACTCGGCTTGCTTAGGTGCCTATGCCTACAATAAAGTATAGAGATTCATATTTTAGTCGCACTACCCGAAAGTGAATTGAATTAAAACAATGTGCGTCGCTGTCTCCCATTAAATCCTCTCCTTAATTGCTAAATGCTCGCACTCTGTTTAATTTTATAAGGGTATTCATAACGCCTTAAAATGCGCTCTAATTAAAAAAAAAAACTTTTGGAAAGTAAGTGTTAATGGAACGCTATGTGATACACTTTTTGTGAAAATTTTATTTCATTTCATTAATTTTAGCCATTATATCTGCCAAGAATTGCGAGCTATGATACATTCCGACCATAGAGTAAACCAAGAAGTCACTTGTTTTAACTACCTACCTATATTTTTTTTATCATAACTTATCAGTCAGTTATGTGAGCGATTATTTAACTCAAATTTATACGTTTTAGTTAGCGTGTGAGTAGATTTAAAATTGCTGAATAAACATGAACAAAAATACAGCCACTTTGCCATTATAACGCTCAATAATTAAATGGTTTGTACACTAATTCAACCCTTTTTTCGATTCTATTTATAAGCAATTGCAAAAAATATAAATCCTAACTAATATTATAAATGTGAGAGTAACTCTGTCTGTTCGTCTTTCTAAGTTACCATCTCTCGCCCAAGCTACAGAGCCGAAAATAGAAATATTCCCACGGGAACCGGTCCTCACTAATATTATAAATGCAAAAGTAGCTCTGTCTTTTCGCCTTTCTATGTTACCATCTCTCGCCCAAACTACTAGACTGATTGAAATGAAATTTTATACAGAGATAGTCTAGAACCAGAAGAAGGACAGAGGCTATATATATTTATCCCTTATACGGGAATGTATATACGGGAACTAAGAAGCTACATCACCAATTTAAAAAATTTTATATCTATATCCATCAATGCTGTGAATTATTTGTTTTTGTGTCACTAGGTTAGGTTAGGTGGAAGTAGCTGTCAGCCAATGAGTACATTGCCTGACACACTTAGGCCGCAAGGGCCCATTGTGATACCACAGAGATCAGCAAGTTAATCGCCTACTGATCTCAGAAACCCGATGTAAGATTAACGAGTTGATCACTTATTAATCTTCCATTACGGGACTAGCCGGTTAATCACCTGCTAGTCGAACCACGTGGAACTTTTAATGTATTTTGAAAGACTTTTAGGGTCTATGTAAGCTAAGTCGCTAGTATCATCGAAGAAGAATTCACCGAGATGAGTTTTCCTCCTATGAAGTAGTGCAGGGCATGAGCAAAGAAGGTGTTGAACGGTTTCTTCCTCCTCCTCGTCCATGCAGCTTCTGCAGAAATCATTGGAAAACACACCAAGTCTTTTGGCGTGTCTCCCTATTAGACAGTGTCCCGTAAGAACACCTATGGTAGAACCTAGATACAGACGGTTCAGGGCCAACAAACTCTTCGAGCGTTTTGAGTCAACACACGGCCAAACTTTTTTGGTTGCAAGGCAGTTGTTACTCTCAGTCCATCTAGTGTTTGTTATCCTTGAAGCGTCTTGTCTAAGTAGGAGTTTACATGTAGCGATAGGTACACCTATGTTGTTCCATTCTGAGCGTAGGGAAGTGGTCGTGCCCTTTTTGGCTAGTTCGTCTGCCATACAGTTGCCTGGTATGTCCCTGTGCCCTGGCACCCATGAAAGGTGAATGTTAAACTGATTTGACATCTCCCTCAGAGACATCTGACAATTTTGGACCGTGATGGATTTTGTAGAGACAAGAGATTTAAGGGCAGCTTGGCTGTCTGAGAAGATTCGAATATCCGTGGAGGATATGACGTTTCCTTTGAGCCAAGACAGCACCTCCTTAATCTTAATTAGTCTTAATTTGTGTCACTACATTATTTACTCACAAGCCAATAATCAGTTATCAATGAATTAGGCCTAACGGTCGCAGACTTGTAACATTATGGAGTATTTGTTTTTGGATGGCATTTTTATAGATCTAAACGAAGATTACTTTTTTTTTTTTTATTTGTAGCATTAATATGTATTCTGTTTTTATGTTTTGTAAAAAAAAAGTAGGTACTGCAAAAAATTTAATGAAAAAATGCATTTGCTGTGAAACATATTTTTGGTTTAGTTTTTTTAAGGAATTGTTAAAGATTATCAATTCAGGATTACAGTGATGCAAAAAAAGATATAGGTCATCACTGATTTTTTCGAGATATTGGCTGGCAAACGACAACGAACATGTTTCTTTTCTAACAAGTTCTAGGTTTCTCTTTTCGAAATAAAAAGCATTTTAAAAATTGTTTTTTTACATTAAATGAAAGATATTTTTATGATCTTTCATATGATACCTAAATCATTATCCTACGTGCTATACTTTTCGAGATATACTTAATAATTTGCGAAAGAGTCGAATTTTTCCCATTTCCGGCGGTCAATCTCAAGTCCAATTATCTCAAAATCACCAAGTCCAAATTCAAAAATATTTGGTAGATAGATTGGGCTGAATCTAAGCTTTCATACTTACTAGTACTAGTCTCATAGTTGTAAGCCCTGGGCCCAGGCTCCATAGAAAAATGAGCGATCTCCTTTGATAAAATATGATCAATGCTACGAATGAAGATATTATAGTGTGTAGTGAAATTTCGCGTGAAATTCGTATCCGGGAAGAAAATTCTGAAGCCCCAAGCCAAGAATTAAATTTTTATGGGACAAGCACTAGTAGCTAGCAGTACTGACATTTTTAGTCCAGAAGAAATAAATCTTCTAAGAAACTGCCAAAAAACGGGTTACTTGGAGGAACGTTTTTTATACGGTTGAAACCGGTTGGTTTTCATACTTATCGTTCCTATTTTTACATGAATGAGTGTGTAACTAATAATACTAATTGTTCGCTAACTTATTTAAGTTGGCCCAACCACCTAGCTAAGGCGATAGATGGGTTTAAAATTGCCAATATAGCTAGCTATATTTTGTTAACTTTGTTCTCAATAAGAAAGAAACGGCAATAATTGATAAACAGTAATCAGCCGGTTTCCGCCCCTGTGGGAAGATTTTTTTCCTATGCAACTATGCATAATCTGTATAAATAAAAAAAATTTAAATGAGTGTTATATGTACGGCAAATTACAAAAAAAAATTCAACTAGATTTATTTGTTTCTTTTTTTGTGTTTTGAAATAATTATTGTTCGTGAAGAGATCACATTTTCACATGTTTTGGATTTTAATTTATATTTATTTGTACAATTTTTTTATCTAACATTTCTTGTGCTTTGGCAGTAAATAGTTAAAAATTTATTGAAATATTTTCTTTTCTTCATTACATACTTTGCGTCCTTTAATGCTCACTAAGCAACCTTTTGAATCTATTTTTGACTTTTAAGCTTTGATTATAATCTACAAAACTAATTAATATGCTAGCTCGGAATTTTCCTATTCATACATAAATGTTCACCATCATTTGAATATTTTCACGCATTTGCTTATGAATTAAAATTTTCTATTCATAAATCATTAACTATTTGTAGGTAAAGAATTATTTTTTTTAAATTCTTAGGTCAACTACGTTAGAAACAATTTTTTTTTAGCTTATGCACTAAATGTTTTTCAATTCTAAAGCAGTAAAAAACTTATTAATTTTTATTTCTTTAGTTTTTTAATTATGAAGAGACTTGAGCTTTTGCAACCCTGGTTAGCTGTTTCTAATTGGACAATTGTTAGACAAGCTCAGGAGCAAAAAAAACAAAGACTAAGAAAAACATAAGTACCAAAATACCTGCTAGGTTCGAAGGATGTTGTGGAATGAAGACCCATTTAACATGTCCGCAGCTTCATCGGACCTCTAATTTCGGTAAGACATGTTCAAACTGAAAAAGACCTTAAAGATCAATAACTCTCCAGAAATCATTTAGTTATTTGAAATCACCTCGGGTTTCACAAAAGTTTCCCAAAAATTAAATCTTCGGTTTTTATTTGTTTTCTCTCCACTATTTGAGTTGTAATACAGGGTGTTTTGCAGGTACAGGATATTAACTTAATGGGCACTACCTTTACATGGGAAATAACTTTACCTCATGTGGGAAATAATTTCACTTTTTTGTGGTGAAGATATTTCCCACTGAAGGTGGGAAATAACATCACTTTATCGTGGGAACGAATTTCACTTTTATGTGAAACTATGTATTGGAAAATATGAATATAATAATAACTGATGTTTAATGCAGGATTTACATGCATCTGCTACTACAAAATTGAAGAAAAGTAAAGCGGAATGGATAAGGATTATAAAACACAAAATTTAAAAAAAAAACGAATACAATTAAGGCTGCAGATGAAAAATTATAGGTGCAGGTGAACATGTTCATCATCCGCATCCTATAACTAGACGTCTGCACTTGGGTCTTCCCTATCTATCAGACAAGAATAAATTTTACATCTTGTGTCTATTTCCTTTTTCATCTACTTAGCTGCAAATATGGGTAGCTAAAAACGTCTATTAAAATAATAAACATATTTTCAAAAACAGATCGATCACTGTATATGTATAGATACCTATATCGCAGTCATTTTATATATTAAATGAAAGATCTTTGTTTGAAATATGTTAAATAAATTTATATTTATTTCAAAAATAACTTTTTCGTTTTTGTGAATTTTGTCGTTTTAGTGCTTTATACAAAGAAATAGTGAAAAATTCGCGCGAATTCACAAAACTGAAAAATTTGTTTTTGAAAAAATATTACATAGAAATGTACTAAACATATTTACTTTTTATAGCTTCGTTTCAGAGCTGTTGTTAGAAAATATAATTTGATATTATCATATTTTTTTTTTTAAGGGAAACTTCTTATGCGACTTACAAACATGGAAACGTAACACGTTTAACGCGGATTATCGATTGCATACTTTTCGGCACTGTTCGCAATTCGTTATTCAGCGAGACGATTTAATTGTACTGAAATGTGTTCTTCGGTGGAAGTTTGCGTTATTTTCGGAGAAAATCAAATTAAAACTAGTTCTTTGTTCCTTTTAATGCGTTTAATATATTTGTAATTCATTTCTTAAGAAATATCTCAAGATCTCATTGAATTCTTCTAAATAGTTCTTCAATTTGAGCCGTGTGTGTGGAAATCATGTCTGTGCTTGCAAAATTAATTTCGATTGCTTCATTGAAAGTAGTGTTGTGTTTTCTTTTCTTCTCAATTGAAATAATAGAAAATATTTAATACCTAGTTTTTGACGTAAAGTTTCACTTCTTCCGCGTGGAGAGACTCCGCGCACTATTTTTTTTTAGAATTGAGTTCTTTTATATATTTTTTTTGAATATACATACGCGAACTATTTTGATTTTTGTACCTTTGTTTATTTTGTAAGAATTTTTATGCTCAAAACCAATAATTTCTTTTTTGTTGAATGTCTTATAATATTCAAACTGCAGGTGAGAAATAACTTCACACAAATTTTAGGTGAAATTATTTCAAACTTGAAAACAAAAAACCACTAACCACTATATACCACATTTTTAAAGTTTATACTTTGGTCTTTGGTTAATATTTTAGTTCAAGTTAGTTTAGGGAATAGTTTTTGAGTATTCAAATCTCAAAGTCAAAGTTTAAAAAAAAAAAATAAACACCTAAACTCAAATCCGAAACCGGGCTCTGGCATGTATTCAAATCAAAAGAGGGCACTTTGAGCACTTGTTATAATTGTATTTGTATAAAATACATAAAAAACTACCAAAAGTGCCCATATTATTGTTTTATCCAAAACCAACCTCAAAGCTAGAAATCTTTTTTTTTTTCTTAAATTTTACCCATTTTGTATTTTTTCAAGTATCATAAAATGTATGGGTGCACTTATTAAAGAATTTTTTTTATTATTGTTTTGTACATCTGTGAAATATAAAGAAACTCTATGTTTACCAGGCATTGTCTGAAATAAATGACCTCAAAGTCAAAACTGCTTCGGGAAGAAAATTTGAACACCATTTAAAATTAGTGGAAATAGGGCAACCCTAAGCCTATAGAAGCCCAACTTAAATACAGTTTTAAAGACTATTATTTCTACAAAAAATTAAGTTTAAAATTAGGTCTCTACCATAAGTATTGACAGAGAAATCGAATTTAAGAAAGGTCAGGGTACATCAAAGTTAGCTTTTTTTTAAATTGTCAAAAAGTGATGAAGTTGCGAAACGGACTTTACTGTAGAACAATTTTTTTCTTAGAATATGACCAAGAATCACATTCCAAAGTATGTAACACGAATTACAGGACACACTTTATATAGGTGTTTTGCGGTGCAATGCAATAAGACCCGCGGCAATAAGACCCGTGGGTCTTATTGCCCAAGGAAATGGAAATAACACCCACGGGCTTTGTTTCCACTTTGAAGAGGCAATAAGACCCACCAAAGAAAAGAATTAAGGCCCATGTCTTTTATTGCCATTTTGAAGCAGCATTTATATGAGTCTGATGAACATGGGATCTTAAAATTAGTTTTCCTTCTTAGAAAGGGTGAAGAACTTAGTGGATGCGCTAAATGCATATATTCTATTTATTTGAAGGAAACAACATTTTGAGGTATACCGAAAAACAAAGCTCCAAAATTTCTATTTCAGCTTTCCATGGATATGAATTAATGGCTCACGTTGTCTCCCATTTCGTGACATAGGATGGAAGCTCAGTCCACCTTCTAATGCGCACATAATTACTAAATCTAATTTCTTAATGTTTGTTTTGCTCTTAGCTACATTCTCCTGTTCTGTTAGTGCGAATTTTTTATGTTCAACCCCAAGCCCGTACTAACCGAAGGGAAATTTCGTTCGCTTCATTTTTCTATCCGTGAGTAAAAAGCAAAGCGAACAAAATTTGCCTACGTGTAATACGTGCCTGCGGTTGAACTTAGGAATTGACCGCATTAAACACATAGTATGATTCATAGTTCCATAGATATTTATTATGTACGTGTGTTTCTCTTTGGTATGTCATAACCCACAATCAGAGCATGGACTTATTTCTAGTTGAGTGCAAGTGCAAGTTTATTCACATTGAAAATAAGTTTAAGTGCAAACGGTGAGACTTCTTTCCATTACGAAATGGTATTTGAGTTCGCAGAAAAAGGAACTAAGGCCCGCGGCTGTTACTGCCATTTCATCATGGAAATAACCCCCGTGGGCGTTACTTCCAAAACAAAGAGGAAATAAGACCCGCGGGTCTTATTGCCGCGGGCCTTATTACACTGCACCGTCTTTTGCTGACTTGCATCCAAACTGACTCAACTTTAAAAGCATTTTTCTCGAAACCGTCTTTTTTAAAACTCTAGCCACGACTTCTTGAGTTCTAGTGGACCGATTTACCTGAAAATGTTCATTGCCAAATTTCAAAAGGTCGAAAAAAGTAGTAAAGTATTTTGTTTTTTTTTTTTTTTTTTGCAGGGAATCGTTATTTTGTGAAAAGTGCTGTTTCAACTTTTCCGTAGTTCCGACCAAAGCAACATTCTTCTGGATAAATATTTTTTTGTTTTTTTTTTCAATTGCTAGAAGGGATGCAAAGGTGCTATTTTTTTAAATTTCTTAATTTTTAAACTATTTAACTTTTTCTGTATTCTTTCCAGGTTAGTTAATAACTTATAAGAAAGTAGATGCTAAAAATACGGCGGCCTATTGCAGTGGTAAAATGTTCAGTAGATAGGCCGGACGCGTGGGCTCGAATCCCGCTCTGGGCATCTACTTTTCTTTCAGCGGCCCCTGAGCCTTGAGGTTATGTGTGAAATTACTACACCTTTATTTCCATCTACTGCAACACAAAAAGGCTGCTACCCTGGTAGTGCAATTTATTTAAAAAAAAAGATGCTAAAAATATTGGTTGAATTTTTTCTTACGATACCAAAAATCACCTGAAATCAGTGCTCCTATAGACTAAAATACGCCCTTAAGCATTCTTAAAATAAAATCGCTTTGTTCTCAACGTGTGGTAAAATGTAAAATTTTAAAATTTTTTCGGCTTCGTTTAAACATACATCAAGTTTTTTGTTCTTCTTTAAGGAATTTACATTTTTATAAGAGTAACATAATTAAATATTAAATGTCGGTTTGTTCAGACTTGATTATCATTAATCAATGAACATTCCAGGTGATAATCATGGATTCGGTTTGTTCACGAAATTTTTAATTTAAGGAATCCCTGATCGGAGCCTTTAATCAGGGATTTTACTAACCAGTCGATTTTCCTTTGGCTAGCTCCATTTAATCAACGATAAACTGTAATGCAGTTTGTGTGTGATTTAGTTTTGTATTGTAGACTAGAAAATTCAAAATTTTTCTAACCCTAGTTTACATTTTGGGGTTCGCGCGATCCCCAACGCAAGTTTGAATGCTTATTAATCATATTTTCGACCTGGGATGAAAACTCAGTAAACGAATTTCATTTTTCTTTACGTTTTTCATCGTATTTTCATCATAGCGATTTAAGATAATTTTCTGGAATTTTTTTCTGAAAAAAACCCACAAACCACAAACGCTATGGTTCCGGCTTGTTATGACAGCCTGAAATAGCCTTCGCAAGATTGTGTTGTCTTGGTAATAAAACGACCTGTTTACATATTTGGTTTTGGAACATTATATACCAATGCCATTCTCTGCAAAAATCCAAAAATGAATGAAATGGACAGTACTGATCTGATCGGGTACGGTCAATTCAATTCGTTCGAAAGTATTTCAACAGGCTGGAGACTGGAGAGTGTATGTCCTGGCTGATAATTGAGCTCAGCGACCAATTGAATCGTCGAAACGGAGGAAGATATTCAGATGTTCAAAACGTGTACAATTCATCACGGCTCGAAGAATTGATGCCCATTGATAGTATCCCAAATTAGATGTGAATACAAATTTTGGGGTTCGGGTGAACCCCAAGTTTGGTTATTGCATTATTCTTCGTGCCGTAAACTAGGGATAAATCTATGTTTTCTAAAACAAGCCGCAAAAACGGTAAAAAATAGGCTGGTTTATCACAGATTAAGAAGAATCCATGATTACCAAATTGCTGATTTGATCCCCTGTCAACACACTGACCCTTAGATACGGAAAATAAGAACAAAACAATCTAATAAGAACCATTGATCGCACTTATTTCTAGACTGCAGTTTTCATGGCAGTGAAGACTTTTGCTTCACCTTTCTTGTCAGCAGTCTTTACTAAATTTTGGATGACGCTACGCATAAAAAAATCTTTCTTACATCACCGTTCCCCTCACTCAACGAATGTGTCCTTAATTTGTTATGAATGACGAAATTTTTTTAACCAATTGGCAGATCGTCTTTGATTTTATTTTATTTTGCTTTTATTGTTATAAGGGCACTGTTGCACCTAGAGGGTTGAAAACAATCGATTTTTTGAAAAAATATATATTGAAGTACAACATCTGGAGAATATCTCCTGAAATTTTCAAGACGATCTGACGAATAGTTTCCGATTTACGGCCGTTTAAAGTTGGCGATTTTCGTTCGAGTCAGTGCCACTTGGTGAGTGAACACAGTACAACAATGCTTACCTACGAACTTACCGACAACTTATTTTAGCAAAGCAGATATAGGCAACATATTGTATATAGTAGTGAGGTTAACGGTAGTACATTTACGTAGCCGTGTAGTAGTGTAGTAGTGAAAAAAGTCGATCGTTACGAAAAAAACTTTTAATGCGATTATCTCAAAACTACTTCTTTGAAGTCGGTGACCACGATAACTCAAAAACGGTTCAACCGATCGTTCTCAAATTTTGCACACTTGTTGTTAATACGAAAACAAAGTAAATAAACGCGGGGTTCTAGTTTTTTTTTTAATAGAACCGATTTTAAGTCCAATTTTCGGGTGAAAATCGAACTTTCTTTTTAAAATGGTCACCAAAAACTCAAAAAATGAGATTTTTGAAAATCCAGCGATTATTTACCTAAAAAATATGTTATCTAACGAAACCTTTTCAAATTTTTTGCTTTAGATAATTTTTGAAGGCGAAATCGCGGTCATTGCAAAATAATTTTTTTTTTTTTCAATTCAGTTGTAATGAATATTTTGATGTGGAGAGCATTACAAAATATTGTTTAAACATGTATTAATATGTGTGCAAAATTTCGTTTACATCACTTTCATACTTTTCCTAAAAAAAAATTCATGAAAAATAGACTTTTTTCGACGTTCCAGGTGCGATAGTGCCCTTAAAGGACATTAGATAGTTAGAAGTTTGAAAACCTACCTAGTACCTACTTCCCTTCATTGGCAAATTCCTTAAATAAACTGTAAAACAGCCTTCCTACCCAGTTTAAATGCACTTTTCAGAAAACCTTTACTATTTGTAAATTGCACTTCTAGGTGCATTTTTGTCGCAAATCAGCAATTTTATAACCAGCTCAGCAATGTACTTTGTCACTAAACACAAAAAAAATCAACACTGACCACTTTTAGCTCAGTTGCTCGTTCGTTTGTGTTCTCCTTGGAAAAAAACATTCCTAAGCTGATTGCTGAGTTAAAAAAAAAACGCACCTATACGATAAACAGAGGACATAACGACACGAGAGCATTTGATTAATTAAATGAAAGCATTTATATTATACAACTTCCAAAAACTAAAAAAAAAAATATGTTTTCAAATATGTAGTTTTAATTAGGTTTGCCTGATGACAATACTCAACCAATCAGAATGACTTTAAGTGTTCTTAATCGCTCTCTGCCTATTAAATAAACTAAACTTCCCGCAGTTATCTAATCAATTGATTTGCCATAAAGGCTATTCAATTATTGATTTCAATCACAATTTCGTTTCATTTCTAGGTAGGTACTCTGGATTGAATTACTTTTATTAGTAACAAGCATAGCGACTTTTGTTGACATAGAATATGGCTAGTTCTTTGTTATTATTAACTTGATTGGTTATTGGTGACAAGTGGTCACATTAATTGAATTTAATGGGCTTAGTAATAAAAACAAAGAAATAGGTAGGAATGTTCAAATACTTACACTCGAATCGTAATGGGGGCAGGTTCATGTTTAATCCACTGATCGACTTTTCCAACACTGTTCGTAGAGAAAATCCTTTCACGGGAACACTCAAAATCAAAGCAAGGAACGTTGCTTAAAAATTACTTTAAGTTGAACTCATAATAGTGAGACATATCGAATACATTTTGATACAAATCATTATGGATTAGTTGTTAATATCAAGCTAGACATTCCTCATAAATTATTCATGATCAATCAAGGACAACTATACACACGAGAAACTCAACCCGCACTTTTTTCTCCGATGCATATATGTATGTACATACCTAGTTTGTACCTATATACATATTATAGTGGTACCTACCTCTAGACGTTTCTCTTCGAACAAAAATAAACACACCTGGGATTAGTTTAAGTGTGTCACATTCACTATTTACAAATGATGCGATTAATTCAAAACACAGCAAAAACAAAACCTTAAGCAAGCCACAGTTGGCTTACATTTATATCAAGAGCAATTGACAAACCAATTAACCGTTCTGGGCAATGTCGACGTTCATGCGAATCTAATTAGAAAACGATTAAGCCGCGCGAATTCCCCACGCACACACAAAAGCACGCTTTCACTCATGTATAGCTATACCGATACCCGTGGGATAGATTGAGAAGGGACAGGGTAAAACAAATGGGGTTGGGGTTGGCTTCTCAAAAACCCATTCACCTGGTAAATTGCATTCACCGTCAAGGACGAATAAATTTCTACTTCACACCTTTGTGGCAATTTACAGTCTGCACCGCCGCCAATTCAAATCCAAAAAGGATTCACTTTTGTTTCTGCTAATGGTGTGTGGTGGATTTTATTCCGCCCGCACTCGAATGCGAGACGACAAAGCTTGCAAAAATATTATTGTTATTATTAGTTATTTTGGATTGGATTTGTAAAAAATCGATTCGAAACGAACAAGACAACAAAAAAACAACAACCGACGGACAAACGCTATTCCGCCATGATAAACAGACACACAACACTCCGACGGATGAGCTAGAACTGAATTTTAATGGAAATTTCTTGACTCCATAGAACACTGTTGGGGGCAAAGGATGCCGTTGCTTACTGTTTGGTTGATTGTTCGAGCTTCGAGGTGTTTAAGGGACTTTTTGCGACAGAGAACTGCCATTGCGCATGATGAGTTTCAAAGAGAACAAGTTAGTTTGGTAGAGGATTTTGTATGGACAAGCCGGCAAAAAGTTACTGGTGCTGGTGATGGAATTGGAAATTGATGTGAAGGGAGTTTGCTTGCAAGGCTTTTAGATTTATGTCGTGCGATTTTTCGAAATTCATCGAAAATATGGAAAAGAGAGTGGCTTGTCTCTTCACCCTACAAAAAAAGTCGGGAAATTTTCTAATCATTTATACCGGGTAATTTTCTTAGAATCCTGCAATTGATGCTTCTGCTTCAGAAAATAGAATTTTAGTCACTTGAGTCCACTAAATGTGTTTGGATTTTCAATAAATCACATTCATAATATTTTCTATAAGCTAAGTTACAAATAAATGTTATTTTCTTTAAAAAATTATTGACTGAAGTGAAAACAGGACCAAAGTTCAATATGAATATAATTTTTATTTCTTTATTTATTTCTGGCTTATAAAAAATAAACACGGCTAGTATTGGAACAACTAGCAATCTGACAAACAACTATCCCAAAATTTAATTTTTGTTCTTGTTTTAAAAATATCCCTATTATTTTAAGACCGCTTCCTTCCCATTTTTTGACTTTTCGAGGTTAGTTTGGTCTTAAAAAAAACTTATTTTCGACTAGTTTTAAAATAACATGCTTAAAAAAAATACCGAAAAAAGTGTTAAAATAACAATTTTCTGCTTGATTTAAGATTTTCCGAGATTACCATAAGCCAGCAGCTACTTAAAAAAGTTGACTCTATCCACAGTATTTTCTATTCAACGTCAAAACTTGCTGTCACTTCTTCAAAGTCATCTATGAAATTCAAAAAATCAAATTTGTAGGTAATTGTTTTGTTTCGTTATTCGCTTTATTAAATGAATAACGACTTTTCTATACATCAAAATCTTTGTTACAGCTCTTTTTTTTACAATTTTTGAGAATATCGTCCAGCAGTGGAGAAAGGCTCTATGTCAAATGTGGGGTATGTTCGGGGAGTATGTAAAAAATATTGAAAACTAATTCTTGGCGAGATTTTCCATTGGCAAACATAATCAATCTATCTTCAATCCAAATCTGTGGAATATCTATTTTTACCCTATGTATGTGTATGTATTGTCAGTTTCTACGAAATATTTCGTTGGAAAATAAATTGATTCTATTTACCAATGAACCGTTTGGTAAATAGAATTATATTACCACGTGAGTAAATACACCGTCAATATAAATTAACCCTCCTTACAACCTGGGGTCCATTTGGACCTCAGAGCATGTTTGAACACTCATAACTTTTTGTTTTTAATTTTTTTTAAGTGGGATTTATACTCAGTGAACAAAATTCAATTTTTGATTCAATTCCTACGATTTTTTTATGAAAAAGAACCATCCACCCGACCTGGGGTCCATTTGGTCCATTTGGACCCCACTACTGAAATTCTGTGAAAAATCATGTTTTTTTCTAAAAAATAATTATTTTATTCTTAAAGTAAGGATCTAACTTGAAGCTGTTAGCATTTCCGGGAGACATTTTACACATATAAGGTTCTAATGTGCTTAAGGCAACAACATCTGCCACATCCATCGCAGGTGGTTCTGCTTTTCTTGTCATCTGCTCTTGGGCAAAGGTGGAAACTGCCCCTTTTACAAGGGAGCCTTTCGGGGACTGTTAATACTTCCTGAACTCTCCCCAAAATACAGAGAGTATCCAATCCGGTTATTCAGTTTTGATCAGTTCTTCCGCTAGTTCGATAAGCTTTTTACTTCTGAACAAATTTTTGTTTCTTCTCGGTGGATTGAAGTGTCGGAAAATGATGACAGTCGAGACCATTTGGTCGAATACATCGACTCCACATTTGGTGCGGTTATAATAAAGCATCAGACTTTGATGACCGGAAGCGGCTTTCTCAACGTTATATTGTTTTGATAGCAATACCTCTTGCGCGTTTGGGTTCGGAACATAACTCACCAACTCCATTTTTCCAGAAAATCCAAAGATGGGTGAGTGTACTCAACAATACTGCCTTTTGTTAATGAACTTTACAGGCTCATTCTGGTCATCAAGAACCTCCTTCGCTATAAATGGTTGAGGTACAACTCTTTTTTTCCGGATCGTGCCAAGAATGGTGATCTTCTTATCTAGCAACCTCAATGCCAAATCCACCGACGTTAAGAAATTATCAATAGTGAGGTTGCGTCCAGAATTTAAATATGATGGCATCAACGACATCACCACATCATATCCACGATCAAGCCTTGTGCTTTGGTCAGAGCTACCAGTGTAGATAGAAAACTTTAGTGGATAGCCCGTTGAGCTTTCATTCAGCCATCAAAACTTCCAGCCATATTTGCCAGGCCTGCTAAGTTTTCATTCAGTAATTACGTACAACAGACATCTCGAAAGGGATAAGCCGGAATCCCAGTTTTTATCGATTTTGAAATTGAAAAATTTTGTTGATGACCTCATACACTTGCATAATGACATCTCTGCTTAAATTTCTATATCACTGCTATAAAAAATATATAGAATGAATTCATATAATAGCCAGAAGAAGAATAACTGAACAATATAAATCAGAAAAAAATTTGAATGAAAAAATGTGAAAACGGCGTAAAGAAGTGTTAAGTGGAAATACGTACTCTTGATTCGAAATCTGAGATTTTATGGGGGAATGATTGGTTTTCATCCATATATCTTTTACTTTTGGTAATTTTCTATTGCATTCGTGATGAGTTAAAAAAAGCTGCTTAAATTTAGGAGATGGGGGTGAGCTCTCGAGACTAGCACCTTATTCTGCCCAAAAGTCACAAGTCACAAAGTTGTGATCAACTGGAAAGCTGGTGACTTGTGAGGCTGTAATTATTCTGGTCAAGTAACGAATATCAGCCGCATTTACATTTTTGGCGGTCTACATATCCTTTTTCTGATAAATCACTGTAAATTGGTCATAATTAACAAAACACACACAAGTGTTCTCACTTTTTATTTCAAAATCAAAATTTTCATCACCTGGATTCCTTAAGATTAATATCGTCTTGGTACTGAAAAACTTGAAAAAGTTATCCATATTTGCAAGACGCTAATAAATTGGCTTTCCATCATCAACTGCTGCCAGCGTAATTACAAGAAACAATCATTTAATCATTTCTGTTGGAGGTTTTTAAAATACCAGGTGGAGCACTCAGACCAAAATACCGGTCCATTGTACTACCAGTTAACGGCCTTCTATTTGTTATAGCTTTCCAGATGTTCGGAGTATCTAGAACCTAATGCGAGAAAAAAGCAGGACATTCACAGAGGAAGTGCTCTGCGGTTCCCTCATCTTCTGCACAAGATTCACAGAGTGTGGTATCACTTAAGCCTAACACATTTAAGTGTTTGGCAAAAGAGAAGTACCCGCTGGCAACGCCAATAAGCTTTCTACATTCTTTTCTACAATTGACCATAGACGACAGACGACTGAACGATAACCGTCAAAAAATTTACGGAATATTGCCCCAGGTTGAGAACGTATTTAAATTTTATATGCAAGAGCTAGCAAATATTTTATCTTTCATTGGGCGAAATTTTTTCAGTTAAATAATTACATGCGAAAGCTATTAACGTCAGTAAGAAAGAATTGGTGCAAGGTTGAGTGGTATATGTATACAAGTAAGTGAAAAACAGAGCAACAGGAAATTTTTACTGTACTATCAACTGGGTTTTATCACTTAAATTGCAGGGCCTTATAAGTAAAAAATGCAACAAACATTTTTTATTTATTTCCAAAAATAAGAAAAGTCAGAGCAATGCTTTGGCATTTTCAGTGTACTTATGTTGTTCTGAAAATTTCGTAGAAAATAAAAGAGTCTAAGATATTTGACATACATACATACATACATAACAGGTTCTGCGTGTTTGCTCTTTTTGCGATTTCTGCAAAACATGCTTAATATGCTTACGAGGTCCTGCATTTTAACTGACGATATGTCTTTATTAAGTTTTTTAACCTTAATCAACTTTTTACTTGCAATGATCAAGTCTGTGGAGAAAGCCCGACGTGTTTCATTTTTATTAGGTTATGGGTTCAGAAATAAAGTAGGTTTTAAATACGATGCTTGCTATCAGAAAAGTGAGCTAGTTGCTTTCGCTGATTTAACAAATGGTGTAAACAAACTTCAACTTGCTTCATCTTTGAACACTGCCGAAGTCTGCCATAGAAGATTAGGACACATAAACGCAGTCGACATGAACAAGATTAATAGCGATAGCGTGACTGTATAAGTTATGTCATACTCGAACAGAGCCAATATTGGTACGATGGTGTGTGCTGCGAGGTAAATCAATCAAGCTCAGTCGCAAAGTTTCGAAATGAATGAAAAATTTTCGATGAAAAGAGCAATGAATTCATGCGACACTTGTTAAAGGGAAAATTAAGTAATGAATTCCAATGAAACAGGTATGGTCCTTTTTCCTCAGTACATTTTCTCTATTTAATCAGCCCTTTCCTTTCATCGCATAAATAATATTATGATTTCACTGTGCGAGAAGTCGTGCATTGGTATCTGCCTTTTGTTTGATATTGGAAAAATAACAAAACAGGGTCTATAAGAAAGGCTCTGAGAAGTACGGTTTCTACAGGAATGGTTTTTAGCCACAACTTTGGCGAAGCAATTCACAACGTTTTCCAGCAATAAATTTGAAGCAGCTGAGTTGTCATATTGTATTTCACTTTGAAACAACTCAAGAATTGAAATCACCATTAAACGTTCATTTTATTATTCAAGGACTTGAAAAAGTATGTTCCTCATATTTCCCTACACCGAAAAAAAAAACCTTGGTGATATCAACTAATATCCTTGGTTGATTTTGCGTCAATCAATGGGCATTGTTGTTTCAACAAAGCCTGCGTGATCACTTTATGATAAAATTATTTTTCAAAAACTGATCACAAACATTGTTGATTTCATTGTTGGTCAACCAAAAAACATTGTTGGCCAACCAATATTCATGGTTTGTATACCAAATTTATTTACTATGTATTACATAAGGATTATGTACTACAAAAATTATTAAAACTGATCACGAACGTGATCAATATGCCAAGCTTTTACAACGAAATCAACCCAGCATTTACCACGAACGTGATCAATTGACTATGCTTTTACAACGAAACCAACCAAGCATTTACCACAAACGTGATCAATTGACCAAGCTTTTACAACGGAAGCAACCAAGCATTTAACATGAACGTGATTTATTGACCAAGCATTTACCACGAACGTGATCAATTGACCAAGCTTTTACAACGAAACCAACCAAGCATTTACCACGAATGTGATCAATTGACCAAGCTTTTATAACGAAACCAACCAAGCATTTACCACGAACGTGCTTTATTGACCAAGCATTTACCACGAACGTGATCAATTGACCAAGCTTTTACAGCGAAAGCAACCAAGCATTTACCACGAACGTGATTTATTGACCAAGCATTTACCACGAATGTGATCAATTGACCAAGCTTTTACAACGAAACCAACCAAGCACTTACCACGAACGTGATTTATTGACCAAGCATTTACCACGAATGTGATCAATTGACCAATCTTTTACAACGAAACCAACCAAGTACTTACCACGAACGTGATCAATTGACCAAGCTTTTTCAGCGAAAGCAACCAAGCATTTACCACGAACGTGATTTATTGACCAAGCATTTACCACGAATGTGATCAATTGACCAAGCTTTTACAACGAAACCAACCAAGCACTTACCACGAACGTGATTTATTGACCAAGCATTTACCACGAATGTGATCAATTGACCAATCTTTTACAACGAAACCAACCAAGTACTTACCACGAACGTGATCAATTGACCAAGCTTTTACAACGAAACCATCCAAGCATTTACCACGAACGTGATCAATTGACCAAGCTTTTATAACGAAACCAACCAAGCATTTACCACGAACGTGATTTATTGACCAAGCATTTACCACGAACGTGATCAATTGACCAAGCTTTTACAACGAAACCAACCAAGCATTTACCACGAATGTGATCAATTGACCAAGCTTTAATAACGAAACCAACCAAGCATTTACCACGAACGTGATTTATTGACCAAGCATTTACCACGAACGTGATCAATTGACCAAGCTTTTACAACGAAAGCAACCAAGCATTTACCACGAACGTGATTTATTGACCAAGCATTTACCACGAATGTGATCAATTGACCAAGCTTTTACAACGAAACCAACCAAGCACTTACCACGAACGTGATTTATTGACCAAGCATTTACCACGAATGTGATCAATTGACCAATCTTTTACAACGAAACCAACCAAGTACTTACCACGAACGTGATTTATTGACCAAGCATTTACCACGAATGTGATCAATTGACCAAGCTTTTACAACGAAACCAACCAAGCATTTACCACGAACGTGATTTATTGACCAAGCAATTACCACGAATGTGATCAATTGACCAAGCCTTTACAACGAAACCAGCCAAGCTTTTACCACGAACGTGATTTACTGAACAAGCTTTTACCACGAACGTAGTCATTTTACTACGAACATGATAAATAGAGCGTGATCAATAAATCACGTTCGTGGAATACGCGATTTTGATCACGTTCGTAGTCAAATTACCTTCAATCCTGAAAATTCCAAAAAGATTAGTAAAAAGATTATTTTATTTATTTTCAGTTTTTTATTTAAGTACCTAATTAAATATATATATCAATAAATAATAATGATTAATACTTTTTTCATAGCAACAATAATAAAATTTAAATGTACATTTTTTATGAATTTGTTATGTTATACTGTACTTTACATTAGATACATTATTTCAATTGTTCTAATTTTATTTAATGTTAGCATCAATAATTATTTTCAACAAAAATAACATAAATATTGTTACTAGATTATTTTTAAAGACTAATCAAACATAATAATCAATATTTCCTTTTTTTGCAAATTAGATTATTTATTGAACATTTTCTTTCGTTATTTGATCTTAGGCTTATGGACAAAGAAAGAAAGCTTCGAGTTATGCTTTTATAATAGTTCTGAATCAATCCCAAATATGAAAAGCAAAAAATAAGAAAATGGAGGGAGGACTCAGAGGACCACCGGGGCTCAATCAAATAGATATTTAAAAAAAAATTAAAAAAGGCGTGAGTGTAAAGTGTAATTTTAGAGGATTTCGAAAAAAACTATTGGTTTTTGAATCGTAGACAGTGATATACATAAGTGCAATGGAATAGAAAGAATTATTAATCACTTTTTGATATATTTAAAATTTCAGGAAAAATTTTTGAAATGAAAGTAACTTTCTTAAGAAAACAACAATCAGGTTTTATTTCCCAAGAACATTAGAGAATTTTTTCGGAAACGCATTTTCAATTGTTTGAAACCCAATTATTTTTAATGTACAAGTAATTTTTTGAAGAAAATTTTTAAGAGTGAGAGAGATAAGAGTGATTGCAATTATTTGCTAAATGCCTACATGTAAGACAAATTTGAGAATTATTTTAAAACTTCTTTCAAAAAAATTTCAAAAATATATAATTTTTACCATTGGGGTTTGAAAGTAAGGAAACAGGCGGACCATCAAATGTATTAATAATGTAAATAAAGTAATCATGAGTGTTTTTAAGGACTTCATAAGAATTAAAATGATCAATTTAATTGGAAACTATTATTTTCTCACAAATTACGTATGGAATAGTTTTCAACAAAACTAGACATTCAATTCTAAAAATATTTTCAGAAAAGCCAATGTAGTCATTAATCTTATAGCAAAGTTTTTGGTACGTTAGTGAATTATAACAAAGTGCGTCATCAAAATGAATTTTATAAGAAGAAATATTTCGTAGTTTAGAATAAAAAAAACTTTCTTTTATTAAAGTCCCGTCACTTTTTGAAATATTTGAAATTTCAGGAGAAATTTCTGAGATACAAGTTATTCTTTTAGAAAACATCAATGAGCTTTTAATACCAAGGACAATGGAAGATTTCTTCGAGAAGTTATGCTATTACAATAGTTTTTAAGCTCTTTATGTTTTGATTCAAATCTAAATGACCAAAAATGTTTAAGAGGACCGAGCATACGCATAACATAAGGATAGTGAATCATAAAATGAAATTTAGGTTTTAAATTTTCATTGAATAGTTTGATGTATGTCGAGTGATGCTTGGAAATTAAAGTTTGCAAATTATTGAGGTCAACTTCCTTAAAATCAGATTTTAAGACAATATCCAGGATTTTGTTGAGAAGAGTTAATAATTCCCAGTGATTATTTTTTTCTGGGACAAGATCACCAATAATAATTGGTAAAAATCGGGAAAACGTCCACATTTCTTTTGCTGACATGTTTAACTTTTGCCTTTGGATGTGTTCGGGTTTGATAATTGGGGCGATATTACCAATTTCAGATTTACTGTATTTGAAAAGTTGCGTTCTGTTATTCAAAACGTCTAGGGAAAAAAATTTGTCAACCAATATAAATTGATTGATAATCTTGCATAAATCGTAGTGGCACACACCCTCAAATAAATCATGCATAATATCTACTGTAACATTATGTACTACATGAAATGATGGAATATTATTGAAAACTGATTCTTCCCTGATTCCAGTATTTATCATTCTCTCAGTTGGTTTTGAAAACTTCGCTAAATCATTGTGGTATCCAATGGTCCAATAATGGTCCTGTGATAGCTACTCTTATCGGAACAAGTTACATAGTTTTGAGTTTTTGAAAAAGTGCAAATACGACAGTAATATTGTGAATTAAAGCTTTTGGAGTAACCAAGAATTGCCTAGGTTATCTCCTGTTATTAATCGTAATACAAAGTAAAAATGATCTGTCTCTCCAGATCTCAATGTAATTGTAACTCCATGTTCTTCCAGAATTTTTATTTCTTCGACAAGGTGATAGAAAATCGAATTTTCCCCAAAGCACTTATATTTGGAATAAAACAACATTGCAACAAAAATGTTGTTTAATTCAGAATTAATGTGCTGCGGAAGACTTGGAAAATTATAGTATACGGCTCCAATGGAATGAGTTCTACCGTGAGAACCTAGAGGGTTATTTGATTCAAAATCATCGAAATACAAGTTAAAAGGGATTACTTTGGAACGTTTTTCTTCTGGGAATTTACTTATTCTTTCCTTCCAAATGTCAGTTGTTATCAAATGAGTAATGTTGTTAGTAGTAAGATATTTCATATTTTGTATAGTAGCCTTATAGATTTCAGGTAATTCAAAGAACTTCTTAAACTGAAATTTCAACGGTAGTATAATACCATCAGATTCAACACTATCTAAAGTAGGGGTCGTTCCACTCTTAACGCAAACTTCTTTATTTATAATATAGCTTGAAGGTTCATGATAAATTTTTTTATTTTTTGACGTTTGAATAAATTTGTAAAAAGTTTTGACTTTTTGAAAAGGGTTCTGTAGAAAAGTGAGAATCTGTTTAAATTTATCTTTCATATCAGAATTAATATGTTCAACAAACTCTTGGTTTAATTTTTTGAATATTACTGAAAAAAATTCTTCTGTTAAATCTGCAACTATGTCTTCAACAATTTTACGAGACAAATTATAATTTCCGTACAAGTTACAAAGAAATCTTGTTGCAGAAGCTTCAATATTTTCAAAAATATTATTTTGTTCAGGTAGTGTTTTTTCATTTTCAAGGTTACTATTTTGAATATTTTCTTCAACAGAAAATATATTTTCTACAGGTGTAGAAGAAGGTGAACTGATATTTAAGCCCTTACAAGATCTTTCAAAATGTCTTTTAAAACTTTTCAAATTATAGATTTGACTACAGTTAAAACATTGATAATCATTTTTTGCTTTAAAATAATGTTTTTGTTTATAATGGATAACAAGTGTTTTAACATCTACAAAAGATGTTAAGCATAGATGGCATTTATACATTATTGTTTTTTTAAGGATTCAATAAGAACTAGAACATCTGCTGAAGCTCTTTCAGAAGGATCAATTTCATAAAAATATTTTTGGATGAAAATCCAAACAGGTTTACAAGGCATAGGATATTTTAGATTAAGAAGGCAATATATCATTAAATTTATAATTAACTAGCTGCGCCACCCGGCGTTGCTCGGGTCTGTAGTTTTAAAGTTCCCGTTCTCGTTTTTTCGCTTAAATGGGAACTTGGGGATGAAAAATAATCGTTTTTACTTTGGGATTATGTGGCATCCCTATGACGAAAGAATTTTTATAATCTGTCCAGTAGTTTCTAGGCTTCCGTTCCCAGCCCCGTTCCTGTGGCAATCTTCCGTTACCGTGGAAATATGTGAATTATAAGTCTATGTCACTGAGGGATAATGAAACATCATAGAGTTGAAAGAATTTTCGAAATCGATCAAGTAACTTTAAGGTTCCCGTTCTCGTTCCCGTTTCTGTTCCAGTGGGATTATAGGGATGAAATATAATCTAAATTACTAATTGAGGGGGATAATGTAGCAATCCTAGTGCAGGAAGGGGAAGGGTTATAGAAATCTGTATAGTAGTTTCTAAGTTTCCTTTTCCAAACCCGTTCCTGTCGGAATATCCGCGCAATTTTTTAAATTCCGTTCCTGTCGGAATATGGGGAACAAACCTTGACAGGAACCATTTATAAGTCATTGTGACTGAGGGATAATGACACATTAGAGTTGAAAGAATTTTTGAAATTGGTCAAATAACGTTAAGCTTTCTTTTCTCGTTCCCGTTTCTGTTCCCGTGGGATTATAGGGATAAAATATAGTCTAGGTTACTCATGGAGGGGGACTATGTAGCACTTCTAGTGCCGAAAGAATTTTAGAAATCTGTTCAGTAGTTCCCAACCCCGTTCCTGTGGGAATAAGGGGAACAAACCTTGACAGGAACCACTTATAAGTCCATGTCACTGAGGGATAATGTAACATCCTAGAGTTGAAAGAATTTTGGAAATCGGTCAAGTAACTTTAAGGTTTCGGTTCTCGTTCCCGTTTCTGTTCTTGTGGGATTATAGGGATGAAATATAATCTAAATCACTGATGGAGAGGGATAATGTACCACCCCTAATGCTGGAATCGTTTTAGAAACCTGTCTAGTAGTTTCTAAGTTTCCGTTCCCAAACCCGTTTCTGTGGGAATATCAATTTTTAAATTTTTTATGTCATAAGAACCTTCTCCTGACAATAACAAACACAACGAAAAAAGAATTGGCCAAATTGGTACAGGCGTTGTTGAGTTATGCGCTTACCAACACATTTTGCGATTCATTTTTATATATAAGATTTCATTAAAGTAAATTACGAATCATGAAAATAATTGGGCTTTGAAAGCAAGGAAATAGGCGGACGATCAAATTTATTGATAATGCCAATAAAGTTTTATTGTTTTAAGGATTCAATGAGAACTAGAACATCTGCTGAAGCTCTTTCAGAAGGATCAATTTCATAAAAATATTTTTGGATGAAAATCCAAACAGGTTTACAAGGCATAGGATATTTTAGATTAAGAAGGCAATATATCATTAAATTAATAATTAATTTCATTAAAGTAAATTACGAATCATGAAAATAATTTTGCTTTGAAAGCAAGGAAATAGGCGGACGTTCAAATTTATTGATAATGCCAATAAAGTTTTATTGTTTTAAGGATTCAATGAGAACTAGAACATCTGCTGAAGCTCTTTCAGAAGGATCAATTTCATAAAAATATTTTAGGATGAAAATCCAAACAGGTTTACAAGGCATAGGATATTTTAGATTAAGAAGGCAATATATCGTTAAATTTTTAATTAATTTCATTAAAGTAAATTACGAATCATGAAAATGATTGGGCTTTGAAAGCAAGGAAATAGGCGGACGATCAAATTTATTGATAATGCCAATAAAGTTTTATTGTTTTTTTTAAGGATTCAATGAGAACTAGAACATCTGCTGAAGCTCTTTCAGAAGTGTCAATTTCATAAAAATATTTTTGGATGAAAAACCAAACAGATTTACAAGGCATAGGATATTTTAGATTAAGAACAAAAAATATTTTGAAACAGCTTTCTAATGCAGGTAATATATCATTAAATTTATATTTAATTTCATTAAAATAAACTACATAGGAGTTGTCAAAATGGCAACGAATTATAAGTGGTTGCAAATTTTGACCAAGCGCTCTCACCTTCGTTGCAAATTGGTCAATCGTTGGATTGAAGTTGTTTGCATCATGTACCTCGATAATAAGGGCCTGCTGGGAATCCTTTATTGTTGGTTTTAAGAATTTTTTCTTCGCTTGTGAGGAAGTTGTTGGGTGTCGTAGTGGGAGAAGTATAGCGTGGAGCAGGGAAATGATGAGAATGTCTTCTGGATCTGAAAATAATTATTTATGTATAAAATTAAAAAATACTTTTATTTTATTTTATTAATTAAAAAATAAAAATATTGATTTCCGACAAAAAAAAAACTGGGGCCCAACTATGTAATTCGATTCTATAATAAAAATGTTCGAATTCGAGAAATTCGAACTATGTAATTCTATAAGAACGTTTCAATATACTGCAATCGAACAGCACAAGTAATACCAACTATGTTTTTGTGTACTTTCGGATATTCGAGGAACTACCAATCTCGAAAGTAGAAGGCAAATCGAGTAAGAACATTCGATATCAAATGTGTTTGCGAGTAGAGCTAAAAAGCCTCAAAATTGTAAGTACATAAATAAAAAAAGAAACTGAATGATTGCATTAAAACTAACTACTCAACGACTATCTTTACTTTTTATACTTTTTATTTACACCACGCAATGACAACTTGAAATGCTGGTCAATTACATGATTATTCATCGGGACCTCCTGTTTTCAAAAACTTCAATGCTGCTGAAGGTGCGGGTGCATAACTTCACAGGTCATAACTTCACATGGGTCATAATTTCACCTCTAGTGGGTTATAATTTCACTTTTTTCGGGTGAAGTTATGTCCCACCTTAGGTGGGAATTAGCTTCACTTTTTTGTGGGCCAGAATTTCACTTCTGTGTGAAGTTATTTCCCACACAAGGTGGGACATAATTTCACTTTTTTAAGACCATTTCTCATTGCAGCTTCAAAGTCCGTCATAAATGAAAATGGACGAAACTCAAACAAATTTCTGTCCACAAATTGGAACAAATGAACATATAGCTCTTCAGTTTTATGGCTTGCCAAGACGTACAAAAATGGATAAACCTATGATAGAAATATTGATATTTGAAGCTGTTTTTTCGTGGTATACACAGTTTGAACTTGAAAATGTGTTCAAATATAGTGTAGCTTTCATAAATCAATTATTGAAATTACGAACTTCGACATCATATATTTTCAAAAACAGATCTCTCGTTTTAGTAAATTATATTATATAGAAATAGTGTGAATAAACAAGCGTTGTTGGCGCTAAGTAGTAAAGCGACCGAAAAAAAAATTGCGCAATTTTTTTTTCGGTCGCTTTACTACTTAGCGCCAACAACGCTTGTTTATTCACACTATTTCTATATAATATAATTTACTAAAACGAGAGATCTGTTTTTGAAAATATATGATGTCGAAGTTCGTAATTTCAATAATTGATTTATGAAAGCTACACTATATTTGAACACATTTTCAAGTTCAAACTGTGTATACCACGAAAAAACAGCTTCAAATATCAATATTTCTATCATAGGTTTATCCATTTTTGTACGTCTTGGCAAGCCATAAAACTGAAGAGCTATATGTTCATTTGTTCCAATTTGTGGACAGAAATTTGTTTGAGTTTCGTGACTACAATTTATAATTTTTGTTGGCTTTTCACTGATTGGATTTCTAAAGATTTTTTACAATGTAGGTGGGAAATAATTTCACACAAATTTCAGGTGAAATTGTTGCTCACCTAAGGTGGGACATAACTTCACCCGAAAAAAGTGAAATTATAACCCACTATAGGTGAAATTATGACCCATGTGAAGTTATGACCTGTGAAGTTATGCACCCGCACCCTGCTGAAAGCATTATCATATCCGAAACAGAATTTAGCTTTTTGCAAATATTCACATGCGAAGATATATCTGTCTCTAATTCCTTTACGTTGAATTTGCTCCTTTCGTTCCCGATTTTCATATGAATCAAACCAAATCGCAACGCTGTTCATTTTTGTAATTATTAGTTTTACTATGTTTGTTTCTTATTTTGAGAATGTGTACTGTCAGACAGCTCGAGGATCGTTCGAAAATCGAACATTTGTTGAAAAATAGTTGGCATTACCGTAGGGTGTCCATCTGAGGTCTGTCTAAAAAGAGAACATTTTGCTCTAGAATCCAAAAAAAGAGACATTCGAAAAATACTAAAGAGAACAAAAAGTGAACACCGAATAAAAAAATATTTTTTGATATATTTTTTATTAAAATTAACAACATTAAAAACAATGCAGTTCAAAAACAAAAGCAGATTAACATGTCAATAAATTTATTAGTGAAAGATAACTTAACAACTATTCTATAAGTCTTTTAGTTATAAATACGGATCAGATTATTCATTAAGTTGCTTACTACGAAGCTTCCTATTCAACATAATAACTCTCTTCTTCATCGATATCTTCATATTTCTCTGTTTTCTTTATTTTGGTAGTGCTGCTTTTTTTATCAAAAGATTTTTATAAAAATCTTGACTGCTGCTTTCTCTATTATTATAAACCAAGCAAAGAATAGAATTGATGGTCGAAATTTTGAGTCTATTTCTTTCTTTGGTCCATTGACCCTCAATTAGAGAAAATATTTTCTTAACATTAAGATTCTGCCCTGGGTTTACAAAAATACGCACACATTTTAGAAAGTTCTGAAAAGTGCTCTGGATAATTCACACTATGAAAAAACTTTCGTCCATTTTGCACTTGACAAGTTGACATTGACTGTGATTTATTAAAATTTAAACTCTTTGAATTTGTCTTAAGAAACTTCGTTTATAGTTATGTACATTTTTGGAAAGTGAATATGTATAATAGTTTTTTCGACTTCTTCCCATTGTAAGTTTAAAAAATCCAACAAAAACATGAAAACTCTTCCAATTGAAAGCTCCGTTTTTTTAGGTAGACAATCAAATGATTTTTGATAAAATATAATGCAATCACATTTAAAAGCATTTTCTTCTTCTTCACGGCCTGTTCTCTCAGCCAATGTGTTTGATAATGATTTTGCAGCAAAAAATTGTTGAATGTTCGTTGAGCCACCCGCAGATTGAAGAATAAGCTTGGTTTTTTTGTTTGGAGATGTTGCTCTAAGAAGTAGCATTCTTCTTTATTTGAGACATTCACATTTACTTTGCAGACAATACACTGCGCATCCCATTTAGAATTTGAATCTTTCACGAAACTTGTATAATGTTTTTGGATTTCGTCGGAAAAATGCTTTTCCTTTTTGTGATTATCGCATTAGTTTTCTATGAAATCGAAAATTTTTAGGTACATATATACATTAATTAATTTTCAAAAAAATATTTAAAGCTGGTTTATTATTAAATAATAAATTATTTTGAAAATATCGCCGCAGTTCGCACAACGCACAATTTAAGAGGAATAGACAGTGATCTTTTATATTTAACAACCACCACCGGCTTTCACTTTACACACCATGATCCATGAGTATGTGTAGTATGTGGTAGCTAGCAATGGCCATTTTCTGCATATGGCTTTGTTGCTTCTCTTCCTTGCTTACAGGAAATATAGCACGAGAGACTAGAGAGTGAGATGAATTGATTTCGAAGTAGAAGTAAAACTGACGTCTTTAAGAAAAGCTGAATTTAAGGTTTTTTAGTATGAAAAATTGTATCTCATCACGACAAAGTATTAAAAAGAACTGCGATAATTCATTACACCACGTTTACATTTAATTGAGGTGTTAAAAAATTTATTAAATTAATTCCAATAAAAAAAGTGATATACGAATAAAAAAGAGAAAAAAAAGATCCCAACGAAAAAAGATAGTGTAAGAAAGATCGGACCTAAAAAAGAGAACATGTTCTCTTTTAAAGAGATAAGATGGACACCCTACATTACCGGCATTCGATTCTGTTTTTATAAAAAGTACCAATTGAAAGTAGAATAGAAAATTAGATTCGAAAAGAATCAAGGGTAGAGCCGAATTACATTGTAGGCATTGTAGATTTTTTTTTTTGCCAAGAAATCAAAAAATTGACATAGCGCTTTTTCTTTATTTTTAAACATACTGGTTTATTGATGGTACTTACTTGAAATATAATGCTTTCAATTTTGAAATCAAAACAATATGAATCGCAAGCAAGACACACAGAGTATATCATCTGTATACTGCTAGCTTGTTGCCTCATAAAACTTTTCTCTTTCTCTTAGTTACAGACTTAACTTCTTAGTTAGAAGTTGTTTTTTGTAAATTTTTAAAAAATTTTATTGTTAAATTGTAGTATTAGTATTAGTAGTAGTAGTATTATTTATTTTTCACTATTATCAGTTACAAGAAAAACATTGGCTTCATATACAGTAAGATTTCAAAAAATAACATTAAATTAGATAAAAGCTAGAAGTGTTGTTCATTCAAAATCAATAATAATGAAAAATAATTTTAGGTACATTCTTTAGTTAAAAACTAGTAGCGAATGCACCGGATTAGAGTATTTAATAAATTCAAAATATATTCCAAGATAGTTTAAGTATGTTGGGTAAGTTTAGAATTGCCACGTCATTAAGATTCTACACAACCAATCTAAGAATGTTGTTAGCTTGATCAAAATCAAAATTAAACAGCCACTTTTTGATTTCTCGTAAAAAGTAAAAAGAATTTTGGATATTTCGAATATTTGAAGGTAACTTGTTAAAAAGCCTAGGTGCTACTGAAGTGAAGAAGTTTAGGAACTTGTGAGTATTGTAATTAGGAATAATAGCCAGACGTCTTTCATTACTACGAAGGCTGTAAATTGACGAGCCCTGATTCAACAGATTACCACTCCTAGAAAAAAATACTTTTAAAACTTTGAAAAAGTAAAGATGCTTTACGGGAAGTATATTTGAAGCGAAGAAAATTGGAAAACTATGCTCTCGTCTTCTCTTTTTATAGATAATTCGTAAGATATGTTTTTGGGACACAAGCAAAGGTTGAATGTTACAGTTAAATGTGCCACCCCAACAAACTATTCCATACTGCAGTTTGGATTGAACAAGACCATAATAAAATATATTTAAAAGGTTTTCAGTACAAAATTTTCTGAGATGGTAGAACATATAAGTAGATTTTAACATATAATTTTTAAGAATTTTCGTATGTGAATACCAATTCATTTTACTATCAATTAAAAGGCCAAGATATTTGAATTCATCGACAACTTGAATAACAAAGCATTTTGTGGAACAACTTGAATTTTCATTGAAAGACGTACTGCATAGTCTTGAATGGCATGTTCTCGAGCTTATAAATATGCTATTACATTCACAACTATGAAATATAAGCTTTGGTAAGTGAAGATTAAGATGGTTGAAGGTCATAATTTTAGTCTTTTCACTGAGCACAAGTTTATGAGTAACAAACCAGTGTCTTAAGATTTCCAAATCATGATTGATATCAGCTATTAAATCTAACAAGGATGAAGCGGAGTAAACGCAAGCTGTGTCATCTGCAAAACCAATAGTACAACCTTTTAGAGGTTGAGAAAAAAGGGAGTTGATGTAAATTAAAAATAAAAGCGGCCCAAGGACAGAGCCTTGAGGCACACCAGTGTCTATGTCAAGCCATTCACTAAAAACACCTTCGACTCTTACTCGTTGTTTTCTATTTTCAAGATATGAACCAAACCACTTAAGCATGAAACCCCTGAAACCAACTTTTTTTAACTTCAATAGTAGAATACTGTGATTAACAGTGTCGAAAGCCTTCGTTACATCAACGAACAGAGAAGCAGTAAATTTCTTTTTATTAAGACTATCAAAGACTTCAGAACAAAAGCTCAGAAGAGCATCCTCTGTAGATTTATTAGCCCTGAAGCCATATTGACTTCCACTGAAGAAGGAATATTTATCCAGAAAACAAATTATTCTTTTTTTCAATAGCTTTTCAAAGATTTTGGAAAAGACGGATAGCAAAGAGATAGGTCTATAATTATTCAACTCTTTCCGATCACCTTTCTTAAATATGGGAATGACCTCTGCCATTTTAAGACAGTCAGGAAAAACTCCTTTGAAAATGCTTTTGTTGAAGATATGAGCCAGAACGAAAGAAATATTATTAGCAATTTGTTTTAAAAAGTAATTTGATAAACTGTTGCTGGTAGACGAGTTTGAATTGTCTAATGCCATAATTTGCTGAAAAAGTTCAAAGGATGAAATCGGATCATAAAAAAAGCTCCTGTCTACACGCTCGCTTTCCAAATAGATGCATTTATCAATTGATACATCCGGCATTAGACCAGAATCTCTTAAAGTTTTTGACGCAACATTCGTAAAAAAGCTATTAAAAGTATTAGCAACATTTGCCGAACCTACAATAACTTTATTGTTTAAATTTAAACATGACGGAGATGACGAGGACATATCTTTGTTAAAAAGTTCATTGATAACTGCCCATTCTTTTTTTAAGTCCCCTTTAGCTCTGTTAAATTTGTTTATATAAAATATGTCTTTGCACACAAGTACCTCTCTCTCAACTTCATCGCATAATTTTTCATACCTATTTCTTAAGGCAATATTGTGTGGTTGTTTTTTGGATTTTACGCGCAGTTTATTCTTCTCCTCAATTCTTCTAACGAGATCTAGTGTAATCCAAGGTTTAAGTCTTTTTAATTTCGAATGTCTACTGATTGACGGTTCTGAGCACATATCAATATAAAAATTTAAAATATTGAGAAACTTATTAAAGGCGTCGGAGGGGTTTTCCTCACAATATACTTCAAACCAATTTTCTAGAAGTAGGAGCTCATTCAACCTCATAAAATTGATATTACCCTTGGGTGCTGAAGGGATGTCCTTATGAGACGGCTGATCTACTTTTTCATGGAAGGAGAGACATGTCATACAGTGATCAGAGATTTTTAAATCCGCTATAGAACTGACTAATGATAACGCATTTGTTCGATCCAGTCTGACATAGATATGATCAATACAAGTTTCGGATGATTCAGTAATTCGAGTTGGTTTGTTAATGCAGGATTCTAACCCATTGGAAGACATAACAGATTTATAATTGCCCGTATCACAACATTCACTTAGCAAGTCAATGTTCATATCACCCAAGATGAATAAATTACCACAATTTTCATCGAGAAGAAGAGAAGATAATTCCTGAGTAAATGCATCCTTACTTTTAAAATGAAATCTATAAAAACACCAAAAGACAAGTTTCTTTGAATTAACTGAGCAAGCTATTTTAAGAAAATCGGAGCACACAAGAGAAATAGAACAATACTCACAAGTCAAATTCTCACTAACAAATACAGCAACCCCGCCAGCAGCATAAGAATTGTTACAATTAGCATAAAATTTATAGCCAGGTATAGAGAAGAAATCTTTTTCATAGTCGAATATCCAAATTTCAGTGAGAAAAATTAAATTGGGTCTGTTTTTAAATGATTCTAACTGCGCAACAAGCAAATCAAAATTTGATCGTAGGCTTTGTATGTTTTGATGGACAACAGAGAAGTTATTTTTAAGAGAATTACAATGAAAAACACTTTTACAAAAATCTATTTCAAAATTGCAAAAAGGGGAATTTATGAAGTTAAAATGAGGATCTTCAAAATTATTGTTAATTACGTTAACCATTGATTACACATAAAAATGTTAGGATAAATTAAAATTATCAAAATCCTCAAAGCATACAATTTTAACAACCTTTTCTCCTTCGCTCTTTTTCATAAAAATTTCTCCATTTCTGATCCATAAGAACGAAAATTTTTTTTCCATCTTAACCTGTCTGGCTCTTTTGAACAGGCTCCTATTGAACATTGAAAGGCTTTCATTTATATAAATAGGGCACTCTTTATGCTGATCACCGCATATGGCAGTTGTAATTTTTGCTGTTCGCTTTTTTGCCATAACTCTACGCTTACACTCCATAGATGTGAATTTAACACACAAGATGTTCAGAGCTTTCGATGCTTCGTTGTTTGATGGATTAGTACGAATTGTTTTTACGAAACAAGATTCAATATCCTCTGAAGAAACATTTTCATTCAAACCATCTGTCAAAATTTTTACCGACGTGCTCATTGCATTCTGGTTGTCAACATTTGGAACCCCCACAATATCAATGCATTTGCTTAAGGCTAGGTGTCCCTTGCATTTTTCGTTAAAATTTGAAAGGTGCGTTGACTTATTGCTTCATAACTTTTGCAATTTTCTTGATAATTCGATGAAACAAAATGTATTGTAAAGATGATAAACACACAAACATTTTTGTATCATTCAAATGCTGAAAGTTATTCCCTAACGGTTTTTATAGGGACCGGAAGCCGTTTTTTTTATTGAAAATTTCGATTTGTTCACTATTTTGGTCGGGGCACTCGTATTTATGAACTTTTTATTTTTTTCTTTTTCGTTTTATAACTAGAAAATATACACTGCCGCTCATCTGAATAGGTTCGCTGTTTATTGTATCTTACTTTAAAACTCTCTGCGTACATATGGCAATGACAGGTCTGTGTAATGTATGTAATGAAAGAGCATTATTATGCGCTTAATTTGGGAAAAATTTTTTTCTTAAAGCTTACCGGTACTCTCACACGCCTACTAAACTTAATTCATTAAAAAAAAATCAAGGTTTTTTTTGGGTCATCTGAATAGGTTCGACACCAAAAAATTAATTTCAATTGATGTGCGTGGGTGATGAGTAGCTAAAATTAAGTTTTGTTTGTAAATCGAACTTTTTAAAACCGTTTGGCAAGAAAAATGGACTGCCGAAAGGCCTTACCCGAGAAAGAAAAGGGCGAAATCAAAGCATTTCGCGAATTAGTACTGAGCCAAAGAAAAATCGCGAAAAAAATTAAAAGAAGTCAAAATATAGTGGGTCATTATTTTTGTAACATTGAAAACTACGGAAAAAACATGAAAGGTGGAACTTATAAGGCCACATCAATGGCCGATAGACGCGCAATCATCACAGCTGCTTTCAATTCGCATGATTCCGCGTCAAAAACTAGAATCAAAACTGGTGTTAAGCGTGGTGTGGCTACGGTGAAACGGATTATTAAGAGTGCTTAACATTTAAAAAGAATATAAATCTAAAAAGAACCACCTCTGAATAAAAAGCGAAAGGAAAATAGTCTCCAGTTTTGTAAAAAATACATGTCGTGGAAATCGGAGTGGCGGCAAGTAATATTTTCAGATGAAAAAAAGTTCTACTTGGAGCCTTGGAGGGCCCAACTACTATTTTCATGACCTTCGTAAAGCAGAGCATTATTTAAGCCGTTTGCATAGTTGTGAAAGCAGGGTCATAGTGTGGGGAGTGATTTCAGAATACGGAACTTTTGAGCTACAATTCCTTACGTCACGAATGAATGGCAATGTGTACAAAGGAGTACTGGAAAGGCCTTCCCGCAAATTTTTCATTTTTTTGGATCTATACCATGGTCATTCCAGCATGACAATGCACCAATCCATACAGCGAGGTCGGTAAAACAATGGATCCAGAACCAAAATGTAGAAGTGTTGGTATGGCCTCCACACTGACCTGACCTTAACATCATGTAGAACGCTTGGCGACTTCTTTCGCGTATGGTATATGAGTCGGAGAGACAGTATGATGGCAAGGAGTCTTTAATCAAGGTAATTAAGAAATCGTGGTAAGAGATTTCGCTAACATATCTAAAGAAACTCTATAAACTCATTCCAAATCGGATTTTCGAAACAATTTCAAAGAAAGGTGGCAATACGCACTATTAATATAAATAACTAAGTCGTGGAAAACAAAATATTTAATTATTTATGTAATTTTCTTGTTTTCTTCCATTTTTTGTTGTCGAACCTATTCAGATGAGCCAAAAACTACCTTAATTTTTTTTTTAACAAATTAAGTTTAGTAGGCGTGTGAGAGTAACGGTAAGCTTTAAGAAAAATTTTTTTTCCCAAACTAAGCGCATAATAATGCTCTTTCATTACATACATTACACAGACCTTTCATTGCCATATGTATGCAGAGAGTTTTAAAGTAAAATACGATAAACAGCGAACCTATTCAGATGAGCGGCAGTGTATATGCAACTAACCTCTGAGCGTTTTTTTTCAAATTTTGTCTCCTTGTATGAAAAAAACCTTCGTCAATTTGTTGTAATTTTTCGGTTTTCAGCATACTCTTATGGTAATAACTTTGGCGTTTATTAATATTTTTTCATGAAATAAAAAGGAAATAGTAGATAAATATCAGGCGCATCTTATAAAATCATTGGTAATAGTTTTAAGTGTTTTGAAACAGGTGTTATGATGAGAAGTTGGTGAAACTGCCTATTTTTAGCTTATAAAGCATGGGGCAAGGCGTGGGTGTTTTCAAGTACATATATATATACATTTTTTTGAAGGTAATAAAGCTCCTGAACTAACCTCTGAGCCCAAAATCAATATTTTTTTCTCCACACCGCTATAATTCAACTTCAATAAAGTCATATTTGCAAACGATTTTTGAAAAACGAGAAGCCAAAAGAACCTCAATTTTTTGTTGGTATTTTTCTTTGATATAATCTTAATTAGTTTCAATAAAGAAATATACTATTGTGGTCACAGAATTTGGAATATTAATTCTAGAAAAACTGTCTACTTTGGGTTTTTTACTAGAAAAACTTGCTTAAAAACATATACATATGCATTTCAGTTCGAAGCAAATCCGCCACCAATTTTAGCGCCGTTTTCTCTTTTTTTGGTCTGTTCTCTGTGATTTGGAAAAGGAGTATCGCTCAGATGATCTTATGCGTTATGCATTCCCTCATACATATCATCTATATTCTATACCTATGACCTTATTTTGTGATCTTTTGTGCTATTCATTTCTCATTACAAACTGTGTGCCTGTTGTTTTTTTTTTGCTGGTAGCAGTAGTTTGCATTTGTAAAAAAAAAGTTTGAAATGACGAAGGATTGAAAGAAACGGACATTGGCAAACGCACAAAGGGAAAGGGGTGAGAAAATAGCACCACTGCACTAATAGAATGGAATTCCTTGGTCAAAGTGTACACAACTTGATGAGAGTGTGTTTCTTTTTTTTCTTCAGCTAAAATTTTGTATTTGACTAGGTAGTTATTTTGCGTTTGAGAACTTCTATTGTTTTGTTGATGACATTACGCGATTGGCATGAAAATGTGTGTAGGTATAGGTCAGTAACTTACATAGGCATATAGGATTCAACTTATTTGGAATAAGATATATGCGTTTGGGTAAGGTGTACCTATGCGAAATAATTTTTTTAACTTTGTTTCAAAGTTGTTGGTTGTACTATTCTTTCGTTATTGGTTTGTACCTATTTGTACCTATATTTTATTTATTTTATTTTTGTTTCATATTGTGCATGTGGGAAGGCAAGCAGAGGGTGGATAAGTGTGGGTAGGAAGTAAGTACTTATGTATATCTATGAAAATACATATCCGGATGTTTATGGGCATTTAATTGCAATTCAGCGTCTTTTTTATCTTCATCTTAACATAGCATAAAATAAAGTCGCTTTCTCTGTCCCTATGTCCCTATGTATGCTTAGATTTTTAAAACAACGCAACGGATTTTGATGCCGTTTTTTTTAATGAATAGAGTGATTCAAGAGGAAGGTTTATATGTATAATACATGCATATTATAGCAGAGAAAAGCCAAGAAATTTAAAGTTTTGTAATGCGATGTCATAACAAACATATTTATTAAAAATATTTACTTTTACTTTTACTTCAATTTTATAATTTTCAAAATCGGTTTGAAATTCGCACGAAAAGCAAACTATTTTTTAAAGCATCGTAGTTTATGTTGAAAAGAATAGGTATCTTTTGTTTTTGTTTCTGAATGGTAAGTATTCAGATATTTTTTACTGCGGCACATACTAATAATATGGCAATTCGTACATAGGTAATCATTTATATAGAACTAAGAAATTTTTGTTCAAGTCTGGAAGACGTCGGCGTTCGAACATAGGTCGTAGTATAGTGAATGCCAAAAGAGTACGTTCAGCAAGAGATGAAGAATCGTCAACGGAACGTGAGGCTCGCCTCAGTCAGGCTCTTGCCTGACATTGATAACATAAGTTCAAAGACAATATCTTGGTTTAAAGAAAGAGCGATTCTGTCACCAACTAACGAACAAGTAGATAAGGTAAATAACTTGATTCTTTCAAAGATTGATGCGCCAACGAAAATATACTACTCGGTCGATACTGTTCTCGATTTGGAAGAAGCTGTTCATTTTCCTACAGAATTTCTAAACTCTTTGAACCCATCAGGACTCCCGCCACACAAAATGGTGTTAAGTAGGTTGTCCAGTTATTTTATTAAAATAAATAAATAAATAGGGTGGCGCAACAGAGCGAGGAGCCCTTGGGCCTAGCGCATTTCTCACAACCATGCCTTGTGAGAAAATGGAGGGGACCTACAATTTTCTGCCGGTTCCGAACGGCTAATCGAGAAAGCGCTTTTCATGGCAATGAATACTAACGGAGGACTTGCCAATTCCTCGCGAAATGCGATACCCGTGGAAAAACATTTTTGCCTCTGTTGGGATTCGAACTCGAACCTCTGGATTAACAGGCGGACATGCTATCCATCACACCACGGGTACCACCTGTTATTTTATTAAGAAACCTGAATTCACCAAAACTTTGCAATGGCACGCGTTTGCTGGTAAAATCACTGAAAACTTTCATAATACAGTGCACAATACTCACAGGATGTGGTACCGGAGAAGATGTTTTGATTCCCCGAATCCCTCTGATAATATCGGATTTACCCTTCCAATTTAAACGCTTGCAATTTCCGGTGAAGACATCTTTTGGAATGACCATTAATAAATCGCAGGGTCAAACCTTTAATGTTGCAGGCTTAGATTTGAGTGTTGACTGTTTTTCACATGGCCAACTGTATGTCGCTCTTTCAAGAGTAACTTCCAGAGAAAATATGTTTTTAATTTTATACCCGTATGGCTTCGTGCGGTCCGCTGTGTTTTTATATACAACGTTCACAGTTTTTCTGTAGGGTATTTAGTATCAGCATTGTACCCGTGCGAAGCCTTGGCGGGTCGCTACTCAACTATCCAACCCTGGGGAAAGTTCAATGAACAGACCTAATGATGGAAATAAATTAGTATAAACCTAGAAATTTTCAGGCATTCTTAAACTTAGTCTTCTTAGTTTTCGTTTCTTGACAGTTTTGTGTTAACAACGCTTTAAATAAGTTAGACCCGAGCAACGCCGGGTGGGTCAGCTAGTTTCTGATAAAGAAGGAACTTTTTTGTATTTGAGAATTCTTTCAATTGAATTTAAAATAAATTATACATTGAGAGTTACAGTGTAATTTTCTGTAAATTGTGTTGTGCTGATTGCTAGATACATGTTGAATTTCAATTGGTATATTATAATAAAGTATTCGTGTCTAATTTTGTTTATTCGTGCTGTTGACAAAATTTCAGCCCATTCATTCAACATAACAAAACTTGTAAAAATGTCTCAAAAATCGTTTTACAAGAAAAAATTATGGAAGGTAATTATTCATAAGGTAGATTATTGCTAGAGAGATGGAATTCCTTTTTTTTATTTTGAAAAAAACAAGTAGGTACCTAAGGAGGTGGTGTTGATACGGCCAAGTACATGAAGTTTTAAATTCTGTAGTGATGAGAAAGACTTTTTTTTATTATTAACCATGCATATATATATTTTTTAATAGGACCATCCCACGTGATCTGTTTTGGTTTTTCATAAATTGCTTTCTTAAAATGTCTAGAATACGATAGCAATGTGATTTTTGAAAATTCGAAGTCGTTTTAAAAATACAGCAGTTAAAAAAGTTTTATACTTTCACAGTTATAAGCGGACCTAAAACTTTTCTTCTCAGAACTGTGCTTTTCAGACTTTCCTCTATACTATCATACTACACACTACACACTGCTATCAACCAAATATTCCCAAGTGTACGACTTTTTTTTTTAGCAAAAACCAAAAAAACCAACGGAAATTCGTAACTATTTTTTCCAAATATGTATTTACCAAAAGTCCAATTTTGTATATATTCACTTCATAATAGTTCATGCCATGCATTTAGGATTGCAGATGAAAACGACGATAACTTTTTTTTTTGTTTTCGACAAGCCAGTTGGAATCGTGGAGGAATTGCGAGTTCATTTTTTGAAGCGGGGTATACAGAGAACTATAACTCATATTCTACCTTATATTTTTAGCTTAAAACTTATATTTATCAGTCGATATAATTATATGTTAGTAAATTATAGTAAATTTAAAGTTCTATCTATTTACTGGTCATTGAAAAAAAATCCTAAGAACTCCCACAAAAAACAGGCCGTTTGATAAGATGACTTCTTTAAATCTCAATTTGCTTGGTTATGGCCCACAAGATTACTGTTTTTGTTCAAATTTCAAGTGAAAAAAAAAAATAATAATAATTGTAACGGAAAATTTTTAAATCAAATTTAACTTGAAAAATTTTGAATTTTCTTAGGGAATTTTTTGTCCTTCGATTGCAGTTTTCAAAAAACATCCATTCCTTTATTTTCTTAAAATATATCTTCTTGCAAATGAAATTATTAAAATGGATACAAGTTATTGGTAAAAAAAATAAAAAAAATAAATAAAAATAAAATAAATAAATGAAAAAAAAAATGAGTATTATCTAAGTTCCCAAGTTATCCCCTTTTTCATTAATTTTTCTGATCAAACTAGGCCAAGAAACTGACCTACAATTAAATCACACAAATATCATGTTTTCCACATCCGCAAAAACACAAGATAAGAAATATCGACCCTACAACATCTTCATTATTTGTATTTATCTCAGCAAGCAAACTGACAAAAAAAATGAACCGGTTTCCTGACTTGACACAATACATATTTCTATTCTCAACCCATCCAAAAACAAGAAATCGTAAAAAATGTTCATTCGGACATATTGTGTACATGCATATAACTTCGTCAGTGTGCCTTATGAATGATATCTGTTTTTTTTTTATATGCCTACTTGCACAGCGCATGCTCGTATAATTCTCACCCCTTTGTTCTGCTTATGCAAGTGCGTAATTCTTTTCTAGTTTCTGGATTCTGGCTGTTGCCGAGACCAAAAAGAGAGAGAAAAGATTGAGAATTTGAAATCAGACGCGACGATGGCAAGAGGGATCACTTTTAAGAGAATAAAATGATTTACTAATACAAGCAAACACTTTTACATGAGTTCTGAGTTCGCTAAAAAAGTCCACCTAGCCTTAAGGTCTTTTGTTGCAAAGTGTTGGCGATGTGTTGCAGTTTATTTACTTTGCGAGTCAATACAGCATTATCAACCTTCAAGCTACTAACCAGAGAAAGAGCATTGGAATTCATTTCTCTTAAAGAAACTAATTCGCTGCTTATGATGTTGTTTGTTTGCCTCAGCGCAATTATTTCCTTGTATAGCATATCCAAAGTGATGATAGTGGTAGCGGCATCGGTGGTTAATGTAGTGGAATTATTGTTATGATTGGCATTTTCATTAGGCAGCAGAGAAGAAGGAGGTGAAGAGAAGTGCAGTTCTGATCCAGCTGGTAAGTGGTTGTGGCTTGTGGTTGTTGAGATCGGCTGATGTTTTTGGTGGTGTTGATTGTAAGAACTGTTCAGATGATGATGATGGAGAAATTCTCTTTGAAGACGTTGGCTGTTTGTGCACATTCAATTTAGCAGCAATCTGAGTAGTCGGAGGAGAGCGAAGAGAATTTCGCCTATGTTTAAGAGCACAAGATGGGCAACGATATCTAACATTATTTTTTTCCATAAATGAAACATCACTTTGTTTAAGTTCTACACATTTTAAGTGGAAAAATTCATTGCAAGAAGTGCAGCTAATTTTAGGTTGATTACGATCAATTCTTTTGTTACACTGACACGGCATTTTTAATGTTCAAATCGTGAAGTGACAACTGACAACGTAAAGAATTATTTCAGATTGATTGGTAAATAATCAGAGCAAAAAAAAGACTGCGACTAGACGTGACTTTGGCTAGACTCTAAGTCTTATGATTATTTATTGTAAATTTTTCTTATTCTTGTTGTCCATAATATTGTACTAGGGTTAGGTTAGGTTATTGCAACGATTAAAGTGACCAAAATAGCCGAAGGAAAACTTAATTCTTAGTAAATACACACGCAATTTTTTGTTGGCTTTTTGTATCTATTGGTATTGCATATTTTAAAATCTACTGCGCTTTATTTCAATCTACTGCGCTTTTTTGTCGAATAAACTGCGCTCAATTGTTCGAAGAGTGGCAGGTGGCAGCGCTGATCACAACTATAGACCACAATTTTTCGACGAAAACAAAAAATTATTTACTCCATATTTTCGAAGCAAAAGATTTGATATTAATGATAATATGAAGGATTTAGAACTAGAACATCTGAATGACTTACCCGCGAAATTTTTTTGTTTCTGTCCTTTACAGGTGAAAATTTATCTGCAATCAAAAAAATTTAATAGATAAGTAGATTGCAGTAATGAAAGTAACAAAGGGGTGACTTTCCTATACCGGATTCTGTGTTTTTTTTTATTTTCTTTGTTTTAGCTGTTAAATAGTGAGGAAACACTACTGGGTATATATTCAAAACTCAAAATGTCCTCAAAAAAATAAAAATATTAATTTCCGACAAAAAAAAACTGTTAATTTGTGCTTTATTAACGCGTATCTATCGATTGAGACCATTTTCATCTTCAAATTCAGAATTCGGTATGGGAAAGTCTCCATCTTTTGATGATGAATTTATATTTTTTGCAAAGGCATCACTTTTTGCATAGAAAATGTAATTTTTCTTTTGCCAAGAAATCAAAAAAAGTTCATAAACTGAGTCTCAGAATGCCTATATAAAAACAAGAACGACATGATCCAATGTCCATCTTTTGATGAAAAATTTTATATTGTTTGCAAAAGCATCATTTTTTGCGTACAAAAATGTGATTTTTTTTTGCCAAGAAATCAAAAAGATTGACATAGCACTTGTTCTTTTTTCTTAAACATACTAGTTAATTGATGGTACTTACTTGAAATATAATGTTATTAATTATTTAAGGCCACAATTAAATTGCCTTTTTTAAGGCCACAATTAAAAACTTTTTCTTGACACATGAAATAAATGAAATAATGAAAATAACATGAAATGAAATCGCATACATTTACATGTTTCATTTGGCGCGTCGCGTCGGTTTCAACAACGAACGTGGGTTGGCCAACCAAGAAAAAACCACGTTCGTGATCACTGAATGCATTGACTGAGTTTAAGGCCGCGTTTGGACTTCATTAAATCAAAAATTTATTCTTTTTCGAAGAATAGGAAAAAAAAGGATATGGTATACCTATATTATTTTGGATTTATAAATGTGTCGTTCATAATGATAGTATTGTAACTAAATTTAACTACATACACACATTATTATTGAAGTACAATATTTGATATTGTTTTGTACCTTCCTACTGGCAAAACGCGATAAGTTTCAATTACACAGCCACACAAAAAAAAGTGTGACCTGGTGGTGCGACTAAGTTATAATATGTTTTTCGGATCGCTGAAACCGAAGTCCATTTTGCCCAATCACGCCAGGTTTTCAGGATAACCCCAAAAAATGTCACAGCTACACAAAAAAAAGTTGTTTGTTCTGGGGATGCAACTATGTTAATAATATGTTTTTTCGGTCACTGAAAACGATTCCGAAGTCCGTTTCACTCGATCACGTCAGGTTTTCTAGATAACCTCAAAAAATGTTCACAGTTACCTCGAAACGAACATGTTTTTTGAGTTTAACACGAAAACCTGACGTGATAGGACAAAGGTTTCAGCAACCCGAAAACATATAATTAACATAGTGGCACTATGCAACAGGAGAGAACGAGAAGATGTCATAGATTTCATAGGGAAATGTCCAATATTAAGTGAAGTGAGGCGTCAGGTATTTGGAAAAGACTACCTTTCGGACGAAGAGAGTATAACGGAGTTAAACGAGCTGGATGTGGAAAAACTTTTTAATTTTGCCAAAAATGCGCTAACTTATAGGAATAAAATAAGGAGTGGAAACTTTTGATAACTTATTTATTGTAATTTTTAAATGATCGGGCAGACGGCATAATGCCATGCATTTATGATTTTATATTATTTTAAAGTAGTCAAAAATGAATTTGAATAAATAAAAACTATCTAATCTAATCTAAATCTAGCGGCACTCTCTGGTCAGAACTTTTTTTTTGTGTGGCTGTTTTATTATTATATTGTATGTAACGTGTAAGTGTTTGATTAATAATTTGCATGTAACAACGATTTACAATGTTTATTGGTTGATTGCACCACGGAACCTTGGTTGTTGATTCTTGAGCGTTTGTCATTTTCACAATAATTTTTTTTATCTATTTAATATTTGTTTTGTGCTTAAGATGAACCATTCGTATATGACATAGCTTTTACAACGTTTATTGGTTGATTTCAATATGAAAACTTGGTTGGTTGATCACGAACGTGATCAGTTTTAATTTTTTTTTATCTTATTATATATTTGTTTTGTGCTTAAGATGAACCATTCGTATATGACATAGCTTTTACAACGTTTATTGGTTGATTTCACCATGAAAACTTGGTTGGTTGATCACGAACGTGATCAGTTTTAATTTTTTTTTATCTTATTGTATATTTGTTTTGTGCTTAAGATGAACCATTCGTATATGACATAGCTTTTACAACGTTTATTGGTTGATTTCACCATGAAAACTTGGTTGGTTGATCACGAACGTGGTCAGTTTTAGTTTTTTTTATCTTATTATATATTTGTTATGTACTTTAGATGAACCATTCGTATACAACAAAGCTTTTACAACGTTTATTGGTTGATTTCACCAAGAAACCTTGATTGTTGGATCACGAACGTGATCATTTTTTAATTATCACGTTTTACCACGTTTGTGATTTATCAACAATGCAATCAACAAAGCACCTTGGTGAAATCAACAAACGTTCGTGATCAGTTTTTTCAAGTTTTGGGTATTTTTTGCCAACAATCCTCCATTAGTTGAATCAACAATGACGCCTTTGTTGATATCACCACAAAGCTTGGTTGATATCACTATTTTTTGGGATTCGTTGGCCAACAATGAAAGATTGTTGATTCAACCAACGTTTTTTTTTTCGGTGTAATGGAAATTTAACGAGAAAATCACTTGGTGAACGCATATGTTTGTATGAATTCGAAGGACAGAATCAACGGTGGACTTCAGCAGCCATAAAAGCAGAAAACCCTGAAGGAGCTACTCCAACATATTTGGTTTAAAGGTCTTTCGGGGTCTTTCAATACTAGGACAGGGTATTGAAGTAGAGATGGTGGCGGATGAGCTCCTGGTGAGCCAACGGCAGCACTCACACCCCTGCAGCAGGGTACTGACACTGGATATTCCAGCCCTTTGTGTCCGAAGGGATCCAAAAAGGACCTGGCCCTCCAGGTTGGGGGTTGTGCGTAGGGTTAACTACCCAACCACGTTAAAAAAGGACAGTTCCGAAACAACTAACAGCCTCGGATAACGATAATGATTTCAAAGTTGACGACCCAAGCAAACGAGAAAAGGACAATGACCTCCGGATCTGCACGTGGAACGTAAGGTCTCTTTACGGACTAGGTGCAGCTGGAGAATTAGCGGACGCCCTGGACTGTTCCAAAGCAGACATAACCGCCATCCAAGAAGTGCGATGGAGTGGACCGGGCATAAAGAAGATGAGAAACTGTGACATCTATTATGGCGACTGCTACAGACAAAAGAAACAACGCTTATTTGGGTGCGGATTTGTCGTTAGAGGAAGACTCAGGGATAAGGTGATTAGCCAAAATCCAGTCAATGAGCGTATAATGACCATCCGCATCAGGGCTAAATTAGCCAACATTAGCCTTATATGCGCCCACGCCCCCACAGAAGAGAAAGACGACGATTCCAAAGACTGTTTCTACGAGCTCCTGGAAGAAACGTATGAGCAGTGCCCTAGACACGACGTGAAAATCGTTCTTGGCGATTTTAACGCAAAGCTAGGGAAGGAGGACATCTTTGGAAACACAATCGGTAAGCATAGCCTCCATGACAAAACCTCCGAAAACGGACTGAGGCTAATCGATTTTGCTGCGGGGCTGAATCTTGTTGTAAGTAGTACGCGCTTCCCGCATCTCAAAATTCATAAAGGTACATGGCGATCACCAGATCAATTAACCGTCAACCAAATTGACCATGTTGCGATCGACGCAAGGCACTCTTCCAGTGTTCTAGATGTCCGAACTTTCCGAGGGGCCAACTTTGACTCGGACCACTACCTTGTTGTAGCCAAGGTACGAATGAGGATATCTTGTTCACGACCAGCGCGAACTAACGCTGTGAAGAGATATGACGTCGGAAAGCTACAATCGCAAGAGATTGTCAATGCCTTTTCCAATCGAGTGTCCCTTCAATTATCCTTGAATCCCATGCCGCCAGCATTAAACATTGAAGACCAGTGGCAGCAATGCCAAGAAGCCATCAGAACCGCTGCCTCTGAGGTTCTGGGTTTCACTCGGCCACCAAAACGAAACCCATGGTTCGATGAAGAATGCAGGCAGACAAATGCAGCCAAACAAAGAGCACGACAAATGCTTATGCAAACACGAACAAGGGCTGCTTACGATCAGTATAACGAGATTTACAAGGAGAGAAGAAGGGAAGAACACCGACTTCTCAAAAAGAAAAAGAAGCAGTATGAGAAGCGCTCGTTTGAGGAAATAGAAAGGTGCCATGACAGGAACGAGATTCGGAAGTTTTACCAAAAGGTAAAAAGATCCTGCCAGGGTGGCAAACCCCGAACTCAAGCCTGTAAAGACCAGCAGGGAAACATAATTGTAGAGTCACAGTCGCTACTGAGGATTTGGAAAGATCATTTCTGCAGACTGCTTAACGGCGATGAAGACACAAATTCCGCTGTCAGGCAGATTGCCTCATTCAGCTTGGACGATGATCAAGAATGCCGTCCTCCCGACCTAGAAGAGGTTAAGCTTGCCATATGCAAACTTAAATCAAATAAGACTGCAGGTGCAGATGGCCTTGATGCCGAACTTTTCAAGGTAGCTGGAGACCAGTTGGAAAGGAGAATGCACCAGCTGATCTGCATGATATGGTCGAAAGAAAGTATGCCCGATGAATGGAACCTCAGTATCGTATGCCCGATCCTAAAGAAAGGAGACCCTCACAATTGCGCCAATTACAGAGGGATAAGCCTCCTTAACGTCGCTTATAAGATCTTGTCTGCTGTAATATGTGAACGTCTGAAACCCCACGTCAACAACTTGATAGGTCCTTATCAATGTGGTTTTAGACCAGAGAAGTCCACAATAGACCAAATTTTCACATTACGGCAGATCTTGGAAAAAACCCGAGAACATAATATCGATATTCACCACCTCTTTATCGATTTTAAGGCCGCGTATGACAGTATTTACAGAGACGAGCTGTACAGAGCCATGTCTAGTTTCGGCATCCCTGCAAAGCTCGTACGACTATGCAGGATGACTTTGGAGAATTCACGCTGCTCCGTCAAGGTCGGAAAAGAACTCACCGAGACCTTTAATGTCGAAAAAGGCTTTAGGTAAGGTGACAAACTGTCATGCGATTTCTTCAACATCATACTTGAACAGATTGTAAGAAACTCAAACGTCAACACCACAGGAACAATCTTTCAAAAGTCTGTACAATTACTCGCCTATGCAGACGATATTGACGTAATGGGAAGAAAAAAGCGTGATGTCATAGGTGCTTTTGCGAGTATTGAAACAGAAGCGGCAAAAATGGGTTTGATGGTTAATGAAGGCAAAACGAAATACATATATGCTGTCATCAAACAAAGACACAGAACATCGACGAATTGGACAAAACGTCACAATAGACAGACATAACTTCGATGTAGTACAGGACTTCATCTACCTAGGATCCGCTGTAGACACGGACAACAACATCAGTGCGGAGATCAAACGGAGAATAACTCTTGCCAACCGTTGCTTCTTTGGGTTAAGAAGGCAATTGAGAAACAAAACCCTCTCTAGAAAAACCAAGGTGACCTTGTATAAGACCTTAATCATCCCAGTCCTGCTGTACGGCGCGGAAGCATGGACCTTATCGAAAGCGGATGAGGAAACTCTTGGTCGTTTCGAAAGAAAAATTCTCCGAATGATCTTTGGTCCCGTATGCGAAGACAATGTGTGGAGAAGAAGATACAACAACGAGCTGTATGAGCTGTACCGCGACATGGGCATAGCCAGAAGAGTACGCATCGCGAGGCTACGATGGTTGGGCCATGTATAGCGGATGGACCCAAACGCTCCGGCTCGTCGAGTTTTCGAAAGCACATTGCAGGGAAATCGCGGAAGGGGAAGACCTCGTCTTAGGTGGCGCAATCAAGTGGATGAAGACCTCAACCGACTTGGAGTGCGAAACTGGAGAGAGCTCGCCCGAGATCGAAATCGTTATAGAAGGATGTTGGTTGAGGCCCAGGTTCACCCCGAACTGTAATGCCCACCTAAGTAAGTAAGTAAGGGCGAGTAAATAGATGAACCTGCTGATGGATTTTGTGTCCGTCGGGCCATCATATGTAAAATAAAATTCTAAAAGTTAATAATTAATTATAAAAATAATTAAAAAATTGAGAGCGGTGAAACTTTTTTTTTTAACTTTTTTCTATACGCCATTCAAAACATATTTCCGAAAATTTCATGAAAATCCATGGACTGGCCCAGAATTCCTAGGTTTTGCCCTTTTTATGTCTAACGGCCCTCCACTATACAGGATATTTAGAACACTTCAAAGTGTAGAGGGTATGCAATTCTAAAACAACAAAGTAACTACAAGCCAAGATGGTGTTAAAATTAAAGCTGCTAGTAAGGAAACCGCAACCATATACCTTGCGGAAAAGAAAGAAGATTACTCACCACTCCAACATGAAGAGCAAGAAGAAGAAATGGATGATTCTTTGGAGTTGCCAGAACTTGCAACTTCTTCAGAGCAGCAGCGAACAACACGACAGAGGTGAACATTAACGACAATTTGTGGCAAATCTTCAAGGCACTGGTTCATTTGAAAATTAGATGCGAGACGAGTTGATGTCTTTCGATGACAATGACGCATGGGAGCTGGTTGATGCACCTTCAGATGCTAAAATAGTCAAGTGTAAATGAGTATTCAAAGAAAATCTTGACTGTTAAATTAAGGTTCTCTATAGAGCACTTGGTGGCGAAGGGATATACCCAAGAACCAGGCGCATTGATTTTGATGGATGAAACGTTGTCCCCAGTAGTTCTACATTTAGCGTTCAGATTATTATTTGCCAAATCAAATAAATTTTTAAAGAATGGTGGTCTTTGAGAAGTTATGTTTATATATAAACCGGAAGGTCTTGAAATTTCAAGCAACAACAAAATTTTAAAACTCAAAAAGATTAACTGCGACCTTAAACAGTCCCCAAAAACATGATATAAAAAGGTAGGTTAGTGTCTTGAAACATCAGGTTGTAAAAAATCTAGATTAAGGCCATATTTATTCACAAAAATTGAAAATGAATTCAAAACTATTTACATATGTACATTGTACATACTTTATTAATGAAAGAATTTTTTTTGCTTCTTTTGGGATTCGAGCCACGAACGCTCCGCGGAACAGGCAAACATGCTAACCATCACGCATTTATATTGAAATGAGATAAATATGAGTTAAAATTCCTTGGCCTACTGAGTCTACTGTATTTTACCGTTCTGGCAAGAAATGATAGTTGATTTTTAAGTAAGTTTTCTAAGTCAATTTAACAACTGTTATACAGAAATATGTTAAATTAGGATTTTTACAAAAAAGTAAACATATTGAGAAACGGATACGCAGATTTGATGGTTTTGTAGATTCTTATTGAGCAATTAATTCAATAGACAGGAAGTCATATACTGGTTACTGTTTTGAGTTTAATAATTCTGCAGTTTCGTAAGAAAGTTGAAAACAAAAACCAGTTGCGTTATCAAGAAGCCGAGCATTTGCTTATATCTGAAGCTTCTAAAGAAGCTATATACTTAAGAAATTTACTAGCTGAAATAATACAAAAATCATGTAAAGGGTGATTTCTAAGCGTAGTTTTTTTTTAAATCCTAGATTTTTAAAACTGCGCAACGGATTTTGATGCGGTTTTTTATTTTGAAGTAAACGAAATACAGTGAATTTTCCTTTTTTTATTTTAAGAGTTAGTATAGCCGGCCACGTGTTACTTGATTTAAGTATAAATTAAATATAAATTAAATTCATATTATAGTGAATATAAACAGGTCAAATTATTCCTGCTTTTTAATTATTAGCGCTTCATTATTTAAAACTGTTATTAAACTATAAACATGTAAGTATTATTACATAATTATTATTATTATTAGATACATAGCAGACCCGACCACGCGTTGCTGTGGCTAAGGTAAGATTGTAGCTATTCAATGCGCTATAATAGCATCTATTTCAGTTTTTTCTTCAATATTTCAACGTTTAAATTATTATTTTCAGTTGAAAGCCACTAAAAAATCTAACCTCAACAACTAGACGAGCAGAGAGGCACGACGCAAACAAGTTCAAAGAGCTCATCAGTAGGCAGAACAAATCAGAATAAGAAATGCAGCTCAAAGAGTCAGGATAGCAGAGCGTCATGCACAAGAGTGTCTAGAACAGCGTGACGAACGTATGCGACAGAATATTGCAAGAACAAGAGCGGCACGAGAACGAAACATAGCTGCAGCACGAGTACAATAGCAACAGAGGCAGCGGATCAGCCGCTCATTAACACGTACATCATTTATTCACCTTGCTTTCGAATATGCACCAGATATTAACTACTCTGCGCATTCAAAAATTGCTATCGGTGCAATGGATAAAGTTTGTCAATATTGTCAGGCATCGAAATTTCGGAATGAAACACTCGGCATGTGCTGCGCATCAGGAAAAGTTGTGCTGTCACCTCTATCCACTCCGCCGGAACCTTGGTTATCCCTTTTTGCAATTTTAGGTTATTTCACATGGGTCAAATCCAGTAAAAAATGAGAACCACGAAAACAAGGAAAACCACATCCTTCCATCTCAGTCATATTCAAAGCTAAGACATTGGGGCTATTTTACACGGTACAACCAAAGCAACGTGACATTGGCATTGACATCAACGCCCAATAACATTCGTCAGCTGTTTGCAATTATTTTGACATGTTATCCATCGCAAGCACAAACAAAAAAAAATATAAAAATTGTTATATGACAGAAGACATATTGCACCGAATTAGGCAAACAGATCAATGCCAAAACATAGATTATACGAAAGAGATGCATAATGAAGCGTTAGTGTTTATCGAGGATTTATGTCTTTTAATTTCAAATCTACCACTCAATCATTATGGCATGTCATCACCTGATCGCCCAGCCCCCGACTTAGTCAACACCGATAGTATCTATATTTTAACACACATATGGATGCGGCTCTGGCCAGGGCTAGAGGAGCTTTTGCTCTGACGAGGTGACTGTTTCACAGCAGTCAACTTGATAGCAGAGTGAAGGAGATTTGCTACCCCTCATAAGGCCATTGATTGTCTATGGGTGCCCTGTGTGGTTCAATGTTACAGCGTCTCAGATGGAAAAGATCGGGTGTTTGAGAGACAGTGTCTGCGTATCTGTCTTGAATTGCACAGAACACCAGAGTCGGAGTACAGAAGATATTAGCCTTATGGGGTCCTTTACAACGAGGCTCAAATAAACAGAATCGACAACTTCATGATAAAACTGACTCGGGGTAACACTGCAAGAGCGTCTTCGAACAATGGCCTGCTATTTGGGGCTTACTACCCCAACATAGAATATATGGAGAGAACGCGTTTCAGTGAATTTGTCCCACCGGAGGCTTTCCTCTATTTTGACATGATAGGTTTGATTCAGGACAGATTGGCGGTTCCGTTAATCTACCACGTCTGCTGTAAGTCCGTAGAACGACGGCTCCTTTACAACCGTGACGTCGCGTCGCCGCAGTAGGCAAAAAAAAAGTCTAAAACACAAAAACCCCAAAAAAAAAAAAATATTACAAAAAAGCTGTGGCTGCTCTAGTTTTAAGTAGATTTTAGTAGTTTTAATTAGATTTAAGTAATTTTAAGAAAATACAAAAAAAAAAGATCTGAAAAACTAAGTTTTACAATTTTTCTTAGTCTAATCTAAAAGATATCTATGAGTTATAAGTTAATAAGTTATCCTTAGGCTGAAAGGCATTAGAATTAAGATATTGTTTAATTTAGAGTACCTGATTAGGGTCAGTAAGTTAGTTAAGATATTATATAAGCTAGTCTTATACATTTTTGTTAGCATGTGAGTAACTATAAGGGAAAATGAATAAAAATGAATTAAAAATAAAAAAAAAAAAAATTTTATGAAAGTCAACACCGATTTACAATGAGAAAGACAAAACGGCCATGGTAATTTAGCTACAATTATCGCGAACAGCGAGATATTGAAAAATTATTTATGAATGGATTATGCTGCCTGTTGCTGCTGAACAAGACGGGTTTATTTTTTTCTTCGACGCGCCAGGTGGAACCGGCAAGACATTTTTAATATCGTTGATTCTTGCCAAAATACGGTCACAACAGAACATTGCATTGGCGTTGCATCGTTAGGTATTGCGGATACTTTGCTAGATGGTGGGCGAACGGCACATTCAACATTCAAGCTGCCATTGGACATTCATAATAAGCCAAATGCAATATGTAACATAAAAAAGAATAGTGGAATAGCTGCAGTGTTGCGGAAGAGTTCAATTATAATTTGGGATGAGTGCACAATGGCTCACAAATATTCACTCGAAGCATTGCATAGAACTATGCAAGATTCAAACGGCAATGATAAGCTTTTCGGTGGTTCTCTCTTACTTTTGTCTGGTAATTTCCGCCAAACCTTACCAGTTATACCTCGCCCTACTTTCGCTGATGAGATTAATCAATGTTTGAAACAATCGTTCTTATGGCGAAGTGTTGAAACACTTCGATTGACCATAAACATGTGTATACGATTGCAAAATGATCCATCAGCACAAATATTTTCCGAACAATTACTAGATAATTGGAACGGTAAAATAGAACTGCAACCAAATAGCCATGCATTAAACTGCCAAACAATTTCTGCACTCTTCAGGAAAAAAATTAATGGATTCAGAGTATTTTTGCGGATATACTATACACAGCCTTCTTATGAGTTTCACGTGAAATCATTCACCTCGAAAAAGATCCCATTTCACTTGCCCCTTATTATGAGTTTCGGGGGAAAAATTTTCCATGTTCGAAATTTCAAAATTTCCCCTATTATGAACTATTTTTACCCCGTGAAATGTTAAAACGTTGAGAGCAATTTATTTCACTTATTTTTGTGAGGCGAACAAGTGAACAACAAAAGCGGAAAAATTGTTGTTCTTTAATTTTGTTCAGGTGAAACTCATAATAGCTTTTAAGATTCCGGGCGAACAAAAATGTCCCTGATTGTGTCCCACACATAATAAGGCTGACAGAGTAATTACTTGAATCATAACTGGCTCAGTTATCGGGCTATTTTGGCAGTAAAAAATGTAGATGTTGATGAAATTAACTTCCAGATACAGCAGTTGTTACCCGGCTATCTGATGTCTTTTAAATCAATCGATACTGTTGTTAATGAAAATGATAGTGTAAATTTTCCAGTTGAATTTTTAAATTCACTAGATAGGTATATCTGGAATGCCACCACATAATCTTCGATTTAAGATTGGTTCAACTACTATTCTCCTGCGTAATTTGAATCCACCTCAATTATGCAACGGTACACGTTTGGTCATTAAAAAGTTCACCGGAAATATTCTTGAAGCACTCATTTTAACTGGAAAGTTTAAAGGAAAAGTGGTCCTGTTGCCACGTATTCCATTCCAATGATACCGTCAGATTCTACCATACCCTTCAGAAGGTTACAGTTTCCAATTCGTTTAGCTTTTGCAATGACTATAAATAAGTCTCAAGGCCAAACAATGGCCATTTGTGGTTTTGATTTGGAAACCCCATGTTTTTCTCATGGGAAGCTATATGTTGCATGTTCACGTGTAGGAACGCCACGCCCGTCGAAAGACAGGTTAACCAAAAATATTGTGAACCGATTAGTGCTAAATTAATTTTATTTTAATAAGGGGTAACGGTAGTAGAGAATCAGTTATGAAGGTCGCCATATTTTTTTTACAAAAAGCATCTATGTAAAAAAGCATTGTGGTTCCCAGGTCTGATGTTCTCCTACCGTTCAAGTTAAATACTTTATAACAATATCATATGACAAAAACGCTAGCCACAGCAACGCGTGGCCGGGTCAGCTAGTAAGTTTATAAATGGTAACTTTTTAATGAACAATCTAAACGGTGAATTTTACAGCAAAAATAGTTCAGGCAAAAATTATAGATCATCCGATTTTCTGCGAAAAATGTATTCACACTTTTTTTCATAAGGATTGCCACATCCATAATATAGCGGTTGAAAGAATTGAAAAAAAAAATTTTATTCGTAATATGCATGTTAATGTACTTTTATATAAACTTTTGAACTTTTGTTATATGAGTAAAAATATAAGTCCTTGTCTTATACATTCAAATTATAGAAAACTCCGCCCCTATTTTCACTTAGTCGCATGGCCTTGAGTAACATCTGTCCTCCATTCAATTGTCAGCGTGTCGATGCTCGTATACCTGTTCCGTTTCAAAGATCTCATACTCAACAAAATACTATTAGTCGTAAGCATTCCTTCGTATTTTTATCATTATATTATGACATTTTCCGCAAGCAAGCAGTAATTTCTTGTGAATACAAAAAAGTCTTGGTTTATTTTAATGTTAAAGGAAAAATTTATTACAAGCTGAAAATGATTCTGATATTGTGATCATTGAAATAGCAATAAACAATTCAACTCAACAAATACAACAATTTTTGTTGGTGAAGATATCGATTTATTAGTATTACTTACTGCTCCAACTCCAACAAAATATTTATTTCTTTATTTTTATCTTCATTTTTTAACTGCCTAATTAAGAATCGTGTGTTTTGCAGTTTGTATAAAGACCCATCGCGGGTGAGGCAAATGATAAGTCAATTAAGGCCAGATCTTAACAAAAACAGAATCATCTTTCAATTGCCCTTTTCTTATTTTTTCCTAACTCTCATATTCACTTGTTGACATAGAACGGCGTAGACAACAGATTTATCTAACAAACACTCCCTTTCAAAAAACACAAACTGTTGTAAGAATTTTTTTTTTTTTTTTTTGGGTAATACCAATTTAATAATTTACCAACGAATAAATTTGAAAATTTTTCGATGAAAACTTTGATATTCTTAACTCAAAGTCTACCCGCAGAATCAAGCGTATATTTTATATGACTCTTAAGCCTCTCCAAGTTTATTGCATAAATGATGAAGACTTTCCAAGTAGTAAAATCGGGTTGGTAAAAGTTTTTTATTTTGTATTCCATCCTCTAAACCCCACCAAAGGTCCGCTGTATGCGGAATCAAGTTTCAAGTTCATCATCCCTTTAACTGCCTCCAAAAACTTCCTCACATAGATTTGGGATGAAAATTCTCAACTTTGGCAAAAGAGGATTAGCGTTTGGTTTTTCGATATAGCCATCCTAGTTGGGCTGAGTATCCTTTGGGAATATTTTACTATATCCTTGCTGCTATAACTGCCTACACAGCATCGGAAAACCTTGAGGGACGTTTTTATTTCCCTTACAAGATCGCTGATTAAATGAATAATCCAAGAAATTGGGCTGCGAATGAGGACATCAATTTTGTAATGGTTTGTCTTCCATTATCCTTATGAAGTCAACAAAGACATTTATTTTATGGCATTTGGTTATGGTGGGCAGAGAAATGGGTGGTGTAAGCACCTTGAGCGTTTACAATGAACTCACCTTAGATTGTGGAAGTTTTTTTTATAATATGTTTTTAATTTTTTTACTGTGGCAGTAGAAAGTCGGCGAAAGCTTTGAAATGGAATAGCATTTAAATTTAAACAATTCACACCAAAGGCACAGTTGTTAAAAACACATAAGCCGAAGTTAGTCTTCTCCGGACTGAAGCAATCGCTGCTTGGGGCTATTCAAATTTTGTTGGGTTATTATCTTCCTTTACAAAGAATATTCCTAAACAACGGAAGGAGGCAACATCGATAGCGAAGACGACGCGACGGCACGGCGGCGGGCGGAAGAGAAATTTATGAATCATTTGGATGGCAGAGCTATTATAACTTACCAAATGCAAACAGATTATTGGATCAAGTCGTTAAAAGCGAGCCCTTCGAGCTAAAAATCTGGTTTTGATAAAACAAAAGTTTATTTTATTATTATTTTTTTTCTATCGTTGAGGGGAGTTATGAAAAGGAATACATTTTTCAAACAACCTCTCCGTCAAAGCTTAATGCAGAAAAATAACAAATAAAAAATTAAATGCGGTTGGAAAGTTCTGCTGAATTGCTGCGAGTTGAAAATCCATAACTTAAATACTCGAAGGCGATATTTGAGAATGAGTTCATTAAGCGTAAAATCGGCTTGTTTGATTTATATGGTAACAACCTGAAAGAATCATAGTGAAGAGCCCCGGGCTTCAACGCATTTCTCACAACTATATCTTGTGAGGATATGAAAGTGACCTACAATTTTTTGGAGTTCCAGAGTATTTTTTACAATTTAAGTTTTTATTGAAAAGCTCAATTGTTTTACAATATTTGATATTTACAATTATAAATTCTTAGACTAACATTTTTGTTTTAAGATCTGCGAGCACAAATGGGCGCTTGAGCAGTGCTGACTGTCGTTGGCTGTAATATTGGTAGACGAGGGATATTAGTTCGATATTCCCTTCGGTCCTGATGGAAACTGTTGTATTTCCGTCTGTAGGGTCGGTCTCTTGTTATCTTCAACCTCTGCTGTGCTGCGTTCCTCTTCTTGCAGCGACGCGACGTAGAGGTCTCCGAAGTTGTCTTCTTGAGACTATCAAAATGCTAGATCCATTATGGATAGCACCTGGAGATATCGGTCGTCGGGGGCTGGGTTGCCTGTAATTAAATTAATAAGAGGGCTGGGATGGGATAGGGTTTTCGTCAGCATTTTGGTGCTGGGGTTGTGTAGGTATTTGTCAATGGGAACAATTTTAGATGTTTGGATTTCTACAGAAAGAAGTGCAAAAGCAATGAGCCTTGCGCTCGAATACTTGCACTTTCTTCATATATGTTGGACTTAGTGTGTACCATATAGGGAAGCAGTAAGTTAGTACGGCCAGATTAGTTGCTTGTAATGCACAGAAGTTTCGTTCGTGTTTGAAGACCACCTCTTACTTTCATAAGAGGACGAAGGAGAACTAAGGCACAGTTTGCCTTGCGAGAGTGTGCTTAGCATGTTGGCTAAATTTGAACCTTTCGAAGAAATGAACTCCAAGGTATTTAACGCTATGGTTAAGTGTTATTATTGTGTTATCGGGGAGTGTTTGGGACAGGAGTTTGCATTTTGTGGCTGTGCCATAACGTGAAGGACTCCTAAGGCAGATTAACTCTCTTTCAGTAGGATTGATTTTAATTCCCCATTGTAGGTGTGCAGTCCTTTGAGACCAATGTTCAAGTTTGTAATAGTTCTTCTTTTTAAAATTTTACTTAAAACTAATATAATTAAAAGATAACTCTAAAATATTAATATTTATTTATAATTTACATTAAAATTAGGATCGAGCGAAATATTTTTTTTAAATTTTCTTATATGATATTGAAAACTCATTTCAGGTTTCACTTCCGAGAATAAAATTCAATCAGCGGAAAATTAATAATTTTTTGTTTTCTAAAAAAAAGTACTTTTCGCTTTTATTTAATTTCTCAAAAACCATGAAAATTTTTTTTCTTGGTTTTCTTGATTTTGAGTAAAAATTAAAAAAAGAACATTGATTTTTGAAAAAAAAAATGGCCTTTAATATGGCAAACTCTTGTGAAAAAAATTAATTAAAAAAAATATTTTCTTTTTTCAAAATTATGATTTTGAGGCTTGATTTTTCAAAAAATCAAACTATAATTTTTATTAAAGAACAAAGCATTAGCTTTCAAAAACATTATAATATGAGGTTGTAAGTAGTTTGGTTAATTTTAAACAGTTAATTAAAAATTGAGTCAATTCTTTATAAAATTTCCCCTCGCAACTACACAGATGGATATAGACCCCCACTCCCATAAAATTCTTTTTGTCTTTACCCAACCTATCCATCCCGAGCCTTTGGCAAACCGTATCTAAAACACCCTACATAAATAAAAGAGAATTCTAAAAGTTAATAATTAATTATAAAAATTATTCAAAAATTGAAAGGTGTGATATTTTTTTTTACTTTTTTCTATACGCTATTTAAAATATGTTTCCGTAAATTTCATGAAAACCTATGCAGGTTGACTTTGAAGAATTCACGCTGTTCCGTCAAGGTCGGCAAAGATATCACCGAAACCTTTGATGTCGAAAAAGGCTTAAGGCAAGGCGAAAAACTGACATGCGATTTCTTTAACATCATACTTCATACTTGAAAATAGTACAAAACTCAATTGTCAACATCAGAGGAATAATCCATCAAAAATCTGAACAATTACTTGCTTACGCAGACGATATTGACGTAATGGGAAGAAGGAATTGTGGTGTCATATTTGCATTTGAGAGCACAGAAACAAATGCGGCAAAAATGGATTTGACTGTTGATGAGGGCATAAAAAAGTATATGCTGCCATCAAACAGAAACAGAAAACAAAAACGAATTGGGCTAAACATAACATCGAGGTATTACAGCACTTCATCAGTTCATCTACCTAGGATCCACTAAAGACACGGAAAGCAATTAAGAACCAAACTCTCTCCAGAAAAAACAAGGTAATAAAGAGACCTTGATCATCATAAATAAAAATAAATTTTATAATAATATAAAAGAAAAATACTCAGAGTGTTCTTTGGTCCCATATGCGAATACAATTTGTGGAAAAGAAGATTCAACAACGAGCTTTATAAGATGTACCGCTACATGGGCTAGCTAGAAGAGAACGCATCGCGAGGCTACGATGGCTGGGCCATGTAGAGTGGATGGACATCAACGAACCGGCATTGCATGGAAATCGCTGAAGGGGAAGACCTCGTCTTAGGTGGCGCAATCAAGTGGAAGAAGAATTCAACCGACTTAGAGTGCAAAACTTGAGAGAGATCGCCTGAAATCGAAATTGTTGGCGTAAGATGTTGGTTCAGGCTTAGGTTCACCCCGAACTGCAATACCCAATTAAGTATCTAGGTAAGTAAGTAAATAAGAAAGTCTGAAACCCCACGTCAAGAATGTATATGTCCTTATCAAAGCGGTATTTAACCGAAAAGAACACAATCGATTTTGGAAAAAAGATGGGAAAATATTATCGACTAACACCATCTTTTCTTTGATTTCAAGGCTACGTATGAAACTTTCTACAGCGATGAGCTGAACACATGCCTAGTTTTGGCATCCCCGCAAAACTCATTCGACTATGCCGGATGACTTTAAAAAACTCAAGCTGCTCTTTCATGTTCGGCAAAGAATTCACAGAGACCTTTGATGTCGAAAAACACACTGCCAGACGACTTCTGTCATAGAAACTCAAACTTAATAGCCAGAGGCGGATTTATTCTGTGCAGTTACTCGGAGAGGATATTGACGTGATGAAGAAGCAAGCGTGATGTCATATAGTTAAATAAATACAATGTACATGCTCTCATCAAGCACGGATTACGAATTCATAACTTGCCATAGTCGCAAAATAAGCGGTTTTAACTAAATTTCTCGTGCATTGACTGCTACTTAAAACTACATACTTCATCGATTATAATGAGTTTTCTAATATACGTGATATATTTAGGAATATTCGTCGAATATTTAGGAATAAACTTTACTATCCTAGTCCTCCGAATATTGTTTAATTATAACAATGTAATTAATATGTTTGCTAACAGTGTAACTAATATTTAGGTTATAACGGGTAGGCCCTAATCAGCCTCAATTAACGCCCATCAATCAGATTAAATGTCACCTTTACATACGAAGTTGGATTTGTTACTAACTTAATAGTTGTAATAAAGTTGTTCCATTGTTCCAAGCGTGACTATACCTGAAATTGAGATCCAGCTTTTCCTATTATAATATTAAATTAATACTTTATGTTGCCGACTCAGAAACAAAACCCGACTTAAGTACTTCCATTATTGAATTTAATCGCACGCAAATATTCCCATACACAGCTTGAGAGAAAGGCTTCATCTTTTGGCTAAATCCTTAAAACAATAATATATTAGAATCCCTCAAAATGATGGCTGCTTACGAATACCCATGTAAATTAAATTCTTCAATAAAAAAAGAAAACTTTATGTTTATACACGCCCGGGTGGATAGAATTCCACATAGGTACAATAAAAGAGTTTTTCAGGAAACAACATACCCACACGTCCCGTTGTGGAGAAAGCAAAACTCACACGGGAGGTTTTGGGGTAGTCACAGCAAGTACCAACTACCAACACCAATAGACACACACACATTTATACCAAACTCATTTGCTCGACATTCTTCATCAAAGTTTTCTTTAGATTTCTTTCGCTTTAAACTAGAAAGGAGGTGAAAGGAGGAGAGGAATTGTATAAAACATTGCATCACATTAATTCATCCTCAATTACCTCGGCATGCACACGGAGAAAATACCACCCCTTCTACACATTATATCCTTGGAATGTTGTATTGCACAATGATGTTTTTAAAAGTGAGGAGCGGTAAGGAAACTTATCATCACACAAAACGGGAAAAACAAAGAATTTCATATCCTTGTTTCGTGCATTCCTCGGCTTCCGTTGTGTAATTGCATGTGTGTGTTTCTAACCAGGAAGTCGTAATTCAGCCTTTAAAAAAATTTTATATATATATGTATGTCTATAAATATCTATATGGCTATATATGAAAGTCAGTTTCATTGAGAAAAACCCCGAGCTTCACACACAAATAAACATACTCACCTACACAATCATGATATGCTGATGATGATGACGATGATGTTGCCAGTGGGCGCAATGGGGGCGATAGCACGAAGCTAGAGTAGCACAAAACATTAAGAAGTTAGTCAACTGCAATGGTATGAGAATGCTAGAGCTCAAAAGGATTGAAAGGAACACTTAATTTAAACCAAGAATACATTGCCCCCTAAAGGCACAAGACGTTTTCCTAAAGAATATTCTCTGGATTCTCAACACACCTCCATTCAAATCCATAACCAAATTTTTCTTTTTGAAAACGAAAGAACCTCCTTAGGCAAAAAGTCTGCGCAAAATATTCGTTAAAGAAAAGTCATGTGAAAGACAACATAAAAACGGATTGTAACTCAGGCTCAATTGATGGTTTTTTCACGTACTTAAACTTAGGACTACGTTTTACATGACCTTTGAGAATGAAACTATTCTTTCACTTGATTTCTGTATAATTGAAATATTAGCTTAGTAAAGCTCAGGTTAATTTAAAGCAATTAAATGACGTCTTCGGTTCACTAAAAAAATGGGCACGACTTTTTTGCACGAAGATTGTGTGTACAATAAGTACAATATATAAGTTTAGAGTTGTCAACCGAAAAGAGTCGGTTCCCATTAGAACACCGTAATTAAATCGGAATGAGCGCTGTTAGTGACAAGATGGGGGACCGTGTGTAACTACTGCGTGCTGTTGTCATGTGTTATTTGTTCTATGTAGTATTTGTGTAGTTAGTCTTGTGGTGTATCAGCCAAATAGTCTTTGTCGCCCGGCTGCAACCCCCCCCCCCCCCCCCTACTCCGCAGATTTATGTGTGGAGTAGGTTTCATGTAAATGTTAATGTAAATAAGTTTAGAGGTTGAGTATAAGGTGCTCTTTATAATATATTTGGTGGTAAGCGGTTACTATCTACACATTAATTATGTAAATTGAATAAAATCGCAAAAACTATTGAAAAAAATGTAATTAAATACATACTCCAGAGATTTCTAGCGAAAATCCAAAAACGCCACAGTTTTCAATTTAAATAGCCCCTAAAAATTTAACGACAATCGTTAGAGCAGTTTTTTTAAAAAACGGTTTTTGTTTTTCACTTTTTTTAAAAAAGAGCTTTATTGAAATCAAGTATGCAAGTCTTAAGACCTTGCCAGAAGATGTTTCGACAACAACTAAGAAAAAAATCAAAGACATAACTTCAAAGATATTCAATAAAATAAAATTTTTTTTTAAATTTGTAAAAATGAAATCCAAAAACGGGCTCTGACATGCATTCAAAGCGAAAGAGGGCACTTTGAGCACTTGTTATGTTTGTATTTGTATAAAATACGTAAAAAAACTACTAAACGTGCCCATATTATTGTTTTATTTAAACAAACTTCAAAGCTAAAATTTTTTTTTTAAATTTTACCCTTCTTGTATTTTTTCAAATATCATAAAATGTATGGGTTTTTGAGTGAACTTGATCATAAGTTTTTTTTTATTATTGTTTTGTTCATCTGTAAAAAATAAAGAAACTCTATGTTTATCAGGCATTTTCTACAAAAAAATGACCTCAAAAGAAAATCTGGCAACCCTAAACCTATGGCAGTTCAACTTAAATACAGTCTTAAAGATTGTTATTTTTACAAAAAGTTAAGACTAAGATTAAGTCTTTATCATCAGTATTGTCAGAGATATTGAATTTAACACAGGTCAGGGTACACCAAAGGTAGCCTTTTTTGAAATTGTCAAAAAGTGATGTCAAAGTTGAGAAACGAGCTTTACTATGAAACAATTTTTTTTCTTAGAATATGACCAGGAATCACACCCCAAAGGATACTCGTAATACACGAATTACCGGACACGCTGTATAAACATTACTCATGACTCTTCGTGTTTCGAGGGTGCTGATGTGGACAGCTTTTGGTTCTAACAAGAGGTTGTCACAGCCAACGAAACAGTCAATTTATTGACAGACTCACAGTGTACTACACATTCCATAGACGATGAAATCGATAGACGAAAAACGATTCTGCGAAAACTTTACCCTTCATAATCGGAATCCACTCAAAAAATTCATCGAATCAACGAGACAACTTCCGTCTTCTTCATCAAAGCTTCATATCTCGAGCAGTGAGCAACATCAATGTGTTTTAACTTTCCGAAAACTTAAAATAAACTAGTTTTGAGCGTTGTAAATGTAAAATTCTTACGACCATTGAAACTCAAGTTAACTATGGTCTCAAAATACTCTGTTGAAGCTATGAAACCAATCTTTTCCCGACTTCTCGCATTCCTCAACTCAAAAATAATTCTCTACTTTCCAAATCTCAACCAAGTGTTACTGTCATCGAGCTGTGAAATCATTGCTTGTCATCGACAAATTAATGCATTTAGATTTCCAATGTTGAATCACTCTGTTTTGAATTCTTGTTTGTGTCAAGTTATAAGTAAAGTGTTCTCCAATCCTCAAACTATGCCCATTGTTAACACTGTTCCAGCTAAAACTCAGCGAAGAGATTCTTTTTACTTCATTTCCACAGCGTATACCTACTACCTCCCTACTCCCAAATCAGACCAACGCAACATCCCCTTAAACGTTTAACCTCACATTTTCTTGCTTTAACCTGATATCTGGACTAAAATACCTTTATTTTATCAGCTGCCATGCACTTAATACTAGCACACTTTCGCCAATCAACTTCCAGTTCAGATCATCGCCTTTGCCTCCCACAGTCAAACTAACCCTGCAAACTATCGATTCAACAGAAATACGCTATGACATCTCTAGACTTCGAAGACAAAAAAATAAGAACATACGAGAACATCAACTTTTTTTTGATAAATCTTAGTTTGCACTGAAGACAAGACTAAGACCAGAGTTATGGTCTCTATTCAACAGGAAAATCTTCCAACTAATTGTGACAGCTTTAGGAAATTATAAATCAAGGACCGTTAGTTTTTCAATCTGTATCCATAAAAAGTCGCGAATGATCAAGTTACTTTTTATCAGTAATTTCACTTGAAATGAAATACCTACATCATTTAGTGAAAACCTTCAACGCGGTAGAGCTGGCCATAAAAGGCTTTTTCGTAATAACTACAACAAACTTCAAACTTTCCGTTTACCTTTTACTAACAGATCGTGGAAGACTTCGTTCAAAGACCCAAGCCATCCTGCAACAATCTCATGCCATGTCTTTTAAAATATATGCCCTCTCTGAGACCCAGCATAAACAACCAGGAATTTTTTATTGCTGTTTCAATAATGGATATCGCAATTACGATCAAAGCCGTGTTGGTAATGATCTCCTTCTCAGGTTGTGGCGTCTTAGTTGCTGTCATCGGCTAAATCAGTGTAATGTCTGGAAAACCAGTCAGAAAGGATACAGATTACAGTACCGATTTTGATAAGGTAAGCAGACAACAATATCTGCGCCGACTATATAACTCCATGCTTGGATTTTAATAAATCGTTCACAACCAACTTCCCCAAATAGACAGGATTAGGAGAATGAAACACCTCAACGAACTAGAGGTCTATGCAAGATTCCTTTCAGAAAGCCTCAACCTTCCCAGTTCCTTCAAACTTCCTAATCACAGCAGTGTTTTCCAAGCCGAGATCTAAGCAGTTTACAAACGCTGCAAAACAGGTGTCCATGATGGCGATATCCCATGGAGATATTCACTGATATAGCCAAGGAGCAATAAAAGTAACTTCTATCACTCTTTTCAAATCAAAACTTATTTCTTGCTGTCAAGAAGAGTTGAGGGTTCTTATGGCACGCAGTATATCGTTAGACTCGGCTGGGTTCCCTGTCACAGTAGCATGCCGGTCAACAAAAAGGCAAACAAACTGGAGAGAAAAAGCTCAACACTTGACCACTCTCTCATTTGCCAATCAATCAAAATCCCACCCATCCCATTCCATTCCAATAAACAGATCACTAGTAAAAAAATAATAAGCAATTCCAATGAAAGATGGGAACGCTTAAGGTGCCAGTTATAGCGATCAGGAAAACGAATCCGGAAAAATGTTTGAAAGGAATAATCACTATGTTTTCGTTACAATTGAATAACAAATGTTATACCAATCAATAGTAAACAGCCCAGAGATTTTTTTTTTGTCAAGAAAATGTTCAATTGAACAAATACTTTGCCGTAAAATTCTATTTTTCTATTTTCCTGATGGAATTGGAACAGGAAAATAGAAAAATACAAATTAAACAGAAAATATTTGTTCTATTATATCTTTTTTGGGCACAAAAAATTCTTTGAGTGATTTGCCATCGATTGGTATAACATTTGTTATTCAATTGCAACGAAAACATAGTTATTATTCCATTTGAAAATTTTTCCTGATTCGTTTTCCTGATCGCTATAACTGGCCCCTAAGTGCCATGTCATATCCAGGAAACAATTGCCACAATAAGATTGTATTGGATTATTGGATATTTTCAATCTTTCTTAACAAAAATTAAACTTTGTTCAGAAGCTTATACAACATTCTGTCTTATAGATAATTTTTTTTATTCCTGCAATAGCCATATCTTTTATTCGTATGTGGACATAGCCTTGTACAAGGGTATGCGGTGGTGTACTAACTGGTAAGTGGAATGCCATACAGTAAGCGAGACCAGCGGGAAGAATCAAGTACAGGTGATGGATTCTAATTGCAAGGGATATTTCGGCGAGGACAGGAATAATGATGTTTGCAATTGCAACGTTTGAACTGAATGCAGTCAATAACAGCAACCATGATGACGACGAATAGCAAAGCAACTGGATTCAGAACCTTAAAACCGCTCAAAGCGTGGCCAATCAGTGTGGCCATTCCACTTTCCTTGCTACCCTTAGGAAGAGCAAATCCACCGCCAAGCAAAAATATCAGACCCCATGGAACTTTGGTTTGAATGAATTTCCATGTAATAAGTGATGGTATAGGCTTGTTTGGAACGTGTCCTCTTCCGCAGCAATATCACAAGAAAGCTTAATTAGCCGGTAGTATACGAACAACATGATTACCACAAAAATAGGCATTCAAGACATCAACCCATCCGGTGAAAATACCTGGCTTGCGCGTTAAATGCATAAGGACCATAATGATGAAAAGAATCATGACTTGAATTTCGTGAATGTTAATTGGTCCCAGTTCCTTGTATCGCTGATCGATGGCTTTCTAAACTACATCTGTGCCATTCTTGCCAATGTTTACTTCAGCTGCATCCTTGCTCCTTGGCCTGAATAGACCCATATAGTAGTGCCATTGTAAGAACAACTAACTCAAAAATGTACAAACCAGCATCGAATGTACGGAGTATACAGGGTGTTCCGTACATCGTGTATTATCCTTTGGGGTGTGATTCTTGGTCATATTCCAAGAAAAAAAATTGTTTCATAGTAAAGCTCGTTTCTCAACTTTGACATCACTTTTTGACAATTTCAAAAAAGGCTAACTTTGGTGTACCCTGACCTGTGTTAAATTCGATATCTCTGTCAATACAGATGATAGAGACCTAATCTTCGACTTTATTCTTTGATAAAACAACAACCTTTAAGACCGTATCCAAGCTGAGCTTCCATAGGTAGCTGAGATTCCATAAAGTACCCAAATTATTGTTTTATTCACACAAACCTTAAATCTAAAAATCTTTTTTTTTAATTTTCCCCATTTTGTATTTTTTCAAATATCATAAAACGTATGGGTTTTTGAGTGCACTAATTATTGAATTGAAAAACAATGTACAAAGTACAAAGATCAGCCTGTATTTGCGTAACTGGTGCAATGAGAACTACACAAACCGCGAGCTTGTAAGAAATCCTCAATCTCACACCCCTTGATCTCTATCTTCAAGAAGCGGCAGCAAACAGCGCACTTAGAATAAATCAGTGTAGTAATGTCTGGAAAACCAGCCAAACAGGACACGCCGAGATTTTATCACGATACGCAGACAACAATATCTGCACGAATTACATAACTCCAAAAAAAATCCTTCTCAATCAGTTTCTTTAATAGACAGGATTGGGAGAATGAAACACCTCATACGAAAGAAACGTCAGTATCAATTTATACCGACGCAACGGCTTGAAAATGGAAGTTTGAACAGGTCCGGTATCTTTTCAGAAAGCCTGAACCTAGCCAGTTCATTCAGAATTCCAAATCACAGCAGCGTTTTCCAAGTCGAGATCTTGGCAGTTACAAACGCTGCAAAACAGGTGTCCATGAAGGCGCTATCACATGCTTTTGCTGATATCACTTTTTTCATAGATAGCCAAGCAGCAATAAAAGCAATTTCTACCACTCTTGTCAAATCAAGATCGCGTTAGACTCTGCTGAATTCCCGGTCACAGTGGTATACCGGGAAACGAAAAAGCGGACGAACTAGCGAGAAAAGGATCAGCAATTGACCCTTCTATCATTGATCAATCAATCAGGGTCCAACCCTGTGAAATCAAGCAGATTATCGGTAACAAAATAATACGAAAATCCAATGAAAGATGGGAAGCCTATAGATTCTTGTGTTACTTCCACGAAACTATGGGCGAAATACGATAAGAACGGATCTGAAAAGCTACTATCATTGAATAGATCTTCATTACGATCGTTTATCAGTATCATAGCTGGACACAACCTACTAGGTTACCACAAAAAGAAAATGGGTCTTTGCACCGATGACCTGTGCAGAGGATGCAATGACGAAGATGAACATGAGGATACCACTCGCTTCCTTTGTCAATGCCCAGCAATCTGCAACATTAGGAAAAAAATTCTAGGCAATTACTTTTTTAATGAATTATCTGACACTCCAGGAAACAGCCTGTTGAACTTCATTAAGCCCACAAAATGGTTAAATACTGACCAGACATAAACTCATAGGTTTCTAGGACGTTACAATACGCCAGGGTATCACAATGGATCTACATTGATCTAAGTGTGGCGGAAATAAGATAAACCGTCAGCCCATTCTACCTAACTTAACCTAACACTGCACTGGTGCCTATACCTTATCTTTTGTCAGCTTTACAACACACTTTGATACGCCCGTCAAGACTCGAGAGTGGTGTCCTTACCAATAAGTTCATATTTCTAGAATTGAAAATATTTGCTCATAAATTTCTTTCTTGGAGTAATACCTTGATTTTACTCCTCCTTATCAAGATCGCATCAAACTTCTCAACTTAAATACTTTCAGAGCTCGAAGGGAAATATTCAGCATTCTTTTCAATCCAAGATTTTTTTTTTTGACCGTTGGCTGCACAAAGCACAACCCTTTAAAACTGTAGGTATCTTCTTTACACTAATCCTTGCAACGTACTAAATTCTCGTCTTATTTATCTAACCTAAATTTATTATCTTTTATCTAAAACTAGTAGCAAAATAGTACAGTAGTCCCTGTAGCATTATGAGAATTTCCAGCAGCAAACATTCATTAATTTAAAAAAAAAAAAATTTCTAGTCCAGCCGTGTGCTCCTATACTTTCAAACACACAATTGAATAAGGAAAGCAATGGCTCCCCGCTCATTTTTCATCGGGAAGATACTTAGCTCTGGAAAATTGTATAAGCGTGTATATGGCATGTAAAACAGCATTATTGTACACTCATGTCTGCGTATTCCCAGTGCAGGTACACATAAATAAATAACACAATTGGTGCTACATATAAGCCCCTACTGCTCCTACTTCGTTTTGTAATGTGCAGCAAGTTCTGTGTGTGCTTCTATTGTAGGACTCTTGCCTTAAGATAAAGATGTTCTCTGTTTCCAACAGCTACAACTAAAAGGGTTTGTGTGCATCTTTCTAGGTTTGTTTGCGTCTTACTGTCGTCCTTGATTTAATTTAGAGGACTTTAAAATCCACCTTGCCTATGCAACACACACACAAGGCAAATGCAAGGTGGAGAAGGTGACATTCTTGAGCTAAAGTGGAACAGCTTCTGGGAAGGGATTGGCACTTCTTGTTGTTCTACGGAAGTAGATATAAGAAATTACCAGCAGTTTGTTCGACTAGGTACGCCAATGTAAGGCGTTTCTATGCAGGTAAGTATACCCGAAAGGTGGCATTGGAAAGCTTCTTAGCAGCAACCCAACAGACATGCGGAGATAATTTTAATTCTTAGATTAGTAAGTTGGATACGGTTTTGAAGTTAAGTCGAATTGATTGCATTGGATTGACAATACGGGAGAAAGAAGTCTTATCTAAATTTATCAATTTAAAATATTTTTGTATGCCTTCAAAACCTTGAGTAAGTAAATAGTGTTTGGGAAGGAGGGAATCCCAAATCCCATTTCAAAACCCGGCCCTAGAAAATATTTTTTTACCTGCATCCACATAGAAACCAATCCAAATTGAAATACATAATACGACTGTACGAGCAACCAAAGAAGGTTATTGAATGTTAGCAGATAGATAGGCACAGCAAATGCACCCTCAAACATACCCATGACAATTTCAAAGTTGTATAAAGCAATTTGCTGCACATCGATGAGGAGAACACACTCTCAAACAATGGGAGACAACAATAATAGTTTCGCTGACACAAATAAAATATTATGCAGAGAATGTCCTTTGGCAATATCCTGGCGGTTCGGCTTTGGGCAATGCCATCAGCAGGGAACTGTTAATACAAAATGTACACAACACGCATGTGAAAGCGAACAAAATCACATTCATTTCGAACGGAAGCAAAACGAATTCACACACACAGCAGGAGACGCGGGTGCTAAAGAGCGGGTGGTTTGGTAGGGAGAAGTAAACTTTTGAAATTGGTAAACCACTTCAGTTATCCAAGCGCCAAGTATTACCAGAGAGAAGGAGAGGAGGAGGTCAATATTGTGGACGAAGCTTACATAAAAAAAAGAAAGCTACCTATACTCGGCTCGTCCAAAACGAATTTCCGCAGTTTGTTTTTGCTTTTTCGATTCAACAGCAGAAATCATTGATTCCTGTCGTCGAAATGGTCAAATCAATAAACAATTCAAAGGGGCCGGAATAAAATGAACAAACGGCCGACGAGCCAAGCTGAATTGAGCCGACTGCAGTAAAGTTTTTTATTTTGTTATTGTTGTGGATCAATGAGCAGCGGTAATACTCGCTGTATAGGAGAAGGGGTTACCACCTTTCGGGTATTGGGATGCAACATGGTATAGGGAAATGACTGCTGTAGGTACGTTGTGTAATGGATTTACGCACACCATGAGGTAATCGTTTTGAAAACGGAAAGAGATGCAGTGTTTTCTTGCTATCATTCATTGTTTTTATACGCTGTTGGTCTTAAAGAAGATATACAGCTACATGTTGTCTACATTAAAAATTGAATCACATAGGGCCTACATAATTTCACTGTGATGCATGGGGTTCCCCAAAAGGACCATTTTTTAAACGCAAAAAATTTAAAACATTTCAAAAACTTTATTATCGGCTTGAAGTACAATCAAAACACTTATGAATGGAACACGACTACGTAAATGTGACCACCGCGGGAAAGTTTGCAACGGTCGATTCGTTGGACCCAATTGGACGCCGCCGCTCAGTGGGGCCATTTTTATGAAGGCGGAAAAGTCCGTAAAAACCGAGCCACTAAACCGATTTAAATAAAGTTATTGCAAGATCTCTGGATTTGCATACTTGACTTTTAAGAAACCTGTTTTTTAAGTGAAAAATAAAAGAATTGGTATCAAGAAAAATGTCTTAACGATTTTGATTAAATTTTCAGCGTTTAAATGTATTATTGACTGCAAAAAATGGCGTTTTTGGAGTACTTTATTTATTTTTTTTTTGAATTTTTTATGTGATTTTTTCAATTTTTATAATTAAAGCATAGCTGGTAGCTCTGTGCCACCAATTATATTATGAAGAGCGATTGCTAAGACCTTGTACGAAGCCTTAAAATTTTTCATATTGTAGAGGAGATCTGCTTAAGATGACATACCCGACAAACTTGCATTTTCTGAATAACCATAACTTTTACAATTTTTTTTTTTGAACATGCCCAAATTTGCAGTTTTACATTGGCAACAAGCATGTTGCAGATTTTCTCAGTTGGTGATTGTTTTTCTACTGAAACTTAGAGAAACATTTTGAGTCGAATAATTTTTTTTTGTCAATTGTCTTGATGAGTTTTGTCTTAACGAAGAAGTTTCTGCTAAGGTGAGTTACTGTATTGAGTCAGAAGTGTTTCATAGGTACATTGTACAATGTACATTGTCATTTCTGTGTAATACAATTGCCAGATCGTGAAGTGTTTGCGCATTTAATATTGAAAACGTTTTCGGTCATGTCGGGCAAGATGACATGACGCTCGTCCGTCCAAGTTGACATAGGTATGTCATCTTACCATCTGGTCATCTTAAAATAGGGCTCAGGTATAGGCCAAAAATGAAAAAAAGAACCGTAAACGTCCGATTTTACAGGAAATCATGTGACTCCATAGGAATTTTCAGGTGATGATGACGATGTAGCTTGTATTTACTGCAATGAGCTTTTTAGTTTTTCACGTCTAGGAGAGCATTGGCTTTGCTGCCAGGCTTATAATAAATGGTAATACGCATTGTGCGATGGTGTAGACCACAAAATAAAACAATTTATATGTGAGCTCTGCAATGAAGACTAGTAAATTGAGGTACATGTGTCAACTGATCCAAATTCACTATGTCATCTTACCTGAAGGTACGTCAACTTAGACTTGGCTGTGAACTAATTTTAAATTAATTTATTAAAATACTAAACTACGTTTCATTTAATAACTGCATTAATAATAATTTTTGTTGTGACAAATAAACGAATAAACTAAATTCATTTTGTTTTTATAGCTATCAGTCCAAGTTTATTTATTTTTAGCTTCAAAGAAAAAGTATGTCTTCTTAGGCTACGTTTATACTTACTTACTTAGGTGGGCATTACAGTTCGGGGTGAACCTGGGCCTCAACCAACATCCTTCTATAACGATTTCGATCTCGGGCGAGCTCTCTCCAGTTTCGCACTCCAAGTCGGTTGAGGTCTTCATCCACTTGATTGCGCCACCTAAGACGAGGTCTTCCCCTTCCGCGATTTCCCTGCAATGTGCTTTCGAAAACCCGACGAGCCGGAGCGTTTGGGTCCATCCGCTCTACATGGCCCAACCATCGTAGCCTCGCGATGCGTACTCTTCTGGCTATGCCCATGTCGTGGTACAGCTCATACAGCTCGTTGTTGTATCTTCTTCTCCACACATTGTCTTCGCATACGGGACCAAAGATCATTCGGAGAATTTTTCTTTCGAAACGACCAAGAGTTTCCTCATCCGCTTTCGATAAGGTCCATGCTTCCGCGCCGTACAGCAGGACTGGGATGATTAAGGTCTTATACAAGGTCACCTTGGTTTTTCTAGAGAGGGTTTTGTTTCTCAATTGCCTTCTTAACCCAAAGAAGCAACGGTTGGCAAGAGTTATTCTCCGTTTGATCTCCGCACTGATGTTGTTTTCCGTGTCTACAGCGGATCCTAGGTAGACAAAGTCCTGTACTACCTCGAAGTTATGTCTGTCTATTGTGACGTTTTGTCCAATTCGTCGATGTTCTGTGTTCTTGTTTGATGACAGCATATACTTCGTTTTGCCCTCATTAACCATCAAACCCATTGTTGCCGCTTCTGTTTCAATACTCGCAAAAGCACCTATGACATCACGCTTTTTTCTTCCCATTACGTCAATATCGTCTGCATAGGCGAGTAATTGTACAGACTTTTGAAAGATTGTTCCTCTTGTGTTGACGTTTGAGTTTCTTACAATCTGTTCAAGTATGATGTTGAAGAAATCGCATGACAGTTTGTCGCCTTGCCTAAAGCCTTTTCGACATCAAAGGTCTCGGTGAGTTCTTTTCCGACCTTGACGGAGCAGCGTGAATTCTCCAAAGTCATCCTGCATAGTCGTACGAGCTTTGCAGGGATGCCGAAACTAGACATGGCTCTGTACAGCTCGTCTCTGTAAATACTGTCATACGCGGCCTTAAAATCGATAAAGAGGTGGTGAATATCGATATTATGTTCGATATTATGTATGGCTACGTTTATGACCGAGCGTAATCGCAACGCGCGATGCGATGAGAATCGCTCCATCGCTTGTCACATTTTCGCTATGTTGATCGCGGGCGATTGAGTGTTTATAGTAGCGCGTAATCGCAAGCGATTGAAAGTTAACAACACAACTCAACATTTTTTTTATTCACGTTGGAGCAGTTGAGAAAGCAATATGCGTGCATTAACTCGCAAAATTTTATTGTTAGAGAACAGCTATTTGTTGCGCAAAAAATATTTAAAAAATATAAATAAAACAAAAAATTTTCAAGTGCACCCAATCGCCACTGAAATAAATAATTAAAAACAATAAAAATATATTAAATATATTTACTCACGTCCCAAGTCACATTTTTTTTCAACATCCTCCCAAGCTTTTCTTATTATATTTCGATTGTGGTAATCTGCATGGCGCAAATTCCATAAACATTGATTATCACGCACACACTCTATGAAAATGTCCATGCTGTTTCGCTGGTTTCGCTCAAATGAATCAAAATATTTTGATTGCAAATTTTCGTCGCTTTTATCGCTTGTAATCGCTCAATTCGCTTTTCGCTAAATCGCTTTGTCGTGAACACCACCATATGCACTAATATAATTAATCGCTAGTAGCGATTCTCATCGCATCGCGCGTTGCGATTACGCTCGGTCATAAACGTAGCCTTAAGCAGAACTCCCTTACCTAGCACACAGTCGCAGGTTCGTGCGACCCAGTCTGCCCATTTTTTCTTGTTGAATTTAACCGCTGCGCTGTATCAGGTTGTTAAGCATCCTAAATGAGGAAACAGAAAAAATTAGACTTTTAGTTCACTTAGAATTGACGTAACACCCTAGGCAACTACAATCAAATTAACATATGGCTCCAAATACCTATAGCCTATTCAGATTCTTTGCCTTAATTACTATAAGAAATGTCAGCAAATTGAAGTAAGCACTTTGGAAAACTGACTTTCGTTTTCCTAACGTTTGCTAAAAATGCACGATTGGCACAGATATTTTCGACATTTCGACCAACCGGTTATCTTATTAACTCTGCAACATGACACAAAGTACAATTTCAATCCATTACTATAACTGATTCTATTATGCAGTACATGTCTTCGAACTTAGAACTGAATATTTCATATTTCAAATGCTTTAAACTTCAACAGCTGCAAATTTGCAATTCGGTTTTTTTTAAATCGGCATTCCAGGAGATATTTAACATTTAAGTCGTTAATTCATCTTTCTCTATACAGGGTGTTTTGCATACGTTGCGACAAAAGCTCAAAACGGATAGGTTGAGTCAAGACAAAAAAATATCGTATCGTGGGTAGAGGGTCCATTTCCCTCCGTTAAGGCAGAGGACCTAACTGAAAAAAAAATATTTAAAATAAGCTAAGCCATTTTGAATACTAATACCTAGTTCTTCTACTAACATTTTAGTTCAAGTTATTTAATATTAGAGTAATCAAGTATCTGACTCTGTTCTCTGAGTAAAAAAGGTCTTTTGTAAGGAAAGTACCTTTGTTTTTTATTTTATTTTTCAAAAACTAAGAAAGATTTTTTCGTTTGGTTTTCTGTGTTTGAAAGAAAGTCGTGTTAGTTGCACTATTTATAACTCAAGAACGGCTGAACGGATTTGTCTGAAAATTGGTGGGGAACTACCTAGAACCAGAAAACGGACATGAAATACTTTTTATCCCTATAGTCCTATGGAAACAGGAACGTAAACGGAAACCTAGAAACTACTGAACCGATTTCAAAAATTCTTTGACCGTTAGAATGCTACACTATCACCGAGTAACATTAACTTTAATTCATCCTCATATTCCCACGGGAACGGAATTGGGAACGCAAACTTAGAAACTACTGGATAGATTTAAAAAATTCTTTCTGCTCTAGGATGCTATACATTATCGCTCAGTTTGATAGACTATATTCCATCCTTATATTCCCAAGGGAACAGAAACAAGAACTAGAACGGGAACCTTAAAACCGCATGACCGATTTCAAAAATGTTTTCGACTTCAAGATGGTACATTTTCCCTCATCAACATAAATTATTTCGTCCTCATCTTCCCACGGGACTCGGGCAACGGCAGAAGGCTCAAATATATATTTTTTCATCCGGCAACGGGATTGGGAACGGAAACCTAGATACTACTGGGCAGATTTCACAAATTCTTTCAGAATTGGGATGATACATTATTCCTCAGTAACTAAGATTATAATTTATCCCTATATTCCTACGGGAACGAAAACATGAACCTCAAAACTACTTGACCGATTTCAAAAATTCTTTCGAATTTAGAATAATACGCGAACGTGATTGAGAACGTAAACCTTATAAAACTATTTGATAAATTTCAAAAGTTCTTTCGAATTTTATAACTCAAGAACTGCTGAACCGATTTGGCTGAAAATCGGTGGGGATGTAGCTTAGGACAAGGAGACGCACCCGTTTTCAACATTTTGATCCCGCCACAGACATAAAATGTAAACGGAATGCTTAAAATCAGAACAGGAAAAGTATCAAAAGTCATTGACTGAAATAAACAAAAAGCAGCGTGTAACAGAAACGACATCAATGCAATGCGTTAGCTTTCGTTATAAACAAAACACTGTTCTATAAAAAAAAGCAAAATAAAAGTTGACTAATCGTGTCAGACTAAGCATAGTCCAAATATCAGCAGGCTTAGGAGTCAGCGGAGATCTTCTTTGGAAATACTCATACTCATATACCCCTTATGCTTAGGTCTGTATTTATAAGGTTTCCGTCCTTCTGTTCCCGTAGGAATATGCGGATAAAATATGGTACATGTTAAGTATCCCTCCGAAATGTTTCATCTAAAATTCAAAAGATCTTTTTAAATTGGTCAAATAGTTTTAAGGATCGTTATCGTTTCCGATCCGTCTTGCATTCGCTATGACTTTTTTTATTTATTTATTAATTAGGTACATTAATTATATTTATTTGGGTCAATTTGTTACAAAATTGCTACACCCGCTTAAACAGAGAAACATGGGCCCCACCTCCCATAGATTTTTTTCTTGTCTTGACCCAGCTTACCCATCATGAGCAACAAGTCAGTATAATGACCACTTTCAGTCATAAAATTTTCAACGTAGTTGGAGAAAAAAACCAAAGAACAACAAGGAATTATTCTTGGTTTGAGATTTATTTTGGAGTTGATCGATTTATTGAATCCACAATTAAGAAATACAAGAGATCAAGTAACCTAAGCTCCAAAAAGTGCGTTTGTGTCCAAGTAGGACAATGGGCTCATCAGTCTTGATCTTGGTACGCCATTCTCTTAGAAATATAAAGTTCTCAGCACGTGGTTTTTATAAATGCCAGTGAAGTCTTACCAAAGCTTACGTTCGCCCCTGGACCCTGTATTTTTCGAAGAAGTCCACTCCTCATTTCAACTCGCACACATAAGCCCACCAGCAGACCGTCCAGTTCAACGATGATAATCCGTCCAGCGATTCCACAGACAACCGTGAACTCAACAGATTCTACTAAGAAGCCACCTGAAAAGTCTACAGTACCGGACCAAATCTCCACATTCATCCTCAACAGGCTACCCCAACAAGTGACGATTATCTTGGCAAAAGTTTTGAATAATTGCATCAATAACTGCTTTGTTTACGATAAATTGAAAAAAGCGAAGATTGTTGCGACTACAGAGAAATTCAAAAACAAAGTCGTCTCTATATACGAACCCATTTTAAATCTATGCAATATGAGCAAAACACTGGAGGAGCATTCATTGAAACGGATAAAATCCTTCTGCAGCAACAGCAACGTTATACCCGATATGCAGTTCCACCCTACATCCCCTTACTGAATTTCAGAAAGAGCTCGCCTCGTTATTGAACATTCACACGTCAGCTGATATGTTAAGGAAAGCTAATTTTCACCGCACCCATATACTAATGCGAAAGAACGACTGGCGAAGCCAGAAGGAGAAGCTACTTCTCTACAAGCTGCTCATTCGACCTTTGATCACATACTGTTTCTCTACTTAGTTCACAATTCTGGCAATTCTCACCGAGTGGAAGATCTTCCGGATCGGCAAGGGACTACACTGCGACAGGGTACAAAGGAAGCTTGTCTGCAATAAGAGACTCTACGAAAAAGCCAAAATAGTTAAAGATGGAGGATTTTGAAACAAAGGCCTTGAGTAGTGATGCCGAAAAAACCCAAAGTCTGGTTGAGATATGTGGATGACACTTCTTGCATCCTTAAAAGCTCCACCGTAGTGAGTTTCCTGGATCATCTTAACTCGCAACATCCAAAAATAAATTTTACGATGGAAAAAGAAAACAATAATTCCACAGCATTTCTGGATGTGAAAGTAACAAGGAACATGAATGGCACATTAGGACATACAGTCTATGGAAAGAGCACCCATACAAATAGATACCTGCATGCTACTTCCCATCCGGCAAACTTAAGGTCTGTTGTATCTACTTAAGTTCAGCGAGCACATAGAATATGTGATAATGACCACCTCGCCGCTGAACTTACGTTCGTGGACAACCTCCTTAAATCGAATGGGTATTCCAAAAGACAAAGAACATGGAAGCCAGGTTTGCCACGGGAAAGGGATGAAGTAGAGAAGAATGCTTTTCTTCCTTACGTAAAAGGCGTAACGGATAGAGTTGGGAAAGTGTTAAAGAGGTACGGTGTAAAGTCCATCTTTTTACCACCAAAAAAGGTGAAAGACTACCTCCGATCACCAACCACTTTCCATTGCAAATTCCGGGCATCTATGCAGTCCCTTGCAGCTGCGGGACAAACCCAACGAAGTGTTGCCACCCGCTTAAAAGAACACATAAGCAGCAAAAAACAGCGGGAAAAGTCGGCAATAGTCGAGCTCATTCTAGAAAACCCAGATGAACATCACTGGGTTCACTTCGACCAAGCTAAAGTTTTAGCTAACGAGCCTCACTATATCCCTCGGCTTATACGCGAAGCGATTGAAATCAAACGCCATCAAAATTTCAATCGTGATGACAGCATAAAATTGTCGCGTACATGGGACCCCGTCATCAACATCGCACGGCCTATCCAGATAGCCATAAAAACATCCAGCGATATAGTGAGCACTGTTTGCTCCCAATCTTTTACTCGCAACAACAACAGCTTCAAATAGAACCGTCTACGCACCGCTACAGCTTGCGTAGTCAAAGAAGACAATAACATTTCAAAAGCAGTTTCCCGATGACCCACGCACAATGTAACTTGTTGCGAAATGTTCGGGTTGAGTACAGCATTGCACTCATTTTATTTTAATATTAACGCAGCCAATCCGAAATCTTTAAAATTTTAATATGTCAGTAAACAACCGCGAAAGCCTTAAAAGTTATATAGTTAAACTAGACTACGCTTATTAAGATGTTTGTAGAAATTGACCGTCCACCCGAACCCCCTAATAAAAACATCATATAAGCCAGCCAAGACATACGGACGAGCGCCAGCGGTACCTTTTAGCTGTGGAACTTCTGGATGAATATCGAATCATAACAATCGACGAAGAGAATATAAAATGATAATCGGATTCTTTCCAAAAAATGCATGAGGCTTGGTCATTTTAAGCTCGCTGTGTGTTTCTACTTGTTCTTTACACGATACAAGTAAAGTGCCTGGATTACCTTTTAGCTAAGTGAATACCGTGTTTCTCTTTATTCAATTGTTATTTGTAGTTGATTTCTGCATTAGGGAAAAAAAATTATTGCTTTGTCAGTAATAGTTTTGCTACTCGTGCCTTTCAGATGATTGATGTTTGCTCGTTGGTTTCCATTTATTCCACAAAATAAATAAGGGATCTTGTTAAAGGAATCGCTTAAATAAAAACGGGAAACCTGTTTTTGTTTACTGTTTCGTTCAATAGGTATGCCATCTATGCTACTAATGGTATTAGCTTCCATAGAAGATAGAACATCGTAAATGGTATCTGATGTCCTTTTTTACATTTTCATTTTAAAGTTCTCCCTTCTTTCTTTCTTTACATGCTATTTCTTATTTTTTTTTTGTTGCTGTCACTCCAGAAGTCCAGATTGAAATTTGATTTCGTATTCGTCTGGATGAATGGCAAAGAATTTTCCCATTATTTCTAGGGAAAAAGCATTGCCGCATAGGTAACACATTTGTGGCACGACCGGTGTTCCTGTTTCCAATTCCAAATGGATTTGATGTTTTCCTCGATTCGATTTACAAAGGCAGTTTTTCATTTTTTTGTTTTTCTACTACCCCACCACATTTATTACCACACCTTAGATACCTGGAGCTGGAGTACAAGAAAACTTTGTTTCAATAAAATTCCACTTCCTCTTCGGTTAATTAACTAAACACAGTCACACTCGCATACACACAACTGATGCATATGGCTGGAAGCATTGTTGTACATTGTAGGTACATGGAATCGCTTTCACCGAGTGTTCCTGTTTAGAAAGAAATTTTATTATTCTATTGGAAGTGGGGGCAGGGGGATATTCTGGGATTTAATGAAGTGTAAAGGAATAAAGTTTTGCATTCTCGGGTAAAACTTTTTTGTGAGTTTTTGTGTCAGCAAACTGCACAAGGGAGAAAAACCACCTAGGACCAAAATATCTCTTGATAAAAAATTAATTTTGTTTTCTTTCCGTTGAGAAAAAATTCCTTTGGTTTGAATTTTCAACTCTAGAAATCGGTAAGGACTCTAATGAAGGCTAATAGTAAATGGATAATTGTATAGCTTGCTAGGTGAGTACCTATATTTTTTTACTCCCCGATTTGTTTAGGAAAGTCCCTCCTCCCTTAATGACACTAGCAGTAGGCAATCCGCAAATTTCAATGAGAATATGGAGACTCGTTGGTTTTGAAATTGTATCTCAGAGAGTAGTCGAGACTTGGAAACTGTAGAAAAAATGTTTGATAGGTGATGGTATGTAGTAGTTGTAAACTTTATTGAAAATTTACTTTTTTTCTTGGTAGGTACCTACCTTTTATTACGATTGAGTCTTTGCATATTTCATAGTTCTAGAGTATCCATGTTGTATATGGTGTTTATTGTATAGGGTGCGTATGAATCGCATTGTATCCGTTTAAAAATTAAGTCTCGAGGTAGGTACGCTTTGCGTAAACTTAACTGGGTTGATAATATCTTGCCTAGGTGCAATGTAAGTCTGTTGATAGATTTAAGCTAAATACCTAAATATGAAAAAAAAGAATTGGAATATAGTAAAAGTAGCAATTTCATTATTCTTAACTGTAATGAATTAAAAATTATATTCAAACAATGATTTCGTTTTTTTTTTTTCGATCGATTTTGACAACAAAAAATTAAAATAATAAATAACAAATAATAATATCAGGGGATTGTTTGTTTCGAAAAATTCTTTTGATTTTTTGACTGATAAGAATAAAGATTAGATTTTTTTGTAATTTTTTGCCCCTGAGTACCATAGACAAAATTTTGTTTTGTTTTATAATTAGCGCACACATCAAGGGGTTATGACTACCTTTATAATGATATAGAACACAGTGCGAGCATTTAGGAATATAGGAGACACCGATGCACATTGCTTTTGAACCTTTGTGAACCGTAATGTAGGGGAAATACAGAGCCAGGTACAGCATTCTAAATACGAGTGGTGGGACTAAATTAAGAATCTCTATACTTGACTGTACGCCTGAAGTTGGGCTCAAGGTAAGACTGATGGGCATTCCTAGCAAGGCGGGTATTGCGGCTAAATTGCTTTAGAGGAGGAATGCAACTGGCTACTTCACTAGAGTACTGTTTGTAAAAAAAGTGATAAAAGAGAGTGAGATGGGTATCGTTTCGACGATGTTCAAGAGAATCAATCGATTCTACGATTTAACTATCACCCATCAAATTTAACGCTCTATTTTGTACCCTCTCAAGTAGGCGTAAAGATGTTAAAGGACCACCTGACCAGTTATGGGAGTTATGCTCCAGTTTTGGGAGGATAAAGGCCTTATAAATTGTAGCCAGATCAGAAGGGGTGAAGAACTTCCTGCATCGTCTCAAGAAGCCTAAGCATTTAGCAGCGTTTTTTGGGACTTCAAATATGTATGTGGTCATTCCAACGAAGATCATCGCTTACAAACATACCAAGTACCGACAGCTTTTCGGTTTCTTGGATGCAGATACCATTCATGGGTAATGGTAATGGGGGAATGTTAACGGAACGGCAATGGGAACGGGATCGGAAATTCAAAAACCACTGGAACGAATTGAAATTTTTGTTGTTATTACAGTACGATTTTATCCCCATATTCCCACGAGAATGGGACGGGAACAAGAACATAAGCGGGAACTTGGAAAATACTGGACCAATACCAAAAAAAAAAAAAAATTCAACGTTAGAGTGTTTCATTCCTCCTGAGTAACAAAGACTATAATTATTTTCTTTACATACTCTTTCGGGAACGGAAAAGGGAATGGTGACATAGCCAGGAACCTGGAAAGTACTTAACCAATTCCAAAAATTCTTTCATTCTTAGAGTGCTTCAATGTCCCTGAGTAATATAGACTATAGTTTTTCAACATTTACCCACAGGAACGGGAGCCGGAATCCAAAAACCACTGTACTGATTTCAATACGGTTTTCGCCATTACAATACGGTGTTATATAGACTAACTTCATGCCCATATGGGAATGGAACGGGAACTGGAACATATCCAGGAACTTGGAAAATACTATACCTCCTACCGATTCCAAACTCTGTTCATCGTTAGAGTGCTTAATTGTCCCTAAGTAACATGAACTATATTTCATCCCCAATCTTCCACTAGAATGGAAACTTTGAAACTACTTTACTTAACTTTCAATTTGATAAACGTAGGGCCTGAGCTACGCCGGGCGGGTCAGCTTTATACTAGTGTAGTAGGTTTTTTTTTTAATGGAGAGTTTGATTTTTACCTTACTTTATCCTTATACACTATTGTAAAGAGGAAAGATTTGTTTGTTTGTATTGAATAGGCTCCAAAACTACTGAGTTGAACTGAATAATATATGGAGCAAAGATGATCTTGAGAATTGATAGGCAATTCATCCCATATTCCAAAGAGAAGGCGACGGGAATATAACCGGGACATTAGAAAATATAGAACCGATTGGAAAAATTCTTTCACCGTTAGAGTGCGAGTGCTACATTGCTCTGGAGTAGCATGGACTATATTCAATCGCCATAATACCTCGGAAACGAGAATGAGAAATCGAAAAAGCACTGAATCGATTTCTAATCCTTTTCATCAATTTCAAAACGGTGTTGTCCCGGAGTAACATGACTTCATTTCATCCCCATGTATTCCCACAAGAATGAGGACCTAAATTGGAACATAAAAACTGATAAGCAGATTTCCGAAATTCTTTCAAAATTAGAATGCTTCTATATTCTGTAGTAACATAGACTTCATTTCATCTAAATATTGCAGAATCGATGCTATGCATTAAATCAGAGTTAGAACCGATCTACGCTGGGCGGATCAGCTAGTCTATATGAAGAGCTTGAAAAATAAATAAAGACCAAAAAAGAATGAGCAAAACAATTGTATTACAGAAGGATTCTGTTTTGGATTGGTATTGAACTAAATAGTTCAGGGCCACTACCAGAATGATCCCAGAAACGTGGAAAACAGTATTGCACTTTCTTATAGAAACAAATAATTTTTGAATTCCCGACTTTAACAATCTCTTTGCCGTTATGATGGGCTATTAGCTTTTACCAAAGAGTAGCCATCACATCTCTCCTTCTTATGTGTTTAAGTTACTTGTCAGCAACCTGCGGCTTTTAAGACTTTAGCCATCTACTAGCTCAATGAAGATATACGTTCTTAAAGATGCCTTGGAGTAAACCACTAGCTGATGAACTAAGGGTACTTTGTACTTTGGCAGCACTTTGAAGCCGCATCAAATTTCCTTGTAAAATATAACGCAACCAGGGTTTTATTCGACCTTTGTAAGTAGTATTTTAAATAAAGAAGAAAGCTAAAACAAAACCGCAATATCAGCCGCGCCACAAATTTTTTTTATTTTTTGAAATACATACATAATTTCCTTGCTACATTTTCACACACAACAGAAAAATATGTCTATTTTGCTTACATATAATTCACAAGCCTGCAAATGTTTTGTAGAAATTCACAATAGCACAAGATGAAAAATAGGTCTTATGAAGTCAAATTTCGTAACGTTATGTCAAATCCTTTTAATGCTCTGTCTGGCGTGCCACAAGGAAGTCATCTTGGTGCTTTGATTTTCATTGTTGCAATAAATGATGAACTTCTTATATCTCCTACAGCGACATTTTAATCTTCGCTGATGATATGAAGATTTTTAAAACCATCCATGATATGAAGATTTTAAAAAAATCAAAAATGATTCAGATCGCGACTTTTTACAAAAAGATATTGACAGTTTTTTTCTATAATATTCTTAAAATGGGCTTATTTTGAACGCTTCTAAGTCCCAAAGTATGGCCTACTCCCGCAAAAAATAGCCTAGTATTGGAGGTTATTGAATATCGCAACAATCCTTATGTCAAATTTCTCCCCCGTTATGAAAATCGTATTCGACTATTAAATCTTCAAACCCTCTAACAGAGACGAATCAGCAATGACTTATTCAATTAATACTAGACTCAATTGATGCTCTTGACTTGCTTTCCCACGCTAGATTCAACTATCGTGCGAGGATCTCATCAACTATGTAATTTAAATATTTTACATTGCTCCCATCACAGCTCACAGGACTTTCTATGGCATTCATGAGCCATTAGCTCGCAAGAGTAGGCTTTTCACCTCCAATCATTTATTTCGATTTAACCGAAATAAAAATAGTTTAAAATTAAAACTCAATATTCCACCTGAATGATTAACATTTACTATTTTATTATTGTAATCTAATTTCTGTTCTTATTTATAGTTTTTGTAGAATAATCTAATAATTTTCGAATGCCGCCAAAAGCAAACTACATATATTTTTTAAAGGTTTTTGGCTCGCTAAACTCAAATCTGGCCTCAGAATTGCTCTTCAAAATCCAGAAAAATAGGTCTTAGCTACTTTTCAGAATTTCTTTTAACGTGGAAAAAATTTTAACCTGAAAACAAACCTTTGCTTTTCCGATGATTTCCTATCCGCTGAATTCAAATCTGGTCTCAAAATGGCTCTACTACATCAAATAACTGAGATATCTAGCTTCAAAAGTCGTAATACACGGTCATCCACTTTTTTTTTTTTTTTTTTGAAGATAACGTTAGTCTCGAAAGGAAATTTGAGCCAGAAAACACATTTAAGAGGGTTTTGGATGTGTTGAATTCAAATTCATTCACAGAATTGGTCTATCACATCAGTGTCTTGAGATTATATTCAGAGTAAAGTCAAGACATCAATGCTTTATTTTTTTGGAAGCCTGCTGTTGTAGCGTAAATCTCTTACTGGATTTGAATTCAGCAAAAGATCTTTAAAGAATGTGATTTCTGACTCAAATTTCCTTTCGAGACTATACGTATACATACGTAATCTTCAAAATATTGCATGACCGTGTATTACAACTTTTGAAGCTAGATATCTCAGTTATTTGATGTAGTAGAGTCATTTGAAACCAGATTTGGATTCAGCGGATAGCAAATCATCGGAAAAGCAATGGTATGTTTTTGGGTTAACATTTTTTTATGTCAAAACATAGGCTCAAAAATAGAAAAAGCTGGATTTTTCCGATCTTGAATGCTTAGTTACGCAAAAACTGGATGTGACAAAGCGATTCTAAGGTCAGATCTGAATTCAGCGAGCCAAAAAACTTTAAAAAATGTGGTTTGCTTTTGGCGGAAAAATTATTGTTGACCAGTGTAATTATTCACTAGTTTATTTTGTTCTATTAATTTCCGTTTTTCTTTTTTAATAATTGTACGATCTTTTTGTGCTTGTGTTTGCGTGCTGAAGAGCAATTTTTTCGACATATTTGACCCCCAAAAATTATTTATTTACACGCCACCTTTCAAACTTTTGGTATATTCTTTCGATAATATTACTGAGAAAAATCACCCAAAATTTCATCCAAATCGGGCGCTTGCTTTTTGAGCTACGACACGAGCAGTTTTTGAAAAAGTAGCTTCGAGATAATTGCGTTTAAAGTTTCATCACGAGAAAATTTTTAATTGTAGTAACTTACGGATTAATCGGCGATTCCAGGCGAGTACAATAGACCTTCGAATTCCTCGTACAATAGACTTTCGACTTCCATACTAAAGGTCAACAGTAGATCGTATTGTGATTTGTGAATCGAAGGTCGCTCCTCCTCTAACGGCCCGAACTACCTGACTCGTCACCCAACCGCATGATGTTCTCGTGTTCTAAATGCGATAACTCTGCATATATTCGATATTTTCAGTTTTCCTTACTTTCGAAATATGTAATAAAAAAAACTGATTTTTTGAAAATTTTAGGGTGGTCTCCCTCCTTGTCTCTGAGATGCAAAAAAAATCTGAATAAGTGATTTAGTTTTTCTTAGCTGCTTATCAAGGTGTAAATCAGTCGTAAGACCAGAACATGAAATGCATTAATTCATTGATCAATGCAGCACACAACGCCAAAGGAAATTATTATTATTATTATTATTATTAAAAGCTTTATTTGCCAATTAAAAAACAAAAATTGTTTGTACATATATATTTAATGATTTCGTTTACATTATTTTTAAAAGTTTTTACATATATTCAAAGTTAAGTTAAGTAATGTTTTTCAAGTTAATACATAAGTTAGATAGTTTATGTCGATCTGGCGTAAGCCTCCCCCATTGCTGCCCATAGATTTCTGTTCTTTCCGTCATTATACCAGTTGTTTTTGAATTGTTTAAGATCGTCTTCCCATCTCTTCTTTGGTCTACCTCTAGGTCTAATTTCGTCTGGTGGGGTCCATCTTGTTAAAATTGTTGTCCATCTGTTGTCTTGGATTCTCGAAATGTGACCGGCCCAGCTCCATTTAAGTTGTTTTATTCTTTGAGTTCCGTCTGTTATGTTAGTTCTTCTTCTTATTTCTTCGTTCTTAATTTTTTGAATAGTCCTTATATTAAGTAGTTTTCTTTCCATTTTACATTGACAGATTCTTAATTTTTCAATAGAATTCGATGTTAGTCCCATTGTTTGTAAACCGTATGTCATTACAGGAAGTATTGTTGAATCTATGATGTATTTTTGTGTGTCTTTTCCAATTTTTGCATCTAGAATCTGTTTAACGTTCCAAAATTGTTTCCAGCTATTAGATATTCTTCGATTTATTTCCTTTTCTTCCTGGTTATCAAATGATTTCAGTTGTCCTAAATAAATGTAGTCATCAGTATACTCTATTTTATTATTTTGAAGCAAGATTTCCTTTCTTATATGATTAGTCATGGCTTTAGTTTTGGTAAGATTTAATAAGAGTCCGTGGATTTTACATTCATCTGTAAGTTTGTTCACCATTTTTTCTAAGTCCTCTGGTTTGTCTGATAGAAGAGCAATGTCATCTACAAATCTAAGATTGTTCAATTTCTCTCCCCATATATTTAATCCAAATTTATTTTTCCAGTCAAGTCGACAAAATATTTCTGGTGGAGAAATTGGGTCTCCTTGTCGTACTCCCCTTTTAATGTTAAATTCTCGTCCCATTTTGTCTGTTTTAATTTTTGCAGTATTGTTGTTATAAATGTTTTTGATTGTCTGAACAAATATTGGATTGATATATTGATTCGTCAGTGCTGCCCAAATGCTTTTATGTTCTATCGTATCAAAAGCTTTACTAAAGTCAATGAATAAAAGATAGAGAGGTTTCTTGTACTCATTAAATTTTTCTATTAGTTGGTTAATGGTCTGTAAGTGGTCAGTAGTTGAAAATCCTTCTCTAAATCCGGCTTGCTCTCTTGGCTGTTTGTCATTTAGTGATATTTTTAATTTTTTGTATAATGCTTTTGAGAAAAGTTTATACACTGTCGATATTGAGCTGATTGGTCTGTAATTATTAATATCTTCTTTGTCTCCTTTTTTATGTAATAATGTTATGATGCTTTGTTTCCATTGTTTTGGTATCTGTTGAGTTTTAAGAATGGCGTTGAAAAGTTTTGTCAGAAATGGTGTGACAGTTTGTTTTCCGAATTTTAAAATTTCTGCCTCGATACCATCACTGCCTGAACTTTTCTCTTATCCCAATTCGTCGATGCAGTGTGTGATTTCTATTTCATTAGCCCTGTTCACACTGTACAATTGGTTGGACAAACCTAGGTTTGACAAACCAATGCTTGATAGTGTGAACTCTTCATACGACCGCTTGTCCAATTTGTTGGATGGTTTTCAAAAATTTTTGAAAATCTTGAAGTTGGATGGAGTGGAAGGGTATGTGACATACAGTGTGACGACAAGCTTGATAGGTGTGAACGAAAACTACATCAGACCATCCAACTTCCATCAAACGAAGTCTGTCCAACTAATTGTACAGTGTGAACTGGGCTCAGGGTTACCTCTGAAAACTTTTTGAAGGAGTCAAAAAAAAGAGTCCTGGCTGAAAAAAAGAGTCCCATACAGAAAAGTAAAGATATATAAATATAAAGTCAAAACAAGCAAAGAATATAAACAGTTAGACGGACCACACAGTCACAGAGGCAGAGAAAACTGATTGTTGACTCTTTATTATCAATACAAATGTAGATTGTAGTCTGTAAGTATCTCATTTTTCATATGTCATATATTTTACAAGCAAAGAATACATATTCTCTTACCACATTGACACTGAATTCAGAATAGGATGTAAACAAAAGCATAAAAAAAGTATTCGACAAAAATATTGTACTGAAAAAATTATTTCAGTTCTTAAAGAGTCCTGAATTTCTAAAAGGAGTCCGATTTCGATGATTTTTAAATAGTGGCGTCCTGGAGTCCAGGCCTGAAAAAAGAGTCAAAAGGACGCAAAAGAGTCCCAAAGGTAACCCTGCTGGGCTATTGAAAAGTATCGAATCGTCATCAAAGTTGTTGTCAAGGAAAATGTTGTTGTTGTCTGCTTCATTGTTTGTTGATGAAAACAGGGATTCAAAGAAATCTGTAGTTGTTTTATTTATATCTATCCTTTTGGTGAGTCTTTTTGTATCATTTTTTATAGAAATGATCCATTCTTTTCCATCATCACACAAAAATTGTTTTGTCTTTTTTATTGATTTTGTATTTTTTAATATGTCTTTCACCTTCGATTCGTTGTAGTTTTGGATATCTGTTTTTGACTGTAATTTAATTGTTTTTCTTAATTCTTTCAGTTCTTGTGTTTCATGTGCTGTCAGATTGGTTTTTGCTCTCAATTCTTCTCTTTTGTTTATCATTATTTTTGTGTTCTGTGAGATTTTCTCGACTTTGGTGTTCTTTGGTTTCATTATAGTGTCCTTTGCTGAAGTTTTTATGATAGTTTCGAAGATATCATAAATGTTTTGAATATTTTCTGAAGTGTAAGCGGTGTTTATAATTTCGTTTATTTTTCTTCCAAGTTGTATGTTATAGGTTGTTTGTTGTTCTGAAGTAATTTCTCTCGGTGTAAAATATTTCTGATGATTCCTGTTCATAGTTCTGTGGTTGATTTTGATTTTTGCGCGTATCATCCTATGGTCACTATCAAACTATAGCGTATGGTTATCGTTGAAAAGTCCATGATTGTTTTTATTTTATTTTTCAGTACTAGATCAATTTCGTTTATTGTTTTATTATCTGGAGATATCCAAGTCCATTTAAATTTGTCCTTTTTCTTAAAAAATGAGTTTGCAAATGTCAGATTAAGTTCTTGTGGCCAGCTAAGTAATCTGTTTCCACGTCTATTTCTTTGTCCATATCCGAAACGCCCAATGATATTTGCTTCACCTTCATTTTGCAAACCCAACTTTGCGTTGAAATCTCCTATGACGTACATAACTTCTGTTTGTGTTGTTTCATACACTTGTTCCAGACAGTCATAGAATTGATCGATTTCTTCGTCGGTAGCTCTATCTGTTGGGGCATATATTTGTATTACGGTCAATTTCGTGTTACTGATTTGTAGAGTGATACTACATATTCTCTCATTAAAGAAACGTATTTCTGTTATATAACTTTTGAGATCTTTTTTGATGAGAAAGCCAACTCCGTACAGTCCTTTGGTTTCGCCTATGTAACAGAATATTCCAATGTCATTTTCATTTATTTGTTGTCCATATATTCTTGTTTCGGATAGTCCGATAATGTCCCATTCGATGCATGCTATTGCTTGTTTAAGTTCTTCCATTTTTTCGTCTGTAGATAAAGTTCTTACATTGAATGAGCATATGTTTATAGTATTTAATGTTGATTTTGTTAAGTAATTTGGGGGGTTTAAGCCTACATCCCTCACGGTGGCAAGCCGGCTTGAGGGAGTTGTTGTTGTTGTTTATTTTTTTTCTTTCTTGGTGTATATGTGAGAATGTTTTTTTTTTATCAGTTTTGTTTTCTGTTTTAAAAAGTGAGTTTGGTTTTGGGTTAGAGGGGTTGTGATTTATTCTCCCTATGGTGATCAACCTTGTTGAGGGGGATTGCTGTTTTGAGGTGTTGTGATTTGTATGTTTGTAATTGTGATCTGTTTTCTTAATTGTCGATTTTTCGGAAGAAGTATTTAACGCGTAGTTGTTAAGCTGTATTTGCTATTCTAAAGCACGGGTCACACACGGCTGCTGCCAGCCGCTTCTTACCAGCGGCTGGCAGTAGCAGCAGCCAGCAGCGGCTGGCAGTGCGGTCACACTTAGCTGCTAGCCACTCGTCAAATCACACTCTGACAGCTAACCGATTGACAGCAGCTGCCATACTTCAATTTCAATTTGCTGTTAAGAATAGACTTTTTTTAGTGAATTGCTTCTAAAAGCCATCGAACAATAATTATTGCAGCAGAAAAGGAAGAGAAAAACTGTCCACCTGCAGTTAGTGAATCTCTTCTATGCAACAATAAAGAAGAAAAGATGCCCTCATCAAATAGCAAAAGCAGCTGCAATGAAATAACTCCCAAAAAAGATCCAAAACCAAATCCTGCTGCAGCTTTTCAATTGAACACAGTTCTAGAACGGTTTTTTCTTTTCTTCTAATAAAATAATAGAGTACCCAAATATCAAAAACTTTGACAAGATATACTTTTTGTTCTTTTGCAGATTTATAACGACGATGCAGTTACAACAATAAAACATGAGATTGAAGACCCGCCATGGAATCAAGACGAGGACATGAAAATAGAATCAGAAAAAACCTGGTTCCCACCGACATTATCCGAGTCGCTTCTAATGTATCTGGTAGCATACACTGTTTCTGACTTTGCAATGGAAAATTGTGACTTGATCACTTTCCGGCAAACAGCAATGCTCTTTAAAAAGGGAGTGTCCCTAACTTCAGTCTCCGACTAACTTCTCTCGCAGACAGTCGCAATAAGTAAATTTCTAAAATGTCTATTTGTGCTAAATGCAACAAAATCATAAAACGTTCTCAAAATTTCATCGAGTGTGGTTCTTACTGTGGTCAGGTTTTCCATAAAGATTGTGTAGAAATCGCCGAAAATGATTATAATGCATTATCAAATTCGAGTATTTTCTGGAAATGTATTCCGTGTGCTAATATGAATCTCTCTTCCTTTCTAAAAAGTTTAAAAACTCTAACGAATACGGTTAGTGAGATGAAAAATGAACTCTCTGATCTCAAAACAGTTTTAATAAATAATAATTCCCCTCCGCGTAAAGCCGCTAAGAAAAGTGTTAAATGCTCTATAAGGGAAAATGCTTCAATCTCTTCAGGTGTTGACAATAGCTTGAATCACCCTGACCCAGTGCAACATTTAACTTCTCTTCTGAACATTGTACCTTCACCACCATCATCAAGTCCATCATTACCATCAACATCATCATCAAATAAAAGCCCTATAAATTTACCCATCCGCAATAGTAATAAAACTAACCCTGCAAACAATGTAGACATTAATTCTGGTGGATGGGAAATTGTTCAAAATAAACTCCCTAAAAAAAAAGTCCCTAAAAAAAGTTCTAAACCTAGAAAGATTATTGGTTCTGACAATGAATCATCTCTTCGTGCTTTACCGGAATACAAGTGGATTCATCTGTCTAAATTTAATATAAATACAACAACCGAAGATGTCATCAGTCATATTTCCAAAAAAACAAATATTCCTGCTGATCAATTTAAATGTTTCATGCTAACAAAGAAAGATGCCGATTTATCAACTCTTAAATTTGTTACTTTCAAGCTAAGCGTTCCTTCTCATAAGTTGTCTGAAGTAATGAACTCTTCAGCATGGGGTTCTTACATTCAAATAAAAATGTTTATTAATAAGAAAGAGAACTCAACAGCGACTACACTTCCATCTCTACAGCTACCACCCACAACCACACCCTCACCAACTCCAGCTCCGCCACAACCACTGCCACCACCACCGCCACCACAAAGTCATTGACAACCAACTCCACCAGCCAATAATAACATAATAAATGCAAATTCCCTTTCGCTCACTCAACTACATCGCTCTTCACGTAACAAGAATAACATTTCCGAATATCAAATATTCTATCACAATGTTGGTGGATTAAGAACAAAAATGCAAAATATTCTTCTCTTCTCCTCTTCACAACAGTTTGACATATATGCACTGGCACTCACTGAAACATGGCTCTCTGAGAATCATTTTAATGCAGAAATGTTCAATAACCAGCTGTTTAATGTTTTCCGTAATGATCGATGTCCACTAACAACTGGAAAATTAAAAGGCGGAGGTGTAATGCTAGCCATTCGTTCATCATTTGTGTGCTATCATCAATTGGATTTGCCGTCATCGTCCGCCGCTTTGCAAACACAATTTGATATCGACCAGCTGATAGTACGTGTCAGCATAGATAAGGTTCATGATGTGTATTTTATGTTGAGTTATATTCCACCTAAAAGTTCATTTGAATTATATAAAATTCATGTAGATAATTGTGTATCAGTTTTAAAAAATCTAAAAGAGAACCAGCATATTATTATTTTAGGAGATTTTAATTTGCCATATATAAATTGGCTACAAGATCCAGATGACTGTAATTGTTTGATTCCTTTTGATATTAATAGTGAGTGTGAAAGCATTGTTGTTGACACCTTTTCCGAATTTGGTCTTAGTCAGATAAATAATTATCCAAATAAATTAAATCGTTATTTAGATCTAGTTTTCATAGATAAAGAGATTAGTGTAGATATTGATAGTCCTATTCCACCTCCTTTGCCAAACACTGATAATCATGTAGTGCTTTGTTTTGTTTGGTTTTAAAATTCTATAAATATCTGAAAGAAACCTCTGACCAAAAATATAAATATAATTTTAAAAAATGTAAATTTAATGAAATATCAAAATTTATTGATACATCTGAATTGATACCTGCTTTAAATAGTTCAAGAATTGAAGTTGCTTATGAGTTTTTTACCAACTCAGTAAATGAGGCAATTGATTTATATACTCCGAAGCTTATCCAGAAATTATCTTCAAAACCCCATTGGTTTAACAAGAGACTAATAAATATTAATAATAAAAAAAACAAAGCTTATAAATTAGCTCGGGTATCGAACAACGATACTATTATCTATAATAGATACCTTCGATTACAGAGGGAATTCGATTTTCTAAACAAATTTCTTTACAAGCAATATGTTTTAAGTATGGAAACAAAACTTAAGACTAATAGTAAGTGTTTTTGGATGTTTATAAAGAATAAAAAAAGATCTACTGGTATTCCAAATTCGGTTAATTATCTGGGCGAAACCTCTAGTGAACCGTTAAAAATGTGTAATTTCTTTGCAAATTTTTTTCAATCAGTTTTTAAGCCTCTATGTACTGAGACCACATCAGTTATAGATGATTCACCTGAGCTAGTCAACATTGGGGACTTGCGTATCAATAAAAGTGAAATCGAAGAAGGATTGAAAAAGTTGAAGGAAGACACACAGGCAGGGTTTGATGGTCTTGCACCAATTGTATTAAAAAAATGTGCTTGCGCCTTAGCAGTTCCACTTGAAGTGATTTTTAATCGCTCTCTCCAAGAAGGTGTTTTCCTGACCGTATGGAAAAGTTCGTTTGTAACCCCTATTTTTAAGTCGGGGTCAAAAAACCTGGTTACTAACTACCGTCCTATTTGCAAGATATCTGCGATTCCAAAACTTTTTGAAAAAATTGTATATAACAAACTTGCTTTTCTTTTGAAAGAAGTTATTTCCCCATTGCAACATGGTTTCATTAGTGGAAGATCAACAACAACCAACTTAACTATATTTAGCAATTACGTGCTATGTTCCCTTGAGCAAGGTTTCCAATGTGATGCTATCTATACCGATTTCTCAAAGGCATTTGACAGAGTTGATCATAAAATTTTGGTCTCTAAGTTGAATAAGTTAGGTTTTCACTCTAATTTGTTAAAATGGCTTGAATCGTACCTTACTGACAGAGTTCAGTACGTTCGAATAAATAACGTTCTTTCGAGTCCCATAAATGTGACCTCCGGCGTCCCCCAAGGTAGCCACTTAGGACCTCTTCTCTTTTTAATTTTTGTAAATGACATTCCAAGATTTTTAAAGAATTGTCGTTGCTTGATGTACGCCGACGATCTAAAATTGTTTTTAAGCATAAAATCTATCCATGATTGCATTAATCTACAGAAAGATTTATCGAATTTATCTGTTTGGTGTAGTAACAACGATCTACACCTAAATGCTTCAAAGTGTAACAGTATTACTTTTTCAAGAAGTGCTTCACCAATTACTTTTGAGTATAATATGAGTGGAACTTCCCTATCTAAATTAAATGTAAAAAAAGATCTTGGAGTTATATTTGATGTTAAGTTCAGTTTTTCTAGTCATGTCGACTATATTGTGTCTAAGGCGAGCTCAATGCTGGGGTTTATTTACAGAAATGCCAAGGACTTTTCAGATCCGTTTACTCTTAGATCACTTTACTTCTCATATGTCAGAACTGTATTAGAATATTGTTGTACTATTTGGAACCCAATATATGCGGTTTATTCAGTGAGAATCGAAAGAATACAAAGACGTTTCACGAGAATGGCTATCAGAATTTTACATTGGAATATCGATATGCCCTCTTATAATTCAAGGTGTTTATTACTAGGCATCCAAACTTTGGAAACTCGACGTAAATATTTCGAGGTAATGTTCGTGAGAGATGTTATAAATTATAAAATCAATTGCCCCTATTTACTATCCATGTTGAGTTTATTTGTTCCCAGTTATGAACTCCGACAAAGTCGAATGTTTCAATTATCCTTTCATAGAGTAAACTATGGCTATAATGAGCCTATAACTCGCTGTTTAAGACAGGCAAATTCAGTATGTGGAGTTCTTGATTTTAACATGTACTTAAGTAGAGACTGTTTTAAGAAAAAATTATTGTTTTTATTGAACAATGGTGGCTAGGTTATTTATTATAATTACTATCCAATTATTGTTATTACTAGTCTATAAGAGTCTTTGTGCTCTACTTGATGAGGAAATAAATAAATAAGTGGGTTAAGAAACGAATAGCACCTGTTGTGGTCCATGAACTGGTCATCAAAGGTTTGGAAATTTTAAAATTTGTTAACAACGACGATGCAGTTGCAACAGTAGACTATGAGATTAAAGACCCGAATCAAGATGAGATCATGGAAATATGATCGGATAAATCCGTGTCGCCTCCGCAATACGAACAACAACAAAAACTTCGCTATCCCAGATCAGACGAGCTAGCATCAGAGAAGCAGGGCCGAGCCAACCCCCGGCAGCGCCTGTGTGCGGAACCTATGAAGCGCCTCTTTTTTAACGAATGTTCATAAAAAACGAATTCAAATCTTTAACGAATATTATAAATTGTTCATTTTGACCGAAATAAATGTTCTCCAGTTTTACAGTACTTAGATAATATTATCATTAATATCAAAGTATACAAAACTGGAGAACATTTGGGAAGATACTAAATAGGTAGATCCCGTTCGCTTCTGCTTCCCAATTACTGCGAAAAATAAAACTCGAACTAAATTTTAACATACTTTATTAATACAAAGAATCAAAAAAAAAAAAAACAAAAAGAGTCAACATTTGCAAGAATATAAACATACTTAAATTAAAATATTTCCACTTTTCTCGCTTTTTTGTTTGCGAAATCCTTGATAGTTTCACGTATGTCTAATTGTCTATACTCTATATGGTCTAGTATGGCCTCCTCTATGGATATTGTTGCTAAATTTGTTAATCTTTCCTGACTCATTGTAGAGCGCAGGTAATTTTTTTTAAGTTTTAATTTAGAAAATGACCTTTCCGCGCTTGCTACTGTAACTGGCATAGTTAGCAAATTTTGTAGATAATGCTATGGTAATGTTAGGGCATACAGCTGTCAAATTGTTTAAATATATAAATTCAAGAATTCTCACCACATCATTATTGAATTTTTTGAAAAAAGGCTGACATGACATAATTTCTTCATACAAATCATCGGCGTCAATATCCAATGAATCATTTGCTGAAAGTTTTTCCTGCAAACGATGACAACTACTTTTTAATAGTCTTTGATCTTGCTCATCACTTAAATTAAATAAAAAATTAAACACGTCATTGTGATTATTCAATAAATTAAATCTTTCATCTACGGAGGATAACGCTTGGTCTAATACATAAAAAAATACATTAATTTTAAAAGAGGTTTTCGGATCATTAATAGAGTGGTCTTCGTGTTCATAATCAAAACTCTTTGGAGTTTTACGAAGTCTTATAGGGGTCTGGAACTGGAAGTTTCAAATTCGGTCTCGACGCCTAATTTTTCTTACAATTTCTTCAAAATATGTCTGTTCTAATTTTTAGCAAAACTTTTTTAACTCTGTTAAAGCATCTAAAGCAACTTGCATATTCATATCGAAGGACTGCAGAATTTTACTCACAATACTTTTACTTTAGTCAATATTATATGCCATACATTTAGTGAACAAATGAAAGAAAAGGTGCATATTTTTTCACTAGACATTTAGCGTCATATTTTGTCTTCTGATCATATGATATACGATTTGACATTTCATAATAAGGGCATCATAAATTTCAGGTTCAACTATTCAACTAGTTGGACAAACTTAGCTGGATGCAAAATTCAAAAATTCAGCCAGACGTGGCCTTAATGATGAAAGCTGTACTTAAAGTAGTAGTAAAGTACTTACTTAGTGCTTACTTATCGATACTCCACTACAAAAAACACAATCACCCCAATCATGGAAGTCGAAATCGTCTCAAAAAATACTGCTCGTAGCTTATTGCAATCATCGTAGTCGTTTTTCGACCAGACGAGTCGAAGAAATCTCAAAATCTACTACAAATCGACGTTCTGTCGCTCATTCGGAATCTCCGTAAATCAAATCGACGCGACTAAGTTGTAAGAACGCTCGATGTTTTTTATTGTGACGACAGCGAAACGAAATATACCAACTTACCATGAAAAATTAACTAGTTAACAAATTCATTTGACTACCTGTTGTATTTAATAATTGTTAAGATGAAAATTACAAACCAAAAAGCAATTTGAGCAGTTGCTTGCTTTCATGGAAGCAAAACTTTATTTAGCCAAGGGTAGCAACAAAAACTTTGGCAAAAATAGACACAAAGAAGGAATAGACATCAGTTGCCACATTAAACTCTCTAGGACTCCCCGTTAGAGATGCAGACGGCTAGCAAAAGGTTTGTTAATTTTTTTGGGGGTTATGATTAAATGATTTTAATGTGCGTTCCATCGATGCATCCAATAACGCCGGGAAACCCAAATTTTTAAAAAAAACCATAGTTTCCACTCTTTTGGACTCTTCTGTTACGTCTACATTTACCCATTTTGGGCATAGTTTTGATTCAATCATCAACAACTTGTTTTGATATATTGATTAGATACAGTTGACTGTTTCTAAGTGCCAGATATCAAAATGCATCTTTATTTAATTTGAAGAACTGCACAAACCTAAAATGTTTTCAAATATAAGGATGTATGTACATCTGTAAAATGTTTTTTAATTTGAACTTACTTAGAGTCTATCAGATTCTTCTCTTATTTTTCTTCGAATCTTCAACAAGTTTTTATTGCGAATCTATTTTCTTCCATTTCATCCTCACTACTAGAAATGTTTCCCACTATTGGTTTTTGTAAAAAAAATTGTCAAAAATAACAGTCAAAGACGTTTGCTTTGCTAGCAAATGAAGACAGTAAATAGAACAAAAATGAAACTGACAGAAGTTCTTAATAGATTTTTTTAATCTTTCGATCGAAAAAGTATCATGATGCCGGATAAATATCGAATCAACTACGACATCGACAGCTTTCGATGTCGATAAACGACTACGATGATAGGGGTGAATAATTTAGGTAACAAAAATAATTTAGGTGGCAGTGGCGGCGCGGCGCCCCTATTGTCTTGGCGCCTGTGTGCGCCGCACACATCGCACACAGGGGCGGCTCGGCCCTGCAGAGAAGATGACGTTCTTCTCCACCATCAGACAACAGAACCTTTGCAATACATACTTTATTTAAGTAGTAATATGTTAATAAATAAAAATAAAAGCTTTGAGAACTATAAATTTAAATGGTGAAGAATACAAAGACATCAGATTCTTCTTTAAAAAAAGGCTGTTCAAAACAGAGTCTTTTTCATTTTCTAGTTTTTTCTAGCGGCTAGTTTAAAAATGATTGCCCCCTTACTCAAGTTTATCTGTCGTATTTCTTAGAGCTTGATAGGTATGCATCAGTTACTGGAGCTGAAATTTCTTGAAGCTTGTACGATTGTATATCGTACTATCATGGCAAAACGGACACCAAATGGGTTATTTAAAAAACCTTTATTTATCTATATATATAAAGTAGGATGTATGTATGTATGTACTTATGTACAAAGAGAATATTTTAACACCCATCTTCAACTTCTCAGAGTTGAGGTCCTCTTCGGCGAGAATATCTACGTACCATTTCGCTACTCCGTTTGCTGGGTAAGTAATGTCGTGTCCCGGAAGAGGGAGAACAACATCAAATATGGTATACCCCGCATTCGAAATTTCTTCTTCCGATAAAGACTTCACTTTCTGTCCGACTCTGCCTTTTTTGGTTTGGGAACTTCTTCTTCATTTTCATCCACTGCGTCTCCATCAACGACAGGCACATTATCTGCGTTCTCGTCTAATTCGTCTTGATTCCCATAAACTAAATCACCAACAATTAATATCAGACCGTGCTCGTTAATTCTTTTGGACGCAATGCGATTGAAAACTAGACTTTGATACGCATGGGTGTACATCAAAAGCATGTTTCTCGGAATCTATAATTTGTTTTTCATTAAACAATTGTACTTTAGGAGAATGTATTTTGATTACCTACCGCAAAGCATTAGCGTAGTCACTCTCTCCATATTCAGACAATCCGTTTAAGAGCTTCTTTTCAGTGAACCTATCACTGTGGAACTGTGGAAAAGATGCCGCAGCATCTTTTGAGTATCTGTCTTTCCACCAAGTTTCTCGTATATTCCGCATGAAATTAATAGTTTTCTCGTGGCTTCATTATAAGCTCGCAGGCCTTCAAATTTGTATTTATTTTTATCTTTAATCCATCATTTATTTAAGAAGGCTTACTTATTTGTAATCACGTTTTAAGAGAGCTATTCTTATTTGATGGGTTGGAATTTCTGCGCTGTTCCCGAATCGCTGGAGACCGAAATAATTAATAAAGCCATACTCTTTCACACTTTATAGAGTTTTTTTCAATTTCTTCTCGATCGCCATCAGCATTTAAGAATGTTTTATATGATGTTTCCACTAAAAAAAATAAAAATATATATCATTTTTTTTTTATTAAAACTAAAAGTTTTTAATCCTAAAATGATTGATGAGCAAACATGTCAAATTTATTCGCTGCTACTTACCAGCCGATGTGGTCAGATTGCGCTACTAGCTGCCAGCCGCCGCTGCTTGCTACCAAAAGTTGAACATGTTCAACTTCGCCAGCCGCTGCTAAACACTCGCCGGCTGCCAGGGCTGGTTGCAAATTTTGTGGTCACACAAAGCTGATCAGCGGCTGGCAGTAGCGGCTACTCAATTCGCTGCTGGCAACCAGCCGTGTGTGACCCGTGCTTAAGCTTCGTGTTTTGCTACTAATTGGTTTTTGGCTTTCACTATTAGTTCTGTTTGATGTGCTAGTTTTATGTATAGTATCGTTTAAATTTTGTTGTGTCAGGAACCTTCTTATTGGGTTTGATGTTTGTTTTCCTTTAGGGGTAATGTTGGTTGAACCAATAATAGTTGTTTTTATTTTGTTTTTGTCATTTTTCTTCATTGGGTTTGTTGGTGAGTTTTCCTGTGAGCGTGTTCTTTTTCTTGTGTTTTCCTCTTCAGTATTTGTATTCACATTCCAAACTTTTCCTTCTACTATAAGTTCATCTAGTCTAAAAAATGCTTTTTTGCCTTGTTTTTTGAATTCTAATAACTTTGGGACTAGTGGTTTCCTTGCCTCAACAATTGATTTAGGAAGGTCTTCCGATATATTTAAGCTGTTTGTTTTTTTTTGATAAGAGTATATTTTGTTTTTTCTCGTAGCTTTTAAAGATAAGGCGTATGGGTCTTATTTTGCCTTCGGACTTTTTCCCTAAACGATAACAGCTATCGAAGTCATTTGCTGTAAGTTGAAATTGTTCGTTGCTTTTATTAAGATTTTTAATTACCATTGAGAGCAGTTCTTCCGGAGTGTTTTCATCCTCTACGACTTTAAAGATTATAGTATTATTTCGCCTCATTCCTATTTCGAGTTCAGATATACGTTTTTCCTGATTGGCGCATGTAACTCCTTGTTTTTCAATTATTTTTCCTTGAGTTTCAACAATTTCTTCAAGCTTTTCAACTTTTTCAGAAAGAATTCCCACTTTCTCATCCGTATTTTTGTTAACTTTTTCAGTAGATTCACTGATATGCTTAAAAATCTCATCTTTTTGCTCCCTTAGTAGTGAATAGCCATTTTTATTTACCTACAACTCTAATAAATACTACTTTTTACTTTTTGGGAGACGGCGCGGCGCTGGTATTTTTTATATTATTTGTGTTTGTCAATAGATGGCTTGTTATGTTATTGCCTGGCGATTGACAGCTGTCTCTTTTGACAGTTTGTGAAAGATCGTTGTGAAATCGTTGTTTATTTTGTGTTATTTATTATTTTTTATTATATACTTTTCAATAACTGTCCACTCTCTTGAGGTTAGGTTAGGTTAAAATGGCTGCCAGGAATACACCCGACACACTTAGACCAATATTAGGTCCATTGTGATACCATAAAAATTATGCGAGGGAGTACCTCGCTTAACAAAACCATTTGGAGCTTACAATAAAGCGAAGGAGATGCAGGGGATCTGTATGCGCCAGATCGCTTGGATCATCGAGAAGATATTTCCCCAGATGCCTCTTTCTTTTAGAAGAGAGTGCAGGACATGAGCAGAGGAGGTGTGGGATTGTCTCCTCCTCCTCCTCATCTAAACAACTTCTGCAGAAGTCATTAGAGGGAACGCCAAGTCTTATGGCGTGTCTTCCTATCAGACAATGTCCGGTAATGACATTGATTACGGAGCTAACTTGCAATCTGGTAATGGATAACAAATGTCTTGTGCGTTTTGGATCTAGTCCTGGCCATATCCGTTTTGTTGCCACGCACGTGGTGATATTGTTCCACCTGTCATTTGTTCTGTCCATTGCCTCTTGCTTTAGCATAAGTTTACATGTAGCGATTGGTATACCAATATTCAACCTGCTGGTTGAGATCGGTAGAACGGTTCTTTCTCTGGCGAGTTCATCGGCTTTGCAGTTACCCACGATATCTCTGTGCCCCGGCACCCAAATAAGGTGAATATTGAACTGTTCAGCCATCTCCCTAAGAGATAGGCGACAGTTAAGGGCGGTTACTGAGTTCGTAGAAACAGCGCCGAGTGATTTGAGGGCTGCTTGACTATCTGAGAAAATCCGGATATTCGTTGAGGATATCACGTTTTCTCTTAGCCATGATAGGACCTCTTTGATCGCCAGAATTTCCGCTTGGAACACGCTACAATGGTTTGGAAGGCGGAACGAGAGACTTACTCTCTTGAGTGAAATTAATAAATAATTTTTCAAAACTCAATATATATATTTTGTTTTATTTGTGAAAATATTCATTAAATACCTCGATTTTGTTAAAAAATTCGGTTGATTTTTGACCTTTGATATAGCCCAGAGACTCGAGCTCACTTTGATAATTTAATATTTATTATTTCTCAAAGAATTCGCTTTTTTAATTCGCACCTCTACTTTTACGCGTTCTCTTTTCAAGTTTCACTCGCTCAAAGGAAATATGTAGGTACAAGAAAATAAAATGAAGTATAGAAGTGACATGCCTACGGATTTTCTGCTGCAGAATTTTTCGAACTATTTGAAATATCTGTTATAGGAAACTGTAAACAAGTTGGAAACATTGCAGCAACTGAACGCATAGATATCCAATATACTAAACTATGTCTCCCATCATTTTGTTTTGTCAAATGAATCGACTTAAAAAAAAATTAGTCTCTTCCGGGAAGGATATTGTATTTGAATGTCAGTCATGATGGGCATAGTTAACATTTTTTCTATGCAAAAGTAAAACCATAAAAGATCTCGTCTCCAGCAGTGTGTGTGCTCGACAAAGAATTCTTATTGTCCCGACTTTGTGTCCAGGAAGTGCATATCCGCACATGAACTTTACGTACACACACCTGCTCCAGAATAACTGCATAACAACACACATACAAAGGCAGACTTGTGTTCATCAGCCTCAGGAATGCTACTGTGTTGACACGTTAGCAAAGCCCTAGAGATGACATTGCTATGGCAACGCTACAACTTTCCAAGGAGACGACATAGAGAAACACTCACTGTTCCTCCTTCAATCCGGAAGGAAATAACTCTGACATGGCTCTTTTTGTTGAAATTAAGCACTTGCCCTGCCATCCCACACACTTACTTACAAAATTACACTGCAACATTGGTACGTTGGGATTTCCTCTCCAGCGTTGGTTTTTTTTTTTCATCAAAATTCATTTTGATTCTTCTCCTGTAATCATAGAAATCCTTAAAGAGTTATCCTTCTCGCCCTGCAGAAGGGAAAACAATCCCCTTGGGTAACTGCACATAAACAGAGGAAAAAACTTTTTGGTCGAGGAGACAGAAATACTAAAGAAACTAAAACTACAGCCAAAATGTGTGCGGTAGTTATGGTGGCCAAGGAAATCATTCATGAATGTCCTCTTAAATTATTTTATATTGTCCTTTACTTTTGTTGTGTTGCTGTTTGGGTATGTGTGTTTGTTTACATCCTGGTAAACAAGTGAGTAGTGAAACGCAATAATATGAGGTACTAAATCTTAAGCGAGAATCAACATAAATTGGTCTCACTTCTTATCCAGTAAGTCCTCTGCCTTGAGCCCTGAGTCCTGTGTACTGGGCTACCCGTGCGGTAGTTTTTCAGAGACATCAGCAAATGATTAAGGACTGTGTTCCGTTTCAGTGTTATGGAAAATGGGATAAGAAATAAGAACGACAAATGGCACGAATGTTGAGACTGTATATGTTTATGTATACACAGCTATTAGCTCGAATTGTTTGAATTTCTCTGGCTTTGATTTGGATTCAATGACTCGGTGAAATGTCCTTAAACTTCTTAAATCATCATGAGCAAAAATCCCTTTCAAGAACTAACTTCGTCAATTCGCCGCATTTAATACTCATATAACCACGTCTGGGATATGGAATGACGGATACCGATAGTTGATTTCCCATTACCAAAATTAAGTAGAAAACAGAACAAAGCACTCAATCATTTTCCCCAATTCGGGTATGCTGCTTTCTACCACCACCACGATCCACGACCACCTCCACCACCACCACCAGTGACCAGTCACTGCATGCGATTCAGAGAAAGTATATTTGCTCTCGCAACAAAGAATTCAGAAAAAAGAACTTTCCCGATTTGTTAACAGTAGTCGTTGAGGTTATCAATTTTGTGTGTGATTAAGTTTCTGTCGTCTGCATTGGCAAACTTACTTTATTTCAGAAGTTTTATCTATTTATTTTTGCATCCATTCTTACAATGAAGGATGAGATTCCAATCCTAGCGGAAAATGTATTAGGTTTGTCAGTTTGATTTTTTTTTCTTGCCAATAACCCGCGAAAGGAATTGCTTCTTGACTTTTGGAGAACGACAGACAATCAGTTAATGAGAATTTATTGGATAGCTGGGAATAAATAAAAACGGATTCGTTTGGAGACTGTTAAAACCTAATTCAAACGTTAAAGGAACATTATTTTTTGACAAATTGGAATGGGAAACATAAAAAAGTAGGTATTCGAATTTTGATTACAATTTTTATATTGACATCTTCGTTTTTACTAGGTGGTGATTATGGAAAATATTACAAAATGGTGTCGCAGTTTTAATCATACTTAGAAACCTCAACTTGGCACAGTTTTTATACGAAGAAATTTAAAGAAAATTAACCAAACATATTACTTTGCTTTAATTCAGTGTTTCCCAAAGTGGTCGATATCGACCCTTTGGAGTCGATTTCAGTTTCCCAGGGGTCTACAATATCGAAATCTGATTTTGGGGGTCGACAAGTTCTGCAATCGACCCTTTTTAGACAAGTTCTTATAACTTAAAACTTTTAAGTTTGTTACTTTTCTCAATCAACAAATTTCTTTTCGTTCGTAAGTAGGTACTGTTTCGACGAATAGGTAGTTGATGTAATTACATTTTAATTGAAGTATATTCGGTTTCCCAATCCTTACCCTTTTTATCTGGAAGTTACTGTTGGTAAGTAGTTTAAAAAATATTAACTCTATTTCAGCAAATTTTTGAATGGTGACGTATGCTACTATTCTTGGAATATGCATCTACTATATGCATACATTTTTGCATAATTTAGGAATAATTTGTCGATACTATCCATAAGGCTTAATATGCTGCAGGTTCGCCAAAGGCGGCACAAATAAAAAGAGCCGAATTAGAACACTTGATAGTGTTCGACATTTTTGAAAAAGCCCAAAATAAAGCAGGAAACCTCACATGCAGTTTGTACAAATTAATGTATAAAAAGATTTTTTTATTCGAAGTTCAATTCAGGCTTAATGAGCAAACCAAAAGGCCCAGGAGGTTGCCTCGATAATAGTCAGCTATTTTTTCGTTTTAAGTTCAATTTTTCACTGTCAATTTTTATTAAATTGTCCCTCCTGCCTAAATGGAGGAAGATGGACTTGATGGACCCTCCCTCCAGCACGATTTATTTCTTAGAATATGATCAAGAATCATATGGCATCGTATGTAACACGAATTACGGGACACCCTGTATATAAAGAGAACGAAATCATCACTTCACCGGAAGAATACAGCACTGTTCTTAAGAATCATGGAACAGTCATTTTCGAAAAGGACTGGGCTGTCGTGAACTATAAGAATACACTCAAAAAATATTCCTGGTTCTGGTATTCTGATAAAATACACCAGGAAAAAAACTGGTAGATACTATCGTTTTCGTGATAAATGTTATCGTTTTTCATGGTAAACCTTTATTTATCTGGATCTTGGTAGCCGGTACCAGAACCAGGAAGACACATTTTTCTACCAGATTTACTGATAACATATACCAGAAGAAAAACTGATAAATGCTATCGTTTTTTTGATAAATGTTATCTTTTTTCATGGTAAACCTTTATTTATCTGGATCCTGGTAACCGGTACTAGAACCAGGAAAGTAAATTTTTTACCAGATTTCCTAATAAAACTTTTACCAGGAAAAATAAGGAGAAATAATGGTAGGTAATACCACATTTCTGATATATTTTATCGGTTTTACTGGTAAAGTATATTTTATCTGTATCCTGATAACCGGTATCGAGCCCGGCTAAAAACTCGTCTATCTGATTCTATGATACATATTACCAGAAGCTTCTGATATAAAATGCAACAACACAAATCCTGGAAAATAGAACCATTTTCCTGATCAATGTTATAAGTTTTTCTTGCAAAGTAAAGTTAACCTGTAATCTGGTTGCTTATATCAATAAAAACAACATTTTGTTTTTCTGATAATCTAATTAATAGATAAGCATTCAATTCTTGAGTTCTTTTTTTAAGAACACAAACTCACAGGTTTTATACAATAGTTCATTATACATTTTTTGTAATTTTGTACCCCCTTTAATGCTTAAATTTTATGCAACTATACTAAGGTATTATGACAAATTTACAATTTCACAAATAAATTTTGTTTATATTTATTATGTACCTAACCAAAATGCTTCTACGATCTACTTTAGCTGGAATATTAGACACATAGAACATATATTTGCATACTAAATTTCTTGATAGGTAGTAAACATACTGATAACTATTATATGACATTTCTGATACAAAATATTCTAACAGGAATCATGGTATATAATACCAGTTTTCTGGTAAATGTTTTCGTTTTTCTGACAAAAAAAAAGTGTATCGAAGGCTGATAAATATGATCGGTAATGTTTACTACACAGATATCAAAATATTTAGTTTATTTTTCAGTTTATAGGTAGTAATTTTTCAATTTCAAAGACTGCATAAATGCAAAATCGAACCTAATGGAATTGGTGTTTCAATTCAGAAACATTTTATTAATGTTTGCAAGTATTTTGGATTTGTGGTCATTTTCATATTGCATTCAATACTAAACTCTTAAAGACAAAATGTTAATTGGGTTTATAGTTGTTTTGAATTTGAATTCTGCTTTATAATACATATAAACATCAATAATTAAAATTGGTATTGAACCAAAAATGCAAATATCAAAAAGCAAAAGAATCAAATTCAAAACAAATATAAACCCAGTTTACATTTTGTCTTTAAGAGTTTAGTATTGAATGAAAAATGAAAATATTGAAAAAAGTATAATTATCAATTCTCAAGACAAAAGGTAAATTTTAATGAGGTTTCAAACAAGTCAGTAGCTTTATCATCAAATTATAAAAAAAAGAGATACCTAGCTTTCAAATATTTATTTCTTTCTGTGTAGATCGAATCAGATTTCAGTAAAATGTTCGGGAATAAGGACATTGTCTTGGCGGGCCCAAAAATTACCGACTTCATTAATTTAATAATGCAATTCATTTTTCCGAAAAAAATATTAAATACAGAAGTCCGATCAAAACTACATGAATTCATCTTGAAGTGTTTATCCGATCCCAACTCGAACATTGTTTCAAAAAGTTTGTAATAATAATTTTAATGCATATTACATAATATTAAACATTTAATATTAACATACTCGTACATAAAATTGCTTTTTATTAACAGTTTTCATACTTTTTCGTTTGCCTTATATTAAAAAGAAATTTCTTTTTATTATTAGACGCCAGAGCTGCAATGGTATTCACACACAGCCAAGTGGACGTGAAGGTAACAAACGCTTCACCGTTTTTGACAGCCAAGATGCATCAATTAGGTTGTTCGCACAGCAGCAAGACTATAAAGAACATCAAAATGCACTGGCTGCAAAACATTCACATTCGCAACCACCCGTAATTACGTTAATTGGTTCATTGGAAGAAATAGAAGAAATACATGTAGATTTCGACAACGCGCACTATAGGGTATTTACCTTCAACCGGGCACTCGACATTTGCATCAAAATATTTTTTACGCTGAATATAGCGTATCCAAAATCATGTCAACAATTTTGGGAATTTGTTGATAATTATTTTTACAAAATCGACAAATCAGCAACAAATTCCAAGGCACGAACTCTTTTAAAATTATTAAAATTGGCTGAAAGCGAAAGCAATAACCAATTGTAAATTGTTAATTTTTGATAAGAATTCGTTGATAGTTATTTTTACAAAAATAAATAATGTATAAAAATCATTAAAATTAGCTGGAAGCGAAAGAGGCAATACTGATTTGTACCTTCAAGCATTTCCAATAAAAAAAACCCATATTTTTAAAGAAATTAATAATATTTTATTTATTATAAGATCAATTTCTGGGGTGTCTTGTTATCAAGTTTGTATGGTCTTTTGTGGTTTTTTGTTTCAGATATTTGCTGAGTTTCCAGCAAATGGTAAGTAAAAATAAATAACATTCATTCAATAACAGGTACCAGGAAAACTACCCGATATATTGGTAAATTTTACCAGAACACAGGTAAATTTTACCAGGAAAAACAAATATTCCTAGTAAATACTACCAGTAGACTGGTAGCAGGTACCAGGAAAACTACCTGATATATTGGTAAATTTTACCAGAATACAGCTACATTTTACCATGAAAAAATAGTATTCCCAGTAAATACTACCAGTATACTGGTAGCAGGTACCAGGAAAACTACCCGATATATTGGTAAATTTTACCAGAACACAGGTAAATTTTACCAGGAAAAAAATAATATTCCTACTAAATACTACCAGTATACTGGTAGCAAGTACCAGGAAAACTACCCGATATATTGGTAAATTTTACCAGAACACAGGTAAATTTTACCAGGAAAAAAATAATATTCCTACTAAATACTACCAGTATACTGGTAGCAGGTACCAGGAAAACTACCCGATATATTGGTAAATTTTACCAGAACACAGATAAATTTTACCAGGAAAAAAATAATATTCCTACTAAATACTACCAGTATACTGGTAGCAGGTACCAGGAAAACTACCCGATATATTGGTAAATTTTACCATAACACAGGTAAATTTTACCAGGAAAAAAATAATATTCCTAGTAAATACTACCAGTATACTGGTAGCAGGTACCAGGAAAACTACCCGATATATTGGTAAATTTTACCAGAACACAGGTAAATTTAGGAAGAAAATCTGAAGAATTGAATGACCGATGTTTACTATCAGTCATTTAGTAAATACCTTTGGCATGTTCAACAAAGTCAACTTGCAGCTGCAGGATGATGATCTGAACTTGATCAAAACAAAATTAATTATATCGGCGTTTGTGGGAAAATTTATTCTTTATAAACAAATTTTAAGCGGGTAAGAATACTTACAGTTTCCACATTTGTCAAAATCATCATAAATCCTTCAATACGACACAGTATGACACCCATGGAAGAAGCCAATGTGATTAGATTATACAAGAAGAGTCGATCACCCTCAAAACTGACGAAGAGCTTAAGCAAAAGTTCAATGAAGTCTATCAGAAGTTATGGTTGCAGCGCAGCATTGAAACTCGATATACTGCATTGAAGAAACATTGCTAAAAAAAATCTCATTGCTTTTCCATCATCATATTTGGTTGAAAAATACTTCAGTGTGGTTGGAAACATTTTGAGGAAAAAAAGAAAATGTTTTTTCCCCAATTGAGAGCACAATTTTAAGTAACTTTCAATGATAATATGGCTTACTCACTTAACCAACTATAGTTTGCTTTATATATCAATAGGAAAAACTAATCCCTCACACAAAATTTTATTAAAATCGTTGGAACCGCTTTGGAGAAAAATAAGTATTATCATATTCGTTAGCAGGTACCGCTATTTCAAAATCTAGAAACGCAATTCTAACACAATTGTTAATTCAATTTTGAAGAAAATCCTTCAAGTGGTTCAGGCTGTGGATCCATATACGGAGAGACAGATAGATAGACAGACAGAATTGGAGTCTCCACTTTTTTGGTATTCCTAATCATATTAATGTGTTATTGCTATCCCAAAATTATCTTTCTGCAGGATTTCAAAACTTTCCTTATAACAAGTACATAATATAAGAGCAAGTAAAAAAATTGAGAAATGATTTTCAATGTAGTTTGGCTATGCGGGTGTAGGCTCTAGGGTATCAGTTAGTTTTGGAAAAGGGGTCTCTTGCTCAAAATAGTTTTGGAACCCCTGCTTTAAATCATAGCCATCAAATCTGTGAACATATTGCAAAACCAAACACTTGAGGAGGAGACTTGAAAAGTTATCAACAGAACAAATTGTTTAACGCGCCAAGAAGATTGTCGAAGATAGATGTTGTGAAATTTTGCTCACAGCAGTGGCTTATTTCAACGACTCACAAATTTGAAATTACAAACTTTTTTTAACCAAGTTTGTGAGTTTTTGTAAAAATGTTTCTTCATTCTTCACCAAACTTTGTTTTTTACAATATTGCAGTTGTATTTTACAAAAGAAAATTTGTGGTAAACTTTCCTTTTCGGTATCACCAAGACAAAATCAAAGTTGTACTTTACAAGTAACAAACTTGTTAATATAACACTAATTTGTGAACTTGCATTTCACCAAAGAAAATAGATTTACTATATTTGTTTAGTTTGTAAAAATATTCTACAGGTGAAGGTTGACGTGTAATTGTTGTTACAAATTTGTTATTCTTTACTTTCATAACAAAAATGTTTTTGCAACGAAGGCATAGCAGCCAAAGTGATGACATTTTGATATTAAAAAAAGTTTATCGGCCGCGTATAAATTATGATATATTTGGCTTATTTCATTTAAATGAAAAATTTCGTCTCTGTTGATGCAAGGCAGATGAAATAATTTCAATCATTGGTCCGCAAATAGCCACTCGAGTGAAAAAACTGTGTTTTAACACTGAGGCAGCAGTTTCTAACAGCTTTGCGTTGGGTAGGGAATGGAGGACAAAACCATGGAGTTGCTGATATGAATGGGATATCTAAGTCAACAGTTTGCAGATGCGAACATAGAGTTTGCGCCGCAGTCGTCAGTTTAATGTTCGAAAACTTTGTATGCTGGCCTTACGAACATTAATATTTTTAGTCTTTATTGATGAAAAGCGCTTGAGACTGCAAAGAATTAAGAATGTTTTTCCATTCTCTTACTTTGTCTGAATGTGTCAAGTAATCGGAAAACTTTCCGAACAATATATAATTTATATTTGCGATTAAATCAAAGACGTTTTAAAAAAAAAAAAATGTTTACTTTATTAGATCCACAAGAGGATGTGGTTGTTTTAACGTCTTCAAAGAAACTGAACTCTTATTCTAACTCAGAGTCTAATCTGAGTTCACAATTTCGTTATTTGCTTAGGTGTTGGTTTCTTTAATTGAAATCCAAATTATTGTTTCTATTTTTATTACTCTGTTGGTTTGCTTTAATTTCAAGCAATAAAATCCAACTTATAATTGCTCCATTTTTTATTACAAAGAATACAATGCTTAGCATTGATCTCTTAAGTACCGTCGATCGCGCATGATCGTCGATGGATACTTCTTTCATGGTAATTAAATGTGGATCTTATTGCTTGTCGTAAAGCGACTTTGTGGGATTTTACAATTGAGTTTTTTATTAAGGTGGAGGCGCACAATTGTTCTCTGATATAACTTATCTTTTTTGTCTCTTATCAAAGAGACTGCAAATATTTTATTTTCCTAGTTCATTTTGATGTCTCAGCACAACGCTCAACAATATTGTGAAAAAACTGTTATAAATAACAAGTTATTTTTGATGCCGGTGCAACAGGAATTTTGAACACTTGTGACCTACAATTCTATTTTCTACAACTTTATTAGGGTCGATCACAACTTTCTGAAGATCTTGCAATTGGTGAAACAAGAAACTGGTTTACAAATTTGTAATTGTAAATTACAAGTACAAATTTGTGTTTGTCAATTTTATTTTGGTGAAATAGGCTACAGGAGACAACGGAGATTGGGCTAGGTGAGGTTTCCAAGTGGCACACATTTGAATTTTGTAACCAGACGTGTGGAATAGGCATATCTGGATCAAATACGTTCAACAGAAGTACAAATTCCTTTTTGGACTAACACACTTTTATCCATACGTTAAGGGATGTAGGACTCCCTCTTCTTATGGCTCCAGCTTCAGCAAAGAATAGTTGATGTTTTCCATTCGAATTATTATACTTTGAATTGAATCTGTTACCCGCGACAAGCCCGAATTGGTTATCAGATAGCTCAATTAATTCTTAGGGCGAACACAAAGCTAGAGTTAAGGCGGTATTACACTATCATATATATATGAACAAAGTTGTCTTATAATGTATGGCACATTTTCTGTAAATATTGCAAGTGATATTACACTATGCCATATATAGTATATGGATAATTTGTATGGCAAACAATAATTATATGACAAAGAAAAGTATCGCTATCACACATATAAGGCAGCCAGTGCCATATAAAGCATGACAAGCATGAATATAATGAACTAGCCATCTAAAAATCAATTGATTTTATATGACTTACGCTTTTCATACAATCGGCATCCTATGTTTTTTTTATTTTTATTTCTCTATTTGAAGTAATTTCTTTATTTCTATTTGTACGTTGAATGCACGGAGTGCTTATGTCAAATCTGAAATTTTATTAAACATGCATACTCGTACATAGATGTAGATTTCAATAAAAAGTGACAGAGATATAATGAAAAAAAAAAGAAAGAAATATGCTGTGACGAAGCGTCACAATTTCTTTTCCTACCTCACCTCCAAAATGCTGCACCGAAACACCGCAGTTTTTATTCCTATTAAAATCCCCGAACGTTATCATATTACAAAGTAAATGCCTACTCCAAGGCCAAACATTATTTACTTTTCCCTACCTCAGCACTTTGTGTGCCATCCAGTTTTTTATATGCAAAGTTGTCACTGACCTGATACAGCTCACATTTAGTTTTAGTAGGAAAGTCAATGAATAGAGGTGGTTTATTCACCATAATTCAGAAAAAGATTTCACAAAGCTTTCTACTTGTTGTGGCTTGTTTCAGCCGGGCAAATAGAATTAACCTGATACTTTTCTCCTCTACCCGCCAAAGAAATTTAATCGTTGTGGCTTGTTTCAGCTGGATGTTTAGATTCTCCTTGCCTGTAGACACTGCGTTCCCACGAAGGGAATTCAATCGTTGTGGCGTTTGATTCTCCTTAGATAGCATTCTTTTGACATTGCGTCATCTTAAATTGTAGAAAGTTTATTCCTTGTGGCTTGTTTCAGCCGGGCGATTAAACTTTCCTTAGTTAGGCATTGCACTTCCATAAAAGGAGTTTCCATCGCAGCAGGCCTTTTCTACGAAGTCCGCCGAAGCCGACATAGTGTTTTGCCTCGAAGTGGACGCATGCACTTTCTACGAAGTCCGCTGCCACCGATAGATTGCTCTGCCGTTTGATACAACGCAGGTGCTTCCCACGCAATCCGCTGCAGCCGATAAATTGCTCTGCCTTTCAAGCAACGCAGACCTTTGCTACGAAATTTGCGGCTGCCGATAGAGCGCCCTGCCTAATGCAGAGCCAGATAAGAGTTCACCGCCACCAAGCCAAGGAAATAGCCACCGCAGTAGACAACCGCAGCTCCAGAGGAACCATCGCCGGTACACCAGTAAGAATCCAAGCCAGCCATTCCGTAGACCAGTACCAGAAGCAGACCCAACTCCAGAAAACGTAAAATTTTGCTTTTGTTTGTAATCTTGAATATAAAAAACTAGTCAAATTGTAAACTTATTCCTGAGATCAGATATTAAAATAAAATTAGAATTAATTAGAATTAAACCGACCGTGTCTCCTCGTATTCATTTTTGAGAAGTTGGACCGCCAAAACCCAAGTTTTACGAAGCTTCCTTGGGTAGACCCTGGACGTGGACACCCTGAGTCATACCCCAGCCTCGCAAAATAAGCATCACAATGACTTTATTTCTACACGACTTTACACAAGACGAACATACTTATATGGTGACAATTATTATTTCGTATTACACTACACCATATACAGGGTGATTCGCATAAGGTGTGACAAAAAGATAGGGTGTGTAGGTTGGACCTAGACAAGCAAAAAATCGTATGGGAGGGGGGGGGGGTCCATTTTCCCCCGTTTAGGCGGGAGGGGCCATTTAAGAAAAAAATCACTAAAAATGGAAAAAAAATTATTTAAAAATAACGGTAATACCTACAGAGTTGTGCTATAGTATTTTGAAAAGCTAAGAACCTATACATTAAATAAAATCTAAAAATAAGTTGTTCATTTGAATAGTTTTTGAAATATTAATTTTCAAAGTCAAAATTTTGAAAAAAAAACATAATTTTTTTTCTTCAAACCATTTTTTTTCAAAATTTTACGTAATTAAGTAGTATTTTTCTGGTTTATTTTCAATTGTCTTACTTATTTTTGATCAAACACAAAGAACCGGATGCCAAAATAACCTGTAGTTTTTGAGAAAACCAAAAATTACAAAAACGACTTTTCAAAAAAATTTTTTTTTTAAAGTTTTTTTTTCGTTATTGGATTCTTAAGTGAATTTAAGAAATAAAGGATGAATTTTCTCTTTACTTTTTTTCACTTAAGAATCACTTAAGAATCCAATAACGAAAAAAAAACTTTAAAAACAATTTTTTTTTTGAAAAGTCGTTTTTGTAATTTTTGGTTTTCTCAAAAACTACAGGTTATTTTGGCATCCGGTTCTTTGTGTTTGATCAAAAATAAGTAAGAGCATTGAAAATAAACCAGAAAAATACTACTTAATTACGTAAAATTTTGAAAAAAAATGGTTTGAAGAAAAAAAATTATGTTTTTTTTTCAAAATTTTGACTTTGAAAATTAATATTTCAAAAACTATTCAAATGAACAACTTATTTTTAGATTTTATTTAATGTATAGGTTTTTAGCTTTTCAAAATACTATAGCACAACTCTGTAGGTATTACCGTTATTTTTAAATAATTTTTTTTCCATTTTTAGTGATTTTTTTCTTAAATGGCCCCTCCCGCCTAAACGGGGGAAAATGGACCCCCCCCTCCCATACGATTTTTTGCTTGTCTAGGTCCAACCTACCAGTGGCGTGGCGTGGATATTTTCAAATGGTAAGTCGAGAAAAATAAATCACATACGAGCCATTCCATATGAAAACGGTCAATCCGAAATGTTGCTATACCGCCGATTTTGCTCAAACTTTGTAGAAATGTTCCTTTGCTATCGAAATACGAAATCGTCAAAGGATTTTTTTTTTTGTAATTTTCCTCTCCCCTCCAGCCATACTCAAAGAACAGAACATAGCGATTTTATGGGCTTCAGACTTTGCACTCTTAAGTTGTCTGTATTCAAGCGATTAGGACGATTAAGGTGTCATTTTAAAGCTGATAAAGAATTCTTTTCAAGTCAAGAAACCGGATCCTTATGAAATCAACACATTTTATATACATTTTTGCCATTTTTGAAGTAGTCCTGTGCCTAAAATATCAATAGTAAGTCCCTAAAAATTTCCCTGATTAAAAAAAAAGCTTATTCTTTTATTAAAACACAATTCTTAGTTTCAAAGACTTTTTTTAATATCGTTCTATCCAAAAAAATTTTAAATTTTTTTTGTAAGCTTGTTTTTAATCAGCTGTAGCTTCAGTGTACATGCGAATAACAAAATGAAATTTTGAAGACTTTTTTAAGACTTAAAGTTGAAGAATAGACCTTTAAATCCTGCCCACTCCCGTATTGATATCTGGCAGTCAACATTCCCAAAAATGTGCCCAAAGATTGGCTTTTTCCATAGCTTAGAAATAAACTTGTTTTTAATCATCTGTAACTTCAGTGTGCATGCGAATAACAAAATGAAATTTTCAGGACTTATAGTTGAAGAATAGATTTTTAAATTCTACCTACTTTCATTTTGATATCTGGTAGTCAACATTCACAAAAATGCTCCCAAATATTGTCTTTTTTTCAAAAGCTCAAAGTTTGTAAAGTACATAAAAAAATTTGTTTTTTGATCAACTTTGGATTTTTTATTTTGTAATTATTGTAAGGTTTAATTAGGGAAATTTTTAGGGACTTACTATTGATATTTTAGGCACAGGACTACTTCAAAAATGGCAAAAATGTATATAAAATGTGTTGATTTCAAAAGGATCAGGTTTCTAAAGCAACTCAAATATCTTAAACCTTTTGATTGATTTGAAAAGAATGCTTTATCAGCTTTAAAATGACACCTTAATCGTCCTAATCGCTTGAATACAGACAATTTAAGAGTGCAAAGTCTGAAGCCCATAAAATCGCTATGTTCGGTTCTTTGGGTATGGCTGGAGGGGAGAGGAAAATTACAAAAAAAAATCCTTTGACGATTTCGTATTTCGATAGCAAAGGAACATTTCTACAAAGTTTGAGCAAAATCGGAGGTATAGCAACATTTCGGATTGACCGTTTTCATATGGAATGGCTCCTACACAAATTAATAAGGAATAAACAGAAGGTACCTTAAATTCCAAACGTGGATTAATCGAAGCCAATTTTTCTATACTTTAAGTCATTTAGGTAGAAATTCACTTTAAACTTGCAAATAATTCAAAACACTGATCAGTAGAACAAAAAAAAAAACAGCACAACAAAACCGAATTCGCCGTACATTACTCTAAGGCGAAAACTGTATTATTTTCTCCAAGCAGAAATTGCAGTAAGACGAAAATTATCGTCTTACTTTTTTCAATAAGAGAACGTGTATTGAAAAGGGAGGCACCGGGGTGGAAGTATATCGTAGGAAAGACAGGGACAAACACAGAATATGTTCTGCGCGGCGATTTTCAATGCTTTGTGTATTGTGTGTATCTCGCAAATTTAAAAGTGCTTGAAGAACATTGTCAGTCGTATTTATAATCCCATTCCAAAGTATGTCTAACTTTGGACAGCTCTTAGAACAGTGTCCAACTCCAAATCGTATTTATAAACACTTTCATCGCTGTCTAAGGAACGTCTAACATTAGACACCGAAATTGGTTGTCTAAACTATGGCTAAAGTGGCATTTGCTACAGCAAAAAACAATTTTGTTGAACATGTTATAAAACACTGTTGAGAGCTCTAAGATCGAAAAAAATAAGTAGTTTGAGGTGCAAAAATACTACTTTCAACAATTTAATTTATAAATTGCACAAATTTCATCGTTTTATGAGACTTGGAAAAGCTGTAACTCAAAGTCAAATCAGCTGCTTTTTTGGTCTGGTTCAAGTGCTACGCCACAATCTTTCAGAGCCATTTAGTTGTTGCACTCGTATATCAAAACACAAAAAATGGTACTGCACGGATACATCATGAACGCCACCAGTTAGTTTTTCATTCGAAGTTGACAGTTTGAAGGGTTGTTTAGACAACTGTTGGAATGCATTTATAAATACGAAATTGGCTAAGGGTTGTCCAACTCTTTAGACAGCGTCTAGTTGGACAGTTGTCTAAGGATGTTCTAAGCAAATTTTATAAATACGACTGTGTATGTATGGGCAAAGATAGGCTGTTGACTGCTTTGTAGACTTGTTGTAGACTTATGTTGCTGGTTTTTTCTACGAACAAGGGACACATTTTAAAAGGTAAGACGATAGGAATCGTGTTATATGGACGCCACGCCACTGCAACCTACACACCCTATCTTTTTGTCACACCTTATGCGAATCACCCTGTATATGTATATGGCTCTAGAATCATTGCCATATACATACATATATGGTAACATACAAATACTGCCATATATGTATATATGACTATCACACTTATATGACGATGTTGTGCCATATTTTTTTGTCAACTTGTCATATTTATATTAAAGTGTAATACCGCCTTTACACGAGGTGAGTAGACATTTTGTGTGTTCAAGACACGAAATGGGGGAATACTAAAATCAGGGTCCGTTTTTTGTATCTTAAGACTATATTGAGACTATATAGCGGGTTAAAGTAAAAACGGAATCAGTAGACCTCGAATCGAAAGAGCTATTTGGCAGCGTGTTGTCCGTTTCGAATTCTATAGCGAACGCTTGATTTCTCTTAAATTGGTGAAGCAAGGAAACGTGTGGAATGTTTTGTACATGGCCCGCAAATTGGATGTGAGCTGGTGGAAAAAGATCAGTTTTGACTAAATTTTCTCAATTTACTCGAAAAAAGGATATTGAGAGTCTCTTCCTCTGTCCTCCTTTTAGTTCACTGCTTCAGCTCTTTCAAATACAAAATGCTGACGCTTTCAAATGCCCCACATAGCTAGATCGATTTGTATTTTCTTTCTAAAACCAACAATTTTTTAACCAAAACACTTCCTCAAACATTATTCTGAACAGTAATCCAATGTTACTATCAAATTATTCCAAAGCAAGGCTATTATTGTAATCTTTTTTTCAATTCAACCCCTTTTAACAAGAAAGCTCTTCTATGTTGGTATATGCTGTGGTGTGTTCATATCCTTCAATTTATACATCCCCATGCATCCCATAAAACATGAAATATGTCTCAAAAAAAACAGAAAATCCTAATCGCTGAGATTATACTCATCGAAACAAAAAAGGATATAATTCAACTTTTAGAATAAAGTTCCTTTACCTGCCTATAATTCTAGGGTAGATAACCACCCAAATTCTCATTTCAAAGCAGGTTCGTTCAAACAAAAAACAAAAAAGTAAGTATTCATATGTGAAAAAGTTAGAATAAACTTTGATTTATTGAAACTTTATTCATAAGACATTATACCGAGATTACGGGTTTATGAATACTTTATACAGAACACGAGGAAATTTAATCTAAAAATAATGATTGCACAAGGAAATTGATGTTGTCCCGGGAAGAGAATTGCGCGGTTACAAAACACTTTCCTTTAATGAAGTTCTTTATTTTTATTTTTTATTTTTTTTTTTTTGATATTAATGCTGTTTGCTGATCAATTTTGATTTTTCTATTTCCTGAATTTTTAAAACTTATCTGCTGCTTTTCACGCAGTAAGTTATTCTAACAAGAAAAAAACTTCTTAACTTTTATGGATGTTGAAATAACCTATGTTGTTTTGTCCTTATGTGTAGGAGGCCCTAACATTTAAGTGGCTTGCGGTTGTAACCGGAATTGTCTTTTGCTTCAAAGAAAAAAATCGTACATTTTCATTTACTCAATTTGGACCAGCAAATGAGCACCAACAGCGGATGAATTATCGTGCTGAGTTTCATCAGCAGTTAAGGTTTTACCGTTCCCTGCCAGGAAAAATAAGTAGAGCCAGAGAAAAATATTACTACAAAAACTTAATCAAATTCTTTCTATAGATAGATACCATATTTATCATTCAGGCTAATATGTTCTAAATTTCACTCAAAGAAACAAGAAAGTTACAAGTGTTTAAAGGACAATTCACATGAGCACGACCAACGAACCGTACGAATAAATCAAGAAATGTGATTTTAAGTACCTTACAAGCATAAATTCCTCACGAATTTTTTAGGAAACTATGGAACTATGAACTATAGCTCATACTTATTTTTAAGTGGACAAACTCTTTTTTTTCGCCTTATCTACCTTTTGGGAATAGAGAAAATAAATTTTTTCGTTACGAATGGAATTGCGCCCGTGGTGCAGTGGTAGAGTGTTTAGTAATAGGCCGGACGCGTGGGTTCGAATCCCGCTCTTTGCATCTACTTTTCTTTCAGCCTCCCAGTTTCATATGAACGTCGCCCTTATATACATATGTAAAATTACTAACAACTTATTTCCAACTACTGCAACACAAAAAAAAAAAAGGGGAAGGCTGCTCCTCTGGTAGTACAATGGACCGGATATTAGGTCTGAGTTCTCCAGATTAGCATAATAAGCCTCCTCTTTTTTAATTTTTTTTTAAAAAAAAAAGGTACTTAAAATCATATTTCTTGATCTATTCGTCGTTCGTTGGCCCTGCTCATGTGAATTCACCTTAATACGCTCTAACATATTTGGTCCCATAGTGCAAGGACTCAAATGGTGACTTTTAAGATTCGAAGTAAACGTGGTGCGAATCGGACTAAGTCATTGCTCTGGTTGTGCATTTTTTCGAAATAAATCTTAGCATTTTGCATGTGTTGCGGTCAGTCTCCTCAGTCTAAATGGCAAACTAATCTAAAAATAAATCACATTGCAAATGGCCGTTAATGAAAACAGTGCTAAAAGAAATAAATAAATACGGTGTCGCAACAAAGCAGGAAGTCCCAGGGTTTCATAGCCATGTATTGTGATGGGATGAAGGGCAAATACAACTATTTGCCAACAGCTGATCGAGAAGGCGCTTTTCAAACCCAAGTAACAATTTTAGTTCCTTTTTAACCGTAACAGCGCTTTAAAGAGTGAGTTATTTTTATAGCATTATAATGCAGGATTAGGACTCCAAACAATAGAAACAAAAGGATTTTAGCATTTTGAAATGCTCTAAGCATATTAATGTGGAAAAAACTACGACACATATTATCATGACAGTGAAATGTTAATTAATACGATGAAAACAATGTTGAGTAATGATTTCATGTGCCATTCTATTTTCATCACAAACATAGATGTTGCACTTCGAAATTTTTCAACACTTCGAAATATTAAAATTTAAAAAATAAAAAAAAGCAAATTCAAAAAATTTATAGAGAAAATTGTTTGAAAATTGGCAGTCTCTACCAAAACAACCATTTTGATACTTACTTACTTAGGTGGGCTTTACAGTTTCGGGCGAGTTCTCTCCGCGAGTTTTGCACTCTTAGTCGGTTGATGTCTTCTTTCACTTGATTGCGCCACCTAAGACGAGGTTTTCTCGTCTTTTTACTTTTCTCTGCAATGGAATTTCGAAAACCCGTCTAGCCGGAGCGTTTGGGTTCATCCGCTCTATATGGCCAAGCCATCGTAGTCTCGCGATGCGTACTTTTCTGGCTATGCTCATGTTACTGCACAGCTCATACAGCTCGTTGTTAAATCTTCTTCTCCTCACATTGTCTTTATGAACGAAGTCACAGATCATTCGGAGAATTTTCCTTTCAAAACAACCAAGGGTTTCCTCATTCGCTTTCGATAAGGTCCATGCTTCCGCGCCGTATGACAGCACTGGGATGATCAAGGTCTTATACAGGGTTACCTTGGTTTTTCTGGAGAGGTTTTTTTTTTCTCAATTCCCTTTTTAGCCCAAAGAAGCAACGGTTGGCAAGAGTTATTCTCCGTTTGATCTCCGCACTGATGTTGTTTTCCGTGTCTATAGCGGATCCTAGGTAGACGAGGTCCTATACTGCCTCGAAGTTATGTCTGTCTATTGTGAGGTTTTGTCCAATTCGTCGATTTTCTGTGTTTTTGTTTGACGACAGCATATACTTCGTTTTGCTTTCATTAACCATCAAACCCACTTTTGCCGCTTCTGTTTCAATACCCGCAAAAGCACCATGACATCACGCTTTTTCTTTCTATTACGTCAATATCATCTGCGTAAGCGAGTAATTGTAGAAACTTTTGAAAGATTGTTTGGTGTTGACGTTTGAGTTTAGTACAATCTTTTCAAGTATGATGTTGAAGAAATCTTATGACAGTTTGTCGCCTTGCATAAGACCTATTTCGACATCAAAGGTCTTGATGAGTTCTCTACCGACTTTAACAGAGCTGACGTGGGGTTTCAGACGTTCACATATTACAACAGACAAGAATGGGGCATTCTGCCTGACCACGGAATTTATATCTTCATCGCCGCTAAGCAGTCTGCAGATGTGATCTTTCCAAACCCTCAGTAGCGACTGTGAATCTATTACTATATTTCACTGCTGGTCTTTACTGGCTTGAGTTCGGCCCTTGCCACCCTGGCAAGATCTTTTTACCTTTTGATGTAAGACTTCCGAATCTCGTTCCTGCCATGGCACATCTCAACTTTTTCAAACGAACAAGAATTCGGTGTTCTCCCCTCTTTTCTTCTTTTTCAGCTCGTTATACATCTATCACACTGGAAGAGTGTCTTGCGTCGATCGCAACATGATAAATTTGGTTGACGGTAGATTGATCTGGCGATGGCAATGTACCTTTATAAATTTTTTTTATTAACAACAAGATTAAACCTCGCAGCAAAATTGATTAGTCTGAGACCGTTTTAGGATGTTTTACCAACAACAACAACAACATGAATAGAAAACATGACACACAAAATATTTCGGCCGTTTATTGTTCTCTTCTTTCCTAAATCTCTCTGTCTAAGTTAATACAGACTAAGCTTCATTATCAGAAGTGCTTGTAAAGTTTTTTCCTATATCAATGATTTAATATATATAATTTTTTCCGTTTTCGTTTATTTCTTTTTTATGCAAGTGAGTGTACTTATTGTCTTTTTGTCAACAATTCATTTTTACACATTTTTTTGTTCAAATAAAGTTTCCCTGAAGAAGGCAGCAACCCCTGCCGAAACGTTGGGAAAGTTAATGTAACTTGATTGTTTCATTACCAAAATCAAAGTGACCAAAAAAGCCGACGGAAAACAGATTTCCACTTCACTTATATAAAAAATAACTAAATATTTTCTCAAATTTCTTTTTTATTTGAAAGTGCAATTCTTCCGGTTAATAATAAAAAATTATTTCATTTAAATGGCTGCCTCGGCTGGCAATGCAGTAGCCTACACGATCGGTCCAATTTTTAATCACATTATCGATTGTGTGCAGCTGTATTTCACCAATGGCTTCACGAATATTGTCCTTTAAAGCGTCAATTGTCTCTGGCTTGTCGGCGTAACACTTATCTTTTACAGCAACCCGCAAATAATAGTCCAACGGTGTCAAATCGCAGCTCCGAGGTGGCAAACGACATCAGCTCTGCGGCTGATAATGCGATCTTCAAAAACTGGGCGGAAAACATCGAGAGTAGGCTGTGTGGCACGTAGCGCCGGCGCGGCGCGGCGCCGTCCTTTTGAAACCAAATGTTGCCAATATCCTCCTCTTAAATTTTTGTGAACAAAAATTCTTTCAACATGGCCCGAGAAGATCGCCATTGACTTTAACGGCCACTCCTTGCTCATTTCGAAGAAGCCTTCAAGAGTACCAGATGAACATGATAAATTTGTAAAATTTTCACCACTTTGATGTATGTCCTTTTGAAAGTCTTGAATCCGTTTTTCTTATAGGTTAGAAATGAATGGATCAGACTTTAAAAGTAATATTGTCAAGAAGTTTTCATTTACATTGATCCGGTATGATTTTCTTTTATGAGAAAGATCCAGTGTCAGTACCCTGCTGCAGGGGTGTGAAAGCTGCCGTTGGCTCACTAGGAGCTCATCCGCCACCATCTCTACTTCAATACCCTGTCCCAGTATTGAAAGACCCTGAAAGACCTTTAAGCCAAATATGATGGAGTAGCTGCTGTAGTCCCAAGTTGATCCTCGAATATAGCTCTGGTAGACCACTGAGATTCAACTCAGTCACTATGGCTGCTTGTGCAGTTACAAATTTTTCAACAAAAAAAAAAATACTGAATTCAGTTCCTTGATTTAGCACCAATACAGATTTCTTTAATATAATGCTTTAACAAATAAGTTATTAAAAACAAAAGCTTAACTTCATTATAATAAATCATTTTTACACTTCATTAATTAGAATGGAACGATGCAAAACAATTTTTTTCCTTGTTCAGGCACAGATTAAGTCTACACTTTTTACATATTATGAAAGACCTGTACTTGCAATCGTTTTGGCATTGAAAAATTAGCAAGGATTTTTACTAATGAAATTACTTGGTTATTAGTTTTAACCTTTTTTTTGAAACTTTGAACTGAAATGATTAAAAGAAATTTCAAAGGGAAAAGTATTGGCGACAAGATAAAAAAGAAAGACGTGTTATTTGATTGCGGTTTGAATACGGAATACTTTTATTCGGTTCATTATTCATTTTTACTTCTTATTCCTTTTATTGGTTTTATTCTTTGAATAAAGATGGCCGGAAGGGCGGGAAATTTAAACATTATACCAATCATTAAAGTTGCTTATTAGTTCACAATAATTCAATTCAATAATTCAATTTTCATTATAAATTTTTATTTTACTTTTCGATGTGTCGAAACAACGGCCGCGTTGAAAGCCTGCAGGCTTCAAGAATCATCGATTGGAAGGACCGCCAGCTTGACGATTGGGCGCCTGATTGTGCCCTTGTTTGTTTTTACGTCGGCAACCCTGACCCTTCCGTCCTGCCCTTCGACGACTGCGGTTACTCTTCCCATTGTCCATTGTTGTGGAGGAGCGTTGTCTTCGTGGATTAAAACGAGCTTGCCTATAATGAGGTTGGGCTCCTCGTGGATCCATTTGGATCGAGCTTGTAGGCCAAGCAGATATTCCCTTGACCACTTCCGCCAAAACTGCTGCTTGAGAAAGCATAGAAGTTGCCATCTTCTCAAGCAAGACATCTGCTGTTCCGGCACCTGCTCGGGGGGCAGGGATCGCAAGGCGCTGCCTGTAAGAAGATGAGCAGGTGTTAGTGCCTCGCCGTCGTTGGGATCTGTGCTGAGTGGAGTGAGTGGCCTTGAGTTTAGAATTGCTTCGACCTCTATAATTACGGTGAGGAGTTCTTCTGTAGTCAAAAGAGCGTTGCCCACTGTACGTTGCAACAGTGTTTTCGCCGCTTTCACTGCCGCCTCCCACAGGCCTCCGAAGTGGGGAGCTCTTGGTGGTATGAAGGCGAAACTGAACCCTTCTTCTGCTGCGTACCGGTGAATTGCTTCCCTTCCTCGATCGACCTGTTCTGCTACTTCCGTCAGAATCCTCTGAGCTCCCACGAAGTTCGTCCCGTTGTCGCAATGGATCGTCTTGGGGATTCCGCGGCGACCGATGAACCTTTTGAGGGCGAGAATAAAACATTCAGATGTAAGATTATTTGCTAACTCAAAGTGTACTGCTTTAGAGGTGAAACAAACAAAAACAACAATGTACGTTTTGTTCGGTGGTCGACCACGAATTTTTAAAGTGGTATATACAGGACCACAAAAATCGACACCACATATTAAGAACGGTCTTTGTGCTCGCAAACGATCTGCTGGCAAGTTTCCCATAATTTGATTGAGCAACTTTGGTTTGTATCTGAAGCAATTAATGCATTTTCGTACAACCTTTCGACATACCTCTTTAGCATTTATCAACCAAATTTTTTCCCTAAGTAATGCTACCATCGCTTGTGGTCCGGCATGGTAGTTTTTCCTATGCAAATACGTTAAGTATGTCTTTATAAACTGTGAATTTTTTGTCAGTAATAATGGGAATTTAGCGCCATAATCAATTGGCGCATGCAGAAGACGCCCACCTACTCGAATCAGTGAAAATGAACAATTATTTTCCTTGAAATCATGCAAGAACGGATTTAGTTTTTGAATAAAGTCTGGTAGTGTTGTTTTTCTTTTAAGCTTAATTATCTCATCATGGAATTCGTTATTTTGAACAATCTCTACTATTTTAAGAAATGCTAAATGCAACTCTACTGCCGTAGGTGATTCTTCAAATTTCTTTGTCTTGTCTTTCAGAAGTGCAAAGAAACGCATCGCGTGTACAAATGTTGTGACAAGTTCCATGTACGACGTCTCTTCTTCAATTAGCTCCATTAGTTTCGTTCGAGGGTTTTCAACTGCAACGAAGGCTACATTATTCGTTTTCCGCTTTTCTAAAGCTTCATCTTCTGGAGACAGCTCGAAATGCGAATTCACAGGCCACATCTTTGAGTCTTCTTGTAAGAATGACGGACCGTTGAACCATATTGAACTATTTAGTTCATCGACAGTACATCCTCTTGACACAATGTCTGCAGGATTTTGATTTGTTGGAACATGTTTCCATGATACATTGTTCGTCCACTCTTGGATTTCAGAAACTCTGTTCGCAACAAAGGTTGCAAGTGAAGTTGGATGAGTTTTTATCCAATGTAAAGTTATTTCGGAATCGGTCCAAAAAACTATTTGCTCAACGTCAAGACTCAACATTGCCGATACTCTTAGCCATAGTTTAGAAAGAGTATGCGCTGCGCAAAGTTCTAATCGCGGAAGCGATTTAGTTTTCAAAGGGGCCACTTTGGACTTTGCGGTTAATAGCGTCGACTTGATACCTTCCGTAGTTTGACTTCGGATATAAATGCAACATCCGTAAGCTCTCATCGATGCATCGGCAAACCCATGAATTTGAATTCTTGCACCGAACTGAGTTCCGACAAACCTTGGAATTTTTATTTCCGGGAGCTGAGAAAGGTTGGCTTTAAAGTTTTGCCAACAGGTATCAAGGCGCAATGGAATCGACTCATCCCAATCAAGTTTTGCAATCCAAAGCTCTTGTAACAAGATTTTGGCTTTGGTCACAATGGGGCATAACAAACCAAGTGGATCGAACAGACGAGCTGAGACTGAAAGAATGTTTCGTTTTGTGGCTCGTAGATCATGAAAGGTGTTTTCTAAACTGAATGAAAATGTGTCTTCTTTAGGCTGCCAACAAATTCCCAAAGTTTTTGTACAGTCTGAGTCATTGTATTTTATTGATTTCTCCGTATTTTCGGCATTGTACAATTCAGGATGGTTTGAATACCATTTTGCCAACTGAAACCCACCTTTTTTCAATATTTCTTGTATTTCATGTTGGATTGATTTTAAGGTTTCTATTTCATCGGCACCAGTTAGCAGATCGTCGACATAAAAATCTCTTTGGACGATTTTCGACCCCGTGGGGTATGAATCTTTAAAGATATCGCTCAACATCTTCAAACACCGAATTGCTAGATATGGCGCTGGTGAAGTGCCATACGTCACAGTATTGAGACGAAAATATTGTAATGGTTGAGAGGGATTTTGCCTCCACACTATGAGCTGGTAAATCGAGTGCTCTGCAGCAATGATAACTTGCCTGTACATTTTCGTAATATCAGCCGTGATAGCATATTTATGCGTACGAAAACGGAGCAATGTCGAAAACAGCTCCTCTTGAATGGTTGGCCCAACCATCAAGATGTCATTCAGCGACACTTGAGTAGATGTTTTGCATGAAGCATCAAAAACTACACGTAATTTAGTGCTTGTACTTTGCGGTCGCAAAACACACTGATGTGGAATGAAATAGTGTGGGCTGGAGGGAATTTCATTATTCGTTGGAGACATGTGTCCTAGACTTAGATATTCACTCATGAAATCCATATACATTGATCTCAAGCCATCATCTTTCGACAATTTACGTTCCAGTGCAAGGAATCGACGTTTGGCAGCTTCAAACGACGATCCAAGCGACATTGGAGAAGATTTGAATGGCAGCTTTACTTCAAACCGACCATTTGGCAACAATTTTGTATTTTCTTCAAAATGGTCTTCACACATTCTTTGCTCTGGCGTAAGAAACCTTTTAGTATCCCCCGGAATTTCTTCCATTAGCCAGAATTTTTGTACCATTGTATCTAAGTCTGATAATTCTTCAGACTGACATGCCAGATTGCATTGTCTGGTATTAGAATTTTTACCCTTGAGATATTTCCCAGATATAATCCAACCAAGAACAGTTTTTTGGATGGTTGGATAATCGGGCCCTTGTTTAATTTGGCCGACAGATAGCAGTTCGAAAAATGTTTCTGCTCCTAATAACATGTCAATTTTTTGCGGCCTATTGAAATATGGATCAGCTAGTTGGATATTGGCTGGTATGTGCCAATTAGCGGTATTAATAGCTTGATCGGGTTGGTATTTTGAAATTGAGTTCATAACCCAATAATCTGCAGTAAACGAGTAATCATTAAATCGTGATTTTACTTCTGCCGTTAATTTTTTACTGACTGTTGTACTCGCCTTCCCAATACCAAGTAAATTAAGAGACTTTTCTTCTTTGCGAAGCTTCAACCTTTGAGCTATTTCCTCAGTTATAAAGTTAATTTGTGATCCTGAATCGAGTAACGCTCGAGCTGGCAAGTATTCGCCAGTAATACCTTTAATTTGTACCACAGCAGTGGCGAGAATTACTTGATCAGTCAAAACCGAGGCATGCATTGATTGAAAGCTTGTGTTAGGCTGAGTTGATGACGGCCCATTGAAAGTAGTTTCATATTGATGCAACAATGTATGATGCGAGCGATTACAAACACTGCAACGACTCAATCTACATTTTGAAACTGTATGCCCTTTTCGAAGACAATTAATGCATATTGGAACACCCTTGGCGTATTCGAATCTTTGCAATACAGGCAGTGAAGCAAATGTTTGACAAGTTGTTATGAAGTGTTCACTTGACTTGCAATATAAACATTTAGCTTTCTTCTGTTGCGAGCTTACGCAAGCGAATGATGATTTTTGATTTCGATTGCGACCTAAATCTAGCTTCGGTTTTGATTGCTTTTCTGCGGATTTGAATTTTACATTTGAAGCTTCTTCAGCAGAAAGATGCTGATACCTTTTATTGAGAGCTTCTTCGCAGTTCGTCCATAAAGGAAGAGTATTGTAATCTAACTGTTCTTCCCACTTAGACCTGGTGATGGTATCCACCTTTGACATAACTAAATGTATAATAATTGCATTTGTAATATTCTTTTCGTCACCCAATGAAAGAAGAGAATCGTATATTGCGGATACTGTATCAATCATGCTTCGCAATGAAGATGCAGATGGTTTGGAAATTTCTTTCAATTCAAACAGTGTAGAAATATTATCGAAAAATATTAAGCAATTATTGTCGTAAACTTTTTTTAAACTCGCAAGCGCCTTAGGATAATTTTGTTCGGTTATTTGGAAAGCTTTCACTGTTCCTAAGGCTTCACCTGATAAACACGAAATAAGGTGATTAAATTTTTCGATATCCGGAAGCATCGGATCATTGTCGACTAAGCTTTCGAACAAACTCATAAAATTTTTATATTCCGAATATTTACCGCTAAACTTCGGAAGAGACATTTTAGGAAGCCGAGAATGATGCGCATTACTAAACGAGTGTTCCATAGCATTTGATGGACGCCTTTTGTTCACGTGTGAAATAAGTAATGACTTTGCACCTATACAAATTTCTTCTAACTCTCCACGATTCATATCATCATGATCTGCTGATTCGATCTCTGATTGACAACTCATAAGTTGATCAATGTATGAATTTAATAAATCCAAACGACATTCTAATTGAATTGGATTAAGTGAAAAAGTTTTTTGTTCTAATCCCGTTTTAATACGAATAATATTGTTTTTTATCACCACCCGCTGATGTTTCAATACATCAAGGTTTGAATCCTTTATTGGAGAATTTTGCCTTTTTTTTCCAGTCATTTTAAAATAAAATGTATTTAATAATTTTGATTCAAAAAATTAAACTTGGAAATAGTTTGTCCAAATTGTTCAATTGTACTTTATTAAAAAAATATATAAGTTTGAAAAATTAGTTTATTTTCAAACAAAACACCAAAAAAAAAAAACCTTAAATTTGCTTTATTAATCTTCAATTGAACAAAGTTTAATTTGTTCAAATTAATTCAATTGCTTTTTTAAAGTAACGCCGAAAATTTAAATTGATTCGCTGAACACACTCCTCATGCGATTTGAATTTTGCTTCGCTGAGTACTACCCGTACTGACAAGTGAAAACTTAACGAAAGATTATTCACTGAACGAACTGTCAACTCAAAAGTCACTTTGACATAAAAAAATGTAAACAATTGAATTTCGCGAAATCAATTGAACAATTATCAATAAATTCGAATTAAATTAAATTAAATTAAATCCGTGAAACATTAGTCGAGTGACTTAAATATTCATTTCATAGTAAAGAACCTTTCGATAGCTTTAAAGTTAGACAAAGCAAGTGTGTTTAAATAGTGTTGCAGCGACGGCGCGGCTGTGGCAAAAGCGAGTGGATAGTTTTATCACTATGAACTATTAGTTTAAGTTCATTTATTTGCAATTGTAAATTTTAAATTTGAAATAACACAATAAATAAGAAAAAAAAAAAAACACAGTCTTTGTTTGTTTATTTCACCACAATTTAAATGCAAAAAGAGAGACAAAAATTGAAAGTATGTGCTTGAATCAAATCAGGATTAATTGATTGGGATTGGGTTCATCAATAAATTTTAAGGTTGAAAAAAAATTTTTTTTTTTTTTTTAAGCACTTTCAATTTTTGTGAATACCTGATTTTTTGTTGTTTTGTTCTTGGAAGCAACTTCCCTTTTGCAGTCTGCACATATGCAATTCTTATGCATTGAAATGCTGGTGGAGCTCTAGCGCTTCTATGGGGATTTGATGATGACTTCTATCGCCGGTTTTCCTTGTACTTGGTGCTGCTCACACACAATTAATTTTTAAAGCACTCGCGCACGATTTGATTCCGCGGGAATTTAAATTATTTTAATTAAGCGCGATTTTGCTCAAATGCTCTTAATGTCTTAATGCGTACAGATAATATGTACCTACGTAAGTATCAAAAACTCGCGATTTATTTTAAATTATTCAATAAATTTGAGACTTAATTTTGTCTCTGCTCGGACGCCATGAAAAATTAGCAAGGATTTTTACTAATGAAATTACTTGGTTATTAGTTTTAACCTTTTTTTTGAAACTTTGAACTGAAATGATTAAAAGAAATTTCAAAGGGAAAAGTATTGGCGACAAGATAAAAAAGAAAGACGTGTTATTTGATTGCGGTTTGAATACGGAATACTTTTATTCGGTTCATTATTCATTTTTACTTCTTATTCCTTTTATTGGTTTTATTCTTTGAATAAAGATGGCCGGAAGGGCGGGAAATTTAAACATTATACCAATCATTAAAGTTGCTTATTAGTTCACAATAATTCAATTCAATAATTAAATTTTCATTATAAATTTTTATTTTACTTTTCGATGTGTCGAAACAGGCATTGTTGTCTAATGTTCTGCCATCCAGGAAAGTGTTCTACATTATCCAAGCGAACAGAATTAAGCGGAAACTCTTGACGTCTTCCAATTTTCTTCGAAGAACAAGGTGAGTCAGCAGGAGTTGAAGGATTTGTGTTGCGATTGATTTGTAGCTGTTTTGGAGTATTTGAAGTGGTTGAATTTGAAGCAGGTCTCCCTCTTTTCAAAGACTTTTTTGCTCTGCATAGGTGTTCTGCTACAGCCAGCTTAAAATCAAAAAGTGTTAAATATGTATCGATTTTCACAAGTCCAAAAAGTGGACAAAAATTTTGATATACCACTTTTTGGACCGCATGCCAATTCTACAAAGACCGAGCATTGAATCTAGGAGTTCAACCCCACCCATATACTTATTATACCTACTCGTTAATTATTTTTGTGCAGTCAACCTCTATGTATGCTTTCTCTGTCCTCGAGTACCTTTTTTTCTGGGTTATAGGATTCGCCCCTACAAAATGTGGAAAGCATATTGACAACTCGACACCTTCAACGATTGCCATCTTTTCTATCATATTTCCTCGTCCTCTTTTCTTCCTTTCCTTTTCTGCTGGCACATTAATGTTGGGAAACCTGTTCAGCCTTACGGTTCCCAATGAAAGAAGACCAGATTTTTTTAAATATGCTTGAAGTATTGGGCTGTTGAACCAATTGTCGAAGTATATTTTGTGGTTCACATGTCTTGGCACAGTTGATACCAACCTGGACACAACATTTCCACTGGCACCCAAATCTGGAAAATCGTCTGGAATAACATTGCTCTGCTCCCCCTCGAATATGTCGAAATCATAGCTGAATCCAGATACTCCACTTAAAACGAGGTTCTTGAAACCCCATTTATGAGGTTTTTTGGGATTATATTGCTTGAATGGATGACGACACTTAGTGGGAATTGTTTGCCCATCCACTGTAAGGTGTTCTTCTTTTGGTATAAGAAGAAGACGCTCTCTGATTTTACTTAGAAGTGGCCTGACTTTGAATAGTTTGTCGTGTCCGGGTTGGCCAAATCTAACAAATTTGTCGTTGTCAGCGAAATGGAGACTTTTTTTTATTTCCTCAAACCGCCGACATGGCATGGTCTCATAAACAAAAGCTTGTCCTAGTTGAGGATTCCAATACCGTCTAGAGGAAGGTAGGTTGATCAGAAATGTGAATAAACAAATTCCCACAAACTGTTCCATTTCACTGCGAGTAATGTTGGCTGGCTTATTTACGTTGTCTTGCAATGCTTTTCTATTAGACTTCTCAACGATTATATCAAAGAGTTCTCCGGTAAAAAGAAAAGAAAAGAAGTCAGCCGGAGTCTCTAAAGATGACATTTCTTCTGGAAACTCTTTCGTCCCTAGAAAAGGAAAATCACTTTCTTCGAATTGTTCACGAGACTTGCTTTTCCATAATATTTTTCGCATATTTTTCTTCTTCTTATGTGTCAATGTTGATAATGGTTCTTCAACCTCAGAGCCATATATTCGCTCTCATCGGTTTCAGCCACCTCTATATGTTCTGTAAATTCCATCTCCTGTTCATCTTCCGAGTCTAGGATTTCATCCTCACTCTGTAGTCCATCAAGGGGAACAGCACAACTTCCTTTTCCATAAAAAGAATTTGACGAGATAATTTTTTCTTCACTGCAAAAAAAAACCAAAAGCTCGATTATCTATGTTTTTAGAATGCACAAGCAAACATACATATATGGCGTCCATAAAAGTAGTCGTAAATGGATAAGGAGCCATATATGGACGTTGTCAAAAACGCGTCGCATCTTGAAATTGAAAATCCCCCCCCCCCCCCCCCCTAAGCTACGCCACTGGAGCAACCTGTAGACAAAAACATCATGTACAAGAATGAACAACAACTTTAAATATTCCTTCGGCTTGTTTCAAGTTCGAAAACCTTAAAATAAAACAGTTTTGTTCCAAACGTACGCAAAACGGTAAATTTTAAGAATGTTTTAGCTTACTTTCGACGGGGGTAAGCTTAGTTTAAGAGTTAGCACTCTTTAGGCTTGTTTCGAACACGAACAATCATAAAATAAGATCGATAAAACTTGTTTGGGCTTATTTTTATTTCGAATAAGATTTTTGTTCTTAGTTCAAGAATCAAATCTTGTTTTAAGAATAGCATTCTTAAATCAATGAATCTTAATATTTTGAACGTAAGAATGAAATAATCTAAGAACACGCTTGACCGGTCTTCATTTCAGATTTCAATTTTACTCTCAGTGTATGGAATATATTATTTCCCAGGCTTTAAACCATCTCATTTCCAAAGATACTGCATGGTGGATGTGACTCAAGAAAGTGTCAGATTCGCAGAAATTTTAATGGTAAATCAACAATTACCTCGAAAGCAATTAATGAAACTTCGTATGAAAAATCATGAACTTACTAAAGATGAGCAGTCCTTGATAGCAAATAAAATTGGAAAATCACAGGACTAAGCAGCTCTAAAACTGAGTCCACAACTGACGAAAATACTTGAATATAACCGAATTAAGAGACAGTTTATTTGCCAGCAGTAAATTGACAAATGCCAGAGCTAATACAGGTTTTCGGGAAATAAAAATTTTATCTTAAGAGGCAAAGAACTCAGCGACAGGATACTAGCGATCAAACTTTTATAAGCTTTAAGTTGAAGATAATAACACGGAGATAAATATTAAGAGAAATCTATATTATGCCACCGTGCGTCGACTTGGAGATATAAGTAAGCAAAGAATGGATGTCTTTATCAAAAACAACTGAATTCCAAATAAAATTAAACGCCCAAAAGTTAATTTTTGTGACGTTTGCGTTGAAAGCAAACAAGTGCTAATGCCATTTGATTGTGGGCCGAGTACTATTCGGAAAGGCTATGATTAGTGTAATCTTGGCGGCAACCGGAAGTTGCAACTGTTTTTTATTTACATACCTCCAAGCGGTAGCCACCGGAGGTGAACTGCCAAACTAGTAAGTAAGAGTGTTGACAAAGGGACGAACAAGAAGTAGAACTACACTATAATGCTTTGTGAGTAATGACTACGCTCAACCCCAGTGATCTAGCGGAGCTTACTGGAAATGTAGCAGCGGATAAAATCGACTCACAAAATCAACGGTGGACTTCAGTAGTCAAAAATGCAGAAATCTCTAAATGAGATACTTCGACATATTTGGTTAATGGTCATTCGCAGAATCAATTGGTTCTATTGAACATCGTTGAACTATTATGTGACTCACTTTATATTATGGTTTTTTTTTTTACAAATATTGCTCTAGTGAAGTAGCCACTTGCATACCTCCCCTGAAACAATTTAGACGCAACACCCGCCTCGTTAGTAATGCTAATCAGCAATCAGTTTGAAAGTACTGTCAAGCACAGAGATTCATATTTCGGTCGCACTACCTGAATGTGGAATGCCTTACCATGCTCTGTTTTTTCCTTGCATTACAATTTTCAAAAATTCAAAAGCAATGTGCATCTAGGTCTCCTACCAAATTCTCTCTTATTCTATCTATCTATTTTCATTGTAAGGGTATTTATAACCCCTTTATATCTGCGCTTATTACAGAGAGAAAAACGATCCGTTTAAGGTGGTGTGTCGGCTGTCTGCACCCTAGGCTTGATTTCAAGCACACTGGTAGTCACTTTCTCGTGAATTAAACTCCTGCGACAGTGAAGAATGTGAATTTTTGACATTTGTACACATTTGTGAATATACCTTGTGAACGTTTGACGTTTAAGCCACAAAATAAAATTTTTTGAGCTAGAAATAATCACAAACAATTACCAGACCAACTGCTGCCACTATAAAAAATGTTTTTCCTTTTTGTAATCAAACTCTGGTCTCCCCACGGCGTCACGAGTGAGTTCACTAGTAAAAGAAAATGTGATATTTGTATGAGTTCAACGAAATTTATCGTTTAAGCAAGTTCAATATAAAGCCTTCTGATATTTAAGCAACCGTAATTTTTTGTTTTCTTATAGTTCATAAACGCTACCCTTGTCTTTTGGTTTTATATCTTCATCCTGCAAATGTGAGAAGAAACCAAACAAAAAAAAAATAAAGAAAACTGCAATCCCCCAATTTATATTTTCTCATTACTTGAGTTTGTCTTTAGACCTCAGCAAACGCACACATTTTCTTGTTTCCCTGACGAAAGAAGGCTCTCGTCCTTTTCATAGAACTTCTATAGTTTTTGCAACTTCATTGGTGTTAGTTTTCTTTCTAATAAAAAGGAACAAGTGATTCGAATGTATCCTTCAAAGTATCCCCTTATCGCAACGCTTCCATCACTTGGCCGAGCCATTAAGAACATTTCCTTATTCTGTCCACTTATAAGGAAAAATGATGACAAAGTGCCGTTATGTGCACGTTATTCAACAAAACGGCCGTGCCTTGTTCTCCACCAAGTATAGATTTTTTTCTTCTCCTTTTTGCAACTGCGGAACTCGATTTTCTTGGTTTCTCTCTTTTTATGTCTTGTCTTTTGCGTTCATGCCACGGAAATTGTCTATTAAATACGATATCAGTAAAAGTATATTTCAACTTGAAATTGGAATCCTTCCTCTACTCGTCGTCGTCATTGTTGTTCACAAGAAGGACGAGATGCAAATTGATATCATTTGTCATGTACGCACAAATGAAAGAGCATATCATTCGTCGCGTTGTCGGTTCGGTTGGCCTCAGCCTCAGCATACCGGCAGCAACAGATACTAGAGAAGGCCTGTGTTAATCATTCATTCCCTCTGCCGAACAGACAATTTCGAATTTATTTAAAAATCATCGGAAATGCATGCACGATGTTGTGATCTGGCTCTTTCATCCCGGTTCCCGGAACACAGACCGAGTATAAGCTACGTTCACAAAAAGAGAATGTGTTAATTGAAATTGACCAAAAAATTCATTGATCTGTAAAAAACGCATAGTTGGTCCAATTTAATTTACCAAATGGCTTAGCATGTCGATACAAATTGCCAAACAAACATAGACTGATGGAAGAGGCAAGGCTTTTGCAAAAGCTTGATGAACGTTTTGTGGTTATAACTAAATAATTTGGATGGATTCTAAAGGCCTATTGAATTTTGTTTTCAATAACTGATGTGGCAAGCAAATTTGGTTTATTGTATTATTCCAAAACATGCATTACAATTTACAACAATTTTGGAGGTGGAGGTTTTTTCTGGAACATTGGCAATGTTGAGTTTTAAACTTTTTCTCACATTCAAGGCAATGATGTTGATTTGGTTGAGCGTAGTATGTGGTTTTTGTTGAATGTTGTGTCTAAACACGCGGAGCAATAGTTTGCTTTGGAAGTGGTTTTGGTGTTGTGGGAAACAGTTAATATTATCTGTAATGGGAACAGGAGAGCTTGGGGAATGGGGAAACCACCATCGGTTTTTCGGTTTTACCACTGTTATTTTACTGTTAACACTCATCACTCAGCGAGTTCACAGTTCACACTGACGCTTAAATAATGGCAGTTTTTTGATACTGCGACGTAATAATCATTGCTCTTAAAATAAGATTGCTATAAAAGTAAAATATTAAGGCAACGGCCTTCTCAACCGAAAAGAGTCGGTTCCCATTAGCCCAGTTCACACTGTACAATTAGTTGGACAGACTTCGTTTGATGGAAGTTGGATGGTCTTATGTAGTTTTCGTTCACACCTATCAAGCTTGTCGTCCAACTTTATGTCACATACCCTTCCACTCCGTCCAACTTCTAGATTTTCAAAAAATTTTGAAAACCATCCAACAAATTGGACAAGCGGTCGTATGAAGAGTTCACACTATCAAGCATTGGTTTGTCAAACCTAAGTTTGTCCAACTAATTGTACAGTGTGAACGGGGCTATTAGAACACCGTAATTAAATCGGAATGAGCGCTGTTAGTGATAAGATGGGGACCGTCCTGTACTACTGCGTGCTGTTGTCATGTGTTATTTGTTCCATGTAGTATTTGTGTAGTTATAGTTAGTCTTGTGGTGTATCAGCCAAATGGTCGTTGTCGCCTGGCTGCAAACCCCCTACTCCGCTGATTTATGTGTGAAGCAGGTTTCATGTAAATGTACAGTTGTGGTCAAAATAATAGTAGTGTGAGTAAAAGCATTGCACAGATTGGTATTTTTCCACTTTGCATTGCGTTGATAGTGAAAACCCGTTACACTTTAATTGTTTTAAGGGGTGGAAAAGGATCTCGTCAATATGTAAGAAAACCTCCAAACACCGAATATAATCCACACTTTACAATAATAATGGTATGGGCTTGTTTTTTCTTTTACGAAGTTGGACCCATAATGCGGATAGAAGGCATTATGGATCAGCATCTCTATGTTAGGATAATGCAGGAAGTAACGCTACCGTATACTGAAGTTGAATCCTACCGTAAATGAAGTTGCTTCTTGCTGAAGTGGGTCTTTCAGCAAGAAACAATGGTTCCAGGAAAGTAAAGTAGATGTGATGGAGTGGCCCGCACCGTCTTCGGACTTTAATCCCATTGAAAACCTATGGAGCGCTGTAAAAAAATATGCTTCTAGATGTAAACCAAGCAACAACACAGTCCTTTGCGAAGCGTTACAGCAATCATGGAGTTCGATAAGCACAGGAAGGTGTGGAAACCTGATAAACTCTATTTAACGTCATTGTACTGCTGTTATAGCTAACAAGGGACATGCAAATAAATACTAATTAAAGGTACGAACACTCAGCCACATATTGTAATAAAAAATTTTGACCTAATTTTTCGATTTCGTAACATTTCAAGGTAGATTTTCCTATCACTACTATTTTTTTGACCGCTGAATTTCAACATCTGTTCAATAAACTTGCAACTATCGGATTATAATATTAAACTGATGTTTTTTTTTTTTTGTAAATAAAAGCTTAAAACACCACCTTGCAAACCACGTTATTGGTTTCTTAAATTAGAATTGACGGATAAGTTTTTTTTAAATTTTGTTGTTTCTTAAGCTCTATACTACTATTATTTTGACCGCAGCTGTAAATGTAAGTAAAATAGTATGCGCAGGTTATTTGCTACCACCTTTGTTACCTTAAAGAAAATCAAATGGATTCCTAGACAATCAAGGAGTACGTATTGCTTTTCATAGTTCTGAGGTCTACATATTCGTCGACGAAATGGCACGTAAGAGCCTCCTCTGGGATTGCGAGGATTGCCAGAGAGGTTGAAAATTAAAAGGTGATAGAGACTTAGAAAGGTCGACGGCTGCCATTCTGCCTCAAATAAATCATTGAACAGGTGTTTGTTTTTGTTTTTAGGTTGGCCAAATTGCACTGAATATCACTCTCTGATGCTGGTGGGAAATAAAAAAAAAGACTTCACAAAGTAAAGCCATTATGGTTTTTAAAAGCTGTCGAGCTTTGCTAGTTGTTTGATAGGTATGCCCACAGGAAACTACACTTTGTTGAAGAGGAGCGAAAAGAAGCACTCGAAGTGAATGGCAAGATTGATTTATTGACAGAAAGAAAAGGTCAATCTCTATACGACTATACACTTAATACCCACATTAATAAGGATGCCTTCTACTGACTTCAAATGGTAATTACAACTGAAGAGGAGGTGGGAAATTCCCTGCTTTTAAACATGGGTACCTATTAACATTACGTGGAGGCTAGAGCTAGACGAAATAATATGATAAATTTCTATCGGAAATTTCAAATTGGAATTGAAATCAAACTAAGGCCGGTTTGATCGCGCTTGATTATCTTTCATCTTTATCCAGGCGATAGTCATGTATTCGGCTATCCTTGACTCAGAATAAAGATCTTTCAGTCTGACATATCACCAGTCGCGAATTAAAAAACAACTTCACTGAATTATTTTTCTAGGCAATTACTTTTTAAATGAACTAGAAGAATTGTCAGAAGCTTCAAAAAGCAGTCTGTTAAACTTCACTAAGGCCACAAAATGGCTAAATACTGACCAGACATAAATTCATAGGTTTCAAGGACGTTACAATACGTCAGGGTATCACAATGGATCTACATTGATCTAAGTGTGACGGAATTAAGATCAACCGTCAGCCCATTCTACCTAACCTAACCTCACTGAATTATTAAAAAATCGAAAATAAAAAGTGACTCACAGAATTAATGAAATAATATACAAGTTAACGTACAGAATATTAGCTACGCCAGCAGTTCCATGACACGACCTAATTTCCGTTCTCACAGACGAAATTAGTAAGAAACAACGAACGAAGAATGCAATAAACATTTCCAAGAACAACATTACCCAATACCCAAACACCTATGCTGACACCTCAAAATTAATAATAAATCGAATGCATGTTTGGTAGTCAATTAATTGTAATAAGCTCAGTCTTAATAAACACTCGATACAATAAAGGTCGGGTAATCTACCTGCAGAAAAAATATATTTTTTTGGAAACTCAACTTATGTTTTCTTAACATACATATACATATGTACATATACACCTGCATACATAAAGTGGGATTTTGTAAGCGTACTTTTCTTTAAATCGAATATAAAATACTCAAATTTGTATCATATGTTTAAAAAATTTATTGGAATCGATAAATTGGCTTCTGCGATTCACTTTGTAAAGATAATTTCGTCTAAATGTTGCCCGCAGCTCCGTTTTGAATGGTCCATTCGAAAGCTCCAATTTTGCGTCACTTTTTCGAGCATGTCATGTTGTATTCCACGAATTACGCTTGTTATATTATCCTGTGAGGCTTCAATTGTATTCAGCTTAACTGCATAGACTAGCGACCTTGCATAACCCCACAAGCAATAATCAGGAGGTGTTTAATCGCATGATTTTGGCGGCGAACTCAGAGGGCCATTTCGAGAAAGAGCTGCTCACCAAATTCTTCCGTCATTTTGTTCATTGTTTCACGAGCTATGTGGAATGTGGCATCGTCTTGATGTGACCACAGTTCAACTCAGCCAACTGGTTCAAGAAAATCGACCTATGATGCAACCAGCCCATAAACCACATCAAACTGTCGATTTTTCGGGATGCATCAGTATTTTTTGTATGGCATGTGGCTTTTTATTGATCCAGATGCTACAATTTTGCCTATTTACTTATCCGTTGAGTCATTAATGATCCTCATCGCTGAACACAATTTTCCGAAAAAATTGCGGATTTTAATTTTTCACAGAGCCCGAATTTTGATAATAAATTTCAACAATTTCAAATGCAAAACCCTTAAACCCTTTGCACAGGACTATTAATATGGATATTATATCGTTATACGTTCATTATACTGGACCACCACTGTAATATTATTTTACTTATTAGATACATCAATATTTATTTTAGTTCATATTCAAACTAATGTGTATAATACATATATTATATTTAAAAAATATAATTTTTTATAGCATATACATTTAATGAAGTCTTGTTATTCGTTTTTGTTTTTGATTATTAAAACTAAAAAAAATGAGCGAGCTAGAATTATCCCCCCTTATTGCGAAAACCTATCTACGCCACTGCGTTCCTTTCATTCGCTTTCGATTTGAATTTTGTATTATGTTTTGACCACATTTTACCCAAAGATTTGTAAGCCATACGAAGTTCACGTATACGTTTTCGTCAATTTAAATTGTTTCAATCTAAAAAAAATACATACCACGAATCACAAATCTTCTCAAATCGTTTTTCCACATAATATCCTGATACCAATTCGTTATTCCATAAATTTAGCGAGAGTCGAAAAACATTTTGCAAAACATTTTCAACATTTAACGAACTATGCAATAAATTTTAATTGTTCTGCCACCTACCGTGTGGTATATTTATGTTGCACATTCAGTACTGGCTACGTCGCGTTGCTTCGCATCCTAGCACATTTCCTTTGTGCAACAGAAAGATATTCCCGAATAGATACAAAAATATTTAACAGCCTGGATGCAGTTGATTCTTTCTTTCCTTTTTTCGTTTTTTGACTCCAAATCGATTTGTATAGTAGTTTGTTCAAAATCAAAACGAGGATCGAGCCAGTGAACTGAATTCAAATTGAGGTGGTGCCTCCTTCGGCAATTGCCAACATTTTATATCGCGCAACATTGATTTTTTTTTTCATACATTGGGTAGCCTGTCAAAAAAAGAACAGTTGGAGAAGGTTGTCTACAGCATGAAACTTAAAACAGAAAACCAATAAAAAACGTTAAGGAAAACCAAATAAAATTAGAATTATCGTTGTTACGATTAAAAAGAAAAAATTAAATTTACTGCTTTGAACTGATTTTTTTCCAAACAGAATAAATGGAACCTACTAACGTTTATTCAAACCAAACACGCATACATAAATAAATAAACATAATCAAAAAAAAAAAGAAATATATATATAAATCAACTTTTGAAGAAAAAGGAAGTATAATCCCTCGCAGTCGTGTGTTGCATCTAAATTGAAAATTATGTTGATGCCATGAGGTTTTTTTCTGCATAAAGATAAATAAATGAAATTCGCGCCTTGGTAATGATATGCCTCTCTATAAGCACGACGTTTAGGGAATGGGGTTTGTGTGCGAGATGTCGTTGGGGCCTTTCTATGTGCTCTCTTTGGCATGAAATTTTCAACACAAGCACAGAATATTACGTGTACTCACGTAGAACGTAGATTCAAAATAAAAATAAAGCAATATCTCAGTTTAGAGAAGAAACTGTAGGATGATTTAAAAAAAAAAAAATAATAATAATAACAGCCGTCTACGTGTTGATTAAGACTTTCGTGAGTAGCAGAAATTAATGGCCACTAGCTAATGTGTGTATTTTTGGTTAGAGGTTGAGATTGTGTTGCCCTTAGCATCCACTCTCAGTGCTGCACATCGTTTATTTAATGAAAGTTAAGAGCTGGCACGTGGTGCTGATATAGAAACTAAACAAACAATTATACAGTTTGTGGTGCAGGTTAGGAAATGCAAGTGAACTTTAATATACATTTTAAGAAACCAACATATACATAAAAGCCCAGGGGCCCAACAATGCGTAGTTAAACATGTTCGACGTGTCTTTTAGTTGGAAAAGTGTTGGCGTTCGAATGTGATCAGGTTTTTGGGAAATGAAAAAGGAAAATTTAATTCTGATTCGACTTTATTTTTGAGCAAAAAAGGGGTTTTCTCGAACAAGTACCTTTCGTATTTTTTAATTTCCCAGAATCTAAAAAAAATTTTTTTGGTTTGGATTTCTGTGTTTGATTAAGAACTAATAGAATATTTAAAAAAATGACCATTAACAGCCTTATTAATAAAAAACGCTTATTCCACTCTTATTCTTCAGACCTACTAAACCATAGAATAAGATTTAATCCATGGGTTAAAATTTCTCATTAATTAAAATAAGTTGTTCCCGGAATATTAAAGTGACGTTTACCAGAGATTTCCCTTAAGGAAATTTATTTTTGCTGCTTATTGACAAGGAACTTAAAATATTTATTTAGAAAGGTGATATTCTTATGTTATGTTTCTGGAGAAACAAATTTAAAGTGTCTGGTTTGCATATTTCGCTGTTATTAGATTAGATTCTATCACCACATGTAAAATAGCGTGTTTCATGGCCGGGTAAATGGCCCGGAGAGATGCCAAGCAAATGTAAGTCCTTTGCATTGAATTTGGACGACCATCAAATTATTCAGCCCTATCACAGATTCCATCGTAGAAAACTTCCACACGGAAAGCTAAGTTACGAACTACGAAAATTTGTGATCACAAATTCCGAATGGAATCGAAGAAAGCATTGCCAGTTGCCACACTAAATACCGACATGTTGGTTTTCCAAATCAGCTGTTTTACGCCAAATGTGCAAGATCATTCATATTTTCCTGCAAACACAGCTTCTTTCGTTTATTGAGACGACGAGTTTACATTTCACTCGGATTTGGTGATACCAAATCTACGAATTTCGAAATTCGTTCCATTCCGAATGGATTATGTAATAGTTACATCGGGAAACTTAGACTTCTTTCGATTACGATGGAATCTGTGATAGGGCTGATTATTGATTCCAGGGCCAGATTTGTTGAAAAACTCATTAAAGTAGTAAACGAGAAACTTTTCATCCATTTGTTTTTCAAACAAAATTTGTTTATGTTATGTAGCTATAAATTTTCTTTGTTTTTATTTGCTTTATACGCTCTCTTTGTGCTGGTGTAGGCGTTTTACTAACTTCTAACACTTGCATTTATGATGAAGAGCGTAAATAAGTACGTACAAATGGGCTTGCTCTAAGCCCAGTGCGACTTATGTCTTTGAGATGCAAAACTGAATTCTTGTCGAGGAGTGGAAAACGTAAGCCTTACGCACTGAAGAAGGCCCATTTATGTTTTAATGGACAACTTTTGCGTCGTTTCAGCTAAGTAGGTATGATATTCCTCAACCACGCGAAATCTTCTAGTGGAGTGCCGAAATTGAAGAAAGTGCTCGGAACACAGTCACGAGATCAACGACTTGTCAACTATTAGAGTCCACACTTGCAATTCAACTAACCAAACAACAAGCAAAAAACGAAACCTTTAACCTTCTTTGTGTTTACTTGATAATAAATAAACGGAAATTTGTTTTGTAATTTTCAACCAATACAAAGTTGGTTTTATTGCTCTAACTTCTTATAAATTTGGTTGTATTTAAGTACATATAAAACATAATAAATTTTTATTTCTTGCAACCACAGCTACTCCTGCGACCACGATTGCGCTCGAATTTGCGTCTCTTTGTTCGCACGTATGGACGAATGTATGCGAGTAGGGTACTCCAGGTGACTTTGCCAATGTGCTTGTTTGTTCATAGTGCGTGCAGTACGCATACACTGCAAAAACAAAGTCTTCTTGCTTGTTGGCGGTTTGAGAGCCAACTTATTGAAAGTGATAACTTCACCATTAAAGTGAAAACACAATAGCGCGTCGATCTCATTTGAAAGATCAATCAAAAGTTCAACCATACGAAATCTGTCACACAATCACGTTTTGTACTCAAACGCGTCGTTTGACAGACGTAAGCAAACGTAACGAAGCTACCAACCTTCAAAAAAAAGTTCAGCTAGGTTGAACTTTTGTTCGCTTTCTGACATATCCCTTCATTCATCGGGGGAAGAAACATTTCTTGACGACGGTTGAATAAGACGGTGACCACTGTGGACTTGCCGTCACGCCGTCATACTGCTTCCGAACGACCTTGTGGAACTGGAGGAGTACGTGCCGACGCACTCTTACAACTACGGTAAGACACGTTGGCCGCGCTTTTCCGGTGCCGTCTCAAGAGAGGGAACTTCGTTCGAACTGTATTGCGCCGCCATGCAACAGGAATCTGTCGAACGTTGAGATCGATGGATACCTGCAACGGATGGAGGACGCAATCCGTAGTACAATGGACAGGACAATTCCTAAATATAGGCAACATGGCCTTATGAACATGTACAGAAACGCGACAATAGACGCACTTTACAAACAAAAACGTAGTGTTGGTGTAAGTGCACCCTAAGTGGCGGTAGTTTCCGCCCGACTCATAGGGGGAGCTACTGCCCTGGCCACGTCATCGAATGTAATCGGCCGGCCATCTTTTTTTTATGGTCGACCATCTTTTTCTTAAAACTTTAATCGATCGGCCATCTTTTCTGACACACCTATTTTGCATAAACACCTTTTCACATCCACTCAAATGAAGAAGTTAATTTTTGTCTCCCTCAATAAAGTTATATACTTTTGATCCAAGACGGTGCTTAAAGTAAATCACCCTCACACCTGAAATAATCTAACCACTAAATTATTATTTAAGTGAAGTTTTCGACCAGGAAGCAGCGAGAAGTCAGCAAAGAAGCAGAGCATAATTTTTCCCAACTTACTATCTAAGTGAATATTCCGACAACGAAGCACCGAGGAGCCCAGCAAAGCAGCAGAGTATAAGTTTTTCCCAAACCAGAAGACTAAGTAAATATTTTTATTGTAATATTGTTATAATTCTAACCTGAATTTATTGAATAAAGGATTTTAACACGTATTGTGCTACGCATTGAAATTGTGGTGTTGTAGTGTTGAAAATCGCCTTCTGCTGCCACCAAATTGTGGCAACACGTAGACTCCCATCGAGACTCAAACTCTTGCACAGGAGGTTGAGTGACCGACACGATTTGGAGATAAGAACTCTGAAGTCACAGATCAAAAATCTCCAAGAGTTAAGAAAAGAAAATTACAGAAAATCGATATTTCTTTTCTGGAACAACAAAATTCGGGCTGTACAGTCCAACAACCCGAGTATGTTTCCGGAAATAAATAAAATTTTTAGGAGTAAAGATCAAATTGATCTTTAGAGTATTAAACTCCAAAGGACGACAGAGAACAAAAACTTTCTCTTGACAATAGGAATAGATCCAGATGACGTCATCTTGGATGATGACCACTTTATAGTGGAAGATGCTCAAGAGAAGGTAGAGACGGTGGGTGCTGTTTTCGAGCAAGTATATAAAGTGAATGAGTGCATTCGCCCGAATTACGACCTTGAGAACCGAGCTTTCGTCGGAAACTTCTATCTTAGAGACGAGATCTCGCAGTGGCGATCTGAGAGTTCTTGTTTCACTAGGTTCAATGACGACCGACTTGCAAATGCAGTCATCGCCGAGCGAAACGGGGATAACACCCTGTTCGTTTCTAAGATGCACCTCTTGGACATCTTTCACAATATAAAGAAAAAGAAGTCAGCAGGAGTCGACGGCATACCCAATGTTGTGCTGCGAAACCTCCCTTCGGAAGCGGTGGACATAAACACCACGTTGTTCAACAATGCGCTGAATAATGCATATTATTCAGTGCGTTGGAAGACGGCAGTGGTCCATCCTCTCCTTAAAAAAGGGAAGGTTGGTTCCAATCCAGCAAATCTCCGGTCAATTAGTCTTCTTCCGAGTATCAGCAAGGTATTTGAGAAAGAGGAATTGGCAAGTCCTCCGTTAGTATTCATTGCCATGAAAAGCGCTTTCTTGATTAGCCGTTCGGAACCGGCAGAAAATTGTAGGTCCCCTCCATTTCCTCACAAGGCATGGTTGTTTGAAATGCGCTAGGCCCAAGGGCTCCTCGCTCTGTTGCGCCACCCTATTTATTTATTTATTTTATTTGAGAAAGTTCTTAATAGAGATCTGTCCACATGGGCTGAGGACAAACATATTATTCCAGAAAATCAGTTCGGTTTTAAGGCGGGTCCTGATACCACACATGCCGCGTCTAAACTAGTATCTGTATAGAACAAAGCTAAAAAGCATTGTACGGGTGAATGCCTTTTTGACTTGGAGAAGGCATTCGATACCGTTTGGTTAGACGGTCTTTTTTATAAGTTGATCAGATATGGCATGAGTAAACCACTACTATATATTCTGAATGACATGCTTCATGGTAGAACGTTTGTTGTGAAAAGTTGCAATAGAACTTCTATCAGAACTTTTAAAATACAGAACGGTCTGCAACAAGGAGCTGTGAATTCTCCTATACTATTTAGCATTTTCACTGGCGATCTAATTGGTTCTCTTCACCATGCTATAGCGTACGCCGACGACCTTATTGCGTACAGGAAAGGTCCAAAGATCGAAGTTATCAGAATACTCTTGCAGCGTGACTTCGATAAGATCCAGCAATATTGCGATGACTGGAAGTTGAAAATCAACGTCCAGAAATTGGAAACAATTGTGTTTAGAACCTCGTTGGCTCGGGCCTCATGGGATACGAGAAAGAACTGGCGAAAGCTGGTGATCGTTGATCTACATGGCCAGCCACTGCCAAGCAAAGTAGTAGTCAAGTACCTCGGCCTTTGGCTAGATCAGTATCTATATTTTAACAAACACATGGATGCGGCTCTGGCCAGGACTAAAGAAGCTTTTGCTCTGACAAAGCGACTGTGAAACAGCTGTCAACTTGATAGCAGAATGAAGGTTATTTGCTGCATGGCCCTCATAAGGCCGTTGATTGTCTATGGGAGCCCTGTGTGGTTCAATGTTACAGCGTCTCAGATGGAAAAGATTCGGGTGTTTGAGAGACAGTGTCTGCGTACCTGTCGTGGATTGCACAGAACACCAGGGTCGGAGTACAGAAAATATTATCCTAATGCTCTAATAAATAGGCTCAAATAAACAGAATCGACAACTTCATGATAAAACTGACTCGTGGTCACACTGCAAGAGCGATGACCTCGACCAATGGCCTGATATTTAGGGCTTACTACCCCAACATAGAATATATGGAGAAGAGAACACGTTTCGGTGGATTTGTCCCACCGGAGGCTTTCCTTTGACATGATAGGTTTGATTCAGTATAGGTTGGCGGTTCCGCTAATCTACCACGTTTGCCGGAAGTCCGTGGAACGACGGCTCCTTTAAACCCGAGACGTCGCATCGGCGGGCATCGTCGCAGTAGGCGGAGAAGTAGAAGAGCTCCTCCGGTTCACCAAGGCGGTCTCAGATCGCGATCGACGGGACGTTACTAAAATGTCAAAATTATTCTGGTGGTTGTCGGAGCAACATTTATTTAACATATTGAAAATGTTACTGGTAGCGAGTCGCCAATGGCTGGCTTGCAAAGGTTAAGAGTGTAAATCTTAGGGTAGGGGTGGGCACAACGGCAACAAAAAAAATTTAAAAAACATACAATAAAAAAAGTAAAAAACACAAAAAAAAATGGGCACGACTGGGTCGCACGAACTTGCGATTGTGTTCTAAATACGATATCAAAATCTAAAGGCTGAGTTAAAGGTTTTGGTATTGGCTCTTCATAATATATTTTGTGGTGCAGGGTTGCCAACTACACTTTAATTATAGAAATTGAATTAAATCACGCAAAATAATGAAAAAATTAAATTAAATATTCCAAAGGTTTCAAACAAAAATCTAAAAACGCCATTCTTTTGCAATCGCTAATACATATGAATGATGAAAATTTAATCAAAATCGTTGGAGCAGTTTTTCCAAAAAGCTGTTTTTTATTTTTTACTTTTTTTTAAAAACTGTTTTTTAAAAGTCGAGTATACATAGTTTTAGACCTTAACAGGAGTTATTTTGACAAAAAATTTGAAAAAAATCAAAGTTATAGTTTTGAAGTTATTTTCAAAAATAAAAATTTTTTAAAAAAATTTATAAAAATTTCCAAAACTAAGTTTTTTTAAATATTGATATGCAGTCTTTCTTCAACAGTTTACGACTTCTTAAATCCAAAATTTCGTCAAGATCGTGTAAGCCATTAACGAGAAAGTCGGTTTTGAAAAAAACGGTACTATGGGAGGTACCGTTTTTAGCCTTTTTCCAAAAAATTTTTCTACATCATAAGAAAGATAATCCAAAATTAATAACTCACACAAAATTTTATTGAAATCGTTGGAGCCGTTTTTGAGAAAAAAAAGTATTATCATATCGGTTGTATGGCAGGTACCGTTATTTCAAGACCTAGAGACTCAATTCCAAAAACCCCTCTGTAGACTGCTCCACAGACCCTAACTGCAAATTTTGAAGAAAATCGGTCTATTAGTTCAGGTTGTAGATCCATATACAGACAGACAGACACACAGACAGACAGACAGACAGAATTGCAGGACCCACTTTTTTCGTATTCTCTATCATCGTAATGTCATATTTAATTGTTATCTCAATTTTTTTTTTTCTGCACGATTGCAAGACTTGCCTTATAGTACCTATAATCGCAAGTAAAAATTATGAAAATAAAGCGGAATCGAAAATCAAAAAAAAATTTAAAAATTAGTAAAACAAAAAAAAAAAAATTAATTGAAAGCGGCATCGAAAATCCAAAAACAGAAAAAATACAAACAAAAATCCAAAAGTATTATAAAATACAAAAAACAAATTTAAGAAATAAGCAACTGTGGCTGCTCTTGTTTTAAGAAGGTTTAAGTAGTTTTTATTAGTTGTAGGTAATTTAAAAAAAAAAATGATCAAAAAACCAAGTTTTTTAAATTTTCTTAGTTTTTAATATTAGTTATAGGTTTAAATATAATGATATTATATCTTTAGGCCGAAAGGCATTAGAATTAAGTAAATGAGTATATAAGAGTTCCCACCTATGGTCAGCAAGTTATTTAAGTTCTTATCTAATTTAAACATTTTTGTTAGCATGTAAGTAGTGATAAGAGATAAAAAATAAAAATGAATCTAAAACTGAAACTGAACTCTGACATATCCCTCCTTTTCAGTTTTACAATAGGGAAGAGTAATAAAATCGATTTAAGCAAAACATCGATTTACAATACAAATTATCGATATGTCGGTATCGATGTTGAAGTGTGTTTCCGCTGAAGTTAATCGATGTAGATACTAAACATATATTTAACTTCTTGTTGTAACAGCTGTTTCAAACTTGACTTTTGTTAGATTATAATTCAACGTACATAGGTGCTGTTCAAGCATTTTAAACTACTGTGATTTTGTAAAAATGTAATTGAAAATCGACTTAAACCTTATGTTATATTTTTCATATCGTAGATTTCGACAAATTTTCGATATAGGAGTGAATAAAAAGTCGATTTTAGATTTTTGCGACAAACAAATCAAACAAATTGTATTTCATACTTGTGCATGAAGTATGCTTAAGCTGAATTTTATCGACTAAAATACTAAATACAATAGGTATTTTTAATTCTCGTTTTTAAATTTCATTTTAACCTGGTTTTTGTCAGATGACCCAATATGGGCAATATTGCAGCATTTAAATCATTTTATTTTTGTAAAGGCGCTTTCCTTTCAAAAATCGACCAGTACTTTATGCAGTAAGTTCATACCTATATTGCGATAACATTTCCGATATTTGTGTGAATATAAAGTCGATTATAGAATTTGAAGACTAATTACTCAATGTTACAAAATGTTGCATGAATATTTTATATTTTTTTTTTTTTTTTTTTCAATTCTTTCTTTCTTTATTTTTTCAAATCATAAATTACAATATTATAGTAAAGAAATACAATTTATTAGAAAGCATGGCAATATGCCGTCTGCCGTAAAGAAATTACAATTTTTAAAATACAATGAGAAAGTTTTAACAAACTTGTGCTAAGTTTACAAGTTAATTAGTTTAAAAAGAAAAAAAACTAGTAACAAACATACAGTGACTTTTAGTTTAGTCAAAACAAAAATAAATAAATTGATTTAGGTTTAAATCTATTGCTGTATAAGATACACGTTTAGAACACTCTTAAAGTATATAAATATTAAGTTTCTTAAATACATAACAATTTGATTTCTGGACTTTCAGTTTAGTCAAAACAAAATAGATCAAATGGCTTTTAGTTTAGCTAAAACGAAAATAACTTGCTTTTTCCCTATATGTATAGTTCAAAAGTAGTGTAGATTTATTGTTTCAAAACATGTTCAAATAATCATCCCGATATTTTTTCGCGTGAGAAACGTATCCTATAAGAGACTTCCAACCACGGCAACCATTCAGGATATTTATACATTCTTCTAACGAAAGAAAACTTGTGGAAAAATAGAGTCTACGTATTTCCTGTAGAATTGGACAAAATGCTATAAAATGTAAGACGTTTTCGTTCTGACCGAGATTGCAAAGCGAGCAGATAGGATTTAAGTCGGATCTATGAGGCAGTGCTGCCGTTCGATGAATTGACAAAAACAGGAGATTTCCTGTTCAACGGGTTGAAAAAACAGGAGATTTAATTTTTTTCGAATAGAACGTCCAAATGGACTCGAATGTGTTAGTGAACCTCGCTTACGTCGGTATTTATCAATAACGTGCTGGCATCACCTTAAGTCAAATAAAGATTTAGCAATGTTTCTTCTAAATTGTATAAGAATGCTATGCAGAGAGTTGAAAACTCGATACATCAACCTTACAAAATGAAAAAAATTCTAAGGTTTCTGTTTGGTCTCACCAAACTAAACTGGAAATTCATTTATTTATTTTTTATTTATTTTTTCAAAACAAAACTTAATTATTATTCAAAGCAAACAAAATAAATAACTTATAAAATTATCCAAAAACTAAACAAAAAAATTTCATGTTCACAATTACATATTGTATAAATGTATGGCTTACTAATCAAAAAAGAATTAAAAACTAAAATAATATAGGACAATATATCAGTCTTTTAGTTGAAATTATTATTTAAAATATAATCACATATTTTCTCATTGATTTTTCATTAAATTCAAATGTGTTTCCGTAATTTGGAATGCCGTATAATTCAAATCATCTTCTTTTGAGTGCGATCTTATGACAGCAATAGCATTGAGAGTCTTATTCCCTAAACAGTTTCGTTTTTTTGTTTTTGCATCGGTAACAATGCTGAAAATTCGCTCACATTCTGTATTTGAGTGTGGCAAACTTAAAACAATCTCAGCCAATTTAAAGATATTTTTAAAAATTAGTTCATCGTTGTAATCTTTGATACCTGCAATCATGTTCCAAAATTCTTCAATACCTGCGTCTTTTACTTTTTGTCTTTCTTCTTCTTTAAAGTACGTAGGCAAACTATGCCACTCGTTTAAAAGCTCAACTGTATTTATCAATTTTGAAAAATGATTACAAAGTATTTGCAAAGAATTCAAGTTTTGTGTTCTGTTTAAATTAAGAGCTATACAAGGATCTACAAATTGAAACTGTTCAAAAAGTAAGCTATCTATTGGAAAACGTTTTTTTATTTCACTGCATCCTTTAATGTAGAAATTTAAAGCATTTTCCCGAATATTTTCAACATCTTCAATCAAAAAAACTGATTTTCTTAAAAATTCCTCACATTCGGCCCCCAAATAAGTCTGAGACAAGTTTTTATAATTATCAGCATCTGAAATACCAACAGAAATGTTTAATTTATCTGGCAAAATGAAATTATTAGCTGGCAAAATGAAATTATTAGAACTCGAGGTAGAACTTGAACAGGTATGTTCTTTTATAATATCTTTTCTTGAAGATGAAGAATATTGTGGTACGAGGATAAAAAAAATTCTTATGAACTTATGATAAATATTTGTAAAAAGTAATAAAATGTTTGACTTCTGAGTTACTCAATGTAATAGTTAGAAAAGTCAGAAAAACAGTAGAATTTTGAAAAAAATGCCTTGGTAACAGGAGACAGGAGATTGGACTTTTTTAGAGTGAAAAAACAGTAGTCTACTGTCATGACAGTAGAAACGGCAGCACTGCTATGAGGTCTACAATTCAGTTCCAGCATTTCAGTTCTAACTTTGAAAATTAAGCTCATTTGAGAGACTGAAAACTCATCTCTGAAATAGTTCTTTTCACCTAAAGAGAAAGTTAGTTGTCGATAAACGCTTCTTGATGTCGAAGAAGTACCTCGGACTATGCATTGCTGAAATAGCGTCTCATCTATGCGAGCTATGCAGTCGTATAGAGAATCTCTTAACGCAACGACATTGTCAGTTGGTAATGAAATTGCAAAATTATGCGTAACAGCCAGATCATACCAGTTTTTGATTGGGCTATAACCATTGTTAAAACAAATCATAAGGATCCGTTTTTGGATGTTTTGGTCTGATCGACTCATTACCTTGACAATGTAGTCCGCACTAGCCTTCAAGTTTTTTAAAAATATGTGTGGCAACCCAGATTCCACATGTATGGCATAGTTTGGGGTGTTTTTAGGCAGCTTGAAAATTCGTTTGAAAAAGTATCTTTGGACGTTTTCTAGTTCTTCCAACTGTTCATACCCATATACTTCATTTCCATAGCAAAGGCAACTATTTACTGTAGCGTTAAAGACTTTAAATTTTGATGCTGGATCAACGGAGTGGTTACAAAAAAAATTTTTCCACATGCTATTCAAAGCTACTTTAGCAGCCTTCGTTTTTTCTTCAACATGTGCATGTGAATTCAGGCTATATGTGAGAATATATCCAAGATACTTAAATCTATCCACTATTTCGATGATATCATCCCCAAGAGTCCAGTTGCGACTATAACCTATAGATCTGTTGCGTGATCTAAAAACCATAATTTTAGATTTTGAGCTGTTGATTTTCAGATCCCAACTATCACAATATTGCTGTAGCTTATTGATTTGTAGCTGTAGAGTAAGCGGGCTATCAGACAGGATAACAAGATCGTCAGCGTAAAGAAGAACTTTAATAGTAACATCACCTATAGTGATACCTCCTGGGATGTGATTTTCAACATCATTAATAAAAAGTGAGAATAGTAAAGGGCTTAAAACACAGCCTTGAGGAACACCAGATTGGCATTTAAAATCTCTAGATTTCTTTTGACCATTCTGGACAAAAGCACGATTATTTTCAAGCATTTTCTCATAGAATTTGATGACTTTGGTTGATAAACCTATTACAGAAAGCTTGTATATTAAAGACTTTCTATTGACCGTGTCAAATGCAGCCTTCAGATCGACAAAAAAGGCATACAAACATTTTTTTTTATCTATAAATCGTTTAGCTACAGTACAAAGAACAAAAATTTGATCTATAGTCGAAAGATTTGCACGAAAGCCAGCTTGGTAGCAACTGATCATATTGTTTTGTTCAACCCAATTTGAAAGCCTAAAGTATAGTAGTTGTAAGAACAGTTTTCTCAGTGAATTTAAGACTGCAATACCCCTATAGTTCTCAGGTTGTTCACGATCACCGTTCTTATAAACGGCTGTTATCTTTGAGTACCTAAAATTTTCAGGAACAGTTTCCTCACTATGAAGTTTATTGAAGAAACTTAAAATGTATTCTAAAAACTCAGGAGTGGCATTCTTGTAGAATTCAGCTGGAATACCATCGGGGCCCGGTGCTTTGTTATTTTTTATTTTTAACAGATACGATTTTAATTCCATTATTGTAAATGAGGAATCTAACTCTGGTACAGTTATATTTGGAATGGCGAGACTGATTATATTTAAATTTGGATTGAGTAGCAAAAGTTTTTCAAAATAAGTCGCGAGAAAGTTTACATCAATTGAAAGTGTATTCGTATTATTCTGACCATTTAAGAAACGGACAGTACTCCAAAAAGATTTTGAATCTTTACATAAACTGAGTTTGGAAGCTACATTTCGTAGGTGCATATTCTCTTTTAGAGTACACATTCGCTTATATTCTTGGTTAGCCCGTAAATATAAAACTTTGGCGCTAGGATTATTTGTTTTTCTGAAAAGTTTCAAAAATGCGAAAGATTTCTGCCTAGCTTTTCTACAGTCATTGTCGTACCATTTAGAATGAAATGTATCCCTGTTGCTATTTTCATTAGTGAAATTTGATGATTGTCTAATCGCAGTAAGAATCGAAGTTGATATTTCTTCTATGCTGGTATCTTCAATGTACGGCAAATTCAATACATGCTGATTTAGTTTTCTGACATAATTGTTTACATTTTTTTCTCTCCATTTCAATCTGAGAGTATTTTCTGTCGATACTGGGTTTATAATGCTATTTTCAAAACAACAGGAAACGACAATGGGGAGATGCGACGAGAAATTTGCTGGAAGTACTTCAAAGTTTTCTGTAATGCTAGACCAATCACCTCTAATAAGACATAAATCTATCACAGAGCAACCCTGTGAAGAATAAATGTAAAGTTACCATTTAAGTCGTTAGAAGTTATTCCATTTAGTAAAAGAAATCCAAAGTCTTCTATCATTTCCAGTAGATATTTACCATTTTGGTTTAGGCAACTATCTAAGGATTTTCTTTCGATTGAAAAACGACCGCTATTTAAGCCAATTGGATTTTGGTAGTCACTTATACGACCATTTAAGTCTCCGATTATCATCAAATTTTCGAAATTGATGTAGTTTAGAAAGTTATAAAGTTCATTATACTTGGCATTCCAATCATTATAATTGAAGTATATCGGAAGTATTTGAAAATGTTTTCTCTGATAACTGATCTCTATGATAGTTATATTGTTTTCAAAGCTTTTGAAATCTATGAGAACATTTTTATAAGTGTTTTTTATACCGAACATAAGACCACCACTAGCTCTTCCAAGTCTGGAGTTTCTAATTGCTGGGAGACATTTGATGTTAAAATCTTTAAAATATTTAGTGAAATGTAAGTTATTTTCGTTTTCTAAAAAAGTTTCCAACAAAATGAAAATATCATATTTAACAACTAGTTTAAAAAAATCGGGCATAATTAATTTGCTTTTAAAACCTGTAATATTGTAGCAAAAAATATTAAATTTAAAAGTATTTTGTAAACAATTATTAGATTGGCAGACGGCAACACTTTCCTATCTTTGGCTAAGACCTGAACCATCATCATATACGTATGAACCAACAGGTGGCACTGTCGACACAGAACTCTGGTTGGTTGCGTTGACGTTTAGGTTGTTTACATCAAAGAAACATGCTGAATCGTCTCCAAAATTTGTTCTGATGTATTCTAGCTCTTGTTTTGTTGAAATTTTCAGACCTCGGAAGCTGTCATACGCAAAAGTGAAATTTCCAATTTGCAGTCTAGCGCCTTTAACCAGGATTTTGATGTTCGGATTTTTTGCGTTTAATTTGTTCTTGATGTCGAATAGTTGTCTTCTTTTGGTACGGTGAATAAGCGATTGTTCTCGATGTACATACACTCCCGTATTCTTAAGCTTGGGGGCAGCCTCCATAATTTGTGTGACTGTGTTGGCGCTATTAAATTTTAGCACCATTGTTGTTTTTTTTGCTTGCCGGTTTGTGTATTCCTGTGAATTTTGAAGTGACAATTCTGCACTTTCATTTAGATTAAGAAGGCTTAGACAAGTTTGTGTTGCAAATTTAAGCTTGTTTTCCATCTTGTTTGAAGGAAAGTGCATGACGACAATATTTTCATTTGATTTCCTAGATACAGCTTCGAGTTGTTTCTCCAGTGTGGAGCAATAACTTTCAAGTGAAGAAATTCGTTCTGTAAGTTGATTGTTCTGCAAGCGGAGTAGCTGCATATCTTTGGAAATAGTCGAGATGTCTTCTTTTGTTGCAATGTTTTTTAGGTGGTGATTTAAACATTGGTCAACAATTGATTTGATGTCATCCGCATTCAAAGCCATTTCTATTTGTTTTGTTGTTTTCTTGCTGCTAGGTGTATTAGTTGGTGACATTTCCTTTGATTTTCTTTTTGGTTCCATATAGCGGGCCGATTGAAAAAATGTCGGCCTTCTTGGTTGGATTTATGTGTAAAAATATTCCTACCTTATTTGTTTTATTTCAATCTTTCTTTTTTCACTTTTTGGACAAAATAACGACTGTTTTTTTTTTTTTTTTAGTACTTTTTAGTTTTAGTTTTAATCTTTGTTTGTTAATTTAAAAGAAAAAATGCTAGAGCACTTGTAAAATACTTCTACTTCACTTGACACTCTCTCTCTTCTTCCACTTATTTTATATTTTTAAGTGGAAAGTCAAAAATTTTATCAACTGGAATGAATTTGAATGTAGATCATGTAAAGGTGATAGAAATCCACCTCAGTATGTTGAAAAATCGATAAGGTATTTCATTTTCAACAGCAAATGTTATCACAAACTATAATAATATTTGTGTTCCAACTAAAACTATCACTGTTCGTAGTCGTCGATGTGGATGGTTTAATTACAGGATCGAACAACTGATCTCAAAACGAAACGCTCTTTTCAAGAGATGGAAACGTTTTCGATTTTCATCTTTTTATGAAGGCTACAAACAACTTCGAAATATTGTAAATAAAGAAATCAAGAAGTCTAAATGCAATTACTTTAAGTCTAAGTTTAATGGTTTGTCGTCAAAACAATTATGGCGTAATGTCAAAAGCTTAGGTATAAATAATAAGCCCAGCAACTGTAACACTGAATGCGACCCCAATGAATTAAATAAATTGTTTGCTAGATCTTTTTCTCAAAATTCACCTGATCAAAACAGTACTTCTTCCCACTTTAATTTTGTGAGAGAACATTTAAATGGATTTAGTTTTCGATGCATTACCGACTTCGAAGTATTAAAGGCAGTCCTTGCAATTAAATCGGAGGCAATAGGTTTGGACGAAATTCATCCAATCTTCTTACCCTTCTATTTGGAAAATTGCCAAAATTATCCCTATTCCCAAAAACTCAACTTCAAACCACGTGGAATATCGGCCAATTTCAATTTTGCCTTTTATCTCGAAGGCTTTTGAGAAAATAATGTCTCAACAGATTTCCATGGTTTTAACGGAGCACAAGCTTTTATCTTCAATTCAAGCGGGCTTCAGACCGAAGCACAGTTGTCTGACCGCACTTTTAAAATTAGTGGATGATATTCGTCAAGAAATTAACAATGAATATGTTTCGACCTTAGTGATGCTTGACTTCTCAAAGGCATTCGACACTGTGTCTCATGAGATTCTTTTGAGAAAACTGAATTTGAATTTTCGTTTTGAAAGAACCGCGGTTGCTCTCATTCAAAAATATTTGCAAGGAAGAACTCAAGCTGTGTCGATCAATAACAAGCTTACCGATTTTTTGTACACTAACGCCGGTGTCCCACAGGGCTCTATTCTTGGACCCCTACTATTTTCGTTATTTATAAACGACCTTCCTGATGTTCTCATGTCTTGTAAGGCGCTTATGTACGCAGATGATGTCCAACTGTACTATAGCTATCGAATCTGAATGATAGATGACGCTACCGTCCGGTTAAACCTTGACCTGAGCAAAGTATTTCAATGGGCAGTGGAAAATAAACTGCGATTAAACCCGAAGAAAAGTCAAGCCATTGTCATTAGCAAAAATGCTTTAGATACGACCTGCTTCCCAGAGGTAGAACTTGGTTCTTCCATTCTTCCTTACATGAAAACAGTTAAAAACTTAGGCATCATTTTCAACCAAACTTTAACTTGGGAGGACCTTATTTCTTGCGCCGTTGGCAAAACGTATGGTGCACTTAGAGTGCTCAGTTCCTCAGGGAACTATCTTCCGATTAAAACTAAAACCATTTTGGCTGAAACCTTAATCCTTTGTTTACGCTGTTGGGCTGTGGAACTCTTTACCTGCTAATCTGAGGAGAATCAACAATTTTGCCATATTTAAAAGAGACCTTTTTAATCATTTAAGGTGCTAAAATCTTTCTTTTTTTTTAATCTTTCTTTTTTCACTTTTCTTTTGTTTTTATTGATCTTAAAATAGTTAACAGTTATTTTTCTATTGATTTATTTGTAAATTTACTTTGTCTCCATTCAAAGATTTCTTAAGTAACCTAAAAATTGTACCTCTTATACTAAGTATTATCTAAAAAACATTATGTTTTACTGTACTTATGTTTAAAATAAATTTAAATTAAATTAAAAAAATTAAAAAAACTAGATTGCATACGATAACACAGTATGGAAATGCAACTACGCACATTATACTAAGCTCAATTGATAATACTGGACATTTTACTAAGCTACTCATTTATCTCTTTATGAAATGTACATAATTAACAAACTAGCAATCGGTTTAGTTTTCCATGTACTTAATACAAAAGAGGAACTATTTAAAAATCAATTTTTAATATCGATAGTAAGTAACTGATAAAGACGATGGTCGTTCCATATTTCAATCGACATATTTCCTTTATTTCGCACAAGCTTAGACGAATGAATGACAGTAGGGCGTTTTGAGGTTTTTTCACGTGTGGTCGACGCGGCGCGACGCTCTATTGTGTTTTGGCTTTTAGCCTTCAGGCCTTCAGGGTGCACTTTTCGGGCCTTTTCGGTTTCGTGCAATGCGCACACATTCATCTTTGAGACAGTCAAAAGCCGCAAGTCATTGATGACTGTATCAAAAAACCACGGTTGAGTCAGGTAGGTTGGTCTTCCTGAAAAAACGGCTGACACGCTGTAGAGACATTGAGGGTCGATTAATTTTGCTCATAAGCAAATGTTTTACGACAATTCTGTTAAATTTCTACTAGTACGACGCTGAAGGAAGTGGTACAACTGCAAACAAAATAGAATTTTGAAGCAATAATTTAATAAAAAAGTTAGTAAGTAAAGCAGCTCTGCATTACAAAAAGCCTCAGCTAAATATCCTGGGATTTGGGGTAAGTTTGGGATATTTTGCGATCGTATTTATAGCAATTATCAATTCCCTAAGACGAGAAATCAAATAAAAAATCTATTTATGGGTCTCTATCTTTGTTCACCCGCGGGATCCCAAAACGTGTATCTTTACTTTTTTTTTGCGTAAATGTGGCAGAGCTTTTGATTTTTTATCACTTCCCCTCCAGTAAGAATTTACCCGATTAATTTTCTTGTGCACTTTCTTGCTTGTCAAATCGGGTGCTTGCGAAATCAGCTGATCGAAACATTTCGATTGAATTCTAAATGAAAAATGGAATGCATTATCTCTCTTTGTTGATTTGAAAATTCAAAATAGTGTTAAGTATGCAATGCAATATTGCTTTGAGCTCATTTTAACACGTTTCTCAAACAAAATCGTTTGTATGTTTGTTTACTATCTCTACTATGTATGTCACTCAGCCAGAAACATCCCAAATGTGTATCTTTACTTATTATTTTCGGATGAAGATTACAAAAACAACATTAAAAAGCTCGAGCCCAAACTTTTTCACGTGCTTTTTCCCAAACTTTACCCAGATAGTAATGAAACAGACCTAATTATTAAAACACTTTCAATTGTAATCGGGAAATATACCTATTTGATCTAACATAATTATTATGATGAAAATGATTTCTTTTTACTTCGCGACTTGATTATTCAAAAAGTATTAACAAAGTATTAGCTTTCATAAAGACTATAGTGTGTAAAAGTAGGTGGGTTAGTTGATTTGTAACAATTTTTGAAAATATAAAGTAGTTTTTTTTGTTTTGAATTGCCCCTCCCGGCTTATCGGAGGGAGATAGATCCTCCTCCTCCCCTCTTTTACTTGTCTTGACCCAATTTCTCCGTTCTGAGTTGAATGCAAAATACTCCGTATGAAGACATAAAAGTATTCTAAGAGAGGTACCTATCTGCTCGCTTTGAAAGGCGGTCTTAATGTAGACTCAGAGCAGTGGCTTTGTCATTAAAACTTTTTTTCTTAGGGCTTCTGCCGAGCCTCTAACTTTTGTATATAAAACGTTCTATATACAATGCCTCTAACATCGTCAGAAACCGTGTAGTTACAACGACACTGAAAAGCCTTCTCACTGGTTGAGCTGAATAATCACATCCTTAAAAAGAAGGGAAATCAACTCAGCCTATGGAAGTTTCTCTATCAAAAGAAGCGGGATTTCCAACCAAACTTCTTTGAAATACAGTTGTCAGCTGAATAACTCAAAGTTACCGTATATGCTGGAGACTTCGACATTGCGGTATCAGGAAAATCTTCCCAAATCATCTTTGAGCTCTCAAGAAACTACAGGGTGATTTTTTAGACGTGTGGTTTTCACTCTCGCAATTTTTTTTGCAGCTGTTCTTGTTGACAGCTTTCACTTGATTTATGCAAAGGGTGACGTCCTCTTTATAGAAGACGAACCGGCAACGGTCTTGTCAACCAAAAAGAGTCGGTTACCAATAGAACACCGTAATTAAGTCGGAATGAGCGCTGACAAGATGGGGGACCGTCCTGTACTACTGCGTGCTGTTGTCATGTGTTATTTGTTCTATTTAGTATGTGTGTAGCTAGTCTTGTGGTGTATCAGCCAAATGGTCTTTGTCACCCGGCTGAAACCTCAATACTCCGTAAATTTATGTGTGGAGCAGGTTTCATATAAATGTAAATGTAAATGTAAATGTAAATGTAAATGTAAATGTAAATGTAAATGTAAATGTAAATGTAAATGTAAATGTAAATGTAAATGTAAATGTAAATGTAAATGTAAATGTAAATGTAAATGTAAATGTAAATGTAAATGTAAATGTAAATGTAAATGTAAATGTAAATGTAAATGTAAATGTAAATGTAAATGTAAATGTAAATGTAAATGTAAATGTAAATGTAAATGTAAATGTAGAAGACAAAGCCTCTTTGTGGCCTTTAATTGTGTGAACATGACTTAAAAAAAATTATGTACGATTTGAACTCACTGTTTCTGAAACTAACATGTGCGTTGGATTTTTTCTTCTTTTTTCCCTTCAATAATAATTTTTATAACTTTGTAAATCTTTTGTTCTTGCAAAAGCAAATATCTCAAGAAAAAGATTTTTGTTTCATTGCTTATGATGAGGTTCCTATTGATGTCCTCCTTTCATTGAGAAATGATCTCGTCACCCTATTTATTCTCAGTTTGGTTTTTGCTATTTTATAAGGAATAATCTAATTCCGGAACAAATCGTAGAAATTTAATACCAAAACAATAGTTCGGTTAGGGCGGAGAATCAGGAGCTGCGTCAGATATTCGATCGACATAATCGCCCAGCAGAGTCGGTATTTCGAGCAAACAGTCGTTTCGAGCACAGTATCAAAGAAAGCCCGAAAGAGTTCATCCGCCTTCACGCCCAACGACTGGATATCCACTTTATTGAAGATTTTGTGGAAGGATCTTAGTTTGCTGCTTTACAAAACCCAACTCTGGCAAGAATTGAAGCCGAACGACCATCAAGTGCTTCGCACCAGCGTTGCCGTTGTGCCACTTTAATGTCAGATTGCCACTTTTTTTTAAGGTGTGCCACCGAGCCACCACCTTTCAGTCTGTGCCACTTTTTTAGCATTCCCCGGAAGTAAAACTAAATTTAGCACTTCACCATGCCATTTTACCATACCTTTTCACATCTTTCATGCGTTCAAAAATTACTCAAAGCACTCAAAGTTTTAAAGTTCAATTGAACAAAAATCATTAAAAAAAACGAATCCCGAATATATGGCACATAGGCTGTGTAAGTCACTCCTAAGCTTAAGTCAACGAATCAGCGGCCGAGGTTTTGCCGCGAAATATAGAGGAATTTCGTCGAAGTGTTTCTGAAGGTTTTAGGCAAGGTGACAAACTGTTATGCGATTTCTTCAACATCATACTTGAAAAGATTGTAAGAAACTCAAACGTCAACACCAGAGGAACAATCTTTCAAAAGTCTGTACAATTACTCGCCTATGCAGACGATATTGACGTAATGAAAAGAAATAAGCGTGATGTCATAGATGCTTTTGCGAGTATTGAAACAGAAGCGGCAAAAATGGGTTTGATGGTTAATGAGGGCAAAACGAAACATATGTGGTCATCAAACAAGGACACAGAACATCAATGAATTGGACAAAACGTCACAATAGACAGACATAACTTCGAGGTAGTACAGGACTTCGTCTTCCTAGGATCCGCTGTAGACACGGACAACAACATCAGTGCGGAGATCAAACGGAGAATAACTCTTGCCAACCGCTGCTTCTTTGGGTTGAGAAGGCAATTGAGAAACAAAACCCTCTCCAGAAAAACCAAGGTAACCTTGTATAAGACCTTGATCATCCCAGTTCTGCTTTACTGTGCGGAAGCATGGACTTTATCGAAAGCGTAATAAAGTCCATGCTTCCGCGCCGTAAAGCCATAAAACCTTGGTCGTTTCGAAAGAAAAATTTTGCGAATGATCTTTGGTCCCGTATGCGAAGACAATGTGTGGAGAAGAAGATACAACAACGAGCTATATGAGCAATGAGCTGTACCGCGACATGGGCACAGCCAGAACCCAGAAGAGTGCACATCGTGAGGCTACGATGGTTGCCCATGTATAGCGGATGGACCCAAACGCTCCGGCTCGACGGGTTTTCGAAAGATTATTGCACAATATCGCGGAAGGGGAAGACCTCGTATATTTACTGTGGTTCTGAAGCCGAAAATTGTGTTGTAAGTCAAAGATTAACGGAAAGTGAACTTGTTGAAATCAAGAAAAATATTCTAAGCTATTATAAAATACTTTCGGATGAAATATTTAATCGATTTGACATCAAAAGTGAAAAACTTTCTATTTGGAGGCATAAAGACCCCAAAGTAATCAAGTCGAAATAAGAGTTCACTTATTTTAAACTACTTTCCGTTCTTAGTAATTCTACCATAAGTCCCGAAAAGGTAATCAAACAATATAAATTTTTTGGTTTGAAATGGGTAACATTAAAAATAGTGTGAATGAATACCTATTTTCCGACTCATATGAATTTGCTGCAAAAATACGAATCTTGCCTCATAGCAGTGCCTGCGCTGAGAAGGTTTTTTCCAAGATAACTTTGATGAAAAGTAAACTCACCAACAGATTAAAAACTGAAACTTGCGAAAATATGTTGGATTCCTTAAATTTAGTAAGCAAATGTGACACAGCTGAATGGAGTCCTGATGAGCTTCTTATAAAAAAATATAGGGAAACAACCATCACAAGAAAGTAAAGTGCAATACGAATTCTTTTTAATAAATTATTATTTATCTCTTTTTTATTATTTATTCAAACTTTTATTTATTTATTTGTGTTGAGTTATTAATAAAAAATGAGCTGTTAAATTTTTAGTTTTTATCTTACGTTGCAATAAACCTTAAAATAATTGTTAAGGTAATGTGTTTTCTTCAACTCCTATGAATTCGTTGAGATGTGTGAAACTTTTCATACATTATACATATGGTGATGTTTCGTTTTTGATTTCAAGTGCTACCTTTTTTTCTCGAGTGCCACTTTTTTTGCTACTTTTCCAAAATATCCAACGGTAACGCTGCTTCGCACGTTCGGTGAATGGGCTCAAAACGATATGGCCACCTATTCCTATTTTCAGCAGAAAATTTTGTTCAGCGATGAAGCTAACTTTTGGTTGAATGGGTACGTTAAATACACATAAAATTATTAACGGAGGACTCGCCAATTCCTCACGAAAAGCGATAACTGTGGAAAAACATTTTTGTCTCTTTTGGGATTTGAACCGCGAAGACTTGAGTTAAAAGGCAGATATGCTAACATTTATGCCACGGGTACGTTAATGAACAAAATTTTCGCATTTGGAGTCATAATAGTCTACTAGCCATTGTTGACGCTGCGCCGCATGTTACATACTCAAAAAGTCACTGTTTGGAGTGCTTTATGGACAGAGGGAATCATTCGTTCACATTTCTTCAAAAATCAATCCGGCCATGAATGTTGTAGCTGTTGCAGCTGGGTCCAAGGTCAAGGAATTTAGCTCGACTCTTTTTTTTAGGGTTGTGTGAAGTCGCTTGTCTACTAAGATAAGCCCTAGACGATTGACGCCTTGGAAGAAAATATTCGACGCGTTAATGCTGATATACGGCCTCAAATGCTATCGAATATTGGTCCCCTCGGTTGGAATTTGTTCGAGCGCAGTTACTTTCCAATCATTATGTTAATAATAGAGCTAAATTCTTGGCCATGATATTAAATTAGATGCGTTTTATTTCTTTTTGAAAGCCACACTTCTAAAAATAACAGTCGCCAAACAATGCAAGTCCAGAGCCGGAAAAGAGTGTGTTCTTGTTCCTCCTACTATAAGCAATTCGTTGAGCGTGAAATAGAAAATAAAAGTAAATAAAATCGCCGCGCACAGGTCCATCCTGTTGCAATTACTTGCATGCACACGTGAGCAAAATTAATTCCACATTTTGGCTAGTGCCACATTAGCAGCCCTTTGCTGACAACATAATTCACTCCTACACTTGGACGTTGAGCAGGATTTTTTTGCATCTCTTTTTCTTTTTCTTCCTCTCTCTGTCTTTACTGGACTGTTGTTATAATTCTTTGCTTTGTATGCTCTAAGCGTTCAACATGCGAAACACATTTACTGGTCCTGCGAAAGTACATGTGATGCAAGAAAAATGGCAAAACCCACACAGTTTTTTGCTTTCTTACACCAAAGAAATTACGACGTTGCAACATGAAATAGCCCCGACCTCGTAAATACATACAAACACAATCATATCGCCTAAATAGTCTACTTAATTGAACCAGAAAAGCACACATTTTCCCTTTTTAGGAAAACATGTCTAGGCCATGTATACATAAATTTTTTTCGCGGTGACAGATTTATCATGCAAACTGGGTCATGTCCGCAAAGTCTTATCAAGTGGTTCCTTACATTTAAGTTTTTGAAGGAGAGTGTTTTCCCTGAGATGTGGTTTTAGGACACCGAAATAAATTTAAAAAAAATTTAATACGAATCCTCGTATTTTACCTTCCACTTAGAGGATAAATGCCAAGGTAAAGAATAACACGAAATCTTCTTGACCCAGGATACCTACAGATTTTGGCGTGTCTTTGATACAATACGCTTTTTCAACCGACCATTATCAGACTGAAAATAGGTACTTAATATTCATAGCCACGTCCTATTTCTCAGTCAAATTTTTATCTTAAGCACAATACTTGCATTATACAATTATCACCTCCTAACTTTCATGCACTGTGCCAGAGTTTTATGAAAGGTTAACAATCACAAAATAGGAGGTAACTATGTGATTTCAATTGTTGAAACTTACTCAAATAAATTAATGTAGGTACCTACTTTCCAGGTGATTGGAAGTGTTTAGAGAATGTTGATCACTGATTAAAAGAATTTGTATTGGGTTTTTATTATGAGGGTTAAAATCGTTAAAGATTGCAAAAGTATTAGAAATGATAAAATTGTGATATGTAAAATTTGTTCGTGGTGCGTTGTTCGGAATACCTTACGGGTAATATATTGTTAACTAGCTGAGCCGTCCGGAGCGGCGCGGTGTTGCGTTGATCGGATCAGCAGTTTTGAAGGTTCCCGTTCTCGTTCTTCCGCTTCCGTTGGAATATGGGGATGAAATATAATCTTTTTTAGTGAGGGATAATGTAACATTATAGAGTTTAAAGAATTTTTGAAATCGGTCAAGTAACTTTAAGGTTCCCGTTCTCGTTCCTGTTTCTGTTCCCGTGGGATTATAGGGATGAAATCTACCCTAAGTGAGGGATTATGTGGCATCTCAGTGCTGATAGAATTTTCGAAATCTGTCCAGTAGTTTCTAGGTTTCCGTTCCCAGCCCCGTTCCTGAGGGAATCTTCCGTTCCCATGGAAATGAGGGAATGAAATATAAGTCTATGAAATATAAGTCTATGAGGGATAATGTAACATCCTAGAGTTGAAAGAATTTTGAAAATAGGTCAAACAATTTTGAGGTACCCGTTGTCGTTCCTGTTTCTGTTCCCGTGTGATTATAGGGATGAGATATAGTCTAAGTTACTGAAGGATTATGTGGCATCCCAGTGCTGACAGAATTTTAGAAATCTGTCCAGTAGTTTCTAAGTTTCCATTCTCAGCCCCGTTCCTGAATGAATATTCCATTCCCATGAAAATATTAGAATGAAATATAAGTCTATGTAATAATATAATAATAAAAGTATGTAATACTAATAATGTATGGATAATGTAACATGCTAGAGTTGAGAGAATTATTGAAATCGGTCAAGTAACTTCAATGTTCCCGTTCTCGTTCCCGTTTCTATTCCCATGGGATTATAGGGATGGACAGAACCTTCTCCTGACAATAAAAAACACAAAAACAACAAAAAAAGTGAAATCTGTCCAGCCGTTCACGAGTGATGGCGTGACCAACGGATAAAGGGATTCATTTCTATATACAGGGTGATCCTGACTGCATAAAGCTTCGAAACCTGTCACTTAAATATCTAAAGCTGTTTAGATCTAATAACCTAGAGGTATTCAAGACTTTATACTTGAGAACTAACAGAGAATATAAACAGCTATGTCAACAAAAAAGATTGCAATATCTGAAAAGCATTGCGAACAAAACCAATCAAGCGAGAGATTCTAAAAAATTCTGGCATTGTATATCGGAACTAAGTCCACGTAACCAATACACAAAGAACTATCTCAAAGCTGAAACGATAGCAACTCATTTTAAAATTCTATTGACAGCCGACGAGAGCCTGCACTCCTTCAGCTATGCATTGCAGTTTGAACAAGTTCCTGAACTGGACTGCCCGATTAATTTACGAGAGCTGGAATTAAAACTCACTCTTTTAAAGAACAGGATGTGATGGTATCCATTTAGAATTTTTTAAATACAGCACGGAAGAACTAAAAATTTATCTGGTAGAATTCTTCAACAAAATATACAATGATGCTTGCCCACCCATTTCGTTTATGAAAGTGATTATTTTTGCAATTTTTAAAAAGGGTGATCCACTCCAACCTGAAAACTACAGGGGTATTTCGATACTTAATTCGCTTCGGAAGGTCTTTGCATCGATTCTCTACAATAGAATCTCCCAATGGGTAGAAAACACTAATCGACTAAGCTGGCTTTCGCTCCGGTTTTTCAACAACAGACCATATCTTTGCACTGACTAGCATAGCGAAAAAATTCATCGAAAAAAACTGAAGATTTACGTCGTCTCTAAATACAAAATATTCGATGCAACTGTAAACACATGCTTGTGCTACGGAGTGCATGCCTTTGGTATCTCACCGATTGAGGAATTCGAAAAGACGCAGAGATACTTTTTTAAGCGTTTGTTTAGACTACCAAACTCAACACCAACGTATGCCATTCATGTCGAATCGGGTTTGCCACCTATATACATTCGAAATTTAAAAGCCCACTTGGACTACCTTTACCTTATCGTTATCAGAGTTATACGTATGAATGAAAACAGTCTTCACAGAAAAATCTTAGAAAGACTAATGGTAACTGACGCCTCTCCTTTCAGGGAATGGAATCAGATGGCCTTATCACATAACCTTGCAATGCCAACGTCTATAGCTAAAGTTGGAGAATGGAAAGATATGTTTTACAGGGTGATTGCTAAGGTTGACAAACAAATATTTAATTAACATATCATCAGAGCCAGCTCTTTGAGAAAAAAAGGTAGCACTTGAAATCAAAAACGAAACATCACCATATGTATAATGTATGAAAAGTTTCACACATCTCAACGAATTCATAGGTGAAATTTTATAATAATTTTTATAAATTAGCTCTTATTTCGAGCTCAAATTAAGTTTTAAAACTTCGAAAAAAGAGGAACGAAAAAGCGAAAAAAAGAAAAGACCGTACGGTTCAAATTTGCAAAACGAAGTGTGTTGATTTCACTGTTCTTCTTCTTCTTATTAATTTTGATGAACAAAATAATGAAATATTAAATATGGCCGGAAGGGCGCGAAATTTGAATTTTATACCAATTAGTTTATGGTGTATATGTGGCTCGTCAAAACACCGGCCACGTTGAAAGGCTGCAAGGCTTCAATCATCTTCGATTGGGAGTACGGCCAGTTTTACTATTGGACGTCTCAGGATCCCTCTGCATGTTCTGACGTCGGCGACCCTGACCTTGCCGTCCTGCCCTTCGACGACCGCCACGACTCGTCCGGTTTTCCACTGCTGGGGTGGAGTGTTGTCCTCGTGGATAAGGACGAGTTTGCCCACGGTGAGATTGGGTTGGTCCAGTACCCATTTGGATCTGGCTTGAAGGCCAAGCAGATATTCCTTGGACCACTTCTGCCAGAACTGCTGCTTGAGCCAGCATAGAAGCTGCCATCTTCTCAAGGAATCCGTTTGCTGTTCCGGCACTGGCTCTGGAGGCAGCGACCGTAAACTGCTGCCGATCAATAGGTGCGCTGGAGTTAGAGCTTCGCCGTCGCTGGGATCGGCGCTTAATGGTCCGATTGGCCTTGAGTTTAGGATGGCCTCGACCTCGATGAGGACCGTCAGTAGCTCTTCGGTTGTGAGCATAGCGCAGCGTTGCCCACGGTACGCTGTAACAGCGTTTTCGCCGCCTTCACCGCCGCTTCCCACAGGCCTCCGAAATGCGGTGCCCTGGGCGGTATCAAGGCGAAGCTGAAGCCTTCCTCTGCTGCGAACTGTTGGACTTGTTCCCTCCCTCGCTCGACCTCTTCCTGGACTTCCTTCAGAATCCGTTGGGCTCCCACGAAGTTCGTTCCGTTGTCGCAGTACAGCGTCCTTGGAAGTCCTCGGCGACATATGAACCTTTTAAGGGCGAGAATAAAGCAATCAGAAGACAGATTAGTAGCTAATTCAAAATGTACTGCCTTTGATGCGAAACAAACAAAAACAACTATATACGTTTTGTTCGGTGGCCGGCCACGAATTTTTAGCGTGGTATATACCGGACCACAGAAATCTACTCCACAAGTTAAGAACGGTCGTTGTGCTCGCAATCGATCCGCTGGTAAATTGCCCATTATTTGGGTCAAAAGTTTTGGTTTGTACTTAAAACAATGTATGCACTGTCGTACAACCTTTTGACAAGCTTCTTTGGCGTTTATTAGCCAAATCCTTTCTCGAAGCAATGCCACCATCGCTTGAGAACCAGCGTGGTAATTCTTTCAATGGAGATACGTTAAGTATGTTTTTGCAAACGGCGAATTTTTGGTCAGCAAAGGTGGGAATTTGGCATCATATTCAATTGGTGCGTTTAACAAACGACCGCCAACTCGAATTAACGAAAACGAAAAATTCTCTTCACTATAGTTGTGAATGAATGGATTTAATTTTTGAATACTGGGTTGTAATGAAACTTTCTTCCTAAGTTTTTGAATTTCATCTGCAAATTCATAATTTTGGATAGTTTCGACTATTTTAAGAAACGCCAGATTTAACTCTTTTGCCGTTGGCGATTCTTCGAGAACTTCTTTTTTGTTTTTTAATCTTTTTAAGAATCGCATCGCAAACGCAAATGTATTTACCAAGTCGATATATGAAGTTTCTTCTTCAATGGCTTCTAAAAGTTTGGTTCGAGGTTTTTCTACTGCTAGTAGAGCTATGTTTGTTTTCCGTTTTTCAAGGGCTTTATCTTCTGGAGACAACTCAAAATGCTTTGGACCGTTGAACCAAATGGACGCATTGAGTTCATCCACATTACAGCCTCTTGACACAATGTCTGCTGGATTTTGTTTTGTTGGTACATGTTTCCATGATACTTTTTGGGTCAACTCTTGGATGTCGGACACTCGATTTGCAACGAAGGTTGCAAGGGCAGTTGGATGTGTTTTTATCCAATGCAGTGTTATTTCGGAATCCGTCCAGAAAATAACTTCTTCAACGTCAAGATTCAACATCGCCTTTACTCTTGTCCATAATTTGGCAAGAGTATGCGCTGCGCAAAGTTCTAATCGCGGAAGCGATTTTGTTTTCAAAGGGGCCACCTTAGACTTTGCTGTTAGGAGCGTCGACTTGATACCGTCTGAGCTTTGGCTGCGAATGTATATGCAACAACCATAGGCTCTTATCGAAGCATCGGCAAACCCATGAACTTGTATTTTTGCGTTCGAATGAGTTTCGACAAACTTTGGAATTTTTATCTCGCCAAGTTGAGATAAATTGGTTTTGAAATTTTGCCAACTTGTATCAAGGCGCAATGGAATCGACTCATCCCAATCAATTTTTGCAATCCAAAGCTCTTGCAGTAAGATTTTTGCTTTGGTGACTATGGGGCATAACAAACCAAGAGGATCGAAAAGACGAGAGGAAACTGATAGTATGTTTCGCTTGGTAGCTCGTAGATCATGAAAATTATTTTCCAAATTGAAGTTGAAAGTATCTTCTTTTGGATGCCGACGAGTTCCTAGAGTTTTGGTAGAGTCTGAATCATTAAATTTGATTGATTTTTCAGTACTCGTAGTGTTATAAAACTCTGGATGGTTTGAAAACCATTTAGCCAACTGAAACCCGCCTTTTTTAAGGACTTCTTGAATTTCAAACTTTAATATTTTTAGAGTTTCAAGATCATTGGCACCGGTTAAGAGATCATCTACATAGAAATCTCTTCGAATTATATTTGAACCAGTAGGGTATATTTTCTCATTAGCATCGCCCAACATCTTTAAACACCGTATTGCTAAAAATGGCGCTGGAGACGTGCCATATGTTACAGTGTTTAGTCGAAAATGTTGTAGTGGTTGGGACGGATGCTGCCTCCACACTATGAGCTGATAAATCGAGTGCTCTTCAGCAATGCATACTTACCGGTACATTTTCGTAATATCAGCCGTAATGGCGTATTTGTGTATTCGAAAACGGAGCAACGTCGAAAATAGCTCCTCTTGAATGGTTGGCCCAACTATTAAGATGTCATTCAAAGATAATTGAGATGAAGTTCGACTTGAAGCGTCGAAAACAACTCGCAGCTTAGTACTTGTGCTTTGCGGGCGCAAAACACACTGATATGGAATGAAATAGTGCGAGCTTTTCGGGATTTCATTATTTGTCGGCGACATATGTCCTAACAAAAGATACTCTTTCATGAAATCCATATACATAGCATTTAACTCGCTATCTTTGGATAGTTTTCGCTCCAGTGCGAGAAATCTTCGTTTGGCAGTTTCAAACGATGATCCAAGCGAGTTTGGAGACGATTTAAACGGTAGTTTAACCTCGAAACGACTGGAAGGCAAAAGTTTTGTATTATCAACAAAGTGTTTATCGCACAACTGCTGTTCTGGCGTTAGAAACTTTTTCGTTTCTCTAGGAATTTCTTCCAGTAACCAAAATTTTTGCACAATTTTGTCTAAGTCTGGTAGCTCTTCAGACTGACATACCAAATTACATTGTTTGGTATTTGAATTTGTACCTTTGGGATATTTTCCGGATATAATCCAACCCAAAAGTGTTTTTTGAATAGTGGGATATTCAGGGCCTTGTTTAATTTGACCAACCGACAATAATTCAAAAAATGTTTCCGCTCCTATTAATAAGTCAATTTTTTGAGGATTATTGAAGTAAGGATCAGCTAATTGAATGTTAGAAGGTATATTCCAATTCGTAATATTTATTGCTTGATCCGGCTGCTATGACGATACTGAGTTCATTACCCAATAGTCAGCAGAAAACGAATGATCGTTAAATCTTGATTTTACTTCTGCATGAACCTTTTTGTTAACTATAGTAATTGCTTTACCGATGCCGAGAAGATTCAATGTTTTTTGTTCCTTTTGCAGCTTCAATTTTTGTGCAAGCTCTTCAGTTACAAAATTGATTTGCGAGCCTGAATCAAGTAACGCTCGAGCTAGCGTATATTCACCAGTGCTACCTTTAATTTGAACAATTGCAGTAGCGAGAATAACTTGATCTTTTGAAACTGAGGCATGCATAGCTTGAAAGCTCGAAGCTCCTTGTGACGGTGTGCTATTGAACGTAGTTTGGTATTGGTGCAATAATGTGTGATGCGATTTATTGCAAACACTGCACCGAGTTAATTTGCATTTTCAAACTGTGTGTCCTTTTCGAAGGCAGTTGATGCAAACAGGCACACTTTTCGCAAACTCAAATCGTTGCATCACAGGTATTGAAGCGAAGGTTTGGCATGTCGTTATAAAATGATCACTTGAATTGCAGTATAAGCATTTCGATTTATTTGCTTGTTGGTTTACACAAGCAAACGAAGCCCTTTGGTTTCTGTTATGGTTCATCTCATGTTTTGGTTTTGATGACCTATCAGAAATTTTATGCTTTGAAGACGATGCTTCTTCAGCAGAAAGATGCTGATATCGCTTATTCAGCGCGGCTTCACAGTCACTCCATAAAGGAAGTGTACTGAAATCTAGTTGCTCTTCCCACTTTGATCTTGTCATCGAATCAACCTTTGACATTACTAAATGAATTATGATCGCGTTTGTGATATTCTTTTCATCACCAAGCGAAAGAAACGAATCATAAATTGCGAAAACAGTGTCTATCATGCTGCGCAATGCAGAAGCTGATGGCTTTTGAATTTCTTTTAGTTCGAAAAGAGTAGACACATTATCGAAAAATATAAGGCAATTATTGTCATAAACCTTTTTTAAACTTGCTAAAGCTTTCGGATAATTTTGTTCCGTTATCTGGAAAGCTTTATCTGTTCCCAAAGCTTCACCCGATAAACATGATATTAAATGATTGAACTTTTCAATATCGGGAAGCATTGGATCATTGTCTACTAGACTCTCAAAAAGGCTAATAAAATTTTTGTATTCGGAATATTTCCCACTGAATTTCGGGAGAGACATTTTTGGAAGGCGCGAGTGATGTGGATTAATAAAAGAATATTCAATTCCACTTGGTTTACGACCCTTATTTACTTTTGAAACAAGTAAAGCTCTTGCACTGACGCAAATGTCTTCTAACTCTCCGCAGAATACGTCGCTATGATCAGCTGATTCAATCTCAGATTGACAGACCATGATCTGATCGACGTATGAATTCAAAATATCTAACCGACATTCCAATTCTATTGGATTAAGCGACATCGTTTTTTCCTCTAAGGCCGTTCTAATTCGCACAATATTACTTTTAAGAACCTGCCGCTGATGTCTTAATTGTTCTATTTCTGCGTTTTGTTTAGGTGAAGCCTGCCGTTTCTTGCTCGTCATTTTGATGAACTTTTTGTTAAACTTCGCTTAAAAACTTTCGAAATAAATGTCTTTCCAAGAATTAGTTTATCTGGATATTGTTCGATTTACCATAGTTTATGAATTAAAAATATTTGGAAGTCGTTGAAAAATTAATTTATTTTCATACGAAAATTCCACGAAAACGAAAATAAATTTCAATAAACTGCTTCAGAACCGTTGAAAGTTTCTAATTATTTGCAAAGCGAAATAAATTTAACGTAAACTAAAAAAAATTTATTAATCAAAATTTGATCGCTGAACACACTCTTCGCACGAAAAATTTCAAATTAATTTTTGATCACTGAATACGATCACTCTTGACAGCTGGAAACTCAGCGAAAATTCAGCGAGTGAGTGAACTGTCAAAAAAATTTAATTTGAAATGTCAAATAAATGTAAACAAATGTCAATTGCATTCAATTAATCGGCTTTTTTACAATTTGATTGATTAAATTCTAATTTAATACTAAAACAATCGAATTATTATTGTTTAAAAACGAATCGTGAAATAAGCTTGAGTGTGTGTATGCGAATGCGAAATGTGAAGATGGCGGCGGCGGCGCGGTGACAAAGAACGCGGTAGTTTAACACTTTAAGTAATTTATGTATTTATATATGTACTAAGTGTTTGAACAATTTAATTTTAGCTTTATTTGTCGAATAAAACAATTGAAATAAATTTTATTAAACTTTTAAATCAACCCACGCACTTGTTTATTTGTTTCACCATCAAGATTATATGTAAATGCAAAGGACAAAAACTGAACGTCAAAAGCCGCAATAAATAGGCAATTATTTTAGACACTTTCAGTTTTTGTGAATACCTGTCTTTTGTTTCGATTGTTTTTAAACTTTCCAAATGTCCTGCGACACTTCTCGTGGCTGATTTGAATTGATGTGTAGGGTGGTAGGTGGTGGTAGGTACTCCTTTGTTCTTTGGCAATGACTGTGGCTGATGGTGGTGGCTGGTCCAACGAGGATTCAGCACAGTTTATTCCACTGAATATTATTTACGCGCGGTAAATTCGATTGAAGGTTTATTAATTTTTTATTATTTATCGATAAACACGAATTACTTCGCGGCGCGTATATACAATATATGTGTGTCTGATTGTAATTTAAACACTTTTACTAGCTATTAGTTTTAGCTATTTACTTTAAAAAAGAAAACAAATTATTAACTTAAATTTGTCCCTGCTCGGACGCCATGAAATTTTATAATAATTTTTATAAATTAGCTCTTATTTCGAGCTCAAATTAAGTTTTAAAACTTCGAAAAAAGGGGAACGAAAAAGCGAAAAAAAGAAAAGGCCGTACGGTTCAAATTTGCAAAACGAAGTGTGTTTATTTCATTGTTCTTCTTCTTCTTCTTCTTCTTCTTCTTATTAATTTTGATGAACAAAATAATGAAATATTAAATATGGCCGGAAGGGCGCCAAATTTGAATTTTATACCAATTAGTTTATGGTGTATATGTGGCTCGTCAAAACAATAGGAGTTGAAGAAAACACATTACCTTAACAATCATTTTAAGGTTTATTGCAACGTAAGATAAAAACTAAAATTGAAAAGTAAAAGAGAAATACAAAATAAAGAGTGAGTGTTTCGAAGAAAGAAAAGAAACAAAAAAACAAGATAAGAATATTCAAAAAACTATAAATTAAAGAGACACTACAACTTAAGTTCATGCACCTATATAATTGACATGAAACATTAAAGTGCATTTAAAGAATACGAAATTATACGCGATAATATCGTAGAAGACCACAGAGGGCGTTGAATAAATAAGAATGTTAGTTTTAAGAGAGGAATAATCGGTATCAAATAAAACAAAATTGAAATTTTAGAATGGAAAATATGGTTTCTGTTTTCGGCGAGTATACAATTATTGAATGACGTTTTTAAGTGAAATGAGTAGTTAAAGTATTTTTGTGGTGCTGGAAGGGGGCGTGTAATGAGAGAGTATGTTCGACGGATAGCGGGTGAATCTTATTAGGTCATACCAGCTATAAAATAGGGGCTTGTGTCATAAGATGATTTTGCGAGACGTTAGCCAAGGATGGTTTGAGTTCATCGAACTCAACTGAGGGTGGGTAACGCAAAGGAAACTGATATCATCTCATAGTTTCCAAACGTTATCATTCAGAATAACTAGACAATTTTTAACAAGGTTTCGGTTGTGGTTTTAGTGAGTGTGTATGTTTTTTTTTCAGAAATCAGGCATGTAAAATTTAACGGGTCCGGCATAGTAGTGCAAGATCCTACGCCTCCGTCGAGCTAGTGTCGCGCGATCGCAAGCATGCCTGCCGCACTTCCCTTCCCGGACAACCTAGTCTACGTCCTTTTGAACCAAAAGGGGTTCCTGTTCCTTTTTGTGATTTAGTGGGAAACATATCCGTGCGTATCGTAGATTAGGGTCAACATATACCGTTACACAGTCTACAAAAATCTTAATCATGTAATGCTAACAGAAAACATGTACTTCAATAACTGTTTTTCTGCGGAAATTATCAGTGTGATTTTCAAGGCGAAAGTTGAACTATTGGATCTCAATTTTATCCCGCATCGCAATGATAGACAGCAAACTTGTGATCTATGTAACAGAAGGCAACTTGAGAATGTGAACCATTTCATCGCAGTCAGCTCTATCCTGCAAGAGATAAGAAGATTGTATTTTAGCGAAAGCTTCCTCAACCAAAACGCTCTTTACGAGATTCTGAATGGCAGTCGGGGCTGGGAGTGTCTGTTCAAATACTGCAAGCACGCCTTATATTACCGCAACAGCTTCTAAATATTTTTATGTTTTAAATCATATCAAAATTAATTGAATTTAGGTTGCAAATCATTAAAATTGCTCACTCAATATCCTTGGTCTTCCATCTTTCACGCTTTGGCATCTCATACTAAAAAGCTAATTCAAATTTGTCCATTGAAATAGTAATTCTCAGTATCTATGTACAAGTACATATTGTATATGACTTATTTTCAACCCAAACCTTTTTTATTTTCTAAATCTTTTTATTTTAAATTGTTTAAATGTATTTCATTTTCTTTATCACTTTGTTAATGTAATCAAATGTCCATACCCGCAGACGGCTCAGGTAGCCACGTCAATATTCTTTTATAAAAGATTGTAACTAATACTGGAAAAAATAAGGAAATCTATCTATCTATCTATCTACAGGGTGATCCGTAGTTCGCATTACTCGTATATACATTGCTCTACAGTAAAGTCCGTTTCTCAACTTTCATATCACTTTTTGACAATTTAAAAATGCTAAAGGCTTTGGTGTACCCTGACCTGTGTTAAATTCGATTTCTCTGTCAATACTCATGATAGACAATTTTAGACTTAATTTTTTGTAAAAATAATAATCCTTAAAATAGTATTTAAGTTGGGCTCCTATAGGTTCGATTTGCCAGATTTTAATTTTTTTTTCAGAAAATGTCTGTTAAACATAGTTTCTGTACATTTTGCAGACGAACAGAACAATAATAAAAAAAAAAATCATAAATAAGTGCATTTTATGATACATACTTGAAAAAATACAAAATGAGTAAGAATTTATAAAAAGAGAGAAAGATGTCTAGCGTTGAGGTTTGTTTGAATAAAACTAAATTAATGTGTAATTTTTTTAATGAATTTGATTGGCAATTATGCTTAAATTCTGACAACTTAAATTCTATTTTTGTGTTATTTAGGAGCATATTAGATAATGCGGTCTCTAGGTATGTACCACTAAAAAAATTAAAGCCTCAAAATAGTAAGCCCATTTGGTTTAACAAAAGTTTATTAAGGCTGAAAAATGCCATGCTTAAAATGCACAAAAAAAGCAAGAAAATTCCATCTTTACACGGCAAATTTCGTCAACTATGGTCTGAATATGAATTTTTGAAAAAGTTTATCTTTAGACAATATGTTTGGACAATCGAATCAAAAATTAAACAAAATTCTAAGTCTTTCTGGTCTTATATTAATGAGAAACGTAAATCTTTTGGTATTCCGGCGTGTATGGTTCACAATAGTGTTACTGCCAATGATATGCAGCAGATATGTAATATGTTTGCTTCTTATTTTCAGTCAAACTATGAGGACAAATCTCTTGTTTATAAATCTACATTGACTCTTGCGTCATGTGTTGATTTAGGTTGTCTTAGCATTACTGAAGAAGAAGTTCTTTCAATGTTGTCAACCTTAGATCAAAGTGTTAAATTAGCTCCAGATAATCTGCCACCAATTCTTCTTAAATCCTACAGGACTAGTTTAGCTAAACCTCTTAGCATAATTTTCAATAAATCATTGGCCAATGGCGAATTTTTAGATTGTTGGAAAACTTCTTTAATAACTCCAATACACAAGGCTGGTTGCAAAAACCAGATAAATAATTACAGACCTACAGCTAAATTACAACTAATACCCAAGGTATTCGAAGCTATAGTTAAAAATAAAATTTATGAAATCGTCCGGAATTATATATCTGAATTTCAACACGGCTTTGTTTCTGGGAGGTCAACAGCTACAAATCTCGCCATTTTTGCAAACTATTGCCTTAAAACAATGGAAACACGTCAACAAGTTGACACAATCTTTACTGATTTTGCTAAAGCTTTCGATCGTGTTCAACACTCAGTTCTAGTTAGCAAGCTAGAACGCTTCGGTTTTCATTCAAATATTTTGAAATGGATTCGCAGCTATTTAGAAAATCGTATACAATACGTAAAGATTGGTTCTTCTATATCTACTGCTGTCTATAACTACTCTGGTGTTCCTCAAGGCAGCCATCTTGGTCCTCTATTATTCTTACTCTTCATCAATGATCTACCTTCCTTTATTAAACACTCAAATTTTCTTTTATTCGCAGACGATCTTAAATTATTTAAATGCATTGCTTCCGTATCAGATGCTTATGACCTACAAGATGATATTAATAATATCACACATTGGTGTAATCTTAATGGTCTGCAAATGAATATAAGCAAATGCTCAGTTCTTACATTTTACAGAATTCTCTCGACGGTAAATTTTCAGTATTCGATCCAAAATGAAATTCTAACTAGAGTGGAAAGTCATAAGGATCTTGGGGTAGTCTTTGACCACAAGCTGAATTTTTCAATGCACTATGATTACATCATATCACGTGCAAATTCATTATTTGGTTTCATGCGTCGCAATACCAAAGAATTTCAAGATCCATGCACATTGAAGACCTTGTTTAATTCTTTGATAAGATCAAGGCTTGAATATTGCAGTATTATATGGAATCCATATTACCAAAATAACATTTCACGTATTGAAAAGATTCAGAAACGGTTTACAAAATTTGCTCTACGAAAGATGAATTGGAACGGTGATTTGCCAGTCTATGAAGCTAGATGCACCTTATTAGGTATTAAGCCCCTATACAAAAGGCGAATTTATTATGCGGTCTTATTTGCGCAGGATGTTCTAACTGGACACATTGATTGTCCACACCTGCTTTCTTTGTTTTATGTTTATGCTCCGTCTCGTACTTTGCGTCCAAGAGACCAGGATTTCTTTTATGTTCCTAGACATTATACAAACTACGGATTAAGCGAACCTATATCTTCTGCATGTATTTTTTATAACCGTTATGATAATTTTATTGATTTTAATATGAACAGATTATATTACAAAAGCTTTATAATGTTTTTGATGTGAGCAATTATGTACATATATTATATTAATAATTTATGCTTAATGTTATTGCATTTTATTTTACTTCTGTAAATTAAGTCTATGAAAGATAATGTTCTTGTTAGACGTAAATAAAATAAATAAATAAATAAATAAAACAATAACATGGGCACTTTTAGTAGTTTTTTGCGTATTGTATACAAATACAATTATAAAAAGTGCTCAAAGTGCCCTCCTTCGTTTTGAATCCAGCATGCAAGAGCCCGTTTTTGGATTTCATTGTGTATGTTTGCTCTCGATAACTCTGTTGCAGTTAATACTGATTCAGTTTCTCGAAGCCTTCGAAAAGTATTTCCAAAACATTTTGAGAAGGAAGTCGTACCACGAAATTTGTAGGACAATCTGACAGTTAAATTATATAAATATTAAATATGTAAAAACCAAAAAATCAGCTTGTTAGTAATCACTTTTTTTGACCTCGTAATCGATACATGTTTGAGGAAGGGGACTCTTGGGATCAAACCATACAATTTGTAGAACAAATATATTTTCACATAATTCAGATAATTATCTTGAAGTTTAACCAAGAAAGAAACTGTTACTATTAAATTTTTTAGTATCATGAAATCGACATATTTTACCCTTGCAACCTCTGTTAGCTACCACAGTCGAAAGTTTTCGTTAGAAAATTGTTGGGCGTCTCAACAAAATGAAGCCACTCAGGGAAAATTAGCTTGATAGTAATCACAAAAAAATTTGGACCAGGGATCCCGGACTACTATGTTTACTAACGCATTTTTATAAATATGGCATATACATATACAGATGATGTTTAAATGGTAGACACGTGCACCCAAGAGGACCCTAGCGTTCATAGGTTTTTCTTAAAACCCACCTCTGTCTATCAACTCCTACTCTCACCTCCACGTGGTGAACATCGGGTGCCTAGTACCTCAACTGGAGATTGGGTCTCAACCCCAGTGGAAGGTTGTTGGTGGCAGCAAACGAGAGAGGGGGGGAGAGGTGTTCCCACTAAGGCACCTCTTCTTTCATCCAGACGGCAGCGGAGGAATTCCCTAGATGGAATCAACGGTGGCGTCTACAGTTCCAGTCAGGTTGAACTACTTAGTGAACACCTTATAGGGCTACTACAAGATATTTGGAGCTCAGGCCTATAAGGAACGGTTTATCCGGCTCCCCATCTTTGGAGTTATACAAGGATCTGGCCCTCCAGGTTGGGGGTCGTGCTGTCGGGGTGACTTCCCGGCCACGTAAAGAAATTGTTAGTTGCGAAGCACCAACAAGCCTCGGATACGGACGGATTTACTGATGACGAACCAAGCAAACGAAAAACGGACAACGAACTTCGGATCTGTACGTGGAATGTTAGGTCCCTTAATAGACCACGTGCAGCCGAACAACTAGCGGAAGCCCTAAACTGCTACAAAGCAGATATTACCGCTATCCAAGAAATGCGATGGGATGGACCAGGTAGACGCAAATTAAAAGACTGCGATATCTACTACGGCGATTGCTACCGAGAGCAAAAGCAGCGACTGTTTGGATGTGGATTTGTTGTTGGAACTAGACTCAGGCAAAAAGTCTTGAGTTTCAGCTATGTGAACGAGCGCATAGCAACAATCCGCATCAAGGCTAAATTCGTCAACATAAGCCTCATTTGCGCACACGCCCCCACAGAGGAAAAGGATGAAGACACCAAAGACGTATTCTACGAGCTCCTGGACAAAACATATGAGCAGTGCCCTGGCTATGACATTAAGATTGTTCTAGGAGATTTTAATGCCAAGCTAGGAAGAGAGGATATCTTTGGTGGAATAATCGGAAGATACAGCCTGCACGACAACACCTCCGATAACGGATTCAGGCTGATCGATTTCGCTGCGGGGCGAGATGTTCTGGTAGCTAGTACGCGGTTCCAGCACCTCAATATCCACAAAGGGACATGGAAATCTCCTGATCAATCAACCGTCAACCAGATTGACCACATTGCGATCGACGCACGACACTTCTCCAGTATAGAGGATGTCCGAACATTCCGAGGGGCCAACATTGACTCGGACCACTACCTTGTTGTAGACTGCGGATATCCCGATCCAAGCCAACACAAGGAAATACTGTGAGAAAATTCGACGTTGGACGACTACAATCGCAAGAGATCGCCAAGTCCTTTTCCGATCGAGTCTCTTACAACCTCTTAAGGAGTCCTTTGCCGCCAGCATCAAGTATAGAGAACCAGTGGCAGCACTGCCAATCAGCCATCAGAGATGCCGCCTCTGAAGTGCTGGGTTTCACACGGCCACCACAACGAAACCACTGGTTTGACGACGAATGCCGGCAAGCACATGCAGCTAAACAGGAAGCATACAAAGCGGCGCTGCACAAAAAGACTAGAACTGCTTACGAGCTCTACAAGCAGAAGAGGAGAGACGAACACCGGCTTCTCAGACGGAAAAAGAGAGAGCATGAGAAGCGCGCGATCGAGGAGATAGAAGGGTGCCACAGCAGGAATGAGGTTCGGAAGTTTTACCAAAATGTAAAAACAACAGCCTCGGGCTATAAGCCCCGAGCCGAAGCCTGCAAAGACGACCAAGGGAACATCGTGGTGGAACCGCAGTCAATGCTGAGGATATGGAAAGACCACTTTTCCAAGCTCTATAACGGCGATGATGAACCCAATTCCGCTGTTAGAGAGATAGAACCATTCGATTTAGGCGACGTAGACCAACAATTCCGCCAACCCGACCTGAACGAAGTGAAGACAGCAGTATCCAAGCTAAAGTCCAACAAAGCTGCTGGAGCTGATGGCCTCACTGCCGAATTGTTTAAATCGGCAGGCGATGACCTGGTCAGGAGTATGCACCAGCTCATATGCAAAATATGGTCGGAAGAAAGCATGCCCGATGAATGGAACCTTAGCATTGTTTCCCCGGTCCTCAAGAAAGGAGACCCTCTGAACTGCGCCAACTACAGAGGTATCAGTCTTCTTAACATCGCATATAAGATCCTCTCTGCCTTATTGTGTGAGCGTCTGAAGCCATTCGTCAACAACCTGATAGGTCCTTATCAGTGCGGCTTTAGACCAGGAAAGTCCACCATAGACCAAATCTTCACACTACGGCAGATCTTGGAAAAAACCCAGGAGCTTCAAATCGATACCCACCACCTTTTCATCGATTTTAAGGCCGCGTATGACAGCATCTATAGAGAGGAGTTATATAGAGCCATGTCTAGTTTTGGCATCCCTACCAAACTTGTCCGATTGTGTAGGATGACGATGGAGAACGCACGCTGCTCCATCAGAGTCGGAAAAGATCTCACCGATACATTCGATGTCAAAAAAGGTTTTTAGGCAAGGCGATGCACTGTCATGCGACTTCTTCAACATCGTTCTTGAAAGAATAGTGCAAAACTCCCACGTCAACACAAGAGGCACAATCTTTCAAAAATCCGTTCAATTGCTCGGATATGCCGACGATATTGACATAATTGGAAGAACGCAGCGTGATGTCAATGGCGCGTTTATGAGCATTGAGACGGAAGCGAAGAAGATGGGTTTAGTGGTAAATGAGGGCAAGACCAAGTATATGCTGTCATCAAGAAAGGACACCCAACACCGACGTCTTGGACAAAACGTCACGATTGACAGCTATAACTTTGAGGTAGTTAAGGACTTTGTCTACCTAGGCGCCGCTATTAATTCAGACAACGACACCAGCGCTGAAATCAAACGAAGAATAACTCTTGCCAATCGCTGTTTCTTCGGACTAAGAAGGCAATTGAGTAGTAAAGTCCTCTCTCGAGCAACTAAAGTGTCCCTGTATAAGACACTTATCATCCCGGTTCTTATATATGGCGCAGAGGCATGGACCTTGTCAAAGGCAGACGAGAACGCTTTAGGATGCTTCGAGAGAAAAATTCTTCGGGTGATTTTTGGTCCCGTCTGCATAGATGGAGAGTGGAGAAGAAGATTTAATGACGAACTGTACGGGCTGTACAGCGACACTGACCTTGTCAAACGAGTCAAGGTCCAGCGGCTTAGATGGCTGGGTCATGTAGAGCGAATGGACACCAACGCTCCGGCCCGGAAAGTCTTCGAATCCAATCCCGAGGGACGGCGCAGTAGAGGAAGACCGCGACTCAGGTGGCGCACGCAAGTAGGAGAGGACCTCAACCAACTTTGCGTGCAAAACTGGAGGCAGCTAGCTAGGGACCGAGCTGGCTGGAGAAGCATGTTGGTTGAGGCCCTAGTCCGACCCGGACTGTAGCGCCACCTTAAGTAAGTAAGTATATACCTACATATACAGGGTGTCCCGTAATTCGTTTTACATACTTTGGGATATGATTCTTGGTCATATTCTAAGAAAAAAATTGTTCTACAGTAAAGTCCGTTTCTCAAGTTTGACATCACTTTTTGACAATTTAAAAAAAGGCTAACTTTGGTGTACCCTGACCTGTGTTAAATTCGATATCTCTGTCAATACTGATGATAGAGACCTAATCTTAGACTCAATTTTTTGTAAAAACAACAACCTTTAAGACTGTATTTAAATTAGGCTTCCATAGGTTTAGGGTTGCCAGATTTTCAATTTTAAGTGGTGTTAAAATTTTCTTCCCAAAACAAAGTTTTGACTTTGAGGTCATTTTTTTGGAGAAAATGCCTGATAAACAAAGAGTTTCTTTATTTTTTACAGATGAACAAAACAATAATAAAGAAAAAACTCAGCATTAAATTAGCTCAAAAACTCATACATTTTATGATACTAGGAAAAATACAAAATGGGAAAAATTTAAAAAAAAAATTAAAAAAAAGTTTTTGCTTTGAGGTTTGTTTGAATAAAACAATAATATGATCACTTTTAGTAGTTTTTTTATGTATTTAATACAAATACAATTATAACAAGTGCTCAAAGCGCCCTCCTTCGTTTTGAATCCATGCCAGAGCCCGTTTTTGGATTTCATTGTGGATGTTTGCTTTAAATTTGGGGTATGAATGTTCAATAGGTAAATAAGTCGTATAAAAGAATAAGAAAACTAATTTGTTCATTAGTTTGTCAAATTAAGTCACGATTGCAGTTTGATCAGAGAGTTTTTTGAAATGCTTTCATTTACGAGAGAAGAATACGCAGACATTTTTTTTCTTATATGAGTTTTTAAATGGAAATTGAAGAAAAGCACAACAAAGGATACCAGGAACATTATACTAACTGAAAATCTGGCAACCCTTAGCCTTTAGGAGTCAAATTTAAATACAGTTTCAAAGATTACAAGACTACAAGTAATACAAGAGTTATCGACAGCAAACACCCACAATGAAATCCAAAAACGGGCTCTGGCATGGATTCAAAACGAAGGATGGGGTTTTGAGCACTTGTTATAATTGTATTTGTATTAAATACATAAAAAAAACTACTAAAAGTGATCATATTATTGTTTTATTCAAACAAACCTCAAAGAAAAACTTTTTTTTATTTTTTTTTTTAAATTTTTCCCATTTTGTATTTTTCCAAGTATCATAAAATGTATGGGTTTTTGAGCTAACTAAATGTTGAGTTTTTTCTTTATTATTGTTTTGTTCATCTGTAAAAAATAAAGAAACTCTATGTTTATCAGGCCTTTTCTCCAAAAAAATGACCTCAAAGTCATAACTTTGTTTTGGGAAGAAAATTTTAACACCACTTAAAATTGAAAATCTGGCAACCCTAAACCTATGGAAGCCTAATTTAAATACAGTCTTAAAGTTTGTTATTTTTACAAAAAATTGAGTCTAAGATTAGGTCTCTATCATCAGTATTGACAGAGATATCGAATTTAACACAGGTCAGGGTACACCAAAGTTAGCCTTTCTTCATACAGACGTAAGGCTTTCGCCATTTCACTGTGGTTGGAACATGGAGGCAGGGCTGCCAGAAATCATTATTTACCATGATTTTCATGTTTTTTAGACCCAAATCATTATTTCATGTTTTTAAGTCCGAAATCATGTTTGTTTTTGCACAAAACTTTTCCTTATAATCGCAAAATCCAACATGTCCAGGCCAACCCTAAATAAACACAACCACGGAACTATTTACCTAAACGCAAATAGCAGGATGGACTCTTCGTTTGTAAGTACCTATACATTATCTTTCATTCGCCTCGGGCCTTGGAATATTTTTGACAGCTCAGCAATCACCCCGAGTGCTCAAGTAACGCAATGATGATGAGTGAAAGAGATCAGAGGATGAAACAGTTTTTTCATTTTTCTATCGTTCACTAAATTTTCAATGCTATTTTACTGATTTTTTACCCCCTCTGATCTGGCTACAATTTATAAGGCCTTCATCCGCCCAAAACTAGAGTATAATTCTCATATCTGGTCAGGTGCTTCTTAATCATCTTTGCGCCTTCTTGATAGGATACAAAACAGAGCGTTGAGATTTGTAGGTGATAGTTCAATTGTAGAATCGATTGATTCTCTTGAACATCGTCGAAATGTAACTTGCCTCACTCTTTTTTATCGCCTCATTCACAAACAGTGCTCTAGTGAAATAGCCAGTTTCATTCCTCCCCTGAAACAATTTAGCCGCAATACCCGCCTCGCAAGGAATGCTCATCAGTTTTCCCTTCAGCCCAACTTCGGGCGTACAGTTGAGTATAGAGATTCATATTTTAGCCGCTCAACCCGAATGTGGAATGCTTTACCCAACTCAATTTTCCCCACGCAATATAATGTGCAGAAGTTCAAGAGTGATGTGCATCGGCATCTCTTTTCTTATCCTTTCCTTATTTCCTAGCACCCGCACTGTGCTCTATAACATTATAAGGGTAGTCACAACCCCTTGAAGTGCGCGTAAATTATAAAAAAAATACCATTTAGCTTTCAACATTGAGAATTGAGTTCAGCTTCAGCAATTGTCAATTGCAGAGAGTGGAAACATATATTTTGACTAAAGAAAAATCATGTATTTATTTTATTAAAATCGCATTTGGCCAATTTCAGTTTTTCTTCTCTAGACAATTGATAAAGAACACATGAATAAGTACAAAACTGTTTAATGATTAATGTAGTTTAGATAATCCACGTGTTTTTTTTATCTAATAAATGAAAAGATTAGTAAAACTTTAAACAGTTAAAACAATTTTTATATTTCCTCAGATGAACATTTCGGAAGCAATGCTTCCATCGCCAGTGGGATTTATGAAATAAATTAAATTATTTGTCAAAAATTAATAAAAAAAAGTCTTTAGATCGTCTAATCAGATTAATAATTTTTATTTCGCTGCACTGATTGATTGGAGGATCTAAATATAAAATTGAACAACTTCAAAATTCAGGAATTTATCGGACGAAATGATTGGACAAAAGAATATATAGGACAGGCAAGAAGACCTATTCTAAAAAGATTTAAAGAACATTTTGCACATCTTAAATATAATGAAAAATAAAAGTCTAGTGTTGCAGAGCATATGCTAGAAAATAGTCACAGTTTTCGTTTGCAAAATTTAAAATTAATAAGAAATTTAAATAGCAACTATGAATTAGATGCTTTTGAATCATTTTAAATATTTAAAAACAAAAGTAATCTAATGAATAGTGATGATGGACCAATCAAAGATTCGATATTTAAAATTTTTTTTAATAGATTCAACTCAACTCAATTGTAAATTTGTTTAGAAACATTTTTTTTTTTTTTTATAAATTTTTTGACAAATAATTTAATTTTTTAATTTAATTTATAAATCTCATTGACGATGGAAGCGTTGCTTCCGAAATGTGCATCTGAGCAAATATAAAAACTGTTTTAACTGTTAAAAATTTTACTAATCTTTTCATTTATTTAAAATGTTTATTTTTGTTTGAAGTTTCGTTACTTTTTTGCTTTTATGTTTGAATAAACTGTTGATTTATTACATATAGCTATTTGTTTTGCTCATGATATGGTTTCGAAATACTCTTTTTGAGTTCTTTCTTTTATTTTTCATTACGAGATATTTTTTTATCCCAAATCATGATGACATCACCAAAATTAATTTTACTTGCAACTTCATACTCGACCGATTAAATTGCTAAATTAGTCAATCTTTCCTGACTCATTGTCGATCTCAGATAGTTTTTGACGAGTTTAAGTTTGCTAAACCTTCGTTCACACGTAGCTATAGTGACAGGCATTGTCAAAAAAATGAGGAATGCAATATCGACGTTCGGGTACTATTCTCTCAAATTATAATCATGGATCAATTGAAGTAACTCCCACACCGTCGTGGATTTGACGTCATGCGAGTAAATTGCCAAACTGCATGCTTAAAGTCGCAAATCTCATCGGCGAATTCAACCTCGTTATTGTCTTTGTATATATATGTATGGCCAAGGATTCGACGGAGCTCCGGCAATGAGTGTCCAATTCATTGGTGCACAGGCTCATCTGAGATCGTATTTCCCCCTGGCAATTTATGTACATTGCATTGCACATAGCTTTAGTTTGGCAGTCAATGCAGCATGCGAAGTGTCAGGAATCAAAAATGCGATAGGAACTATCGGAGCGATGGAAGCATTTTTTCACTGGCCTAAAAGACAAGACGTTCTACACAAAGAAATTTCAAAAATGACAAACAAAAGTGAGAAAAAAAATAAAAGTTGAAGTCTGTTTGTCCTACCAAGTGGGCTCAGTCTCATGAAGTAGCTGGAACGTACGTTGAATTGCAACCGGCTGTTATTGAATCTTTGGAAGAAATCAAAACGTGGAAAGATCGAGATACTTCGCAAAATGCATTGCATCCTTTGACAGCGAATTCGAAGGTTAAATTCCAAATCGCCTGTCACATTATAGCCCGGTCAAAATAGACAATCAAGGTTACATTAATTCGCACCTAGCTAAAAATTGGCATGAATGTTGGGAACCCTATTACTTACAATTTGTCAATTATCCACATCAATCCGCCGGGTGGAAAAAAATTTATTCAAGGTCAAACGTTCCAAACATATGTTTTGTGAGTTTTCCAACTTAACGGTAAGTTTTGTCATAAAAATAGAAAGACAAAAATTATTCATGATGCAATTATCTATAAAAATTGTAAACACACTTTTTTCCCTAAGAATCACCTTTTCGGAGATATAGCTATGCAAAAAGTTGAAAAAGTTGTATTCTTCATAATATGTATGTCAATTACCGTTATATGCGTTACAGAACGATAACATAAGTTAAAATAATAGTTTTCGTGGCGTACACATACATACAATTAAAAGAATATAAACTCGAAAAAACCCAGTCCCTCATTTTATATGACCGTACGGTCTTGCAGGCTTGTATTGAGCCACAACTGTCTGCTATTCAATTGTCCGCGTGGCGACGCTAGTATAACTGCTTCTTTTTCAAGGTCTTACATAATGAATATTTTTTGTCGGTATATTTTTATGATAAAACTTACCGTTTAGCTGGAAAGCTCAAAAAATCGATGTTTGCAACGTTTGATCTTGAATAAATTTTTTTCCACACGGCGGATTGATGTGGATAATTGTCAAATTGTAAGTCATAGGGTTCCCAACATTCATGCCAATTTTTAGCAAATTGCGAATTAATGTAACCTTTCCCCTATTTTTGAAGCTAATTTGAGCGAACTAATTATCGAATCAGTTAATTTGATTGTTTTGCTTTTGAGTCGGGAATTGCAATCTAAAAACCAAGATCTGAATGAGGCTACTAAGCTGGCAGATGACGCTTTGAATGAATTTACGTATTCAACTCAAGATTCAACTTTCCGCGTTATTTATGAGCATGTTGCTAGAAATTGTTCTGAGTACGAAATCAAAATGAAATTGCCACGCCGCGCCGCCGCCGTTGCAATCAACAAAAATATCGTTGCAACGTTCAAGCACAAAGTATTAAATACTACTACAGGATTTCTTTCTCCATTCCATTTCTTGATACGTTCATTTCTCAACTCAAAAGTCAGTTCTCGGAACACAAATCCATTTTCCAAAGTTTCGGGCAACTGTTTCAAGAATTTAACGAAAAGAAATGCGCTGACCTCTTCACATTTTACGAAGATATATCGGATTGTTCGAAAGAAAATTTTCTGTCAGAAGTCAAAATGTGGAGACAACGAATCCACGGCCAGAACATCCAAAATGCGCTTGATGTTTACTGGTTAGTATCTTTCGATCAAAAATTTACATGTAAAAATGTTTATATATGACGCGATCCGAGAAAAGGCACCTTCTAGGCAAAAATGAAAGCTTACACGGCACGCTCTGAAAGGCGCTGATGTACCATTCAAACAAATGTAAAAAATTGTTTCTCTGGATTTATATTTTGTGAAATAATAGCGATGTTACAATTTCTGATTGCGCTTCGTAAAAGAATTTATGTAATCAATCATGACCCAACAACCGATTTTTTGCCTAGTAAGTCCCTTTTATCGGATCGAGTCACACATGCAAACATCATTCAATAGCAAGTCGTTCAAGAATGTCGATTATATTTTGCGAGTCTTGCCAGCACTACCTGTAACTACAGTAACTCCAGAACGATCATTTTCGATGTTGAGGAGGATCAAAACTTACCTGAGAAATACGATGGAAAGGAACGACTAAATGGTCTTGCTTCTTTAAATATCCATACCCATATTGAACTTACAGAGGACGAAATTCTAGTGGAATTTTTCAAAAAACCTCCAAAATTTACCAGTGTTTAAGGTAGCCTGCTCTTCAGTTTTTTATGAATTGTGACAATAATCAATATAGTTCTTGCATTTTTAAAATAATAATATTATTGTCTTGCTCATGCTATATTTTTCCGTTCCGTAACGAAATTTGAACATTAGGAGCCGATAAATATTACAAAAAACATCTTTTATTTTCCCGATTGGGGGGGGTCCGTACCCGAAACCCCCCCCCCCTCCCCCTCGTGGATCCGCCTATGCTTTAAGTACTTCATGTAATTCTGTAATTTGAGAATTCAAAGGCTTTATTGCATTAGCTATTAGCCTTCGAAGACCATCTGACATCGCAGTGCCCTTTCAGTGAAATTTTCAATGCCTTCATGAGGATATTCCATCGACTTGTAGAACGCGAAAAAAAACTTGAAAATGCTTTCAACTATTTCGGAAAATTTCTTCATTTCCGCATTCGGTGAAGCAGAATGTACTCCTGCTAGATTTAAAAATGGCTTGCACACGGTATGTAAACTGCGAGGTCATTTTTCTCCTGGATGTGTGCTTGTTCTCCCTCATATCTTCCCGACATATTGGCTCCGTTATCGTATACTTGGCCCCTTGCATCTTGGATATCAAGTTCAACTATTTCTAATTTCTTGGTTATGACGGAAGATAATCCCTTCCCAGTTTTTTCTTCAGTACAAATAAAATCGATGAAACTTTCTTAAATAGATACTTTTCCATCATCAATCTGAACATAACGAATGATTTCTGCCATCTGTTCATTATGAGAGACATCAGGCGTGCAATCGAAGAGCAAACTGTAGTACTTGGATCTCGGAATTCTAGATAAAATCTCATTGCATACAGTTCATGTAATAATAAAACAATGAATTCATTCAACTAACCATTTTTTATAAACCCGCAATCTAAAAACACACCAACTACTTTGCTGAAAAATATGATGTTAAAAAAATTTTGTGAGAAAAAAATTTTTTTTCCATGAAAAGTTGACCAAATTTTGGCGCCCCGCCGCGATGGCGCCCGAGGCAAGCACCTAGCTCGTGTAACAATTTTGTTTTATTTAATACCCTAAAGTGGGGAATCTAAAGCAAACCAAGGGCCCCTTGACAGAAATCGCTTCAAGCCCCGCGATGGCTTAATCTGACATGAGTTTATGTTTGTATATATACATATATATTATATGTATGTATGTATATCTACTTAAATAAAGACGAACCAATTTTTGAAATACAACCGATGAAAGCGACTACTCTTGGAGCACATTCATGATTCTATCGATGAGTGTCTTGTAATTTGTGAATTAAAATTTGCTAAAAAATTCATTCAAAAGAGTTTTGATGTGTAAGTTCAGTCAGCCAGCCGTAAAGAAAAATAAGGCAGTGAAAACTGAAAATCTTAAAAATTTAATAATAATTAAAAACTTGTCTCTTTAGAGCAAGAATATACATATAGACTATCTTTCAAACAAAAGTTTCCCCTGGAGCAGGTTGCGGAAAGTAGAGCCTCTGCACTAATACACATACAAAAAACCTACCTGGTTGAAACGCAGATGTGGAGTTCATAAAAAATATCATCTCAGTTTTCACACAGTTTTTTCAGTTTATCACTTCACGAACACACTCTAAGCGATTCTCGATCTCAAAATGAAAAGCATGTGTTCTCAAACTGTGTTCTAAAAAGAACTAAAACGTTCTAAATGTTATTTTCCAGTTTTATTTTGTGTTTTTATAGGTTTTTTAAACTTTTTGCGAGTATTTACACTTTATTTCTTTCTTAAAAATTGATTCTGGATATTGGCACCTTCTCTATTAAAAATGCTTTTAGAACCTCGCGCTTGAGTTTTGCTGCCATTTTTCAATATTGAATGTTTTCACCGACTCATACGGCAAAGAAAAGAAATTTATCATGTGAAAAAAATTTGACATTTTAGGTTTCGTTTTCAGTCATCGAGAATGGAGTTTTCGGTGAAGCTGTGATAAAATTTTTTAGATTTTTTTTCAGGTCACTTGGTCTTCCCGATCTTTCATTTTTTTTTAATTGTTTTTCTTTTTTAGATTTTCCGCAAAGTCCCGCAAGGAAACCTAAAGAAAAAATCAATTTTTTTTAACGTAGTCATAAAATGTTAACATTGCATTTATTGCAAACATCGAATAAATAAGGGTTGTTTTATTAACGCATGCGCATGGTCAACCTTGAACCTTCTAACAACTGCTACCGTGAGACAGGCAAGTTGTATGGGAATGGACACGAATGTTTAAAAAAAATTGTTATAACAATTTTAAGGGTCAGTAGCGTAGTTTTTGTTTAGGATTCGGACTGAACATTCAAATCCAATAGTTTCAGCACGAAAGTAAATTTTAACTAGTTTGTTGCCCGCAGGAATTTGAACATACTCTATGCCGATAATGCATCAGGGCTGTTGTTCGTTGTTTCGTTCGTATCACCAAAAAGTGCGGCGATATTATTGGGATCATGTTCACGTTGTATAGTGTAGAAGATATATTGTATAAACTGTGTTATCATATTTTATGTGTAAAAGAACAATTTAGTATTATCCCCCACCAGTGGTAATGTCTTAGTAGTACTCCTCCACACTGCTTTTACCCCACTACCTAAATAAGCTTCACGGTGTCTCGCCAAGAAATCAACGATGTTTATCATTTTGTGTCATGGTATCGTTCTTCATCACTAAGCTATAATCGACATCTTTTGGGTTTATTACATTTGAGAATGCATTTTTTTTTTTTTTCTGTTTGCATCACACTCTTGACTTTTACTTCTTAGTTTCTTTCTCCTAAATACTCGTAATAAAAGTGTGTACACAATTTGCAATAAAAATTCCATTGCAGTCACTCTCAAGTCTGACTTGCCAACATCCATTCAGATTGAGTTTCAAAAGCATTCAGACAAAACTTAAAAAGAAAACTGTTTTACAGTCACCATCAGGGACCAGGGTCATTTTAAGTTTGCATTCAGCGTTTGCTCTCTTGGTTCACGAGTATAAGGGCATCATATTTAGCAGATGCATTAAGTCATTTCGAGTATGTCTCATTCAATCCAAACCTGGCAATGTGAAGCTACTATTTGTCTTTCGCTTGTATGATTATTATATATGATGTCAAATGAACTGTGTCACAGTTTTCAATCGACCATAGCAACAAAGAAGAAAAAAAGCTAAGTTAGCCACCACTTCAACCTACGTTTCACCAACGTGAAAATCTCTATCGTGACTTTTTCAATGAAGAATTTAAAAGCAAGCATTCACGTCTCGTGTCGGTCGGTCGGTCGGGTCGGTCGGTCGATTTGGTATCGTATGTCTGCTCTTCAGGCAAAATACCTATAGAGAGTGGTCCATTAACCAGGGACAACATCGTTTGCTGATCAAATATGTAGATTAAAGGGGTAAATTTTAAAGTAATCCTCTTAAATGAAGGTAGCCTTTGATGTGGATACTCTTATCGGTGTCATCTGACTACAAGTTTTTGTCCAAGGGATTATTATTACTATGCGTATCTCATTATCTATTTATGTGGGATATGTTTCTATGTAGCCATGAATAAGAGTTTTCTGTTTAAAAATGCTATTTATATTTCCAAGTGTGTTATCTTAAGTTCACAACTTTATTTGTACTGTCGCAAATGAATCGAATGGGACCTTTCGTTGTTGGTTGATGGTTGCTCATTCTAATATTACTCTTCAGGGTTGAGATATGAAAGGAAAAAGTGATATTCAAAACAGGATATTAGATTAGAAGGACTGTAGCCAAACGTATGGGCTTTAAATCCGCATAGAAATGCAAACGTTTTTGGGACCAATGAACCCAATGCGTGAATGCGAAAGTCGGGTTCAAGCTAATCTATTTAAATATGTCAACGATTGATTTGGAAAACTGATTAAATTACCTTATCAGCCAGCGTTTTAATTTTTGAAAACTTTTTTTTTTTTTTCCTACGATCGACAAATAACAGGTTTTTTAAATTTCAAGGCAGGATTTTTTAGGTATTCATTACATAAGTTTTGTCTTTGCCAAGTAAAGGAAGACTCAAATTACTGTGCAGTAGTTTCTTTGAGTAGAATTTAGCTGTAACTGTATTGGATGGCTTCAAGTCTAATACCCACTTCATAAGTGCTGGTGTGCCCCAGGGCTCCGTTTTGTCTCCGACTCTCTTCCTCATTTTCATTAATGATCTTGAACTTCTAATCCGCTTAACTCTTTTGTTGACGACTCGACCCTCAGCTCTTCATATTCGTTTCCAAATTCACGTCCCTGCTCTTCGGATGTGGAACTGGAACGGTTGCGTATTATAAGCTCATTGAATTCTGACCTTGACAGCATTGCTACGTGGGGTCTTATGAATCGAGTAGAATTCAATGCTTCGAAAACTCAATGCTGTCTCTTGTCGTTGAAGTTTATCATTCCCCCATTGCCATTATCCATGAATAGTACCTGCATCGAAGAAACCGAAAAGCTATCAGTACTTGGTATGTGTGTAAACGATGATCTTCGTTGGAACGACCACATATTTGAAGTCGCCAAAAACGCTGCTAAATGCCTAGGCTTCTTAAGACGATGCAGGAAGTTCTTCACCCCTTCGCTTCTGATCTGGCTACAATTTATTAGGCCTTCATCCGCCCAAAACTGGAGTATAACTCTCATATCTGGTCAGGTGCCGCTCAAACATCTTTGCATCTGCTTGATAGGGTACAAAATAGAGCGTAAAAATTGATAGGTGATAGTTCAATTGTAGAATCGATTGATTCTCTTGAACATCGTCGAAAAAATACCCGTCTCACTCTCTTTTACCGCTTTTTCTATAAACAGTGCTCTAATGAAATAGCCAGTTGCATTCCTCCCCTGAAACAATTTACCCGCAACACCCGCCTCGCTAGGAATGCTCATCAGTTTTATCTGAGCCCAACTTCGGGCGTACAGTCAAGTATAGAGATTCATATTTTAGTCGCAAGCCGAAAGTGGAATGCTCTTCACAAAAGTTCAAAAGCAACGTGCATCGATGTCTCCTTCCATACCTCTCCTATTTTCCTAAATACACAGAAATCAAAGCAATAACGTGGCTTTACCAGCCAGCGACTCCGATTCCTGGCCAGATGCAGGCTTTCCCTAGCAGAAATGCGCCAAATTACTTCCAATCGTGCATAATATAAGTTGGATATACACCACAGAGAAGTTCTTTTTAGTCACCAACAGTTGATTATCGCTTCACGCAATGCATTAGCCTGGTCCTGCAACAGGACTTGCAAAATGGAAGCCGCAACTATTAGTTTGTGAGCAGATGGCAGTGTCAGCAAAATTTTGTAAAAATATTATTTAAAGAAAAAAATTAGTAAGTGGCTTAGTTAAATTTTTGAAATTTTTTTTCAGAAAATTAAGTTATTTTTTTTAAACCCCTCTTGCCTAACCGTAAGCAGATTGACCAGCCCTCTATGAAACGATTTTTTCTTGCCTCAACACAAAATGATTCCTGATTTTTGATTGCATCTTATGTAAAACACTTTGTATAATAACTTACTACTGAGCTCTAGCCGTGTACTCAAGAGGTTTGATCCCCCTCCAAATTTTTTTCAAAATTCTTCTGTAAATCATACTTTTCCGCATTTGTATGAAATTCTTCACGCTGTGCTACAGTGAAAAATAACTTTTGATGCGACTTGGTTGATGTGGTTGGTATGGTTGGTAGGTATTCTTGAGTAGGAACATCGTATTAAAGATGAAAACTATTGGTATAGTGCATTAACCATCAACCATACCAATAACCCAAACTAAGTCACATCAAAAGAAAAGTTTAATTATTGATTATTTTAATAATTTCTGACAAAATTTTCGATGAATTAGAAAGGTAACTCTGACAATTTTTAAATACAATCCCAAACGAAACACAGCCCAAGGCTGCAAGGTAACTTTAGTTTCGATTCCACATAACGTAGTGTGGAAAGCACAGGTGGATGTGGATACAACCTGCTGAATTTGGCGTTGAGTAGCTTTCAAACTCCCAAAAAAAAAGACATTCCAACTTTTTTTAGATATGGAAGACAAACTGTCATGCAACAAAAGAAACAGAGCGTTCAAAGAGTGCAATAACAGCTTTCAGGGAATTCAATAAGGATCTGTTTCTCAACATCCACAACTTACTTACTGACTTTGGTGGGCATTACAGTTCGGGGTGAACCTTGGCCTCAACCAACATCCTTCTGTAACGACTTAGATTTCGGACGAGCTCTTTCCAGTTTTGCACTCTAAGTCGGTTGAGGTCATCATCCACTTGATTGCGCCACCTATGGCGAGGTCTTTCCCTTCCGCGATTTCCTTGCAATGTGTGCAAAAACCATCGAGCCGGAGCTTTTGGGTCCATCTGCTCTACATGGCCCAACCATCGTAGCCTCGCTATGCGTATTCTTCTGGCTATGCCCATGTCGCGGTACAGCTCATACAGCTCGTTGTTGTATCTTCTTCTCCACACATTGTCTTCGCATACAGGACCAAAGATCATTCGGAAAATTTTTCTTTGGAAACTACTAACGGCTTTCTCATAATAACGGCTTTCTCTTCGATAAGGTCCATGCTTCCGCACCATAAAGCAGGACTGGGATGATTAGGGTCTTATAGAAGGTTACCTTAGTTTTTCTAGAGAGCGTTTTGTTTCTCAATCGCCTTCTTAACTCAAAGAAGCAACGGTTGGCAAGAGTTATTCTCCGTTTGATCTCCGCACTGATGTTGTTTTCAACATCCACAAGCTTTTGAAAATTTTGGCGACACTACCGCTTGCAACATGTACACCGGAAGGAACATTTTCGACGATGAAACGTCCTAGTACTTACCGGTGAAGAAAGATAAACAAGATTGGTGTTAATGCCAATTCATCGTCAAATTGAGATTGACACTGAGGAAGCCTTGAACTTATTTGCAGCGCAGAAGGAGAGAAGATTAAATTTAATTTTATAAAAATGATTCTTACCTATACATACATGTTATTCAATTTTTATTTTTTATCATAATAAATTCTTTAGGAATGATAATATGTACTTATTTAATAATAACTTAAAAAAAAATGAAAAAATCTTTTAATTTTTCAAATTTGTTTGAGATTTTCCTTAGAACATAAGTGTGCAATTTTTTTAGCAAAAGTCTACCTGGGAACAAAACTATTGAAAATCGTTAAAGCAGTCTTTTTCAACAGTTTTTTCTTTAAATTTTGAAAATATCTAGCAATTCTGTAAGTAAGTATATAAGGTGGTCTTTCTGTGCAATATCTCATTTCCGAGCGCTTTATTTCAAAATTGATTACTAGAAAACCACAAATGATTTCGGGTAGCAGTTTTTTGTAATGTTATCTTTCATTATTGAACTTTACATTGCTTTGTTGCTTTTACATAAAAAAAAATTACGTATGTGACCGCTACACGTCTTTCAATGCGTCCTCGTCAAAAGTGTCCAGTGCGCACGGGGTGAACGATTTTGACTGATCAGATGATCTGAAACCAAAAAACCTTTAAAATATATTTTTCTCATCCTCTTGGCTACGCATAGACACGAGCTTTTTCAAAAATTCAAAAAATTCTTATCGTAATAGAATTTTGAAGAAAAAAAATTAAAAAAAAGGTCGTGTCTATCTGTTGCGACGTTTTTTCTGATAATAAAAATGTTTAGTATGACAAGATCGGCCAGGTAGTTTTTTCGCAAACGTTCACACCATCTCAAAAGCGACGACTTTCGGAAAAACACAGCAGAAACGCAAAAAATTGCCAAACGTGGACGGGCTCCACTGTTAAATCTTTTTATTAGCGTATTTCTAACACTATTTAAATGCTAAAAAATGTAAAAAAAAAAGATTTTTTAGAACTGTACACAGAAAGACCTATTTAATCAAAAAAATATTTTTTAAAACTCAATTAGCCCGTTTCCAGCATATTCAAAAAACCAAAATATGAATTCAATTATAAGGGTTTTCTAAATTTTAAATTTAATTGAAATCAGTTTTGTCGTTAGCGATAAATTCTGATGTTAAAAAGTGGTTTTGTAGTAGGTACCGTCCTAAGATAAATAAAATTGTTGCACCTTTTTTTCTATATTTCCCTTCCAAGGGGTTGTAAATTCTCAATAATATTTATTAACAAAAGTAAACTAAATTTAGGATGGTAACGAAACTATGTAAACCGCGAACAAAACAATGAAATTATTTAGGAAAGTTTGCACGACGTGCACCGGTTGGGTATAAGAAGCGAATGATAATGTATTGTAATGGCTTATGGCTGAATGAAGGGTTAATAGAAAAAAAATATGCAACACACAGCATATAGAGATGCTGTCAGCCACGGCTACTCAGCTGGGTGTTGGGTAAGTTCGATGATGATAATGTGAAGTTTTATAGGTAGGTTGGATTAATTAAAAGGTTTTGATATTGAATAGGTAAGTATGTTATTAATAAAAGAAAAGCAGTGTTCTTCAATAATAAGGGTGGGCGCCAGGAAATTTTATGGTGAAATTTCCAAACCAAGAATCAAGGCTGAAATGTTGAAAACCTAATTAAAATACAAAGTTTAAATTCCCAAGGGGATTTAAAGCTATTTATTGTGTTATCACCGTACAAAAGTTGGATTAAAAACCCAAATCTTTTCGACAAAATAGGTATTACAAAATGGATGATTAAAAGAAGTAAATGGATGACGTTATATAATGCAAATGTAAGTTATGCACAATGGATCTGGAGGACCGCTATGTGACTTTGCAAGGGTAAGTAACGAAGATTGGAACGGTAATGGAAATTTCCCGAAGATTCTCAAGATGAGAAGAATTTATAAGGGTTCTATACCAGATATTTTTCTGGGCAAATAAAAGAAAGGAAAGGGGCCACACGGTTATAAATTTTCTCAAAAATCACAAGTTTAAAAAAACTAACGCACTCAAAAAAATACACTATACTTATCTTTTGGACAAGATGTCCGCCGGCTATTCTCCTCTGTTATTTTTCCTCAAAAATTACGTCCTGCTGACGTCGTTTCTTTTGCTTCTTCTTTTTTTTTCAACTCCTGTCTTCCTGCTTTCCTCGTCTCACTATTTTCTTCAATTTTCCTCAAAATTTTCTATTTTCTTTCTCCGCTAAAAAAAACTTAAACTTGATCTTTGTTCTAAAAACTTCAAAATTCTCTTTGCTCAAAAAAAAACTACTTTTCAGCTTGATAGCTAACCAAGAAGTACCATTGTTTTAGAGCTGAAATTCTAATTTCAGCAACACCTATAGCGCGAGACTAATAAATAAACCCTATGAACATAGTTTTCAAATCGGCTCATCTAATTGGGCTGCAGACTTGCAAACAGGCAGCCAGCGGTACGAACAGAATTTTCCAAACAATTTTTCTACTTTTGTACATAGCAATGTCTATTTAATTGTTATCTCTTTTTTTTTGCACCACCACCAATCCATAAAGTGCCTTATATGTACATAGTGTAGTTATACATAATCCTAATTAAAATATTCGTGTTTGATTGATTTTCGGCTAGAATGGGCTGTATTAATTTTTATTATTATTACTATTCAGAAAGCTACACACTGATTGGTGTATTGAATAAATACAACCTTCTTCTGCGATGAAGCTCTAGATGTAAAATTATATTATCATCACAATCAATTCGAAAGCAGCAACTAGATATGTAGGTAATTAGAATGAGCCTTAGAAGATCATAAATTTCCCTTACAATTGTGTTGCTATCAGTTTGTGATCATACTATAAGTCAATCCTCATATTTCCAAGCAGCATCCGGCTACAGGCAGTTCACTCTACTTCATTTTCCGAAGGAAAGAAAAAAGATTTTTACCTTCCAGAGCAAGGGTAAAATTCATAATACAACACTCCCTGTGAAATTTTGAATTCAAAATACATCTATCTTCAACCTATGCGACGCGACATTAGAGATGTTTAAATATTTTTTTAACAATTTTAACGCTCAGGTGAATACGAAAGCAAAATAATCTGCCCTAGTTTATGAAAAACAGAAGTAGGTAACTTTATTTTCCGCGCAGCCAATCTCGCAATCATCGCGCGACTCGTACAATTATGAATATTTTTCGTACCTTAGACCCCAAGGCGAAAGGTGTTATTCTTTTTTCCAAAGTCAGTTCAGAGCGGACGCAAAACCTTCATAACATTGCTCGTGCAGTTAAAGACTCGAGAAAGTTGCTGCTGTGTTTTAAATTTGATTACAAAATTGTTTACTCAAAATGGCCACACATTTTTACAAAATAGAAGTAAAAAAATATACATTTGACAGTGGCAATCTGGTACGCTGCCTTCTGTCGGTACTCTGTGTGGATAGTAGGATGGGGATGAAACTTCTGCTTGGGGCGAGAGCAAAACCAAAGAGTGTTCTTTTATACAGGTAAGTTTCTCACGAATCATCATAAAACTCACCGACATTCCGACATTAACATAATTTTTGTGATTTTGTTTTGGATACTGCCAACGACCGATAGCAGTAGCAGTCTAGCAGTATGGACTTGTAAGCAACTCTCCCTCCGACTCACTCCCTTTCTCCCTGTTGTTTCAGAGAGGGTGAATCTCACCTCTGGCGATTTGCTGATTTTTAAGAATTCAACAACTTTTATGTTAAAAAGACAGATTTCGAAGGGTTTGGGTTTTCAAAAGACGAAACATTATAGGAAGATTATGGCAATAAGACTTGTCGAGTGTTCAGTCCTGCTTATGTGTGTGTGTGTGTGTTTTGTATTTGTGTGTAAGTTGAGGGATGCAGCGCATTAGGCAAACAGCAAGCAAATTAATGACGGGAAGAAAATGAATTTATTAAATTTTGTTGATGAAGAAATATGATTTTGACAGCTAATCATTAAAGACAACAGAACAAAATTTTTTTTTAAGTACGTTCAGTTTTTTATGGGAATCGCTTACTTGTCGACTCTTTTTCTTATTCACATTAAACCCCCTAAAATCTCAGTCTTTCTTGTTTTTTTTTTTTTCTTGTTGGAGATACAGAGGACCAAGATTGAACTCTGCAACCAAGCAAGGTTGTCACTGAAGGATATTAGAAAGTAGGTACCCAAAAGCAAGGCCTTGTGTTGAAAAAAGTTAGGCAGAGCGCAGGAAAAATATAACAAGTAGTAGGTAGGTACTTACAATGCAAAAGCACATAATTATATAACCATATTGAATTGACGAGAAATGAAAACGGCAAATAGAGTAAGATTGACTTCTTTAATATAGTCGATGTCGAAGTAACATCAGACAACGGATCTCTCATATCGGTTCCTTTAGAACACCGTAAGTAAAGCGCTGTTAGTGGTTAGTACTATAGTCCACTTGTTTATATGAAGATCTTATCTAGAGAATCACATAAAGTTTGTTTATATAATGAATCTTTTTATACAATCTGACGGGCAAAAGATGAAATCGTTTTGTCGAATTAGCAATAAGATCGTCAGTCAAACAAAGCTTTGCTGACTTGAGAAAATTAAGAGTATACATAATAAGTGGTTCTTGGCACACTTACAGTTCAGTTCTCATTGTTCTTCGGATACCTGAAGATTTCCCCTGAGCAAAAGGTAAGGGATCGGAATCGGAAGCTCAAAATAAATGTTTAAAAGTAAAATAACTTGCGTTTAAATTCAAAAGTGGTTGTTGAGTTCTCTAAAAGAGAACAAACCAAAAACTATATTTTTTTATTTACGAGAAGTAGAATCTTCAATCTTTTCATGGTTACAAGTTGGTAGCTGTCATTCGCTGTGTCATAAATTTGTTGAATGTTTGCCATTCAACACGAACAGTTGAAAATATTGTGGCAATAGCAGTGCGAAGGTCCACCTTCTTGATTGACGCGGGCGTTCGCAGGAATCGAACATCTCGCACATAATCCTTATAAAGTTCAAACTACACAACAAGTGGAAATTGATTGCACACTTCTCAGTCGGTGGGTATGCTTGACGTACGTTGCATCTTATATTTACGCATAAAAATAGCACAAAAGTGTTACTTTTGCCCTCCAGTAGGCGCGTGGTCTACGATCGTAGAATATTGAAGTTGGTATGAATGCTGGTTTCTGATTACAGAGTGCAAAATGCAACACTCCTTCACCAACACTCCTAAATATGTTAGCCTACACATCACCGAATTTGAAAAATATCATTTTAGACATTTTATATTAAAGTAAGAAGAAAAACTTTCAAACGACAGTGCCTTATGTGCATCTTTAGTCAAATGCTCAAAGTTGTTGTGTAAGGACTGAATTTAAAAGTCATTCAGAGTTTGTCGAAATCGATACCGACGTTTTTGAGTAATTTGGCAACAACTAGAACCTTCGCATGGGAGTCAAAATTTGAAAATTTATCCGAAATGGAATCCAAAAATGCGCTATTTTTTGTAGAAATTACTATCTACGAAACACACATGTTAGTTTTGAGCGAAAAATCAAACATTTTTTTAAAGTTCAATTAATATTTGCCCTCTAGGCTCTAGAGCACTGGTTCCCAACCCATGGGTCGCGACCCAAAATTGGGTCGCCAAGCCATTTTCGGTGGGTCACGAGCACAAACTGACATTCTGAAAAAAATCGTATAATTTGAAAAAAAAAAAAATATATATATACAGCTGTGGACAACTAATTAGAAACAAAAATTGCGTGTACTTTCCCGGGGGGGCGGGGGGGGGGGGGGGGGTGGGTGAATAATTCCAAATGGTAACTCGAAGGAAACTTAGTCACCAACCAAAAAAGTTTACTTGTAATTTTTTTAGTGCAACGTTTGTCTTCGCATCAAGCCAAAAAGTCAAGTATTTCAAACCAACTTTGCTATTAGGTAGAGCGTCATAACTTTTTTTTTCATAAAACTAAGCTAATTAAAACTATTTGTTTCCTCTAAGTGAAAATCAGTTAAGCAACAGTCAACAGATATTAAGGCCATAATCAAACCACTGAATCCTACTATCGGAAAAATTTTCAGACTTTTTGCACTTTTCAGTTTTTAAAGCCTATATTTGTAATATTTAAAAAAAATTCACGAAAAGCACTAAATCAATTTAAATAAGTATTGCCCTGCGTTCTGCTGGTAAACTGCGTTTTTCAAATAAAATACGGCTCATTGGGAACTGAATTCATTTAGGCCAGTTGTGCCACTTTAGAAAAATTCCAATTATTTTTTGCATTTTCTGCCAAAAATATGCTTTATGCTATGAGATCTAATATCCACGCATATTGTTATCAAAGTGGCAACCTTTGACACATCAGTCCAGTGCAGAGACACATACAAATTCATGAAATAAGTCGGAGACCAGCGTGTTATTTTTTTTATTCTTCAAGCAGAGACCTACCTCAACCTGCAAACCTGCCATATACACTTTTTTTTTTTTTTGCATCTCAGAGACTTAAGTGGCACTGAACTTAGAGCAAGCTCGTCTGTACACACTACGCTCTTCAACATTAATGCAAGTGTTAGTGGTTAGTAAATAACGCCAACACAAGCACAAAGAGAACGTTTACGAGGAAAAATAAAAAAAATCATTACAAAAATATTACAAAGTAAAACTAGAATTAAATTAACATTAAGAGAACAAACTAAACTAGTGAAACATTACTAAACAAGGTTATAAATAAAAAATGAAATTAAACTACAGTAATAAAAAAATCTACTAAACATGAATCATGCAGATGGTACACTGGTTCTTAATATTAATTTTAAACTACTTTTACTAATGTTGAAATCGACAAGAAAAGGATTAGAGTTGAATAACCTACTCATGCGTGCTAATGGCTCATGCATTCCATAGTTAGTTCGGTGGTGGGAGCGATGTATAAACTCTAAATTACGTAGTTGGTGAGTTCCTCCGCGATAGTTGAATCCTATGTGGGAGAGCAAGTCGGGAGCATCAATTATACCGGTTATTAATTGATGAAAAAATACTAAATCATTGTTGATTCTTCTTTGTGAGAGGGTTTGAAGATTTAATAAGCGAATACGATTTTCATAAGGAGGGAGATTGAAAGGATCTTGCCAAGGAAGACCTTTGAGAGCGACGCGTATGAATCTGTGCTGTATTGCTTCGATTCGTGATTTATGAATATCATAAAATGGTGACCACACCTGAGAAGCATACTCTAGATGGGGACGAACATAACAGTTGTATAAAGAGAGGGTGACATAAGGGTCATTAAACTCCTTTGCCCATCGCTTAATAAAGCCAAGCATTGAATTAGCTTTGTTAATAATGTGGTTGATGTGTTCATTAAATTCGAAGTTGGTACTAAAAAGAACACCGAGGTCACGGAATCTAGAAACTTGTGATAAAGATTGTTGCGATATTGAATATTCTCCAATGCTAGGAGATCTTTTTCGGGAAAAAGTCATACTTTGGCACTTGGAAGCGTTTAAAGTTAGTCCGTTCATTGAACACCATACAACAAAACTATCAATATCTTTTTGTAAGAAGTCGCGATCTGAAGCATTTTTGATGATTTTAAAAATCTTCATATCATCAGCAAAGATTAAAATGTCGCTATAAGAGATGCAAGAAATTACATCATTTATTGCAACAATGAAAAGCAAGGGACCAAGATGACTACCTTGTGGCACGCCAGACATAGCATTGAAAGGTTTTGACAAAACGTTACGAAATTTGACTTCATAAGATCTATTTTTTAAGTAGGAACTTATCCAAGCAATAAATATTGTGGGAAATCCAAAAGCTTTTTGTTTATAAAGTATGATGTTATGAGACAGTTGGTCAAACGCCTTAGAGAAGTGGGGGGGGGGGGGGGGTGAATAATTCCAAATGGTAACTCGAAGGAAACTTAGTCACCAACCAAAAAAGTTTACTTGTAATTTTTTTAGTGCAACGTTTGTCTTCGCATCAAGCCAAAAAGTCAAGTATTTCAAACCAACTTTGCTATTAGGTAGAGCGTCATATTTTTTTTTTTTCATAAAACTAAGCTAATTAAAACTATTTGTTTCCTCTAAGTGAAAATCAGTTAAGCAACAGTCAACAGATATTAAGGCCATAATCAAACCACTGAAACCTACTATCGGAAAAATTTTCAGACTTTTTGCACTTTTCAGTTTTTAAAGCCTATATTTGTAATATTTAAAAAAATTCACGAAAAGCACTAAATCAATTTAAATAAGTATTGCCCTGCGTTCTGCTGGTAGACTGCGTTTTTCAAATAAAATACGGCTCATTGGGAACTGAATTCATTTAGGCCAGTTGTGCCACTTTAGAAAAATTCCAATTATTTTTTTCATTTTCTGCCAAAAATATGCTTTATGCTATGAGATCTAATATCCACGCATATTGTTATCAAAGTGGCAACCTTTGACACATCAGTCCAGTGCAGAGACACATACAAATTCATGAAATAAGTCGGAGACCAGCGTGTTATTTTTTTATTCTTCAAGCAGAGACCTACCTCAACCTGCAAACCTGCCATATACACTTTTTTTTTTTTGCATCTCAGAGACTTAAGTGGCACTGAACTTAGAGCAAGCTCGTCTGTACACACTACGCTCTTCATCATTAATGCAAGTGTTAGTGGTTAGTAAATAACGCCAACACAAGCACAAAGAGAACGTATACGAGGTAAAATAAAAAAAATCATTACAAAAATATTACAAAGTAAAACTAGAATTAAATTAACATTAAGAGAACAAACTAAACTAGTGAAACATTACTAAACAAGGTTATAAATAAAAAATGAAATTAAACTACAGTAATAATAAATCTACTAAACATGAATCATGCAGATGGTACACTGGTTCTTAATATTAATTTTAAACTACTTTTACTAATGTTGAAATCGACAATAAAAGGATTAGAGTTGAATAACCTACTCATGCGTGCTAATGGCTCATGCATTCCATAGTTAGTTCGGTGGTGGGAGCGATGTATAAACTCTAAATTACGTAGTTGGTGAGTTCCTCCGCGATAGTTGAATCCTATGTGGGAGAGCAAGTCGGGAGCATCAATTATACCGGTTATTAATTGATGAAAAAATACTAAATCATTGTTGATTCTTCTCTGTGAGACGGTTTGAAGATTTAATAAGCGAATACGATTTTCATAAGGAGGGAGATTGAAAGGATCTTGCCAAGGAAGACCTTTGAGAGCGACGCGTATGAATCTGTGCTGTATTGCTTCGATTCGTGATTTATGAATATCATAAAATGGTGACCACACCTGAGAAGCATACTCTAGATGGGGACGAACATAACAGTTGTATAAAGAGAGGGTGACATAAGGGTCATTAAACTCCTTTGCCCATCGCTTAATAAAGCCAAGCATTGAATTAGCTTTGTTAATAATGTGGTTGATGTGTTCATTAAATTCGAAGTTGGTACTAAAAAGAACACCGAGGTCACGGAATCTAGAAACTTGTGATAAAGATTGTTGCGATATTGAATATTCTCCAATGCTAGGAGATCTTTTTCGGGAAAAAGTCATACTTTGGCACTTGGAAGCGTTTAAAGTTAGTCCGTTCATTGAACACCATACAACAAAACTATCAATATCTTTTTGTAAGAAGTCGCGATCTGAAGCATTTTTGATGATTTTAAAAATCTTCATATCATCAGCAAAGATTAAAATGTCGCTATAAGAGATGCAAGAAATTACATCATTTATTGCAACAATGAAAAGAAAGGGACCAAGATGACTACCTTGTGGCACGCCAGACATAGCATTGAAAGGTTTTGACAAAACGTTACGAAATTTGACTTCATAAGATCTATTTTTTAAGTAGGAACTTATCCAAGCAATAAATATTGTGGGAAATCCAAAAGCTTTTTGTTTATAAAGTATGATGTTATGAGACAGTTGGTCAAACGCCTTAGAGAAGTGGGGGGGGGGGGGGGGGGGGGTGAATAATTCCAAATGGTAACTCGAAGGAAACTTAGTCACCAACCAAAAAAGTTTACTTGTAATTTTTTTAGTGCAACGTTTGTCTTCGCATCAAGCCAAAAAGTCAAGTATTTCAAACCAACTTTGCTATTAGGTAGAGCGTCATAACTTTTTTTTTTCATAAAACTAAGCTAATTAAAACTATTTGTTTCCTCTAAGTGAAAATCAGTTAAGCAACAGTCAACAGATATTAAGGCCATAATCAAACCACTGAAACCTACTATCGGAAAAATTTTCAGACTTTTTGCACTTTTCAGTTTTTAAAGCCTATATTTGTAATATTTAAAAAAATTCACGAAAAGCACTAAATCAATTTAAATAAGTATTGCCCTGCGTTCTGCTGGTAGACTGCGTTTTTCAAATAAAATACGGCTCATTGGGAACTGAATTCATTTAGGCCAGTTGTGCCACTTTAGAAAAATTCCAATTATTTTTTTCATTTTCTGCCAAAAATATGCTTTATGCTATGAGATCTAATATCCACGCATATTGTTATCAAAGTGGCAACCTTTGACACATCAGTCCAGTGCAGAGACACATACAAATTCATGAAATAAGTCGGAGACCAGCGTGTTATTTTTTTATTCTTCAAGCAGAGACCTACCTCAACCTGCAAACCTGCCATATACACTTTTTTTTTTTTTGCATCTCAGAGACTTAAGTGGCACTGAACTTAGAGCAAGCTCGTCTGTACACACTACGCTCTTCATCATTAATGCAAGTGTTAGTGGTTAGTAAATAACGCCAACACAAGCACAAAGAGAACGTATACGAGGTAAAATAAAAAAAATCATTACAAAAATATTACAAAGTAAAACTAGAATTAAATTAACATTAAGAGAACAAACTAAACTAGTGAAACATTACTAAACAAGGTTATAAATAAAAAATGAAATTAAACTACAGTAATAATAAATCTACTAAACATGAATCATGCAGATGGTACACTGGTTCTTAATATTAATTTTAAACTACTTTTACTAATGTTGAAATCGACAATAAAAGGATTAGAGTTGAATAACCTACTCATGCGTGCTAATGGCTCATGCATTCCATAGTTAGTTCGGTGGTGGGAGCGATGTATAAACTCTAAATTACGTAGTTGGTGAGTTCCTCCGCGATAGTTGAATCCTATGTGGGAGAGCAAGTCGGGAGCATCAATTATACCGGTTATTAATTGATGAAAAAATACTAAATCATTGTTGATTCTTCTCTGTGAGAGGGTTTGAAGATTTAATAAGCGAATACGATTTTCATAAGGAGGGAGATTGAAAGGATCTTGCCAAGGAAGACCTTTGAGAGCGACGCGTATGAATCTGTGCTGTATTGCTTCGATTCGTGATTTATGAATATCATAAAATGGTGACCACACCTGAGAAGCATACTCTAGATTGGGACGAACATAACAGTTGTATAAAGAGAGGGTGACATAAGGGTCATTAAACTCCTTTGCCCATCGCTTAATAAAGCCAAGCATTGAATTAGCTTTGTTAATAATGTGGTTGATGTGTTCATTAAATTCGAAGTTGGTACTAAAAAGAACACCGAGGTCACGGAATCTAGAAACTTGTGATAAAGATTGTTGCGATATTGAATATTCTCCAATGCTAGGAGATCTTTTTCGGGAAAAAGTCATACTTTGGCACTTGGAAGCGTTTAAAGTTAGTCCGTTCATTGAACACCATACAACAAAACTATCAATATCTTTTTGTAAGAAGTCGCGATCTGAAGCATTTTTGATGATTTTAAAAATCTTCATATCATCAGCAAAGATTAAAATGTCGCTATAAGAGATGCAAGAAATTACATCATTTATTGCAACAATGAAAAGCAAGGGACCAAGATGACTACCTTGTGGCACGCCAGACATAGCATTGAAAGGTTTTGACAAAACGTTACGAAATTTGACTTCATAAGATCTATTTTTGAAGTAGGAACTTAACCAAGCAATAAATATTGTGGGAAATCCAAAAGCTTTTTGTTTATAAAGTATGATGTTATGAGACAGTTGGTCAAACGCCTTAGAGAAGTCAGTGTAAATGCAATCAAGCTCGTTCCCACATTCAAGGGCATTGGAACACTTGTGATAAAAGGATAGAAGGTTAGTAGCCGTCGATCTTCTTTGCATAAATCCGTGCTGCTGGTTGCAGACAACATTCCTTGAAAAAAAGGATACGCTTTCGCAGACTACTTGTTCAAATACCTTAGGTATACATGAGAGCTTTGAAATAGGCCTGTAGTTTTTTATATCGGTTTTTTCACCCTTTTTGAAAACAGGTGTGATAAAAGATTTTTTCCAAAGAGTGGGGAATATTCCAGATTTTAAAGAAAGCTTGAAAAGATGTTCGAGTGGAGAGCATAAACGTGAGGAACACTTCTTTAAAACAATTGGCGGAATCATGTCCGGACCAGAAGAAACGTCATCATTGAGAGAAGAGAGGTAGTTAGTAATTTTGTCTCTTTGAATAGGGATATTATTAAAATTCACTTGCGAGCAGTGAGTTAAATATTCAAAGTATTTTTCATTAATTTCTAGATTTGAATTACAAAAAGAGCCATTAAAATGGTCTGCAAAGGCATTGCAAGTGTCGGGAGTATTTTTTAAAGAAATGGCGTTATAAATAAAGTTGGCTGGATAGCCGTCTGATTTTTTTTTAGAATTTACAAAGGACCAAAAGCTTTTTGGATCGTTTTTCAGAGAACAGCCCATTTGGGTGACGTAGCTAGAGTACAGATTCTGAGAAAGCGTTTTGAAGTCTTTAAAAAAACTTATAAATATTTGGTGGTCAGTTGGAGAAAGAGTAATTAAATAGGTCTTCCAAGACTTGTTTCTTTTATTCCTCAGAGCCTTTAATTCCTTGGTAAACCACGGTTGACAATAACTAGCATTTCTGAGCGTCTTTTTGGGAATGGTTTTTTCCATGCAATTTTCTAAAACGGAGTAAAAGCAAGCGACTGCTTCGTCAATATTTGTAAGGGTTGATATATTTTCAATACCAGCCCTGCTTAATTCATTCGAGAGCAAATTGAAATTCGCTTTTCGAAAGTCAAAAGTATATAAACAGTCATTTGAATTATTAATAACGTGAGATACGTTGCTTAGTTCAACAAAAATATCTAAAGGGGGATGAAGATCATCAATTCTAGTAATACCTGAATTAGATTGAAGAACAACCGTGCTAATAGCTTCGGAAGAGAAAACAAGGTCTAACATATGATTTTGGAAATTTCTAATACAGCTTACTTGCTGTAAGTCAGTAGATATAACATTATCTAAACAAGAAAGCTCACGCTGCGGTGAAGTTAGAGAGGGTTTTTGGAATGATCCATCGTCAGAGGGTAACCATTGGACATATGGTAAATTAAAGTCACCTAGTAACAGAATTTGGCTTTCTAGGTCCGACAATTCAAAAATATGATCCAAAATTAGCGACAGTTCAGCGTAAGCAGAGGCTGAACTTTTTGGAACAATGTAAACATTAACAATAAAAATATTTTTAGACAGTGTACAGACTTTCACACAAACAACATCAATAGTCAGTTCAAACGGAAAGAGTATACGAGACGACATATATGTGTTCCTGACCGAAATCAAAACACCACCACCGACCTCATCTGGCCTGTCTATGTACCGGTCTTTACGGTAGACCGAGAACGCAGGGCTCAAGATTTCGGATATCAAGAAACTTGGACTTAGCCAAGTTTCAGTCAAAACAAACACGTCATGTTTGAAAACGTGGGAGTTAACATATAAATCAGCAGTTTTACTGCGAAGACCTCTTACGTTTTGATAAAAAAGGGAAAATCTAAGTAGTTTTTTGGAGCAGTATTAGTAACCAATTTGTTTTTAACTCTCCTGTTGATGGAAAATTCTTTAACAAGAGCACCACCAGGCCAAGAGTTACTGTCACAAATAGAGTCGAAAGACGAGGGCGGGACAAGCAATTTGAACGAAGACACAAAGCTATCAGTTTTGCTTATCTTACTGCATTTAATAAAATTTTCATCAGGAATCAATTTCTTAGAAACGAGATAATGCAAAACATCGTTTGCATTAAGATCTGGCCTAAGTCGAGACACAAAAATTAATTTCGGTTTTGGAACCGTCTCTATTGGTGTGAAAGATGTTCCAGACTGTGGTTCAGAATTGAGATTAGTTGATAACGATCTATTTTCGAGATCCACTACTTCAACCACTGGTTCCATCGGGACAGAAGGACTATTAACTTTGACGGAGTTGCTTCTCAATGTCTTTCGCTTTGAAGGAGAGCTCAAGTTTTTGCTAGCTACTGTTCCTTCACGGTTTCTTTTAGTGCCCGTATTTGGAAGCGTGACAGAGCTTTTAGTTCCCGAAGACGAAGACTGAGCATTAACCTCCTTCAAGTCAAGAGTTTTTTTGGAAATTGGAATTTCTAAGTCCTCTGTAGATGTAGAAATGTCAAGAGAGCTACAGGGAGAGGAAAATGATTCTAAGTTCAAAACTGATTTATTGAAAATTTTGCAGAGCTGGTCAAAACCTTTTGACAGCTTTTCAATATCTAGCTTGAACGTAGACATTTTGATAGCTAAGTGGGAGAGAGATATTTTTTTAAAATCATCACAATACCAACATGCATTTTTAAAAGCATTCAATTTATCTAAAAGCGCATTGTTCGCCCCAATACATTTTGCATGAAATGCATTACCACATACACCATAGCATACAAAAACTGGTGAGTTGGAGCTATCCAGACATTTAACTGCTGCACAATCCATAATTAGCTAATAAAAAAGTAATTGATAGTAGAATAAAAAAATTTGAAAAATATTAAAAAAAAAAAAAAAAAATAGAACGACTGGGAGTTGAACCTAGAATGGTTTACTTAGTGAGTATTCAAAAAATTATCGCTTTTACCAACTGCACCAAGCAGACGATAATAAAGAGCTCTCAGAGTTATGCAAATGAAATATAGTTAATGAAGGAAATTATAGTTTGAGGAGAAAGGATAGATTAGGAATTCAAAGAAGTTAAAGGGAGAGACAAATATTAAAATGAAAACAACTCAAATTTCACTCAATTATTGGGAACGGGTAAAAAAAAACTTTTTCTTACCAATCACTACACAATTAAGCTAAGCAAGAAAACTTGTAAATACACACAGCCGTATCTATAAAGAACTTTTAATCATTGATTAGATTTAATTGGCCTTTAAGTTACACTTAAGTAACGAATCCGTATCGATAATCAAAATTCACATTTAAGTAACCTTGCTAAGAGCCCTCTTAACTTAAATGCCAATAATGACGTTTAAAGGTCTCTTAAACCCAAATTAAAAATTCATTCTGACGTTTCGGGAAATTCGGTGCCAATTTTGATCTGTTGTTTTGGTAATATAATTTCTAAAAAGAAACTTTTTAAAAATATGGAAGATTTTAATCGCGATTTAAATGTTTTCAATGTGCTAAGTTTTTTTTCAGATGTCATGATAAATAAATAGAAACCTAAAATGCTGGCACAAAAGCTCCACAGTGCTACAAGGCCAAACGCGTTGTTCTCGCAACAACCATTCTCAGTGCGATTCTGAAAGGTTAAATTCGAACAGCATTTTTCAAGGCATATTTTCCTGCTGTTGAGGTGATGCCAGAGAAAAATCATTTTGGATGTTTATGGTGGTCGAACGCCCACGCAATAGTTACGCTTTATCCATTTCGCCATGGATGTCGTGTGCCTACAACCTGAGTTAAGAAATTGTTAGGGAATTGCAGTTTCGCTTGGCAAAGAATGATTGTTCCATGGTCGCACGGTCGATTTGCTACTCATAATAAGATATACATATTTTAAATGAAAACTCGAGAGAAATTCTCATCACATTTTTGGTTGGTGATACTCGTACATAGTGTTTTTTTTTTTTTTTTTTTTTATAAACAAAAAGGCACCACATTTGCTTACAAACGAATGGTTGTCAAAACGCTGTTTAAACTGGACTAGATTTCTGTTTTTACTAATTTATTTTGACACAACTATCAATTAGTTTAGCATCAGCGCAGAATCGATTATCGATAAGAATTTAATCAACCTCTCTTAAGTTCCAATTAAATTTAAATTGAAACTTAACTAATCAACGTCTAAGAGGTGTCTTAAGAAAATCTATTAAATACGGCTGACAGAATTTAGATTAGTTTACAAAGAAAATTAACACTTTAAACAAAGATACGAACTCTAAACACTTATTTAACTTGCAGTTTATAATTAAAATTATTAGACTACACAAGATAAATGAAAATAAAAAAGACGCGATTAGAACACAAACTAAACACACAAGAACCAGTGTTACCACTTTGTTTATAAGCATGTGTCCATGTCCATGGGAAGAAATACGAAGGAAAGCGTTTTTTTCTTTTATAAAACCAATATCATGCAAACACCGAAGTGTGTAGAAGCAATGCTGCAACCTGCAAATGAGCACTGGGCTACTGCGCCGGCGCTCTGCACAATATTCACCTGCTAGATGCTAGTGCTCAGAGCGCAAAGAATAAGAGATAACAAACAGATTTACCAAAAAATATGACGCTAGAACACCGGGTTATTTTTTTCCATAAGAAAGCATGTATTGAACAGAGAGGTGCCTAGCGTTCTTATGGAAGAAAATAAGACGATGTTCTACCGTCATATTTTTTGGTAAAAGAAAAAAGAGGAAAGAACACAAATCGTAACACATACTACGACTAACTAGCTGTACATCAATTTCGGTAAATTTGAAACAAACAAAAGTTGATAATTTGCGAAAGTCAGTTCTGTTGCTGTTTGCTCTTTTATTTAATAAACAGTGTGTCTATATTTGCAAAAATTGTAAGAACTCTGCAAAAAAGGTAAGGCAATGAAATTTTTCTCCTGGTAAAACTTATTCTTGGTGAGTCATCTGAAAACAAAATGAAGCAGATATCATTATCAAACAACACCGTATCAAGACGCATTCAGGATATGTCATTGGACGTAAAGACCCAGGTAACTGATGAAATAAAGGCATCACCATATTTTGCAATTCAAGTTGACGAATCAACGGACGTGCCGCAGTGGCGTAGCTAGGAAATTTTTCGGTTTTTTTTTTCCAATTTATTGATATACAATAATAAAGTGCAGAAAATAAGAACATATGAGAATACACGAAATTATAAATCAGTTCTTCTCTGCTTTGCGCGAATCATTCGATAACTTCTTCCACCTTCAGTGGCGTAGCGAGGGGGGGCGGGGGGGGGGGGGGGGTCCGCCCCGGGCGGCAGTGTTTAGGGGGCGGCAAAATTTAACAATAAGTAATAAAAATATTTTGCAAATACTTGAACTATTTTATATTTTTATCGCAACTACAAATTCGGACCGATTGAAAAGAGCAGCACGGAGTTTTCAATTACTTATTTTGTGACGAATTCGACACACAATTGTTGCCTCAACATTATTAGCGTTTGGCTACAGCAACTACAGACAAAAGCTTAAAAAGGGTTCAAGACACGCGGTGGAGTGCAAGAGCCGATGCTGTAAATGTGACATGGCATCATTACAAAGATATTCTCGTCGCTTTAGAAAAACTGACAGAGGCAGGTGAAAGTTTAAACAGCAGAACAGATGCAGGTGCTTTAATAGTTTTGATGCAGACATTTTCCTTCCTTTGTTTTTTGGGCCTGTGGCAACCTGTGCTACATGAAGTGAATGATGTACAGAAATATTTACAAACAAAAGGACTTGACATAAAATTGTGCGCTCAGAAAATAAATGCTTTGCATATGATATTGACAGAGAAAAGAGAGGAAAATGGGCAAATGGTGCAGTAGGTTATGCAAAAAATATGTGTGAAGAACTTATAGATATTCCATAAAACCACGGAGGCGCATAGCAAGAAAGCATATTTTCGATGACGGAACTAGAGATGCTAACTTGTCTGGTGAAAATGAGTTGAGACGAAAGCTGTTTTCTTCGTGAGATAGAGTGATTGTCGAAACTCGTGAGCGTTTTCAACAGCTAAAGAATTTAACGGATAAGTTTACATATCTAACGCCGGCTATATTATTAGATCCAGACAACACTGAATGCAATTTAGACTACGCATCTGACGAAATTGACGAGCAGGATTTCAAGCTGGAAAGACTTGGACTGCGGACTTTCATTGCTGCTACAGGTAACGAAAATAAATTGATTAATGCAGACTCACTTGAGTTATTTAAATTTATTGTTAAATCCAAGCTGGAAAATACTCTGCCCCATATTTTAATAATGTTCCGAATATTTTTCACAGTTGCCATAAGCAATGCCAGCTGTGAGAGAAGTTTTTCAAAATTGAAATTGATTAAAAATTATTTAAGATCGACAATGAGTTGTCTAAGACTAACTAACTTGGGTATTTTGTCTATTGAGCAAGAGGTGTGTGATGCGATAGACATTGACCGGGCAATAAAAGACTTTGCTCTTAAAAAAAGTAGACGTGTAAATTAAATTTACACGTAGTAAAATAATTTAATAAATTTTAATTCAATTCTAGCAAATACTCATATTACTTTTCAGTAAAAATAAGAATATAACATTTTAGTATACTTCTTGTTCTAATCAAAAAAATGATTTTATTTAATCTTGTCGATCCGATTTACCTAACTTTTAAGTTATATCAATTAGTGGTTAAAGTAAAAGAACTTTGAATTAATAAACGTGATTGTAAAACTTAGATAAACTTTTTTATTTAAAATCTTATCTGTATACAGCGCTCCTGCGAAAAGTATTTCTTAGGTTTTGCTATCTTTTATGTGCAATTAACCGGGAAAGTTAGTTATTGAAACCCGGTTACGTGCCTGATAAAAGGACCCGCTTTAATACCTTAAAAGCGTTCGTAACCGAGGAAGTATGTAGTATTGTTTGTGTTTTTGTTGGAAATTGATGACATTTCAATTGCTGTGAAGTCAGTTGTGCTCCTGTGCTGATTTGGAAACAAAACAAGGAAAATTTTATTTTTATTTTGTGTAAGTAAGGAAGTTATCTGAAAAAAATGCGTACTTATTAGATAAACGTGTTGATAAATAGAGGGTGTTAAGCGGGTTGGGTAAATATCCAATAGGTTTTTAACAGGGTTAATTTGTGAGCAATATCAACCAAAATAACAAGCGTAGAAGAAGATTGCTTACATAAACGGGTTGTGCATCATAGCGGGGAGGTAAATAAACGGGAACTACTGTAATGCAAAATAATGATGACTGCTCTCACCGAAAAGTTCTCTATAATTAATGTATGTAATGTATAGTATACATTAAATTAAAACACCTAAATAAAAGGGCGGCAAAATGGTCTTCCGCCCCGGGCGGCAGACTCTCACGCTACGCCACTGTCCACCTTAATGTCAATGTGCCTGTTAATGCTCATAAGAGCAAGCCCATTCAGCCTATCTTCGCCTGGAGAATCCCTAATCCGATATTTTAGACGCCTCAACGTGGAAAAACTACGCTCGTTGCTAGCAATGGTCGCAGCCAATGTTGCACCTATTTTCAGAAACTTGAAAATGTTTGGAAAAAGTTCATCGTTACAAAGATTTAATGATTCTATAAACGTTTTTGGTTGAGTTTCTGGCCCAACCCAACGTTACACTTCATTTATTAAGGTTGAAGCAGCTGCCTCAGTCGCTGTTGGCCATTGATTCATTATTACTTCCACGGTTTCAACAATATTCTCAACGTCTTTCCAGACCAATTTTTCAGGGATGGTATTTCCGATTATTGACAAAAATTTTTTGTGTTTCGCAAATCTGTCAGATATGGATGATATGAAGTGATCCAAGAAAAGTATGACTATTGATATACGGTAATAATCTTCTGCTGAGCTGCTTTGGTAATTTTGTCGGTGTTTTTGACGATGCACAATCCTGGAAACTTCAATTTTTTCTCCTATAGACTCGACTATTTTTTCAGCATCAGCGAATTTTCGTTGTACATTCTGATGATTTTTTTTTTTTGTGAAACTGGCGTTATAGATCAATGTGATTTAAGCATTGTATTGACTTATGATACATAGACTGCTAGTTGCATTAATTCTCTATACAAAAGTTGGATAATAATGATTGCACTTATTTTTGGTTACACTAGCCAATATCTTACTCTTAACTAAAACACTAACGACATCTGCTGTGATTTGGCTAGCGTGATTATTTAGCAGTGTCAAAAATGTTTCACTAGTTTTCCGCTGAAATGATGCTCGCTAGTATTGCTTGGAATAAGTGGAACCATCTTGAAGTTGGGTCCTAGCAGTCCATGTTTAATAAGTCAATGATTTTAATAAATAGGAGCCCTACTAACGCATTTCAACAGTTTTCTATAGCTCAATGTAGGCAAAACACAAACATACATGTATTTAGATACTGAATTGTGAAAAGCTCGAACTTAAATTTTAAATATGAAAAACAAACTTGCATCAATAAAACAAAAAAAAAATAATCAACTTCTAGTTTACGCAAGATATATACATAATAAAAACATTAAAGAGGAGTTTTTATTTTGTGAGCCATTGGAATCCACAACAAAAGGAACGGATATGTTCGATTTGATCCAGAATTTTTTTGAGGAAGAAGGATTACAGTGGCCCAAGCTTTGTGGGGTATGCACTGATGGTGCTCCTGCCTTGCTTGGCTCAAAATCTGGATTTCAAGCTAAAATTAAAGAAGTTGCACCTCAAGCAATTGGTACGCTCTGTATGATCCATAGGTACGCACTATCAACAAAAACTCTGCCGGTTACTTTGAAGGCTGTGCTTGATGACGTAATACATATTGTTAACTACATAAAATCCAGTGCTCTTAAAAATCGTTTGTTCAAAGAACTGTGTGTTGATATGGATGTCATTCATCGAAATCTTGTTTTATTCACATGTGCGGTGGCTGTCCAGAGGAAACACGGTAAATCGTTTCTTCGAACTAAAAAAAGAAATTGAAATGTTCTTAGATATGCGAAAAAAAGACGAATATTCAGATATAGTGAAAAATTATGACTGGTGGACTCAGGTTGCATATTTGGCAGATATATTCGAAGAATTCAACAAATTGAGCCTTAAATTGCAAGGACATGATACCACTATACTTCAAATTAAAGATCATATGCAGTGTTTTGTTGATAAACTTGAAAACTTGAGAAGAAAGGTAAGTGAGCATAACATAGCAATGTTTCACAAACTCAGCGAGACCCTGGAAGCCAAGAATGAATATGATAAGGAAGAATTTGAAAACCTAATTATCAATCACCTGACTCATTTAAAACAGGAGATTACTACATACTTCCACGATTTGAATAATGTTCAACTCACGCCAATCCTCTGCAAATCTAAATGTTTCTGAAATTCCGGATACTCTCCAAGATGAATTTATTGAATTGAGGAATAATTCTTTTGCTAAAGATTGTTTCGAATCAACGTCATTAATTGACTTTTGGGTCAGTGTGAGAGAAGCTTACCCAAATTTATCGAACAATGCTTTAAGGATGTTAATACCATTTGTTTCGATATACCTTTGCGAAGCTGTAAATATAAAAAACAAATCAAGGAATAAATTGGATGTAAGACACGATATGAGACTGGCCCTGACAACAACACTCCCTAGAATTGATGAATTGGTGTCTAAATGTCAATATCAAGTTTCTCACTAGAAAACTAAAAACAAATAAAATTATTTTTTATTTATTAATAATTTTCAAATACGCTATATTGTAAGACAATTAACATAAATTATTCAACGATCAAATGATTGACCACCTGTACTCCGAAGATTTAAAACAAAATAATAGAATACATATGTAATTCACTACATAAATACGCAATGTGTAAATCTAATATTCTCTAATTCTCTCTTGCGGTGATATCGTATGACGTATGTAAATAGTATAATGATTCCTGTTCATCTCTTTTTACCGCTTCTTATGTGAAATGATATTGTAGAATTTAGAACATAAGAATCACTTGTAATAAAGCTGTCGCAGTGAACAGACGTTGTTTTATTTTAATGATATATTTTTGCATGTTGTAAATTTGTTGCTTTTGTTTTACCTAATGCTTGCTTGCTTATTAACGCTTTTATAACATTTAATTGCTTTTTTGCTTATAACCGTTGCTTTGCCTAATTATTAACGCTTACAACATTCAGAAGTGGGATCTAGAAACCTGCATTAGAGTAACATTTTGGTTTTTATATTTTAAACTATGAATGCAAATCATCGTGCCGCATTATTCGTGCAAAATGCAACGGTTCCGAGGCTTAAGGCTAAGCTAGCGGAATTGGGTTTGTCCACGTGCGGATTGAAACCTACATTGAAGCTGCGATTGGAGGAAAGAATAGCACTTCTCGACGATGGTCGCTTACAGGAGCTATTTTCCAGTGATGGGTCTGACGATGATCGAGATGGCGATGATCAAGACAATGATGGTCAATGTGATGATGGTCACAATAATAGTGGAGGTTTGGTAAATATGGACTTGGTAGAAGAAGATCGAATGGTTTCTCAGAGGTTGCAGAGTTTGCGTGAGATGGTCAAAAAAAAGGAGGAAATTGCTTTGTTGGAACAAAGGTTAGCAGAGTTAAGTTGTTCACGAAGAGATGTTCTGCCAACGTCATACTCCTTTCGTGATGTTGAAGATACCATGTCAACCTTTTCAGGGGATGATAATTACAATATAAAGAAGTGGATCGCTCATTTTGAGGATTCAAAACTAATTTACAAATTTACTGAGCATGAATCTTTTGTCTATGCGAAGCGTTTGTTACGAGGCACTGCGAAAATGTTCCTGCGATCAACCACGTGTCGATCTTGGGTTGAGTTAAGAACGGCATTACTGACTGAATTTTACAACCATGCTTCAGCCACAGATGTTCACAACATGCTGCGATTAAGAAAAAAACGCAAAGACGAAACTTTTCAACAATACTTATTGTCAATGCAGGAGATAGCTTCTCAAGTTGATATAGAAGAGCAAGACGTTGTTAGCTATGTCATAAACGGAATTCCTGATACAATTTTCAATAAGCAAATTTTGTTAACTGCAAATACAATTGCCGATCTCAAAGTTATTTTGAGAAAGTATGAGAAAATGAGATACGAACCACAACCTCTCATTTCTGTAAACCGTAAGGCAACAACACATGCAAGAAACCTACCTAGCACAACTTCCAATTTAACCATCAAGTGTTTTAATTGCAACGAGACTGGACACATTTCGCCAAACTGCCCAAAGCCTAAAAGGGAAAATGGAACCTGCTTTCGTTGTGGACAGAAAGGTCATGTTATAAAGAACTGTTCACAATCACCATCGGTTCTTGTAGTTCAAAATCCTGATCACCACAAAGACCAAAACCAACTTTTTTCGAGTTCCTACACGGGAAATTTTCATAACATGTTCGAGTTTGGATTCCAAGAAGATGACACCGGTCCTGTGCGATTGACGATGCATGCTATGAGTTTGATCGACACTGGCAGCCCCATAAGTTTTGTGCAGCAGCGTTATGTACCACCGTATTTGATGACATCTGTACCAACCCATCAGCAAGATTTCGTAGGTATAAATAATTCAAAGTTGATTTTGTTAGGAAGTGTTTTTTGCAGTGTCAAGGTCAAAGTTAATAAGGTTAGGATTTGTTTATTAGTTGTTAAAAATGACACAATGCAAAATGCTATAGTTCTAGGAAGAGATTTTTTGCTTAAGATTAATATAAAATTAGTAATCGGAGACGAAAATATAAATTTTACTGAGAGAGATGTTTCAAAAGAGAATTATGATTCATGTGAAACAAATAATTCAAAAGAAACTTGTGAAGAACTTGTCAATGAAATAATGAGTATTGATATAGCAGATGAAAATGACACGGTTTCCTTAAGATTTAACGAAAATCTAAGTTACGAAGACCAAAATTTATTAAGAAGTTTAGTTACGCGAAATTTTAAAGCTAAAAACGAATATAAAGATGATTTCGAAATGAAAATTGTATTGACAAAAGACAATAGTGTTTTCAATTGTGTGCCGCGACGGTTGCCTTATGCACATAAGGTTGAACTCCAAAAAATTATTGACGATTTGTTAGAAAACAAAATCATTCGAGAGAGCAATTCTCCTTTTGCTTCACCTATTGTTTTGGTAAAGAAGAAAACTGGAGAGCTGCGCCTTTGCATTGATTTTCGTCAGCTCAATAAACTGACCGTTAAAGACAATTTTCCTATTCCTGTTATCGAAGACCATCTAGATAGATTGAGAGGCAAAAAGTATTTTACACTTATTGATTTAAAGAGTGGATTTCACCACGTTAAAATGTCTGATGATTCCGTGAAGTTTACTTCATTTATTACACCATTGGGTCAATATGAATACTTGCGCATGCCTTTTGGCTTAAAAAATGCGCCATCTGTTTTCCAGCGTTATATTCATTCATTGTTTAGGACCCTAATAAAAGAAGGTAAATTGCTGGTTTACATGGACGACCTGCTTATCGCAACTGAGTCTAGGGAGGAGCATTTTGATATTTTGAAAAACGTCATGGAAATTGTTACTGAAAAAAATCTGCAACTACGCTATGATAAATGTCTTTTTATGTACGAAAACATAACATACTTAGGATATGAAATTTCTTCTAGTGGTATAGGTCCAAACTTGAGTGGCTTAAAGGCGGTTGCCGATTTCCCTGTTCCACTAAATGCTAAGAGTTTGCACTCTTTTCTGGGCTTAACGTCTTACTTTAGAAAGTTTATTAAGGACTTTTCCACCATTGCAAAGCCATTATACGATCTGATAAAAAAAGACGCAAAGTTTAGTTTTGGTGAAAATGAGCTATCTGTTTTTGAGACGTTGAAAAAGAAGCTGTTAAACGCACCCATTCTAAGCATTTACAACCCCAATGCAGAAACCGAGCTACATTGCGACGCAAGTAGCCTAGGATTCGGTGCAGTGTTAATGCAGCGTCAAGAAGATAAACATTTTCACCCCATTTTTTTCTATTCAAAACGCACAACATCTCAGGAAGCAAAATATCACTCGTATGAACTGGAAACTTTGGCCATTGTGTCTGCCCTTAGGCGTTTCAAAATTTATCTGACTGGAAAACGATTTAAGATTGTTACAGATTGTAAATCTCTAACTCTTACCCTTAACAAGAAGTTGTTGAATCCGAGAATTTCCAGATGGGCTCTTGAACTTCAAGATTTTGATTATGTTATTGAGCACAGAGATGGGCAAAGAATGAAACATGTTGATGCTCTCAGCCGTTGTCATAATGTCTTAATTGTTGAACCAGACTCTTTTGAGAATGTTTTGGCAGCCTCACAAAATAAAGATCCGGTGATAAGAAATATAGTGCAAATGCTAGAAAAAACAGACAGCCCTACTTACGAATTAATTAACGGTTTAGTTTATCGCAAAGTTGATAAGAATGTTTGTTTCTACGTTCCATCCCAGATGGAGAGATGTGTGATACAAACACATCATGACGCACTCTGTCACGTAGGAGTTTAAAAGTGCTATACTTTTCTGCAAAAAACATATTGGTTTCCGGGAATGAAAGCCAAGATTAAGTGCTACATCCAAAATTGTTTAAAGTGCGTACACTTCTCTCCAAAATATGGCAAAAAGGAGGCAACTTTGCACAGCATACCAAAAGGTGACAAACCCTTCGACACAGCACATGTTGACCATTACGGTCCATTACCATCTTCCGTGCGACATTCCAAAAAACATATTTTTCTAATTGTTGACGGGTTTTCAAAGCACACCAAGATATTTGCAGTAAAAAGTACTAGTTCGAAGGAAGCTATTCAATGTCTAGAAACGTATTTTTCCAACTATAGTAGACCAGATCGTTTGATATCGGATAGAGGTAGCTGTTTCACGTCTGAGGAGTTTGCGCTGTTTTGCAAAAGTCATTCTGTTCAGCACATTAAGGTTGCCACAAGCTCACCACAGTCAAACGGTCAAGTTGAGCGTATCAACCGTTGTCTAACCCCGATGTTGGCCAAAGAGTGTGAAGATGAACAAAGTGACTGGACTAAATGTATTTCTAAAGTGGAATTTGCTTTAAATAACACCACGAATAAGAGCACTGGTTTTTGTCCGAGCGTTTTGCTTTTTGGGGTGCAGCAAAAAGGAAGTGTCAACGATAAAATCAAAGAACATTTAGAAAAAAATATTTTACCTAAAGAGTTAAGGGACTTAGAGTCTTTAAGGCAGAAAGCTACTGAAAACACTATTCAGAGTCAAAATTCTAATAAAGAATATTATGACAAACATCATAAAACCCCTAATGTTTATAATATTGGTGATCTTGTTATGATTAAAAACGTTGTAACTACACCTGGCATTAACAAGAAACTTCTTGCTAAATTTAAAGGTCCTTATGAGGTCGTTAAAAAAATACAAAACGACCGCTATTTGATTAAAGATTTAGATAACCTACAAATTGCACGCATACCTTATAAAGGAGTTGCTTGTCCGGAAAATATGAAACCATATGTTTCAACCTGATTTCTCTGACATACCAAATTCTCAACTCATTGACAACTTTTATTGCTACTTTTATATTTATTAATTGTTTTAGTGTATCCTGAAGAGACAAACTCATATGAAAAGAAAAAAAATTAATGTTCGTTAATTTAAAAAGAATATGTTTCAAATTATGTTTAAAAAGAAAATGTTTCAAATTATGTTTAAAAGGAATATGTTTCAAAATATGTATTATCTTATAAAAATGAATGTCAATACTTTCGTGTTGTATAATATCAGTTTTATATTATCAAATTTTTTTGTGTATGACTATCTATATAACTTTTTATATCACAAAAAACATAAAGTAAATCGAGGGCGATTTGTAAACAAGAGGGTTAAGTTGTAAGACAATTAACATAAATTATTCAACGATCAAATGATTGACCACCTGTACTCCGAAGATTTAAAACAAAATAATAGAATACATATGTAATTCACTACATAAATACGCAATGTGTAAATCTAATATTCTCTAATTCTCTCTTGCGGTGATATCGTATGACGTATGTAAATAGTATAATGATTCCTGTTCATCTCTTTTTACCGCTTCTTATGTGAAATGATATTGTAGAATTTAGAACATAAGAATCACTTGTAATAAAGCTGTCGCAGTGAACGGACGTTGTTTTATTTTAATGATATATTTTTGCATGTTGTAAATTTGTTGCTTTTGTTTTACCTAATGCTTGCTTGCTTATTAACGCTTTTATAACATTTAATGGCTTTTTTGCTTATAACCGTTGCTTTGCCTAATTATTAACGCTTACAATATATATGTACATATGTATAAAATTGTATAAATATATTGTGTGTATGACATATTTGCTTCTCAATTAAATAAATTTGGCACTTTACATATTTAGATTTGTTTTGAAGTTATTGTCATTGCGAACTTTGAAAATTCTTAGGTATGTATCTACATATGTATACGGAAAGGTTTATAATTCAACATCTTTTCAAATACATTGGGTCGCAGAGTTTTTCCAAAACTCCAATTCGGGTCGCAAGTTCTAAAAGGTTGGGAACCACTATCTTTCATATCTATCTGGGATACGAAGTATAGGAAAACTGAGTATAACTTTGGATTTCTATCGCTCAATCTGGAGAACAGCGCAAAAAATTTAACAGCACTGCCCTTCAGATCCTCTTGAAAAAAAAATACAAGCACCTTTTTTCTCAAAAACCAAGTAATGCGATTCCCTCCTTTCTTTGAAAATCTTTCTGCACTAGTTTTTAATATCAGCCAGTAAAAGTGTACGATTTAAAAGACTTCCTCCATGTAATCGCTGCTAGTTGATGCTGCATCCCCATCAGTTTCATTGTTTTCACTTCAACGCCTTTAAATGAGGATAAGCAAATACAATAGCTTCACGCTTTAAAGAAAAGAGACAGAAGCCCCACTTTATACCTTGATGGCCATCATCATGATTTTCAATTTAACAATTTACACCTTTTACAGCCGGTTGGTGTTGTGTATACTCGCTTACTCAGAGACACGCTCATTCAATCGAGACTAAACGAATTTTATGAGATTTTCAGCTCGTCGCGATACACATTTTATAGTCTCAGTTGCAATTACCCTATCCACCCCACGTATAGTGCACACAGTACGGATGCTGCAGACAAGGACAACCGAACCTCGTCGCGTATTCATGATTCATAAAATTCATTTTTCCACGAGATTATTGCTTTGGTTTTTTAAACGAGGACTCTAGGCTTAAGTATTTATGGGTATAATGTACAGTTTATCTATAACTAGACGTATAGTAGTGGCATTTCATTATTTTTAAATTTATTTTCTCCTTGGAGCAATGAATAAATGCTCCAGTCCTCCAGTGTAAGATTTGTTTTGTGATTTTCATTTTACATTGAAGCAGACAGGAACAATTGATTCAAAGCTCTAGAAATCTGGCAATTGAATCAGGAGTTCACATTGTTTGCAAAAACTGAACTGATTCCTACTGCTGGCGTATTCTAATCATCGATTTGAAATTGAATTGCATTTATCTTGGAATTGCGTTGCTGTTGCTGCTACCACCAAAACACGTTCATATTAGGATGTGCGACCCGGGACAAGATACCTTACCTATACTTTTCTGGAAATGAATCACTAGGGTGGTATAGGCCATACATGATATTGCTTTCCGGAAATGCGGTCACAAAAAGCAATTTTTAGGTAAAAGGATATTGAGGGAGCACATGGCTCCGCCAAGTGCCACTGTGTGTGCATGAATCTCTGTGTGTACTGGCACTGAATAGAATGTGGCGACCTATCGTGTCCTGTATCATGGTTTGTCCTTTTGTTAGATGGTTTTCCTCTATTGTGTCCTCCTCGAGGGGGAATATGGAAAATTGAGTTTGAATCTAGACCGCTTTTTTCGTCGATGTGTGGTTCTTTTTTGTGTCGAATTTTTCTGGTTATTCAGTTGGATAGTAGTTAGGACATATCAAGCTGTAGAATATTTTTGGGTCAGTGATTGTGACACAATGCAATGAACAGTTTAGATTGCGCCAATTACGTTGTGTTAGATCGAACAGCGAGCTGTGATTTTTTTATTTAATTTTACCATATGGTATTCGATTCAGGACAAGGATTTTGGCACATCTACCAGCAGTGGACACGTGTGTCGTTGTGCTTCAGGGATGTGTGAATTTGTGGGATATTTCTTTCGTTCGAATAAATAGATTTAAATTAATATCACCACCTAGGATAATTTTTTAAAATTTTTTTATGGTTCGGTGAGCTAAAGTTTATGATATTGATAATAAACAACATCAATGATTTTTTTAATTCATGTTAAGTCATGGGCGTAGCCAGGTAGGGGTAAATGCCAAATGTCCTCGAAAAATTCTGCGTTTTTCAAGAAAAAATTAATCTTTGTCCTCGAGAACATTTGGAGAAAATGCTGAAACAACAACACTTTTCAAAATGTATTCGCGCAAAAAACGAGGACAATTTAAAAAAAAAGCGGAAAAAAAGAAGTATCAATGAAAATTTTTATAAAAAATGAAACGAATGACAATTCGCGAAATTGCCGAAAAACGAGGACTTTTCAATGAGATTTCTCTAATATCTAGAAATATTACACGAGCATATTTGGGCATTTATATTTATAATTCTTCGAATCAAAAAATTCTCCAGAAATTTTGAATCATCTGAATGCGGCATTTTTAATGCTGCATTGCGGCAACAACAATTAGTCGCGATTGATCGTTTCAAAATATTTTTCTATTTTTTTTTCAGGACTGTGCATGCTCAGTGTGCATCGGAAAATGGTAAAGTAAAGAAAATCCGCAATAGAAGATGAAGTCCTCATGAAATTTGCTGAAAATCCCAGAAAATTGGTTTTATAAAACGCAAAATGAATGGTAAAAATCTATAAAATCAATTTGATTCATTTCATATACTAACGATGTTTCTCTATTTTGAGAAACCAAAAAATGATACTTTTAAAGTATCTCTCAATATTCTTGTCAATAAATATGTCCTACTATTTTTTCAAAAAAATCTCTCTCCTCGTTTTTTCATTGATTTTTGAGAAATTGTCCTCGAAAAAAGACCTAAAAAAATTCATTGCTACGCCCATGTGTTAACTTTGTATTTATTGTCAATGCAATTCCTGAACTATTTGCCTTTTTTTCTATTATGATATGAGAGATGGATGTGAACAAGAGTTTCGTATTTGCTTAAAAATTTCGTAATTGATACCAAAATGAACACAGAAAATGGAAACGAATCGTTTTCCTAGAATGTGAAAAATGCGAGGTTTAAGTTTAAGTTTACGTTTAAGGGCAAAAGAGCAAGACATGAACAGAGGTCAGAGGTCACAGCTTCTGCAGAAGTCGTTTGATAAAACACCGACTCTTGTGGCGTGTCTGCCAACGAGGAAATGTCTGGTAATGACCCCGATTATAAGGCAAATATGTAATCTTTTTATAGGTAACACATTTCTAGGGCGCTTTACATCCAGCTTTGGCCTGATCAATTTCGTTGCTAATCATGTCGTAATATTTCTGCACCACATTGCTGGTTGAGTGAGTGACCGATGGTTTAGTGGATCGATTGAGAGAATACTCTTAAACGAATCGTTGCATCTGTTTGTCAAAAAATCCGCCATTTTGAATATGCTTTTCAAATATGAACTCCTCATTATATTATGCAGTTCAATTAAAGGAAAGAAAGTATACAGCTAAGATTCACTAGATTTGCTATAAAAAATTTTTTTTGGAACTTATAGGGTAAAATAGGAGCCACATTAGTAGCTTCTAATTAAGATTAATCTGCTTAAGAAAAGCTTATAGCTCCTGGACCAAATCCTGCAAAGAAACGCAAGTTTTTCTACTGGGCACTCACTCAATTTTAGTATAAAGATTCATATTTTCGTGGCACCAGCTGTATGTCGAATGCTTTATCTGACTCTGTTTCTCCCCTACATTGCGGCTCACAAAAGTTTAAATAAATTAAATAAATGCGTTGGTGCAAAAGAGCAAGCAGCCCAGGTGCCTGGCGCATTTCTCACAACCATGCCTTGTGAGGGAATGGAGATGACCTACAATTTTCTGCTGAGAAAGTTCTTTTCATGGATGTACCAACGGAGAACCTGGCAATTCCTCGTGAAAGGCGATAGTGGAAAAATATTTTAACCTATGTTGGGACTCGAAACACGAACCTCTGGGTCTCCCACTTAATCCACTCCTATTTCCCTAAATGCTTGCACTGTGTTTTATAACGTTAAAAGGGTAGCCATAACCCTTTGAGGTGTGCTTTAATTACATATATATAAAAACTTGTAGCGAACACAAGCTGGTAAGATGAATTAACAAAAGTCCTGCATTTTAAATAAAACACGAAATATTTAAAAGTCTTGAACTGATCTGTAATTAAATCATTTTCGAAGTTCAGTATGTTTCTCTTTTCAGTTTTTGTGTCAAACATTGAAGATAAAATGACTCCAAACAGATTTCAAGTGTCGTTTGGCACCAAAAGCCTCAAACCCGATTTTTCGGGCTTGGATTCTCCCCTCTTCTTTTTATTTCAAAATTGTCAATTACTTACCTATATCGATTATCGATTAAATTGACGAATTTTCTTTAAGAATCTTTTGAGTCCAGGGAAAAAAGTCAAAAATTGTTGTTTGTAAGAACTTTGACCACAAAAAAAAAATTGGAGAGATATCCTCTGACTTTGTCTGACACCAGTTACAACGTTTGATCTCAAGTTGTTAAGTAAGTTCTGCGATTGAGTTTTTGTGATTGAATCCAAATTTCTATTTGTTGCAGTTGACCAAGTTTTTGGCTTTAAGATCATTAAATACATTCTTTATCATACCATGGTTCTATAAAAACTCTACCTTTTTAAAATTGGAAGATCTCGAACGCGCTTCCTTTATGCGTCCTTTTATGCCATACAAATGCTCAGTTTCGTTCTCCATCCAATATACTCGTACATCAAGCTCGCTTCTGTACAATGTAGCCGCTGAATCTCTCTATTGCAGACTATGCGTGAGCTTTAGATTGATTCTTCCTTCGATTACTGAATCATAACATTTGAAAGAAAAAACAATTGGCATGTATGTCCACCTCCTCTCCTGAGCTTGATATAAATTTATCAAGAAGTAGGTATGAAGCACTTTATTCTAAACATTTCATAGCCAAAGCTTTTCAAGTGAATTCCCATTGAATTAAAATACATGTAACCACTCCATGATAATTATTTATAAAGCACATTGATCATTTACTTGCTTCAACTTTTTTCTGTGGCAAATGTAATTTTCAAATGAATTTAATAACAATTCACTCACACATATTCTAAATTGAGCAATTGCGTACATTTGAAAATGAACAGAGAATTAAAAATCTAGCAGTAATTAAATGGAAAAGAATTAATTTGTGCAACCACACTAATCACAAGCTGAAGCTATGTGGTTTTATTTCGCCCCACCATGCATCCACTGCGGGCAATCACTCTCATAAAAACACACAAAACAATTACCTACACTGCCATCAATTCTACATCGTTTCAATTAAAAGGACACACAAAAAATTGTCAAATTTATATCCTCTTTTTGAATTCAAATCAAATAAAACTAAAAAAAGAATAGGTAGGTACTTATTTATGTATATCTTCGCACCGTACTCAGTTAACGGCAAAACAGATCGTAGAGTCAAAATAATCTGTAATTAAATGCCCCGTGTAGGTACCGACGCGACGGACGACGCGACGCGATTACACTCATCTAATGATATTAATAATGACAACCTTTGAGAGATTTGCTTAAAACAACTTTACTGTATGTATTTGTGTTGTAAAATAGGGACAAATGCGATCGTCTACTTAGTAAAATACTTACAAAGTGCAGTGGTGCATCTACATTCTGTATTCAAATAAGCTCTGGTGATAAAATGTAATGGACAAAGTAATTTGATCCCTTTTTTCATTCTGCTGTCTGCACAAACAAGACTGAATGTGAAAACATATACGAGTAGAGGTCAAAAGTAACAAAACGACAGCGTTTAGGAATCTTGTGTTGGTCCTTTGCAAGCTAACAGCTAAAACAACGAAAACGGAAAGAAGAAATCCATAGACGCGACGCGACGCCTTCCGTTTCAATAGGGATCCCTTTATTTTTTCAGCTTTCTCATGTTTTTCAATCCTCTTCCCTCCGTACACATTTTTCGCAGATGCTTTTCATTGCTCTCTAAAGGAATGTTACTGTTTACACCCTTTGCGTTCTTATATTTCCTTTTTAGGGCTCTTCGACATCGTTATCCTTTAATTTCGTTTAGCTCTATGAGATGCGGCGCACATCAGCATCCTAAAGCCACATACTGAAATCCGCTTATAAAAAACGGAACTGGCCAAAATTAAAAAGAAAAGCTCTTCAATGGCGACGAAAACGAGGACGAATAAATTCTCCGGCGACAGGTGAAAGCTGATTTTTTTTATTCCTTTGCCGCCCGCACTGGCAGAGGATATAAAAGGAAACGATTCATTTTGTAACGCCAGCAAATCGAGTGGTTAAATTATCCTTTACGAGAGAAGATTAACCAAAGGGGCTGGGAGAGGTGTGGGGGTTAAAAAGGTTTGTTTCTGTGTGTATACAAACTGTACGAGCAAAGAGTTCACTCGAGCAGAAGATAGATTAAATGATTACGAACGTTTGAGTGATTTTTTTTCTCCTCCCACCTTCGATAATGCGAGATTGGTGTACAGGTTCAGGTGTCCCCAAGGGATTGTTTTCTTTCTTCAATGTAAGTATTAGTCGGTACTAGAATTTTGAGATCGAAAAAGCAAAGTTTCCTCATTTGAACTAACCAAACTGTATTTAACATTTTCTGAGACTTTCTCCAACGTCAAAATTTCTCTCCTAGAGATATCACTCTGGTGCAGTGACGACTTAGAATATCACCTCGCAACTTGTCGTAGGGGGCGACCAAAAGGATAGAACACATCTAAACAATAACCATCAAAGAGACTCTAGCGACACCCAGAGCACCTTAAACGTTTCCCATTAATGTGCATGCAGATCCGAGGGTTTATACGACTGAAAACAACGGCTAAAGTAAAAGTAAAAGTCTCAAAAATGGAGCATGTATTTTGTCGAAAAAATTCAAAATACATACATCATGCGAAATTTCGTGAAATTTCGTAAAATCTCCAGCATCATTCTCTCGTAAGCGTACGAGAATTTTTCATAAGTTTTGTTATGTTTTTGCAACTTCATTTACCAAGTAAAAGCAAATTGTTATTGATTCGTTGTGTAATTGTTACATTTCAATAAACAAGAAAAATGAAGTGTGGTTTGTGCATTTTAAAAGTCGATCTGAAAATTAAATGTGCGATCTGTAATGTTTACTTCCATGCTAAGTGCACTAAGTTGTGTTAAACAGCGGCGAAAATCGATTTTGGGTGACCGTACACCGATTGCAAGTGAAACTTTACCCTCTCCCTCGCCTACCGCAATTTCATCCGCTGATCTTCATCTTGAGTCTTCTTCTCTGCAGCAATTTAATCTTGTTACACTGGAGATGCTTTTAAATTTTAAATTGCAACAAATAAATACCGATGCTATAGCGAAGATTAAGACACTTGAGGAGAGCTATAACTTGCTGGATAAAAAAATAAAGGCTTTGGAAGTCAAATTAAACATCATGGAGCAAAGAGATAAGCAATGTGAAATTGACATTGTTGGTACTCCAAATTTGAACAGCGTTTAATGCTCGAGAGAAGGTTATTGAACTAATAAATGATAACATGGGTATACAAATTGATACCTATGACATCGAGTCGTGCTACACTAAGACCATAAAGATGGAAAGATGGAAAGTTTGAATGGTTTGGCTGCTCTAGCTGATCTTCGCAAAATACCCATAAAAGCAGACGAGGTCATAAGTGTTTTATCTAAAAAAGAGCAGAAAAATAGATTTTATTTTATTTTTAAATTAATATTATTTTACTCATTATATCAATTTTTTTTCAAGTTCGTTTTCAAACTAATGCGTATAATATATTATCACCAAAAAATATAATTTTTTATGTCATACGTAATGAATTCAATGAAGTCTTGTTATTTTTTTTTTTTTAATTGTTAAAACTTTTAAAAAAATGAGCTAACTAGATCTATCCCCCCCATAGCGAAAAGCAATCTACGCCACTGTACCCGACATCACAGTTGAAGAATTTAGTGAAGCAGTTATGATCTCCAATAAAAGCAAAGGCTATGGGACAGGCGAGAAACCATATGAATTTTAAAAAAGGTGGTGGGAGACATCGATCGGGCTTTGATATTAGTCATGATAATCATCTCCAAGCTTATAGGAGGTGATAGACTGCCTAAGCGATGGAAAAAAAGTTACCTTGAGTCCTGTTTTGTTATAGTATACTTGACTACCTGCTAGAAGATAAGGTACAGTACAGAACACCAAAGTACGTCAACTAAACTTAGCTGGCGATACCGTATTAGTCCGAAAAAAGACTGTGTAGGTACTCGTGTTTTCCATTTTCTGATCCAGACATGCCTATTCCAAACATTTAATTTATTTTTATGGAAATATGCTTCCCAAGTGGAGAGGACTGGTAATGACGATATCAATCAGATTAAACATAGGCAGCCGTATTTATTAGATTTTGCTATTACACGCTTAAAACGCATAATAGTTATGCAGTGAATAAGAACCTATTAAGACTTTATTCAGTGAATAAAAAATCCTTATTTATAATCTTTTTCATCACCCATTATAGTTATTCATCCCTTATGTCAAAATCATAAAGAAACTCTCTAATTTTGTTTCTCAATGGTTAAAACTGACAACAGAAATTTGTTTTTGTTTATATCATTGACGTAATAGAAATTAAATGCATTTATAACAAAAACCCAGAGATAGCTATGAAATCTGCTAAGGCTGCAGATGAACATTTCTCTAGGCAACAGGATGATTTAATCTCGCCGCTCATGGGTGTACCAGTTGACATCAAAGATCTATTCTGTACAAAAGGAATAAAAACCACAGCATGCTCAAATGCTGGAAAATTTCGTTCCGACTTAAGAATCTATGGTGTCTGACTTGCTTTTAAAAAGTGGAGCAGACATGCTCGGTAAGCTTAATAACGGATGAATTTGCTATGGGTTCTGCGAACACAAATAGCTATTTTGGCCCTGTTGAAAATGTGTGGACTAGAAAAGTGATGGGAAAAAGTTGTTCCTGGTGGATCATCTGGTGGATCTGCAGCATCGGTTGCTGGATTTTTATGCGCTGGAGCGTTAGATAGCGACACCGGTGGATCTGTACGCCAACCAGCAGCTCATTGTGGAGTAGTTGGAATAAAGCCAAGAAGATGCGTTTTGGTATTATTGCATTTACGAGTTCTCTGGATCAAGCAGGAGTCATTACACGTTCTGTTTCTGATTCAGCATTAATGCTGGAAGCAATTTGTGGCTATGATAAAAAAGATTCAATGTCAAAAGGCTTATATTTTCTTAGCTATGGAAGATGAGCAGGAGTCATTACACGTTCTGTAGGTCACACAATATATGTTATTCTATATATTTCTTTGGTTTTAATTTCTTGTTGTTTTGTCCAAAAAGGGAAAATCAAAAACGTTTTCCAGCTGGAAAACTTGTAAGAACCCAGTTTACAAAAAAAGAAAACAATGTAAATTTCTTTCAATTGAAAACATTTACTACATCCAATTTATTTATAAAGTTAGTGTAATTTGAGTACATTTCCATTTTAGTTATTTTTAAAATTCTCAAAGTTGTAAATAAACCACTGAATGACAACTCAATACTCAAAATCAAATGACATTTAAGCGCTAAAACACGCTTAAAACACGCATATCGGCGTTTAAGCTATTCAGCCCTTATTCACTGACGAAAAATGATTATAAATACGATTTTTGTTTTATTCAATGAATAAGCGTGTTTTAAAGTTGTGCGGAGTTTATTATGCGATTATAAATACGGCTGAGGGTGAATGAAGTGGTAATAAAACCATCCGCCTACTTGTGTATAAGAAAAATATCCCCTAAACGGAAGGAAAGACTACATCGCGGTTGTGCGTTCAGAACTCATACATATATGGTTCACAATGTAAATACCATCTTGCACTTATGTAGTTGGTTTTGTCACGCTCAAAGGAGAGCCCTAGAGAATCCTGTCGAAATGCAACATCGTACTACATTCAGATTTCAGATGTTCGCCAAGGAAGAAAAAGAATGGCAGGCCAACACATATTCCCGGTTCAGACAAATGCAACGACTTCTGCATTTGGTTGGCTTCTGACATGGAACAATCCCACATTGTATTAGCAAACCGAGGTCAACGCGACTTACTCTTTGACCGATTGCTCGTAACGCTAGAAAAATTATATCTTATTTTCGAATATACTGAAAGTCCTGGTTTGAGTTTCTGGATTGTTATGATTGCTTATGACATATTTTAGGCGGCGCGGCGCAGCGTGTAGGGGAGAGTGTGGTCGAAAGTAACATTTTGCGTATTTGGTTCTATAACTTTTGAACCAAAAAACATAGAAAAATATTATAACGCGCAAGTTGACAAGTGAATATCTGGCTATCTTTTTTAGCTACTCAGTTTTCCTACTTTCTATTTTCTTCTGGTGAAAGCTGGGCAAAAGAGTTGAAAGTCGAATGTTACAACTGTCCTTTTCGTTGTTTCGATTGTAACACCATCTAAATCTTAATAAATTAATGAAAGATATTGTTTCAACTTCATATTTATTAAATTAAAATTAATAAAACAAAAATTTAAAACTAAAAGCAGTCTTGTAGTACTTACAAACAACAAATTCGATTTCAATTCAGGAAGTAACTTGTCATTTGAATCACAGATTAAGTTGCAATACAATCACACATAGTAGACAATCCAATAGACAAAAATATAAATAAATAAATAAATTAAAATCATGTTCACTATTTTTGCTAGTTCTAATTTTGAATATGGCATAAATTTTTCGGGAGAAAAAGTTCTTCTTGATGCCGTGGGAGCTATACCAGTGCCCTATTTCACCAAAATGGAAGTTACAACCACAATTTTGTACTTGTAATTTACAATTACAAATTTGTAAGCCCGCTTTTTGTTTCACCAATTGCAAGACCTTATATCACAAACTTGTGATTGGATCTAATAAAGTTGTAAAAAAAATTAATTGTAGGTCACAAGTGTTCAAAATTCCTGTTGCACCGGCATCAAGAATAACTTGTTATTTATAACAGTTTTTTCACAATATTGTTGAACGCTGTGCTGCGTAGACATCAAAATGAACAAGGAAAATATAATATTTGCATCCTCTTTGATAAGAGACAAAAAGATATATTGTTCGGAAAGTTTTCCGATTGCTTGATACATTCAGACAAAGTAAGAGAATGGAAAAACATTCTTAATTTTTTGCAGTCATGTGCTTCTCATCAAT